>CM070812.1:40812064-42051231 GCA_036325905.1 Lepus oiostolus | reverse complement strand
GATATTTCTGGTTTCATCCAGTCATATCCGGACAAAGTTGTGTGGAATTCATATGCAATGGACTGAGAAAATCACAGTAAAAATGGTTTTGGAGAAAAGCCAAGTCTTTTCATAAGGCAAGTGCATAAAATGTCATCTATACAAACAGAAATATCATGTTTGTTTGTCGCAGTTCCTCCACCTTTCTCCCTAGAAAATACGAATATGCAGAGCTGGTGTCACAATGTGGAACCAATTAGTGATTCCAAACACAAAATTAAATGTTCCCTGATAAAAAACATTCAAATCCATAAAGTCCGTTGATAATATCCGGAAAACACAGACACACAGGCTTTCACAATATTTCAGATTGAGTTAGCCAAAACAAAACCAGATATTTCTGGTTTAATCCAGTCATATCCGGACAAAGTGGTGTGAAATTCGTATGCAATGGACGGAGAATTCACAGTAAAAATGGTTTTGGAGAAAAGCAAAGTCTTTTCATTAGGCAAGTGCATAAAATGTCATCTATACAAATAGAAACATGTTTGTTTGTCACAGTTCCTCTAGCTTTCTCCCTAGAAAATACAAATATGTAGAGCTGGTGTCTCCATGTGGAACCAAACACTGAATCCAAGTTCAAAATTAAATGTTCCCTGATAAAAAACATTCAAAACAATAAAGTCCGTTGATAATATCCAGAAAACGCAAACACAGAAACTTTCACAATATTTGGCATTGAATTATCCAAAACACAACGGCATATTTCTTTTTTTTTAACTTTTATTTAATGAATATAAATTTCCAGTGTACAGCTTATGGATTACAATGGATTCCCCCTCCCATAACTTCATTCCCACCCACAACCCTCCCTTCTCCCGCTCCCTCTCCCCTTCCATTTGCATCAAGTTTCATTTTCAATTCTCTTTATATACAGAAGATCAATTTAGTATAAAGATTGCAACAGTTTGCACCCACATAGAAACACAAAGTGAAACATACTGTTTGAGTATTGTTATAGCATTAAATCACAATGTACAGCACATTAAGGACAGAGATCCCCCATAAGGAGCAAGTGCACAGTGGCTCCTGTTGTTGACCCAACAAATTGACACTCTAGTTTATGGCACCAGTAACCACCCTAGGCTCTCGTCATGAGTTGCCAAGACTATGGAAGCCTTCCAAATTTACCGACTCTGATCATATTTAGACAAGGTCATAAAAGACAGAGTGAGGATAGTAACCAATGATCCTAAGAGTGGCATTGACCAGGTTTGAATAATTATACAGCATTAAGTGGGGAAGAGCATCATCAGTACACACAGGTTGGGAGTAGAACCATTGGTGGTAGAGTAGAGGTTATGATTACAAAGGAATGAGGCCCAAGTGCACTAGACAGGGCCTAGAACAAAGGACAGAGTCATTATTAGAGGAGCTAAGAAAGGTGCTGTCTAAGCTACAAGTAATTTTTCTGATTGAGAGCAAATAGAACCTGATAGAAGGGGCTTGATAATAATCTGGTGGGCTTTAGGCCTTGTAAGTTAAGAGGCCCAGACCTATCTATCTCTTCACATGGGGTATACCTATGGGAGGTGTGAACCTCATAGGGGAAGGCGCTCTGTTGACTTTCATTACTTGGCTGGCCTGGGAGGAGAGCTGGCCAGGTAAAGGTAGGGGGCATCTCTAACAAGAAATGTACAGTTCTGCCTGCAATGTTGCTGACCCTACTTGACCATCCCCTCAGCTGCAGTGGTCACTTTGGAAGTTGTGCTGAGTGAAGGGCTTTTCAGCTTAGAGCCAATAAGATCTGTGGCTCTGACCTGGGCATCCTTCGACTCCAGGGCAGGTCCATTTCCAGTGATCCAACTCTTGGCAGAGCTGCCAGGGATCTTCACAAGCTGACTTCTGCTGAAGCCCAGGCTTACCACATTGAAAGCCACTGCAGTGGACTGGCCTGTTGGGTCTCCATGAGGGCAGATCACTGCACAGATCAGCCATTTATAGGCCTGCCACCCATTGCTTCTGATGCCTAGCTTTCTTTTCCTCCTGGTTTGTGTTCAAGCAGACCAGAGGATGCAAGTCAAGGGAGTGTCCAAGTCCCATCTCTAATCTTCGGTGGCCTGAACTACAAGTCTATAGTCACAGGCATGCTCTGTAGTAGTTTTTCTAAGTTAGACAATGCCCATGAGGAAAATTATATTCTCACTTTAAAACTTTCTTTCCCTTTGGTCTGAAAGGGAGGTTTTTTCTACTCACTGTATACTTTGCTGATGGCGAAGTGAATTTAGCTATGAGATTATTATTTAAGTTCTTATTTTGGCTATGCTATTACAGAAAAATGTTAGCCATCTCTTTTATAAGGTCTAAAGATTAAATTGTGTGTCCTATTGATTCCTTCATGATAGAATTAGTTTCCTACCTTGAAGAGAATATAGAAATGAAAGAACAAGTTGGGCTTAGAATAGAGAAATGAGAGAGCAAGTCCTAGATCGCTTGCTGACAATAGCAATATTACATGAATACTTAGCAAACCATTTCAACCATCAGATAACAACTTAAGAAAACATTTACCAGAAGGTCCAATGCCTTCTATAAATTTTAAGAATCTTGTATTTGAAAACACCTCTTAAATATCTAACATGGTGTAGTTTGTTTAGCCAGTAAACTTAAGCACAAGCATCTAAAATGTTTTTAGTTTCTTTCTACCAACACGTTTAAAACATATGATACACAGATTCAGGTCACACAAATTAAAATGTATCTTTGATGGATTTTAGCAGTTTAAATTTATGGACAATCTTATCTATAAGCCATTTAAAATAAAACTCTTAATAAAATTTCCCCATGTGGACATACAATATGTACACACATATAACATAGCATAATAGGCCAATATAGCAATTTTAATAATAGCTTTTAAAATCTTTAACTCTTTTTGTAGATTGCCAATTGATTTGAATTGCTTTTTGTTTTTAGTAACCTCAGTTCACCATACTTTCTCTCAGTTGGTACTGTTAATACATTATTGGATTCATCTGTTTACAGAGCCATCCCAAAGTACTGAATACAATAAAAGTGGCTGGAAAAAGTCCATAGGAACCTATAGGAGGACAGCTAAGCACAGAACCAACAACACTTTAGTTTTATGAGCAGCACAACATATATAACTATGGATGACAAAAGACTTTAAGTTGCCATGTTTAAAATTATAAACTCATCAACCAACAAGAGGCACTTGCTTACTTCACAGTATTTTTGAAAGCCCCTGTAGGATTTTACAAATATTTAACCCTTTAGGGCTCTGGGGCTTTCTCATTAAGATAACTATCATGTCTAGTAACACAATATCATTAGACTTTTTAATTCTCAAACATTTGTATTAATAGCATTTTCCATTATAGAAACTTAAAATCTGGTACCACATCACATCGTGACAGTCATTCTAATATAATCCAAATAGACTGATTAGTTGGTGTCTCTATAAGATGAGAGACATAGGTCCTTTGATTTTTTCAGTTGTGCCCAAACTGGAAAAACCAAAGTCCAGGATTTACTGGAAATTTTAGAGACCAGATTGTTTGAAACTTTGATTTTTTGGATGCCTGTCAAGAATGCCAAGAAGGCTCAAAATCCAAAATATCTGGTTGAAATAAGATTCCTTAAAATCATGACATAACATAGACCAAATTTGATCATTGTTACAAGTGATTATTCAAATCTTTGAAAATAAGCACATATTTAAATAACCCATAGCTCTTAATAAAAATTCAGCTGTTTTTGAACCATTAGAATTTAACAGACATCAAGAGAACATAATAGATTACTTTAACACATTGCTTTAACAGAGCATCAGAGTTTAATTCTATGTCAAAGAGAAATCGAGCTTCCTGTGATCTTTTGCTGTGAGGTTTCCTTCCTTTACCTTCTTTCATATTGGTGACCATGTTTCTGTGTTTCTGTGTGTAACACATCTTTAAGAATCTTTTGCAGGGCAGGATGAGTGGCCACAAATTCTTTCAGTTTCTGTTTGCTATGAAAAGTCTTAATTTCACCTTCATTCACAAATGAGAGCTTTGCAGGATATAGTATTCTGGGCTGGCAGTTTTTCTCTCTTAGTGCCTGGGCTATGTCTCGCCATTCCCTTCTAGCTTGTAGGGTTTCTGATGAGAAGTCTGCTGTGAGTCTAATTGGAGATCCTCTAAGAGTAATCTGACGTTTCTCTATTGCACATTTTAGAATCTTTTCTTTATGTTTCACTGTGGTGAGTTTGATTACAACGTGTCGTGGTGAGGATCTCTTTTGGTCACGTTTATTAGGGGTTCTATAAGCTTCCTGTACTAAGGTGCCTGTGTCCTTCTCCAAACCTGGGAAATTTTCTGCTAGTATCTCACTGAAAATGCCTTCTAATCCTTTCTCCCTCTCCATGCCTTCAGGAGCTCCTAGAACCCGAATGTTGGGTTTTTTAATAGTATCCTGTAGATTCCCGACAATATTTTTTAGATTTCTAATTTCTTCTTCTTTTCTTTGGTTTGCCTGTTTCCTTTCCTGTTCTCTGTCTTCTAAGTCTGATATTCTCTCTTCTGCTTCGCCCGTTCAGTTTTTAAGGCTCTCTAATGTGTTTGTCATTTGATCTATTGAATTCTTCATTTCATTATGATTTCTCATCACTATCACAGTTTATTGTTCCACTAGTTGTTTCATTTCATTTTGATTCCTCCTTAATATTTCATTTTCACCAGAGAGATTTTCTATCTTGTCCATTAAGGATTTCTGTAGTTCAAGAATTTGATTTTGAGAACTTCTTAATGCTCTTATCAATTTTTTGAGATCCGCTTCTTGCATTTCTTCGATCTCATCATCTTCATAATCTTGAATTGGGGTGTCTTTTTCATTTGGGGGCGTCATAGTGTCTTCCTTGTTCTTGTTACCTCGGTTTTTGCATTTGTTGTTTGGCATGTTGGAGTTATTTGGTTTCTTCACTGTGGTGTTTTTTCTTGTTACATTATGGCTCTATATTAAGTGGACTGTCTGCTTTCGGTGGAGCCTTAGAGGCTTGAGGTGATTGTGGACTGAGAGTTGTGTTTGGTTCCTCAGGTTTGTGCGTGTGTCAAAGATGACACTCCCAGGTTCGGTATGGTAAATCTCTCTTTCTTTTTTTTGATTCAAAAGGGAAGTAATTCCGCACAGCTGAACGTAATTGGAGGTAGTTAGCAGGCAAATGATATACCCAAAGGAGCCAGAGATCGGAAGCTCTTTCCCAAGGACCACACAGGGAATCTCTGCTGCCCTCAGTGTGGGCTCCAATTCTCCTGCAGTCTCCCACTGGGTTGCCAAGTTAGATCCTAATCTCCTGTTATTTCACCCCTCCCCCCAGAGTCAGGTGTTTCTGCTAGGCTCAGGGCCGGTGCAGACCTGAGGTCGCCCTGCTTATGACGTATGTCCAAAATGGCGCCTGCTCTGTCTTGCCTTTGAGAGGTGAGCGGAGAGAGAGAAACTCGTGTCCGTATCGGTCACTTTTTTAAATTTTTTTCCTCTCTCTCTTCTAGTTAGCCTGGTGAATTTTTCTCCACGGAGTTTCAAGCATCGTTCCCTCTAGCCTCCTCTTTCCACTTGCCCGCTGGTGTCTCGGGCTATTGAGATTCGGCTCACCTCGCGTTCCAGTGCTGGTGTGTTGAGTCTGCCGCCGGTGTCCCGAACTTGGGCTGCCACGCTCTCGACGCAGGTCCACTGTGAATCACTAGTTCCGGAAGAGTTTCCTCTGCTGTTTCATCCCCTACTCTTCCTTGACCCTGCAGTATCTCCACTTATATTAAAGTGTCTCTCCCCCGGACTAATAGTGTGCTCCCTGCCTATTCCGCCATCTTGCCACTCTCTCAACAACCGGATATTTCAGGTTTTATCTTGTCATACCCGGAAAAACTGATATGGAATTCGTATGCAATGGACCGAGAAAACCACAGTGAAAACGGTTTTGGAGAAAATCAAAGTCTTTTCATTAGGCAAGTGCATAAAATGTCATCTATACAAACAGAAATATCATGTTTGTTGTCGCAGTTCCTCTAGCTTTCTCCCTAAAAAATAGAAATATGTAGAGCTGGTGTCTCCATGTGGAACCAATTAGTGTTTCCAAGCACAAAATTAAATTTTCCCTGATAAAAACATTCAAAACAATAAAGTCCGTGGATAATATCAGGAATACACAAACACAAAGGCTGTAGGAATATTTGGGATTGAGTTAGCCAAAGCACAACCGGATATTTCTGGTTTCATCCAGTCATGTCCGGACAAAGTGGTTCGGAATTCGTATGCAATGGACTGAGAAAATCACAGTGAAAATGGTTTTGGAAAAAAGCAAAGTATTTTCCTTAGGCAAGTGCATAAAATGAAATCTATACAAACAGAAATATCATGTTTGTTTGCCGCAGTTCCTCTAGCTTTCTCCCTAGAAAATACGAATGCGTAGAGCTGGTGTTCTCATGATGAAACAATTAGTGTTGCAACGGTACAAAATTAAATGTTCCCTGATAAAAACATTCAAAACAATAAACTCCATCGATAATATCCAGAAACATAAAACCAGAAGCTATAGCAATATTTCGGATTGAGTTAGCAAAAACACAACCGGATATTTCCGGTTTCATCTAGTCATATCCTGACAAACTGGTGTGGAATTCGTATGCAATAGACAGAGAAAATCACAGTACAAATGGTTTTGGAGAAAAGCAAAGTGTTTTTGTTAGGCAAGTGCGTAAAGTGTCATCTATACAAACAGAAATATCATGTTTGTTTGCCGCAGTTCCTCTAGCTTTCTCCCTAGAAAATACGAATGTGTAGAGCTGTTGTCTCCATGTGGAACCAATTAGTGTTTCTCTGGTACAAAATTAAATGTTCCCTGATAAAAACATTCAAAACAATAAAGTCAATCGATAATATCCAGATAAACACAAAAACAGAAACTTTCAAATTATTTCGCATTTAGTTAGCAAAAACACAACCGGATATTTCTGTTTTCATCCAGTCATATCCGGACAAGTTGGTCTGGAATTCGTATGAAATGGACCGAGACAATCACAGTACAAATGGTTTTGGAGAAAAGCAAAGTCTTTTTTAGGCAAGTACATAAAATGTCATCTGTACGAACAGAAATATCATGTTTGTTTGTCGCAGTTCCTCTAGCTTTCTCCCTAGAAAATACGAATATGTAGAACTGGATCTCCATGTGGAACCAATTAATGTTTCCAAGCACAAAATTAAATGTTGCCTGATAAAAAACATTCAAAACAATAAAATCCATTCATAATATCCGTAAAACACAAACATAGAGACTGTAGCAATATCTGGGATTGAGTTGGCCAAATCAAAACCAGATATTTCTCCTTTCATCCAGTCATATCCGGTAAACTGGTGTGGTTTTTGTATGCAGTGGACTGTGAAAATCACAGTACAAATGGTTTTGGAGAAAAGCAAATTCTTTTCATTAGGGAAGTGCATCAAATGTCATCTATACAAACAGAAATATCATGTTTGATTGTGGCAGTTCCTCTAGCTTTCTCCCTAGAAAATACGAATGTGCAGAGCTGGTGTCTCCATGTCCAACCAATTAGTGTTTCCAAGCACAAAATTAAATGTTCCCTGAAAAAAAAAAACATTCAAAACAATAAAGTCCATGGATAATATCAGAAATACACAAACACAGAGGCTGCAGCAATTTTTCGGTTTGAGTTAGCCAAAACAGAACCCGATATTTCTGGTTTCATGCAGTCATATCCGGACAAAGTGGTGTGGAATTCGTATGCAATGGACTGAGAAAATCACAGTAAAAATAGTTTTGGAGAAAAGCAAAGTCTTTTCATTAGGCAAGTGCATAAAATGTCATCTATACAAAAAGAAACATCATGTTTGTTTGTCACAGTTCCTCTAACTTTCTCCCTAGAAAATACAAATATGTAGAGCTGGTGTCTCCATGTGGAACCAATTAATGTTTCCAAGCAAAAAATTAAATGTTCCCTGATAATAACATTCTATAGAATAAATTCCATCGATAATATCCAGAAAACAAGCACACAGAGGCTTTCACAATATTTCGGATTCAGTTAACCAAAGCTCAACCGGATGTTTCTGTTTTCATCCATCATGTCCGGACAATGTGGTTCGGAATTCGTATGCCATGGACCGAGAAAATACGAATGTGTAGAACTGGTGTCTCCATGTCGAACCAATTAGTGTTTCCAAACACAAAATTAAATTAAATGTTTCCCCATAAAAATATTAAAAACAATAAATCCATGGATAATATCAGGAATACACAAACACAGAGGCTATAGCAATATCTGGGATTGAGTTAGCAAAAACAAAACCGGATATTTCTGGTTTCATCCAGTCATATGCAGTAAACTGGTGTGGAATTTGTATTCAAAGGATCGAGAAATCACAGTAAAAACGGTTTTGGAGAAAAGCCAAGTCTTTTCATTTGACAAGTGCATAAAATGTCATCTATACAATCAGAAATATCATGTTTGTTTGCCGCAGTTCCTCTAGCTTTCTCCCTAGAAAATACAAATGTGTAGAGCTTCTGTCCCCATGATGAACCAATTAGTGTTTCTTTGGTGCAAAAATAAATGTTCCCTGATAAAAATATTCAAAACAATAAAGTCCATCGTTAATATCGAGAAAACACAAACACAGAGGCGTTAACAATATTTCAGATTCAGTAAGCAAAAACACAACTGGATATTTCTTGTTTCATCCAGTCATATCCGGTAAACTGCTGTGGAATTCATACGCAATGGACCGAGAAAATCACAGTAAAAATGGTTTTGGAGAAAGCCAAGTCTTTTCGTTAGGCAAGTGAATAAAATGTCATCTATGCAAACAGAAATATCATGTTTGTTTGTCACAGTTCCTCTAGCTTTCTCCCTAGAAAATACGAATGTGTAGAAGTGGTGTCTCCAAGTGGAACCAATTATTGTTTCCAAACACAAAATGAAGTGATCCCTGATAAAAAACATTGAAAACAATAAAGTCCATGGATAATATCCGGAAAATACAAACACAGAAGCTGTAGCAATATCTGGCATTGAGTTAGCCAAAACAAAACCCAATATTTCCGGTTTCATCCAGTCATATCTGGACAAACTGCTGTGGAATTCATATGCAATGGACCGAGAAAATCACAGTACAAATGGTTTTAGAGAAAAGCAAAGTCTTATCCTTATGCCATCTATACAAACAGAAATATCATGTTTGTTTGCCACAGTTCCGCCAGCTTTCTCCCTAGAAAATATGAATATGTAGAGCTGGTGTCTTCATGTGGAACCAATTACTCTATCCAAGCCCAAAATTAAAGTTTCCCCGATAGCAAACATTCAAAACAATAAAGTTCATTGATAATATCCAGAAAACACAAACACACAGCTGTAGCAATATCTAGGATTGAGTTAGCCAAAACATAACCGGATATTTCTGGTTTCATCCCATCATATCCGGACAAACTAGTGTGTAATTCATACGCAATGGACCAAGAAAATCACAGTACAACTGGTTTCTGAGAAAAGCGAAGTCTTTTCATTAGACAAGTGCATAAAATGTCATCTATACAAACAGAAATATCATGTTTTTTTGTCGCAGTTCCTCTAGCTTTCTCCCTAGAAAATACGAATTTGTGGAGCTGGTGTCCCCATGATGAACCAATTAGTGTTTCAACGGTACAAAATTAAATGTTCCCTTACAAAAACATTCAAAACAATAAAGTCCATAGATAATATCCAGAAAACACAAACACAGAGGCTTTTACAATATTTCAGATTGAGTTAGCCAAAACACAACCGGATATTTCCGGTTACATCCAGTCATATCCGGACTAAGTTGTGTTGAATTCGTATGCAATAGACGTAGAAAATCACAGTAAAAACGGTTTTGGAGAAAAGCAAATTCTTTTCGTTAGGCAAGTGCATAAAATGTCATCTATACAAACAGAAATATCATGTTTGTTTGCCACAGTTCCTCTAGCTTTCTCCCTAGAATATATGAATGTGTAGAGCTGGTGTCTCCATGTGGAACCAAGAGGTGTATCTAGGCTCAAAATTAAATGTTCCCTAATAAAAAACATTCAAAACAATAAAGTCCGTGGATAATATGAGGAATACAAAAACACAGAGGCTGTAGCAATATCTGGGATAGAGTTAGCCAAAATCAAACCGGATATTTCTTGTTTCATCCAGTCATATCCGGACAACTGGTGTGGGATTCATATGCAATGGACCGAGAAAATCACAGAAAAAATGTCTTTTTCATTAGGCAATATCTTTTCGTTAGGCAAGTGCATAAAATATCATCGATACAAAAAGAAATATCATGTTTGTTTGCCGCAGTTCCTCTAGATTTCTCCCTAGAAAATATGAATGTGTAGAGCTGGTGTCTCCATGTGGAACGAATTAGTGTTTCCAAGCACAATATTAAATGTTCCCTGATAAAAACATTCAAAACAATAAAGTCCATGGATAATATCAAGAATACACCAACACAAATGCTGTAGCAATATTTCGGATTGAGTTAGCCAAAACACAACCGGATATTTGCGGTTTCATCCAGTCATATGCGGACAAACTGCTGTGGAATTCTTATTTAATGTGAAGAGAAAATAAGAGTAAAAATGGTTTTGGAGAAAAGCAAAGACTTTTCGTCAGGGTAGTGCATAAAATGTCATCCATACAAACAGAAATATCATGTTTGTTTGCCACAGTTCCTGTAGCTATCTCCCTAGAAAATACAAATATGTAGAGCTGGAGTCTCCATGTGGAACCAATAAGTGTTTCCAAGCACAAAATTAAATGTTCCTTGATAGAAAACATTCAAACAATAAAGTCCGTGGATAATATCAGGAATACACAAACACAGAAGTTGTAGCAATATTGGGATTGTGTTACTCAAAACACCACCGGATATTCCCAGTTTCATCTAGGCATCTCCGGACAAACTAGTGTGGAATTCATATGCAACAGAACAAGAACATTACAGTAAAAATCGTTTTGGAGTAAAGCAAAGTCTTTTCGTTAGGCAAGTGCATAAAATGTCATCTATACAAACAGAAACATCATGTTTGTTTGTCGCAGTTCCTCTAGCTTTCTCACTAGAAAATACAAATATGTAGACCTGGTGTCCCCATGATGAACCAGTTAGAGTTTCTATGGTACAAAATAAAATGTTCCCTGATAAAAACATTCAAAACCATAAAGCCCATCGATAATATCCAGAAAACAGTAACACAGAGGCTTTCACAATATTTTGCATTCATTTAGCCAAAACACAACCGGATATTTCTGGTTTCCTCTACTCATATCCGGACAAAGTGGTGTAGAATTCGTATGCAATGGACCAAGAAAATCACAGTAAAAATGGTTTTGGAGAAAAGCAAAGCCTTTTCATTAGGCAAGTGCATAAAATGTCATCTATACAAACAGAAATATCATGTTTGTTTGCCGTAGTTCTTCTAACTTTCTCCCTAAAAAATACAAATGTGTAGAGCTGTTGTCTCCATGTGGAACCAATTAGTGTTTCCAAGCACAAACTTAAATATTCCCCGATAAAAAACGTTCAAAATAATAAAGTCTGTTGATAATATCCAGGAAACAAACACAGAGGCTGTAGCAATATGTGGGATTGAGTTAGCCAAAACAAAACCGGATATTTCCGCTTTCATCCAGTCATATCCGGAGAAACTGCTATGGAATTCGTATGCAATGGATGGAGAAATCACAGTAAAAATGGTTTTGGAGAAAAGGAAAGTATTTTAGTTAGATATGTGCATAAAATGTCATCTATTCAAACAGAAATATCATGTTTGTTTGCCACAGTTCTTCTAGGTTTCTCCCCAGAAACTACGAATGTGTAGAGCTGGTGTTCCCATGATGAACCAATTAGTGTTTCAATGGTACGAAATTAAATGTTCCCTGATAAAATCATTCAAAACAATAAACTCCGTTGATAATATCCAGAAAACACAAACACAGAGTCTTTCACAATATTTCGGATTGAGTTAGCCAAATAAAACCGGATTACAAATGGTTTTGGAGAAATTCAAAGTCTTTTCATTAGGCAAGTGCATAAAATGTCATCTATACAAACAGAAATATCATGTTTGTTTGCCGCACTTCCTCTAGCTTTCTCCATAGAAAATATGAATGTGTAGAGCTGGTGTCTCCATGTGGAACCAAGAGGTGTATCTAGGCTCAAAATTAAATGTTCCCTAATAAAAAACATTCAAAACAATAAAGTCCGTGGATAATATGAGGAATACAAAAACACAGAGGCTGTAGCAATATCTGGGATAGAGTTAGCCAAAATCAAACCGGATATTTCTTGTTTCATCCAGTCATATCCGGACAAACTGGTGTGGGATTCATATGCAATGGACCGAGAAAATCACAGAAAAAATGTCTTTTTCATTAGGCAATATCTTTTCGTTAGGCAAGTGCATAAAATATCATCGATACAAAAAGAAATATCATGTTTGTTTGCCGCAGTTCCTCTAGATTTCTCCCTAGAAAATATGAATGTGTAGAGCTGGTGTCTCCATGTGGAACGAATTAGTGTTTCCAAGCACAATATTAAATGTTCCCTGATAAAAACATTCAAAACAATAAAGTCCATGGATAATATCAAGAATACACCAACACAAATGCTGTAGCAATATTTCGGATTGAGTTAGCCAAAACACAACCGGATATTTGCGGTTTCATCCAGTCATATGCGGACAAACTGCTGTGGAATTCTTATTTAATGTGAAGAGAAAATAAGAGTAAAAATGGTTTTGGAGAAAAGCAAAGACTTTTCGTCAGGGTAGTGCATAAAATGTCATCCATACAAACAGAAATATCATGTTTGTTTGCCACAGTTCCTGTAGCTATCTCCCTAGAAAATACAAATATGTAGAGCTGGAGTCTCCATGTGGAACCAATAAGTGTTTCCAAGCACAAAATTAAATGTTCCTTGATAGAAAACATTCAAACAATAAAGTCCGTGGAAAATATCAGGAATACACAAACACAGAAGTTGTAGCAATATTGGGATTGTGTTACTCAAAACACCACCGGATATTCCCAGTTTCATCTAGGCATCTCCGGACAAACTAGTGTGGAATTCATATGCAACGGAACAAGAACATTACAGTAAAAATCGTTTTGGAGTAAAGCAAAGTCTTTTCGTTAGGCAAGTGCATAAAATGTCATCTATACAAACAGAAACATCATGTTTGTTTGTCGCAGTTCCTCTAGCTTTCTCACTAGAAAATACAAATGTGTAGACCTGGTGTCCCCATGATGAACCAGTTAGAGTTTCTATGGTACAAAATAAAATGTTCCCTGATAAAAACATTCAAAACAATAAAGCCCATCGATAATATCCAGAAAACAGTAACACAGAGGCTTTCACAATATTTTGCATTCATTTAGCCAAAACACAACCGGATATTTCTGGTTTCCTCTACTCATATCCGGACAAAGTGGTGTAGAATTCGTATGCAATGGACCAAGAAAATCACAGTACAAATGGTTTTGGAGAACAGCAAAGCCTTTTCATTAGGCAAGTGCATAAAATGTCATCTATACAAACAGAAATATCATGTTTGTTTGCCGTAGTTCTTCTAACTTTCTCCCTAAAAAATACAAATGTGTAGAGCTGTTGTCTCCATGTGGAACCAATTAGTGTTTCCAAGCACAAACTTAAATATTCCCCGATAAAAAACGTTCAAAATAATAAAGTCTGTTGATAATATCCAGGAAACAAACACAGAGGCTGTAGCAATATGTGGGATTGAGTTAGCCAAAACAAAACCGGATATTTCCGCTTTCATCCAGTCATATCCGGAGAAACTGCTATGGAATTCGTATGCAATGGATGGAGAAATCACAGTAAAAATGGTTTTGGAGAAAAGGAAAGTATTTTAGTTAGATATGTGCATAAAATGTCATCTATTCAAACAGAAATATCATGTTTGTTTGCCACAGTTCTTCTAGGTTTCTCCCCAGAAACTACGAATGTGTAGAGCTGGTGTTCCCATGATGAACCAATTAGTGTTTCAAAGCACAAAATTAAATTAAATGTTCCCCAATAAAAATATTCAAAACAATAAAGTCCGTGCATAATATCAGGAATACAAAAACACAGAGGCTGTAGCAATGGTAGAAAATAAAATTTTCCCTGATAAAAACATTCAAATCAATACAATCCATGGATAATATCAGGAATTCACAAACACAAAGGCTAAAGCAATATTTTGGATTGAGTTAGCCAAAACACAACCAGATATTTATGGTTTCATCCAGTCATATCCGGACAAAGTGGTGTGGAATTCATATGCAATGGACCGAGAAAATCACAGTACAAATGGTTTTGGAGAAAAGCAAAGTCTTTTCATTAGGCAAGTGCATAAAATGTCATGTATACAAACAGAAATATCATGTTTGTTTTTCACAGTTCCTCTAGCTTTCTCCCTAGAAAATATGAATGTGTAGAGCTGGTATCTCCATATGGAACCAATTAGTGTTTCAACGGTACAAAATTAAATCATCCCTGATAAAAACATTCAAAACAATAAAGTCCAACGATAATATCCAGAAAACACAAACAGAAATATCATGTTTGTTTGTCACAGTTCCTCTAGCATTCTCCCTAGAAAATACAGATGTGTAGAGCTGGTGTCTCCATTTGGAACCAACTAGTGTTTCCAAGCACAAAATTAAATTAAATGTTCCCCAATAAAAATATTCAAAACAATAAAGTCCGTGCATAATATCAGGAATACACAAACAGAGAGGCTGTAGCAATACCTGGGATTGAGTTAGCCAAATCAAAACCGGATATTTCTAGTTTATCCAGTCATATCCAGTAAACTGGTGTGGAATTCTTATTCAATACACCGAGAAATCACAGTAAAAATGGTTTTGGAGAAAAGCAAAGTCTTTTCGTTTGGCAAGTGCATAAAATGTCATCTATACAAACAGAAATATCATTTTGTTTGTCACAGTTCCTCTAGCTCTCTACCTAGAAAATACGAATATGTAGATCTTGTGCCAATGCAGAACCAATTACTGTATCCAAGCTCAAAATAAAATGTTCCCCGATAAAAAACATTCAAAACAATAAAGTCCATCGATAATATCTGGAAAACACAAACACATAAGCTGTAGCAATATCTGGGATTGAGTTAGCCAAAACACAACTGGGTATTTTCGATTTCATCCAGTCAAATCCAGACAAACTTGTGTGGATTTCGTATGCAATGGACCGAGAAAATCACAGTACAAATGGTTTTGGAGAAAAGCAAAGTCTTTTCGTTAGGCAAGTGCATAAAATATCATCGATACAAACAGAAATATCATGTTTGTTTGTCGCAGTTCCTCCTGCTTTCTCCCTAGAAAATACAAATGTGTAGAGCTGGTGTCTCCATGTGGAGCCAATTAGTGATTCCAAGCACAAAATTAAATGTTCCCTGATAAAAAAAAATTCAAAACAATAAAGTCCATCGATAATATCCGGAAAACACAAACACAGAGGCTTTCACAATGTTTCGATTAAGTTAGCCAAAACACAATCGGATATTTCTGTGTTCATCCAGTAATATCCGGAGAAACTGGTGTGGAATTCGTATGCAATGAACTGCGAAAATCACATTAAAATGGTTTTGGAGAAAAGTAAAAGCCTTTTCCTTAGGCAAGTGCATAAAATGTCATCTATACAAACAGAAACATCATGTTTGTTTGTCACAGTTCCTCTACCTTTCTCCCTAGAAAATACGAATGTGTAAAGCTGGTGTCTCCATGTGGAACCAATTAGTGTTTCCAAGCACAATATTAAATGTTCCCAGATAAAAAATATTCAAAACAATAAAGTCCATGGATAATATCAGGAATACACAAGCACAGAGGCAGCAGCAATATTTGGGATTGTGAACCAAAACAAAACCGCATATTTCCGGTTTCACCCAGTCATATCCGGACAAAGTGGTTTGGAATTCGTATGCAATGGACTGAGAAAATCAGAGTAAAAATGGTTTTGGAGAATAGCAACGTCTTCTCGTTATGCAAGTGCATAAAATGTCATCTATACAAACAGTAATATCATGTTTGTTTGCCAGAGTTCCTCTAGCTTTCTCGCTAGAAAATACAAATATGTACAGCTGGTGTAACCATGATGAACCAATTAGTGTATCAACGGTACAAAATTAAATCTTCCCTGATGAAAACATTCAAAACAATAAATCCATTGATAATATCCGGAAAACACAAATACAGAGGCAGTAGCAATAACTGGGATTGAGGTAGCCAAAAAACAACACTGGATATTTCTGTTTTCATGCAGTGGTATCCGGACAAAGTGGTGTGGAATTCCTATGCAATGGACCGAGAAAATCACAGTAAAAATGGTTATGGAGAAAAGCAAAATCTTTTCGTTAAGCAAGTGCATAAAATGTTATCTATACAAACCGAAATATCATGTGTGTTTGTCACAGTTCCTCTAGCTTTCTCATTAGAAAATACGAATGTGTAGAGCTGGTGTCCACATGATGAACCAATTAGTGTTTCAATGGTGCAAAATTAAATATTCCCTGATAAAGACTTTCAAAAACAATAAAGTCCATCAATAATATCCAGAAAACACAAACACAGAGGCTTTCACAATATTTCGATTAAGTTAGCCAAAACACAACTGGATATTTCTGGTTTCATCCAGGCATATCCAGACAAACTGGTATAGAATTCATATGAAATGGACCGAGAAAATCACAGTAAAAATGGTTTTGTAGAAAAGCAACGTGTTTTCGTTAGGCAAGTGCATAAAATGTCATCTATACAAAAAGAAATATCATTTTTGTTTCCCGTAGTTCTTCTAGCTTTCTCCCTAGAAAATACGAATGTGTAGAGCTGGTGTTCCCATGATGAACCAATTAGTGTATCAATGGTACAAAATTAAATGTTCCCTGATAAAAACATTCAAAACAATAAAGTCCATCAATAATATCCAGAAAACACAAACACAGAGGCTGCAGCAATATCTGGGATTGAGTTAGCCAAAACACAACCGGATATTTCCGCTTTCATCCAGTCATATCCGGACAAACTGGTGTGGAATTCGTATGCAATGGACCGAGGAAATCACAGTGCAAATGGTTTTGGAGAAAAGCAAAGTCTTTTCATTAGGCAAGTGCATAAAATGTCATGTATACAAAGAGTAATATCAAGTTTGTTTGCCACAGTTCCTCTAGCTTTCTCCCTAGAAAATACCAATGTGTAGAGCTGGTTTCTCCATGTGGATCCAATTAGTGATTCCAAGCACAAAATTAAATCTTCCCTGATAAAAAACATTCAAAACAATAAAGTCCGGGGATAATATGAGGAATACACAAACACAGAGGCTGTAGCAATGTCTGGGATTGAGTTAGCCAAAACACAACCGGATATTTCAGGTTTCATCCAGTCATATCCGGAGAAACTGGTGTGAAATTCGTATGCAACGGACCGAGAAAATCACAGTAAAAATGGTTTTGGAGAAAAGCAAAGGCTTTTTTTTAGGCAAGTGCATAAAATGTCATCTATACAAACAGAAATATCATTTTGTTTGTCGCAGTTCCTCTAGCTTTCTACCTAGAAAATACGAATATGTTGATCTTGTGCCAATGCGGAACCAATTACTGTATCCAAGCTCAAAATAAAATGTTCCCCGATAAAAAACATTCAAAACAATTAAGTCCATCGATAATATCTGGAAAACACAAACACATAAGCTGTAGCAATATCTGGGATTGAGTTAGCCAAAACACAACTGGGTATTTTCGATTTCATCCAGTCAAATCCGGACAAACTGGTGTGGAATTCGTATGCAATGGACCGAGAAAATCACAGTACAAATGGTTTTGGAGAAAAGCAAAGTCTTTTCGTTAGGCAAGTGCATAAAATGTCATGTATACAAACAGAAATATCATGTTTGTTTGTTGCAGTTCCTCCTGCTTTCTCCCTTGAAAATACAAATGTGTAGAGCTGGTGTCTCCATGTGGAACCAATTAGTGATTCCAAGCACAAAATTAAATGTTCCCTGATAAAAAAAAATTCAAAACAATAAAGTCCATCGATAATATCTAGAAAACACAAACACAGAGGCTTTCACAATGTTTCGATTAAGTTAGCCAAAACACAATCAGATATTTCTGTGTTCATCCAGTAATATCCGGACAAACTGGTGTGGAATTCATATGCAATGAACCGAGAAAATCACATTAAAATGGTTTTGGAGAAAAGTAAAAGCCTTTTCCTTAGGCAAGTGCATAAAATGTCATCTACACAAACAGAAATATCATGTTTGTTTGTCGCAGTTCCTCCTGCTTTCTCCCTAGAAAATACAAATGTGTAGAGCTGGTGTCTCCATGTGGAACCAATTAATGTTTCCAAGCACAAAATTAAATGTTCCCAGATAAAAACATTCAAAACAATAAAGTCTGTGGGTAATATGAGGAATACACAAACACAGACGCTGTAGCAATATCTGGGATTGAGTTAGCCAAAACAAAACAGGATATTTCCGCTTTCATCCAGTCATATCCAGAAAAACTGGTGTGGAATTCCTATGCAATGGACCGAGAAAATCAGAGTAAAAATGGTTTTGGAGAAAACCAAAGTCTTTTCGTTAGGCAAGTGCATAAAATGTCATCTATACAAAAAGAAATATCATGTTTGTTTGCCGTAGTTCTTCTAGCTTTCTCCCTAGAAAATACGAATATGTAGAGCTGGTATCTCCATGTGGAAGCAATTAGTGTTTCAAGGGTACAAAATGAAATGTTCCCTGACAAAAACATTCAAAACAGTAAAGGCCATCGATAATATCCAGAAAACACAAACACAGAAGCTATCACAATATTTCTAATTGAGTTAGCCAAAACACAACCGGATATTTCTGGTTTCATCCAGTCATATCCGGACAAACTGGTGTGGAATTAGTATGCAATGGGCTCTGAAAATCAGAGCAAAAATCGTTTTGGAAAAAAGCAGTCTTTTCGTTAGGCAAGTGCATTTGATGTCATCTATACAAACAGAAATATCATGTTTGTTTGTCACAGTTCCTCCTGCTTTCTCCCTAGAAAATATGAATGTGTAGAGCTGGTGTTCCCATGATGAACCAATTAGTGTATCAATGGTACAAAATTAAATGTTCCCTGATAAAAACATTCAAACAATAAAGTCCATCAATAATATCCAGAAAACACAAACACAGAGGCTGCAGCAATATCTGGGATTGAGTTAGCCAAAACACAACCGGATATTTCCGCTTTCATCCAGTCATATCCGGACAAACTGGTGTGGAAATCGTATGCAATGGACCGAGAAAATCAGAGTAAAAATGGTTTTGGAGAAAAGCAAAGTCTTTTCGTTAGGCAAGTGCATAAAATGTCATGAATATAAACAGTAATATCAAGTTTGTTTGCCACAGTTCCTCTAGCTTTCTCCCTAGAAAATATGAATGTGTAGAGCTGGTTTCTCCATGTGGATCCAATTAGTGATTCCAAGCACAAAATTAAATCTTCCCTGATAAAAAACATTCAAAACAATAAAGTCCGGGGATAATATGAGGAATACACAAACACAGAGGCTGTAGCAATATCTGGGATTGAGTTAGCCAAAACACAACCGCATATTTCCGGTTTCATCCAGTCATATCCGGACAAACTGGTGTGAAATTCGTATGCAACGGACCGAGAAAATCACAGTAAAAATGGTTTTGGAGAAAAGCAAAGGCTTTTTTTTAGGCAAGTGCATAAAATGTCATCTATACAAACAGAAATATCATTTTGTTTGTCGCAGTTCCTCTAGCTTTCTACCTAGAAAATACGAATATGTAGATCTTGTGCCAATGCGGAACCAATTACTGTATCCAAGCTCAAAATAAAATGTTCCCCGATAAAAAACATTCAAAACAATAAAGTCCATCGATAATATCTGGAAAACACAAACACATAAGCTGTAGCAATATCTGGGATTGAGTTAGCCAAAACACAACTGGGTATTTTCGATTTCATCCAGTCAAATCCGGACAAACTGGTGAGGAATTCGTATGCAATGGACCGAGAAAATCACAGTAAAATGGTTTTGGAGAAAAGCAAAGTCTTTTTGTTAGGCAAGTGCATAAAATGTCATGTATACAAACAGAAATATCATGTTTGTTTGTCGCAGTTCCTCTAGCTTTCTCCTAGAAAATACAAATGTGTAGAGCTGGTGTCTCCATGTGGAACCAATTAGTGATTCCAAGCACAAAATTAAATGTTCCCTGATAAAAAAAAATTCAAAACAATAAAGTCCATCGATAATATCCGGAAAACACAAACACAGAGGCTTTCACAATGTTTCGATTAAGTTAGCCAAAACACAATCGGATATTTCTGTGTTCATCCAGTAATATCCGGACAAACTGGTGTGGAATTCGTATGCAATGAACCGAGAAAATCACAGTACAAATGGTTTTGGAGAAAAGCAAAGTCTTTTCGTTAGGCAAGTGCATAAAATGTCATCTACACAAACAGAAATATCATGTTTGTTTGTCGCAGTTCCTCCTGCTTTCTCCCTAGAAAATACAAATGTGTAGAGCTGGTGTCTCCATGTGGAACCAATTAGTGTTTCCAAGCACAAAATTAAATGTTCCCAGATAAAAACATTCAAAACAATAAAGTCTGTGGGTAATATGAGGAATACACAAACACAGACGCTGTAGCAATATCTGGGATTGAGTTAGCCAAAACAAAACAGGATATTTCCGCTTTCATCCAGTCATATCCAGAAAAACTGGTGTGGAATTCCTATGCAATGGACCGAGAAAATCAGAGTAAAAATGGTTTTGGAGAAAACCAACGTGTTTTCGTTAGGCAAGTGCATAAAATATCATCTATACAAAAAGAAATATCATGTTTGTTTGCCGTAGTTCTTCTAGCTTTCTCCCTAGAAAATACGAATATGTAGAGCTGGCGTCTCCATGTGGAACCAATTAGTGTTTCAAGGGTACAAAATGAAATGTTCCCTGACAAAAACATTCAAAACAATAAAGGCCATCGATAATATCCAGAAAACACAAACACAGAAGCTATCACAATATTTCTAATTGAGTTAGCCAAAACACAACCGGATATTTCTGGTTTCATCCAGTCATATCCGGACAAACTGGTGTGGAATTAGTATGCAATGGGCGCTGAAAATCAGAGCAACATTCATTTTGGAGAAAAGCAAAGTCTTTTCGTTAGGCAAGTGCATTTGATGTCATCTATACAAACAGAAATATCATGTTTGTTTGTCACAGTTCCTCCGGCTTTCTCCCCAGAAAATACGAATGTGTAGAGCTGCTGTTGCCATGATGAACCAATTAGTGTATCAATGGTACAAAATTAAATGTACCCTGATAAAAACATTCAAAACAATAAAGTCCATCAATAATATCCAGAAAACACAAACACAGAGGCTGCAGCAATATCTGGGATTGAGTTAGCCAAAACACAACCGGATATTTCCGGTTTCATCCAGTCATATCCGGTAAACTGGTGTGGAATTCGTATGCAATGGACCGAGAAAATCACAGTACAAATGGTTTTGGAGAAAAGCAAAGTCTTATCCTTATGCAAGTGCATAAAATGTCATCTATACAAACAGAACTATCATGTTTGTTTGCCACAGTTCCTCCAGCTTTCTCCCTAGAAAATATGAATATGTAGAGCTGGTGTCTCCATGTGGAACCAATTACTGTATCCAAGCCCAAAATTAAAGGTTCCCCGATAACAAACATTCAAAACAATAAAGTCCGTTGATAATATCCAGAAAACACAAACACACAGCCTGTAGCAATATCTAGGATTGATTTAGCCAAAACATAACTGGATATTTCTGGTTTCATCCCGTCATATCCGGACAATCTAGTGTGGTATTCGTATGCAATGGACCGAGAAAATCACAGGGAAAAGGGTTTTGGAGAAAAGCAAAGACTTTTCGTTAGGCAAGTGCAAAAAATGTCATCTATACAAACAAACATCATGTTTGTTTGTCGCAGTTCCTCTAGCTTTCTCCCTAGAAAATACGAATGTGTAAAGCTGGTGTCTCCATGTGGAACCAATTAGTGTTTCCAAGCACAATATTAAATGTTCCCAGATAAAAAATATTCAAAACAATAAAGTCCATGGATAACATCAGGAATACACAAACACAGAGGCAGCAGCAATATTTGGGATTGTGAACCAAAACAAAACCGCATATTTCCGGTTTCACCCAGTCATATCCGGACAAAGTGGTTTGGAATTCGTATGCAATGGACTGAGAAAATCAGAGTAAAAATGGTTTTGGAGAAAAGCAAAGTCTTTTCGTTAGGCAAGTGCATAAAATGTCATGTATACAACAGTAATATCATGTTTGTTTGCCAGAGTTCCTCTAGCTTTCTCGCTAGAAAATACAAATATGTACAGCTGGTGTAACCATGATGAACCAATTAGTGTATCAATGGTACAAAATTAAATCTTCCCTGATGAAAACATTCAAAACAATAAATCCATTGATAATATCCGGAAAACACAAATACAGAGGCAGTAGCAATAACTGGGATTGAGTTAGCCAAAAAACAACACCGGATATTTCTGTTTTCATGCAGTGGTATCCGGTCAAAGTGGTGCAGAATTCCTATGCAATGGACCGAGAAAATCACAGTAAAAATGGTTTTGGATAAAAGCAAAATCTTTTCGTTAAGCAAGTGCATAAAATGTCATCTATACAAACCGAAATATCATGTGTGTTTGTCACAGTTCCTCTAGCTTTCTCCTTAAAAAATACAAATGTGTAGAGCTGGTGTCCACATGATGAACCAATTAGTGTTTCAATGGTGCAAAATTAAATATTCCCTGATAAAGACTTTCAAAACAATAAAGTCCATCGATAATATCCAGAAAACACAAACACAGAGGCTTTCACAATATTTCGATTAAGTTAGTCAAAACACAACCGGATATTTCTGGTTTCATCCAGGCATATCCAGACAAACTGGTGTAGAATTCATATGAAATGGACCGAGAAAATCACAGTAAAAATGGTTTTCTAGAAAAGCAACGTGTTTTCGTTAGGCAAGTGCATAAAATGTCATCTATACAAAAAGAAATATCATGTTTGTTAGCCGTAGTTCTTCTAGCTTTCTCCCTAGAAAATACGAATATGTAGAGCTGGTGTCCCCATGATGAACCAATTAGTGTTCCAATGGTGAAAAATTAAATATTCCCTGATAAAGACTTTCAAAACAATAAAGTCCATCGATAATATCCAGAAAACACAAACACAGAGGCTTTCACAATATTTCGATTAAGTTAGCCAAAACACAACCGGATATTTCAGGTTTCATCCAGTCATATCCGGACAAACTGGTGTAGAATTCATATGAAATGGACCGAGAAAATCACAGTAAAAATGGTTTTCTAGAAAAGCAACGTGCTTTCGTTAGCCAAGTACATTTGATGTCATCTATACAAAAAGAAATATCATGTTTGTTTGCCGTCGTTCTTCTAGCTTTCTCCCTAGAAAATACGAATGTGTAGAGCTGGTGTCCACATGATGAACCAATTAGTGTTTCAATGGTGAAAAATTAAATATTCCCTGATAAAGACTTTCAAAACAATAAAGTCCATCGATAATATCCAGAAAACACAAACACAGAGGCTTTCACAATATTTCGATTAAGTTAGCCAAAACACAACGGGATATTTCTGGTTTCATCCAGGCATATCCAGACAAACTGGTGTAGAATTCATATGAAATGGACCGAGAAAATCACAGTAAAAATGGTTTTCTAGAAAAGCAACGTGTTTTCGTTAGGCAAGTGCATAAAATGTCATCTATACAAAAAGAAATATCATGTTTGTTTGCCGTAGTTCTTCTAGCTTTCTCCCTAGAAAATATGAATGTGTAGAGCTGGTGTTCCCATGATGAACCAATTAGTGTATCAATGGTACAAAATTAAAAGTTCCCTGATAAAAAAAAATTCAAAACAATAAAGTCCATCAATAATATCCAGAAAACACAAACACTGAGTCTGCAGCAATATCTGGGATTGAGTTAGCCAAAACAAAACTGGATATTTCCTGTTTCATCCAGTCATATCCGGACAAACTGGTGTGGAATTCGTATGCAACGGACCGAGAAAATCACAGTAAAAATGGTTTTGGAGAAAAGCAAAGGCCTTTTTTTAGGCAAGTGCATAAAATGTCATCTATACAAACAGAAATATCATTTTGTTTGTCACAGTTCCTCCTGCTTTCTCCCTAGAAAATACAAATGTGTAGAGCTGGTGTCTCCATGTGGAACCAATTAGTGTTTCCAAGCACAAAATTAAAAAAGCAAAGTCTTTTCGTTAGGCAAGTGCATAAAATGTCATGTATACAAACAGTAATATCATGTTTGTTTGCCAGAGTTCCTCTAGCTTTCTCGCTAGAAAATACAAATATGTACAGCTGGTGTAACCATGATGAACCAATTAGTGTATCAACGGTACAAAATTAAATCTTCCCTGATGAAAACATTCAAAACAATAAATCCATTGATAATATCCGGAAAACACAAATACAGAGGCAGTAGCAATAACTGGGATTGAGTTAGCCAAAAAACAACACCGGATATTTCTGTTTTCATGCAGTGGTATCCGGACAAAGTGGTGTGGAATTCCTATGCAATGGACCGAGAAAATCACAGTAAAAATGGTTTTGGAGAAAAGCAAAATCTTTTCGTTAAGCAAGCGCATAAAATGTCATCTATACAAACCGAAATATCATGTGTGTTTGTCACAGTTCCTCTAGCTTTCTCCTTAGAAAATACGAATGTGTAGAGCTGGTGTCCCCATGTGGAACCAATTAGTGTTTCAAGGGTACAAAATAAAATGTTCCCTGACAAAAACATTCAAAACAATAAAGGCCATCGATAATATCCAGAAAACAAAAACACAGAAGCTATCACAATATTTCTAATTGAGTTAGCCAAAACACAACCGGATATTTCTGGTTTCATTCAGTCATATCCGGACAAACTGGTGTGGAATTAGTATGCAATGGGCTCTGAAAATCAGAGCAAAAATCGTTTTGGAGAAAAGCAAAGTGTTTTCGTTAGGCAAGTGCATAAAATGTCAGCTATACAAAAAGAAATATCATGTTTGTTTGTCACAGTTCCTCTAGCTTTCTCCCTAGAAAATACGAATGTGTAGAGCTGGTGTTCCCATGATGAACCAATTAGTGTATCAATGGTACAAAATTAAAAGTTCCCTGATAAAAACATTCAAAACAATAAAGTCCATCAATAATATCCAGAAAACACAAACACTGAGTCTGCAGCAATATATGGGATTGAGTTAGCCAAAACAAAACTGGATATTTCCTGTTTCATCCAGTCATATCCGGACAAACTGGTGTGGAATTCGTATGCAACGGACCGAGAAAATCACAGTAAAAATGGTTTTGGAGAAAAGCAAAGGCCTTTTTTTAGGCAAGTGCATAAAATGTCATCTATACAAACAGAAATATCATTTTGTTTGTCGCAGTTCCTCTAGCTTTCTACCTAGAAAATACGAATATGTAGATCTAGTGTCCCAATGTGGAACCAATTACTGTATCCAAGCTCAAAATAAAATGTTCCCCGATAAAAAATATTCAAAACAATAAAGTCCATCGATAATATCTGGAAAACACAAACACATAAGCTGTAGCAATATCTGGGATTGAGTTAGCCAAAACACAACTGGGTATTTTCGATTTCATCCAGTCAAATCCGAACAAACTAGTGTGGAATTCGTATGCAATGGACCGAGAAAATCACAGTGAAAATGGTTTTGGAGAAAAGCAAAATCTTTATGTTAGGCAAGTGCATAAAATGTCATTTATACAAACATAAATATAAAGTTTCTTTGCTGCAGTTACTCTAGATTTCTCCCTAGAAAATACGAATGTGTAGAGCTGGTGTCTACAAGTGGCACCAATTAGTGTTTCCAAGCACAAACTTAAATGTTCCCTGAAAAAAAAAACATTCAAAACAATAAAGTCCATGGATAATATCAGGAATACACAAACACAGAGGCTGTAGAAATTTTTCGATTTGAGTTAGCCAAAACACAACCGGATATTTCTGGTTTCATCCAGTCATATCCGGACACAGTGTGTGGAATTCGTATGTAATGGACTGAGAAAATCACAATACAAATGGTTTTGGAGAAAAGCAAAGTCTTTTCGTTAGGCAAGTGCATAAAATGTCATCTATACAAACAGAAATATCATGTTTGTTTGTCACAGTTCTTGTAGCTTTCTTCCAAGAAAATACGAATATATAGAGCTGGTGTCTCCATGTGGAACCAATTAATGTATCTAAGCTCAAAATAAAATGTTCCCCTATAAAAAAATTCAAAACAATAAAGTCCGTTGATAATATCCAGAAAACACAAACACAGAGGCTGTTGCAATATCTGGGATTAAGTTAGCCAAAACACAACCGGATATCTTTGGTTTCATCCAGTCATATCCAGACAAACTGGTGTGGAATTTGTATGCAATGGACCGAGAAAATCAGAGTAAAAATGGTTTTGGAGAAAACCAACGTCTTTTCGTTAGGCAAGTGCATAAAATGTCATCTATACAAAAAGGAATATCATGTTTGTTTGCTGTAGTTCTTCTAGCTTTCTCCCTAGAAAATACAAATATGTAGAGCTGGTGTCTCCATGTGGAACCAATTAGTGTATCCAAGCTCAAAAAAATTGTTCCCCGATAAAAAAAATTCAAAACAATAAAGTCCGTGGATAATATCAGGAATACACAAACACAGAGGCTGTAGCAATATCTGGGAATGAGTTATTCAAAACAAAACCAGATAGTTCCGGTTTCATCAGTCATATCCAGACAAACTGGAGTGGAATTCGTATGTATGGGACCGAGAAAATCGCAGTGAAAATGATTTTGGAGAATAGCAAACTTTTTTCTTTAGGCAAGTGCACAAAATGTCATCTATACAAAAAGAAATATCATGTTTGTTTGCCATAGTTCTTCTAGCTTTCTCCCTAGAAAATACGAATATGTAGAGCTGGTGTCTCCATGATGAACCAATTAGTGTTTCAAGGGTACAAAATGAAATGTTCCCTGAAAAAAAAAACATTCAAAACAATAAAGACCGTTGATAATATCCGGAAAACACAAACACAGAGGCTGTAGAAATATCTGGGATTCAGTTAGCCAAAACAAAACCGGATATTCCTGTTTTCATCCAGTCATATCCGGTAAACTGGTGTGGAATTCATATGCAATGGACCAAGAAAATCACAGTAAAATTGGTTTTGGAGAAAAGCCAAGTCTTTTCGTTAGACAAGTGCATAAAATATCATCTATACAAACAGAAATTTCATGATTATTTTCCGCAGTTCCTCTAGCTTTCTCACTAGAAAATATGAATGTGTAGAGCTGGTGTCTCCATGTGGAACCAATTAGTGTTTCCAAGCACAAAATTAAATGTTCCCTGATAAAAAGCATTCAAAACAATAAAGTCCATGGATAATATCAGTAACACACAAACACAGAGGCTGTAGCCATATCTGGGATTGAGTTAGCTGAAACACAACCGGATATTTCTGGTTTCATCCAGTCATATCCGGACAAAGTGGTGTGGAATTCGTATGCAATGGACCGAGAAAATCACAGTACAAATAGTGTTAGAGAAAAGCAAAGTCTTTTCCCTTGGCCACTGCATAAAATGTCATCTATACAAACAGAAATATCTTGTTTGTTTGCCGCAGTTCCTTTAGCTTTCTCCGTAGAAAATACGAATGTGTAGAGCTTGTGTCTCCATGTGGAACCAATTAGTGTTTCCCAACAGAAAATTAAACGTTCCCTCATAAAAAAACATTCAAAACAATAAAGTTGTTTGATACTATCCGGAAAACACAAACACAGAGGCTGTAGCAATATCTGGGATGGAGTTAGCCAAAACACAACCGGATATTTCTGGTTTCATCCATCAATATCCGGATGAAGTGGTGTGGAATTCCTATGTAATGGACCCAGAAAATCACAGTAAAAATGGTTTTAGAGAAAAGCTAAGTCGTTTCGGTAGGTAGGTGCATAAAATGTCATGTATACAAACAGAAATATCATGTTTGTTTGCCGCAGTTCCTCCAGCTTTCTCCCTAGAAAATACGAATGTGTAGTGCTGGTGACTCCATGTCGAAACAATTAGTGTTTCCCAGCACAAAATTAAATTTTTGTACCATAGAAACACTAATTGGTTCATCATGGGAACAACAGCTCTTCAGATTCGTATTTTCTAGGGAGAATTCTGGAGGAATTGCGGCAAACAAACATGATATTTCTGTTTGTATCGATGACATTTTATGCACTTGCCTAACGAAAACACTTTGTTTTTCTCCAAAACCATTTTTACTGTGATTTTCTCGGTCCATTGCATACGAATTCCACACCAGTATGCTGGATATGAATGGATGAAACTGGAAATATCCGGTTGTGGTTTGGCTAACTCAATCCCAGATATTGCTACAGCCTCTGTGTTTGTGTTTTCCTGATAGTATCAACGGACTTTACTGTTTTGAATGTTTTTTCTCAGGGAACATTTAATTTTGTGCTTGGAAACATTGATTGGTTCCACATGGACACACAAGCTCTACACATTTGTATTTTCTAGGGAGAAAGCAAGAGAAACTGCGACAAACAATCATGATATTTCTGTTTGTATAGATGACATTTTATGCACTTGCCTAAAGAAAAGACTTTGCTTTTCTCCAAAACCATTTTTGCTGTGATTTTCTCAGTTAATTGCATACGAATTGCACACCACTTTGTCCGGATATGACTGGATGTAACCAGAGGCTGTAGCAATATCTGGGATTGAGTTAGCCAAAACACAACCGGATATTTCTAGTTTCATTTAGTCATATCCAGTAAACTGGTATGGAATTAGTATTCAATGGACCGAGAAATCACAGTAAAAATGATTTTGGAGAAAAGCAAAGTCTTTTCTTTAGGCAAGTTCTTAAAATGTCATAGATACAAACAGAAATATCATGTTATTTTTTCACAGTTCCTCTGGCATTCTCCGTAGAAAATACGAATGTGTAGAGCTGGTGTTCCCATGATGAACAAATTAGTGTTTCTACGGAACAAAATTAAATGTTCCCTGATAAAAACATTCAAAACAATCAAGTCCATTGAAAACCTCCAGAAAACACAAAAATAGAGGCTTTCAAAATATTTCGCATTGAGTTAGCCAAATCACAGCCGGATATTTCTGGTTTCATCCAGTCATATGCAGACAAACAGGTGTGGAATTCATATGCAATGGACTGAGAAAATCACAGTAAAAATGGTTTTGGAGAAAAGCAAAGGCTTTTTTTAGGCAAGTGCATAAAATGTCATCTATACAAACAGAAATATCATGTTTTTTTGTCGCAGTTCCTCTAGCTTTCTCCCTAGAAAATACGAATGTGTAGAGCTGCTGTCCCCATGATGAACCAATTAGTGTTTCTATGGTACAAAAATAAATGTTGCCTCATCAAAACATTCAAAACAATAAAGTCCATTGATAATATCCAGAAAACACAAACATGGAGGCTTTTACAATATTTCGGATTGAGTTAGCCAAAACACAAGCGGATATTTCCTCTAGCTTTCTACCTTATGCAAGCGCATAAAATGTCATCTATACAAACAGAAATATCATGTTTGTTTGTTACAGTTCCTCTAGCTTTCTACCTAGAAAACACGAATGTGTAGAGCTGGTGTCTCCATGTGGAACCAATTAGTGATTCTAAGCAGAAAATTAAATGTTCCCTGATAAAAATCATTCAAAACAATAAAGTCCTTTGATAATATCAGGAATACACAAAAACAGAGGCTGTAGCAATATCTGGGATTGAGTTAGCCAAAACACAAGCTGATATGTCCGGTTTCATCCATTCATATCCGGACAAACTGCTGTGGAATTCGTATGCAAGGGACCGAGAAAATCACAGTAAAAATGGTTTTGGAGAAAAGCAACGTATTTTCATTTTGCAAGGGCATAACATGTCATTTATACAAACAGAAATATCATGTTTGTTTGCCGCAGTTCATAAAATATTCTCCCTATATAATACGAATCTGTAGAGCTGGTTTCTCCAGGTGGAACCAAACAACTTATCCTAGTTCAAAATAAAATGTAACCCGATAAAAAGCATTCAAAACAATAAAGTCCATCGATCATATCCAGAAAACACAAACACAGAGGCTTTCACAATCTTTCATATTGAGATAGCCAAAACACAATAGGATATTTCTGTTTTCAACCTGTCATATCCGACAAACTGGTGTGGAATTCGTATGCAATGGACCGAGAATGTCACAGTAAAAACGGTTTTGGAGAAAATCAAAGTCTTTTCCTTAGGCAAGTGCATAAAATGTCATCGACACAAACAGAAATATCATGTTTGTTTGCTGCATTTCCTGTCTTTTCTCCCTTGAAAATACGAATATGTAGAGCTGGTGTCTCCATGTGGAACCAAACACTGTATCCAAGTTCAAAATAAAATGTTCCCCGATAAAAAACATTCAAAACAATAAAGTACGTTGATAATATCCAGAAAACACAAACACAGATGCTGTAGCAATATCTGGGATTGTTTTAGCCAAAACAAAACTGGATATTTCCGGTTTCATCCAGTCATATCCGGACAAACTGGTGTGGAATTTGTATGCAATGGACTGAGAAAATCACAGTAAAAATGGTTTTGTACAATAGCAAAGATTTTCGATAGGCAAGTGCATAAAATAAAATTGATACAAACAGAAATATCATGTTTGTTTGCCGCATTTCCTCTAGCTTTCACCCTACAAAAAAATGAAAGCGTAGAGCTGGTGTCTCCATGTGGAACCAATTAGTGATTCCAAGCACAAAATTAAATGTTCCCTGATAAAAAACATTCAAAATAATAAAGTCCATGGATAATATCAGGAATACACAAACACAGAGGCTGTAGCAGTATCTGGGATTGAGTTAGCCAAAATGAAACCGCATATTTCCAGTTACATCCAGTCATATCTGGACAAAGTGGTGTGGAATTCATATGCAATGTTCCGAGAAAATCACTGTAAAAATGTTTTTGAATAAAAGCAACGTATTTTCTTTACGCAAGTGTGTAAAATGTCATCTATACAAACAGAAATATCATGTTTGTTTGCCGCAGTTCCTCTAGCTTTCTCCCTAGAAATTACGAATGTGTAGAGCTGTTGTCCCCTTCATGAACCAATTAGTGTTTCAACGGTACAAAATTAAGTGTTCCCTGAAAAACACTAAAAACAATAAAGTCCATCGATAATATCCAGAAAACACAAACACAGAGGATTACACCATATTTGGATTGAGTTAGCCAAAACAAAATCGCATATTTCTGGTTTCATCCAGTCATATCCGGACAAAGTTGTTTGAAATTCGAATGCAGTGGACTGGGGGAATCACACTAAAAATGGTTTTGGATAAAAGGAAAGCCTTTTCATTAGGCAAGTGCATAAAATGTCATCTATACAAACAGAAATATCATATTTGATTGTCGCAGTTCCTCTAGCTTTCTCCGTAGAAAATACGAATGTGTAGAGCTGGTGTCTCCATGTAGAACCAATTTGTGTTTCCAAGCACAAAATTAAATGTTCCCCGATAAAAATATTCAAAACAATAAAGTCAGTTGATAATATCCAGAAAACACAAACAGAGATGCTGTAGCAATATCTGGGATTGAGTTCGCCAAATCAAAACTGGATATTTCCGGTTTCATCCAGTCATATCCGGACAAACTACTGTGGAATTAATATGCAATGGACCGAGAAAATCACAGTAAAAATGGTTTTGGAGATAAGCAAAGTCTTTTCATTGGGCAAGTGCATAATATATCATCTATACAAACAGAAATATCATGTATGCTTCTCGCAGTTCCTCTAGCTTTCTCCCTAGAAAATACGAATGTGTAGAGCTGGAGTCTCCATGTGGAACCAATAGCTGTATCTAACTTAAACATAAAATGTTCCCCGATAAAAAACATTCAAAACAATATAGTCCAGAAAACACAAACACAGAGGCTGCAGCAATATCTGGGATTGAGTTAGCCAAAAAAAAAAACAAAAAAAAAAAAAAAAAACGGGATATTTCCGGTTAAATCCAGTCATACCCGGACAAACTGATATGGGATTCGTATGCAATGGACCAAGAAATCACTGTAAAAATGGTTCTGTAGAAAAGCAAAATCTTTTCGTTAGGCAAGTGCATAAAATTTCATCAATACAAACAGAAAGATCATGTTTGTTTGCCGCAGTATCTCTGGCTTTCTCACCTAGATAATACGAATGTGTAGAGCTGGTGTCTCCATGTGGAAAAAATCAGTGTTTCCAAGCACAAAATTAAATGTTCCCTTATAAAAAAATATTCAAAACAAAAAAGTCCGTCGATAATATCAGGAATAAACAAAAATAAATTCTGTAGCAATATTTCAGATTGAGTTAGCCAAAACACGATCGGATATTTCTGGTTGCATCCAGTCATATCCGGACAAAGTGTTATTCGTATGCAATAGACCGAGAAAATCACAGAAAATATGGTTTTGGAGAAAAGCCAAGTCTTTTCCTTAGGCAAGTGCATAAAATGTCATCTATACAAACAGAAATATCATGTTTGTTTGCCGCAGTTCCTCTAGCGTTCTCCCTAGAAAATTCAAATATGTAGAGCTGGTGTCTTCATGTGGAACCAATTACTGTATCTAAGCTCAAAATAAAATGTTGCCCGATAAAAAACATTCAAAACAATAAAGTCCGGGGACAATATCCGGAAAACACAAACACAGAGGCTGTAGCAATATCTGGGATTGAGTTAGCCAAAACAAAACCGGATATTTCCGGTTTCATCCAGTCATATCCGGATAAACTGGTATGGAATTCACATGCAGTGGACCGAGAAATCACAGGAAAAATGGTTTTGGAGAAAAGCAAAGTCTTTTCATTAGGCAAGTGCATAAAATGTCATCTATACAAAAAGAAATATTATGTTTGTTTGCCGCAGTTCCTCTAGCTTTCTCCCTAGAAAATATGAATGTGTAGAGCTGGTGTTCCCATGATGAACCAATTCGTGATTCAACAGTACGAAATTAAATATTCCCTAATAAAAACATTCAAAACAATAAACTCCATCCATAATATCCAGAAAACACAAACACAGAGGCTTCCACAATAATTTTAATTGAGTTAGCCAAAACACAACCAGATATTTCTGGTTTAATCCAGTCATATCCAGATAAAGTGGTGTGGAATTCCTATGCATTGGACCGAGAAAATCACAGTAAAATTGGTTTTGGAGAAAAGCAAAGGTTTTTCATCAGGGAAGTGCATAAAATGTCATCGAAACTAACAGAAATATCATGTTTGTTTTTCACAGTTCCTCTAGCTTTCTCCCTAGAAAATACAAATATGTAGAGCTTGTGTCACCATGTTGAACCAATTAGTGTTTCCAAGCAGAAAATTAAATGTTCCCTGATAAAAACATTCAAAACAATAAAGTCCATCAATAATATCCAGAAAACACAAACAAATAGGCTTTCACAATATTTTGGATTGAGTTAGCCAAAACAAAACTGGATATTTCTGGTTTCATCCAGTCATATCCGGACAAACTGATGTGGAAGTGTTATGCAATGGACAGAGAAAATCACAGTAAAAATGGGTTTGGAGAAAAGCCAAGTCATTTCGTTAGGCAAGTGCATAAAATGTCATCGAAACTAACAGAAATATCATGTTTGTTTGTCGCAGTACCTCTAGCTTTCACCTAAGAAAATACGAATGTGTAGAGCTGGTGTCCCCATGTGGAACTATTATTGTTTCTACGGTAGAAAAATAAATGTTCCCTGGTAAAAACATTCAAAACAATAAAGTAAATTGATAATATCCAGAAAACGCAAACACAGAGGCTTTTACAATATTTCGGATTGATTTAGCCAAAACACAACCGGATATTTCTTGTTTCATCCAGTCATATCCGGACAAAGTTCTGTGGAATTTGTATGCAATGGACCGAGAAAATCACAGTAAATATGGTTTTGGAGAAAAGCAAAGTCTTTTCATTAGGCAAGTGCATAAAATGTCATCTATACAAACAGAAATATCATGTTTGTGTGCTGCAGTTCCTCTAGCTTTCTGCCTAGAAAATACGAATGTGTAGAGCTGGTGTCCCCATGATGGACCAATTAATGTTTCTACGGTACAAAAATAAATGTTCCCTGACAAACATTCAAAACAATAAAGTCCATAGATAATTACCAGAAAACACAAACACTGAGGCTTTAGCAATATTTCAGATTGAGTTAGCAAAACACAACAGGATATTTTGGGTTACATCCAGTTATATCCGGAAAAGTGGTGTGGAATTCGTATGCAATGGACCAAGAAAATCAGAGTAAAAATGGTTTTGGAGAAAAGCAAAGTCTTTTCATTAGGCAAGTAGGTAAAATGTCATCTATACAAACAGAAATATCATGTTTGTTTGTCGCAGTTCCTCTAGTTTTCTCCCTAGAAAATAAAAATATGTAGAACTGGTGTCTCATGTGGAACCAATTAGTGTATCTAAGCTCAAAATTAAATGTTCCCTGATAAAAAAATATTCAAAACAATAAAGTCCATTGATAAAATCCGGAAAACACAAACACAGAGGCTTAGCAATATCTGGGATAAGGTTAGTCAAAACACAAATGGATATTTCCGGTTTCATCCAGTAATTTCAGGACAAACTGGTATGGAATTCGTAAGCAATGGACCGAGAAAATCACAGTAAAAACAGTTTTGTAGAAAAGCAAAGTCTTTTCGTTAGGCAAGTGCATAAAATGTCATCAAAACTAACAGAAATATCATGATTGTTTGTCACAGTTCCTCTAGCTTTCTCCCTAGAAAATATGAACGTGTAGAGCTGGTGTCCCCATGATGAACCAATTAGTGTTTCTACGGTACAAAAATAAATGTCCCCTGATAAAAACATTCAAAACAATAAAGTCCATCGATAATATAAGAAAACACAAACACAGCGGCTTACACAATATATCAGATTGAGTTATCCAAAACACAACCGGATATTTCTGGTTTACCAGTCATATCCGGACAAAGATGTGTGGAATTCGTATGCAATGGGCCGAGAAAATCACAATAAATATGTTTTGGGGTAAAGCAAAGTCTTTTCGTTAGGCAAGTGCATAAAATGTCATCGATACAAACAGAAATATCATGTTTCTTTGCCCCAGTTCCCCTAGCTTTCTCGCTGGAAAATACGAATGTGTAGAGCTAGTGTCTCCATGTGGAACCAATTAGTGTTTCTAAGCACAAAATTAAATGTCCCCCATAAAAAACATTCAAAACAATAAAGTCCGTTGATAATATCAGGAATACACAAACACAGAGATTTTCACAATATTTTGGATTGAGTTAGCTAAAACACAACCGTATATTTCCGGTTTCATCCAGTCATATCCAGACAAGCTGGTGTGGAATTCCTATGCAATGGACCGAGAAAAACACAGTAAAAATGGTTTTGGTTTAAAGAAAAGTCTTTTTGTTAGGCCAGTGCATAAAATGTCATATATACAAACAGAAATATCATGTTTGTTTTCCAATTTCCTCTCACTTTCTCCCTAGAAAATACGAATGTGCAGAGCTGAGGTCACAGTGTGGAGTCAACTAGTGTTTCCCAGCAGAAAATTAAATGTTCCTTGATAAAAAATATTTAAATCTATAAAGTCCATTCATAATATCCGGAAAACACAAACACAGAGTCTTTCACAATATTTCAGATTGAGTTAGCCAAAATACAACTGGATATTTCTGGTTTCATATAGTCATATCCGGGCATAGAGGGGTGAAATTCGTATGCTATGGACCGAGAAAATCAGAGTAAAAATGGTTTGGAGAAAAGCAATGTCTTTTCGTTAAAATCTCATCTATTCGAACAGAAATATCATGTTTTTTTGTCTCAGTTTCTCTAGCTTTCTCTCTAGAAAATATGAATGTGTGGAGCTGGTGTCTCCATGTGGAACCAATTAGTGTTTTCAAGCACAAAATTAAATGTTCACTGATAAAAATCATTCAAAACCATAAAGTCCATTGATAATATCCAGAAAACAAAAACACAGAGGCTGTAGCAATATCTGGGATTGAGTTAGCCAAAACACAACTGGATATTTCTGGTTTGATCAAGTTATATCTGGACCAAGTCGTGTGAAATTTGTATGCACTGGACCGAGAAAATCAGAGTAAAAATTGTTCTGGAGAAAAGCAAAGTTTGTTCCTATGCCCAGTGCATAAAATGTCATGTATACAAACAGAAATATCATGTTTGTTTGCCGCAGTTCCTCTAGTTTTCTCCTTAGAAAATAAGAATTTGTAGAGCTCGTTTCTCCATGGTGAATTAATCAGTGTTTCTACGGTACAAAATTAAAAGTTCCCTGATAAAAACATTCAAAACAATAAAGTCCATCGATAATGTCCAGGAATCACAAACACAGAGGCTGTAGCAATATCTAGGATTGAGTTAGCAAAAACACAACCGGATATTTCTGTTTTCCTCCAGGCATATGCGGACAAAGTGGTGTGGAATTCGTATGCAATGGACCGAGAAAATCACAGTAAAAATTGTTTTGGAGAAAAGCAAAGTCTTTTCTTTAGGCAAGTAGGTAAAATGTCATGTACACAAACAGAAATATCATGTTTGTTGGCCGCAGTTCTTCTAGCTTTCTCCCTAGAAAATACAAATGTGTAGAGCTGGTTTCTTCATGTTGAGCCAATTAGTATTTCCCAGCACAAAATTAAATGTTCCCTAATAAAAACATTCAAAACAATAAATCCATTGATAATATCCAGAAATCACAAACACAGAGGCTATAGCAATATCTGGGATTGAGTTAGCCAAAACAGAAACTGATATTTCCGTTTTCATCCAGTAATATCCGGTAAACTGGTGTGGAATTCGTATGCAATGGACCAAGAGAATCACTTTGAAAATGGTTTTGGAGAAAAGCACAGTCTTTTCGTTAGGCAAGTGCATAAAATGTCATCTATACAAACAGAAATATCATGTTTGTTTGCCGAAGTCCTCCAGCTTTCTCCCTAGAAAATACGAATGTGTAGAGCCGGTGTCCCCATGATGAACCAATTAGTGTTTCAATGGTACGAAATTAAATGTTCCCTGATAAAAACATTCAAAACAATAAAGTCCATCAATAATATCCAGAAAACACAAACACAGAGGCTTTCAAAATATTTCGGATTGAGTTAGCCAAAACACAACCGGATATTTCTGGTTTCATCCAGTCATATCCGGACAAAGTGGTGTGGAATTCCTATGCAATGGGCCGAGAAAATCACAGTAAAAATGGTTTGGAGAAAAGCAATGTATTTTCGTTAGGCAAGTGCATAAAATGTCATGTATACAAAGAGAAATATCATGTTTGTTTGCCACAGTTCCTCTAGCTTTCTACGTAGAATATACGAATTTCTGGAACTGGTGTCCCCTGATGAACCAATTAGTGTTTCAACAGTACAAAATTAAATGTTACCTGATAAAAACCATCAAAACCATAAAGTCCATCGATAATATCCAGAAAACACAAACACAGAGGCTGTAGCAATATCTGGGATTGAGTTAACAAAACACAACCGGACAGTTCAGGTTTCATCCAGTCATATCTGGAAAAAGTGTTGTGGAATTCATTTGCAACGGACCTAGAAAATCACAGTAAAAATGGTTTTGGAGAAAAGCAGAGTCTTTTCGTTAGGCAAGTGCATAAAATGTCACCGATACAATCAGAAATATCATGTTTGTTTGTCACAGTTCCTCTAGATTTCTTCCTAGAAAATACGCATGTGTACAGATGGTGTCTCCATGTGGAACCAGTTAGTGTTTCCAAGCACAAAATTAAATGTTCCCTGATAAAAAAACTTTCAAAATAATAAAGTCCGTGGATAATATCAGGAAAACACAAACACAGAGACTGTAGCAATATTTCAGACTGATAGCCAAAACACAACCGGATATTTCTGGTTTCATACAATCATATCCGGAAAAACTGTTATGGAATTCGTACGCAATGGATCGAGAAAATCAGAGTAAAAATGGTTTTGGAGAAAAGCAAAATCTTTTCATTAGGCAAGTGCATAAAATGTCATCCATACAAACAGAAATATCATGTTTTTTTGTCGCAGATCCTCTAGCTTTCTACCTAGAAAATACGAATATGTAGAGCTGGTGTCTCCATGTGGAACCAGTTACTGTATCCAAGCTCAGAATAAAATTATCCAGATAAAAAACATTGAAAACAATAAAGTCCATGGATTATACCCAGGAAACACAAATACAGAGGCTGAAGCAATATCTGGGATTGAGTTAGCCTAAATAAAACCTGATATTTCCGGTTTCTTCCAGTCATATCCGGACAAACTGGTGTGAAATTCGTATGTAATGGACCGAGAAAATCACAGTAAAATGGTTTTGGAGAAAAGCAAAGTGTTTTCGTTAGGCAAGTACATAAAATGTCATCTATACAAACAGAAATATCATTTTGTTTGTCGCAGTTCCTCTAGCTTTCTCCCTAGAAAATACGAATGTGTAGAGCTGTTGTTCCCATGATGAACAAATTAGTGTTTCTAATAACAAAATTAAATGTTCCCTGAAGAAAAAACGTTCAAAACAATAAAGTCCATGGATAATATCCAGAAACATAAACCCAGAGGCTGTAGCAATAGTTAGGATTTAGTTAGCGAAAACACAACCTGGTATTTCTGGTTTCATCCTGTCATATTCAGAGAGTGGTGTGGAATTCATATGCAATGGACAGAGAAAATCACAGTAAAAATGTTTTGGAGAAACCCTTAGTCTTTTCGTTAGGCCAGTGCATACAATGTCATCTATACAAACAGAAATATCATGTTTGTTTGCTGCAGTTCCTCCAGCTTTCTCCCTAGAAAATACGAATGTGTTGAGCTGGTTTCCGCATGATGATCCAATTAGTGTTTCTAAGGTATAAAACTAAATGTTCCCTGATAAAAACATTCAAAAGCATAAAGTCCATCGATAATATCCGGAAAACACAAACACAGAGGCTTTCACAATATTTCGGGTTGAGTTAGCCAAAACACAACTGGATATTTCTGGTTTCATCCAGTCATATCCGGACAAAGTGGTAGGGAATTTATATGCAATGGACCCAGAAAATCACAGTAAAATTGTTTTGGAGAAAAGCAAAGTCTTTTTGTTAGGCAATTGAATAGAATGTGATCGAAACTAACAGAAATATCATGTTTGTTTGCCGCAGTTCCTATAGATTTCTCCATATTAAATACGAATGCGTAGAGCTGGTGTCTCCATGTGGAACCAATTAGTGTTTCCCAGCACAAAATTAAATGTTCCCTGATAAAAACATTCAAAACAATAAAGTCCATTGATAATACCTGAAAACATAAACAAAGAGGCTGTAGCAATATCTGGGAATGAGTTAGCCAAAACAAAACCGGATAGTTCCGGTTTCATCCAGTCATATCTGCACAAAGTGGTGTGCAATTCATATTCAATGGACCGAGAAAATCAGAGTAAAAATTGTTTTGGAGAAAAGCAAAGTCTTTTCATTAGTCAAGTGCATAAAATGTCATCTATACAAACAGAAATATCATGTTTGTTTGTCCCAGTTCCTCTAGCTTTCTACTTGAAGATATTAGTGTGTAGAGCTGGTGTCTCCATGTGGAACCTATTAGTGTTTCCAAGCACAAAATTAATGTTGCCTGATAAAAAACATTCAAAATAATAAAGTCCATGGATAATATGAGGAATACACAAACACAGAGGCTGCAGCAATATCTGGGATTGAGTTAGCCTAAATAATACCGGATATTTCCGGTTTCTTACAGTCATATCCGGACAAACTGTGTGGAATTCGTATTCAATGGACCGAGAAAATCACTGCAAAAATGGTTTTGGAGAAAAGCAAAGTCTTTTCGTTCGGCAAGTGCATAAAATGTCATGTATATAAACAGAAATATCAGGTTTGTTTGTCGCAGTTCCTCTAGCATACTCCCTAGAAAATACGAATTTGTAGAGCTGGTGTCTCCATGTGGAACCAATTACTGTATCCAAGCTCAAAATAAAATGTTCACCGATAAAAAACATTGAAAATAACAAAGTCGATTGATAATAATCAGAAAACAGAAACACAGAGGCTGTAGCAATATCTGGGATAGAGTTAGCCAAACAAAACCGGATATTTCCGGTTTCATCCAGTCATTTCATGAAAAAGTGATTTGGAATTTGTATGCCTTGGACCGAAAAATCACAGTAAAAACAGTTTTGGAGAAAAGCAAAGTCTTTTCGTTAGGCAAGTGCATAAAATGTCATCTATACAAACAGAAATATCATCTTTGTTTGTCGCAGTTCCTCTAGTTTTCTCCCTAAAAAATACGACTGTGTAGAGCTGGTGTCTCCATGTGGAAGCAATTAGTGATTCCAAGCACAAAATTAAATGTTCCCAAATAAAAAACATTCAAAACAATAATGTCCATGGATAATATGAGGAATACACAACACAGAGTCTTCAGCAATATCTGGGATTGAGTTAGCCAAAACACAATCGGATATTTCCGGTTTCATACAGTAACATCCAGACAAAGTTGTGTGGAATTCGAATGCAATGGACATAGAAAATCACAGTAAAAATGGTTTTGGAGAAAAGCAAACTCTTTTCGTTAGGCAAGTGCATAAAATGTCATCGATACAAACAGAAATATCATGTTTGTTTGCCGCAGTTCCTCTAGCATTCTCCTTCGAAAATACTAATGTGTAGAATTGGTATTCCCATGATGAACCAAATAGTGTTTCAATGGTACAAAATTAAATGTTCCCAGATAAAAACCTTCAAAACAGTGAAGTCCATCGATAATATCCAGAAAACACAAACACAGAGGCTTTCACAATATTTTGGATTGAGTTAGCAAAAACACAACCGGATATTTCCATGTTGATCCTATTAGTGTTTCCCAGCACAAAATTAAATGTTCCCTGATAAAAATATTCAAAACCATAAAGCACGTAGATAATATCCAGAAAACACAAACACATAGGCTTTCACAATATCTGGGATTGAGTGAGCCAAAACACAACCGGATATTTCTGGTTTCATCCAGTCATATCCGGAAAAAGCGGTGTGGAATTCATATGCAATGGACCGAGAAAATCACAGTAAAAATGGTTTTGGAGAAAAGCAAAGTCTTTTCCTTCGGGCAGTGCGTAAAATGTCATCTATACAAACAGAAATATCATGTTTGTTTGCCGCAGTTCCTCTAGATTTTCCCTAGAAAATACAAATGTGTATAGCTGGTGTCTCCATGTGGAACCAATTAGTGATTCTTTTTTTTATTATTTTATTTTTAATGAATATAAATTTCCAAAGTATAGCTTATGGGTTACAATGGCTTCCCCCCTCCCATAACTTCCCTCCTGCCCGCAACCCTCCCCTTTCCCGCTCCCTCTCCCCTTCCAGTCATGTAAAGATTCATTTTCAATTCTCTTTATATACAGAAGATCAATTTAGTATATATTAGGTAAAGATTTCAACATTTTGCCCACATAGCAACGTAAAGTGAATAAACTACCATTGGATTACTAATTATAGCATTACATAGCAATGTACAGCACATTAAAGACAGAGATCCTACATAATTTTTTTTCAAATTAATTAATTTTCTATGCCATTTCCATTTTAACACTAGGTTGTTTTTTTTTTCATTTCCAATTCTCTTTATGTACAGAAGATCCATTCAGTATATAATTAGTAAAGACCTCATCAGTTTGTGCCCACACAGAAACACATAGTATAAAAATACTGTTTCAGTACTAGTTATAGCATCACTTCGCTTTAGACAACACATTAGGGACAGATCCCACATGGGGTGTAAGTACACAGTGACTCCTGTTGCTGATTTAACAATTTGACACTCCTGTTCATGGCGTCAGTAATCTCCCTAGGCTCTAGTCATGAGTTGCCAGGGCTATGGAAGCCTTTAGGGTTCGCTGACTTTGATCTTATTCCAATAGGGTCATAGTCAAAGTGGAGGTTCTCTCCTCCCTTCAGAGAAGGGTACCTCCTTCTTTGATGGCCCCGTTCTTTCCACTGGGATCTCACTCACAGAGATCTTTCATTTAGGTCTTTTTTTTTCCATGATATCTTGGCTTTCCATGCCTGCTATACTCTCATGGGCTCTCCCGCCAGATCCGAATGCCTTGAGGGCTGATTCAGAGGCCAGAGTGTTGTTTAGGACATCTGCCATCCTATGAGTCTGCTGTGTATCCCGGTTCCCATGTTGGATCTTTCTCTCCCTTTTTGATTCTATCAGTTAGTATTAGCAGATACTTGTCTTGTTTGTGTGATCTCTTTGACTCTTAGACCTATCAGAGCTATCAATTGTGAGCTGATATTGATCACTTGGACTAGTGCGATGGCATTGGTACATGCCACCTGGGTGGGATTGTGTTGGTATCCCCTGGCACATTTCTGACTACACCATTTGTGGCCAGTCCGATTGAGCATGTTCCAAATTGTTCATCTCCTCCCTCTCTTTTTCCACTCTTAGATTTAACAGGGATCACTTTTCTGTTAAAATTTAAACACCTAAGGATAATTGTGTGTTAATTACTGAGTTCAACCAATAGTACTAGAACAACAACAACAACAAATACTAAAAAGGATAAAGTATTACATTGTACATCTAAAGTCAGGACAGGAGCTGATCAGTTCATTGTTGCTTATAGTGTCCATTTTACTTAACAGGTTTCCCCTTTGGCGCTCAGTTGTCACCGATCAGGGAAAACAAATGATATTTGTCTCTTTGGGACTGGCTTAATTCACTCAGCATGATGTCTTCCAGATTGCTCCATCTTGTTGCAAATGACTGGGTTTCGTTGTTTCTTACTGCTGTATAGTATTCTGTGGAGTACATGTCACATAATTTCTTTATCCAGTCTACTGTTGATGGACATTTAGGTTGATTCCAGGTCTTTGCTATTGTGAATTGAGCTGCAATAAACATTAGTGTGCAGATGGCTTTTTTATTTGCCAAATTAATTTCCTTTGGGTAAATTCCAAGGAGTGGGATGGCTGGGTTGTATGGTAGGGTTATGTTCAGGTTTCTGAGGAATCTCCAGACAGACTTCCATAGTGGCTTAACCAGTTTGCATTCCCACCAACAGTGGGTTAGTGTCCCTTTTTCCCCACATCCTCTCCAGCATCTGTTGTTGGTAGATTTCTGAATGTGAGCCATTCTCGCCGGGGTGAGATGGAACATCATTGTGGTTTTGATTTGCATTTCTCTGATTGCTAGTGATCTTGAACATTTTTTCATGTGTCTGTTGGCCATTTGGATTTAGTCTTTCGAAAAATGTCTATTGAGGTCCTTGGCCCATCTCTTCAGTGGGTTGTTTGTTCTGTTGTTGTGGATTTTCTTGATTTCTTTGTAGATTCTGGTTATCAACCCTTTATCTGTAGTATAGTTTGCGAATATTTTCTCCCATTCTGTTGGTTGCCTCTTCACTTTCCTGACTGTTTCTTTTGAAGTGCAGAAACTTCTCAATTTGATGCAATCCCAAATGTTAATTTTGGTTTTGACTGCCTGTGCTCCTGGGGTCTTTTCCAGGAAGTCTTTGCCTGTGCCTATATCTTGCAGGGTTTCTCCAATGCTCTCTAATAATTTGATGGTTTCGGGTCGTAGATTTAAGTCTTTAATCCACATTGAGTGAATTTTTGTGTAAGGTGATAGGTATGGGTCTTGCTTCAAGCTTCTGCACATGGAAATCCAATTTTCCCAGCACCATTTATTGAATAGACTGTCCTTATTCCTGGGATTAGATTTGGATCTTTGATCAAATATAAGTTGGCTGTAGATGTTTGGATTGATTTCTGGTGTTTCTATTCTGTTCCATTGGTCTATCCATCTGTTTCTGTACCAGTACCATGCTGTTTTGATAACAACTGCCCTGTAGTATGCCCTGAAATCTGGTATTGTGATGCCTCCGGCTTTGTTTTTGTTGTACAAGATAGCTTTGGCTATTCGAGGTCTTCTGTGTCTCCATATGAATTTCAGTATCATTTTTTCCAGATCTGAGAAGAATGTCTTCGGGATCTTGATGGGTATTGCATTGAATGTATAAATTGCTTTTGGGAGAATAGACATTTTGATGATATTGATTCTTCCAATCCATGAGCATGGAAGATTTCTCCATTTTTTGGTATCCTCTTCTATTTCTTTCTTTAAGGTTTTGTAGTTTTCATCGTAGAGATCTTTAACGTCTTTGGTTAAGTTTATCCCAAGGTATTTGATTGTTTTTGTAGCTATTGTGAATGGGATTGATTTCAGAAGTTCTTCTTCAGCTGTGGCATTGCCTGTGTATACAAAGGCTGTTGATTTTTGTGCATTGATTTTATATCCTGCTACTTTGCCAAACTCTTCGATGAGTTCCAGCAGTCTCTTAGTAGAGTTCTTTGGGTCCCCTAAATAAAGAATCATATCATCTGCAAAGAGGAATAGTTTGAGTTCGTCCTTCCCAATTTGTATCCCTTTAATTTCTTTTTCTTGCCTAATGGCTCTGGCCAAAACTTCCAGAACTATATTGAATAGCAGTGGTGAGAGTGGGCATCCCTGTCTGGTACCAGATTTCAGTGGAAATGCTTCCAACTTTTCCCCATTCAATAGGATGTTGGCCGTGGGTTTTTCATATATTGCTTTGATTGTATTGAGGAATGTTCCTTCCATACCCAGTTTGCTTAGAGTTTTCATCATGAAAGGGTGTTGTATTTTATCAAATGCTTTCTCTGCATCTATTGAGAGAATCATATGGTTTTTCTTCTGCAGCCTGTTAATGTAGTGTATTACGTTGATTGTTTTGCGAATGCTGAACCATCCCTGCATACCGGGGATAAATCCCACTTGGTCTGGGTGGATGATCTTTCTGATGTGTTGTTGCATTCTATTGGCCAGAATTGTATTGAGTATTTTTGCATCTATGTTCATCAGGGATATTGGTCTGTAATTCTCTTTCAATGTTGCATCTCTTTCTGGCTTAGGAATTAAGGTGATGGTGGCTTCATAGAAAGAATTTGGGAGGACTCCCTCTTTTTCGATTGCTCTGAATAGTTTGAGAAGAATTGGAGTTAGTTCTTCTCTAAATGTCTGGTAGAACTCAGCAGTGAATCCATCTGGCCCTGGGATTATTTTGTTGGAAGGGCCTTTATTACTGTTTCAATTTCTGTGTCAGTTATGGGTCTGTTTAGGTTTTCTATGTCTTCCTGGCTCAATTTAGGTAGGTTGTATGTGTCCAAGAATCTGTCCATTTCTGATAGATTTCCCTGTTTGCTGGCATACAAGTCCTTGTAGTAATTTCTGATGATTCTTTTTATTTTTGCGGCGTCTGTTGTTATGTTTCCCTTTTCATCTCTGATCCTATTGATTTGGGTCTTTTCTCTTCTTTTTTTAGTGAGTTGGGCCAATGGGGTGTCAATTTTGTTTATTTTTTCAAAAAACCAGCTCCTCGTTTGGCTGATTTTTTGTAATGTTTTTTTGGATTCAATCCTGTTTATTCCTTCTCTGATTTTAATTATTTCTCTTATTCTACTGGGTTTGGGTTTGGTTTGCTGCAGATTTTCTAGATCCTTGAGATGACTTGAAAGCTCATCTATTTGGTGCCTTTCCAATTTCTTGATGTAGGCACCTATTGATATAAACTTTCCTCTTAACACTGCTTTTGTTGTATCCCATAGGTTTTGGTATGTTGTGCTGTTATCCTCATTTACTTCCAGAAAATTTTTGATTTCTCTTTTAATTTCTTCTATGACCCATTGTTCATTCAGAAGCATATTGTCCAATTTCCATGTGTTTGCACATGCTCTAGGGATTCCCAAGTTGCCAATTTCCAATTTCATTCCTTTGTGGTCTGAGAAGCTGCATGGTATGATTCTAATTCTTTTGAATTTGCTGAGACTTGCTTTATGGCCTAGTATGTGGTCAATCCTAGAGAAGGTTCCATGTACTGCTGAGAAGAATGTAAAGTCCTTAGATGTAGGATGAAATGTTCTGCAGATATCTGTTAGATCCATTTGGGCTATAGTGTCATTTAAATCTACTGTATCCTTGTTGATCATCTGTCCTGATGATCTGTCTATCTCTGAGAGTGGAGTATTGAAGTCCCCCAGTACTACTGTGTTGGGGTCTAAGTCTCCCTTTAAGTCCCTTAACAAGTCTTTTAAATAAGCTGGTGCCCTGTAATTAGGTGCATATACATTGATAATCGTTATATCTTTCTGTTGAATGGATCCCTTAATCATTATATAGTGCCCCTCTTTTTCTCTCCTAACAGTTTTTGTGGTAAAGTTTATGTTGTCCGATATTAAGATGGCTACACCCGCTCTCTTTTCATTTCTGTTGGCATGGTATATCTTTTTCCAGCCTTTCACTCTCAGCCTGTATGGATCATTGTTGGATAGATGGGTTTCTTGTAAGCAGCAAAAGGATAGGTTTTGTTCCTTAACCCAATCAGCCAATCGGTGTCTTTTGACTGGACAGTTCAAGCCATTAACATTCAATGAGACTATTGAGAAGGAGTAACTTTGCCCTGCCATTAGCCAAAGATACTTTCTAATATGTGGCTTGAGATTCCTGTGATCTTTTGGTGTGAGGTTTCCTTCCTTTACCTTCCTTCATATTGGTGACCGTGTTTCTGTGTTTCTGTATGTAACACATCTTTAAGCATCTTTTGCAGGGCTGGACGAGTGGCGACAAATTCTTTCAATTTATATTTGCTGTGAAAGGTCTTTATTTCACCTTCATTCATAAATGAGAGCTTTGCAGGATATAGTATTCTGGGCTGGCAGTTTTTCTCTCTTAGCACCTGGGCTATATCTCGCCATTCTCTCCTAGCTTGTAGGGTTTCTGAAGAGAAGTCAGCTGTGAGTCTAATTGGAGATCCTCTGAGAGTAATCTGGCATTTCTCTCTTGCACATTTTAGGATCTTTTCTTTGTGTTTCACTGTGGTGAATTTGATTATGACGTGACGTGGTGAGGATCTCTTTTGGTCATGTTTATTAGGGGTTCTATGAGCTTCCTGTATTAGGATGTTTCTGTCTTTCTCCAAACCTGGGAAATTTTCTGCTAGTATCTCACTAAAAAGGCCTTCTAATCCTTTCTCTCTCTCCATGCCTTCAGGTACTCCTAGAACCTGAATGTTGGGGTTTTTGAGAGTATCCTGTAGATTCCTGACAGTATTTTTTTAGATTTCTAATTTCTTCTTTTTTTCTTTGATGTGATTGTTTCCTTTCCTGTTCTCTGTCTTCTAATTCCGATATTCTCTCTTCTGCTTCACCCATTCTGTTTTTAAGGCTCTCTAATGTGTTTGCCATTTGATCTATTGAGTTCTTCATTTCATTGTGGTTTTTTGTCACTATCTTAGTTTCCTGTTCTACTAGTTGTTTCATTTCATTTTGATTCCTCCTTAATATTTCATTTTCACGTGAGAGATTTTCTATCTTGTCCATTAAGGATTTCTGTAGTTCAAGAATTTGTTTTTGAGGACTTCTTAATGTTCTTATCAGTTTTTTGAGATCTGCTTCTTACATTTCCTCTGTCTCTTCATCTTCATAATCTTGCATTGGCGTTTCTTGTTCATTTGGAGGCATCATAGTGTCTTCCTTGCTCTTGTTAACTCTGCTTCTACGTTTGTTGTTTGGCATGTTGGAGATAATTTATTTTATTTTTTTTTGCTGTGGTGTTTTTTTCTCGTTATACTATGCCTCTAGGTGGGCTGTCTGTTTTGATGGATCCTTAGGGGCTGTGGTGGGTGTTGCCAGTGAGTTCTGCTTGATTCTTCAGGTCTGAGGCTTTGCAAAATGTGACTCTCCTTGCTCCTTGCTGGATCTCTCTCTCTATTTTTTTTTTTACTCAGTTGGGAAGTAGTTCTGAATGGCTCCCGTTGGTTTCTGTGCTGGGTAGATTTTGCGGCTCGTCTCCCGAAGTTGGTTTTCCACGCAGTAGGCTCTTTGTAGGTCCTCTGTGTCCTCTCTAGGCGCTGTCGCCTAGGGCAAGCCGGGCCACACGATCACCGCCGCCGCCGCTGCTGCTGTAGTGCCTGCACGCTCTCCCTGGGACTGGGACCATGGAGAGAGGCGCTCGGGACGCCGCTGCCACCGCCGCTGCCGCTGCAGTACCTGTGTGCACTCCCCGGGACTGAGATCTCGGAGAGAGGCGCTCGGCACGCCGCCGCCGCCGCCGCCGCCGCTGTAGGGACTGCGCGTGCTTCCCAGGACTGGGATCGCGGTGAGAGGTGCTCGGGACTCCGCAGCTGCTGCCGCCACCAATTAGTGTTTCTACGGAACAAAATTAAATGTTCCCTGATAAAAAACCTCAAAACAATGAAGTCCGTTCATAATATGCAGAAAAAAACAAACACAGAGGGTTTCACACTATTTCGGATTGAGTTAGCCAAAACACAACCGGATATTTCTGGTTCCATCCAGGCATATCCGGAAAAAGTGGTGTGGAGTTCATATGCCTTGGACCAAGAAAATCACAGTAAAAATGGTTTTGTAGAAAAGCAAAGTCTTTTTGTTAGGGAAGTGCATAAAATGTCATCTATACAAACAGAAATATCATGTTTGTTTGCCGCAGTTCTTCTAGCTTTCTCCCCAGAAAATACGAATGTGTAGAGCTGGTGTCTGCATGTTGAACCAATTAGTGTTTCTATGGTACAAAATTAAATGTTCCCTGATAAAAACATTCAAAACAATAAAGTCCATAGATAATATCCAGACAACACAAACACAGAGGCTGTAGCAATATCTGGGATTGAGTTAGCCAAAAAAAAACTGGATATTTCTGGTTTCATCCATTCATATCCGGACAAAGTGGTGTGGAATTCGTATGTAATAGACCGAGAAAATGACAGTAAAAAAGGTTTTGGAGAAAAGCAAATTCTTTTTGTTTGGCAAGTGCATCAAATATCATTTATACAAACAGAAATATCATGTTTCTTTGCCACAGTTCCTCTAGCTTTCTCCCTAGAAAATACGAATGTGTAGAGCTGGTGTCTCCATGTGGAACGAATTAGTGATTCCCAGCACAAAATTAAATATTGCCTGATAAAAACATTCAAAACAATAAAGTCCGTTGATAATATCGAGAAAAAACAAACACTGAGACTGTACAATATCTGGGATATAGCTACCCAAAATAGAACCGGATATTTCTCATTTCATTCAGTCATATACAGACAAAGTAGTGTGGAATTTGTATGCAATGGTCCGAGAAAATCACAGTAAAAATATTTTTGGAGAAAAGCATAATCTTTTCCTTCGTGCAGTGCATAAAATGTCATGTATACAAACAGAAATATCATGTTTGTTTGCTGCAGTTCCTCTAGCTTTCTGCCTAGAAAATAAGAATGTGTAGAGCTGGTGTCTGCATGTGGATCGAATTTGTGTTTCTATGGTACAAAATAAAATGTTCCCTGATAAAAATATTCATAACAATAAAGCACATCGATAATATCCAGAAAACACACACACAGCGGCTGTAACAATATCTGGGATTGAGTTAGGCAAAACACAACCGGATATTTCTGGTTTCATCCACTCATATCCAGACAAAATGCTGTGCAATTCGTATGTAATGGACTGAGAAAATCACAGTAAAAATTGATTTTGGAGAAACGCAAAGTCTTTTCGTTAGGCAAGTGCATAAAAAGTCATCTACACAAAAAGAAATATCTTGTTTGTTTCCCGCAGTTAATCTAGCTTTCTCTACAGAAAATACGAATGTGTAGAGCTGGTGTCTCCATGTGGAACGAATTAGTGTTTCCCAACACAAAATTAAATATTCCCTGATAAAAACATTCAAAACAATAAAGTCCGTTGATAATATCGAGAAAAAACAAACACTGAGACTGCAGCAATATCTGGGATATAGTTAGCCAAAAGAGAACCGGATATTTCTGGTTTCATTCAGTCATATACAGACAAAATAGTGTGGAATTTATATGCAATGGTCCAAGAAAAGCACAGTGCAAATGGTTTTGGAGAAAAGCAAAATCTTTTCCTTCGGGCAGTGCATAAAATGTCATCTATACAACAAGAAATATCATGTTTTTTTGCCGCAGTTCCTCTAGGTTTCTCCCTAGAAAATAAGAATGTGTAGAGCTGGTGTCTCCATGTGGATCCAATTACTGTTTGAACGGTTCAAAATTGTATCTTCCCTGCTAAAAATATTCATAACAATAAAGCACATCGATAATATCCAGAAAACACAAACACAGAGGCTGTAACAATATCTGGGATTGAGTTAGGCAAAACACAACCGGATATTTCTGGTTTCCTCCAGGCATATCCGGACAAAGTGGTGTGGAATTCGTATGCAATCGACCGAGAAAATCACAGTAAAAATGGTTTTGGAGAAAAGGAAAGTCTTTTTGTTAGGCAAGTGCATAAAATGTCATTTATACAAACAGAAATTTCATGTTTGTTTGCCGCAGTTCCTCTAGCTTTCTCCCTGGAAAATGCAAATATGTAGAGCTGGTGTCTGCATGTGGATCCAATAAGTGTATGTAAGCTCAAAATTAAATGTTCCCTGATAAAAACATTCAAATCAATAAAGTCCATTGATAATATCTGGAAAACACAAACACAGATGCTGTAGCAATATTTCGAATTGAGTTAGCCAGAACACAGCCGGATATTTCCGGTTTCATCCAGTCATATCCGGACAAACTGGTGTGGAATTCGTATGCAATGGACTGAGAAAATTACAGTAAAAATGGTTTTGGAGAAAAGCAAAGTCTTTTCCTTCGGGCAGTGCATAAAATGTCATCTATACAAACAGAAATATCATGTTTGTTTGCCGCAGTTCCTCTAGCTTTCTCCCTCGAAAATACGAATGTGTATACTGGTGTCTCCATGAGGAACCAATTAGTGTTTCCCAACACAAAATTAAATATTCCCTGATAAAAACATTCAAAACAATAAAGCACGTCGATAATATCAAAAAACACAAACCCAGAGGCTGTAGCAATATCTGGAATATAGGAAGCCAAAACACAACCGGATATTTCTTCTATCATCCAGTCATATCCGCACACAATGGGTGGAATTCCTATGCCAGGACCGAGAAAATCACAGTAAAAATGGTTTTGGAGAAAAGCAAATTCTTTTCGTTAGGCAATTGCATAAAATGTCATCTATACAAACAGAAATATCATGTTTGCCACAGTTCCTCTAGCTTTCTCCCTAGAAAATACGAATGTGTAGACTGTTTTCTCCATGTGGAACCAATTAGTGTTTATACCTTACAAAATTAAATGTTCCCTGATAAAAACATTCACAACAATAAAGTCCATCGATAATCTCCAGAAAACACAAACACAGAAGCTTTAGCAATATCTGGTATTTAGTAAGCCAAAACACAACTGGATATTTCGGGTTGCATCCAGGCATATCCGGACAAAGTGGTGTGGAACTCGTATGAATGGACCAAGAAAGTAACAGTAAAAATGGTTTTGGAGAAAAGCAAAGCCTTTTCATAAGGCAAGTGCATAAAATGTCATCTATACAAAGAGAAATATCATGTTTGTTGGCCGCAGTTCCTCTAGCTTTCTCCCTAGAAAATACGAGTGTGTAGAGCTGGTGTCTCCATGTGGATCCTATTAGTGTTTCCCAGCACAAAATTAAATGTTCCCTGATAAAAATATTCAAAACCATAAAGCACGTAGATAATTTCCAGAAAACACAAACACATAGGTTTTCACAATATCTGGGATTGAGTGAGCCAAAACACAACCGGATATTTCTGGTTTCATCCAGTCATATCCGGACAAAGTGGTGTGGAATTCATATGCAATGGACCGAGAAAATCACAGTAAAAATGGTTTTGGAGAAAAGCAAAGTCTTTTCCTTCGGGCAGTGCATAAAATGTCATCTATACAAACAGAAATATCATGTTTGTTTGCCGCAGTTCCTCTAGCTTTCTCCCTAGAAAATACGAATGTGTATAGCTGGTGTCTCCATGTGGAACCAAATAGTGTTTCTACGGAACAAAATTAAATGTTCCCTGATAAAAATCCTCAAAACAATGAAGTCTGTTCATAATATGCAGAAAAAACAAACACAGAGAGTTTCACACTATTTCGGATTGAGTTAGCCAAAACACAACCGGATATTTCTGGTTCCATCCAGGCATATCCGGACAAAGTGGTGTGGAATTCGTATGTAATAGACCCAGAAAATAACAGTAAAAATGTTTTGGATAAAAGCAAAGTCTTTTGGTTAGGCAAGTGCATAAAATGTCATTTATACAAACAGAAATATGATGTTTGCTTGCGGCAGTTATTCTAGCTTTCTCCCTAGAAAACACGAATGTCTAGAGATGGTGTCTCCATGTGGAACGAATTAGTGATTCCCAGCACTAAATTAAACGTTCCCTGATAAAAGCATTCAAAACAATAATGTCCGTTGTTAATATCTGGAAAACACCAACACAGAGGCTGTAGCAATATCTGGGATATAGTTAGCCAAAAGAGAACTGGATATTTCTGGTTTCATTCAGTCATATACAGACAAAGTAGTGTGGAATTTGTATGCAATGGTCTGAGAAAATGACAGTAAAAATGGTTTTGGAGAAAAGCAAAATCATTTCCTTCGGGCAGTGCATAAAATATCATCTATACAAACAGAAATATCATGTTTTTTGCCACAGTTCCTCTAGCTTTCTCCATAGAAAATAAGAATGTGTAGAGCTGGTGTCTCCATGTGGATCCAATTAGCGTTTCTATGCTACAAAATTAAATGTTCCCTGATAAAAATATTCAAAACAATAAAGCATGTCGATAATATCCAGAAAACACAAACACAGAGGCTGTAACAATATCTGGGATTGAGTTAGGCAAAACACAACAGGATATTTCTGGTTTCATCCAGTCATATCCGGAAAAAGTGGTGTGGAATTAGTATGCAATGACCCGGAAAATCACAGTAAAAATGGTTTTGGAGAAAAGCAAAGTTTTTTGTTAGGCAAGTGCATAAAATGTCATCTATACAAACAGAAATATCATGTTTGTTTGCTGCAGTTCATCTAGCTTTCTCTCTAGAAAATACGAATGTGTACACTGGTGTCTCCATGTGGAACCTATTATTGTTTCCCAACACAAAATTAAATATTCCCTTATAAAAACATTCAAAACAATAAAGCACGTCGACAATATCCAAAAAACACAAACACAGAGGCTGTAGCAATATCTGCGATATAGCAAGCCAAAACACAACCGGATATTTCTTATATCATCCAGTCATATCCGCACAAAATGGGGTGGAATTCCTTTGCAATGGACCGATAAAATCACAGTAAAAATGGTTTTGGAGAAAAGAAAAGTCTTTTGGTTAGGCAAGTGCATAAAATGTCATCTATACAAAGAGAAATATATTTGTTTGCCACAATTCCTCTAGCTTTCTCCTTAGAAAATACGAATGTCTAGACTGGTGTCTCCATGTGGAACCAACTAGTGTTTCAACGGTACAAAATTAAATGTTCCTGATAAAAGCATTCAAAACAATAAAGTCCGTCGATAATATCCAGAAAACACAAACACAGAAGCTGTAGCATTATCTGGTATTTAGTAAGCCAAAACACAACAGGATATTTCTTGTTTCATCCAGTCGTATCCAGACAAAATTGTGTGAAGTACATATGCCTTGGACCGAGAAAATCACAGTAAAAATGGTTTTTGAGAAAAGCAAAGTCTTTTCTTCAGGCAAGTGCAAAAAATGATAAAAATATTCAAAACAATAAAGCACGTTGATAATATCCAGAAAACACAAACACAGAAGCTGTAGCAATATCTGGGATATAGTTAGCCAAAAGAGAACCGGATATTTCTGGATTCATCCAGTCATATCCGGTAAACTGGTTAGGAATTCATATGCAATGGACCGAGAAAATCACAATAAAAATGGTTTTGGAGAAAAGCAAAGTCTTTTCTTTAATCAAGTACATAAAATGTCATCTATACAAACAGAAATATCATCTTTCTTTCCCACAGTTCCTCTAGCTTTCTCCTTAGAAAATACAAATATGTAGAGCTGGTGTCTCCATGTGGAAGCAATTAGTGTATCTAAGCTCCAAATTAAATGTTCCCTGATGAAAAACATTCAAAACAATAAAGTCCGTTGATAAAATCCGGAAAACACCAACACAGAGCCTGTAGCAATATCTGGGACTGAGTTAGCGAAAACAAAAGTGGATATTTCCGGTTTCATCCAGTCATATCCGTACAAACTGCTATGGGATTCGTAAGCAATGGACCGAGAAAATCACAGTAAAAATGGTTTTGGAGAAAAGCAAAGTCTTTTCTTTAGGCAAGTGCATAAAATATCATCTATGCAAACAGAAATATCATATTTGTTTGCCACAGTTCCTCTAGATTTCTCCCTAGAAAATACGAATGTGTAGAGCTGGTGTCCCCATGATTAACCAATTAGTGTTTCAATGGTACAAAATTAAATGTTCCCTGATAAAAACATTCACAACAATAAAGTCCATCGATAATATCTAGAAAACACAAACACAGAGGGTTTCTCAATATTTTGGATTGAGTTAGCCAAAACACAACCGGATATTTCTGTTTCCATGCAGTCATATCTGGACAAACTAGTGTGGAATTCGTGTGCAATGGATTGAGAAAATCACAGTAAAAATGATTTTGGACAAAAGCAAAGTCTTTTCGTTAGGCAAGTACATAAAATGTCATCTATACAAACAGAAATATCATGTTTGTTTGCCGCAGTTCCTCTAGCTTTCTCCCTAGAAAATACAAATATGCAGAGCTGGTGTATCCATGTGGAACCAATTAGTGTATCTAATCTCAAAATTAAATATTCTCCGATAATAAACTTTCAAAACAATAAAGTCCGTTTATAAAATCCGGAAAACACAAACACAGAGGCTGTAGCAATATCTGGGCTTGAGTTAGCCAAAACAAAACCGGATATTTCCCAGCCAAGCGGCGGAAGTGGAGCCGGGCCGCGGGAGCCAGCCGAGCAGCGGAAGCGGAGCCGGGCGGCGGGAGCTAGCCGAGCAGCGGAAGCAGAGCCGGGCGGCTGGAGCCTGCCGAGCGGCGGAAGCGGAGCCGGGCAGCGGGAGCCAGCCGAGTGGCGCAAGCAGAGCCGGGCGGCGGGAGCCGAGCCACAGAATCTTGCCAGCATGGGAACCAATGGAGGAGGGTAAGACCTCAGAAACCCAAGACATTGGGGGAGGGGGAAACAGAGGCCTCTCCCTTCACTCAACAAGCAAAACAAAGAGCACAACGATTTTACATATCTAAAGCGCAGCCAAACTCAAAAACTTTAGCAAAACTGGAGAACACATTGAGGGCTGAATAAACTCTTTGTGTGGTCCCAGAGGGAGATCAAACGAATACTCACAGAGGCCAGATTTCAACTACCCTCAACTCCACTCCCAACTGAGTCAAAAAAAAAAAACATAAATTATCTCCAACATGCCAAACAACAAACATAGAAGCCGAGGTAACAAAAGCAAGGGAGACACTATGACGCCCTCAAATGTGAAAGACACGCCAAAGCAAGATTATGAAGATGAAGAGATAGAGGAAATGTAAGAAGCAGATCTCAAAAAATTGATAAGAACATTAAGAAGTTCTCAAAAACAAATTCTTGAACTACAGAACTCCTTAATGGACAAGATAGAAAATCTATCCCGTGAAAATGAAATATTAAGGAGAAATCAAAATGAAATGAAACAACTAGTAGAACATGAAACTGAGATAGTGACAAAAAACCACAATGAAATGAAGAACTCAATAGATCAAATGGCAAACACACTAGAGAGCCTTAAAAACAGAATGGGTGAAGCAGAAGAGAGAATATTGGAATTAGAAGACAGAGAACAGGAAAGGAAACAGTCAAATCAAAGAAAAGAAGAAGAAATCAGAAATCTAAAAAACACTGTCAGGAATCTAGTGGATACTCTCAAAAACCCCAACATTCAGGTTCTAGGAGTACCTGAAGGCATGGAAAGGGAGAAAGGATTAGAAGGCCTTTTTAGTGAGATACTAGCAGAAAATTTCCCAGGTTTGGAGAAAGACAGAAACATCCTAATACAGGAAGCTCATAGAACCCCTAATAAACATGACCAAAAGAGATCCTCACCACGTCACGTCATAATCAAATTCACCACAGTGAAACACAAAGAAAAGATCCTAAAATGTGCAAGAGAGAAATGCCAGATTACTCTTAGAGCATCTCCAATTAGACTCACAGCTGACTTCTCTTCAGAAACCCTAAAGCCAGGAGAGAATGGCGAGATATATCCCAGGTACTAAGAGAGAAAAACTGCCAGCCCAGAATATTATATCCTGCAAAACTCTCATTTATGAATAGAGGTGAAATAAAGACCTTTCACAGCAAACAGACATTGAAAGAATTTGTCGCCACTCGTCCAGCCCTGCAAAAGATGCTTAAAGATGTATTACATACAGAAACACAGAAACACGGTAGCCAATATGAAGGAAGGTAAAGGAAGGAAACCTCACACCAAAAGATCACAGGAATCTCAAGCCACATATTAGAAAGTATCTTTGGCTAATGGCAGGGCAAAGTTACTCCTTCTCAATAGTCTCATTGAATGTTAATGGCTTGAACTGTCCAGTCAAAAGACACCGATTGGCTGATTGGGTTAAGGAACAAAACCCATCCTTTTGCTGCTTACAAGAAACCCATCTATCCAACAATGATCCATACAGGCTGAGAGTGAAAGGCTGGAAAAAGATATACCATGCCAACAGAAATGAAAAAAGAGCGGGCGCAGCCATCTTAATATCGGACAACATAAACTTTACCACAAAAACTGTCAGGAGAGACAAAGAGGGACACTATTTAATGATTAAGGGATCCATTCAACAGGAAGATATAACAATTATCAATGTATATGCACTGAATCACAGGGCACCAGCTTATTTAAAAGACTTGTTAAGGGACTTAAAGGGAGACTTAGACCCCAACACAATAGTACTGGGGGACTTCAATACTCCACTCTCAGAGATAGACAGATCATTAGGACAGAAGATCAACAAGGAGACAGCAGATTTAAATGACACTATAGCACAAATGGATCTAACAGATATCTACAGAACATTTCATCCTACATCTAAGGACTTTACATTCTTCTCAGCAGTATATGGAACCTTCTCTAGGATTGACCACATACTAGGACATAAAGCAAGTCTCAGCAAATTCAAAAGAATTAGAATCATACCATGCAGCTTCTCAGACCACAAAGGAATGAAATTGGAAATTAGCAACTCGGGAATCCCCAGAGCACGTGCAAACACATGGAGATTGAACAACATGCTCCTGAATGAACAATGGGTCATAGAAGAAATTAAAAGAGAAATCAAAAATTTTCTGGAAGTAAATGAGGATAACAGCACAACATACCAAAACCTATGGGATACAACAAAAGCAGTGTTAAGTGGAAAATTTATATCAATAGGTGCCTACATCAAGAAATTGGAGAGGCACCAAATAGATGAGCTTTCAAGTCATCTCAAGGATCTAGAAAATTTGCAGCAAACCAAACCCAAACCCAGTAGAAGAAGGGAAATAATTAAAATCAAAGAAGAAATCAACAGGATTGAATCCAAAAAAACATTACAAAAAATCAGCCAAACAAGGAGCTGGTTTTTTGAAAAAATAAACAAAATTGACACCCCATTGGCCCAACTAACTAAAAAAAGAAGAGAAAAGACCCAAATCAATAGGATCAGAGATGAAAAAGGAAACATAACAACAGACACCACAGAAATAAAAAGAATCATCAGAGATTACTACAAGGACTTGTATGCCAGCAAACAGGGAAATCTATCAGAAATGGACAGATTCTTGGACACATACAACCTACCTAAATTGAGCAAGGAAGACATAGGAAACCTAAACAGACCCATAACTGACACAGAAATTGAAACAGTAATAAAGGCCCTCCCAACAAAGAAAAGCCCAGGACCAGATGGATTCACCGCTGAGTTCTACCAGACATTTAGAGAAGAACTAACTCCAATTCTTCTCAAACTATTCAGAGCAATCAAAAAAGAGGGAATCCTCCCAAATTCTTTCTATGAAGCCACCATCACCTTAATTCCTAAGCCGGAAAAAGATGCAGCATTGAAAGAGAATTACAGACCAATATCCCTGATGAACATAGATGCTAAAATACTCAATAAAATTCTGGCCAATAGAATGCAACAACACATCAGAAAGATCATCCACCCAGACCAAGTGGGATTCATCCCTGGTATGCAAGGATGGTTCAACGTCCGCAAAACAATCAACGTAATACACTACATTAACAGGCTGCAGAAGAAAAACCATATGATTCTCTCAATAGACGCAGAGAAAGCATTTGATAAAATACAACACCCTTTCATGATGAAAATTCTAAGCAAACTGGGTATGGAAGGAACATTCCTCAATACAAAGCAATATATGAAAAACCCACGGCCAACATCCTGTTGAATGGGGAAAAGTTGGAAGCATTTCCACTGAGATCTGGTACCAGACAGGGATGCCCACTCTCACCACTGCTATTCAATATAGTTCTGGAAGTTTTAGCCAGAGCTATTAGGCAAGAAAAAGAAATTAAAGGGATACAAATCGGGAAGGAAGAACTCAAATTATCCCTCTTTGCAGATGATATGATTCTTTATTTAGGGGACCCAAAGAACTCTACTAAGAGACTGCTGGAACTCATCGAAGAGTTTGGCAAAGTAGCAGGATATAAAATCAATGCACAAAAATCAACAGCCTTTGTATACACAGGCAATGCCACGGCTGAGGAAGAACTTCTAAAATCAATCCCATTCACAATAGCCACAAATACAATCAAATACCTTGGAATAAACTTAACGAAGCACGTTAAAGAGCTCTATGATGAAAACTACAAAACCTTAAAGAAAGAAATAGAAGAGGATACCAAAAAATGGAGAAATCTTCCATGCTCATGGATTGGAAGAATCAATATCATCAAAATGTCTATTCTCCAAAAAGCAATTTATACATTCAATGCAATACCCATCAAGATCCCGAAGACATTCTTCTCAGATCTGGAAAAAATGATACTGAAATTCATATGGAGACACAGAAGACCTCGAATAGCCAAAGCTATCTTGTACAACAAAAACAAAGCCGGAGGCATCACAATACCAGATTTCAGGGCATACTACAGGGCAGTTGTTATCAAAACAGCATGGTACTGGTACAGAAACAGATGGATAGACCAATGGAACAGAATAGAAACACCAGAAATCAATCCAAACATCTACAGCCAACTTATATTTGATCAAAGATCCAAAACTAATCCCTGGAATAAGGACAGTCTATTCAATAAATGGTGCTGGGAAAATTGAATTTCCATGTGCAGAAGCTTGAAGCAAGACCCATAACTTTCACCTTACACAAAAATTCACTCAGCGTGGATTAAAGACTTAAATCTACGGCCCGAAACCATCAAATTATTAGAGAGCATTGGAGAAACCCTGCAAGATATAGGCACAGGCAAAGACTTCCTGGAAAAGACCCCAGGAGCACAGGCAGTCAAAACCAAAATTAACATTTGGGATTGCATCAAATTGAGAAGTTTCTGCACTTCAAAAGAAACAGTCAGGAAAGTGAAGAGGCAACCAACAGAATGGGAGAAAATATTCGCAAACTATACTACAGATAAAGGGTTGATAACCAGAATCTACAAAGAAATCAAGAAAATCCACAACAACAGAACAAACAACCCACTGAAGAGATGGGCCAAGGACCTCAATAGACATTTTTCAAAAGAGGAAATCCAAATGGCCAACAGACAAATGAAAAAATGTTCAAGATCCCTAGCCATCAGAGAAATGCAAATCAAAACCACAATGAGGTTTCACCTCACCCTGGTGAGAATGGCTCACATCCAGAAATCTACCAACAATAGATGCTGGAGAGGATGTGGGGAAAAAGGGACACTAACCCACTGTTGGTGGGAATGCAAACTGGTTAAGCCACTATGGAAGTCAGTCTGGAGATTCCTCAGAAACCTGAACATAACCCTACCATACAACCCAGCCATCCCACTCCTTGGAATCTACCCAAAGGAAGTTAATTTGGCTAATAAAAAAGCGATCTGCACATTAATGTTTATTGCAGCTCAATTCACAATAGCTAAGACCTGGAACCAACCCAAATGCCCATCAACAGTAGACTGGATAAAGAAATTATGGGACATTACTCCATAGAATACTATACAGCAGTAAGGAACAATGAAACCCAGTCATCTGAAACAAGATGGAGGGATCTGGAAAACATCATGCTGAGTGAATTAAGCCAGTCCCAAAGAGACAAATATCATTTGTTTTCCCTGATCGGTGACAACTAACTGAGCACCAAAGGGGAAATCTGCTGAAGTGAAATGGACACTATAAGAAATAATGACCTGATCAGCTATTGTCCTGACTCTAGATATACAATGTAATAGTTTATCCTTATACTTTGCGTTTCTGTGTGGGCACAAACTGATGAGGTCTTTACTAAGTATATATTGAAGTGACCTTCTGTATATAAAGAGAATTGGAAATGAAAAAAAAAAACAACATGGTGTTAAAATGGAAATGGCATAGAAATCTAATTAATTTGAAAAAAAATATGTAGGTTCTCTGTCTTTAATGTGCTGTACATTGCTATTTAATGCTATAATTAGTAATCCAATGGTAGTTTTTTCACTTTATGTTGCTATATGGGCAAAATGTTGAAATCTTTACCAAATATATACTAAACTGATCTTCTGTATACAAAGAGAATTGAAAATGAATCTTTACATGAATGGGAGGGGAAAGGGAGCGGGAAAGGGGAGGGTTGCGGGCAGGAGGGAACTTATGGGAGGGGGGAAGCCATTGTAACCCATAAGCTGTACTTTGGAAATTTATATTCATTAAATAAAAGTTTAATAAAAAAAACGGATATTTCCAGTTTCATCCAGTCATATCAGGAAAAATGGTATAGAATTAGTAAGAAATGGACTGAGAAAATCATAGTAAAAATGATTTGGAGAAAAGCAAAGTCTTTTCGTAGGGCAAGTGCATAAAATGTCATCATCTATACAAACAGAAATGTCATGTTTGTTTGCCGCAGTTCCTCTAGCTTTCCCCTTACAAAATAGGAATGTCTAGACTGGTGTCTCCATGATGAACCAATTAGTGTTTCAACGGTACAAAATTAAATGTTTCCTGATAAAAGCATTCAAAACAATAAAGTCCATCGATAATATCCAGAAAACACAAACACAGAAGCTGTAGCATTGTCTGGTATTTAGTAAGCCAAAACACAACAGGATATTTCTTGTTTCATCCAGTCATATCCGGAAAAAATGGTGTGTACTACATATGCCTTCGACCGAGAAAATCACAGTAAAAATGGTTTTGGAGAAAAGCAAAGTCTTTTCTTTAGGCAAGTGCAAAAAATGTCATCTATACAAACAGAAATATCATGTTTGTTTGTCGCAGTTCTTCTAGCTTTCTCCCCAGAAAATACGAATGTGTAGAGCTGGTGTCTCCATGTTGAACCCATTAGTGTTTCTACTGTACAAAATTAAATGTTCCCTGATAAAAGCATTCAAAACAATAAAGTCCATTGATAATATCTAGAAAACAAAACACAGAGGCTGTAGCAATATCTGGGATTGAGTAAGCCAAGAAACAACCAGATATTTCTGGTTTCATCCAGTCATATCCGGAAAAAATGGTGTGGAATTAGTATGCAATGGACTGAGAAAATCACATTAAAAATGGTTTTGGAGAAAAGCAAAATTTTTCGTTAGGCAAGTGCATACAATGTCATCTATACAAACAGAAATATCATGTTTGTTTGCCGCAGTTCATCTAGCTTTCTCTCTAGAAAATAGGAAGGTGTACACTGGTGTCTCCATGTGGAACCAATTAGTGTTTCCCAACACAAAATTCAATATTCCCTGATAAAAACATTCAAAACAATAAAGCATGTCGATAATATCCAAAAAACACAAACACAGAGGCTGTAGCAATATCTGGGATATAGAAAGCCAAAACACAACCGGATATTTCTTATATCATCCAGTCATATCCGCACAAAATGGGGTGGAATTCCTTTGCAATGGACCGAGAAAATCACAGTAAAAATGATTTTGGAGAAAAGCAAAGCCTTTTGGATAGGCAAGAGCATAAAATGTCATCTATGCAAACAGAAATATCCTGTTATTGACAGCCGTTCCTCCAGCTTTCTCCCTAGAAAATACGAATGTGTAGAGCTGGTCTCCCGATGATGAACCAATCAGTGTTTCAAGGGTAGAAAATTAAATGTTCCCTGATGAAAACATTCAAAACAATAAAGTCCATTGATAATATCCAGAAAACACAAACACAGAGGCTGTAGCAATATTTTGGATTGAGTTAGTCAAAACACAACTGAATATTTCTGGTTTCATCCAGTCATATCCGGACAAAGTGCTTTGGAATTCATATGCAATGGACCGAAAAAATGACAGTAAAAATGGTTTTGGAGAATAGCAAAGTCTTTTCGTTAGTCAAGTGCATGAAATGTCATCTATACAAACAGAAATATGATGTTTGTTGGCCGCGGTTCCTCTAGCTTTCTACCTAGAAAATATGAGTGTGTAGAGCTGCTGTCTCCATGTGGAACCAATTAGTATTTCCAAGCACAAAATTAAATGTTCCCTGATGAAAAACATTCAAAACAATAATGTCCGTTGTTAATATCCGGAAAACACAAACACAGTGGCTGTAGCAATATCTGGGATTGAGTTAGCCAAAATAAAACCAGATATTTCTGCCTTCATCCAGTCATATCCGGACCAACAGGTGTGGAATTCGTATGCAATGGACCGAGAAAATCACAGTAAAAATGGTTTTGGAGAAAAGCAAAGTCTTTTCGTTAGGCAAGTGCATAAAATATCATCTATGCAAACAGAAATATCATATTTGTTTGCCGCAGTTCCTCTAGATTTCTCCCTAGAAAATACGAATGTGTAGAACTGGTGCCCCCATGATGAACCAATTAGTGTTTCAACGGTACAAAATTAAATGTTCCCTGATAAAAACATTCACAACAATAAAGTCCATCGATAATATCTAGAAAACACAAACACAGAGGATTTCTCAATATTTCTGATTGAGTTAGCCAAAACAAAACGGGATATTTCTGTTTTCATGCAGTCATATCTGGACAAAGTAGAGTGGAATTCATGTGCAATGGATTGAGAAAATCACAGTAAAAATGATTTTGGAGAAAAGCAAAGTCTTTTCGTTAGGCTAGTGCATAAAATCTCATCTATACAAACAGAAATGTCATGTTTGTTTGTCGCAGTTCCTCTAGCTTTCTCCCTCGAAAATACAAATATGTAGAGCTGGTGTCTCCATGTGGAACCAATTAGTGTTTCCCAACAGAAAATTAAATGTTCCCTGATGAAAAACATTCAAAACAATAGAGTCCTTTGATAATATCCGGAAAACACAAACACAGAGGCTGTAGCAATATCTGGTATTGAATTATCCAAAACAGAACCGGATATTTCTGATTTCATCCAGTCGTATCTCGAAAAAGTGGTGCGGAATTCATATGTAATGGACCCAGAAAATCAAAGTAAAACTGGTTTTAGAGAAAAGCAAAGTCTTTTCTTTAGACAAGTGCAAATAATATCATGTATACAAACGGAAATATCATGTTCGTTTGCCGCAGTTCCTAAAGCTTTCACCCTAGAAAATACAAATGTGTAGAGCTGGTGTCTCCATGTGGAACCAATTAGTGTATCTGTGGTACAAAATTAAATGTTCCCTGATAAAAACATTCAAAATTATAAAGCACGTCCATAATATCCAATAACACAAACACAGAGGCTGTAGCAATATCTGGGATGGAGTTAGCCAAAACACAACCGGATATTTATGGTTTCATCCAGTCATATCTGCACAAAATGGTGTGGATTTCGTATGCCTTGGACCGAGAAAATCACAGTAAAAATGGTTTTGTAGAAAAGCAAAGTCTTTTCTTTAGGCAAGTGCATAAAATGTCATCTATACAAACAGAAATATCATATTTCTTTGCCACAGTTCCTCTAGCTTTCTCCCTAGAAAATACGAATGTGTAGAGCTGGTGTCTCCATATGGAACCAATTAATGTTTCTAGGGTACAAAATTAAATGTTCCCTGATAAAAATGTTCAAAGCAATAAAGTCCATCGATAATATCCAGAAATCACAAACACAGAGGCTGTAGCAATATCTGGGATTGAGTTAGCCAAAACACAACAGGATATTTCTGGTTTCATCCAGTCATATCCAGGCAAAGTGGTGTGGAATTCAGATGTAATGGACCGAGAAAATCACAGTAAAAAGGGTTTTGTAGAAAAGCAAAGTCGTTTCGGTAGGTACGTGCATAAAATTTCATCGATGCAAACAGAAATATCATGTTTATTTGCTACAGTTCATCTAGATTTCTCCCTGGAAAATTCGAAGTGTAGACTGTTGTCTCCCTGTGGAACCAATTAGTGGTTCAATGGTACAAAATTAAATGTTCCCTGAAAAAAACATTCAAAACAATAAAGCATATCAATAAAATCCAGAAAACACAAACACAGAGGCTGTAGCAATATCTGGGAATGAGTTAGCCAAAACAAAACCGGATATTTCTGGTTTCATCCAGTAATATCCGGACAAAGTGGTGTGGAATTCATATACAATGGACCGAGAAAATCACAGCAAAAATGGTTTTGGAGAAAAGCAAAGTCTTTTAATAAGGCAAGTGCTTAAAATGTCATCTATATAAACAGAAATATGTTTCTTTGCCGCAGTTCCTCTAGTTTTCTCCCTAGAAAATACGAATGTGTAGAGCTGGTGTCTCCGTGTGGATCCTATTAATGTTCCTACGGTACAAAATTAAATGTTCCATGATAAAAATATTCAAAACAATAAAGCATGTCGATAATATCCAGAAAACACAAACACATAGGCTTTCAAAATATTTCGGATTGTGTTAGCCAAAACACAACTGGACATTGCTGGTTTCATCCAGTCATATCCGGACAAACTGGTGTGGAATTCGTATGCAATGGACGGAGAAAATCACAGTAAAAATGATTTTGTAGGAAAGCAATGTCTTTTCGTTGGCAAGTGCATAAAACATCATCTATACAAACAGAAATATAATGTTTGTTTTCCGCATTTCCTCTAGCTTTCTCCCTAGAAAATACGAATATGTAGAGCTGGTGTCTCCATGTGGAACCAATTAGTGTTTCTACGGTACAAAATTGAATGTTCCCTGATAAAAACATTCAAAATAATAAAGTTCATCAAGAATATCCAGAAAACACAAACACTAAGGCTGTAGCAATATCTGGGAATGAGTTAGCCAAAACACAACTGATATTTCTGGTTTCATCCAGTCATATCTGGACATAGTGGTGTGGAATTCATGGACCGAGGAATTCCCAGTAAAAATGGTTTTGGAAAAAAGCAAAGTCTTTTTGTTAGGCAAGTGCATAAAATGCAATTTATACAAACAGAAATATGATGTTTCTTTGCCGCTGTTCCTCTAGCTTTCTCCCTAGAAAATACAAATGTGTAGAGCTGGTGTCTCCATGTGGAACCAATTAGAGTTTCTATGGTACAAAATTAAATGTTCCCTGACAAAAACATTCAAAACAATAAAGTCCATTGATAATATCCAGAAAACACAAACACAGAGGCTGTAGAAATATCTGGGATTGAGTTAGCCAAAAAACAACCGGATATTTCTGGATTCATTCAGTCATATCCGGACAAATGGTGTGGAAATCATATGTAATGGCCTGAGAACATCACAGTAAAAATGATTTTGGAGAAAAACAATGTCTTTTGTTAGGCAAGTGCATAAAATGTAATTTATACAAACAGAAATATGATGTTTGTTTGCCATAGTTATTCTAGCTTTCTCCTTACAAAGTACGAATGTGTAGAGCTGGTGTCTCCATGTGGAACGAATTAGTGATTCCCAGCACATAATTAAATATTGCCTGATAAAAACATTCAAAACAATAAAGTCCGTTGATAATATCGAGAAAAAAACAAACACTGAGACTGTAGCAATTTCTGGGATATAGTTAGCCAAAAGAGAACCGGATATTTCTGGTTTCATTCAGTCATATACAGACAAAGAAGTGTGGAATTCGTATGCAATGGACCGAAAAAATCATAATAAAAATTGTTTTGGGGAAAATATAGTCTATTCCTTAGGCAAGTGCATAAAATGTCATCCATACAACCAGAAATATAATGTTTGTTTGCCGCATTTCCTCTAGCTTTCTCTGTGGAAAATAAGAATATGTAGAGCTGGTGTCTCCATGTGGAACCAATTAGTATTTCCCAGTACAAGGTTAAATGTTCCCCAATAAAAACATTCAAAACAATAAAATCCATCGATATTATCCAGAAAACACAGACACTAAGGCTGTAGCAATATCTGGGAATGAGTTAGCCAAAACACAACTGATATTTCTGGTTTCATCCAATCATATCCAGAAAAAATGGGGTGGAATTCCTATGTAATGGACCGAGAAAATCACAGTAAAAATGGTTTCGGAGAATAGCAAAATCTTTTCTTTCGGGCAGTGCATAAAATGTCACCTGTACAAACAGAAATATCATGTTTGTTTGCCACAGTTCCTCTAGCTTTCTCCCTAGAAAATAGGAATGTGTATAGCTGGTGTCTCCATGTGGAACCAATTAGTGTTTCCCAGCACAAAATTAAATGTTCCGTGATAAAAAACATTCAAAACCATAAAGTCCATTGATAATATCCAGAAAACACAAACACAGAGGCTGTAGCAATATCTGGGATTGAGTTAGCCAAATAAGAACCAGATATTTCTGGTTTCTTCCAGTAATATCCGGACAAAGTGGGGTCGAATTCATATACAATGGACCCAGAAAATCACAGTAAAAATGGTTTTGGAAAAAAGCAAATTCTTTTCGTTAGGCAAGTGCATAGAATGTCATCTATACAAACAGAAATATCATGTTTGTGTGCCGCAGTTCATCTAGCTTTCTTCTAGAAAATACGAATGTGTAGACTGGTGTCTCCATGTGGAATCAATTAGTGTTTCCCAGCAGAAAATTAAATGTTCCCTGATAAAAACACTCAAAACAAAAAAGCACGTCGATAATATGCAGAAAACACAAACACAGAGGCTGTAGCCATATCTGGGATATAGTTACCCAAAACAGAACCGGATATTTCTGTTTTCATTCAGGAATATCCGGTCAAAGTGGTGTCGAATTTGGATTCAATGGACCGAGAAAATCACAGTAAGAAAGGTTTTGGAGAAAAGCAATGTCTTTTCCTTCGGCCAGTGCATAAAATGTTGTCTATACAACCAGAAATATCATGTTTGTTTGCCACAGTTCCTCTAGCTTTTTCCCAAGAAAATACGAATGTGTAGACCTGATGTCTCCTTGTGGAACCAATTAGTGTTTCTAAGGTACAAAATTAAATGTTCCCTGATAACAGCATTCAAAAAAATAAAGTCCATCGATAACATCCAGAAAACACAAACGCAGAGGCTGTAGCAATATCTGGGATTGAGTTAACCAAAATACAACCGGATATTTCTGGTATCATCCAGTCAAATTCAGACAAAGTGGGGTGGCATTCATATGCAATGGGCCGAGAAAATCACTGTAAAAATGGTTTTGGAGAAAAGCAAAGTCTTTTCCTTAGGCAAGTGCATAAAATGTCATCTATACAAACAGAAATATCATGTTTGTTTGCCACAGTTCCTCTTGCTTTCGCCCCAGAAAATACGAATGTGCAGAGCTGCTGTCTCCATGTGGAGTCAAATGGTGTTTCCCAGCACAAAATTAAATGTTCCCTGATAAAAATATTCAAAACAATAAAGTCTATTTATAATATCCAGAAAACACAAACACAGAGGATTTCGTAATATTTCGATTGAGTTACCCAAAACACAACCGGATATTTCTGTTTTTATCCAGGCATATCCGGACAAAGTGGTGTGGAATTCGTATGCAATGGACTAAAAAAATCACAGTAAAAATGGTTTTGGAGAAAAGCAAAGACTTTTCCTTCGACAAGTGCATAAAATGTCATCTATAAAAACAGAAATATCAGGTTTGTTTGCCGCAGTTCCTCTAGCTTTCTCCCTAGAAAGTACGAATGTGTAGAGCTGGTGTCTCCATGCTGAAATAATTAGTGTTTTTATGGTATAAAATTAAATGTTCTCTGATAAAAAACATTCAAAACCATAAGTCCGTTGATCATATCCAGAAAACACAAACACAGAAGTTGTAGCAATATCTGGGATTGAGTTAGACAAACACAAAGGATATTTCTGTTTTCATCCAGTCATATCTGGACAATGTGGGGTGGCATTCTTATGCAATGGTCCGAGAAAATCACAGTAAAAATGGTTTTGGAGAAAAGCAATGTCTTTTCCTTTGGCCAGTGCATACAATGTCATGTATACAAACAGAAATATCATGTTCTTCGATAATATCCAAAAAAAACAAACAAACACTGAGTCTGTAGCAATATCTGCGATATAGTAAGCAAAAACACAACCGGATATTGCTGGTTTCATCCAGTCATATCCGGACAAAGTGTTGTGGAATTCGTATGCAATGGAAGGAGAAAATCACAGTAAAAATGGTTTTGGAGAAAAGCAAAGTCTTTTCCTTTGGCCAGTGCATAAAATGCCATCTAAACAAACAGAAATATCATGTGTGTTTACCGCAGTTCCTCTATCTTTCTCCCTAGAAAATACGAATGTGTAGACTGGAGTCTCCAATGTAACCAATTAGTGTTTCTACGGTACAAAATTAAATGTTCCCTGATAAAAACATTAAAAACAATAAAGTCCATCGATAATATCCAGAAAACGCAAACACTGAGGCTGTAGCAATATCTGGGATATAGTTGGCCAAAACACAACTGGATATTTCTTCTTTCATCCAGGCCTATCAGGACAAAGTGGTGTGGAATTCATATGCAATGGACCGAGATAATCACAGTGAAAATGGTTTTGGAGAAAAGCAAAGTCTTTTCGTTGGGCATGTGCATAAAACGTCATCTATACAAACAGAAATGTCATGTTTGTTTACCGCAGTTCCTCCAGCTTTCTCCCTAGAAAATACAAATGTGTAGAGCTGGTGTCACCATGTGGAATCAACTAGTGTTTCTACGGTACAAAATTAGATTTTCCCCGATAAAAAACATTCAAAACAATAAAGTCCTTGGATAATATCCAGAAAACAAAAACACAGAGGCAGTAGCAATATCTGGGATTCAGTTAGCCAAAACACAACTGGATATTTCTGTTTTCATCCAGTCATATCCGGACAAAGTTTTGTGGAATTCGTATGCAAAGGACTGAGAAAATCACAGTAGAAATGGTTTTGGAGAAAAGCAAAGTCTTTTCATTAGGCAAGTGGATATAATGTCATCAATGCAAACAGAATTATCATGTTTGTTGGCCTCAGTTCCTCTAGAATTCTCCCTAGAAATTACGAATGGGTAGAGCTGGTGTCTGCATGTGGTACCAATTAGTGTTCCGCAGCACAAAATTCAAGTTCCCTGATAAAAAACATTCAAAACAGTAAAGTCCATTGATAATATCCAGAAAACACAAACACAGAGGCTGTAGCAATATCTGGGGTTGAGTTAGCCAAAACACAACCGGATATTTCCGGTTTCATCCAGTGATATCTGGAAAAAGCAGTGTCTAACAGATATGCAATGGACAGAGAAATTCAGAGTAAAAACGGTTTTGGAGAAAAGCAAAGTCTTTTTGTTAGGTAAGTGCATAAAATGTCATCTATACAAACAGAAATATCCTGTTTGTTTGCCGCGGTTCCTCCTGCTTTCTCCCTAGAAAATACGAATGTGTAGAGCTGGTGTCTCAATGTTGAAACAATTAGTGTTTCTACGATGAAAATTAAATGTTCCCTCATAAAAACATTCAAACAATAAAGTCTGTGGATAATATCGGGAAATCATTAACACAGAGACTGTAGAAATATCTGCGATAGAGTTAGCCCAAACAAAACTGGATATTTCTGGTTTCATCCAGTCATATCCGGACAGAGTAGTGTGGTGTTCATATGCAATGGACCGAGACAATGACAGGAAAAATGAATTAGAAGAACAAAGTCTTTTCGTTAGGAAAGAGCATAAAATGTCATCTATAAAAACAGAAATATCATGTTTGTTTGCCGCAGTTCCTCTAGCTTCCTCCCTAGAAAATGCGAATGTGTAGAGCTGGTGTCTCCATGTGGAACCAATTAGTGTTTCCCAGCACAAAATTAAATGTACCCTGATGAAAAACATTCAAAATCATGCAGTCCATCGATACTATCCGCAAAACACAAATAAAGAGGCTTCAGCAATATCTGGGATTGAGTTAGCCAAACATAACCGGATATTTCTGGTTTCTTTCGATCATATCTGCTCAAAGTCATGTGGAATTCTTATGCAATGGACAGAGAAATCAGACTAAAAATGGTTTTGGAGAAAAGCAAAGTCTTTTCATTAGGAAACTGCAGAAAATGTCATCTATACAAAGAGAAATATCATGTTTGTTTGCCGCAGTTCCTCTAGCTTCCTCCCTAGAAATGCGAATGTGTAGAGCTGGTGTCTCCATGTGGAAACAATTAGTGTTTCCCAGCAAAAATTAAAGGTTTCCTGACAAAAAAAATCATTCAAATCCATAAAGTCCATTGATAATATCCGGAAAACCCAAACACAGAGTCTGCAGGAATATCTGGGATTGAGCTAGCCAAAACACAACCGGTTTTTTATGGTTTCATCCATTCATATCTGGAAAAGTGGGGTGGAATTCGAGTGCAATGGACCTATAAAATCACAGTAAAAATGGTTTTGGAGAAAAGCAATGTCTTTTCCTTTGGCCAGTGCATACAATGTCATGTATACAAACAGAAATATCATTTTTCCGCAGTTCTCCTTGCTTTCTGCCTAGAAAATACGAATGTGTCGAGCAGGTGTAGATGTCTCCATGTTGAACCAATTAGTGTTTCTAATGTACAAAATTAAATCTTCCCTGATAAAAACATTGAAAAGAGTAAACTAAGTTGATAATATCCAGAAAACACAAACAAAGAGGCTGTAGCAATATCTGGGATTGAGTTAGCCAAAACACAAGCAGATATTTCTGGTTTCACCCACACATATCCGGACAAAGTGGTGTGGAATTAGTATGCAATGGACCGAGAAAATCACAGTAAAAATGCTTTGAAAAAAAGCAGTCTTTTCGTTAGGCAAGTGCATAAAATGTCATCTATTCAAACAGAAATATCATGTTTGTTTGCCGCAGTTCCTCTAGCTTTCTCCCTAGAAAATAGGAATGTGTATAGCTGGTGTCTCCATGTGGAACCAATTAGTGTTTCCCAGCACAAAATTAAATGCTCCGTGATAAAAAACATTCAAAACAATAAAATCCTTCGATAATATCCAGAAAACACAAACACACAGGCTTTCACAATATTTCGGATTGAGTTAGCCAGAACACAACCAGATATTTGTTTTTCATTCAAGCATATCCGGCCAAAGCAGTGTGGAATTCGTATGCAATGGACCAAGAAAACCACAGTAAAAATGCTTTTGGAGAATAAAATTTTTTTTGTTAGGCAAGTGCATAAAATATCATCTATACAAACAGAAATACCATGTTTTCTTGCCGCAGTTCCTCCAGCATTCTCCCTAGAAAATACGAATGTGTAGAGCTGGTGTCTCCATGTGGAACCAGTTAGTGATTCTACGGTACAAAATTAAATGTTCCCTGATAAAAAAATATTCAAAACAATAAAGTCCATCGATAATATCTAGAAAATACAAACACAGAGGCTTTCACAATATTTCGGATTGAGTTAGCCAAAACACAACTTGGTATTTCTGCTTTCAATCAGGCATATCCGGACAAAGTGGTGTGGAATTCCTATGCAATGGACCGAGAAAATCACAGTAAAAATGGTTTTGGAGAAAAGAAAAGTCTTTTCGTTAGGGAAGTGCATAAAATGTCATCATTACAAACAGAAATATCATGTTTGTTTGCCACAGTTCCTCTAGTTTTCTCCCTAGAAAATAAGAATGTGTAGAGCTTCTGTCTACATGTTGAACTACTTAGTATTTCTTCGGTACAAAATTAATTGTTCCCTGATAAAAACATTGAAAACAATAAAGTCTGTTGATAATACCCAAAAACACAAATCCTGATGCTGTAGCAATATCTTGTAAAGAGTTAGCCAAAACACAACCGGATATTTCTGGTTTCATCCAGTCATATCTGTACAAAGTGGGCTCTGAGTCCCTTGATAATATCCGGAAAACACAAGCACAGAGCCTGTAGCAATATCTGCGATTGAGTTAGCTAAACTACAACCGGATATTTCTGGTTTCATCCAGTCATATCCGGACAAAGTGGTGTGGAATTCATATGAAATGTACCAAGAAAATCACAGTAAAAATGATTTTGGAGAAAAGCAAAGTCTCTTCGTTAGGCAAGTGCATAAAATGTCATCTATACAAACAGAAATATCATGTTTGTTTGCCGCAGTTCTTCTAGCTTTCTCCCTCGAAAATACGAATGTGTAGGGCTGGTATCTCCATGTTGAACCAATTAGTGTTTCTACGGTATAAAATTAAATGTTACCTGATAAAAACATTCAATACAATAAAATCCATCGATAATATCTAGAAAACACATAAACAGAGGCTTGCACAATATTTCGGATTGAGTTAGCCGAAACACAACCGGATATTCCTGTTTTCATCCAGTCATATCCGGACAAACTGGTGTGGAATTTGTATGCAATGGACCGAGAAAATCACAGTAAAAATGGTTTTGGAGAATAGCAAAGTCATTTCGTTAGGCAATGGCAACAATGTCATCTATACAAACAGAAATATCAGGCTTGTTTGCCGCAGTTCCTCTAGCTTTCTCCCCAGAAAATAAGAATGTGTAGAGCTGGTGTCTCCATGTGGAACCAATTAGTTTTTCCCAGCACAAAATTAAATGTTCCCTGATAAAAGACATTCAAAACCATAAAGTCCATTGATAATATCTGGAAAACACAAACACAGAGGCTGTAGCAAAATCTGGGATAGAGTTTGCCAAAACACAACCGGATATTTCTGGTTTCATCCAGTCAGATTCAAACAAAGTACTGTGGAATTCGAATGCAGTGGACCGAGAAAATCACAGTAAAAATGGTTTTGGAGATTTGCAAAGTTTTTCTTTCACCCAGTACGTAAAATATCATCTATACAAACAGAAATATCATGTTTGTTTGCCGCAGTTCCTCTGCCTTTCTCCCTATAAAATAAGAATGTGTAGAGCTTCTGTCTACATGTTAAACTAATTAGTGTTTCTTCGGAACAAAATTAAATGTTCCCTGATAAGAACATTCAAAACAATAAAGTCTGTCGGTAATATCCAGAAAACCCAAACACAGAGGCTTTTACAATATTTCAGTTGAGTTAGCCAAAGCAAAACCAGATATTTCTGTTTTCATTCAGGAATATCCGGACAAATTGCTGTGGAATTCGTATGCAATCAACCGAGATAGTCACAGTTAAAATGCTTTTGGAGAAAAACAAAGTCTTTTCGTTAGGCAAGTGCATAAAATGTCATCTATACAAACAGAAGTATGATGTTTTTTTGACGCAGTTCCTCTAGCTTTCTCCCTAGATTATATGAATATGTAGAGCTGGTGTCTCCATGTGGAACCAATTAGTGTTTCTACAGTACAAAATTAAATGTTCCCTGATAAAAGCATTCAAAACAATAAAGTCCATTGATAATATAGGGAAAAAACAAACACAGAGGCTGTAGCAATATCTGGGCTTGAGTTAGCGAAAACACAACCAGATATTTCTGGTTTCACCCAGTCATACCCGGACAAAGTGGTGTGGAATTCGTATGCAATGGACTGAAAAAATGACAGTAAAAATAGTTTTGGAGAAATGCATAGTCTTCTCGTTAGGCAAGTGCATAAAATGTCATCTATACAAACAGAAATATCATGTTGTTTGCCGCAGTTCTTCTAGCTTTCTCCCGAGAAAATACAAATATGTAGAGTTGGTATCTCCATGTGGAACCAATTAGTGTATCCAAGCACAACATTAAATGTTCAGTGATAAAAAACATAAAAAAACAATAAAGTCCGTTGATAATTTCCGGGAAACAGAAACACAGAGCCTGTAGCAATATCTGGGATTGAGATAACCAAACAACAACCGGATATTTCTGGTTTCACCCACTCATATCCGGACAAACTAGTGTGGAATTCCTATGCAATGGACCGAGAAAATCACAGTAAAAATGGTTTTGGAGAAAAACAAAGTCTGTTCGTCAGGCAAGTGCAGAAAATGTCATCATTACAAACAGAAATATCATGTTTTTTTGCCGCAGTTCCTCTAGTTTTCTCCCCAGAAAATAAGAATGTGTAGAGCTTCTGTCTACATGTTGAACTAATTAGTGTTTCTTCGGTACAAAATTCAATGTTCCCTGATAAAAACATTAAAAACAATAAAGTCTGACGAAAATATCCAGAAATCACAAACACAGAGGCTTTCACAATATTTTGGATTGAGTTAGCCAAAACACAACCGGATATTTCTGTTTTCATTCAGGAATATCCGACAAATTGGTGTGCAATTCGTATGCAATGAACCGAGATGATCACAGTAAAAATAGTTTTGGAGAAAACCAAAGTCTTTTCGTAAGGCAAGTGCATAAAATGCCATCTATACAAACAGAAATATCATGTTTGTTTGCCAAAGTTCCTCTAGCTTTCTCCATAGAAAATACGAATGTGTAGACTGGTGTCTCCATGTGGAACCAATTAGTATTTCCCCCAACAAAATTAATGTTCCTTGATAAAAACATTCAAAACAATAAAGTCCGTTGATAATATCAAGAAAACACAAATACAGAGGCTGTAGCAATATCTGGGATTGAGTTAGCTAAAAGAAAACCGGATATTTCTGGTTTCATCCAGTGATATCTGGACAAAGTGGGGTGGAATTCCTATGCAATGGACTGAAAAAATCACAGTAAAAATAGTTTTGGAAAAAAGCAAAGTCTTTTTCTTAGGCAAGTGCATAAAAAGTCATCTATACAAACAGAAATATCATGTTTGTTTGCCGCAGTTCCTCTAGATTTCTCCCTAGAAAATATGAATGTGTAGACTGGTGTTTCCATGTGGAACCAATTAGTGTTTCTACGGTACAAAATTAAATGTTCCCTGAGAAAAACATTCTAAACAATAAAGTCCTTCGATAATATCCAGAAAACACAAACACAGAGGCTGTAGCAATATCTGGGATTGAGTTAGCCAAAACACAACCGGATATTTCTGGTTTCATCCACTTATATCCGGATAAAGTGGTGTGGAATTCGCATGTAATGGACTGAGAAATCACATTAAAAATGGTTTTGGAGAAAAGCAAACTCTTTTGCTTAGGCAAGTGTATAAAATGTCATCTATACAAACAGAAATATGATGTTTGTTTGACACAGTTCCTCTAGCTTTCTCCCTAGAAAATATGAATGTGTAGACTGGAGTCTCCATGTGGAACTAATTAGTGTTTCTACTGTACAGAATTAAATGTTCCCTGATAAAAACATTCAATACAATAAAGTCGGTAGATAATATCCACAAAACACAAACACAGAGCCTTAGCAATATCTGATATTGAGTTAGCCAAAACACAACCGGATATTTCTGGTTTCATCCAGTGATATCTGGACAAAGTGGGGTGGAATTCGTAAGCAATGGACCGAGAAAATCACAGTAAAAATAGTTTTGGAGAAAAGCAAAGTCTTTTCTTTAGGAAAGTGCATAAAATGTCATCTATACATACAGAAATATCATGTTTGTGTGCCACAGTTCCTCCAGATTTCTCCCTAGAAAATACGAATGTGTAGAGCTGGTGTCTCCATGTGGAGTCAACTAGTGTTTCTACAGTACAAAATTAAATGTCAACTGATAAAAACATTCAAAACAATAAAGTTCATGGATAATCACCAGAAAACACAAACACAGAGGCTGTAGCAATATCTGGGATTGAGGTAGCCAAAACACAACCGGATATTTCTGGTTTCATCCAGTCTTTTCCGGAAAAAGAGTTGTGGAATTCGTATGTAATGGACCGAAAAAATCAAAGTAAAAATGGATTTGGAGAAAAGCACAGTCTTTTCCTTCAACAACTGCATAAAATGTCATGTATACAAATGGAAATATCATGTTTGTTTGCCACAGTTCCTCTAGCTTTCTCCCTAGAATACATGAATGTGTAGATCTGATGTTTCCATGTGGAACCAATTAGTGTTTCCCAGCACAATATTAAATGTTCCCTGTTAAAAAACTTTCAAAACAATAAAGTCCTTTGATAATATCCAGAAAACATAAACACAGAGGCTGTAGCAATATCTGGGATTGAGTTAGCCAAAACACAACCGGATATTTCCCCTTTCATCCAGTACTATCCGGACAAAGTGGGGTGGAATTCCTATGCAATGGACCGAGAAAATCACAGTAAAAATGGTTTCGCAGAAAAGCAAAGTCTTTTTGTTAGGCAAGTGCATAAAATGTCATCTATTCAAACAGAAATATCATGTCTGTTTGCTGCTGTTCCTCTAGCTTTCTCCCTTGAAAATACGAATATGTAGATCTGGTATCTGCATGTGGAACAAATTATTGTTTCCCAGCACAAAATTAAATGTTCCCTGATAAAAAATATTCAAAACCATAAAGTCCATTGATAATATACGGAACTCACAAGTACAGAGGCTGTACCAATATCTGGGATTGAGTTAAACAAAACACAACCGGATATTTCTGGTTTCATCCAGTCATATCCGGACAAACTGGTGTGGAATTCATGTGCAACGGACCAAGAAAATCAGAGTAAAAATGGTTTTGGAGAAAAGCAAAGTCTTTTCGTTAGGCAAGTGCATAAAATGTCATGTATACAAACAAAAATATCATGTTCGTTTGCCACATTTCCTCTAGCTTTCTCCCTAGAAAATACGAATGTGTAGACTGGTGTCTCCATGTGGAAGCAATTAGTGATTATATGGTACAAAATTAAATGTTTCCTGATAAAAACATTCAAAACAATAACTTCCATCGATAATATCTAGAAAACACAGACACTGAGGCTCTGGCAATATCTGGGATATAGTAAGCCAAAACACAACCGAATATTTCTGGTTTCATCCAGGCATATCCAGACAAAGTAGTGGGGAATTCATATGCAATGACCGAGAAAATCACAGTAAAAATGGTTTTGGAGAAAAGCAAAGTCTTTTCGTTAGGCAATTGCATAAAATGTCATGTATACAAACAGAAATATCATGTTTGTTTGTCGCAGTTCCTCTAGATTTATCCCTAGCAAATACGAATGTGTAGACTGTTGTTTCCATGTGGAACCAATGAGTGTTTCCCAGCACAAAATTAAATGTTCCCTGATAAAAAACATTCAAAACCATAAAGTCCATTGATAATATCCGGAATACACAAACACAGAGGCTGTACCAATATCTGGGATTGAGTTAGCCAAAACACAAGTGGATATTTCTGGTTTCGTCCAGTCATGTCCGCACAAAATGGGGTGGAATTTGTATGCAATGGACTGAGAAAATCACAGTAAAAATTGTTCTGGAGAAAAGTAAAGTCATTTCGTTAGGCAAGTGCATAAAATGTCATCTATACAAACAGAAATATCATGTTTGTTTGCCACAGTTCCTCTAGCTTTCTCCCTGGAAAATATGAATATGCAGACTGGTGTCTCCATGTGGAACTAATTAGTGTTTCCCAGCACAAAATTAAATGTTCCCTTATAAAAACATTCAAAATGTTAAAGTCCGTCAATAATATCCAGAAAACACAAACACAGAGGCTGTAGCAAAAGCTGGGATTGAGTTAGCCAAAACACAACCGTATATTTCTGGTTTCATCCAGTCAAATCCGGACAAAGTGGGGTGGAATTCGTATGAAATGGACCCAGAAAATCCCAGTAAAATGGTTTTGGAGAAAAGCAAATTCTTTTCGTTAGGCAAGTGCATAAAATGTCATGTATACAAACAGAAATATCATGTTTGTTTGCCACAGTTCTTCTAGCTTTCTCCCTAGAAAATACCAATGTGTAGAGCTGGTGTCTCCATATGGAACCAATTAGAGTTTCCCAGTACAAAATTAAATGTTCCCTGATAAAAACATTCAAAACAATAAAATCCATCGATAATATCCAGAAAATACAGTCACTGTGGCTGCAGCAATATCTGGAATATAGTAAGCCAAATCTCAACCGGATATTTCTGGTTTCATCCAGTCATATCGGGACAAAGTGATGTGGAATTCTTATATAATGGACCGAGAAAAACAGAGGAAAAATGATTTTGTAGAAAAGCAAAGTCTTTTCTTTAGGCAAGTGCATAAAATGTCATGTATACAAACAGAAATATCATGTTTGCTTTCCGCAGTTCCTCTAGCGTTCTCCTTAGAAAATACGAATGTGTAGAGATGGTGTCTCCATGTATAACCAACTAGTGATTCTATGGTACAAAATTAAATGTTCCCTGATAAAAAACATTCAAAACACTAAACTCCATCGATAATATCCAGAAATCAAAAACACAGAGTCTGTAGCAATATCTGGGATATAGTTAGCCAAAACACAACTGGCTATTTCTGCTTTCATCCAGGCATATCCGGAGAAACTGGTGTGGAATTCATATGCAATGGACTTAGAAAATCACAGTTAAAATGGTTTTGGAGAAAATCAAAGTCTTTTCGTTAGGCAAATTCATAAAATGTCATCTCTACAAAGAGAAATATCATTTTTGTTTGCCGAAGTTCCTCTAGCATTCTCCCTAGAAAATACGAATGTGTAGAGTTGGTTTATCCAAGTGGAAGCAATTAGCATTTGTACCATACAAAATTAAATATTCCCTGATAAAAACATTCAAAACAATAAAGTCTGTCGATAACATCCGGAAAACACAAACACAGAGGTTGTAGCAATATCTGGGATTGAGTTAGCCAAAACACAAGCGGATATTTCCCCTTTCATCCAGTCATATGCGGACAAAGTGGTGTCGAATTCGTATGCAATGAACCGAGAATATCATAATGAAAATGGTTTTGGAGAAAACCCGTCTTTTCGTTAGGTAAGTGCATAAAATGTCATACACACAAACAGAAATATCATGTTTCTTTGCCACAGTTCCACTAGCTTTCTCCCTAGTAAATAAGAATGTTTAGAGCTGGTGTCTCTATGTGGAACCAATCAGTGTTTCTACGGTACAAAATTAAATGTCCCCTGATAAAAACATTCAAAACAATAAAGTACATCAATAATAACCAGAAAACACAAACCCAGAGGCTTTCACCATATTTCGGATTGAGTTACCCAAAACACAACCGGATATTTCTGGTTTCATCCAGTCATATACCCACAAAGTGGTATGGAATTCGCATGCAATGGACTGAGAAAATCACAGTAAAAATGCTTTTGGAGAAAAGCAAAGTCTTTTCGTTAGGCAAGTGCATAAAATGTCTTCTATACAAACAGAAATATCATGTTTGTTTGTCGCAGTACTTCTAACTTGTTCACTAGAAATACGAATGTGTAGAGCTGGTGTCTCCATGTGGAATCGACTAGTGTTTCCCAGCACAAAATTAAATGTTCCCTGATAAAAACATTCAAAACAATAAAGTCCATGGATAATATGCAGAAAACACAAACACAGAGGCTTCAACAATATTTAGGATTGAGTTAGCAAAAACAAAACCGGATATTTCTGGTTTCATCCAGTCATATCCCGACAATGTGGTCTGGAATTCATATGCAATGGACCAAGAATATCACACTAAAAATGGTTTTGGAGAAAAGCATAGTCTTTTCGTTTGGGAAGTACGTAAAATGTCATCTACACAAACAGAAATACTATGTGTTTTTGCGACAGTTCCTCTAGCTTTCTGCCTAGAAAATACGAATGTGTAGAGCTGGTGTCTCCATGTGGAGTCAACTGGTGTTTCCCAGCACAAAATTAAATGTTCCATGATAAAAAATATTCAAAACCATAAAGTCTGTCGAAAATATCCGGAAAACACTAACACAGAGGCTGTAGCAATATCTGGGATTGAGTTAGCCAAAACACAACCGGTTTTTTCTGGTTTCATCCAGTCATATCGGGACAAAGTGCTGTGGAATTCGTATGAAATGGACAAGGAAATCAGAGTAAAAATGGTTTTGGAGAAAAGCAAAGTCTTTTCCTTAGGCAAGTGCATAAAATGTCATCTATACAAACAGAAATATCATGATTGTTTGCTGCAGTTCCTCTAGCTTTCGCAGTAGAAAATAAGAATGTGTAGAGCAGGTGTCTCCATGTGGAAAAAACTAGTGTTTCTATGGAAAAAATTGATTGTTCCCTGATTAAAAACATTCAAAACAATAAAGTCGATCGATAATATCCAGAAAACACAAACACAGAAGCCATCACAATATTTAAGATTGAGTTAGCGAAAACACAACAGGATATTGCTGGTTTCATCCAGTCATATCCTGACAAATTTGTCTGGAATTCATATGCAATGGACCGAGAAAATCACAGTAAAAATGGTTTTGGAGAAAAGCAATGTCTTTACTTCTGCCAGTGCATAAAATGTCATGTATACAAACAGAAATATCATGTTTGTTTGCCACAGTTCCTCTAGCTTTCTCCCTAGAAAATACAAATGTGTAGAGCTGTTGTCTCATGTGGAACCAACTAGTGTTTCCCAGCACAAAAATAAATATTCCCTGACAAATAACATTAAAAACAATAAATTCCGGTGATAATATCCGGAAAACACAAACACAGAGGAGAAAAGTGGTGTGGAATCCGCATGCAATGGACCGAGAGAATCACAGTAAAAATGGTTTTGGAGAAAAGCAAAGTCTTTTCGTTAGGCAAGTGCATAAAATGTCTTCTATACAAAGAGAAATATCATGTTTGTTTGCAACAGTTCCTGGAGCTTTCTGCCTAGAAAATACGAATGTGTAGATCTGGTGTCTCCATATGGAACCAATTAGTGTTTCTATGGTTCAAAATTCAATGTTCCCTGATAAAAGCATTCAAAACAATAAAGCCCATCGATAATATCTAGAAAACACCGACAGAGTTCTTTCACAATATATGGTGTTCGGTTAACCAGAACACAACCGGATATTTCTGGTTTCATCCAGTCATATCCCCACAAAGTGGTGTGGAATTCGTATGCAATGGACCGAGAAATCACAATAAAAATGGTTTTGGAGAAAAGCAACATCTTTTCCTTAGGCAAGTGCATAAAATGTCTTCTACACAAACAGAAATATCATGTTTGTTTGCCGCAGTTCCTTCAGGTTTCTCCCTAGAAAATGCCAATGTTTAGAGCTGGTGTCTCCATGTGGAATCAATTAGTGTTTCCAAGCACAAAATTAAATGTTCCCTTATAATAAACATTCAAAACAATAAACTCAATCGATAATATCTAGAAAACAGAAACAGAGTTGCTTTCACATATTTGGTATTCAGTTAACCAAAACACAACCGGATATTTCTGGTTTCATCCACTCATATCCCGACATAGTGTTGTGGAATTCGTATGCAGTGGACCGAGAAAACCACAGTAAAAATGGTTTTGGAGAAAAGCAAAGTCTTTTCATTAGGCAAGTGCATAAAATGTCACCTATACAAACAGAAATATCATGTTTGTTTGCCGCAGTTACTCTAACTATCTCCCTAGAAAATATGAATGTGTAGAGTTGGTGTCTCCATGTTGAGTCAAGTAGTGTTTCCCAGCTCAAAATTAAATGTTCCTCGATAAAAAAACATTCAAAACCATAAAGTCCGTTGATAATATCCAGAAATCACAAACACAGAAGCTGTAGCAATATCTGGGATTGAGTTAGCCAAAACCCAACAGGATATTTCTGGTTTCATCCAGTCATATCTGGGCAAAGTGGTGTGGAATTCGAATGCAATGGACCAAAAAAATCACAGTAAAAATGGTTTTGGAGAAATGCACAGTCTTTTCGTTATGCAAGTGTATAAAATGTCATCTATTCAAACAGAAATATCATGTTTGTTTGACACAGTTCCTTGAGTTTCTCCCTAGAAAATACGTTTATGTAGAACTGGTGTCTCCATGTGGAACCAATTAGTGTTTCCCAGCACAAAATTAAATGTTCCTTCATAAAAAACATTGAAAACCATAAAGTCTGTTGATAATATCTGGAAAACACAAACAGAGAGGCTGGTGCAATATCTGGAACACTGTTAGCCAAAACACAGCCGGATATTTCTAGATTCATCCAGTCATATCCGGACAAACTGATGTGGAATTCACATGCAATGGACTGAGAAAATCACAGTACAAATGGTTTTGGAGAAAAGCAAAGTCTTTTCGTTAGGCAAGTGCATAAAATGTCACCTATAGAAACAGAAATATCATGTTTGTTTGCCGCAGTTCTAGCTTTCTCCCTAGAAAATAAGAATGTGTAGAGCTGGTTTCTCCATGGTGAATTAATTAGTGTTTCTACGGTACAAAATTAAATGTTCCCTGATAAAAAACATTTCAAAACAATGAAGTCCTTCGGTAATATCCAGGAATCACAAACACAGAGGCTTTCACAATATTTTGGATTGAGTTAGCCAAATACAACCGGATATTTCTGGTTTCATCCAGTCATATCCGGACGAAATGTTGTGGAATTCATATACAATGGATTGAAACATCACAATAAAAACGGTTTTGGAGTAAAGCAAAGACATTTTGCTAGGCAAGGGTATAAAATGTCATCTATACAAACAGAAATATCATGTTTGTTGGCCACATTTCCTCTAGATTTCTGCCTAGAAAATACGAATGTTTAGAATATTGACTCAATGTGGAATCAATTAGTGTTTCCCAGCACAAAATTAAATGTTCCATGATAAAACTCATTCAAAACAATAAAGTCTGTCGATAATCTCTGGACAACAGTAACACAGAGCCTGTAGCGATATCTGGGATTGAGTTAGCCAAAACACAACTGGATATTTCTGGTATCATCCAGTCATATCCGGAAAAAGTCGGGGGGAATTCGTATGCAAAGGACTGAGAAAATCACAGAGAAAATTGTTTTGGAGAAAAGGAAAGTCTTTTTCTTAGGCAAGTGCATAAAATGCCATCTATATAAACAGAAATATCATGTTTGTTAGCCGCAGTTACTCTAGCTTTCACCCTAGAAAATACGTATGTGTAGAGCTGGTGTCTCCGTGGGGAATCAATTAGTGTTTCTAAGGTACAAAATTAAATGTTCCCTGATAAAAACATTCAAAACAGTAAAGTGCATCGATAATATCCTGAAAAGACAAAAGCACATGCTGTAGCAATATCTGGGATTGAGTTACCCAAAACAAAACCGGATATTTCTGGTTACATCCAGTCATATCCAGACAAAATGGTGTGGAATTCATATGCAATGGTCCGAAAAATCACAGTAAAAAACTGTTTTTGGGAAAAGCAAAGTTTTTCATAAGGGTAGGGCATAAAATGTCATCTATACAAACAGAAATATCATGTTTGTTTGCCACAGTTCCTCTAGCTTTCTCCCTAGAAAATTCGAATGTGTAGAGCTGGTATCTCCATGTGGGCCCATTAGTGTTTCCAAGCACAAAATTAAATGTTCCCTGATAAAAAACATTCAAAACAGTAAAGTCCATCGACACTATACTGAAAACAAAAACACAGAGTCTTTCACAATATTTCGGATTGAGTTAGCCAAAACACAACTGGATATTTCTGTTTTCATCCAGGCATATCCGGAGAAACTGGTGTGGCATTCATATGCAATGGACCGAGAAAATGACAGTACAAATGGTTTTGGGGAAAAGCAAAGTCTTTTTCGAAGGCAAGTGCATAAACTGTCATCTATACAAACAGAAATATCATGTTTGTTTGACGCAGTTCCTCAGGTTTCTCCCTAGAAAATACGAATGTGTAGAGGTGGTGTCTCCAAGTGGAACCAATTAGCATTTGTACGGTACAAAATTAAATGTTCCCTGATAAAAACATTCAAAACAATAAAGTCTGTCGATAATATCCGGAAAACACAATACAGAAGCTGTAGCAATATCTGGGATTGAGTTAGTCAAATCACAACCGGATATTTTTGGTTTCATCCAGGCATATCCGGAGAAACTGGTGTGGAATTTATATGCAATGGACCGAGAAAATCACAGTGAAAATGGTTTTGGAGAAAAGCAAAGTCTTTTCATTTGGAAAGTGCATAAAATGTCACCTATACAAACAGAAATATCATGTTTGTTTGCCGCAGTTCCCCTAGCTTTCACCCTAGAAAATACGAATGTGTAGAGCTGGTGTCTCTATGTGGAATCAAGTAGTGTTTCCCAGCACAAAATTAAATGATCCCTCATAAATTACATTCAAAACAATAAGTCCATTGATAATATCCAGAAAACACAAACACAGAGGCTGTAGCAATATCTGGGATTGAGTTAACCAAAACACAACCGGATATTTCTGGTTTCAACCAGTCATATCCAGAGAAAGTGGTGTGGAATTCGTATGCAATGGACCGAGAAAATCACAGTAAAAATGGTTTTGGGGAAAAGAAAAACTTTCCTTAGGCAAGTGCATAAAATGTCATCTATACAAACAGAAATATGATGTTTGTTTGCTGCAGTTCCTCTAGCTTTCTCCTAGAAAATACAAATGTGTAGAGCTGGTGTCTCAATGTGGAGTCAACTGGTGTTTCCCAGCACAAAATTAAATGTTCCCTGATAAAAAACATTCAAAACCATAAAGCCCATTGATAATATCCGGAAAACACAAACACAGAGGCTGTAGCAATATCTGGGATTGAGTTAACCAAAACACAACCGGATATTTCTGGTTTCAACCAGTCATATCCAGAGAAAGTGGTGTGGAATTCGTATGCAATGGACCGAGAAAATCACAGTAAAAATGGTTTTGGGGAAAAGAAAAACTTTCCTTAGGCAAGTGCATAAAATGTCATCTATACAAACAGAAATATTATGTTTGTTTGCCGCAGTTCCCCTAGCTTTCACCCTAGAAAATACGAATGTGTAGAGCTGGTGTCTCCATGTGGAGTCAACTGGTGTTTCCCAGCACAAAATTAAATGTTCCCTGATAAAAAACATTCAAAACCATAAAGCCTGTTGATAATATCTGGAAAACACAAACACAGAGGCTGTAGCAATATCTGGGATTGAGTTATCCAAAACACAACCAGATATTACTGATTTCAACCAGTCATATCCGGACAAAGTCGTGTGGAATTTGTTTGCAATGGACTGAGAAAATCAGAGTAAAAATGGTTTTGTAGAAAAGCAAAGTGTTTTCATTAGGCAAGTGTATAAAATGTCATCTATTCAAACACAAATATCATGTTTGTTTGCCCCACATCCTCTAGCTTTCTCCCTAGAAAATACGAATGTGTTGAGCTCGTGTCTCCATGTGGAGTCAACTGGTGTTTCCCAGCTCAAAATTAAATGTTCCCCTATAAAAAACATTCAAAACAGTAAAGCCCGTTGATAATATCCAGAAAACACAAACACAGAGGTTGTAGAAATGTCTGGGGTTGAGTGCGCAAAAACACGACCGGATATTTATGGTTTCATCCAGTCATATCCGGGCAAAGTGGTGTGGAATTCGTATGGAATGGACTGAGAAAATCACGGTAAAAATGGTTTTGGAGAAAAGCAAAGTCTTTTCGTTAGGCAAGTGCATAAAATGTCATCTATTCAAACAGAAATATCATGTTTGTTTGCCGCAGTTCTAGCTTTCTCCCTAGAAAATAAGAATGTGTAGAGCTGGTTTCTCCATGGTGAATTAATTAGTGTTTCTACGGTACAAAATTAAATGTTCCCTGATAAAAAACATTTCAAAACAATGAAGTCCTTCGGTAATATCCAGGAATCACAAACACAGAGGCTTTCACAATATTTAGGATTGAGTTAGCCAAATACAACCGGATATTTCTGGTTTCATCCAGTCATATCCGGACGAAATGTTGTGGAATTCATATACAATGGACTGAAACATCACAATAAAAATGGTTTTGGAGTAAAGCAAAGACTTTTTGCTAGGCAAGGGTATAAAATGTCATCTATACAAACAGAAATATCATGTTTGTTGGCCACATTTCCTCTAGATTTCTGCCTAGAAAATACGAATGTTTAGAATATTGACTCAATGTGGAATCAATTAGTATTTCCCAGCACAAAATTAAATGTTCCCTGATAAAACTCATTCAAAACAATAAAGTCTGTCGATAATCTCTGGACAACAGAAACACAGAGCCTGTAGCAATATCTGGGATTGAGTTAGCCAAAACACAACTGGGTATTTCTGTTTTCATCCAGGCATATCCGGAGAAACTGGTGTGGCATTCATATGCAATGGACCGAGAAAATGACAGTACAAATGGCTTTGGGGAAAAGCAAAGTCTTTTTAGAAGGCAAGTGCATAAACTGTCATCTATACAAACAGAAATATCATGTTTCTTTGCCGCAGTTCCTCAGGTTTCTCCCTAGAAAATACGAATGTGTAGAGGTGGTGTCTCCAAGTGGAACCAATTAGCATTTGTACGGTACAAAATTAAATGTTCCCTGATAAAAAATTCAAAACAATAAAGTCTGTCGATAATATCCGGAAAACACAATACAGAAGCTGTAGCAATATCTGGGATTGAGTTAGTCAAATCACAACCGGATATTTTTGGTTTCATCCAGGCATATCCGGAGAAACTGGTGTGGAATTTATATGCAATGGACCGAGAAAATCACAGTGAAAATGGTTTTGGAGAAAAGCAAAGTCTTTTCATTTGGAAAGTGCATAAAATGTCACCTATACAAACAGAAATATCATGTTTGTTTGCCGCAGTTCCCCTAGCTTTCACCCTAGAAAATACGAATGTGTAGAGCTGGTGTCTCTATGTGGAATCAAGTAGTGTTTCCCAGAACAAAATTAAATGATCCCTCATAAATTACATTCAAAACAATAAGTCCGTTGATAATATCCAGAAAACACAAACACAGAGGCTGTAGCAATATCTGGGATTGAGTTAGTCAAAACACAACCGGATATTTCTGGTTTCAACCAGTCATATCCAGAGAAAGTGGTGTGGAATTCGTATGCAATGGACCGAGAAAATCACAGTAAAAATGGTTTTGGGGAAAAGAAAAACTTTTCCTTAGGCAAGTGCATAAAATGTCATCTATACAAACAGAAATATGATGTTTGTTTGCTGCAGTTCCTGTAGCTTTCTCCTAGAAAATACGAATGTGTAGAGCTGGTGTCTCCATGTGGTGTCAACTGGTGTTTCCCAGCACAAAATTAAATGCTCCCTGATAAAAAACATTCAAAACCATAAAGCCCGTTGATAATATCCGGAAAACACAAACACAGAGGCTGTAGCAATATCTGGGATTGAGTTATCCAAAACACAACTGGATATTTCTGATTTCAACCAGTCATATCCGGACAAAGTCGAGTGGAATTTGTTTGCAATGGACTGAGAAAATCAGAGTAAAATGGTTTTGGAGAAATGCAAAGTGTTTTCGTTAGGCAAGTGTATAAAATGTCATCTATTCAAACACAAATATCATGTTTGTTTGCCCCACATCCTCTAGCTTTCTCCCTAGAAAATACGAATGTGTTGAGCTCGTGTCTCCATGTGGAGTCAACTGGTGTTTCCCAGCTCAAAATTAAATGTTCCCCTATAAAAAACATTCAAAACAGTAAAGCCCGTTGATAATATCCAGAAAACACAAACACAGAGGTTGTAGAAATGTCTGGGGTTGAGTGCGCAAAAACACGACCGGATATTTATGGTTTCATCCAGTCATATCCGGGCAAAGTGGTGTGGAATTCGTATGGAATGGACTGAGAAAATTACAGTAAAAACGGTTTTGCAGAAAAGCAAAGTCTTTTCGTTAGGCAAGTGCATGAAATGTCATCTATTCAAACAGAAATATCATGTTTGTTTGCCCCAGTTCCTCTAGCTTTCTCCTTAGAAAATACTATTGTGTAGAGCTGCTGTCTCCATGTGGAACCAATTAGTGTTTCCAAGCACAAAATTAAATGTTCCCTTATAATAAACATTCAAAACAATAAACTCAATCGATAATATCTAGAAAACAGAAACAGAGTTGCTTTCACATATTTGGTATTCAGTTAACCAAAACACAACCGGATATTTCTGGTTTCATCCACTCATATCCCGACATAGTGTTGTGGAATTCGTATGCAGTGGACCGAGAAAACCACAGTAAAAATGGTTTTGGAGAAAAGCAAAGTCTTTTCATTAGGCAAGTGCATAAAATGTCACCTATACAAACAGAAATATCATGTTTGTTTGCCGCAGTTACTCTAACTATCTCCCTAGAAAATATGAATGTGTAGAGTTGGTGTCTCCATGTTGAGTCAAGTAGTGTTTCCCAGCTCAAAATTAAATGTTCCTCGATAAAAAACATTCAAAACCATAAAGTCCGTTGATAATATCCAGAAATCACAAACACAGAAGCTGTAGCAATATCTGGGATTGAGTTAGCCAAAACCCAACAGGATATTTCTGGTTTCATCCAGTCATATCTGGGCAAAGTGGTGTGGAATTCGAATGCAATGGACCAAAAAAATCACAGTAAAAATGGTTTTGGAGAAATGCACAGTCTTTTCGTTATGCAAGTGTATAAAATGTCATCTATTCAAACAGAAATATCATGTTTGTTTGACACAGTTCCTTGAGTTTCTCCCTAGAAAATACGTTTATGTAGAACTGGTGTCTCCATGTGGAACCAATTAGTGTTTCCCAGCACAAAATTAAATGTTCCTTCATAAAAAACATTGAAAACCATAAAGTCTGTTGATAATATCTGGAAAACACAAACAGAGAGGCTGGTGCAATATCTGGAACACTGTTAGCCAAAACACAGCCGGATATTTCTAGATTCATCCAGTCATATCCGGACAAACTGATGTGGAATTCACATGCAATGGACTGAGAAAATCACAGTACAAATGGTTTTGGAGAAAAGCAAAGTCTTTTCGTTAGGCAAGTGCATAAAATGTCACCTATAGAAACAGAAATATCATGTTTGTTTGCCGCAGTTCTAGCTTTCTCCCTAGAAAATAAGAATGTGTAGAGCTGGTTTCTCCATGGTGAATTAATTAGTGTTTCTACGGTACAAAATTAAATGTTCCCTGATAAAAAACATTTCAAAACAATGAAGTCCTTCGGTAATATCCAGGAATCACAAACACAGAGGCTTTCACAATATTTTGGATTGAGTTAGCCAAATACAACCGGATATTTCTGGTTTCATCCAGTCATATCCGGACGAAATGTTGTGGAATTCATATACAATGGATTGAAACATCACAATAAAAACGGTTTTGGAGTAAAGCAAAGACATTTTGCTAGGCAAGGGTATAAAATGTCATCTATACAAACAGAAATATCATGTTTGTTGGCCACATTTCCTCTAGATTTCTGCCTAGAAAATACGAATGTTTAGAATATTGACTCAATGTGGAATCAATTAGTGTTTCCCAGCACAAAATTAAATGTTCCATGATAAAACTCATTCAAAACAATAAAGTCTGTCGATAATCTCTGGACAACAGTAACACAGAGCCTGTAGCGATATCTGGGATTGAGTTAGCCAAAACACAACTGGATATTTCTGGTATCATCCAGTCATATCCGGAAAAAGTCGGGGGGAATTCGTATGCAAAGGACTGAGAAAATCACAGAGAAAATTGTTTTGGAGAAAAGGAAAGTCTTTTTCTTAGGCAAGTGCATAAAATGCCATCTATATAAACAGAAATATCATGTTTGTTAGCCGCAGTTACTCTAGCTTTCACCCTAGAAAATACGTATGTGTAGAGCTGGTGTCTCCGTGGGGAATCAATTAGTGTTTCTAAGGTACAAAATTAAATGTTCCCTGATAAAAACATTCAAAACAGTAAAGTGCATCGATAATATCCTGAAAAGACAAAAGCACATGCTGTAGCAATATCTGGGATTGAGTTACCCAAAACAAAACCGGATATTTCTGGTTACATCCAGTCATATCCAGACAAAATGGTGTGGAATTCATATGCAATGGTCCGAAAAATCACAGTAAAAAACTGTTTTTGGGAAAAGCAAAGTTTTTCATAAGGGTAGGGCATAAAATGTCATCTATACAAACAGAAATATCATGTTTGTTTGCCACAGTTCCTCTAGCTTTCTCCCTAGAAAATTCGAATGTGTAGAGCTGGTATCTCCATGTGGGCCCATTAGTGTTTCCAAGCACAAAATTAAATGTTCCCTGATAAAAAACATTCAAAACAGTAAAGTCCATCGACACTATACTGAAAACAAAAACACAGAGTCTTTCACAATATTTCGGATTGAGTTAGCCAAAACACAACTGGATATTTCTGTTTTCATCCAGGCATATCCGGAGAAACTGGTGTGGCATTCATATGCAATGGACCGAGAAAATGACAGTACAAATGGTTTTGGGGAAAAGCAAAGTCTTTTTCGAAGGCAAGTGCATAAACTGTCATCTATACAAACAGAAATATCATGTTTGTTTGACGCAGTTCCTCAGGTTTCTCCCTAGAAAATACGAATGTGTAGAGGTGGTGTCTCCAAGTGGAACCAATTAGCATTTGTACGGTACAAAATTAAATGTTCCCTGATAAAAACATTCAAAACAATAAAGTCTGTCGATAATATCCGGAAAACACAATACAGAAGCTGTAGCAATATCTGGGATTGAGTTAGTCAAATCACAACCGGATATTTTTGGTTTCATCCAGGCATATCCGGAGAAACTGGTGTGGAATTTATATGCAATGGACCGAGAAAATCACAGTGAAAATGGTTTTGGAGAAAAGCAAAGTCTTTTCATTTGGAAAGTGCATAAAATGTCACCTATACAAACAGAAATATCATGTTTGTTTGCCGCAGTTCCCCTAGCTTTCACCCTAGAAAATACGAATGTGTAGAGCTGGTGTCTCTATGTGGAATCAAGTAGTGTTTCCCAGCACAAAATTAAATGATCCCTCATAAATTACATTCAAAACAATAAGTCCATTGATAATATCCAGAAAACACAAACACAGAGGCTGTAGCAATATCTGGGATTGAGTTAACCAAAACACAACCGGATATTTCTGGTTTCAACCAGTCATATCCAGAGAAAGTGGTGTGGAATTCGTATGCAATGGACCGAGAAAATCACAGTAAAAATGGTTTTGGGGAAAAGAAAAACTTTCCTTAGGCAAGTGCATAAAATGTCATCTATACAAACAGAAATATGATGTTTGTTTGCTGCAGTTCCTCTAGCTTTCTCCTAGAAAATACAAATGTGTAGAGCTGGTGTCTCAATGTGGAGTCAACTGGTGTTTCCCAGCACAAAATTAAATGTTCCCTGATAAAAAACATTCAAAACCATAAAGCCCATTGATAATATCCGGAAAACACAAACACAGAGGCTGTAGCAATATCTGGGATTGAGTTAACCAAAACACAACCGGATATTTCTGGTTTCAACCAGTCATATCCAGAGAAAGTGGTGTGGAATTCGTATGCAATGGACCGAGAAAATCACAGTAAAAATGGTTTTGGGGAAAAGAAAAACTTTCCTTAGGCAAGTGCATAAAATGTCATCTATACAAACAGAAATATTATGTTTGTTTGCCGCAGTTCCCCTAGCTTTCACCCTAGAAAATACGAATGTGTAGAGCTGGTGTCTCCATGTGGAGTCAACTGGTGTTTCCCAGCACAAAATTAAATGTTCCCTGATAAAAAACATTCAAAACCATAAAGCCTGTTGATAATATCTGGAAAACACAAACACAGAGGCTGTAGCAATATCTGGGATTGAGTTATCCAAAACACAACCAGATATTACTGATTTCAACCAGTCATATCCGGACAAAGTCGTGTGGAATTTGTTTGCAATGGACTGAGAAAATCAGAGTAAAAATGGTTTTGTAGAAAAGCAAAGTGTTTTCATTAGGCAAGTGTATAAAATGTCATCTATTCAAACACAAATATCATGTTTGTTTGCCCCACATCCTCTAGCTTTCTCCCTAGAAAATACGAATGTGTTGAGCTCGTGTCTCCATGTGGAGTCAACTGGTGTTTCCCAGCTCAAAATTAAATGTTCCCCTATAAAAAACATTCAAAACAGTAAAGCCCGTTGATAATATCCAGAAAACACAAACACAGAGGTTGTAGAAATGTCTGGGGTTGAGTGCGCAAAAACACGACCGGATATTTATGGTTTCATCCAGTCATATCCGGGCAAAGTGGTGTGGAATTCGTATGGAATGGACTGAGAAAATCACGGTAAAAATGGTTTTGGAGAAAAGCAAAGTCTTTTCGTTAGGCAAGTGCATAAAATGTCATCTATTCAAACAGAAATATCATGTTTGTTTGCCGCAGTTCTAGCTTTCTCCCTAGAAAATAAGAATGTGTAGAGCTGGTTTCTCCATGGTGAATTAATTAGTGTTTCTACGGTACAAAATTAAATGTTCCCTGATAAAAAACATTTCAAAACAATGAAGTCCTTCGGTAATATCCAGGAATCACAAACACAGAGGCTTTCACAATATTTAGGATTGAGTTAGCCAAATACAACCGGATATTTCTGGTTTCATCCAGTCATATCCGGACGAAATGTTGTGGAATTCATATACAATGGACTGAAACATCACAATAAAAATGGTTTTGGAGTAAAGCAAAGACTTTTTGCTAGGCAAGGGTATAAAATGTCATCTATACAAACAGAAATATCATGTTTGTTGGCCACATTTCCTCTAGATTTCTGCCTAGAAAATACGAATGTTTAGAATATTGACTCAATGTGGAATCAATTAGTATTTCCCAGCACAAAATTAAATGTTCCCTGATAAAACTCATTCAAAACAATAAAGTCTGTCGATAATCTCTGGACAACAGAAACACAGAGCCTGTAGCAATATCTGGGATTGAGTTAGCCAAAACACAACTGGGTATTTCTGTTTTCATCCAGGCATATCCGGAGAAACTGGTGTGGCATTCATATGCAATGGACCGAGAAAATGACAGTACAAATGGCTTTGGGGAAAAGCAAAGTCTTTTTAGAAGGCAAGTGCATAAACTGTCATCTATACAAACAGAAATATCATGTTTCTTTGCCGCAGTTCCTCAGGTTTCTCCCTAGAAAATACGAATGTGTAGAGGTGGTGTCTCCAAGTGGAACCAATTAGCATTTGTACGGTACAAAATTAAATGTTCCCTGATAAAAAATTCAAAACAATAAAGTCTGTCGATAATATCCGGAAAACACAATACAGAAGCTGTAGCAATATCTGGGATTGAGTTAGTCAAATCACAACCGGATATTTTTGGTTTCATCCAGGCATATCCGGAGAAACTGGTGTGGAATTTATATGCAATGGACCGAGAAAATCACAGTGAAAATGGTTTTGGAGAAAAGCAAAGTCTTTTCATTTGGAAAGTGCATAAAATGTCACCTATACAAACAGAAATATCATGTTTGTTTGCCGCAGTTCCCCTAGCTTTCACCCTAGAAAATACGAATGTGTAGAGCTGGTGTCTCTATGTGGAATCAAGTAGTGTTTCCCAGAACAAAATTAAATGATCCCTCATAAATTACATTCAAAACAATAAGTCCGTTGATAATATCCAGAAAACACAAACACAGAGGCTGTAGCAATATCTGGGATTGAGTTAGTCAAAACACAACCGGATATTTCTGGTTTCAACCAGTCATATCCAGAGAAAGTGGTGTGGAATTCGTATGCAATGGACCGAGAAAATCACAGTAAAAATGGTTTTGGGGAAAAGAAAAACTTTTCCTTAGGCAAGTGCATAAAATGTCATCTATACAAACAGAAATATGATGTTTGTTTGCTGCAGTTCCTGTAGCTTTCTCCTAGAAAATACGAATGTGTAGAGCTGGTGTCTCCATGTGGTGTCAACTGGTGTTTCCCAGCACAAAATTAAATGCTCCCTGATAAAAAACATTCAAAACCATAAAGCCCGTTGATAATATCCGGAAAACACAAACACAGAGGCTGTAGCAATATCTGGGATTGAGTTATCCAAAACACAACTGGATATTTCTGATTTCAACCAGTCATATCCGGACAAAGTCGAGTGGAATTTGTTTGCAATGGACTGAGAAAATCAGAGTAAAATGGTTTTGGAGAAATGCAAAGTGTTTTCGTTAGGCAAGTGTATAAAATGTCATCTATTCAAACACAAATATCATGTTTGTTTGCCCCACATCCTCTAGCTTTCTCCCTAGAAAATACGAATGTGTTGAGCTCGTGTCTCCATGTGGAGTCAACTGGTGTTTCCCAGCTCAAAATTAAATGTTCCCCTATAAAAAACATTCAAAACAGTAAAGCCCGTTGATAATATCCAGAAAACACAAACACAGAGGTTGTAGAAATGTCTGGGGTTGAGTGCGCAAAAACACGACCGGATATTTATGGTTTCATCCAGTCATATCCGGGCAAAGTGGTGTGGAATTCGTATGGAATGGACTGAGAAAATTACAGTAAAAACGGTTTTGCAGAAAAGCAAAGTCTTTTCGTTAGGCAAGTGCATGAAATGTCATCTATTCAAACAGAAATATCATGTTTGTTTGCCCCAGTTCCTCTAGCTTTCTCCTTAGAAAATACTATTGTGTAGAGCTGCTGTCTCCATGTGGAACCAATTAGTGTTTCCAAGCACAAAATTAAATGTTCCCTGATGAAAACCCTCACAACCATAAAGTCCATCGATAATTTCCAGAAAACACAAACACACAGGCTTTCACAATATTTCGGATTGAGTTAGCAAAAACACAACCGGATGTTTCTGGTTTCATCCTGTCATATGCGCACAAAGTGGGGTGGAATTGGTATACAATGGACCAAGAAAATCACAGTAAAAACGGTTTTGGAGAAAAGCAAAATCTTTTCGTTAGGCTAGTGCATAAAATGTCATCTATAAAAACAGAAATATCATGTTTGTTTGCCGCAGTTCCTCTAGCTATCTTCCTAGAAAATACGAATGCGCAGAGCTGGTGTCTCCATGTGGAGTCAACTAGTGTTTTCCACCATTAAATTATATGTTCACTGATAAAAAACGTTCAAAAGAAAAAGTCCATTGATAATATCCAGAAAAACAAACACACAGGCTTTCACAATATTTCGGATTGAGTTAGCCAAAACACATTGGGATATTCTGGTTTCATCCAGTCATATCCGGACAAAGTGGTGTGGAATATGTATGCAATGGAACATGAAAATCACAGTAAAAATGGTTTTGGAGAAAAGCAAAGTCTTTTCGTTAGGCAAGTGCATGAAATGTCATCTATTCAAACAGAAATATCATGTTTGTTTGCCGCAGTTCCTCTAGCGTTCTACCTAGAAAATACTATTGTGTAGAGCTGCTGTCTCCATGTGGAACCAATTAGTGTTTCTAAGGTACAAAATTAAATGTTCCCTAATAAAAACAGTCAAAACAATAAAGTCCATCAATAATATCCAGAAAACAAAAACACACAGTCTGTAGCAATATCTGGGATATAGTCAGCCAAAAACAACCAGATATTTCTGGTTTCATCCTGGCATATCCGGAGAACCTGGTGTGGAATTTGTATGCAATGGACCGAGAAAATCACAGTGAAAATGGTTTTGGAGAAAAGCAAAGTCTTCTTTTAGGCAAGTGGATAAAATGTCATCTATACAAACAGAAATATCATGTTTGTTTGACGCAGTTCCTCTAGCTTTCTCCCTAGAAAATATGAATGTGTAGAGCTGGTGTCTCCATGTGGAACCAGCTAGTGTTTCTCAGCACAAAATTAAATGTTCCCTGATAAATTACTTTCAAAACAATAAAGTCCGTTGATAATTTCCAGAAAACACAAACACAGAGGCTGTAGCAAAATCTGGGATTGAGTTAGCAAAAACACAAGCGGATAATTTTGGTTTCATCCAGTCATATCCGGACAAAGTGGTGTGGAATTCGTATGCAATGGACCGGGAACATCACAGTAAAAATGGTTTTGGAGAAAAGCATAATCTTTTCATTAGGCAATTTCATAAAATGTCATGTATACAAACAGAAATATCATGTTTGTTTGCCGCAGTTCCTCTAGGTTTCTCCCTAGAAAATACGAATGTGGGATAGCAGCAAGATTGCGGAATAGGAAGGGAGCACACTGATAGTTTGCAAAGACACAGGTTAATAAAAGTGGAGATACTGCAGGTTCAAGGAAGAATAGTGGAAGAAACAGCAGAGGAAACTCTTCCGGAACTAGTGATTCACAGTGGACCTGCGTCGAGAGCATGGCAGCCCAAGTTCGGGACACCGGCGGCAGAATGAATGCACCAGCGCTGGAATGCGAGGAGAGCCGAACCTCAATAGCCCGAGACACCAGCGGGCAAGCAGAAAGAGGAGACTAGAGGGAATGAGGCTTGAAACTCCGTGGGGAAAAGTTCACCTGGTTAACTAGAATAGAGAGGGGAAAAAAAGTGACCGATACGGACACGAGTTTCTCTCTCCCCGCTCACCCATCAAAGGCGAGCAAAACAAAGAGCAGGCGCCATTTTGGACATACGTCATAAGCAGGGCGACCTCAGGTCTGCACCGGCCCTGAGCCTAGCAGAAAAACCTGACTCTGGGGGGAGGGGTGAAATAACCGGAGATTAGGATCTAACTTGGCAACCCAGTGGGAGACTGCAGGAGAATTGGAGCCCACACTGAGGGCAGCACAGATTCCCTGTGTGGTCCTTGGGCAACAGCTTCCGATCTCTGGCTCCTGTGGGTATATCATTTGCCTGCTAACTACCTCCAATTATGTTCAGCTGTGCTGAATTACTCCCCTTTTGAATCAAAAAAAAAAAGAAAGAAAGAAAGAGAGATTTATCACACCTAACCTGGGAGTGTCATCTTTGACACACCCTCAACCCTGAGGAACCAATCACAGCTCTCAGGCCACACTCATCTCAAGCCTCTAAGGCTCCACCGAAAGCAGACAGTCCACTTAATATAGAACCATAGTGTAACAAGAAAAAACACCACAGTGAAGAAACCAAATATCTCCAACATGCCAAACAACAAACGCAAAAACCGAGGTAACAAGAACAAGGAAGACACTATGACGCTCCTAAATGAAAAAGACACCCCAATTCAAGATTATGAAGATGATGAGATAGAAGAAATGCAAGAAGCAGATCTCAAAAAATTGATAAGAACATTAAGAAGTTCTCAAAAACAAATTCTTGAACTACAGAAATCCTTAATGGACAAGATAGAAAATCTCTCGTGAAAATGAAATATTAAGGAGGAATCAAAATGAAATGAAACAACTAGTAGAACAAGAAACTGTGATAGTGACGAGAAATCATAATGAAATGAAGAATTCAATAGATCAAATGACAAACACATTAGAGAGCCTTAAAAACAGAATGGGCGAAGCAGAAGAGAGAATATCGGACTTAGAAGACAGAGAACAGGAAAGGAAACAGGCAAACCAAAGAAAAGAAGAGGAAATTAGAAATCTAAAAAATATTGTCGGGAATCTACAGGATACCATTAAAAAACCCAACATTCGGGTTCTAGGAGTTCCTGAAGGCATGGAGAGGGAGAAAGGATTAGAGGGCATTTTCAGTGAGATACTAGCAGAAAATTTCCCAGGTTTGGAGAAGGACAGAGACATCTTAGTACAGGAAGCTTATAGAACCCCTAATAAACATGACCAAAAAAGATCCTCACCACAACATGTTTTAATCAAACTCACCACAGTGAAACATAAAGAAAAGATTCTAAAAGGTGCAAGAGAGAAACGTCAGATTACTCTCAGAGGATCTCCAATTAGACTCACAGCAGACTTCTCATCAGAAACCCTACAAGCTAGAAGGGAATGGCGAGACATAGCCCAGGTACTAAGAGAGAAAAACTGCCAGCCCAGAATACTATATCCTGCAAAGCTCTCATTTGTGAATGAAGGTGAAATTAAGACTTTTCATAGCAAACAGAAACTGAAAGAATTTGTGGCCACTCATCCTGCCCCGCAAAAGATGCTTAAAGATGTGTTACACACAGAAACACAGAAACATGGTCATCATTATGAAAGAAGGTAAAGGAAGGAAACCTCATAGCAAAAGATCACAGGAAACTCAATTTCTCCTTGACATAAAAATAAACCCTGATGCTCTGTTAAAGCAATGTGCTAAAGTAATCTATTATGCTCTCTTGATGTCTGTTCAATTCTAATTGTTCAAAAACAGCTGAATTTTTATTAAGAGCTATGGGTTATTTAAATATGTGCTTATTTTCAAAGATTTGAATAATCACCTTGTAACAATGATCAAATTTGATCTATGTTATGTCATGATTTTAAGGAATCTTATTTCAACCAGATATTTTGAATTTTGAGCCTTCTTGGCATTCTTGACAGGCATTCAAAAAATCAAAGTTTCAAACAATCTGGACTCTAAAATTTCCAGTAAATCTTAGACTTTGGTTTTTCCAGTTTGGGCCCAACTGGAAAAATCGAAGGAGCTATGTCTCTCACCTTATAGAGACACCAACTAATCAGGCTATTTGGATTATATTAGAAGGACTGTCAAGATGTGATGTGGTACCAGACTTTAAGTTTCTATAATGGAAAATGCTATTAATACAAATGTTTGAGAATTAAAAAGTCTAATGATCTTGTGTTACTAGACATGATCGTTATCTTAATGAGAAAGCCCCAGAGGCCTAAAGGGTTAAATACTGGTAAAATCCTACAGGGGCTTTCAAAAATACTGTGAAGTAAGCAAGTGCCTCTTGTTGTTTGATGAGTTTATAATTTGAAACATGGCAACTTAAAGTCTTTTGTCATCCACAGTTATATATGATTTGCTGCTCATAAAACTAAAGCATTGTTGGTTCTGTGTTTAGCTGTCCTCCTATAGGTTCCTATGGACTTTTTCCAGCCACTTTTATTGAATTCAGTACTTTGGGATGGATCTGTAAACAGATGAAGCCAATAATGTATTAACAGTACCAACTGAGAGAAAGTATGGTGAACTGAGGTTACTAAAAACAAAAAGCAATTCAAATCAATTGGCAATCTACAAAAAGAGTTAAAGATTTTAAAAGCTATTATTAAAATTGCTATATTGGTCTATTATGCTATGTTATATGTGTGTACATAGTGTATGTCCACATGGGGAATTTTATTAAGAGTTTTATTTTAATTGGCTTATAGATAAGATTGTCCATATTTTAAGCTGCTAAAATCAATCAAAGATACATTTTAATTTGTGTGACCTGAATCTGTGTATCATATGTTTTAAACTTGTTTGTAGAAAGAAACTAAAAACATTTTATATGGTTGTGCTTAAGTTTACTGGTTAAACAAACTACACCATGTTAGATATTTAAGACGTGTTTTCAAATACATGATTCTTAAAATTTATAGAAGGCATTGGACCATCCGGTAAATGTTTTATTAAGTTCTTATCTAAGGGTTGAAACGGTTTCCTAAGTATTCATGTGATATTGCTATTGTCAGCAAGTGATCTAGGACTTGCTCCCTCATTTCTCTATTCTAAGCCCAACTTGTTCTTTCACTTCTCTATTCTCTTCAAGGTAGGGAACTAATTCTATTATGAAGGAATCTGTGGGATGCACAATTTAATCTTTAGACCTTATAAGAGATGGCTGATATTTTTCTGTAATAGCATAGCCAAAATAAGAACTTAACTAATAATCTCATAGCTAGATTCACTTCGCCATCAGTGAAGTATACAGTAAGTAGAAAAAAAAAACCTCCCTTTCAGACCAAAGGGAAAGAAAGTTTTAAAGTGAGAATATAATTTTCCTCATGAGCATTGTCTACCTTAGAAAAACTACTACAGAACATGCCTGTAACTATAGACTTGTAGTTCAGGCCACCGAAGATTAGAGATGGGACACGGGCACTCCCTTGACTTGCATCCTCTGGTCTGCTTGAACACAAACCAGGAGGAAAAGAAAGCTAGGCATCAGAAGCAATGGGTGGCAGGCCTATTCATGGCTGATCTGTGCAGTGATCTGCCCTCAAGGAGACCCAACAGGCCAGTCCACTGCAGTGGCTTTCAATGTGGTAAGCCTGGGCTTCAGCAGAAGTCAGCTTGTGAAGAGCCCTGGCAGCTTTGCCAAGAGTTGGATCACTGGAAATGGACCTGCCCTGGAATCGAAGGATGCCCAGCTCAGAGCCACAGATCTTATTGGCTCCAAGCTGAAAAGCCCTTCACTCAGCCCAACTTCCAAAGTGACCACTGCAGCTGAGGGGATGGTCAAGTAGGGTCAGCAACATTGCAGGCAGAACTGTAAATTTCTTGTTAGAGATGCCCCCTGCCTTTACCTGGCCAGCTCTCCTCCCAGGCCAGCCAAGTAATGAAAGTCAACAGAGTGCCTTCCCCTAGGAGGTTCACACCTCCCTTAGGATATACCCCATGTGAAGAGATAGATATGTCTGGGCCTCTTAACTTACAAGGCCTAAAACCCAACAGATTATTATCAAGCCCCTTCTATCAGGTTCTATTTGCCTCTCAATCAGAAAACTTAATTGTAGCTTAGACAGCACCTTTCTTAGCTCCTCTAATAATGACTCTGTCCTTTGTTCTAGACCCTGTCTAGTGCACTTGAACCTCATTCCTTTGTAATCATAACCTCTACTCTACCACCAATGGCTCTACTCCCAACCTGTGTGTACTGATGGTCCTCTTCCCCACTTAATGCTGTATAATTGTTCAGACCTGGTTAAGGCCTCTCTTAGGATCGTTGGTTACTATCCTCACCCTGTCTTTTATGACCTTGTCTAAATATGATCAGAGATGGGGAACTTGGAAGGCTTCCATAGCCTTGGCAACTCATGACGACAGCCTAGGGTGGTTACTGGCGCCATAAACTAGAGTGTCAATTTGTTGGGTCAACAACAGGAGCCACTGTGCGCTTGCTCCTGATGTGGGATCTCTGTCCTTGATGTACTGTAAATTTTGATTTAATGCTATAACTAGTACTCAAACAGTATGTTTCACTTTGTGTTTCTATGTGGGTGCAAACTGTTGAAGTATTTATACTAAATTGATCTTCTGTATATAAATAGAATTGAAAATGAATCTTGATGTGAATGGAAGGGTAGAGGGAGCGGGAGAGGGGAGGATTGCGGGTGGGAGGGAAGTTATGGGAAGGGGAAGACATTGTAATCTATAAGCTGTATACTGGAAATTTATATTCATTAAATAAAAGTTAAAAAAAAAAACTTTCAAAACAATTAAGTCCTTCGATAATATCCAGAAAACACAAACACAGGGGCTGTGGCAATATCTGGGTTTGAGTTACCCAAAACAAAACCGGATATTTCCGGTTTCATCCAGTCATATCCAAACAAAGTTGTGTGCAATTCGTATGCAATGGACCGAGAAAATCACAGTAAAAATGGTTTTGGAGAAAAGCAAAGTCTTTTCGTTAGGCAAGTGCATAAAATGTCATGTATACAAACAGAAATATCATGTTTGTTTGCCACAGTTCCTCTACCTTTCTCGCTAGAAAATACGAATGTGTAGAGCTGGTGTCTCCATGTGGAACCAATTAGAGTTTCCCAGTACAAAATTAAATGTTCCCTGATAAAAAAACATTCAAAACAATAAAGTGCATCGATAATATCCAGAAAACACAAACACAGAGGCTGTGGCAATATCTGGGATTCAGTTAGCCAAAACAAAACCGGGTATTGCCCCTTTCATCCAGTCATATCCGGACAAAGTGGTGTGGAATTCGTATGCAATGGACTGAGAAAATCACAGTAAAAATGGTTTTGGAGAAAAGCAAAGTCCTTTCGTTAGGCAAGTGCATAAAATGTCATGTATACAAACAGAAATATCATGAGTGTTTGCCGCAGTTCCTTTAGCTTTCTCCCTAGAAAATACAAATTTGTAGAGCTGGTGTCTCCATGTGGAACCAATTAGAGTTTCCCAGTACAAAATTAAATGTTCCTTGGCCGGCGCCGCGGCTCACTAGGCTAATCCTCCGCCTTGCGGCGCCGGCACACCGGGTTCTAGTCCCAGTCGGGGCACCGATCCAGTCCTGGTTGCCCCTCTTCCAGGCCAGCTCTCTGCTGTGGCCAGGGAGTGCAGTGGAGGATGGCCCAAGTCCTTGGGCCCTGCACAACATGGGAGACCAGGAGATGCACCTTAATCCTGCCATTGGATCAGCGCGGTGCGCAGGCCGCAGCGCGCTACCGCGGCGGCCATTGGAGGGTGAAACAACGGCAAAAGGAAGACCTTTCTCTCAGGCTCTCTCTCACTGTCTACTCTGCCTGTCAAAAATAAAAAAAAAAATAAAAATAAAACAAAATTAAAAGTTCCCTGATAAAAAAAAATTTTTTTCAAAACAATAAAGTCCTTCAATAATATCCAGAAAACACAAACACAGGGGCTGTGGCAATATCTGGGATTGAGTTAGCCAAAACAAAACCGGATATTTCCCATTTCATTTAGTCATATCCGGACAAAGTGGTGTGCAAATCGTATGCAATGGACCGAGAAAATCACAGTAAAAATGGTTTTTGAGAAAAGTAAAGTCTTTTCTTTAGGCAAGTGCATAAAATGTCATGTATACAAACAGAAATATCATGTTTGTTTGCCACAGTTCCTCTACCTTTCTCGCTAGAAAATACGAATCGGTAGAGCTGGTGTCTCCATGTGGAACCACTGAGTTTCCCAGTGCAAAATTAAATGTTCCTTGATAAAAATAAACTTTCAAAACAATAAAGTCCTTCGATAATATCCAGAAAGCACAAACACAGAGGCAGTCGCAATATCTGGGTATCAGTTAGCCAAAACACAAGGGGATATTTCCCCTTTCATCCAGTCCCAGTCATATCTGGACAAAGTGGTGTGGAATTCGTATGCAATGGACCGAGAAAATCACAGTAAAAATGGTTTTGGAAAAAAGCAATGTTTTTTTTTTTTTGTTAGGCAAGTACATAAAATGTCATGTATACAAACAGAAATATCATTTTGTTTGCCGCAGTTCCTCTAGCTTTCTCCTAGAAAATACGAATGTGTAGAGCTGTTGTCTCCATGCGGAACCAATTAGAGTTTCCGAGTACAAAATTAAATGTCCCCTGATAAAAAACATTCAAAACAATGAAGTCTTTCGATAATATCCAGAAAAAAAAAAACACAGAGGCTGTGGCAATATCTGGGATTGAGTTAGCCAAAACAGAACCGGATATTTCCCCTTTCATCCAGTCATATCCGGAAAAAGTGGTGTGGAATTCATACACAATGGACCGCGAAAATAACAGTAAAAATAATTTTGGAGAAAAGCAAAATCTTTTCGATAGGCAAGTGCATAAAATGCCATACATATAAAAACAAATATCATGAGTGTTTGCCGCAGTTTCTCTAGCTTTCTCCTAGAAAATAGGAATGTGTATAGCTGGTGTCTCCATGTGGAACCAATTAGAGTTTCCCAGTACAAAACTAAATGTTCCCTGATTTAAAAAAAAAAAAAACTTTCAAAACAATTAAGTCCTTCGAAAATATCCAGAAAACACAAACACAGGGGCTGTGGCAATATCTGGGATTGAGTTAGCCAAAACAAAACCGGATATTTCTGGTTTCATTCAGTCATATCCAGACAAACTGGTGTGGAATTCGTATGCAATGGACCGAGAAAATCACAGCAAAATTGGTTTTGGAGAAAAGCAAAGTCTTTTCATTAGCAAGTGCATAAAATGTCATCTCTACAAACAGAAATATCATGATTGTCTGCGCACTTCTTTAGATTTATACCCAGAAAATACGAATGTGTATAGCTGGGGTGCCATGTGGAGCCAATTAGAGTTTCCCAGTACAAATTTAAATGTTCCTTGACAAAAAAAAAAAACTTTCAAAACAATTATGTCCTTCAATAATATCCAGAAAACACAAACACAGGGGCTGTGGCAATATCTGGGTTTGAGTTACCCAAAACAAAACCGGATATTTCCGGTTTCATCCAGTCATATCAGGTTAAGTGGTGAGGAATTCGTATGCAATGGACCGAGAAAATCACAGTAAAAATGGTTTTGGAGAAAAGCAAAGTCTTTTCCTTAGGCAAGTACATAAAATATCATGTATACAAACAGAAATATCATGTTTGTTTGCCACAGTTCCTTTAGCTTTCTCCCTAGAAAATACGAATGTGTAGAGCTGGTGTCTCCATGTGGAACCAATTAGAGTTTCCCAGTACAAAATTAAATGTTCCCTGATAAAAAAAACATTCAAAACAATAAAGTGCATCGATAATATCCAGAAAACACAAACACAGAGGCTGTCGCAATATCTGGGATTCAGTTAGCCAAAAAACAACAGGATATTTCCGGTTTCATCCAGTCATATCCGGATAAAGTGGTGTGGAATTCGTATGCAATGGACTGAGAAAATCACAGTAAAAATGGTTTGGGAGAAAAGCAACGTCCTTTCGTTAGGCAAGTGCATAAAATGTCATGTATACAAACAGAAATATCATGTTTGTTTGCCGCAGTTCCTCTAGCTTTCTCCTAGAAAATAGGAATGTGTAGAGCTGGTGTCTCCATGTGGTGTCAACTGGTGTTTCCCAGCACAAAATAAAATGTTCCCAGAATAAAAAAAAAAAACAAATTTCAAACAATAAAGTCCTTCGATAATATCCAGAAATTACAAACAGAGGGGCTGTGGCAATATCTGGGATTGAGTTATCCAAAACAAAACTGGATATTTCCGCTTTCATCCAGTCATATCCGGACAAAGTGGGGTGGAATTCATATGCAATGGAGTGAGAAAATTGCAGTGAAAAAGGTTTTGGAGAAACCCAAAGTCTTTTCCTTAGTCAAGTGCATAAAATATCATGTATACAAACAGAAATATCATGTTTGTTTGCCACAGTTCCTTTAGCTTTCTCCCTAGAAAATACGAATTTGTAGAGCTGGTGTCTCCATGTGGAACCAGTTAGAGTTTACCAGTACAAAATTAAATGTTCACTGATAAAAAAAAAATTTTTTCAAAAAAATAAAGTCCTTCAATAATATCCAGAAAACACAAACACAGGGGCTGTGGCCATATCTGGGATTGAGTTAGCCAAAACAAAACCGGATATTTCCCGTTTCATTCAGTCATATCCGAACAAAGTGGTGTGCAATTCGTATGCAATGGACCGAGAAAATCACAGTAAAAATGGTTTTGGAGAAAAGCAAAGTCTTTTCGTTAGGCAAGTGCATAAAATATCATGTATACAAACAGAAATATCATGTTTGTTTGCAGCAGTTCCTCTAGCTTTCTCCCTAGAAAAAACGAATCTGTAGAGCTGGTGTCTCCATGTGGAATCACTGAGTGTTTCCCAGTGCAAAATTAAATGTTCCTTCATAAAAATAAACTTTCAAAACAATAAAGCCCTTCGATAATATCCAGAAAACACAAACACAGAGGCAGTCGCAATATCTGGGATTGAGTTAGCCAAAACAAAACCGGATATTTCCCCTTTCATCCAGTCATATCCCAACAAAGTGGTGTGGAATTCATATGCAATGGAGTGAGAAAATTGCACTGAAAATGGTTTTGGAGAAACCCAAAGTCTTTTCCTTAGGCAAGTGCATAAAATATCATGTATACAAACAGAAATATCATGTTTCTTTGCCACAGTTCCTTTAGCTTTCTCCTAGAAAATAGGAATGTGTATAGCTGGTGTCTCCATGTGGAACCAATTAGAGTTTCCCAGTACAAAATTAAAAGTTCACAGATTAAAAAAAAAAAAAAAACAACCTTCAAAACAATAAAGTCCTTCGATAATATCCAGAAAACACAAACACAGGGGCTGTGGCAATATCTGGGATTGAGTTAGCCAAAACAAAACCGGATATTTCCCGTTTCATTCAGTCATATCCGAACAAAGTGGTGTGCAATTCGTATGCAATGGACCGAGAAAATCACAGTAAAAATGATTTTGGAGAAAAGCAGAGTTTTTTCGTTAGGCAAGTGCTTAAAATGTCATGTATACAAACAGAAATATCATGTTTGTTTGCCACAGTTTTTCTATCTTTCTCCTAGAAAATAAGAAAGTGTAGAGCTGTTGTCTCCATGTGGAACCAATTAGAGTTTCCCAGTACAAAATTAAATGTTCCCTGATAAAAAAACATTCAAAACAATAAAGTGCATCGATAATATCCAGAAAACACAAACACAGAGGCTGTCCCAATACCTGGGATTCAGTTAGCCAAAACACAAGCGGATATTTTCCCTTTCATCCAGTCATAGGCGGACAAAGTGGTGTGGAATTCGTATGCAATGGGCCGAGAAAATCACAGTAAAAATGGTTTTGGAGAAAAGCAAAGTCTTTTCCTTAGGCAAGTACATAAAATATCATGTATACAAACAGAAATATCATGTTTGTTTGCCACAGTTCCTCTAGCATTCTCGCTAAAAAATACGAATCTGTAGAGCTGGTGTCTCCATGTGGAACTAGCGAGTGTTTCCCAGTACAAAACTAAATGTTCCCTGATAATAAAAAAAACTTTCAAAACAATCAAATCCTTCGATAATATCCAGAAAACACAAACACAGGGGCTGTGGCAATATCTGGGATTCAGTTAGCCAATACCAAACCGGATAATTCCGGTTTCATCCAGTCATATCCGGATAATGTGGTGTGGAATTCATATGCAATGGAGTGAGAAAATTGCACTGAAAATGGTTTTGGAGAAACCCAAAGTCTTTTCCTTAGGCAAGTGCATGAAATATCATGTATACAAACAGAAATATCATGTTTGTTTGCCACAGTTCCTTTAGCTTTCTCCCTAGAAAATACGAATTTGTAGAGCTGGTGTCTCCATGTGGAACCAATTAGAGTTTACCAGTACAAACTTAAATGTTCCCTGATAAAAAAAAATTTTTTCAAAACAATAAAGTCCTTCAAAAATATCCAAAAAACACAAACACAGGGGCTGTGGCAATATCTGGGATTGAGTTAGCCAAAACAAAACCGGATATTTCCGGTTTCATCCAGTCATATCCGGACAAAGTGGTGTCAAATTCATATGCAATGTACCGAGAAAATCACAGTAGAATTGATTTTGGAGAAAAGCAAAGTCTTTTCGTTAGGCAAGTGAATAAAATGTCATCTATAAAAACAGAAATATCATGTTTTTTTGCCGCAGTTTCTCTATCTTTCTCCTAGAAAATACGAATGTGTAGAGCTGTTCTCTCCATGTGAAACCAATTAGAGTTTCCCAGTACAAAATTAAATGTTCCCTGATAAAAAAACATTAAAAACAATAAATTGCATTGATAATATCCAGAAAACACAAACACAGAGGCTGCCGCAATACCTGGGATTCAGTTAGCCAAAACACGAGCACATATTTTCCCTTTCATCCAGTCATATCCCAACAAAGTGGTGTGGAATTCATATGCAATGGAGTGAGAAAATCACAGTGAAAATGGTTTTGGAAAAAAGCAAAGTCTTTTCGTTAGGAAAGTGCATAAAATGTCATGTATACAAACAGAAATATCATGTTTGTTTGCCGCAGTTGCTCTAGCTTTCTCGCTAGAAAATACGAACCTGTAGAGCTGGTGTCTCCATGTGGAACCACTGAGTGTTTCCCAGTGCAAAACTAAATGTTCCCTGATAAAAAAAAAAAAAAAAACTTTCAAAACAATCAAGTCCTTCAATAATATCCAGAAAACACAAACACAGAGGCTGTGGCAATATCTGGGATTCAGTTAGCCAAAACACAAGCGGATATTTCCCCTTTCATCCAGTCATATGCGGACAAAGTGGTGTCGAATTCGTATGCAATGGACCGGGAAAATCACAGTAAAAATGGTTTTGGAGAAACGCAAAGTCATTTCGTTAGGCAAGTGCATAAAATGTCATGTATACAAACAGAAATATCATGTCTGTTTGCTGCAGTTCCTCTAGCTTTCTCGCTAGAAAATACGAATCTGTAGAGCTGGTGTCTCCATGTGGAACCAATTAGAGTTTACCAATACAAAATTAAATGTTCCTTGATAAAAATAAACTTTCAAAACAATAAAGTCATTCGATAATATCCAGAAAACACAACACAGAGGCAGTCGCAATACCTGGGATTCAGTTAGCCAAAACTGAAGCGGATATTTCCCCTTTCATCCATTCATATCCGAACAAAGTGGTGTGGAATTCGTATGCAATGGACCGAGAAAATCACAGTAAAAATGATTTTGGAGAAAAGCAAAGTTTTTTCGTTAGGCAAGTGCATAAAATATCATGTATGCAAACAGAAATATCATGTTTGTTTGCCGCAGTTCCTCTACCTTTCTCGCTAGAAAATACGAATCTGTAGAGCTGGTGTCTCCATGTGGAACTAGCAAGTGTTTCCCAGTACAAAACTAAATGTTCCCTGATTAAAAAAAAAAAAAAACTTTCAAAACAATCAAGTCCTTCGATAATATCCAGAAAACACAAACACAGGGGCTGTGGCAATATCTGGGATTGAGTTAGCCAAAAAAACCGGATATTTCCCGTTTCATTCAGTCATATCCGAACAAGGTGGTGTGCAATTCGTAAGCAATGGACTGAGAAAATCACAGTAAAAATGGTTTTGGAGAAAAGCAAAGCCATTTCATTAGGCAGGTGCATAAAATGTCATGTATACAAACAGAAATATCATGTTTGTTTGCCGCAGTTCCTCTAGCTTTCTCCTAGAAAATAGGAATGTGTATAGCTGTTGTCTCCATATGGAACCAATTAGAGTTTACCAGTAAAAAATTAAATGTTCCCAGATTAAAAAAAAAAACAACCTTCAAAACAATAAAGTCCTTCGATAATATCCAGAAAACACAAACACAGGGGCTATGGCAATATCTGGGATTGACTTAGCCAAAACAAAACCGGATATTTCCGATTTCATGCAGTTATATCAGGACAAAGTGGTGTCCAATTCGTATGCAACGGACCCAGAAAATCACAGTAAAAATGGTTTTGGAGCAAAGCAAAGTCTTTTCATTAGGCAAGTGCATAAAATGTCATGTATACAAACAGAAATATCATGTTTGTTTGCTGCTTTTCCTCTACCTTTCTCGCTAGAAAATACGAATCTGTAGAGCTGGTGTCTCCATGTGGAACCTCTGAGTGTTTCCCAGTGCAAAATTAAATGTTCCTTGATAAAAATAAACTTTCAAAACAATAAAGTCCTTCGATAATATCCAGAAAACACAAACACAGAGGCAGTCGAAATATCTGGGATTCAGTTAGCCAAAACACAAGCGGATATTTCCCCTTTCATCCAGTCATATCCGGACAAAGTGGTGTGGAATTCGTATGCAATGGACCGAGAAAATCACAGTAAAAATGGTTTTGGAGAAAAGCAAAGTCTTTTCATTAGGCAAGTACATAAAATATCATGTATACAAACAGAAATATCATGTTTGTTTGCTGCAGTTCCTCTAGCTTTCTCCTAGAAAATAGGAATATGTATAGCTGGTGTCTCCATGTGGAACCAATTAGAGTTTCCCAGTAGAAAATTAAATGTTTCCTGATTAAAAAAAAAGAAACTTTCAAAAAAATAAAGTCCGTCGATAATAATGAGAAAACAGCAACACAGAAGCTGTCACAATATCTGGGATTCAGTTAGCCAAAAACAACAGGATATTTCTGGTTTCATTCAGTCATGACCGGACAAACTGGTGTGGAATTCATATGCAATGGACGGAGAAAATCACAGTAAAAATAGTTTTGGAGAAAAGCAAAGTCCCTTCGTTAGGCAAGTGCATAAAATGTCATGTATACAAACAGAAATACCATGATTGTTTGCCGCAGTTCCTCTAGCTTTCTCGCTAGAAAATACAAATCTCTAAAGCTGGTGTCTCCATGTGGAACCACTGAGTGTTTCCCAGTGCAAAATTAAATGTTCCCTGATAAAAAAACATTCAAAACAATAAAGTGCATCGATAATATCCAGAAAACACAAACACAGGTGCTGTTTCAATATCTGGGATGCAGTTAGCCAAAACACAAGCAGATATTTTCCCTTTCATCCATTCATATGCGGATAAAGTTGTGAGCAATTCGTATGCAATGGACTGAGAAAATCACAGTAAAAATGGTTTTGGAGAAAAATAAAGTCTTTTCGTTAGGCAAGTGCATAAAATATCATGTATACAAACAGAAATATCATGATTGTTTGCCGCAGTTCCTCTACCTTTCTCGCTAGAAAATACAAATCTGTAGAGCTGGTGTCTCCATGTGGAACCACTGAGTGTTTCCCAGTGCAAAATTAAATGTTCCTTGATAAAAATAAACTTTCAAAACAATAAAGTCCTTCGATAATATCCAGAAAACACAACACAGAGGCAGTCGCAATATCTGTGATTCAGTTAGCCAAAACACAAGTGGATATTTCCCCTTTCATCCAGTCATATCCGAACAAAGTGGTGTGGAATTCGTATGCAATGGACCGAGAAAATCACAGTAAAAATGGTTTTGGAGAAAAGCAAAATCTTTTCGTTAGGCTAGTGCATAAAATGTCATCTATACAAACAGAAATATCATGTTTGTTTGCCGCAGTTCCTCTAGCTATCTGCCTAGAAAATACGAATGTGTAGAGCTGGTGTCTCCATGTGGAACCAATTAGAGTTTCCCAGTACAAAATTAAATGTTCCCTGATAAAAAAAACATTCAAAACAATAAAGTGCATCGATAATATCCAGAAAACACAAACACAGAGGCTGTCGCAATATCTGGGATTCAGTTAGCCAAAAAACAACAGGATATTTCCGGTTTCATCCAGTCATATCCGGATAAAGTGGTGTGGAATTCGTATGCAATGGACTGAGAAAATCACAGTAAAAATGGTTTGGGAGAAAAGCAACGTCCTTTCGTTAGGCAAGTGCATAAAATGTCATGTATACAAACAGAAATATCATGTTTGTTTGCCGCAGTTCCTCTAGCTTTCTCCTAGAAAATAGGAATGTGTAGAGCTGGTGTCTCCATGTGGTGTCAACTGGTGTTTCCCAGCACAAAATTAAATGTTCCCAGAATAAAAAAAAAAAAAAAAACAAATTTCAAACAATAAAGTCCTTCGATAATATCCAGAAATTACAAACAGAGGGGCTGTGGCAATATCTGGGATTGAGTTATCCAAAACAAAACTGGATATTTCCGCTTTCATCCAGTCATATCTGGACAAAGTGGGGTGGAATTCATATGCAATGGAGTGAGAAAATTGCAGTGAAAAAGGTTTTGGAGAAACCCAAAGTCTTTTCCTTAGTCAAGTGCATAAAATATCATGTATACAAACAGAAATATCATGTTTGTTTGCCACAGTTCCTTTAGCTTTCTCCCTAGAAAATACGAATTTGTAGAGCTGGTGTCTCCATGTGGAACCAGTTAGAGTTTACCAGTACAAAATTAAATGTTCACTGATAAAAAAAAAATTTTTCAAAAAAATAAAGTCCTTCAATAATATCCAGAAAACACAAACACAGGGGCTGTGGCCATATCTGGGATTGAGTTAGCCAAAACAAAACCGGATATTTCCCGTTTCATTCAGTCATATCCGAACAAAGTGGTGTGCAATTCGTATGCAATGGACCGAGAAAATCACAGTAAAAATGGTTTTGGAGAAAAGCAAAGTCTTTTCGTTAGGCAAGTGCATAAAATATCATGTATACAAACAGAAATATCATGTTTGTTTGCAGCAGTTCCTCTAGCTTTCTCCCTAGAAAAAACGAATCTGTAGAGCTGGTGTCTCCATGTGGAATCACTGAGTGTTTCCCAGTGCAAAATTAAATGTTCCTTCATAAAAATAAACTTTCAAAACAATAAAGCCCTTCGATAATATCCAGAAAACACAAACACAGAGGCAGTCGCAATATCTGGGATTGAGTTAGCCAAAACAAAACCGGATATTTCCCCTTTCATCCAGTCATATCCCAACAAAGTGGTGTGGAATTCATATGCAATGGAGTGAGAAAATTGCACTGAAAATGGTTTTGGAGAAACCCAAAGTCTTTTCCTTAGGCAAGTGCATAAAATATCATGTATACAAACAGAAATATCATGTTTCTTTGCCACAGTTCCTTTAGCTTTCTCCTAGAAAATAGGAATGTGTATAGCTGGTGTCTCCATGTGGAACCAATTAGAGTTTCCCAGTACAAAATTAAAAGTTCACAGATTAAAAAAAAAAAAAACAACCTTCAAAACAATAAAGTCCTTCGATAATATCCAGAAAACACAAACACAGGGGCTGTGGCAATATCTGGGATTGAGTTAGCCAAAACACAAGCGGATATTTCCCCTTTCATCCAGTCATATCCGGACAATGTGGTGTCGAATTCGTATGCAATGGACCGAGAAAATCACAGTAAAAATGATTTTGGAGAAAAGCAGAGTTTTTTCGTTAGGCAAGTGCTTAAAATGTCATGTATACAAACAGAAATATCATGTTTGTTTGCCACAGTTTTTCTATCTTTCTCCTAGAAAATAAGAAAGTGTAGAGCTGTTGTCTCCATGTGGAACCAATTAGAGTTTCCCAGTACAAAATTAAATGTTCCCTGATAAAAAAACATTCAAAACAATAAAGTGCATCGATAATATCCAGAAAACACAAACACAGAGGCTGTCCCAATACCTGGGATTCAGTTAGCCAAAACACAAGCGGATATTTTCCCTTTCATCCAGTCATAGGCGGACAAAGTGGTGTGGAATTCGTATGCAATGGGCCGAGAAAATCACAGTAAAAATGGTTTTGGAGAAAAGCAAAGTCTTTTCCTTAGGCAAGTACATAAAATATCATGTATACAAACAGAAATATCATGTTTGTTTGCCACAGTTCCTCTAGCATTCTCGCTAAAAAATACGAATCTGTAGAGCTGGTGTCTCCATGTGGAACTAGCGAGTGTTTCCCAGTACAAAACTAAATGTTCCCTGATAATAAAAAAAACTTTCAAAACAATCAAATCCTTCGATAATATCCAGAAAACACAAACACAGGGGCTGTGGCAATATCTGGGATTCAGTTAGCCAATACCAAACCGGATAATTCCGGTTTCATCCAGTCATATCCGGATAATGTGGTGTGGAATTCATATGCAATGGAGTGAGAAAATTGCACTGAAAATGGTTTTGGAGAAACCCAAAGTCTTTTCCTTAGGCAAGTGCATGAAATATCATGTATACAAACAGAAATATCATGTTTGTTTGCCACAGTTCCTTTAGCTTTCTCCCTAGAAAATACGAATTTGTAGAGCTGGTGTCTCCATGTGGAACCAATTAGAGTTTACCAGTACAAACTTAAATGTTCCCTGATAAAAAAAAAAATTTTTCAAAACAATAAAGTCCTTCAAAAATATCCAAAAAACACAAACACAGGGGCTGTGGCAATATCTGGGATTGAGTTAGCCAAAACAAAACCGGATATTTCCGGTTTCATCCAGTCATATCCGGACAAAGTGGTGTCAAATTCATATGCAATGTACCGAGAAAATCACAGTAGAATTGATTTTGGAGAAAAGCAAAGTCTTTTCGTTAGGCAAGTGAATAAAATGTCATCTATAAAAACAGAAATATCATGTTTGTTTGCTGCAGTTTCTCTATCTTTCTCCTAGAAAATACGAATGTGTAGAGCTGTTCTCTCCATGTGAAACCAATTAGAGTTTCCCAGTACAAAATTAAATGTTCCCTGATAAAAAAACATTAAAAACAATAAATTGCATTGATAATATCCAGAAAACACAAACACAGAGGCTGCCGCAATACCTGGGATTCAGTTAGCCAAAACACGAGCACATATTTTCCCTTTCATCCAGTCATATGCTGACAAAGTGGTGTGGAATTCGTATGCAATGGACCGAGAAAATCACAGTAAAAATGGTTTTGGAAAAAAGCAAAGTCTTTTCGTTAGGAAAGTGCATAAAATGTCATGTATACAAACAGAAATATCATGTTTGTTTGCCGCAGTTGCTCTAGCTTTCTCGCTAGAAAATACGAACCTGTAGAGCTGGTGTCTCCATGTGGAACCACTGAGTGTTTCCCAGTGCAAAATTAAATGTTCCCTGATAAAAAAAAAAAAAAACTTTCAAAACAATCAAGTCCTTCAATAATATCCAGAAAACACAAACACAGAGGCTGTGGCAATATCTGGGATTCAGTTAGCCAAAACACAAGCGGATATTTCCCCTTTCATCCAGTCATATGCGGACAAAGTGGTGTCGAATTCGTATGCAATGGACCGGGAAAATCACAGTAAAAATGGTTTTGGAGAAACGCAAAGTCATTTCGTTAGGCAAGTGCATAAAATGTCATGTATACAAACAGAAATATCATGTCTGTTTGCTGCAGTTCCTCTAGCTTTCTCGCTAGAAAATACGAATCTGTAGAGCTGGTGTCTCCATGTGGAACCAATTAGAGTTTACCAATACAAAATTAAATGTTCCTTGATAAAAATAAACTTTCAAAACAATAAAGTCATTCGATAATATCCAGAAAACACAACACAGAGGCAGTCGCAATACCTGGGATTCAGTTAGCCAAAACTCAAGCGGATATTTCCCCTTTCATCCATTCATATCCGAAAAGTGGTGTGGAATTCGTATGCAATGGACCGAGAAAATCACAGTAAAAATGATTTTGGAGAAAAGCAAAGTTTTTTCGTTAGGCAAGTGCATAAAATATCATGTATGCAAACAGAAATATCATGTTTGTTTGCCGCAGTTCCTCTAGCTTTCTCCTAGAAAATAGGAATGTGTATAGCTGTTGTCTCCATATGGAACCAATTAGAGTTTACCAGTAAAAAATTAAATGTTCCCAGATTAAAAAAAAAAAAAACAACCTTCAAAACAATAAAGTCCTTCGATAATATCCAGAAAACACAAACACAGGGGCTATGGCAATATCTGGGATTGACTTAGCCAAAACAAAACCGGATATTTCCGATTTCATGCAGTTATATCAGGACAAAGTGGTGTCCAATTCGTATGCAACGGACCCGGAAAATCACAGAAAAAATGGTTTTGGAGCAAAGCAAAGTCTTTTCATTAGGCAAGTGCATAAAATGTCCTGTATACAAACAGAAATATCATGTTTGTTTGCTGCTTTTCCTCTACCTTTCTCGCTAGAAAATACGAATCTGTAGAGCTGGTGTCTCCATGTGGAACCTCTGAGTGTTTCCCAGTGCAAAATTAAATGTTCCTTGATAAAAATAAACTTTCAAAACAATAAAGTCCTTCGATAATATCCAGAAAACACAAACACAGAGGCATTCGAAATATCTGGGATTCAGTTAGCCAAAACACAAGCGGATATTTCCCCTTTCATCCAGTCATATCCGGACAAAGTGGTGTGGAATTCGTATGCAATGGACCGAGAAAATCACAGTAAAAATGGTTTTGGAGAAAAGCAAAGTCTTTTCATTAGGCAAGTACATAAAATATCATGTATACAAACAGAAATATCATGTTTGTTTGCTGCAGTTCCTCTAGCTTTCTCCTAGAAAATAGGAATATGTATAGCTGGTGTCTCCATGTGGAACCAATTAGAGTTTCCCAGTAGAAAATTAAATGTTTCCTGATAAAAAAAAAAGAAACTTTCAAAAAAATAAAGTCCGTCGATAATAATGAGAAAACAGCAACACAGAAGCTGTCACAATATCTGGGATTCAGTTAGCCAAAAACAACAGGATATTTCTGGTTTCATTCAGTCATGACCGGACAAACTGGTGTGGAATTCATATGCAATGGACGGAGAAAATCACAGTAAAAATAGTTTTGGAGAAAAGCAAAGTCCCTTCGTTAGGCAAGTGCATAAAATGTCATGTATACAAACAGAAATACCATGATTGTTTGCCGCAGTTCCTCTAGCTTTCTCGCTAGAAAATACAAATCTCTAAAGCTGGTGTCTCCATGTGGAACCACTGAGTGTTTCCCAGTGCAAAATTAAATGTTCCCTGATAAAAAAACATTCAAAACAATAAAGTGCATCGATAATATCCAGAAAACACAAACACAGGTGCTGTTTCAATATCTGGGATGCAGTTAGCCAAAACACAAGCAGATATTTTCCCTTTCATCCATTCATATGCGGATAAAGTTGTGAGCAATTCTTATGCAATGGACTGAGAAAATCACAGTAAAAATGGTTTTGGAGAAAAATAAAGTCTTTTCGTTAGGCAAGTGCATAAAATATCATGTATACAAACAGAAATATCATGATTGTTTGCCGCAGTTCCTCTACCTTTCTCGCTAGAAAATACAAATCTGTAGAGCTGGTGTCTCCATGTGGAACCACTGAGTGTTTCCCAGTGCAAAATTAAATGTTCCTTGATAAAAATAAACTTTCAAAACAATAAAGTCCTTCGATAATATCCAGAAAACACAACACAGAGGCAGTCGCAATATCTGTGATTCAGTTAGCCAAAACACAAGTGGATATTTCCCCTTTCATCCAGTCATATCCGAACAAAGTGGTGTGGAATTCGTATGCAATGGACCGAGAAAATCACAGTAAAAATGGTTTTGGAGAAAAGCAAAATCTTTTCGTTAGGCTAGTGCATAAAATGTCATCTATACAAACAGAAATATCATGTTTGTTTGCCGCAGTTCCTCTAGCTATCTGCCTAGAAAATACGAATGTGCAGAGCTGGTGTCTCCATGTGGAACCAATTAGAGTTTCCCAGTGCAATATCCAATGTTCTCTGACAAAAAACATTCAAAACAATAAAATACTTCGATAATATCCAGAAACACAAACACAGGGGCTGTGGCAATATCTGGAATTGATTTAGCCAAAACAAAACTGGATATTTCCGGTTTCATCCAGTCATATTCGGACAAAGTGATGTGGAATTCGTAAGCAATGGACCGAGAAAATCACAGTGAAATTTGTTTTGGAGAAAAGCAAAGTCCTTTCGTTAGGCAAGTGCATAAAGTGCCATCTATTCAAACAGAAATATCATGATTGTTTGCTGCAGTTCCTCTAGATTTCTCCTAGGAAACACGAATGTGTAGAGCTGATGTCTCCATGTGGAGCCAATTAGAGTTTCCCAGTAAAAAATGAAATGTTCCCGGATAAAAAACAAACTTTCAAAACTATAATGTCCTTCAATAATATCCAGAAAGCACAAACACAAAGGCTTTCGCAATATCTGGGATTCAATTAGCCAAAAAACAACCGCATATTTCTGGTTTCATCCACTCATATCCAGACAAAGTGTTGTGGAAATCGTACGCAATGGTTTGAGAAAATCACCCTAAGAATGGTTTTGGAGAAAAGCAAAGTCCTTTCGTTAGGCAAGTGCATAAAATGTCATGTGTACAAACAGAAATATCAAGTTTGTTTGCCGCAGTTCCTCCAGCTTTCTCCCTAGAAAATACGAATGTGTAGAGCTGGTTTCTCTGTGTGGAACCACTGAGTGTTTCCCAGTACAAAATTAAATGTTCCCTGATAAAGAAATCTTTCAATAAAATAATGTCAATTGATAATATCCAGAAAACACAAACACAGGGGCTGTGGCAATATCTGGGATTAAGTTAGCCAAAACAAAACCGGATATTTCCGGTTTCATGCAGTCATATCCACACAAACTGGTGTGGAATTCGTATGCAATGGACTATGAAATTGCAGGGAAAATGGTTTTGGAGAAAAGCAACGTCTTTTCGTTAGGCAAGTGCATAAAATGTCATGTATACAAACAGAAATATCATGTTTCTTTGCCACAGTTCCTCTAGATTTCTCCTAGAAAATACGAATGGGTAGAGCTGGTTTCTCCATGTGCAACCACTGAGTGTTTCCCAGTACAAAATTATAAGTGCCCTGATTAAAAAAAAAAAACTTTCAAAACAAAAATGTCCTTCGATAATATCAAGAAAACGACAAATACTGGGACTGTGGCAATATCTGGAATTGAGTTAGCCAAAACAAAACCGGATATTTCCAGTTTCATCCAGTCATATCCACACAAATTGGTGTAGAATTCGTATGCAATGGACCAACAAAATCACAGTAAAAATGGTTTTGGAGAAAAGCAAAGTCTTTTAGTTAGAGAAGTGCATAAAATGCCATATATATAGAGCAGGTGTCTCCATGTGGAACCAGTGTTTCCCAGTACAAAATTAAATGTTCCCTGATAAAAAAAAAAAAACTTTCAAACAATAATGTACATTGCTAATATCCAGAAAAACACAGGGGCTGTGGCAATATCTGGGATTCAGTTAGCCAAAACACAATCGCATATTTCTGGTTTCATCAAGTCATATCCGGACAAAGTGGTGTGGAATTCGTATGCAATGGACCGACTAAATCACAGTAAAAATGTTTTGGAGAAAAGCAAAGTCTTTTCGTTAGGCAAGTGCATAAATTGTCATGTATACAAACAGAAATATCATGTTTGTTTGCCGCAGTTCCTCTAGCTTTCTCCCTAGAAAATACGAATTTGTAGAGCTGGTGTCTACATGTGGAAACAACTAGAGTTCCCAGTACAAAATCGAATGTTCCCTAATAAAAAAAAAACATACAAAACAATAAAGTCCTTCGATAATATCCAGAAAACACAAACACAGGACTGTCGGAATATCTGGGATTCAGTTAGTAAAAACACAACCACATATTTCCGGTTTCATCTAGTCATATCCGGACAAAGGGGTGTGGAATTCGTATGCAATGGACAGAGAAAATTGCAATGAAAATGGTTTTGGAGAAAAGCAAAGTCTTTTCGTCAGGCAAGTGCATAAAATGTCATGTATACAAACAAATTTATATGTTTGTTTGCCCCAGTTCCTCTAGCTTTCTCCCTTGAAAATTCAAATGTGTAGAGCTGGTGTCTCCATGTGGAACAACTGAGTGTTTCCCAGTACAAAACTAAATGTTCCCTAATTAAAAAAAAAAACTTTCAAAGCAATAATGGCCATTGATAATATCCAGAAAACACAAACACAGAGGCTCTGCCAATATCTGGGATTGAGTTAGCCAAACAAAACCAGATATTTCTACTTTCATCCAGTCATATCCGGACTAAGTCGTGTGGAATACGTATGCCATGGACTGTGAAAATTGCAGTGAAAGTGGTTTTGGAGAAAAACAAAGTCTTTTTGTTAGGCAAGTGCATAAAATATCATGTATACTAACAGAAATATCATGTTGGTTTGCCGCATTTCCTCTAGATTTCTCCCGAGAAAATACGAATGAGTAGAGCTGGTGTCTGCATGTGGAACCAATTAGAGTTTCCCAGTACAAAATTAAATGTTCCCAGATTAAAAAGAAAAAAAGCTTTCAACATAATAAAGTCCTTCAATAATATCCAGAAAACACAAACACAGGGGCTGTGGCAATATCTGGGATTGAGTTTGCCAAAACAAAACCGGATATTCCCGGTTTCATCCAGTCATATCCGGACAAAGTGGTGTGGAATTTGTATGCAATGGACCGAGAAAATCATAGTAAAAATGCTTTTGGAGAAAAGCAAAGTCTTTTCGTTAGTGAAGTGCATAAAATGCCATCTATACAAACAGAAATATCATGTTTGCTTGCCACAGTTCCTTTAGATTTCTAACCAGAAAATACACATGTGTAGAGCTGGTGTCTCCATGTGAACTAATTAGAGTTTCCGAATACAAAATTAAATGTTCCCTGATAAAAAGAAGTTCAAAACAATAAAGTCCTTCGATAATATCCAGTAAACACAAACACAGAGGCTGTCTCAATATCTGGGATTGAGTTAGCCAAATGGTTTTGGAGAAAAGCGAAGTCATTTCGTTAGGCAAGGGCATAAAATGTCATGTATACAAACAGAAATATCATGTTTGTTTGCCATAGTTCGTATAGCTTTCTCCCTGGAAAATGCGAATGTTTAGAGCTGGTGTCTCCATGTGGAACTAATTAGATTTTCCCAGTACAAAATGAAATATTCCCTGAGGGGAAAAAAAAAAAAAAACTTTCAAAACAATAATGACGATTGATAATATCCAGAAAACACAAACATAGGGGCTGTGGCAAAATCTGGGATTGAGTTAGCCAAAACAAAACCGGATATTTCCAGTTTCATCCAGTCATATCCGGACAAAGTGGTGTGGAATTCATATGCAATGGAAGAGAAAATTGTAGTGAATATGGTTTTGGAGAAAAGCAAAGTCTTTTTGTTAGGCAAGTGCATAAAATGCCATCTATACAAACAGAAATATCATGTTTGTTTGCCGCAGTTCTTCTATGTTTCTCCTAGAAAATATGAATGTGTAGAGCTGGTGTCTCCATGTGGAACCCATCAGAGTTTCCCAGTAGAAAATTATATGTTCCCTGATAAAAAAAAAACCTTCAAAACACAAAAGTCCTTTGATAATATCCAGAAAACACAAACACAGAGGCTGTCGCAATAAATGGATTCATTTCGCCAAAACTCAAGCAGATATTTCCCCTTTTATCCAGTCAAATCCGGACAAAGTGGTTTGGAATTCGTATGCAATGGACCGAGAGAATCACAGTAAATTTGTTTTTGAGAAAAGGAAAGTCTTTTCGTTAGGCAAGTGCATAAAATGTCATGTAAACAAACAGAAATATCATGTGTGCTTGCCACAGTTCCTCTAGCTTTCTCCCTAGAAAATACGAATATGTAGAGCTGGTGTCTCCATGTGGAACCAATTAGAATTTCCCAGTACAAAATTAAATGTTCCCAAATAAAAAACATTCTAAACAATAAAGTCCTTCGATAATATCCAGAAAACACAAACACAGGGGCCGTGGCAATATCTGGGATTGAGTTACCCAAAACAAAACGGGATTTTTCCGGTTTCATCCAGTCATATCTGGACAAAGGTGTGGAATTCCTATGCAGTGGACAGACAAAATCACAGTAAAAATGGTTTTGGAGAAAAGCAAAGTCTTTTCGTTAGGCAAGTGCATAAAATGCCATCTATATAAACAGAAATATGATGATTGTTTGCCGCAGCGGCAGACTCAACACACCAGCGCTGGAACGCGAGGTGAGCCGAACCTCAATAGCCCAAGACCCCAGCGGGCAAGTGGAAAGAGGAGTCTAGAGGGAACGAGGCTTGAAACTCCGTGTGGAAAAATTCACCAGGCTAACTAAAAGAGAGAGAGGAAAAAAATTTAAAAAGTGACCAATACGGACACAAGTTTCTCTCTCCCCACTCACCCCTCAAAGGCGAGCAAGACAGAGCAGGCGCCATTTTGGACATACGTCATAAGCAGGGCGACCTCAGGTCTGCACCGGCCCTGAGCCTAGCAGAAACACCGGACTCTGAGGGGAGGGGTGAAATAACAGGAGATTAGGATCTAACTTGGCAACCCAGTGGGAGATTTCAGGAGAATTGGAGCCCACACTGAGGGCAGCAGAGATTCCCTGTGTGGTCCTTGGGAAAGAGCTTCTGATCTCTGGCTCTTGTGGGTATATCATTTGCCTGCTAACTACCTCCAATTACGTTCAGCTGTGCGGAATTACTTCCCTTTTGAATCAAAAAAAGAAAGAGAGATTTACCACACCTAACCTGGGAGTGTCATCTTTGACACACCCTCAACCCTGAGGAATCAAACACAGCTCTCAGTCCACACTCATCTCAAGCCGCTAAGGCTCCACTGAAAGCAGACAGTCCACTTAATATAGAGCCATAGTGTAACAAGAAAAAACACCACAGTGAAGAAACCAAATATCTCCAACATGCCATACAACAAACGCAAAAACCGAGGTAACAAGAACAAGGAAGACACTATGACGCCCCCAAATGAAAAAGACACCCCAACTCAAGATTATGAAGCTGATGAGATAGAAGAAATGCAAGAAGCGGATCTCAAAAAATTGATAAGAACATTAAGAAGTTCTCAAAAACAAATTCTTGAACTACAGAAATCTTTAATGGACAAGATAGAAAATCTCTCTGGTGAAAATGAAATATTAAGGAGGAATCAAAATGAAATGAAACAACTAGTGGAACAAGAAACTGGGATAGTGACAAGAAATCATAATGAAATGAAAAATTCAATAGATCAAATGACAAACGCATTAGAGAGCCTTAAAAACAGAATGGGCGAAGCAGAAGAGAAAATATCAGACTTAGAAGAGAGAGAACTGGAAAGGAAACAGGCAAACCAAAGAAAAGAAGAAGAAATCAGAAATATAAAAAATATTGTCGAGAATCTACAGGATACTTTTAAAAAACCCAACATTCGGGTTCTAGGATTTCCTGAAGGCATGGAGAGGGAGAAAGGATTAGAAGGCATTTTCAGTGACATACTAGCAGAAAATTTCCCAGGTTTAGAGAAGGACAGAGGCATCTTAGTACAGGAAGCTTATAGAACCCCTAATAAACATGACCAAAAGAGATCCTCACCACGACATGTTGTAATCAAACTCACCACAGTGAAACATAAAGAAAAGATCCTAAAATGTGCAAGAGAGAAACGTCAGATTACTCTCAGAGGATCTCCAATTAGACTCACAGCAGACTTCTCATCAGAAACCCTACAAGCTAGAAGGGAATGGCGAGACATAGCCCAGGTACTAAGAGAGAACAACTGCCAGCACAGAATACTATATCCTGCAAAGCTCTCATTTGTGAATGAAGGTGAAATTAAGACTTTTCATAGCAAACAGAAACTGAAAGAATTTGTGGCCACTCAAACTGCCCTGCAGAAGATGCTTAATGATGTGTTACACACAGAAACACAGAAACATGGTCACCAATATGAAAGAAGGTAAAGGAAGGAAACCTCACAGCAAAAGATCACAGGAAGCTCAATTTCTCTTTGACATAGAATTAAACTCTGATGCTCTGTTAAATCAATGTGTTAAAGTAATCTATTATGTTCTCTTGATGTCTGTTAAATTCTAATTGTTCAAAAACAGCTGCATTTTTATTAAGAGCTATGGGTTATTTAAATATGTGCTTATTTTCAAAGATTTGAATAATCACCTTGTAACAATGATCAAATTTGATCTATGTTATGTCATGATTTTAAGGAATATTATTTCAACTAGATATTTTGGATTTTGAGCTTTCTTGGTATACTTGACATGCATTCAAAAAATCAAAGTTTCAAACAATCTGGACTCTAAAATTTCCAGTAAACCTGGACTTTGGTTTTTCCAGTTTGGGCACAACTGAAAAAATCAAAGGACCTATATCTCTCATCTTATAGAGACATCAACTAATCAGTCTATTTGGATTATATTAGAAGGACTGTCAAGTTGTGATGTGGTACCAGACTTTAAGTTTATAATGGAAAATGCTATTAATAAAAATGTTTGAGAATTAAAAAGTCTAATGATCTTGTGTTACTAGACATGATAGTTATCTCAATGAGAAAGCCCCAGAGGCCTAAAGGGTTAAATACTTGTAAAATCCTACAGGTGCATTCAAAAATACTGTGAAGTAAGCAAGTGCCTCTTGTTGGTTGATGAGTTTATAATTTGAAACATGGCACTTAAAGTCTTTTGTCATCCATAGTTATATATGATGTGCTGCTCATAAAACTAAAGTGTTGTTGGTTCTGTGTTTAGCTGTCCTCCTATAGGTTCCTATGGACTTTTTCCAGCCACTTTTATTGTATTCAGTATTTTGGGATGGCTCTGTAAACAGATGAAGCCAATAATGTATTAACAGTACCAACTGAGAGAAAGTATGGTTAACTGAGGTGACTAAAACAAATAGCATTTCAAATCCATTGGCAATCTACAAAAAGAGTTAAAGATTTTAAAAGCTATTATAAAATTTGCTATATTGGTCTATTATGCTATGTTATATATGTGTACATATTTTATGTCCACATGGGGAAATTTTATTAAGAGTTTTATTTTAATTGGCTTATAGATAAGATTGTCCATACATTTAAGCTGCTAAAATCAATCAAAGATACATTTTAATTTGTGTGACCTGAATCTGTGTATCATATGTTTTAAACGTGTTGGTAGAAAGAAACTAAAAACATTTTAGATGATTGTGCTTAAGTTTACTGGCTAAACAAACTACACCATGTTAGATATTTAAGAGGTGTTTTCAAATACATGATTCTTAAAATTTATAGAAGGCATTGGACCTTCTGGTAAATGATTTGTTAAATTGCTATCTAATGGTTGAAATGGTATGCTAAGTATTCATGTAATATTGCTATTGTCTAGGACTTGCTCCCTCATTTCTCTATTCTAAGCCCAACTTGTTCTTTCATTTCTCTATTCTCTTCAAGGTAGGAAACTAATTCTACTATAAAGGCATCTGTAGGATGCACAATTTAATCTTTAGACCTTATAAAAGAGATGACTAACATTTTTCTGTAATAGCATAGCAAAAATAAGAGCTTAAATAATAATCTCATAGCTAGATTCACTTCGCCATCAGTGAAGTATACAGTAAGTAGTAAAAACCTCCCTTTCAGACCAAAGGGAAAGAAAGTTTTAAAGTGAGAATATAATTTTCCTCATGGGCATTGTCTACTTTAGAAAAACTACTACAGAACATGCCTGTGACTATAGACTTGTAGTTCAGGCCACTGAAGATTAGAGATGGGACTTGGGCACTCCCTTGACTTGCATCCTCTGGTCTGCTTGAACACAAACCAGGAGGAAAAGAAAGCTCGGCATCAGAAGCAATGGGTGGCAGGCCCATTAATGGCTGATCTACACAGTGATCTGTCCTCAAGGAGACCCAACAGGCCAGTCCACTGCAGTGGCTTTCAATGTGGTAAGCCTGGGCTTCAGCAGAAGTCAGCTTGTGAAGAGCCCTGGCAGCTCTGCCAAGAGTTGGATCACTGGAAATGGACCTGCCCTGGAATCGAAGGATGCCCAGCTCAGAGCCACAGATCTTATTGGCTCTAAGCTGAAAAGCCCTTCACTCAGCCCAACTTCCAAAGGGACCACTGCAGCTGAGGGGATGGTCAAGTAGGGTCAGCAACATTGCAGGCAGAACTGTAAATTTCTTGTTAGAGATGCCCCCTGCCTTTAGCTGGCCAGCTCTCCTCCCAGGCCAGCGAAGGAATGAAAGTCAACAGAGTGCCTTCCCCTAGGAGGTTCACACCTCCCTTAGGGTATACCCCATGTGAAGAGATAGATATGTCTGGGCATCTTAACTTACAAGGCCTAAAGCCCACCAGATTATTATCAAGCCCCTTCTATCAGGTTCTATTTGCTCTCAATCAGAAAAATTACTTGTAGCTTAGACAGCACCTTTCTTAGCTCCTCTAATAATGACTCTGTCCTTTGTTCTAGGCCCTGTCTAGTGCACTTGGGCCTCATTCCTTCGTAATCATAACCTCTACTCTACCACCAATGGCTCTACTCCCAACCTGTGTGTACTGATGGTCCTCTTCCCCACTTAATGCTGTATAATTTTTCAGACCTGGTAAATGCAACTCTTAGGATCATTTGTTACTATCCTCACTCTGTCTTTTATGACCTTGTCTAAATATGATCAGATTCGGCAAACCTGGAAGGCTTCCATAGCCTTGGCAACTCATGACGACAGCCTAGGGTGGTTACTGGCGCCATAAATTAGAGTGTCAATTTGTTGGGTCAACAACAGGAGCCACTGTGCACTTGCTCCTCATGTGGGATCTCTGTGCTTAATGTACTGTACATTGTGATTTAATTCTATAACTAGCACTCAAACAGTATGTTTCACTTTGTGTTTCTATGTGGGTGCAAACTGTGGAAATCTTTATACTAAATTGATCTTCTGTATATAAAGAGAATTGAAAATGAATCTTGATGCAAACGGAAGAGGAGAGGGAGCGGGAGGGGGGAGGGTTGCGGGTGGGAGGCAAATTATGGGAGGGGGAAGCCACTGTAATCCAAACACAGGGGCCGTGGCAATATCTGGGATTGAGTTAGCCAAAACAAAACCGGATATTTCTGGTTTCATCCAGTCATATCCGGACAAAGTGGTGTGGAATTCGTATGCAATGGGCAGAGATAATCACAGTAAAGTGGTTTTGGAGAAAAGCAAAGTCTTTTCGTTAGTCAGGTGAATAAAATGCAATCTATATAAACAGAAATATCATGTTTGTTTGCCGCAGTTCCTCTAGATTTCTCCTAGAAAGTACGAAGGTGTAGAGCTGGTGTCTGCATGTGGAACCTATTAGAGTTTCCCAGTATAAAATTAAATGTTCCCTGATATAAAACATTCAAAACAAGAAAGTACATCGATAATACCCAGAAAACACAAACACAGGGGCTGTTGCAATATCTGGGATTGAGTTAGCCAAAACAAAACCGGATATTTCGGGATTCATCCAGTAACTTCCAGGCAAACTGGTGTGGAATTTGTATGCAATATACCAAGAAAATTACAGTAAAAATGGTTTTGGAGAAAAGCAAAGTCTTTTCATTAGGCAAGTGCATAAAATGTCATGTATACAAACAGAAATATCATGTTCGTTTGCCGCAGTTCCTCTAGCTTTCTTCTAGAAAATACGAATGTGTAGAGCTGGTGTCTTCGTGTGGAAACACTGAGTGTTTCCCAGTACAAAATTAAATGTTCCCTGATAAAAAAAATTCAAAATATAATGTCCATTGATAATATCCAGAAAACACAAACTCAGAGGCAGTCGCACTTTCTGGGAAACAGTTAGCCAAAACACAACCGGACATTTCCGGTTTCATCCAGTCATATCCGGACAACGTGGTGTGCAATTCGTATGCAATGGGCCGAGAAAATCAAAGTAAAAATGATTTTGGAGAAAAGCAAAGTGTTTTCGTTAGGCAAGTGCATAAAATGTCATGTATAGAAACAGCAATATCATATTTGTTTGCCGCAGTTCCTCTAGCTTTCACCCTAGAAATTATGAATGTGTAGAGCTGGTGTCTCCATATGGAACCAATTAGAGTTGCGCAGTAGAAAATTAAATGATCCCTGACAAAAAACATTGAAAACAATAAAATACTTCGATAATATCCAGAAAACACAAGCACAGAGGCTGTGGCAATATCTTGGATTCAGTTAGCCAAAAGTCAACAGCATATTTCCGGTTTCATCCAGTCATATCCGGACAAAGTGGTGTGCAATTCGTATGCAATGGACCGAGAAAATCACATTAAAATGGTTTTGGAGAAAAGCAAAGTCTTTTCTTTAGGCAAGTGCATAAAATGCCATCTATACAAACACAAATATCATGTTTCTTTGCCACAGTTCCTCTAGCATTCTCTCTAGAATATACGAATGTGTAGAGCTGGTGTCTCCATGTGGAAGGAATTAGAGTTTCCCAGTAAAAAATTAAATGTTTCCTGACAAAAACATTCAAAACAATAAATTACATCGATAATATCCAGAAAACACAAACACAGGCGCTGTCGCAATATCTGGGATTGACTTAGCCAAAACAAAACCGGATATTTCCGGTTTGTTCTAGTCATATCCTGACAAAGTGGTGTGCAATTAGTATGTAATGGACAGACAAAATCACAGTAAAAATGGTTTTAGAGAAAAGCAAAGTCTTTTCATTAGGCAAGTGCATAAAATGCCATCTATACAAACAGAAATATCATGAATGTTTGCCGCAGTTCCTTTAGATTTCTCCCCAGAAAATACAAATGTGTATAGCTGGATCCTCCATATGAAACCAATTAGAGTTTCCCAGTACAAAATTAAATGTTCCCTGATTAAAAAAAAAAAAAACTTTCAAAACAATGATTTCCTTCGATAATATCCAGAAAACACAAACACAGGGGCTGTGCCAATATCTGGGATCGAGTTAGCCAAAACAAAACCGGATATTTCTGGTTTCATTCAGTCATATCTGGACAAAGTGGTGTGGAATTTGGATGCTATGGACTGAGAAAATTACAGTGACAGTGGTTTTGGAGAAAAGAAAATTCTTTTCGTTAGGCAAGCGCATAAAATGCCATCTATACAAACAGAAATATCATGATTGTTTGCCGCAGTTCCTTTAGATTTCTCCCTAGAAAATATGAATGTGTAGAGCTGGTGTCTCCATGTGGAACCAATTAGAGTTTCCCAGTAGAAAATCAAATGTTCTCTGATAAAAAAAAATTTCAAAACAATAAAGTCCTTCGATAATATCCAGTAAACACAAACACTGGTGCTGTGGCAATATCTGGGATTCAGTTAGCGAAAACAAAACCGGATATTTCCGGTTTCATCCAGTCATATCAGGACAAAGTGGTGTGGAATTTGTATGCAATAGACCGAGAAAATCAAATTAAAAATTGTTTTGGAGAAAAGCAAAACTTTTCGTTAGGCACGTGCATAAAATGTCATGTATACAAACAGAAATATCATGTTTGTTTGCCGCAGTTCCTCTAGCTTTCTCTCTAAAAATGCGAATGTGTAGAGCTGGTGTCTCCATGTGGAACCAGTGAGTGTTTCCCAGTACAAAACTAAATATTTCCTGATAGAAAAACTTTCAAAACAATAATGTCCATTGATAATATCCAGAAAACACAAACTCAGGGGCTGTGGCAATATCTGGGATTCAGTTAGCCAAAACACATCTGAATATCTCCGGTTTCATCCAGTCATATCCGGACAAAGTGGTGTGCAATTCGTATGCAATGGAGAGAAAAATCGCAGTTAAAATGGTTTTGGAGAAAAGCAAAGTCTTTTCGTTAGTCAGGTGCATAAAATGCAATCTATATAAACAGAAATATCATGTTTGTTTGCCGCAGTTCCTCTAGATTTCTCCTAGAAAGTACGAATGTGTAGAGCTGGTGTCTGCATGTGGAACCTATTAGAGTTTCCCAGTATAAAATTAAGTGTTCCCTGATATAAAACATTCAAAACAAGAAAGTACATCGATAATATCCAGAAAACACAAACACAGGGGCTGTTGCAATATCTGGGATTGAGTTAGACAAAACAAAACCGGATATTTCGGGATACGTCCAGTAACTTCCAGGCAAAGTGGTGTGGAATTTGTATGCAATATACCAAGAAAATTACAGTAAAATTGGTTTTGGAGAAAAGCAAAGTCTTTTCGTTAGGCAAGTGCATAAAATGTCATGTATACAAACAGAAATATCATGTTTGTTTGCCGCAGTTCCTCTTGCTTTCTCGCTAGAAAATACGAATGTGTAGAGCTGGTATCTCCATGTGGAACCTCTGAGTGTTTCCCAGTACAAAATTAAATGTTCCCTGATTAAAAAATTTCAAAATATAATGTCCATTTATAATATCCAGAAAACACAAACTCAGAGGCAGTCGCACTTTCTGGGAAACAGTTAGCCAAAACACAACCGGACATTTCCGGTTTCATCCAGTCATATCCGGAAAAAGTGGTGTGCAATTCGTATGCAATGGGCCGAGAAAATCAAAGTAAAAATGATTTTGGAGAAAAGCAAAGTCTTTTCGTTAGGCAAGTGCATAAAATGTCACGTATAGAAACAGCAATATCATGTTTGCTTGCCGCAGTTCCTCTAGCTTTCACCCTAGAAATTACAAATGTGTAGAGCTGGTGTCTCCATGTGGAACCAGTTTCCCAGCACAAAATTAAATGTTCCCTAATAAAAACTTTCAAAACAATAAAGTCCTTCGATAATATCCAGAAAATACAAACACAGGGGCTGTGGCAATATGTGGGATTGAGTTAGCCAAAACAAAACCGGATATTTCTGGTTACATCCAGTCATATCCGGACAAACTGTTGTGCAATTCGTATGCAATGGACAGACAAAATCACAGTAAAAATGGTTTTGGAGAAAAGCAAAGTCTTTTCATAGGCAAGTGCATAAAATGCCATCTATACAAACAGAAATATCATGTTTGTTTGCCGCAGTTCCTATATATTTCTCCTAGAAAATACGAATGCGTAGAGCTTCTGTCTTCATCTGGAACCAATTAGAATTTCCCAGGATGAAATTAAATTTTACCTGATTAAAAAAAAAAAAAAACTTTCAAAACAGTAAAGTCCATCGATAATTTCCAGAAAACACAAACACAGGGGCTGTGGCAATATCTGGGATTGAGTTAGCCAAAACAAAACCGGATATTTCCGGTTTCTTCCAGTCATATCCCGACAAAGTGGTGTGCAATTCTTATGCAATGTACAGACAAAATCACAGTAAAAATGGTTTTGGAGAAAAGCAAAGTCTTTTCGTTAGGCAAGTGCATAAAATGCCATCTATACAAACGGAAATATCATGATTGTTTGCCACAGTTAATTGAGATTTCACCAAAGAAAATATGAATATGTAGAGCTAGTTTCTCCATGTGGAACCAGTGAGTGTTTCCCAGTACAAAATTAAATGTTCCCTGATAAAAAAATTCAAACAATAATGTCCATTGATAATATCCAGAAAACAAAAACACAGGGGCTGCGGCAATATCTGGGATTCAGTTAGCTAAAACACAACCGCATATTTCTGGTTTCATCCAGTCATGTCGGGACATACTTGTTAGGAATTTGTATGCAATGGACCGACAAAATCATACTAAAAATGGTTTTGGAGAAAAGCAAAGTCTTTTGGTTAGGCAAGTGCATAAAATGCCATCTATACAAACAGAAATATCATGTTTGTTTGCCACAGTTCCTCTCGCTTTCTCCTAGAAAATATGAATGTGTAGAGCTGGTGTCTCCATGTGGAACCAATTAGAGTTACCCAGTACAAAATTAAATATTCCCTGACAAAAAACATTTGAAACTATAAATTACTTTGGTAATATCCAGAAAACCCAAACACAGGGGTTGTGGCAATATCTGGGATTGAGTTAGCCAAAACAAAACCGGATACTTCCGGTTTCATCCAGTCATCTATGGAAAAAGTCGTGTGGAATTATTATGCAATGGACTGAGAAAATTACATTGAAAAAGGTTATGGAGAAAAGCAAAGTCTTTTCGTTAGGCAAGTGCATAAAATGCCATCTATACAAACAGAAATATCATGTTTGTTTGCCACAGTTCCTCAACCTTTCTTCCTAGAAAATACGAATGTGTAGAGCTGATTTCTGCATGTTGAAGCAGTGAGTATTTCAAAGTACAAAATTAAATGTTACCTGATAATAAACTTTCCAATCAAGAATGTCCATCGATAATATCCAGAAAACACAAACACAGGGGCTGTGGCAATATCTGGATTCAGTTAGCCAAAATACAATCGGATATATCCGGTTTCATCCAGTCATATCCGGACAAAATGCTGTGGAATTCGAATGCAATGGACAGACAAAATCACAGTAATAATGATTTTGGAGAAAAGCATTGTCCTTTCGTTAGGCAAGTGCATAAAATGCCATCTATACAAACAGAAATATCATGATTGTTTGCGGCAGTTCCTCTAGATTTCTCCTAGAAGATACGAATGTGTAGAGCTGGTGTCTCCCTTTAGAACGAATTAGTGTATCCCGGTGTAAAATTAAATGTTCCCTGATTAAAAAAAAACTTTCAAAACAATAAAGCCCTTCGATAATATCAAGAAAACACAAACACAGGGGCTGTGGCAATGTCTGTTATTGAGTTAGCCAAAACAAAATTGGATATTTCAGGTTTCATCTGGTCATATCCGGACAAAGTGGTGTGGAATTAGTATGCAATGGACCGACAAAATCGCAGTAAAAATGGTTTTGGTGTAAAGCAAAGTCTTTTGGTTAGGCAAGTGCATAAAATGCCATGTATTCAAACAGAAATATCATGTTTCTTTGCAGCAGTTCCTCTAGCTTTCTCCCTAGAAAATACGAATGTGTAGAGCTGGTGTCTCCATGTGGAACAACTGAGTGTTTCCCAGTAAAAAAACTAAATGTACCCTGATAAAAAAAAAAACGGTTAAAACAAAAATGACCATTGATAATATACAGAAAACATAAACACAGTGGCTGTGGGAATCTGCGATTGAGTTTGCAAAAAAAAAAAAAAAACAATATTTCCAGTTTCTTCCAGTCATATCCGGACAAAGTGGTTTGCAATTCTTATGCAAGGGACTGAGAAAATTACAGTGAAAATGGTTTTGGAGAAAAGCAAAGTCTTTCGATAGGCAAGTGCATAAAACGTCATGTATAGAAACAGAAATATCATGTTTGCCGCAGTTCCTCTAGCTTTCACGTAGAAAATACGAATGTGCAGAGATGGTTTCTCCATGTTGAACCAAATAGAGTTTCCCAGTACAAAATTAAATGTTCTCTGATAAAAAAAAAACATTCAAAATGGTAAAGTCCTTCGATAATTTCCAGAAAAAACAAACACAGGGGCTGTGGAAATATCTGGGATTGAGTTAGCCAAAAAAACCCAGATATTTCCGGTTTCATCCAGTCATATCCGGACAAAGTGGTGTGGAATTCATGTGCAATGGAATGAGAAAATCAAAGTAAAAATGGTTTTGGAGATAATAAAAGTCTTTTCGTTAGGCAACTGCATAAAATGACTTCTATACAAACAGAAATATCATGTTTGTTTCCCGCAGTTCCTCTAGCTTTCTCCTAGAAAATATGAGTGTGTAGAGCTGGTGTCTCCATGTTGAACCAATTAGAGTTTCCCAGTCCAAAATTAAATGTTCCCTGATAAAAAAACATTCAAACCAATAAAGTCCTTCGATAATATCCAGAAAACAAAAACACAGTGGCTGTCGCAATATCTGGGATTGAGTTAGCCAAAACACAAGCGGATATTTCCCCTTTCATCCAGTCATATTCGGAGAAAATGGTGTGGAATTCGCATGCAATCGACTGAGAGAATTACAATGAAAGTAGTTTTGGAGAAAACCAAAGTCTTTTCATTAGGCAGGTGCATAAAATGTCATGTATACAACAGAAATATCATGTTTGTTTTCCACAGTTCCTCTAGCTTTCTCCCTAGAAATTACGAATGTGTAGAGCTGTTGTCTCCATGTGGAAAAAATTAAAGGTTCCCTGATGAAAAAAAAAAAAAAAAACATACAAAAAATATGCTTCGGTAATATCCAGAAAACACAAACACAGGGGCTGTGGCAATATCTGGGATTCAGTTAGCCTAAACACAATCGGATATTTCCGGTTTCATCCAGTCATATCCGGACAAAGTGGTGTGGAATTTGTATGCAATGGACTGAGAAAATCGCAGTAAAAATGGTTTTGGAGAAAAGCAAAGTCTTTTAGTTAGGCAAGTGCATAAAATGCCATCTATACAAAAAGAAATATCATGTTTGTTTGCAGCAGTTCCCCTAGTTTCTCCCTAGAAAATACGAATGTGTAGAGCTGTTGTCTCCATGTCGAACGACTAAGTGTTTCCCAGTACAAAATTAAATGTTTCTGACTAAAAAAAATACTTTCAAAACAATAATGTCCATTGATAATATCCAGAAAACACAAACACAGGGTCTGTGGCAATATCTGGGATTGAGTTAGCCAAAACAAAACCGGATATTTCCCCTTTCATCCAGTCATATCCAGACAAAGTGCTGAGGAATTCCTATGCTATGGACCGTGAAAATCGCAGTAAAAATGGTTTTGGAGTAATGCAAAGTCTTTTCGTTAGACAAGTGCATAAAATGTCATGTATACAAACAGAAATATCATGTTTGTTTGCTGCAGTTCCTCTAGCTTTCTCCTAGAAAATATGAATGTGTAGAGCTGGTGTCTCCATGTTGAACCACTAAGGGTTTCCCAGTACAAAATTAAATGTTTCCTGACTAAAAAAAAAAACACTTTCAAAACAATAATGTCCATTGATAATATCCAGAAAACAAAAACACAGGGGCTATGTCAATATCTGGGATTGAGTTAGCCAAAACAAAACCGGATATTTCCAGTTTCATCCAGTCATATCGGGACAAAGTGCTGTGGAATTCGTATGCAATGGACTGAAATAAATTACAGCAAAAGTGGTTTTGGAGAAAAGCAAAGTGTTTTCGTTAGGCAAGTGCATAAAATGTCATGTATACAAACAGAAATATCATGTTTCTTTGCCGCAGTTCCTCTAGCTTTCTCCTAGAAAATACGAACGTGTAGAACTGGTGTCTCCATGTGGAACCAATTAGAGTTTCTCAGTACAAAATTAAATGTTCCCTGAGGAAAAAAAAAAAAACTTTCACAAAAATAAAGTCCTTCGATAATATCCAGAAAACACAAACACAGGGGCTGTGGCAATATCTGGGATTTAGAGAGTAAAAACTAAACCGCATATTTCTGGTTTCATCCAGTCATATCCAGACAAAGTGGTGTGGAATCCGTATGCAATGGACCGAGAAAATCACAGTAAAAATGGATTTGGAGAAAAGCAAAGTCCTTTTGTTTTGCAAGTGAATATAATGCCATCTATACAAACAGAAATATCATGTTTCTTTGCCACAGTTCCTCTAGCTTTCTCCCTAGAAAATACGAATGTGTAGAGCTGGTGTCTCCATATGGAACCAATTAGCGTTTCCCAGTACAATATTAAATGTTCCCTGAGGAAAAAAAAAACTTTCACAAAAATAAAGTCATTCGATAATATCAAGAAAACCCAAGCACAGGGGCTGTGGCAATATCTGGGATTTAGAGAGTAAAAACTAAACCACATATTTCTGGTTTTATCCAGTCATATCCTGAAAAAGTGGTGTGGAATTTGTATGCAATCGACTGAGAAAATTGCAGTGAAAATGGATTGGAGAAAAGCAAAGTCTTTTCGTTAGGCAAGTCCATAAAATGCTATCTATACAAGGAGAAATATCATGTTTGTTTGCCACAGTTCCTCTAGCTTTCTCGCTAGAAAATACGAATATGTAGAGCTGGTGTCTCCATGTTGAACCAATTAGAGTTTCCAAGTACAAAATTAAATGTTTCCTGATGGAAAAAAAAAACTTTCACAAAAATAAAGTCCTTCGATAATATCCAGAAAACACAAACACAGGGGCTGTGGCAATATCTGTGATTGAGTTAGCTAAAACAAAACCGGATATTTCTGAATTCATCCAGTCATATCCGGAAAAAGTGGTGTGGAATTTGTATGCAATGGAATGAAAAAATCACAGTAAATTGGTTTTGGAGAAAAGCAAAGTCCTTTCGTTAGGAAAGTGCATAAAATCTCATATATACAAACAGAAATATCATGTTTGTTTGCCGCAGTTCCTCTAGCTTTCTCCTAGAAAATACGAATGTGTAGAGCTGGTGACTCCATGTGGAACCATTGAGTATTTCCTAGTAGAAAAGTAAATATTCCCTGATAAAAAATATCTTTGAAAGCAATAATGTCAATTGAATATATCCAGAAAACACAAACACAGGGGCTGTGGCAATATCAGGGACCGAGTTAGCCAAAACAAATCTGGATATTTCCAGTTTCATCCAGTCATATCCAGACAAAGTGGTGTGGAATTCGTATGCAATGGACCGAGAAAATCACAGTAAAAATGGTTTTGGAGAAAGCAAAGTCTTTTCGTTAGCAAGTTCATAAAATGTCATGTATACAAACAGATATATCATGTTTGTTTGCCGCAGTTCCTCTAGCTTTCTCCCTAGAAAATATGAATGTGTAGAGCTGGTGTCTCCATGTGGAACCAGAGTTGCACAGTACAAAATTAAATATTCCCTGATAAAAAAAAAAACTTTCAAAACAATAAAGTCCATCGATAATATCCAGAAAACAGAAACACAGGGGCTGTGGCAATATCTAGGATTTAGATAGTAAAAACTAAGCCGCATATTTCTTGTTTCATCCAGTCATATCCTGACAAAGTGGTGTGGAATTCGTATGCAATGGACCTAGAAAATCACAGTAAAAATGGTTTTGGAGAAAAGCAAAGTCTTTTCGTTAGGCAAGTGAATAAATGTTTTGTAAATAAACAGAAATATCATGTTTGTTTGCCGCAGTTCCTCTAGCTTTCTCCTAGAAAATACGAACGTGTAGAACTGGTGTCTCCATGTGGAACCAATTAGAGTTTCCCAGTACAAAATTAAATGTTCCCTGACAAAAAAAAAACTTTTAAAACAATAAAGTCCTTCGATAATATCCAGAAAACACAAACACAGGATCTGTCACAGTATCTGGGATTGAGTTAGGCAAAACATAACTGGATATTTCGGGTTTCATTCAGTCATATCCGGACAAAGTGGTGTGGAATTTGTATGCAATGGACCGATAAAATCACAGTAAAAATGGCTTTGGAGAAAAAGCAAAGTCATTTCGTTAGGCAAGTGCATAAAATGCCATCTATATAAACAGAAATATCATGTTTCTTTGCCGCAGTTCCTCTAGATTTCACCTTAGAAAATACGAATCCTTAGAGCTGGTGTCTCCATGTGAAACCAATTAGAGTTTCCCAGTACAAAATTAAATGTTACCAGATTAAAAAAAATAAAACTTTCAAAACAATAAAGTACTTCGATAATATCCAGAAAACACAAACACAGGGGCTGTGGCAATATCTGGGATTCAGTTAGCCAAAACACAACTGGATATTTCTGGTTTCATTCAGTCATATCCGAACAAAGTGGTGTGGAATTCGTATGCAATGGATTGAGAAAATCACAGTAAAAATGGCTTTGGAGAAGAGCAAAGTCCTTTCGTTAGGCAAGTGCATAAAATGTCATGTATACAAACAGAAATATCATGTTTGCTTGCCACAGTTCCTCTAGCTTTCTCCCTAGAAAATACGAATGTGTAGAGCTGGTGTCTCCTTGTGGAACCAATTAGAGTTTCCCAGTAGAAAATTAAATGTTACCAGATTAAAAAAAATAAAACTTTCAAAACAATAAAATCCTTCGATAATATCCAGAAAACACAAACACAGGGGCTGTGGCAATATCTGGGATTGAGTTAGCTAAAACAAAACCGGATATTTCCAATTTCATCCAGTCATATCCGGAAAAAGTGGTGTGGAATTTGTATGCAATGGAATGAGAAAATCACAGTAAATTGGTTTTGGAGAAAAGCAAAGTCCTTTCGTTAGGAAAGTGCATAAAATCACATGTATACAAACAGAAATATCATGTTTGTTTGCTGCATTTCCTCTAGCTTTCTCCTAGAAAATACGAATGTGTAGAGCTGGTGTCTCCATGTGGAACCATTGAGTGTTTCCCAGTAGAAAAGTAAATATTCCCTGATGAAAAATACCTTTGAAAGTAATAATGTCAATTGATAATATCCAGAAAACACAAACACAGGGGCTATGGCAATATCAGGGACCGAGTTAGCCAAAACAAATCCGGATATTTCCGATTTCATCCAGTCATATCCGCACAAAGTGGTGTCGAATTCGTATGCAATGGACCGGGAACAGCACATTAAAAATGGATTTGGGGAAAAGCAAAGTGTTTTCATTAGGCAAGTGCATAAAATGTCATGTATACAAACAGAAATGTCATGTTTGTTTGCCGCAGTTCCTCTAGCTTTCTCCTAGAAAATACGAACGTGTACAGCTGGTGTCTCCATGTGCAACGAATTAGAGTTTCCCAGCACAAAATTAAATGTTCCCTGAATAAAAAAAAATTCAAAACAATAAAGTCCTTCTATAATCTCCAGAAAACACAAACACATGGGCTTTGGCAATATCTGGAATTGAGTTAGCCAAAACAAAACCGGATATTTCCAGTTTTGTCCAGTCATATCCGTACAAAGTGTTCTGCAATTCGTATGCAATGGACAGACAAAATCACAGTAAAAATGGCTTTGCAGAAAAGCAAGTCCTTTCGTTAGGCAATTGCATAAAATGTCATATATACAAACAGAAATATCATGTTTGTTTGACGCAGTTCCTCTAAATTTCTCCCTAGAAAATATGAATATGTAGAGCTTCTTTCTACATGTTGAACCACATAGAGTTTCCTAGTAGAAAATTAAATGTTCCGTGATAAAAAAAAAAACTTTCAAAACAATAAAGTCCTTCGATAATATCCAGAAAACACAAACAGAGAGGCGGTCGCAATATCTGGATATCAGTTCAAAAACACAAACGGATATTTCCGGTTTCATCCAGTCATATCCGGACAAAGTGGTGTGGAATTCGTATGCAGTGGACCCAGAATATCACAATAAAAAATTTTGGAGAAAAGCAAAGTCTTTCCCTTAGGCCACTGCATAATATGTCATCTATACAAGCAGAAATATCATGTTTGTTTACAGCAGTTCCTCTAGCTTTCTCCCTAGAAAATACGAATATGTAGAGCTGGTGTCTGCATGTGGAACCAATGAGAGATTCCCAGTACAAAACTAAATGTTCCCTGATGAAAAAAAGAAAAAATACTTTCAAAACAATAAAGTCCATTGATGATATCCAGAAAAAACAAACAGAGGATCTGTGGCAATATCTGTGATTGAGTTAGCCAAAACAAAACCAGATATTTCCGGTATCATCCAGTAATATCCGGGCAAAATGTTGGGGAATTCGCATGCAACGGACTTAGAATATTACAGTAAAAATTGTTTTGGAGAAAAGCAAAGTCTTTTCGTTAGCCTAATGCATAAAATGCCATCTACACAAACAAAAATATCATGCTTTTTTGCCGCAGTTCCTCTAGCTTTCTCGCTAGAAAATACGAATGTTTAGAGCTTGTGTCTCCATGTGGAACCAATTAGTTTCGGAGTACAAAATTACAAGTTCCCATAAAAAAAAATCTTTCAAAACAATAAAGTCCTTCGATAATATCCAGAAAACACAAGCACAGGGGCTGTGGCAATATCTGGGATTTAGAGAGTAAAAACTAAACCGCATATTTCTGGTTTCATCCAGTCATATCCTGAAAAAGTGGTGTGGAATTTGTATGCAATCGACTGAGAAAATCACAGTAAATTGGTTTTGGAGAAAAGCAAAGTCCTTTCGTTAGGAAAGTGCATAAAATCACATGTATACAAACAGAAATATCATGTTTGTTTGCTGCAGATCCTCTGTAGCAATGTCTGGATATCAGTTACCAAAACACAACCGGATATTTCCGGTTTCATCCAGTCATATCCTTACAAAGTGGTTTGGAATTTGTATGCACTGGAGAGACAAAATCTCAGTAAAAATGGTTTTGGAGAAAAGCAAAGTCTTTTCGTTAGGCAAGTGCATAAAATTCCATCTATACAAACAGAAATATCATATTTGTTTGCCTCAGTTCCTCTAGCTTTCTCCTAGAAAATACAAATGTGTTGAGCTGGTGTCTCCATGTGGAACCAATCAGAGCTTCTCAGTGCAAAATTAAATGTTCCCTGATAAAAAAACTTTCAAAACAATAAAGTCCTTTGATAATATACAGAAAACACAAACACAGAGGCTGTCACAATATCTCGAATTCAGTTAGCAAAACACAATCGCATATTTCTGGATTCATCCAGTCATATAGGTACAAAGAGTGTGGAATTCGTATGCAATGGACCAAGAAAATTACATTGAAAATGGTTTTGGAGAAAAGCAAAGTCTTTTCGTTAGGCAAGTGCATAAAATGTCATCTATACAAACAGAAATATCATGTTTGTTTGCCACAGTTCCTCTAGCTTTCTCCTAGAAAATAGGAATGTGTAGAGCTGGTGTCTCCATGTGGAACCAATTAGAGTTTCCCAGTACAAAATTAAATGTTCCCGGATAAAAAAAAAACTTAAAAAAATAAATTCCATTGATGATATCCAGAAAACAGAAACAGAGGATCTGTGGGAATATCTGATATTGAGTTAGCCAAAAGAAAACTGCATATTTGCGGTGTCATCCACTCATATCCGGACAAAGTGGTGTGGAGTTCGTATGCACTGGAGAGACAAAATCACAGTAAAAATGGTTTTGGAGAAAATCAAAATCTTTTCGTTAGGCTAGTGCATAAAATTCCAACTATACAAACAGAAATATCATGTTTGTTTGCTGCAGATACTCTAGCTATCTCTCTAGAAAATACGAATGTGTAGATCTGGTGTCTCCATGTGGAAACAGTGAGTGTTTCCCTGTAGTAAATTAAATGTCCCCTTAAAAAAAACTTTCAAAACAATAAAGTCCATTGATAATATCCAGAAAACACAAACAGAGTATCTGTGGCAATATCTGGGATTGAGTTAGCCAAAACAAAACCGGATATTTCCGGGTTCATCCAGTCATATGCGGACAAAGTTGTGTAGAATTCGTATGCAATGGACTGAGAAAATCCCAGTAAAAATGGCTTTGAAGAATAGCAAAGTCTTTTTGTTAGGCAAGTGCATAAAATGTAATGTGTACAAACTGAAATATTATGTTTGTTTGCCGTAGTTCCTCTAGATTTCTCGCTAGAAAATACGAATGTGTAGAGCTGGTGTCACCATGTGGAACAAATTAGTGTTTCCCAGTATAAAATTAAATATTACCTGATAAAAAAAATCATTCAAAACAATAAAGTCCTTCTATAATATCCAGAAAACACAAACCCAGTATCTGTGGCAATATTGAGGATTCAGTTAGCCAAAACACAACGGGGTATTTCTGATTTCATCCAGTCATATCCAGAAAAAGTGGTTTGGAATTGATGCAATAGACAGACAAAATCACAGTGAAAATGGTTTTGGAGAAAAGCAAAGTCTTTTCGTTAGGCAAGTACATAAAATGTCATGTATACAAACAGAAATATCATGTTTGTTTGCCGCAGTTTCTCTAGTTTTCTCCTAGAAAATACGAATGTGTAGAGCTGGTGTCTCCATGTGGAACCAATTAGTTTCCCAGTAGAAAATTAAATGTTCCCTGAAAAAAAAAATTTTCAAAACAATAAAATCCTTTGATAATATCCAGAAAACACAAACACAGTGGCTGTCGCAATATCTGGATATCAGTTTGCCATAACACAACCGGATATTTCCGGTTTCATCCAGTCATATCCGGAGAAGGTGGTGTGGAATTCGTATGTAATGGACTGAGAAAATCACAGAAAAAATGGTTTTGGAGAAAAGCAAAGTCTTTTCGTTAGCCTAATGGATAAAATGCCATCTACACAAACATAAATATCATGTGTTTTTGACGCAGTTCCTCTAGCTTTCTCCCCAGAAAATACAAATAGGTAGAGCTGGTTGTCTCCATGTGGAAGCAATTAGTTTCCCAGTACAAAATTAAATGTTCCCTTATGAAAAAAAAAACTTTCAAAACAATAAAGTCCATTGATGTTATCCAGAAAACACAAACAGAGGATCTGTGGCAATATCTGTGATTGAGTTAGCCAAAACAAAACCGGATATTTCTGGTATCATCCAGTCATATCCGGACAAAGTGGTGGGGATTTCGCATGCAATGGAAAGAGAAAATTACAGTAAAAATGGTTTTGGAAAAAAGCAAAGTCTTTTTGTTAGGCATGTGCATAAAATGTCATGTATACAAACAGAAATATCATATGTGTTTGCCACAGTTCCTCTAGCTTTCTCGCTAGAAAATACGAATGTGTAGAGCTGGTGTCTCCATGTGGAACCAGAGTTTCCCAGTACAAAATTAAATGTTCACTGATAAAAAACATTCAAAACCATAAAGTCCTTCGATAATATCCAGAAAGCACAAACAAAGAGGCTGTCGCAATATCTGGGATTCAGCTAGCCAAAATACAACCTCATATTTCTGGTTTCATTCACTCATATCAGTACGAGGTGGTGTGTAATTTGTATGCAATGCACAGACAAAATCACAGTAAAATGGTTTTGGAGAAAAGCAAAGACTTTTCGTTAGGCAAGTGCATTAAATATCATTTATACAAACAGAAATATCATGTTTGTTTGCGCCAGTTCCTCTAGCTTTCTCGCTAGAAAATACGAATGTGTAGAGCTGGTGTCTCCATGGGGAACCAATTAGAGTTTCCCAGTACAAAATTAAATGTTCACTGATAAAAAACATTCAAAACAATAAAGTCCTTCGATAATATCCAGAAAGCACAAACACAGGGCCTGTCGCAATGTCTGGGATTCAGTTAGCCAAAACACAACCTCATATTTCTGGTTTCATTCACTCATATCAGGACGAGCTGGTGTGGAATTCGTATGCAATGGACAGACAAAATCACAGTAAAAATGGTTTTGGAGAAAAGCAAAGTCTTTTCTTTAGGCAAGTGCCTAAAATGTCATGTATACAAACAGAAATATCATGTTTGTTTGCCGCAGTTCCTCTAGTTTTCTCCTAGAAAATACGAATGTGTAGATATGGTGTCTCCATGTGGAACCAATTAGTTTCCCAATAGAATATTAAATGTTCCCTGATTAAAAAAATCTTTCAAAACAATAAAATCCTATGATAATATCCAGAAAACACAAACACAGTGGCTGTCGCAATATCTGGATATTAGTTTGCCTAACACAACCGGATATTTCCGGTTTCATGCAGTCATATCATGTTTGTTTGCCTCAGTTCCTCCAGCTTTCTCCCCAGAAATTACGAATGTGTAGAGCTGGTGTCTCCATGTGGAACCAAATAGAGTTTCCCAGTATAAAATTAATTGTTACCTGATTAAAAAAAAGCTTTCAAAACAATAAAGTCCTTCGATAATATCCAGAAAACACAAACACAGGGGCTGTAGCAAAATCTGGGATTAAGTTAGCCAAAACACAAACGGATATTTCCCTTTCATCGGTCATATGTGGATAAAATGGTGTGCAATTCGTATGCAATGGACCGAGAAAATCACAGTAAAAACGGTTTTGGAGAAAAGCAAAGTCCTTTCGTTAATCAAGTGCATAAAATTCCATCTATACAAACAGAAATATCATGTTTGTTAGAGGCAGTTCCTCTAGCTTTCTGCTAGAAAATACGAAAGTGCAGAGCTCGTGTCTCCATGTGGAACCAATTAGGCTTTCCCAGTACAAAATTAAATGTTCCCTGATTAAAAAAAAAACATTCAAAACAATAAAGTCCTTCGATAATATCCAGAAAACACAAACACAGGGGCTGTCGCAATATCTGGGAATGAGTTAGTCAAAACAAAACCGGATATTTCCGGTTTCATCCAGTCATATCCAGACAAAGTGGTATGGAATTCGAATGCAATGGACAGAAAAAAATCACAGTAAAAACGGTTTTGGAGAAAAGCAAAGTCTTTACGTTAGGCAAGTGCATAAATTTCCATCTATATAAACAGAAATATCATGTTTGTTTACCGCAGTTCCTCTAGCGTTCTCACTAGAAAATACGAATGTGTAGAGCTGGTTTCTGCATGTGGAACCAGAGACTGTTTCCCAGTACAAAATTAAATGTTCCCTGATAAAAAAAAAAAACTTTCAAAACAATAATGTCCATTGATAATATCCAGAAAACACAAACACAGCGGCTGTGGCAAAATCTGGGATTAAGTTAGCCAAAAAAAAAAAAAAACCCAGAGATTTCCGGTTTCAACCAATCATATCCGGAAAAAATGGTGTGCAATTCGTATGCAATGGACTGAGAAAATCACAAGAAAATTAATTTTGGAGAAAAGCAAAGTCGTTTCGTAAGGCAAGTGCATAAAATGTCATGTATACAAACAGAAATATCATGTTTGCTTGCCGCAGTTCCTCAAGTTTTCTCTAAAAAATATGAATGTGTAGAGCTTGTGTCTCCAAGTGGAACCAATTAGAGTTTCTCAGTACAAAATTAAATGTTCCCTGAAAAAAAAAACTCTTTCATAATACAAAAGTCCTTCAATAATATCCAGAAAACACAAACACAGGGGCAGTGTCAATATCTCGGATTCAGTTAGCCAAAACAATATCGGATATTTCCAGTTTCATCCAGTCAAATCCAAAAACGTGGTGTGGAATTTGTATGTAATTGACCGAGGAAATCACAGTAAAAATGGTTTTGGAGAAAAGCCAAGTCTTTTCATTAGGCAAGTGCATAAAATGCCATCTACATAAACAGAATAATGTCCATTGATAATATCCAGAAAACACAAACACAGGGGCTGTGGCAATATTTGGGATTGAGTTAGCCAAAACAAAACCGGATATATACGGTTTCTTACAGTCATATCCGGAAAAACTGGTGTAGAATTCATATGCAATGGACTGAGAGAATTGCAGTGAAAATGGTTTTGGAGAAAAGCAAAGTCTTTTCGTTAGTCAAGTGCATAAAATCCATCTATACAAACAGAAATATCATGTTTGCTTGCCGCAGTTCCTCTAGCTTTCTCCCCACAAAATACAAATGTGTAGATCTGGTGTCTCCATGTGGAACCAATTAGAGTTTCCCAGTACAAAATTAAATGTTCCCTGATAAAGAAACATTCAAAACAATAAAGTCCTTCGATAATATCCAGAAAACACAAACACAGAGGCTGTCGCAATAGCTTGGATTGAGTTAGCCAAAACACAAGTGGTTATTTCCGGTTTCATCCAGTCATATCCGTACAAAGTGTTGTGCAATTCGTATGCAACGGACAGACAAAATCACAGTAAAAATGGTTTCGGAGAAAAGCAAAGTCCTTTCGTTAAGAAGTGCATAAAATACCATCTATACAAACAGAAATATCATGATTGTTTGCCGCAGTTCCTCTAAATTTCGTCCTAGAAAATACGAATGTGTAGAGCTGCTTTCTGCATGTGGAACCAGTGAGTGTTTCCCAGAATAAAATTAAATGTTCCCTGATGAAAAAAAAACTTTCAAAACAATAATGACCATTGATAATATCCAGAAAACACAAACACAGGGGCTGTGGCAATATCTGGGATTGAGTTGGCCAAAACAAACCTGGATGTTTCCAGTTTCATCCAGTAGTATCCGGACAAAGTGGAGTGGAATTCGTATGCAATGGACTGAGAAAATTGCAGTGAAATGGTTTTGGAAAAAAGCAAAGCATTTGCGTTAGGCAAGTGCATAAAATGCCATGATTTTAAAAGTAATACCAAGTTTGTTTGTCGCAGTTGCTCTAGCTTTCTCAGTAGAAAATAAGAATGTGTAGAGCTGGTTTCTACATGTGGAACCACTGAGTGTTTCCCAGTACAAAATTAAATGTTCCCTGATAAAAAAAAGTTTCAAGACAATAATGTCCATTGATAATATCCAGAAAACACAAACACAGGGGCTGTGGCAATATCTGGGATTCAGTTAGCCAAAACAAAACCACATATATCTGGTTTCATCCAGTAATATCCGGACAAAGTGATGTAGAATTTGTATGCAATGGAAAGAGAAAATCACAGAAAAATGGTTTTGAAGAAAAGCCAAGTCTTTTGTTAGGCAAGTGCATAAAATGTCATGTATACAAACAGAAATATTATGTTTGTTTGCTGCAGTTCCTCTAGCTTTTTCGCTAGAAAATACGAATGTGTAGAGCTGGTGTCTCCATGTAGAACCACTTAGAGTTTCCCAGTACAAAATTAAATGTTCCTTGATAATAAACATTCAAAACAATAAAGTCCTTCGATAATATCCAGAAAACAGAAACACAGAATCTGTCACAATATCTAGGATTCAGTTAGCCGAAAAAAACCGGATATATCCGGTTTCATCCAGTCATATCCAGACAAAGTGGTGTGGAATTCGTATGAAATGGACCGAGAAAATAACAGTAAAAATGGTTTTGGAGAAAGCAGTCTTTTCGTTAGGCAAGTGCATAAAATGTCATGTATACAAACAGAAATATCATGATTTTTTGCCCCAGTTCTTTTAGATTTCTCCGCAGGAAATACGAATGTGTAGAGCTGGTTTCTCCATGTGGAACCAATTAGAGTTTCCTAGTACAAAATTAAATGTTCCCTGATTAAAAAACCTTCTAAACACAAAAGTCCGTCGATAATATCCAGAAAACCCAAACACAGAGCAGTCGCAATATCAGGGATTGAGTTAGCCAAAAACAACAGGATATTTCCGGTTTCATGCAGACATATCCGGAAATAGTGCTGTCAAATTCGTATGCAATGGACTGAGAAAATTACAGTGAAAGTGATTTTGGAGAAAAATAAAGTCTTTTCGTTAGGCAAGTGCATAAAATGCCATCTAGACAAACAGAAATATCATGTTTGTTTGTCGCAGTTCCTCTAGATTTCTCGCTAGAAAATACGAATGTGTAGAGCTGGTGTCTCCATGTGAACTAATTAGAGTTTCCGAATACAAAATTAAATGTTCCCTGATTAAAAAAAAAAAAACGTTCAAAAAAATAAAGTCCTTCGATAATATCCAGAAAACAGAAACACAGAGGCTGTCTCAATATCTGGGATTGAGTTAGCCAAATGGTTTTGGAGAAAAGCAAAGTCATTTTGTTAGGCAAGGGCATAAAATGTCATGTACACAAACAGAAATATCATTTTTGTTTGCTGTAGTTCGTATAGCTTTCTCCCTGGAAAATACGAATATGTAGAGCAGGTGTCTCCATGTGGAACCAATTAGACTTTCCCAGTACAAAATGAAATGTTCCCTGAGAGGGAAAAAAAAAACTTTCAAAACAATAATGTCGATTGATAATATCCAGAAAACACAAACATAGGGGCTGTGGCAAAATCTGGGATTGAGTTAGCCAAAACAAAACCAGATATTTCCGGTTTCATCCAGTCATATCCAAACAAAGTGGTGTGGAATTCGTATGCAATGGACTGAGAAAATTGTAGTGAAAATGGTTTTGGAGAAAAGCAAAGTCTTTTCGTTAGGCAAGTGCATAAAATGCCATCTATACAAACAGAAATATCATGTTTGTTTGCCGCATTTCTTCTATCTTTCTCCTAGAAAATATGAATGTGTAGAGCTGGTGTCTCCATGTGGAACCAACCAGAGTTTCCCAGTACAAAATTATATGTTCCCTGATAAAAAAAACCTTCAAAACACAAAAGTCCATTGATAATATCCAGAAAACACAAACACAGAACTGTTGCAATATCTGGGATTCAGTTAGCCAAAAACAACAAGATATTTCCGGGTTCATTCAGTCATATCCGGACAAAGTGGTATGGAATACGTATGCAATGGACCGAGAAAATTACAGTAAAAATGGTTTTTGAGAAAAGAAAAGTCTTTTCGTTAGGCAAGTGCATAAAACTTCATGTATAGAAATAGAAATATCATATTTGTTTGCCGCAGTTCCTCTAGCTTTCAAATAAAAAATACGAATGTGTAGAACTTGTGGCTCCATGTGGATCCAATTAGAGTTTCCCAGTACAAAATTAAATGTTCTTTGATCAAAAACATTCAAAATAGTAAAGTCATTCGAAAATATCCAGAAAACACAAGCGCAGAGGCTGTCGCGATATCTGCGATTGAGTTAGCCAAAACAAAACCGGACATTTCCGGTTTCAACCAGTCATAGTGGTGTGGAATTCGTATGCAATGTACCGAGAAAATCACTGTAAAAATGGTTTTGGAGAAAAGCAAAGTCTTTTCGTAAGGCAAGTGCATAAAATGTCATGTATACACACAGCAATATCATGTTTGTTTGCCGTAGTTCCTCTAGCTTTCTCCCTAGAAAATACGAATGTGTAGAGCTGGTGTCTCCAAGCGGAACAAATCAGAGTTTCCCAGTAGAAAATTAAATGTTCCCTGATTAAAAAAAAAAAAACATTCAAATGAAAACTCCTTCGATAATATCCAGAAAACACAAATACAGGGGCTGTGGTAATATCTGTGATTCAGTTAGACAAAACAAAACTGGATATTTCCGGTTTCATAGAGTCATATCCGGACAAAGTGGTGTGGAATTTGCATGCAATGGACCGAGAAAATCACAGTACAAATGGTTTTGGAGAAAATCAAATTCCTTTCGTTAGGCAAGTACATAAATTGTCATGAATACAAACAGAAATATGTTTCTTTGCCGCAGTTCCTCTAGCTTTCTCCTAGAAAATAAGGATGTGTAGAGATTGTGTCTCCATGTGGAACCAGTTAGAGTTTCCCGGTACAAAATTAAATGTTCCCTGATAAAAAAACTTTCAAAACAATAAAGTCCTTCGATAATATCCAGAAAACACAAACACAGGCGCTATGGCAATATCTGGGATTGAGTTAGCCAAAAAAAAAACGGACATTTCCGGTTTCATCAAGTCATATCCGGACAAAGTGGTGTGGAATTCGTATGCAATGGACCGAGAAAATCACAGTGAAAGTGCTTTTGGAGAAAAGCAAAGTCCTTTCGTTAGGCAAGTACATAAAATGTCATGTATACAAACAGAAATATCATGTTTGTTTGCCGCAGTTCCTCTAGCTTTCTCCTAGAAAATACGAACGTGTAGAGCTGGTGTCTCCATGTGGAACCCATTAGAGTTTCCCAGTACAAAATTAAATGTTCCCTGACTAAAAAACATTCAAAACAATAAACTCCTTCGATAATATCCAAAAAACACAAACACAGGTGCTGTGGCGATATCTGGGATTGAGTTAGCCAAAACAAAACCGGAGATTTCCTTTTTCATCCAGTCATATCTGGACAAAGTGGTGTGGAATATGTATGCAATGGACCGCGAAAATCACAGTAAAAATGGTTTTGGAGAAAAGCAACGTCTTTTTGTTATGCAGGTGCATAAAATGTCATATATACAAACAGAAATATCATGTTTGTTTACCGCAGTTCCTCTAGCTTTCTCGCTAGAAAATACGAGTTTGTAGAGCTGGTGTCTCCATGTGGAACCAATTAGAGTTTCCCAGTAGAAAATTAAATGTTCCCTGATAAAAAAACATTCAAAACAATAAAGTCCTTCGATAATATCCAGAAAACACAAACGCAGGGGCTGTGGCAATATCTCGGATTCAGTTAGCCAAAACACAAGCTGATATTTCCCCTTTAATACAGTCATATTCAGACAAAGTGATGTGGAATTCATATACAATGGACTGAGAAAATCACAGTAAAAATGGTTTTGGAGAAAAGCAAAGTTCTTTCGTTTGGCAAGGATATAAAATGTCATGTATACAAACAGAAATTTCATGTTTGTTTGCCACAGTTCCTCTAGCTTTCTCAGTAGATAATACGAATGTGTAGAGCTGGTGTCTCCATGTGGAACAAATTAGAGTTTCCCAGTAAAAAATTAAATGTTCCCTGATAAAAAAAATACTTTCAAAACAATAATGTCGATTGATAATATCTAGAAAACACAAACAGAGGGGCTGTGGCAATCTGGGATTGAGTTAGCCATAACAAAACCGATATGTCCGGTTTCATCCAGTAAAATCCGTACAAAGTGGTGTGGAATTCGTATGCAATGGACTGACAAAATCACAGTAAAAATGGTTTTGGAGAAAAGCAAAGTCTTTTCGTTAGGCAAGTGCATAAAATACCATCTATACAAACAGAAATATCATCTTTGTTTGCCGCAGTTCCTCTAGCTTTCTCCCTACAAAATACGAATGTGTATAGCTGGTGTCTCCATATGGAACCAGTCAGTGTTTCCCAGTACAAAATTAAATGTTCCCTGGTAAAAAAAAAAAAAAACTTTCAGAACAATAATGTCCATTGATATTGTCCAGAAAATTCAAACACAAGGGCTGTGGTAATCTCTGGGATTCAGTTAGAAAAAAAAAAAACCCGGATATTTCCGGCTTCATCCAGTCGTATCCGGAGAACGTGGTGTGGAATTCGTATGCAATGGACCGAGAAAATTACAGTAAAGATGGTTTTGGAGAAAAGCAAAGTCTTTTCGTTAGGCAAGTGCATAAAATATCATCTATACAAACAGAAATATCATGTTTGCCTCAGTTCCTCTCGATTTCTCCTAGACAATACAGATATGTAGTGCTGAGTCTCCATGTGGAACCAATTAGAGTTTCCCAGTATAAAATTAAACGTTCCCTGATAAAAAAAAAAAACATTCAAAACAATAAACTCCTTAGATAATATCCAGAAAACAGAAACACAGAGGCTGTCGAAATAAATGGGATTCATTTAGCCAAAACACAAGCGGTTATTTCCCCTTTCATCCACTCATATCCGGACAAAGTGGTGTGGAATTCATATGCAATGGACCGAGAAAATCACAGTGAAAATGGTTTTGTAGAAAAGCAAAGTCTTTTTGTTAGGCAAGTGCATAAAATGCCATCTATACAAACGGAAATATCATGATTGTTTGCCGAAGTTCCTTTAGATTTCTCCCCAGAAATATGAATGTGTAGAGCTGGAGTCTCCATGTGGAACCAGTGAGTGTTTCCCAGTGCAAAATTAATGTTCCCTGAAAAAAAATTTCAAAACAATAATGAACATTGATAATATCCAGAAAACACAAACACAGAGGCTGTCGCAATATCTGGGATTCAGTTAGCCAAAACAAAACTGGATATTTACCCTTTCATCCAGTCATATGCGGATAAAGTGTTGTGGCATTCTAATGCAATGGACCGAGAAAAAACAGTAAAAATGGTTTTGGAGAAAAGTAAAGTCTTTTCGTTGGGCAACTGCATAAAATGTCATGTATAGAAACAGAAATATGTTTGTTTGCAGCAGTTCCTCTAGCTTTCTTCTAGAAAATACGAATGTGTAGAGCTGGTGTCTCCATGTGGAACCAATTAGAGTTTCCCAGTACAAAATTAAATGTTCCCTGATAAAAAACATTCAAAACAGTAATGACCATTGATAATATCCAGAAAACACAAACACAGAGTCTGTCGCAATATCTTGGATTGAGTTAGCCAAAACAGAACCGGATATTCCCTGTTTCATCCAGTCATATCTGATCAAAGTGGTCTGCAATTCGTATGCAATGGACAGACAAAATCACAGTAAAAATGGTTTTGGAGAAAAGCAAAGTCTTTTCTTTAGGCAAGTGCATAAAATGTCATGCATACAAACAGAAATATCATGTTTGCTTGCCGCAGTTCATCTAGCCATCTCGCTAGAAAATACGAATGTGTAGAGCTGGTGTTTCCATGTGGAACCAGTGAGTGTTTCCCAGTACAAAATTAAATGTTCCCTGATAAAAAAATAAAACAAAATTCAAAACTATAAATTCTTTCGATAATATCCAGAAAACACAAACACAGGTCTTGTAGCAATATCTGGGATTGAGTTAAGTAAAAACAACAGGATATTTCCGGTTTAAACAAGTGAAATCCGTACAAAGTGGTGTGCAATTCTTATGCAATGGACAGACAAAATCACAGTAAAATGGTTTTGGATAAAAGCAAAGCCTTTTCATTATGCAAGTGCATAAAATGCCATCTATACAAACAGAAATATCATGTTTGTTTGCCGCAATTCTTCTAGCTTTCTCGCTAGAAAATACGAATGTGTAGAGCTGTTGTCTCCATGTGGAACAAGTGAGTGTTTCCCTGTACAAAATTAAATGTTCCTTGATTAAAAAATATTCAAAAGAATAAAGTCCTTCGATAATATCCAGAAAACACAAACACAGAGGCTGTCGCAATATCTGGGATTCAGTTAGCCAAAACACAAGCTGATATTTCCCCTTTCATCCAGTCATATCCAGACAAAGTGAGATGGAATTCGTATACAATGAACCGAGAAAATCGCATTAAAAAGGTTTTGGAGAAAAGGAAAGTCATTTCGTTAGGCAAGGGCATAAAAGTTCATGTATACAAACAGAAATATCATGTTTGTTTGCCGTAGCTCCTCTAGCTTTCTCCCTAGAAAATACGAATGTGTAGAGCTGGTGTCTCCATGCGGAACCAATCAGAGTTTCCCAGTAGAAAATTAAATGTTCCCTGATTAAAAAAAAAACATTCAAAACACAAAACTCCTTCGATAATATCCAGAAAACACAAACACAGGGGCTGTTTCAATATCTGGGATTCAGTTAGACAAAACAAAACTGGATATTTCCGGTTTCATACAGTCATATCCAGACAAAGTGGTGTGGAATTTGCATGCAATGGACCGAGAAAATCACAGTACAAATGGTTTTGGGAAAATCAAATTCCTTTCGTTAGGCAAGTACATAAATTGTCATGTATACAAACAGAAATATGTTTCTTTGCCGCAGTTCCTCGAGCTTTCTCCTAGAAAATAAGAATGTGTAGAGATTGTGTCTCCATGTGGAACCAATTAGAGTTTCCCAGTACAAAATTAAATGTTCCCTGATAAAAAAACTTTCAAAACAATAAAGTCCTTCGATAATATCCAGAAAACACAAACACAGGTGCTATGGCAATATCTGGGATTGAGTTAGCAAAAAAAAAAAAAACCGGACATTTCCGGTTTCATCAAGTCATATCCGGACAAAGTGGTGTGGAATTCGTATGCAATGGACCGAGAAAATCACAGTAAAAATGGTTTTGGAGAAAAGCAAAGACTTTTCGTTAGGCAAGTGCATAAAATGTCATGTATACAAACAGAAATATCATATGTGTTTGCCACAGTTCCTCTAGCTTTCTCGCTAGAAAATATGAATGTGTAGAGCTGGTGTCTCCATGTGGAACCAATCAGAGTTTCCCAGTACAAAATTAAATGTTCACTGATAAAAAACATTCAAAACCATAAAGTCCTTCGATAATATCCAGAAAGCACAAACACAGGTGCTGTGGCGATATCTGGGATTGAGTTAGCCAAAACAAAAGCGGACATTTCCTTTTTCATCCAGTCATATCTGGACAAAGTGGTGTGGAATATGTATGCAATGGACCGCGAAAATCACAGTAAAAATGGTTTTGGAGAAAAGCAACGTCTTTTTGTTATGCAGGTGCATAAAATGTCATATATACAAACAGAAATATCATGTTTGTTTACCGCAGTTCCTCTAGCTTTCTCGCTAGAAAATACGAGTTTGTAGAGCTGGTGTCTCCATGTGGAACCAATTAGAGTTTCCCAGTAGAAAATTAAATGTTCCCTGATAAAAAAACATTCAAAACAATAAAGTCCTTCGATAATATCCAGAAAACACAAACGCAGGGGCTGTGGCAATATCTCGGATTCAGTTAGCCAAAACACAAGCTGATATTTCCCCTTTAATACAGTCATATTCAGACAAAGTGATGTGGAATTCATATACAATGGACTGAGAAAATCACAGTAAAAATGGTTTTGGAGAAAAGCAAAGTTCTTTCGTTTGGCAAGGATATAAAATGTCATGTATACAAACAGAAATTTCATGTTTGTTTGCCACAGTTCCTCTAGCTTTCTCAGTAGATAATACGAATGTGTAGAGCTGGTGTCTCCATGTGGAACAAATTAGAGTTTCCCAGTAAAAAATTAAATGTTCCCTGATAAAAAAAAATACTTTCAAAACAATAATGTCGATTGATAATATCTAGAAAACACAAACAGAGGGGCTGTGGCAATCTGGGATTGAGTTAGCCATAACAAAACCGATATGTCCGGTTTCATCCAGTAAAATCCGTACAAAGTGGTGTGGAATTCGTATGCAATGGACTGACAAAATCACAGTAAAAATGGTTTTGGAGAAAAGCAAAGTCTTTTCGTTAGGCAAGTGCATAAAATACCATCTATACAAACAGAAATATCATCTTTGTTTGCCGCAGTTCCTCTAGCTTTCTCCCTACAAAATACGAATGTGTATAGCTGGTGTCTCCATATGGAACCAGTCAGTGTTTCCCAGTACAAAATTAAATGTTCCCTGGTAAAAAAAAAAAAAAAAAAACCTTTCAGAACAATAATGTCCATTGATAATGTCCAGAAAATTCAAACACAAGGGCTGTGGTAATCTCTGGGATTCAGTTAGAAAAAAAAAACCCGGATATTTCCGGCTTCATCCAGTCGTATCCGGAGAACGTGGTGTGGAATTCGTATGCAATGGACCGAGAAAATTACAGTAAAGATGGTTTTGGAGAAAAGCAAAGTCTTTTCGTTAGGCAAGTGCATAAAATATCATCTATACAAACAGAAATATCATGTTTGCCTCAGTTCCTCTCGATTTCTCCTAGACAATACAGATATGTAGTGCTGAGTCTCCATGTGGAACCAATTAGAGTTTCCCAGTATAAAATTAAACGTTCCCTGATAAAAAAAAACATTCAAAACAATAAACTCCTTAGATAATATCCAGAAAACAGAAACACAGAGGCTGTCGAAATAAATGGGATTCATTTAGCCAAAACACAAGCGGTTATTTCCCCTTTCATCCACTCATATCCGGACAAAGTGGTGTGGAATTCATATGCAATGGACCGAGAAAATCACAGTGAAAATGGTTTTGTAGAAAAGCAAAGTCTTTTTGTTAGGCAAGTGCATAAAATGCCATCTATACAAACGGAAATATCATGATTGTTTGCCGAAGTTCCTTTAGATTTCTCCCCAGAAATATGAATGTGTAGAGCTGGAGTCTCCATGTGGAACCAGTGAGTGTTTCCCAGTGCAAAATTAATGTTCCCTGAAAAAAAATTTCAAAACAATAATGAACATTGATAATATCCAGAAAACACAAACACAGAGGCTGTCGCAATATCTGGGATTCAGTTAGCCAAAACAAAACTGGATATTTACCCTTTCATCCAGTCATATGCGGATAAAGTGTTGTGGCATTCTAATGCAATGGACCGAGAAAAAACAGTAAAAATGGTTTTGGAGAAAAGTAAAGTCTTTTCGTTGGGCAACTGCATAAAATGTCATGTATAGAAACAGAAATATGTTTGTTTGCAGCAGTTCCTCTAGCTTTCTTCTAGAAAATACGAATGTGTAGAGCTGGTGTCTCCATGTGGAACCAATTAGAGTTTCCCAGTACAAAATTAAATGTTCCCTGATAAAAAACATTCAAAACAGTAATGACCATTGATAATATCCAGAAAACACAAACACAGAGTCTGTCGCAATATCTTGGATTGAGTTAGCCAAAACAGAACCGGATATTCCCTGTTTCATCCAGTCATATCTGATCAAAGTGGTCTGCAATTCGTATGCAATGGACAGACAAAATCACAGTAAAAATGGCTTTGGAGAAAAGCAAAGTCTTTTCGTTAGGCAAGTGCATAAAATGTCATGCATACAAACAGAAATATCATGTTTGCTTGCCGCAGTTCATCTAGCCATCTCGCTAGAAAATACGAATGTGTAGAGCTGGTGTCTCCATGTGGAACCAGTGTTTCCCAGTACAAAATTAAATGTTCCCTGATAAAAAAATAAAACAAAATTCAAAACTATAAATTCTTTCGATAATATCCAGAAAACACAAACACAGGTCTTGTAGCAATATCTGGGATTGAGTTAAGTAAAAACAACAGGATATTTCCGGTTTAAACAAGTGAAATCCGTACAAAGTGGTGTGCAATTCTTATGCAATGGACAGACAAAATCACAGTAAAATGGTTTTGGATAAAAGCAAAGCCTTTTCATTATGCAAGTGCATAAAATGCCATCTATACAAACAGAAATATCATGTTTGTTTGCCGCAATTCTTCTAGCTTTCTCGCTAGAAAATACGAATGTGTAGAGCTGTTGTCTCCATGTGGAACAAGTGAGTGTTTCCCTGTACAAAATTAAATGTTCCTTGATTAAAAAATATTCAAAAGAATAAAGTCCTTCGATAATATCCAGAAAACACAAACACAGAGGCTGTCGCAATATCTGGGATTCAGTTAGCCAAAACACAAGCTGATATTTCCCCTTTCATCCAGTCATATCCAGACAAAGTGAGATGGAATTCGTATACAATGAACCGAGAAAATCGCATTAAAAAGGTTTTGGAGAAAAGGAAAGTCATTTCGTTAGGCAAGGGCATAAAAGTTCATGTATACAAACAGAAATATCATGTTTGTTTGCCGTAGCTCCTCTAGCTTTCTCCCTAGAAAATACGAATGTGTAGAGCTGGTGTCTCCATGCGGAACCAATCAGAGTTTCCCAGTAGAAAATTAAATGTTCCCTGATTAAAAAAAACATTCAAAACACAAAACTCCTTCGATAATATCCAGAAAACACAAACACAGGGGCTGTTTCAATATCTGGGATTCAGTTAGACAAAACAAAACTGGATATTTCCGGTTTCATACAGTCATATCCAGACAAAGTGGTGTGGAATTTGCATGCAATGGACCGAGAAAATCACAGTACAAATGGTTTTGGGAAAATCAAATTCCTTTCGTTAGGCAAGTACATAAATTGTCATGTATACAAACAGAAATATGTTTCTTTGCCGCAGTTCCTCGAGCTTTCTCCTAGAAAATAAGAATGTGTAGAGATTGTGTCTCCATGTGGAACCAATTAGAGTTTCCCAGTACAAAATTAAATGTTCCCTGATAAAAAAACTTTCAAAACAATAAAGTCCTTCGATAATATCCAGAAAACACAAACACAGGGGCTGTAGCATTATCTGGGATTGAGTTAGCCAAAACTAAACCGGATATTTCTGGTTTCCTGTAGTCATATCCAGACAAAGTGGTGTGCAATTTGTATGCAATGGACAGACAAAAACACAGTAAACATTGTTTTGGAGAAAAGCAAAGTCTTTTCGTTAGGCAATTGCATAAAATATCATGTATACAAACAGAAATATCATGTTTGCAGTATTTCCTCTAGTTTTCTTGCTAGAATATACGAATGTGTAGAGCTGGTGTCTCCATGTGGAACATGGAGTGTTTCCCAGTACAAAATTAAATGTTCCCTGATTAAAAAAAAACTTTCAAAACAATAAAATCCTTTGATAATATCCAGAAAACACAAACACAGGGGCTGTGGCATTATCTGGAATTGAGCTAGCCAAAACAAAACCGGATATTTCCGCTTTCATCCAGTCATATCCGGACAAAGTGGTGTGGAACTCTTATGCAATGGACCGAGAAAATAACAGTAAAAATGGTTTTGAAGAAAAGCAACGTTCTTTCGTTAGGCAAGTGCATAAATGTACTGGGAAACTCCCAATTGCTTCCACATGGAGAAACCAGCTCAACACATTCGTATTTTCTGGCGAGAAAGCTAGAGGAACTGCGGCAAACAAACATGATATTTCTGTTTGTATACATGACATTTTATGCACTTGCCTAACGAAAAGACTTTGCTTTTCTCCAAAACAATTTTTACTGTGATTTTGTCTGTCCATTGCATTTGAATTCCACACCAAATGGTCCGAATATTAGTGGATGAAACCGGAAATATGCGGTTGTGTTTTGACTAACTCAGTCACTGATATTGCCACAGATCCTGTGTTTGTGTTTTCTGGATATTATCGAAGGAATTTATTGTATTCAAATATTTTTTTAACAGGAAAATTTCAATTTTGTTCTGGGAAACTCTAATTTCTTCCACATGGAGACACCAGCTCCACACATTCGTATATTCTAGCGAGAAAAATCTAGAGGCACTGCGGCAAACAAATGTGATATTTCTGTTTGTATACATGACATTTTATGCACTTCCCTAACGAAAGGACTTTGCTTTTCTCCAAAACCATTTTAACTGCGATTTTTCTCTCCATTGCATACGAATTGCACACCACTTTGTCCGGATATGACTGGAAGAAACCGGAAATATCCGGTTGTGTTTTGGCTAGCTGATATCCAGATATTGCCACAGCCCCTGTGTTTGTGTTTTCATGATATTACCAATGGACATTATTGTTTTGAAAGTTTTTTTTAATCAGGGAACATTTAATGTTATACTGGGAAACTCTAATTGGTTCCACATTGAGACACAAGCTCTACACATTCGTATTTTCTATGAGAAAGCTAGAGGAACTGTGGCAAACAATCATGATATTTCTGTTTGTATAGATGGCATTTTATGCACTTGCCTAACAAAGCGACTTTCCTTTTCTACAAAACCATTTTTACTGTGATTTTCTCGGTCCTTTGCTTACGAATTCCAACCACTTCTTCCGGATGTGACTGGATGAAACTGGAAATATCCGGTTGTGTATTGGCTAACTGAATCCTAGATATTGCGAAAGTTTCTGTGTTTGTGTTTTCTGGATATTATCAAAGGACTTTATGGTTTTGAATTTTTTAATCAAGGAATATTTAATTTTGTACGGGGAAACTCTGATTGGTTCCACGTGGAGACACCAGCTCTAAACATTCGTATTTTCTAGGAGAAAGCTAGAGTAAATGCGGCAAACAAGCATGTTATTTCTGTTTGTATAGATGGCATTTTATGCACTTGCCTAACGAAAAGACTTTGCTTTTCTCCAAAACCATTTTTACTGAGATTTTCTCAGTCCATTACATACGAATTCCACACCACTTTGTCCTTATATGACTGGATGAAACCGGAAATATCCGGTTGTGTTTTGGCTAACTCAATCCCAGTTATTGCCACAGCCCCTGTGTTTGTGTTTTCTAGATATTATCTATGGAATTTATTGTTTTGAAAGTTTTTTTTCATCAAGGGACATTTAATTTTGTACTGGGAAGCGCTGAATGGTTCCACATGGAGACACCAGCTCTACATATTCGTATTTTCTAGCGAGAAATCTAGAGGAACTGCGGAAAACAAACATGATATTTCTGTTTGTATTCATGACAATTTATGCACTTGCCTAACGAAAAGACTTTTGTTTTCTCCAAAACCATTTTCACTGTGATTTTCTCGGTCCATTGCATACGATTTCCACAACACGTTGTCCGGATATGACTGGAAGAAACCAGAAATACGCGGTTGTGTTTTGGCTAACTGAAACCCAGATATTGCGACAGCATCTGCGTTTGTGTTTTCTGGATATTATCTAAGGACTTTCTTGTTTTGATTGTTTTTTTTTTACAGGGAACATTTAATTTTATATTGGGAAACTCTGATTGGTTCCACATGGAGACACCAGCTTTACACATGGGTATTTTCTAGGAGAAAACTTGAGGAACTGCGGCAAACAAACATGATATTTCTGTTTCCATATATGACATTTTATGCACTTGCCTAACGAAAAGACGTTGCTTTTCTCCATAACCATTTTTACTGTAATTTTCTCAGTCCATTACATACGAATCCCCACCACTTTTTCTGGATATGACTGGATGAAACCGGACATATCCGGTTGTTTTTTTGCTAACTCAATCCCAGATATTGCCGCTGCCCATGTGTTTGTTTTTTCTGGATATTATCGATGGACTTTATTGATTTGAAAGTTTTTTCAATCAGGGAACATTTAATCATTTACTGGGAAACACTCCATGTTCCAAATGGAGACACAATATCTACACATTCGTATTTTCTAGGAAAAAGATAGAGGAACTGCGGCAAACAAACATGATATAGCTGTTTGTATACATGATATTTTATGTACAAGCGTAATGAAAAGACTTTGCTTTTCTCCAAAGCCATGTTTACTGTGATTTTGTCTGTCCATTGCATACGAATTCCACACCACTTTATCGAGATATGAGTGGAAGAAACCAGAAATATGCGGTTGTGTTTTGGCTAACTGAATTCCAGATATTGCGACAGATTCTGTATTTGTGTTTTCTGGATATTATCGATGGACTTTATTGTGTTGAAAGATTTTTTTTTAAAAAAAGGAACATTTAATTTTGTACTGGGAAACTCTAATTGGTTAAAAATGGAGACACCAGCTCTAAACATTCGTATTTTCTAGCGAGAAAGCTAGAGGAACTGCAGCAAATAAACATGACATTTCTGTTTGTATTCATGACATTTTATGCACTTGCCTAACGAAAAGACTTTGCTTTTCCAAAACCATTTTTACTGTGATTTTCTCGGTCCAGTGCATACGAATTCCACACCACTTTGTCCGGATATGAGTGGATGAAATCAGAAATATCCGGTTGTGTTTTGGCTAACTGATATCCAGATATTGTGACTGCCTCTGTGTTTGTGTTTTCTCGATATAATCGAAGGACTTTATTGCTTTGAAAGATTTTTTTTATCAGGAAACATTTAATTTTGTACTGGGAAACTCTGATTGGTTCCACATGGAGACATCAGGTTTACACATTCGTATGTTCCAGGGAGAAAGCTAGAGGAACTGCGGCAAACAAACATGATATTTTGTTTGTTTAGATGGCATTTTATGCATTTGCCTAATGAAAAGACTTTGCTTTTCTCCAAAACCTTTTTTACTGTGATTTTGTCTGTCCATTAAATATGGATTCCACACCACTTTGTTCGGATATGAGTGGATGAAATCGGAAATATCCGGATTTGTTTTGGCTAACCGAATCCCAGATATTGACGCAGCCTCTGTGTTTGTGCTTTCTGGATATTATCGATGGCCTTTATGGTTTTCAATTTTTTTTATCAGGGAACATTTAGTTTTGTACTGGGAAACTCTGATTGGTTCCACCTGGAGACACAAGCTCTCCACATTCGTATTTTCTAGCGAGAAAACTAGAGGAACTGCGGCAAACAAACATGATATTTCTGCTTGTATAGATGACATTTTATGCACTTTCCTAACGAAAAGACTTTGCTTTACCCCTAAACATATTTATTGTGATTTTCTGTGTCCATTGCATAGGAATTCCACACCAATTTGTCCTGATATGACTGGATGAAACGGAAATATGCGGTTGTGTTTTGGCTAACTAATATCCAGATATTGCGACAGCCTCTGTGTTTGTGTTTTCTGGATATAATCGAAGGACTTTATTGTTTTAAATATTTTTTTAATCAGGGAACATTTAATTTTGTACTGGGAAACTCTAATTTGTTCCCCATGGAAATGACAGCTCTACACATTCGTTTTTAGTAGGGAGAAAGCTAGAGGAACTGTGGCAAACAAACATGATATTTCTGTTTGTATACATGACATTTTACGCACTTGCTTAACGAAAAGACTTTGCTTTTCTTTATAACCATTTTTCTGTGATTTTCTCGGCCCATTGCATACAAATTCCACACCACTTTGTCCGGAAATGAGTGGATGAAACCGGAACTATCCAGTTGTGTTTTGGATAACTCAATCCCAGATATTGCGTCTGCCTCTGTGTTTGTGTTTTCTGGATATCATCAATGGACTTTATTGTTTTGAAAGCTTTTTCTTATCAGGGAACTTTTAATTTTCTACTGGGAAACTCAAATTCGTTCCACATGGAGACACCAGCTCTAAACATTAATATTTTCTAGGGAAAAAGCTAGAGGAACTGTGGCAAACAAACATGAAATTTCTGTTTGCATACATGATATTTTATGCAGTTGCCGAACGAAAAGACTTTGCTTTCCTCCAAAACCAATTTTACTGTGATTTTGTCTGTCCATCGCATATGAACTCCACACCACTTTGTACAGATATGACTGGATGAAACGGAAATATGCGGTTGTGTTTTGGCTAACTGAATCCCAGATATTGCAACAACCTCTGTGTTTGTATTTTCTGGATATTATCAAGGGACTTTATTGTTTTGAAAGTTTTTTATAAGGGAACATTTAATTTTGTACTGGGAAACTCTAATTGGTTCCACATGGAGACACCAGCTCTAAACATTCGTTTTTTCTTGGAGAAAGCTAGAGGAACTTCGGCAAACAAACATAATATTTCTGTTTGTATACATGACGTTTTATGCACTTGCATAACGAAAAGACTTTGCTTTTCTCCAAAATCATTTTACTGTGATTTTCTCCATCCATTGTCTACGAATTGCACACAACTTTGTCCGGATGTGAGTGGATGAAATCGTAAATATGCGGTTCTGTTTTGGCTAACTCAATCCCAGATATTGCCACAGCCCCTGTGTTTGTGTTTTCTGGATATCATCAAACGATTTTATTGTTTTGAAAGTTTTTTTTAATCAGGGAACATTTAACTTTGTACTGGGAAACACTCACTGGTTCCACATGGAGATACCAGCTCTACACATTTGTATTTTCCAGCGAGAAAGCTAGAGGAACTGCAGCAAACAAACCTATAAATTTGTTTTTTTTACATGACATTTTATGCACTTGCCTAACGAAAAATCTTTGCTTTTCTCCAAAAACATTATCACTGTGATTTTCTCAGTCCGTTGCATATGAATTCCACACTACTTTGTCCAGATATGACTGGATGATAGGGGAAATATCCGCTTGTGTTTTGGCTCACTGAATCACATTTATTGTGATAGCCTCTGTGTTTGTGTTTTCTGGATATTATCGAAGAACTTTATTGTTTTGAATTTTTTTTTAATCTGGGAACATTTAATTTTGAGGTTAGATACACTAATTGGTTCCACATGGAAACACCACCTCTACACATTCGTATTTTCTAGCGAGAAAGCTAGAGGAACTGCGGCAAACAAACATGATATTTCTGTTTGTATTGATGGTATTTTATGCACTTGCCTAAGGAAAAGACTTTGCTTTTCACCATAACCATTTTCACTGCAATTTTCTCAGTCCACTGCAAACAAAATGTTCCCTGATAAAAAATTTTGAAATCAATAAATTCCATCGATAATATCTAGAAAACACAAACACAGGGCTGTGGCAATATCTGGGATTGAGTTAGCAAAAACAAAACCGTATATGTCCCGTTTCTTCCACTCATATGTGGAAAAAGTTGTTTGGAATTCGTATGTAAAGGACTGAGAAAAGAGATTGAAAATGGTTTTGGAGAAAAGCCAAGTCTTTTCGTTAGGCAGTTGCATAAAATGTCATCTATACAAACAGAAATATAATGATTGCTTGCTGCAGTTCCTCTAGCTTTCTCCTAGAATATACGAATGTGTAGAGCTGGTTTCTGCATGTGGAACCTGTGAGTGTTTCCCAGTATTAAATTAAATGTTCCAGGGAGCGGCAAGATGGCGGAATAGGAAGGGAGCACATTTATAGTTCAGCAAGACACACAGGTTAATAACAGTGGAGATACTGCAGTGTCAAGGATGAGTAGGGGAAGAAACAGCAGCAGAAACTCTTCTGGAACTAGTGATTCATAGTGGACCTGCGTGGAGAGCGTGGAAGCCCAAGTTCGGGACACCAGCAGCATACTCAGCGCACCAGCGCTGGAACGCGAGCTGTGCGGAATTACTTCCCTTTTGAATCAAAAAGAGAAAGAAAGAAAGAGAGATTTACCACGCCTAAACTGGGAGTGTCATCTTTGACACACCCTCAACCCTGAGGAACCAATCACAGCTCTCAGGCCACACTTTTCTCAAGCCTCTAAGGCTCCACCGAAAGCAGACAGTCCACTTAATATAGAGCCATAGTGTAACAAGAAAAAACACCACAGTGAAGAAACCAAATATCTCCAACATGCCATACAACAAATGCAAAAACCGAGGTAACAAGAACAAGGAAGACACCATGACACCCCCAAATGAAAAAGACACCCCAATTAAAGATTATGAAGATGATGAGATAGAAGAAATGCAAGAAGCAGACCTCAAAAAATTGATAAGAACATTAAGAAGTTCTCAAAAACAAATTCTTGAACTACAGAAATCCTTAATGGATAAGATAGAAAATCTCTCTCATGAAAATGAAATATTAAAGAGGAATCAAAATGAAATGAAACAACTAGTAGAACATGAAACTGTGATAGTGACAAAAAACCACAATGAAATGAAGAACTCAATAGATCAAATGACAAACACATTAGAGAGCCTTAAACACAGAATGGGCAAGGCAGAAGAGAGAATATCAGACTTAGAAGACAGAGAACAGGAAAGGAAACAGGCAAACGAAAGAAAAGAAGAAGAAATAAGAAATCTAAAAAATATTGTCTGGAATCTACAGGATACTATTAAAAAACCCAACATTCAGGTTCTAGGAGTTCCTGAAGGCATGGAGAGTAAGAAAGGATTAGAAGGAATTTTCAGTGAGATACTAGCAGAAAATTTCCCAGGTTTGGAGAAGGACAGAGGCATCTTAGTACAGGAAGCTTATAGAACCCCTAATGAACATGACCAAAAGAGATCCTCACCATGACACATTGTAATCAAACTCACCACAGTGAAACATAAAGAAAAGATTCTAAAAGGTGCAAGAGAGAAACATCAGATTACTCTCAGAGGATCTCCAATTAGACTCACAGCAGACTTCTCATCAGAAACCCTACAAGCTAGAAGGGAATGGCAAGATATAGCCCAGGTACTAAGAGAGAAAAACTGCCAGCCCAGAATATTATATTATATCCTGCAAAGCTCTCATTTGTGAATGAAGGTGAAATTAAGACTTTTCATAGCAAACAGAAACTGAAAGAATTTGTGGCCACTCATCCTGCCCTGCAAAAGATGCTAAAAGATGTGTTATACACAGAAACACAGAAACATGGTCACCCATATGAAAGAAGGTAAAGGAAGGAAACCTCACAGCAAAAGATCATAGGAAGATCAATTTCTCTTTGACATAGAATTACACTCTGATGCTCTGTTAAAACAATGTGTTAAAGTAATCTAAAAACAAAAAGCAATTTAAATCAATTGGCAATCTACAAAAAGAGTTAAAGATTTTAAAAGCTATTATTAAAATTGCTATATTGGTCTATTATGCTATGTTATATGTGTGTACAAATTGTATGACCACATAGGAAATTTTATTAAGAGTTTTATTTTAAATGGCTTATAGATAAGATTGTCCATAAATTTAAGCTGCTAAAATCAATCAAAGATACATTTTAATTTGTGTGACCTGAATCTGTGTATCATATGTTTTAAACGTGTTGGTAGAAAGAAACTAAAAACATTTTACATGGTTGTGCTTAAGTTTACTGGTTAAACAAACTACACCATGTTAGATATTTAAGAGGTGTTTTCAAATACATGATTCTTAAAATTTATAGAAGGCATTGGACCTTCTGGTAAATGTTTTCTTAAGTTGTTATCTAATGGTTGAAACGGTTTGCTAAGTATTCATGTGATATTGCTATTGTCAACAAGCGATCTAGGACTTGCTCCCTCATTTCTCTATTCTAAGCCCAACTTGTTCTTTCATTTCTCTATTCTCTTCAAGGTAGGAAACTAATTCTACTATAAAGGAATCTGTAGGATGCACAATTTAATCTTTAGACCTTATAAAAGAGATGACTAACATTTTTCTGTAATAGCATAGCAAAAATAAGAGCTTAAATAATAATCTCATAGCTAGATTCTCTTCGCCATCAGCGAAGTATACAGTAAGTAGAAAAAACCTCCCTTTCAGACCAAAGGGAAAGAAAGTTTTAAAGTGAGAATATAATTTTCCGCATGGGCATTGTCTACCTTAGAAAAACTACTACAGAACATGCCTGTGACTATAGACTTGTAGTTCAGGCCACCGAAGATTAGAGATGGGATATGGGCACTCCCTTGACTTGCATCCTCTGGTCTGCTTGAACACAAACCAGGAGGAAAAGAAAGCTCGGCATCAGAAGCAATGGGTGGCAGGCCTATTAATGGCTGATCTGTACAGTGATCTGCCCTCAAGGAGACCCAACAGGCCAGTCCACTGCAGTGGCTTTCAATGTGGTAAGCCTGGGCTTCAGCAGAAGTCAGCTTGTGAAGAGCCCTGGCAGCTCTGCCAAGAGTTGGATCACTGGAAATGGACCTGCCCTGGAGTCAAAGGATGCCCAGGTCAGAGCCACAGATCTTATTGGCTCTGAGCTGAAAAGCCCTTCACGCAGCCCAACTTCCAAAGTGACCACTGCAGCTGAGGGGATGGTCAAGTAGGGTCAGCAACACTGCAGGCAGAACTGTACATTTCTTGTTAGAGATGCCACCTACCTTTACCTGGCCAGCTCTCCCCCCAGGCCAGCCAAGTAATGAAAGTCAACAGAGTGCCTTCCCCTTGGAGGTTCACACCTCCCTTAGGATATACCCCTTGTGAAGAGACAGATAGGTCTGGGCCTCTTAACTTACAAGGCCTAAAGCCCACCAGATTATTATCAAGCCCCTTCTATCAGGTTCTATTTGCCTCTCAATCAGAAAACTTAATTGTAGCTTAGACAGCACCTTTCTTAGCACATCTAATAATGACTCTGTCCTTTGTTCTAGACCCTGTCTAGCACACTTGGGCCTCATTCCTTTGTAATCATAACCTCTACTCTACCACCAATGGCTCTACTCCCAACCTGTGTGTACTGATGGTCCTCTTCCCCACTTCATGCTGTATAATTGTTCAAACCTGGTAAATGCCACTCTTAGGATCATTGGTTACTACCCTCACTCTGTCTTTTATGACCTTGTCTAAATATGATCAGAGTCGGCAAACTTGGAAGCTTCCATAGCCTTGGCAACTCATGAGGACAGCCTAGGGTGGTTACTGGCGCCATAAACTAGAGTGTCAATTTGTTGGGTCAACAACAAGAGCCACTGTGCACTTGCTCCTCATGTGGGATCTCTGTCCTTAGTGTGCTGTACATTTTGATTTAATGCTATAACTAGTACTCAAACAGTATGTTTCACTTTGTGTTTCTATGTGGGTGCAAACTGTTGAAATCTTTATACTAAATTTATCTTCTGTATATAAAGAGAATTGAAAATGAATCTTGATGTGAATGGAAGGGGAGAAGAAGTGGGAGAGGGGAGGGTTGTGGGTGGGAGGGAAGTTGTGGGAGGGGGAAGCCATTGTAATCCATAAGCTGCACACTGGAAATTTATATTCATTAAATAAAAGTTAAAAATAAAATAAAATTAAAAAAAAACAAATAATAAATAAATCTTAAAAAATAAGCTAAAAAATTAAATGTTCCCTGATAAAAAAACTTTCAAAACAATAATGACCATTGATAATATCCAGAAAACACAAACACAGGGGCTGTGGCAATCTGGAATTGAGTTAGCCAAAACAAAATCGGATATTTCTGGTTTCATCCAGTCATATCCGGACAAATTGGTATGGAATTCCTATGCAATGGACCGAGAAAATCACAGTAAAAATGCTTTTGGAGAAAAGCAAAATCTTTTTGTGAGGCAACTGCATAAAATGTCATGTATATAAACAGAAATATCATCTTTGTTTGTCGCAGTTCCTCTAGCTTTCTCCTAGAAAATGCGAATGTGTAGAGCTGGTGTCTCCATGTGGAACCAATTAGAGTTTCCCAGTACAAAATCAAAGGTTCCCTGATAAAAAAACATTCAAAACAAAAAAGTCCTTCGATAATATCCAGAAAACACAAACACAGGGGCTGTGGCAATAAATGGGATTCAGTTAGCCAAAACACCAACGGATATTTCAGATTTCATCCAGTCATATCTGGAAAAAGTGTTGTGGAAATCGCATGCAATGGACCGAGAAAATCACAGTAAAAATGGTTTTGGAGAAAAGCAAAGTATTTTTGTTAGGCAAGTGCATTAAATATCATGTATACAAACAGAAATATCATGTTTGCTTGCCACAGTTCCTCTAGCTTTCTCGCTAGAAAATATGAATGTGTAGAGCTGGTTTCAGCATTTGGAACCAGAGAGTGTTGACCAGTACAAAATTGAATGTTCCCTGATAAAAAAAAAAAAACATTCAAAACAAAAAAGTCCATTAATAATATCCAGGAAACAGAAACACAGGGGCTGTGGCAATATCTGGGATTGAGTTAGTCAAAACAAAACCGGATATTTAAGGTTTCATCCAGTCATATCCGGACCAATTGGTGTGGAATTCGTATGCAATGGACTGAGAAAATTGCAGTGAAAATTGTTTTGGAGAAAAGCAAAGTCTTTTCATTAGGCAAGTGCATAAAATGTCATCGATACAAACAGAAATATCATGTTTGTTTGCCGTAGGTCCTCTAGCTTTCTCGCTAGAAAATACTAATGTGTAGAGCTGGTGTCTCCATGTGGAACAAATGAGTGTTTCCCAGTATAAAACTAAAAGTTACCTGAAAAAAAAAAACTTCAAAAAATAAAGTCCTTCGATAATATCCAGAAAACACAAACACAGAGGCTGTGGCAGTATCTGGGATTCAGTTAGGCAAAACACAAGCAGATATTTCCGCTTTCATCCAGTCATATCCGAACAAAGTGGTGTGGAATTCGTATGCAATGGACCGCGAAAATCCCAGTAAAACTCGTTTTGGAGAAAAGCAAAGTCCTTTCGTTAGGCAAGTGCATAAAATGTCATGTATACAAACAGAAATATCATGTTTGTTTGCCGCAGTTCCTCTAGCTTTCTCGCTAGAAAATACGAATGTTTAGAGCTGGTGTCTCCATGTGGAACCAGTGAGTGTTTCCCAGTACAAAATTAAATGTTCCCTGATAAAAAAAAATTCAAAACAATTATGACCATTGATAATGTCCAGAAAACACAAACACAGAGGCTGTCGCAATATCTGGGATTGAGTTAGCAAAAACAAAACTAGATATTTCCGGTTTCATCCAGTCATATCTGGAAAAAGTGATGTGGAATTCCTAGGCAATGGACCTAGAAAATTTGCAGGGAAAATGGTTTTGGAGACAAGCAAAGTCTTTTGGTTAGGCAAGTGCATAAAATGTCATGTATACAAACAGAAATATCATGTTTGTTTCCCGCAGTTCCTCTAACTTTCTCCTAGAAGGTACGAATGTGTAGAGCTGGTGTTTCCATGTGGAACCAATTAGAATTTCGCAGTACAAAATTAAATGTTCCCGGATTAAAAAAAATCTTTCAAAACTAAATGTCCTTCGATAATATCCAGAAAACACAAACACAGGGGCTGTAGCATTTTCTGGGATTGAGTTTGCCAAAACAAAACCGGATATTTCCGGTTACATCCAGTCATATCTGGACATAGTGGTGTGGAATTTGTACGCAATGGACCGAGAAAATCACAGTACATATGGTTTTGGAGAAAAGCAAAGGCTTTTCATTAGGCAAGTGCATAAAATATCATGTATATAAACAAATTTATATGTATGTTTACTGCAGTTCCTCTAGCTTTCTCGCTAGAAAATACGAATGTGTAGAGCTGGTTTCAGCATGTGGAACCAGTGAGTGTTGACCAGTAAAAAATTTAATGTTCCCTGATTAAAAAAAAATTCAAAACAATAAAGTCCATTGATAATATCCAGGAAACAGAAACACAGGGGCTGTGGCAATATCTGGTATTGAGTTAGCCAAAACAAAACCGGATATTTCAGGTTTATTCCAGTCATATCCGGAAAAAGAGATGTGGAATTTGTATGCAATGGACTGAGAAAATTGCAGTGAAAATGGTTTTGGAGAAAAGCAAAGTCTTTTCATTAGGCAAGTGCATAAAATGTCATGTATACAAACAGAAATATCATGTTTGTTTGCGCAGTTCCTCTAGCTTTCTCCTAGAAAATACGAATGTGTAGAGCTGGTGTCTCCATGTGGAACCAATTAGAATTTCGCAGTATAAAATTAAATTTTCCGTGAAAAAAAAAACTTTCAAAACAAAATATCCTTCGATAATATCCAGAGAACACAAACACAGGGGCTGTGGCATTATCTGGGATTGAGTTAACCAAAATAAAATCGGATATTTCCGGTTTCATGCAGTCATATGCTGAAAAAGTGATGTGGAATTCGTATGCAATGGACTGAGAAAATTGCAATGAAAATGGTTTTGGAGAAAAGCAAAGTCTTTTCGTTAGGCAAGTGCATAAAATGTCATGTATACAAACAAAAATCTCATGTTTTTTTGCCGCCGTTCCTCTAGCTTTCTCTTAGAAAATAAGAATGTGTAGAGCTTGTGTCTCCATGTGGAACCAATTAGAGTTTCCCAGTACAAAGTTAAATGTTCCCTGATACAAAGCATTCAAAAGAATAAAGTGCTTGGATGATATCCAGAAAACAAAAACACAGATGCTGTGGCAATATCTGGGATTCAGTTAGCCAAAACACAACTGCATATTTCTGGTTTCATCCACTCATATCGCGACAAAGTTTTGTGCACTTACTATGCAATGGACCGACAAAATCATAGTAAAAATGGTTTTGGAGAAAATCAAATTCTCTTCGTTAGGCAATTGCATAAAATGTCATGTATACAAACAGAAATATCAGGTTTGTTTGCTGCAGTTCCTCTACATTTCTCCCCAGAAAATACGAATGTGTAGAGCTGGTTTCTCCATGTGGAACCAATTAGAGTTTCCCAGTACAAAATTAAATGTTCCCTGACAAAAAACATTCAAAACAATAAAATACTTCGATAATATCCAGAAAATACCAACACAGAGGCTGTTGCAATATCTGGGATATAGTTAGCCAAAACACAACTGCATATTTCTGGTTTCATCCAGTCATGTCTGGACAAAGTGGTGTGGAATTCGTATGCAATGCACTGACAAAATCAAAGTAAAAATGGTTTTGGGGAAAAGCAAAGTCTTTTCGTTAGGGAAGTGCATAAAATGCCATCGATACAAACAGAAAGATCATGTTTCTTTGCCGCAGGTCGTCTAGCTTTATCTTAGAAAATACGAATGTGTAGAGCTGGTGTCTCCATGTGGAACCAATTAGAGTTTCCCAGTACAAAATTAAATATTCCCTGACAAAAAACATTCAAAACAATAAATTACTTCGATAATATCCAGAAAACACAAACACAGGGCTGTGGCAATATCTGGGATTCAGTTAGCCAAAACAAAACCGGATATTTCCGGTTTCATCCAGTCATATAAGGAAAAAGTGGTGTGGAATTCGTTTCCAATGGACTGAGAAAATTACAGTGAAAACTGTTTTTGAGAAAAGTCTATTCGTTAGGCAAGTTCATAAAATGCCATCTATACAAACGGAGAGATCATGATTGTTTGCCACAGTTAATTGAGATTTCGCCCCAGAAAATACGAAAGTGTAGAGCTGGTTTCTCCATGTGGAACCAGTGAGTGTTTCCCAGTACAAAATTAAATGTTCCGTGATAAAAAAAAATCAAACAATAATGTCCATTGATAATATCCAGAAAAGAATAAAAACTTTAATTGGGCGGCAAGATGGTGGAATAGGCCGGGAGCACACTATTAGTCCGGAGAGAGAGACAGGTTAATATAAGTGGAGATACTGCAGGGTCAAGGAAGAATAGGGGATGAAATAGCATAGGAAACTCTTCCGGAACTAGTGATTCACAATGTACTTGCGTGGAGAGCGTCGGAGCCCAAGTTCGGGACACCAGCAGCAGAATCAACACACCAGTGCTGGAACGCGAGGTGAGCCGAACCACAATAGCCCGAGACACCAACGGGCAAGCGGAAAGAGGAGGCTAGAGGGAATGAGGCTTGAAACTTTGTGGGGAAAAGTTCACCAGGCTAACTAGAAAAGAGAGAGGAAAAAAATTTAAAAAAGCGACCTATATGGACACAAGTTTCTCTCTCTCCGCTCACCTCTCAAAGGCGAGCAATACAGAGCAGGCGCCATTTTGGACATACGTCATAAGCAGGGTGACCTCAGGTCTGCACCGGCCCTGAGCCTAGCAGAAAAACCTGACTCTGGGGAGAGAGGTGAAATAACAGGAGATTAGCATCTAACTCGGCAACACAGTGGGAGACTGCAGGAGAATTGGAGCCCACACTGAGGGCAGCAGAGATTCCCTGTGTGGTCCTTGGGAAAGAGCTTCCGATCTCTGGCTCCTGTGGGTAAATAATTTGCCTGCTAACTACCTCCAATTACGTTCAGCTGTGCGGAATTACTTCCCTTTTGAATCAAAAAAGAGAGAGACTTACCACACCTAACCTGGGAGTGTCATCTTTGACACACCCTCAGCCCTGAGGAACCAAACACAGCTCTCAGTCCACGCTCATCTCAAGCCTCTAAGGCACCACTGAAAGCAGACAGTCCACTTAATATAGAGCCACAGTGTAACAAGAAAAAACACCACAGTGAAGAAACCAAATATCTCCAACATGCCAAACAACAAACGCAAAAACCGAGGTAACAAGAACAAGGAAGACACTATGACACCCCCAAATGAAAAAGACACCCCAATTCAAGATTATGAAGATGATGAGATAGAAGAAATACAAGAAGCAGATCTCAAAAAATTGACAAGAACATTAAGAAGTTGTCAAAAACAAATTCTGGAACTACAGAAATCCTTAATGGACAAGGTAGAAAATCTCTCTCGTGAAAATGAAATATTAAGGAGGAATCAAAATGAAATGAAACAACTAGTGGAACAAGAAATGGTGATAGTGACGAGAAATCATAATGAAATGAAGAATTCAATAGATCAAATGACAAACACATTAGAGAATCTTAAAAACAGAATGGTCGAAGCAGAAGAGAGAATATCAGACTGAGAAGACAGAGAACAGGAAAGGAAACAATCAAATCAAAGAAAAGAAGAAGAAATCAGAAATCTAAAAAATACTGTCAGGAATCTACAGGATACTATTAAAAAACCCAACATTCGGGTTCTAGGAGTACCTGAAGGCATGGAGAGAGAGAAAGGATTAGAAGGCCTTTTTAGTGAGATACTAGCAGAAAATTTCCCAGGTTTGGAGAAAGACAGAGACATCCTAATACAGGAAGCTCATAGAACCCCTAATAAACATGACCAAAAGAGATCCTCACCACGACACGTCGTAATCAAACTCACCACAGTGAAACACAAAGAAAAGATCCTAAAATGTGCAAGAGAGAAACGCCAGATTACTCTCAGAGGATCTCCAATTAGACTCACAGCAGACTTCTCTTCAGAAACCCTACAAGCTAGGAGAGAATGGCGAGACATAGCCCAGGTGCTAAGAGAGAAAAACTGCCAGCCCAGAATATTACATCCTGCAAAGCACTCATTTATGAATGAAGGTGAAATAAAGACCTTTCACAGCAAACAGACATTGAAAGAATTAGTCGCCACTCGTCCAGCCCTGCAAAAGATGCTTAAAGATGTGTTACATACAGAAACACAGAAACACGGTCACCAATATGAAAGAAGGTAAAGGTAGGAAACCTCACACCAAAAGATCACAGGAATCTCAAACCATATATTAGAAAGTATCTTTGGCTAATGGCAGGGCAAAGTTACTCCTTCTCAATAGTCACATTGAATGTTAATGGCTTGAACTGTCCAGTTAAAAGACACCAATTGGCTGATTGGGTTTAGGAACAAAACCCATCCTTTTGCTGCTTACATGAAACTCATATATCCAACAATGATCCATACAGGCTGAGAGTGAAAGGCTGGAAAAAGATATACCACGCCAACAGAAATGAAAAGAGAGCGGGCGTAGCCATTTAATATAAGACAACATAAACTTTACCACAAAAACTGTTAGGAGAGACAAAGAGGGGCACTACATAATGATTAAGGGATCCATTCAACAGGAAGATATAACGATTATCAATGTATATGCACCTAATTACAGGGCACCAGCTTATTTAAAAGACTTGTTAAGGGACTTAGAGGGAGACTTAGACCCCAGTACAATAGTACTGGGGGACTTCAATACTCCACTCTCAGAGATAGACAGATCAACAGAACAGAAGATCAACAAGGAGACAGTAGATTTAAATGACACAATAGCCCAAATGGATCTAACAGATATTTACAGAACATTTCATCCTATATCTAAGGACTTTACATTCTTCTCAGCAGTACATGGAACCCTCTCTAGGATTGACCACATACTAGGCCATAAAGCAAGTCTCAGCAAATTCAAAAGAATTAGAATCATACCATGCAGCTTCTCAGACCACAAAGGAATGAAATTGGAAATTGGCAACTCAGGAATCCCTAGAGCACGTGCAAACACATGGAGATTGAACAACATGCTCCTGAATGAACAATGGGTCATAGAAGAAATTAAAAGAGAAATCAAAAATTTTCTGGAAGTAAATGAGGATAACAGCACAACATACCAAAACCTATGGGATACAACAAAAGCAGTGTTAAGAGGAAAGTTTATATCAATAGGTGCCTACATCAAGAAATTGGAAAGGCACCAAATAGATGAGCTTTCAAGTCATCTCAAGGATCTAGAAAATATGCAGCAAACCAAACCCAAACCCAGTTGGAGAAGAGAAATAATTAAAATCAGAGAAGAAATCAACAGGATTGAATCCAAAAAAAAAAAAACATTACAAAAAATCAGCCAAACGAGGAGCTGGTTTTTTGAAAAAATAAACAAAATTGACACCCCATTGGCCCAACTAACTAAAAAAAGAAGAGAAAAGACCCAAATCAATAGGATCAGAGATGAAATGGGAAACGTAACAACAGACGCCACAGAAATAAAAAGAATCATCAGAAATTACTACAAGGACTTGTATGCCAGCAAACAGGGAAATCTATCAGAAATGGACAGATTCTTGGACACATACAACCTCCCTAAATTGAGCCAGGAAGACATAGAAAACCTAAACAGACCAATAACTGACACAGAAATTGAAACAGTAATAAAGGCCCTCCCAACAAAGAAAAGCCCAGGGCCAGATGGATTCACCGCTGAGTTCTACCAGACATTTAGAGAAGAACTAACTCCAATTCTCAAACTATTCAGAGCAATCGAAAAAGAGGGAATCCTCCCAAATTCTTTCTATGAAGCCACCATCACCTTAATTCCTAAGCCAGAAAGAGACGCAACATTGAAAGAGAATTACAGACCAATATCCCTGATGAACATAGATGCAAAAATACTCAATACAATTCTGGCCAATAGAATGCAACAACACATCAGAAAGATCATCCACCCAGACCAAGTGGGATTCATCCCCGGTATGCAGGGATGGTTCAACATTCGCAAAACAATCAACGTAATACACTACATTAACAGACTGCAGAAGAAAAAACATATGATTCTCTCAATAGATGCAGAGAAAGCATTTGATAAAATACAACACCCTTTCATGATGAAAACTCTAAGCAAACTGGGTATGGAAGGAACATTCCTCAATACAATCAAAGCAATATATGAAAAACCCACGGCCAACATCCTATTGAATGGGGAAAAGTTGGAAGCATTTCCACTGAAATCTGGTACCAGACAGGGATGCCCACTCTCACCACTACTCTTCAATATAGTTCTGGAAGTTTTGGCCAGAGCTATTAGGCAAGAAAAAGAAATTAAAGGGATACAAATCGGGAAGGGCGAACTCAAACTATCCCTCTTTGCAGATGATATGATTCTTTATTTAGGGGACCCAAAGAACTCTACTAAGAGACTGCTGGAACTCATCGAAGAGTTTGGCAAAGTAGCAGGATATAAAATCAATCCACAAAAATCAACAGCCTTCGTATACACAGGCAATGCCACGGCTGAGGAAGAACTTCTAAAATCAATCCCATTCACAATAGCTACAAAAACAATCAAATACCTTGGAATAAACTTAACCAAAGACGTTAAAGATCTCTACGATGAAAACTACAAAACCTTACAGAAAGAAATAGAAGAGGATACCAAAAAATGGAGAAATCTTCCATGCTCATGGATTGGAAGAATCAATATCATCAAAATGTCTATTCTCCCAAAAGCAATTTATACATTCAATGCAATACCCATCAAGATCCCAAAGACCTTCTTCTCAGATCTGGAAAAAATGATGCTGAAATTCATATGGAGACCCAGAAGACCTCAAATAGCCAAAGCAATCCTGTACAACAAAAACAAAGCCGGAGGCATCACAATACCTGATTTTAGGACATACTACAGGGCAGTTGTTATCAAAACAGCATGGTACTGGTACAGAAACCGATGGATAGACCAATGGAACAGAATAGAAACACCAGAAATCAATCCAAACATCTACAGCCAACTTATATTTGACCAAAGATCCAAATCTAATCCCTGGAATAAGGACAGTCTATTCAATAAATGGTGCTGGGAAAATTGGATTTCCACATGCAGAAGCTTGAAGCAAGAACCATACCTATCACCTTACACAAAAATTCACTCAACATGGATTAAAGACTTAAATCTACGACCTGAAACCATCAAATTATTAGAGAGCATTGGAGAAACCCTGCAAGATATAGGCACAGGCAAAGACTTCCTGGAAAATACTCCAACAGCACAGGCAGTCAAAACCAAAATTAACATTTGGGACTGCATCAAATTGAGAAGTTTCTGTACTTCAAAAGAAACAGTCAGGAAAGCGAAGAGGCAACCAACAGAATGGGAAAAAATATTCGCAAACTATACTACAGATAAAGGATTGATAACCAGAATCTACAAAGAAATCAAGAAAATTCACAACAACAAAACAAACAACCCACTTAAGAGATGGGCCAAGGACCTCAATAGACATTTTTCAAAAGAGGAAATCCAAATGGCCAACAGTCACATGAAAAAATGTTCAAGATCACTAGCAATCAGAGAAATGCAAATCAAAACCACAATGAGGTTCCATCTCACCCCGGTTAGAATGGCTCACATTCAGAAATATACCAACAACAGATGCTGGAGAGGATGTGGGGAAAAAGGGACACTAACCCACTGTTGGTGGGAATGCAAACTGGTTAAGCCACTATGGAAGTCTGTCTGGAGATTCCTCAGAAACCTGAACATAACCCTACCATACAACCCAGCCATCCCACTCCTTGGAATTTACCCAAAGGAAATTAATTTGGCAAATAAAAAAGCCATCTGCACATTAATGTTTATTGCAGCTCAATTCACAATAACTAAGACCTGGAACCAACCCAAATGCCCATCAACAGTAGACTGGATAAAGAAATTATGGGACATGTACTCCATAGAATACTATACAGCAGTAAGAAACAATGAAACCCAGTCATTTGCAACAAGATGGAGCAATCTGGAAAACATCATGCTGAGTGAATTAAGCCAGTCCCAAAGAGACAAATATCATTTGTTTTCCCTGATCAGTGACAACTGAGTGCCAAAGGGGAAACCTGTTAAGTGAAATGGACACTATAAGCAACAATGAACTGATCAGCCCCTGTCCTGACTTTAGATGTACAATGTAAGACTTTATCCTTTTTAGTATTTATTGGTGTTGTTGTGGTTCTAGTACTAGTGGTTGAACTCAGTAATTAACACACAATTATTCTTAGGTGTTTAAATTTTAACTGAAAAGCGATCCCTGTTAAATCTAAGAGTGGAAAAATAGAGGGAGGAGATGAAGAGCTATGGGTTATTTAACTATGTGCTTATTTTCAAAGACTTGAATAATCACCCTGTAACAATGATCAGATTTGGTCTATGTTATGTCATGATTTTAAGGAATCTTATTTCAACCAGATATTTTGGATTTTGATATTGGTCTATTATGCTATGTTATATGTGCGTACATATTGTATGTCCACATGGGGAAATTTTATTAAGAGTTTTATTTTAAATGGCTTTTAGATAAGATTGTCCATAAATTTAAGCTGCTAAAATCAATCAAAGTTACATTTTAATTTGTATGACCTGAATCTGTGTATCATATGTTTTAAACTTGTTGGTAGAAAGAAACTAAAAACATTTTATATGGTTGTGCTTAAGTTTACTGGTTAAACAAACTACACCATGTTAGATATTTAAGACGTGTTTTCAAATACATGATTCTTAAAATTTATAGAAGGCATTGGACCATCCGGTAAATGTTTTATTAAGTTCTTATCTAAGGGTTGAAATGGTTTGCTAAGTATTCATGTAATATTGCTATTGTCAGCAAGCGATCTAGGACTTGCTCCCTCATTTCTCTATTCTAAGCCCAACTTGTTCTTTCACTTCTCTATTCTCTTCAAGGTAGGAAACTAATTCTATTATGAAGGAATCTGTAGGACACACAATTTAATCTTTAGACCTTATAAAAGAGATGGCTAACATTTTTCTGTAATAGCATAGCCAAAATAAGAACTTAACTAATAATCTCATAGCTAGATTCACATCACCATCAGCGAAGTATACAGTAAGTAGAAAAAAAAAACCTCACTTTCAGACCAAAGGGAAAGAAAGTTTTAAAGTGAGAATATAATTTTCCTCATGGGCATGGTCTACCTTAGAAAAACTACTACAGAACATGCCTGTGACTATAGACTTGTAGTTCAGGCCACCGAAGATTAGAGATGGGACTTGGGCACTCCCTTGACTTGCATAGATAAGTCTGGGCCTCTTAACTTACTAGGCCTAAAGCCCACCAGATTATTATCAAGCCCCTTCTATCAGGTTCTATTTGCCTCTCAATCAGAAAACTTAATTGTAGCTTAGACAGCACCTTTCTTAGCTCCTCTAATAATGACTCTGTCCTCTGTTCTAGACCCTGTCTAGTGCACTTGGGCCTCATTCCTTTGTAATCATAACCTCTACTCTACCACCAATGGCTCTACTCCCAACCTGTGTGTACTGATGGTCCTCTTCCCCACTTAATGCTGTATAATTTTTAAGACCTGGTTAAGGCCACTCTTAGGATCATTGGTTACTATCCTCACCCTTTCTTTTATGACCTTGTCTAAATATGATCAGAGTCGGGGAACTTGGAAGGCTTCCATAGCCTTGGCAACTCATGATGACAGCCTAGGGTGGTTACTGGCGCCATAAACTAGAGTGTCAATTTGTTGGGTCAACAACAGGAGCCACTGTGCGCTTGCTCCTGATGTGGGATCTCTGTCCTTAATGTACTGTACATTTTGATTTAATGCTATAACTAGTACTCAAACAGTATGTTTCACTTTGTGTTTCTATGTGGGTGCAAACTGTTGAAATCTTTATACTAAATTGATCTTCTGTATATAAATAGAATTGAAAATGAATCTTGATGTGAATGGAAAGGGAGAGGGAGCGGGAGAGGGGAGGGTTGCGGGTGGGTGGGAAATTATGGGAAGGGGAAGCCATTGTAATCCATAAGCTGTATACTGGAAATTTATATTCATTAAATAAAAGTTAAAATAAAAAGAAAAAAAGAAGATAATATTCAGAAAACACAAACACAGGAGCTGTGGCAATATCTGGCATTGAGTTAGCCAAAACACAACCGCATATTTCTGGTTTCATCCACTCATATCCTGACAAAGTGGTGTGGAATTCGTATGGAATGGACCGAGATAATCACAGTAAAAATGGTTTTGGAGAAAAGCAAAGTCTTTTCATTACGCAAGTGCATAAAATGCCATCTATACAAACAGAAATATCATGTTTGTTTGCCGCATTTCCTCTAGTTTTCTCCTAGAAAATACGAATTATAAGCTGGTGTCTCTATGTGGAACCATTTAGAGTTTCCCAGTGCAAAAGTAAATGTTCCCTGATAAAAAAAAACTTTCAAAACTATAAATTCCTTCGATAATATCCAGAAAACACAAACAAAGGGGCTGTGGCAATATCTGGGATTGAGTTAGCGAAAACAGAACCGGATATTTACGGTTTCATCCAGTCATATCTGGACAAACTGGTGTGGAATTCGTATGCAATGGTCGGAGAAAATCACAGTAAAAATGGTTTTGGAGAAAAGCAAAGTCTTTCCGTTAGGCAAGTGCATAAAATGCCATCGATACAAACAGAAATATCATGTTTGTTTCGAGCAGTTCCTCTAGCTTTCTCCCTAGAAAATACGAATGTGTAGAGCTGGTGTCTCCATGTGGAACCACTGAGTGTTTACCAGTACATAATTAAATGTTCCCTGATAAAGAAAACTTTCAAAACAATAATTCCAATTGATAATATCCAGAAAACACAAACATAGGGGCTGTGGTAATCTGGGATTGCGTTAGCCAAACAAAACCGGATATTTCCGGTTTCATCCAGTTATATCGGGACAAACTGGGTGTGGAATCCGTATGCAATGTGTAAGACCCCTTAAGCAGGTTTCCCACAATCCGGACCCCCAGAAACACAAACTCCACTCCAATCGCTGCAATAGCAAGAGGAAGTTTATTGCATTTGCGCAAATGGGCCTTCTCAAAGCACAACAACACCCTCGGGTGCAGTGCAAAAAGAGAGGCCCCGATCATCAATCACACAGAGTATTTAAGGCTTAAAACCACAATATTAGCATATTTCCACAGTATTACAAAAGATTACAGAGTAAAGGGACTTTCCAGGGTAAAAGGGAACAAAGTACAGGGGGTTTCCAAAAGGGAACAAGTTACATGCTGTACGTGCCTTGGGGTTTTCCAATTTTTTTACTTGAGCAAGCAAGAATAGGGGGTCAACGTGGTGTTACAGGACATGGGTTGGGTACATTTTCGGTTAACTTCTGTCCTTATGGTTCCTAAAAACTTAACATAGTTCCTAAAACAATTATCACATGCTGCAAATTCAGCTAAAATTCAGCTATCTTCTAAAAGCATTTTGCAAGACCAGCCATTTTGCACAGAAGCAAAACAATATGCAGTTAGCTCAAGCAACTCCATTTTAGACCCAGCCTGCCTTATTCTCTCAAATGGACCGAGAAAAGCACTGTAAAAATGGTTTTGGAGAAAAACAAAGTCCTTTTGTTGTGCTTTCTCTTAGAAAATATGAACGTGTAGAGCATGTGTCTCCATGTGGAACCAATTAGCGTTTCCGAGAACAAAGTTAAATATTCCTTGATAAAAAAAAACTTTCAAAACAATAATGTCCTTCGATAATATCCAGGAAAAACAAACACAGAGGCTGTCGCAATATCTGGGAATGAGTTAGCCAAAACAAAACCGGGTATTTCCCCTTTCATCCAGTCATATCCGGACAAAGTGGTGTGGAATTTGTATGAAATGGACTGAGAAAATCCCAGTAAATATGGTTTTGGAGAAAAGCAAAGTGTATTCATTAGGCAGCTGCATAAAACGCCATGTATACCAACAGAAATTTCATGTTTGTTTGCCGCCGTTCCTCTACATTTCTCGATAGAAAATATGAATGTGTAGAGCTGGTGTCTCCATGTATATGAATGAGAGTTTCCCAGTACAAAATTAAATGTTCAGTGATTAAAAAAAAATTTAAAAACAATAAAGTCCATCGATAATATCCAGAAATCACAAACACAGAGGCTGCGGCAATATCTGGGATTCAGTTAGCCAAAACACAACCGGATATTTCCGGTTTCATCCAGTCATATCCGGACAAAGTGGTGTGGAATTCGTATGTAATGGACTGAGAAAATCACAGTAAAAATGGTTTTGGATGAAAGCAAAGTCTTTTTGTTAGGCAAGTGCATAAAATGCCATGTATACAAACAGAAATATCATGCTTGTTTGCCGCAGTTCCTCTAGCTCTCTCCCTAGAAAATACGAATGTGTAGAGCTGGTGTCTCCATGTGGAACGAATTAGAGTTTCCCAGTACAAAACTAAATGTTCCCTGATTAAAAAAAAAAAACTTTCAAAACAATAAAGTCCTTCGATAATATCCAGAAAACACAAACACAGGGTCTGTGGCAATATCTGGGATTCAGTTAGCCAAAACACAACTGCATATTTGTGGTTTCATCCACTCATATCCTGACAAAGTGGTGTGGAATTCGTATGCAGTGGACAGACAAAATCACAGTAAACATGGTTTTGGAGAAAAGCAAAGTCTTTTCGTTAGGCAAGTGCATAAAATGTCATTCATACAAACAGAAATATCATGTTTGTTTGCCGCAGTTCCTCTAGCTTTCTCCTAGAAAATAAGAATGTGTAGAGCTGGTGTCTCCATGTGGAACCAATTAGAGTTTCCCAGTACAAAATTAAATGTTCCCTGATTAAAAAAAAAAAAAAAACTTTCAAAACCACTGAGTGTTTCCCAGTACAAAATTAAATGTTCCTTGATAATAAATATTCAAAACAATAAAGTCCTTCGATAATATCCAGAAAACACAAGCACAGAGGCTGTGGCAATATCTGGGATTGAGTTAGCCAAAACACAAGCGGATATTTCCCTTTTGATCCAGTCATATCCGGAAAAAGTGGTGTTGAATTCGTATGCAATGGACTGAAAAAATTGCAGTGAAAATGGTTTTGGAGATAAAGCAAAGTCTTTTGGTTAGGCATGTGGATAAACTGCCAGCTATACAAACAGAAATATCATGATTGTTTGCCGAAGTTCCTTTAGATTTCTCCCCAGAAAATTCGAATGTGTAGAGCTGGTGTCTCCATGTGTAACCACTGAGTGTTTCCCAGTGCAAAATTAATGTTCTCTGATAAAAAAAAAACTTTCAAAACAATAATGTCCATTGATAATATTCTGAAAACACAAACACAGGGGCTGTGGCAATATCTGGGATTGAGTTAGCCAAAACATAACCGCATATTTCCGGTTTTATCCAGTCATCTCCATAAAAAGTGGTGTGCAATTCGTATGCAATGGACAGACAAAATCAGAGTAAATATGGTTTTGTAGAAAAGCAGAGTCTTTTCGTTAGGCGAGTGCATAAAATACCATCTATACAAACAGAAATACCATGATTGTTTCCCGCAGTTCCTCTAGCTTTATCATAGAAAATATGAATGTGTAGAGCTGGTGTCTTCATCTGGAACCAATTAGAGTTTCCTACAACAAAATTAAATGTTCCCTAATAAAAACATTCAAAACAATAAATTCCTTCGATAATATCCAGAAAACACAAACATAGACTCTGTCGCAATATCTGGGATTGATTTACCCAAAACAAAACCGGATATTTCCGGTTTCATCTAGACATATCCGGATAAAGTGATGTGGAAATCATATGCAATGAACCGAGAAATCACAGTAAAAATGGTTTCGGAGAAAAGGAAAGTCTTTTCGTTAGGCAAGTGCATAAAATGCCATCTATACAAACAGAAATTCATGTTTGTTTGCCGCAGTTCCTCTAGCTTTCTCCTAGAAAATAGGAATGTGTAGAGCTGGTGTCTCCATGTGGAACCAATTAGAGTTTCCCAGTACAAAATGAAATGTTCCCTGATAAAAAAAATAAAAAAAAACTTTCAAAAGAATAAAGTCCTTCGATAATATCCAGGAAACACAAATAGAGATGCTGTGGCAATATCTAGGATTCAGCTAGCCAAAAAATAAAACGGGATATTTCCAGTTTCATCCAGTCAAATCCGTACAAATTGGTGTGCAATTCTTATGCAATGGACAGACAAAATCACAATAAAAATGGTTTTGGAAAAAAGCAAAGTCTTTTCCTTAGTCAAGAGCATAAAATGGGATGTATACAAACAAATTTATATGTATGATTGCCGTAGTTCCTCTAGCTTTCTCGATAGAAAATATGAATGTGTAGAGCTGGTTTCTTCATGTGGAACCACTGAGTGTTTCCCAGTACAAAAATAAATGTTCCCTGATTAAAAAAAAAAACTTTCAAAATAATAATGTCGATTGATAATATCCAGAAAACACAAACACAGGGGCTGTGGCAAAATCTGGGATTGAGTTAGCCAAAAAAAAAACCGGATATTTCTGGTTTCATCCAGTCATATCCAGAAAAAGTGGTGTGGAATTCGTACGCAATGGACTGTGAAAATTGCAGTGAAAACGCATTTGGAGTAAAGCAAAGTCTTTTCGTTAGGCAAGTGCATAAAATGTCATGTATACAAACAGAAATATCATGTTTGTTTGTCGCAGTTCCTCTAGCATTCTCCCTAAAAAATAGGAATGTGTAGAGCTGGTGTCTCAATGTGGAACCAATTAGACTTTCCCAGTACAAAATTAATTGTTTCATGATAAAAAGAAAAAATTTTCAAAACAATAAAGTCCTTCAATAATATCCAGGAAACACAAACACAGGGGCTGTGGCAATATCTGGGATTGAGTTAGCCAAAAAAAACCGGATATTTCCGGTTTCATCCAGTCATACCTGGACAAAGTGGTGTGGTATTCGTATGCAACGGACGGAGAAAATTGCAGTAAACATAGTTTTGGAGAAAAGCAAAGTCTTTTCGTTAGGCAAGTGCATAAAATGTCATGTATACAAACAGAAATATCATGTTTGTTTGCCGCCGTTCCTCTAGCTTTCTCCATAGAAAATACGAATCTGTAGAAGGTTTCTCTATGTGGAACCACTTAGTGTTTCCCAGTACAAAATTAAATGTTCTCTGATAAAAAAAATTCAGAACAATAATGTCCATTGATAATATCCAGAAAACACAAACACAGGGGCTGTCGCAATATCTGGGATTCAGGTAGCCAAAACAAACCAGATATTTCCGTTTTAATCCAGTCATATCCAGACAAAGTGGTGTGCAATACATATGCAATTGACAGAAAAAATCACAGTAAAAATGGTTTTGGATAAAAGCAAAGTCTTCCTTAGTCAAGAGCATAAAATGCCATCTATACAAACAGAAATATCATGTTTGTTTGCCGCAGTTCCTCTAGCTTTCTCCAAGAAAATACGAATGTGTAGAGCTGCTTTCTCCATGAGGAACCAGTGAGTGTTTAACAGTACAAAATTAAATGTTCCCTGTTAAAAAAAAAACTTTCAAAAAATAATGTCCATTGATAATATCCAGAAAACACAAATACCGGGGCTGTCGCAATATCTGTGATTCAGTTAGCCAAAACACAACCGCAGATTTCTGGTTCCATCCAATCATAACTGGACAAAGTTTTGTGCACTTCGTATGCAATGGACCGACAAAATCATAGTAAAAATGGTTTTGGAGAAAAGCAAATCTTTTCTTTAGGCAAGTGAATAAAATGCCATCTATATAAACAGAAATATCATATTTGTTTGCCGCAGTTCCACTAGCTTTATCTTGAAAATAAGAATGTGTAGAACTGGTTTCTCCATGTGAAATGAATTAGAGTTTCCAAGTACAAAATTAAATATTCCCTGACAAAAAACATTCAAAACAATAAAATACTTCGATAATATCCAGAAAACACAAACACAGGGGCTGTGGCAATATCTGGAATTTAGTTAGCCAAAACAAAACCGGATATTTCCGGTTTCATCCAGTCAAATAAAGAAAAAGTGGTGTGCAATTCGTATGCAATAGACCGAGAAAATCACAGTAAAAATGGTTTTGGAGAAAAGCAAAGTCTTTTCGTTAGTCAAGTGCATAAAATTCCATATATATAAACAAAAATATCATGATTGTTTGCCACAGTTCCTCTAGCTTTCTCGCTTGAAAATACCAATGTGTAGAGCGGCTTTCTCCATGTGGAACCCGTGAGTGTTTCCCAGTACAAAATTTAATGTTCCCTGATAAAAAAATTTCAAAACAATAATGCCCATTGATAATGTCCGGAAAACACAAACATAGGGGCTGTGGCAATGGATTGCGTTAGGCAAACACAACCTGATATTTCCGGTTTCATCCAGTCATATCCAGACAAAGTGTTTTGGAATTCGTATGCAATGGACTGAGAAAATTACAGTGCAAGTGGTTTTGGAGAAAAGCAACGTCTTTTTGTTAGGCAGTTGCATAAAATATCATATATACAAACAGAAATATCATGTTTGTTTGCCGCAGTTCCTCTAGCTTTCTCCTAGAAAATACGAATGTGTAGAGCTGGTAACACCATGTGGAACCAATTAGAGTTTCCCAGTACAAAATTAAATGTTCCCTGATAAAAAAAACTTTCAAAACAATAAAGTACTTCGATAATATCCAGAAAACACAAACACAGAGGCTGTGGCAATATCTGGGATTGAGTTAGAAAAACAAAACCGGATATTTCCACTTTCATCCAGTCATATCGGGACAAAGTGCTGTGGAATTCGTATGCAATGGAAGGAGAAAATCACAGTAAAAATGGCTTTGGGGAAAAGCAAAGTCTTTTCGTTAGGCAAGTGCATAATATGACATCTATCCAAATAGAAATATCATGTTTCTTTGCCACAGTTCCTCTACTTTCTCCCTAGAAAATACGAATGTGTAGAGCTGGTGTCTCCATGTGGAACCAATTACTGTATCCCTAGAATACACGAATAGGAATAACTGGTTTCTGCATGTGGAACCAGTGATTGTTTCCCAGTACAAAATTAAATGCTCCCTGATTAAAAAAAATCGTTCCAAACAATAATGACCATTGATAATATCCAGAAAACACAAACACAGGGGCTGTGGCAATATCTGGGATTGAGTTAGCCAAAGAAACCGGATATTTCCGGTTTCATGCAGTCATATCCGGACAAAGTGGTGTGGAATTTGTATGCAATAGACCAAGCAAATCATAGTAAAAATGGTTTTGGAGAAAAGCAAAGTCCTTTCTTTAGGCAAGTGCATAAAATGCCATCTATACAAACAGAAATATCATGTTTGTTTGGAGCAGTTCCTCCAGCTTTCTCAGTCGAAAATACGAATGTGTAGAGCTGGTGTCTCCATGTGGAACCACTGAGTGTTTCCCAGTACAAAATTAAATGTTCCCTGATAAAGAAAACTTTCAAAACAACAATGTCAATTGATAGTATCCAGAAAAAACAAACATAGGGGCTGTGGCAATCTGGGATTGTCTTAGCCAAACAAAACCGTATATTTCCATTTTCATCCAGTCATATCGGGACAAAGTGGTTTGGAATTCGTATGGAATGGACTGAGAAAATTACAGTAAAATTTGTTTTGGAGAAAAGCAAAGTCTTTTCGTTAGGCAAGTGCCAAAAGGAATTTTTATTGCGCTAATTTTGGGAGCGGCTACCTGACCAGCCCTCCCCGGGAAGGAGGGAGACTTGGTCTCCGACCCACCTCCAGACCACCCCGGGTGCGTCTTCCGGGGGAACGGACCGAGGGTTTCCCCTCTCATCCCGGAGCGTCCTCCGGGGCACGGGCCAGGGGTTGCTGGGCACGCCTGCCTCCCCCACTGGTCCCGAACGGACCAGGGGTTGCAGGGCACGCCTGCCTCCCCCACTGGTCCCACAGAGTCAGGTCAGATACTGGCCAGTCAGAATACTTCAGTCAGAATCCAGTCAGAATACTCAAGACAAAGAACAACAGACAGAAAACACTTAATTATACCTCCAACTGGTCCTGCAGAGAATGGGTCTGAGGGCGACCTCGAGCCCCACGTTGGGCGCCAAAATGTTGGACCTCTCAGTTGTAGAGATGCCCACTTGCTCGAGAGGACGCCCAAAAATCCAGACTCCAGACCAGTTGATGCAAAAAGCATGAGGTATTTATTGTACGTTTGCGCAAACGGGCCCCCACCTAAGGCGGTGAGGAGCCTTTTTTTTTTTTTTTTTTTTTTTTTTTTTTTTTTTTTTTTTCCTGGTCATCAGGGCTCCTTTATTAGGCAAGTCCCAAAAAGAAAAATATAATTTGTTTTCCCTGATCGGTGACAACTGAGCGCCAAAGGGGAAACCTGTTAAATGAAATGGACACTATAAGCAACAATGAACTGATCAGCTCCTGTCCTGACTTTAGATGTACAATGTAATACTTTATCCTTTTTAGTATTTGTTGTTGTTCTTGTTGTTCTAGTACTAGTGGTTGAACTCTGTAATTAACACACAATTATTCTTAGGTGTTTAAATTTTAACTGAAAAGCGATCCCTGTTAAATCTAAGAGTGGAAAAATAGAGGGAGGAGATGAACAATTTGGAACATGCTCAATCGGACTGGCCGCAAAGGGTGGAGTTAGAAATGTGCCAGGGGATTCCAACACAATTCCATCAAGATGGCATGTACCAATGCCATCGCACTAGTCCAAGTGATCAATTTCAGCTCACAATTGATAGCTCTGATAGGTCTAAGAGTCAAAGGGATCACACAAACAAGACAAGTATCTGCTAATACCAACTGATAGAATCAAAAAGGGAGAGAAAGATCCAACATGGGAAGCGGGATACACAGCAGACTCATAGAATGGCAGATGTCCTAAACAACACTCTGGCCTCAGAATCAGCCCTCAAGGCATTCAGATCTGGCGGAAGAGCCCATGAGAGTATAGCAGGCATGGAAAGCCAAGATATCATGGAAAAAAAAAGACCTAAATGAATGATCTCTGTGAGTGAGATCCCAGTGGAAAGAATGGGGCCATCAAAGAAGGAGGTACCCTTCTCCGAAGGGAGGAGAGAACTTCCACTTTGACTATGACCCTATCGGAATAAGATCAAAGTCAGCGAACTCTAAAGGCTTCCATAGCCCTGGCAACTCATGACTAGAGCATAGGGAGATTACTGACGCCATGAACAGGAGTGTCAAATTGTTAAATAAGAAACAGGAGTCACTGTGTACTTACACCCCATGTGGGATCTGTCCCTAATGTGTCGTCCTAAGTGAAGTGATGCTACAACTAGAACTGAAAAAGTATTTTTATACTTTGTGTTTCTGTGTGGGCACAAACTGATGAGGACTTTACTAATTATATACTGAATTGATTTTCTGTATATAAAGAGAATTGGAAATGAAAAAAAACAACCTGGTGTTAAATAGGAAATGGCATAGAAAATTAAATGATTTGAAAAAAATTATGTAGGATCTCTGTCTTTAATGTGCTGTACATTGCTATTTAATGCTATAATTAGTAACCCAATGGTAGTTTTTTTCACTTTATGTCGCTATATGGGCAAAATGTTGAAATCTTTACCTAATATATACTAAACTGACCTTCTGTATATAAAGAGAATTGAAAATGAATCTTTACATGAATGGAAGGGGAAAGGGAGCAGGAAAGGGGAGGGTTGCGGGTGGGAGGGAAGTTATGGGAGGGGGGAAACCATTGTAACCCATAAGCTATACTTTGGAAATTTAAATTCATTAAATAAAAGTTTAATAAAAAAAGTGGTGTGGAATTTGTATGCAATCGACTGAGAAAATTGCAGTGAAAATGGTTTTGGAGAAAAGCAAAGTCTTTTCATTAGGCAAGTCCATAAAATGCTATCTATACAAGGAGAAATGTCATGTTTCTTTGCCGTAGTTTCTCTAGATTTCTCCCTAGAAAATAGAAGGTGTAGAGCTGGTGTCTCCATGTGGAACCAATTAGAGTTTCCAAGTACAAAATTAAATGTTCCCTGAGGGAAAAAAAAAAAAACTCTCAAAACAATAAAGTCGTTCGATAATATCCAGAAAACACAAACACAGGGGCTGTGGCAATCTCTGGGATTGAGTTAGCCAAAACAAAACCGGATATTTCCGGTTACATCCAGTCATATTCGGAAAAAGTGGCGTGGAAATTGTATGCAATGGACTGCGAAACTCACCGTAAATATGGTTTTGGAGAAAAGCAAAGTCTTATCGTTAGGCAAGTGCATAAGATGTCATGTATACAAACAGAAATATCATGTTTGTTTGCAACAGTTCCTCTAGCTTTCTCCTCGAAAATACGAATGCGTAGAGCTGGTGTCTCCATGTGGAACCAATTAGAGTTTCCCAGTACAAAATTAAATGTTCCCTGATCAAATATTCCTTTCAAAACAATAATGTCCATTGATAATATCCAGAAAACACAAACACAGGGGCTGTGGCAGTATATGGGATTGAGTTATCCAAAAGAAAACCGGATATTTCCGGATTCATCCAGTCATATCCGGACAATGTAGTGTGGAGTACTGCTGCCATGGACTGAGAAAATTACAGTGAAAGTGGTTTTGGAGAAAAGCGAAGTTTTTTCATTAGGCAAGTCCATAAAATCTCATGTACACAAACAGAAATTACATGTTTTTTTTTGACGCAGTTCCTCTAGTTTTCTCCTAGAAAATACGAATGTGTAGAGCTGGTGTCTCCATGTGGAACCAATTAGAATTTCCCAGTACAAAATAAAATGTTCCCTGATAAAAAAAAAACTTTCAAAACTATAAAGTCCTTCGATAATATCCAGAAAACAGAAACAGAGGCTGTCGCAATATCTGGGATTCAGTTAAACAAAACACAACCGCATATTTCCAGTTTCATCCAGTCATATGCAGACAAAGTGATGTGGAATTCGTATGCAATGGTCTGAGAAAAAAACAGTAAAAATGGTTTTGGAGAAAAGCAAAGAATTTTCTTTAGGCAAGTGCATAAAATGCCATCTATACAAACAGAAATATCATGTTTGTTTGCAGCAGTTCCTCTAGCTTTCTCCCCAGAAAATACGAATGTGTAGAGCTGGTGTCTCCATGTGGAACCAGTGAGTGTTTCCCAGTACAAAATTAAATGTTCCCTGATAAAAACATTCAATACAATAAAATACTTCGATAATATCCAGAAAACACAAACACAGGGGCTGTCTCAATATCTGGGATTGAGTTAGCTAAAACACAAGCGGATATTTCCGGTTTCATTCAGACATTTCCTGACAAAATCGTGTGGAATACGTATGCCATGGAATAAGAAAATTACAGTGAAAGTGGTTTTGGAGAAAAGTTTTTTCGTTAGGCACGTGCATAAAATGTCATGTATACAAACAGAAATATCATGTTTGTTTGCCGCAGTTTCTGTAGATTTCTCCCCAGAAAATATGAATGTGTATAGCTGGTGTCTCCATGTGGAACCAATTAGAGTTTCCCAGTACAAACTTAAATGTTCCCTGATAAAAAACTTTCAAAACAATAAAGTCCTTCGATAATATCCAGAAAATACAAACACAGAGGGTGTCGCAATATCTGGGATTCAGTTAGCCAAAACATAACCGCATATTTCTGGTTTCATCCACTCATATCCGGGCAAAGTGGTTTGGAATTCGTATGCAATGGACTGAGAAAATTACATTGAAAATGGTTTTGGAGTAAAGCAAAGTCTTTTCATTAGGCAAGTGCATAAAATGTGATGTATACAAACAGAAATATCATGTTTGTTTGCCGCAGTTCCTCTAGCTTTCTCCTAGAAAATATGAATGTGTAGAGCTGGTGTCTCCATGTGGAACCAGTGAATGTTTCCCAGCACAAAATTAAATGTTCCCTGATAAAAATAATCTTTAAAACAATAAGCTCCTTCGATAATATTCAGAAAACACAAACTCAGGGGCTGTGGCAATATCTGGGATTGAGTTAGCCAAAAAAAAACTGGATATTTCCGGTTTCTTCCAGTCATATCCGGACAAAGTGGTGTGGAATTCTTATGCAATGGACTGAGTAAATTGCAGTGAAAATGGTTTTGGCGAAAAGCAAAGTATTTTCATTAGACAAGTCCATAAAATGCTATCTATACAACGAGAAATGTAATGTTTGTTTTCGCAGTTCCTCTAGCTTTCTCGCTAGAAAATACGAATGTGTAGAGCTGGTGTCTCCATGTGGAACCAATTAGAAATCCAAGTACAAAATTAAATGTTTCCTCAGGGAAAAAAATTAAAAACAATAAAGTCCTTCGATAATATCCAGAAAACACAAACACAGGGGCTGAGGCAATATCTGGGATTGAGTTATCCAAAAAAAACTGATATTTCTGATTTCATCCAGTCATATCCAGAAAAAGTGGTGTGGAATTTGTATGCAATGGACTGAGAATATCACAGTAAAAATGGTTTTGGAGAAAAGTAAAGTCTTTTCATTATGCAAGTGCGTAAATGTAATGTATACAAACTGAAATATCATGTTTGATTGCCGCAGTTCCTCTAGGTTTCTCCTAGAAAATACGAATGTCTAGAGCTGGTGTCTCCATGTGGAACCATTGAGTGTTTCCCAGTACAAAATTAAATATTCCCTGATCAAAAATAACTTTCAAAAAAATAATGTCCATTGATAATATCCAGATAACACAAACTCAGGGGCTGAGGTATATCTGGGATTGAGTTCGCCAAAACAAAACTGGATATTTCCGTTTCATCCAGTCATACCTTACAAAGTGGTGTGCAAATCTAATGCAATGGAACAACAAAATCACAGTAAAAATGGTTTTGGAGAAAAGCATAGTCTTTTGGTTAGGCAAGTGCATAAAATGTCATGTATACAAACAGAAATATCATCTTTGTTTGCCGCAGTTCCTCTAGACTTCTCCCTAGAAAATACGAATGTGTATATCTGGTGTCTCCATGTGGAACCATTTAGAGATTTTCAGTACAAAATTAAATGTTTCCTGACTAAAAAAAAAAAAAAAACATTCAAAAAAATAATGTCCTTCGATAATATCCAGGAAACACAAACACAGAGGCTGTCGCAATTTCTGGGATTCCGTTAGCCAAAACAAAACCGGATACTCTGGTTTCATCCAGTCATATCCGGACAAAGTAGTGTGCAGTACTTATGCCATGGACTGAGAAAATTACAGTGAAAGTGGTTTTGGAGAAAAGCGAAGTTTTTTCGTTAGGCAAGTCCATAAAATGTCATGTACACAAACAGAAATATCACGTTTGTTTGCCGCAGTTCCTCTAGCATTCTCCTAGAAAATACGAACGTGTAGAGCAGGTGTCTCCATGTGGAACCAATTAGAGTTGCCCAGTACAAAATTAAATTTTCCCTGATTAAAAAAAAAAAAAAACTTTCAAAGCAATAAAGTCCATCGATAATATCCACAACATCAAACACAGGGGCTGTCACAATATCTGGGATTGAGTTAGCTAAAACATAACTGGATATATTTCTGCTTTCATCCAGTCAAATCCGGACAAATTGGTGTGGAATTCGTATGCAATGGACCCAGAAAATCACAGTAAAAATGACTTTGGAGAAAAGCAATGTCCTTTCGTTAGGCAAGTGCATAAACTGCCATCTAAACAAAAAGAAATATTATGTTTGTTTGTCGCAGTCCCTCTATATTTCTCCCTAGAAAATACGAATCTGTAGAGCTGGTGTCTCCATGTGGAACCAGTGAGTGTTTCCTAGTACAAAACTAAATGTTCCCTGATAAAAAAAAACTTTCAAAACAATAATGTCCATTGATAATATCCAGAAAACACAAACACAGGGGCTATGGCAATATCTGGGATTGAGTTAGCCAAAAGAAAACCGGATATTTCCGGATTCATCCAGTCATATCCGGACAAAGTAGTGTGGAGTACTTATGCCATGGACTGTGAAAATTACAGTGAAAGTGGTTATGGAGAAAAGTGAAGTTTTTTCGTTAGGGAAGTCCATAAAATGTCATGTACACAAACAGAAATTACATGTTTGTTTGCCGCAGTTCCTCTAGTTTTCTCCTAGAAAATACGAATGTGTAGAGCTGGTGTCTCCATGTGGAACCAATTAGAGTTTCCCAGTACAAAATAAAATGTTCCCTGATTAAAAAAAAAAAAAAACTTTCAAAACTATAAAGTCCTTTGATAATATCCAGAAAACACAAACAGAGGCTGTCACAATATCTGGGATTCAGTTAGCCAAAACACAACCGCATATTTGTGGATTCATCCACTCATATCCAGACAAAGTGATGTGGAATTCGTATGCAATGGTCTGAGAAAAAAACAGTAAAAATTGTTTTTGAGAAAAGCAAAGTATTTTCTTTAGGCAAGTGCATAAAATACCATCTATACAAACAGAAATATCATGTTTGTTTGCAGCAGTTCCTCTAGCTTTCTCCCTAGAAAATACGAATGTGTAGAGCTGGTTTCTGCATGTGGAACCAGTGAGTGTTTCCCAGTACAAAATTAAATGTTCCCTGATAAAAACTTTCAATACAATAAAATACTACGATAATATCCAGAAAACACAAATACAGGGGCTGTCGCAATATCTGGGATTGAGTTAGCTAAAACACAAGCGGATATTTCCCCTTTCATCCGGTAATATCCAGACAAAGTGGTGTGGAATACGTGTGCCATGGACTAAGAAAATTACAGTGAAAGTGGTTTCGGAGAAAAGTATTTTCGTTAGGCACGTGCATAAAATGTCATGTACAAACAGAAATATCATGTTTGTTTTCGGCAGTTCCTCTAGATTTCTCCCTAGAAAATATGAATATGTAGAGCTGGTTTGCACATGATGAACCAATTATCGTTTCAACGGTACAAAATTAAATGTTCACTGATGAAAACATTCAAAACAATAAAGTCCATCATTAATATCCATAAAACCCAAACACAGGGGCTGTGGCAATATCTGTGTTATTTAGCCAAAACAAAACCGGATATTTTCGGTTTCATCCAGTCATATCTGGACAAAGTATGCAATGGGCTGTGAAAATTGCAGTGAAAATGGTTTTGAAGAAAAGCAGAGTCTTTCGTTAGGCGATTGCCTAAAATGTCATGAATACAAAGAGAAATATCATGTTTGTTTGCGGCAGTTCCTCTAGCCTTCTCCTAGAAAATACGAATGTGTAGAGCTGGTGTCTCCATGTGGAACCAATTAGAGTTTCCTAGTACAAAACTAAATGTTCCCTGAAAAAAAAAACTTTCAAAACAATAATGTCCATTGATAATATCCAGAAAACATAAACACAGGGGCTGTGGAAGTATCTGGGATTGAGTTAGGCAAAACAAAACAGGATATTTCCGGTTTCATCCAGTCATATCCGGACAAAGTGGTTTGGAATTTGTATGCAATGGACCGAGCAAATCATAGTAAAAATGGTTTTGGAGAAAAGCAAACTCTTTTCGTTAGTAAAGTGCATAAAATGCCATCTATACCAACAGGAATATCATGTTTGATTTCCGGAGTTCCTCTAGCTTTCTCCTAGAAAATACGAATGTGTAGAGCTGGTGTCTCCATGTGGAACCAATTAGAGTTTCCCAGTACAAAATTAAATGCTACCTGATTAAAAAAAATCATTCAAAACAATAAAGTCCTTCGATAATATCCAGAAAACACAAACACAGGTGCTGTGGCAATATCTGGGATTGACTTAGCCAAAATAAAACCGGATATTTGCCCTTTCATCCAGTCATATCCGGGCAAAGTCGTGTGGAATTCGTATGCACTGGATTGAGAAAATCACAGTAAAAATGGTTTTGGAGAAAAGCAAAGACTTTTCGTTAGTCAAGTGCATAAATGCCATCTATACAAAAGGAAATATCATGTTTGTTTGCCGCAGTTCCTTTTGATTTCTAACCAGAATATAAGAATGTGTAGTGCTGGTATCTCCACGTGGAACCAGTGAGTGTTTCCCAGTACAAAATTAAATGTTCTTTGATTAAAAAAGCAAAATCTTTTCATTAGGCAAGTGCATAAAGTGCCATCTATACAAACAGAAATATCATCTTTGTTTGCCGGAGTTAATCTAGCTTTCTCGCTAGAAAATATGCATCTGGATTTGGGTTAGCCAAAACAAAACCGGATATTTCTGGTTTCATCCAGTCATATCCGGACAAAGTGGTCTGAAATTCATATGCAATTGAACGAGAAAATAACAGTGAAAGTGGTTTTGGAGAAAAGCAAAGTACTTTCGTTAGGCAAGTGCATAAAATGTCATGTATACAAACATAAATATCATGTTTGTTTGAAGTAGCTCATCTATTTTCTCGCTACAATATACAAACGTGTACAGCTGGTGTCTCCATGTGGAACCAATTAGAGTTTCCTGGTACAAAATTAAATGTTCCCTGATTAAAAAAAATTTCAAAACAATAATATCCATTGATAATATCCAGCAAACAAAAACACAGGGGCTGTGGCGATATCTGGGATTGAGTTAGCCAAAACAAACGCGGATATTTCCAGTTTTATCCAGTCATATCCGGACAAAGTGGTGTGCAATTCGTATGCAATGGACAGAAAAAATCACAGAAAAAATGGTCTTGGAGAAAAACAAAGTCTTTTCGTTAGGCAAGTGCATAAAATGCCATCTATACAAACAGGAATATCATGTTTGTTTTCCGCAGTTCCTCTAGCTTTCTCCTTGAAAATACGAATATGTAGAGCTGGTGTCTTCATGTGAAACCAGTGAGTGTTTCCCAGTACAAACTTAAATGTTCCCTGATAAAAAAAAACATTCAAAACAATAAAGTCCTTTGATAATTTCCAGAAAACAGAAACACAAGATCTGTTGCAATATCTGGGATAGAGTTAGCCAAAAGAAAACCGGATATTTCCGGTTTCATCCAGTCATATCCGGACAAAGTGGTGTGGAATTCATATGCAATGGACAGAGAAAATCTCAGTTATAATCGTTTTGGAGAAAAGCAAAGTCTTTTTGTTATTCAAGTGCATAAAATGCCATCTATACAAACAGAAATATCATGTTTGTTTGCCGCCGTTCCTTTAGATTTCTAACCATAAAATAAGAATGTGCAGAGCTGGTGTCTCTATGTGGAACAAATTAGAGTTTCCCAGTGCAAAATTAAATGTTCCCTGATAAAAAAAATCTCTTAAAACAATAACGTCCTTCGATAATATCCAGAAAACACAAACACAGAGGCTGTCGCAATAAATTGGATTCAGTTCGCCAAAACACAAGCAGACATTTCCCATTTTATCCACTCATATCCGGACAAAGTGGTGTGGAATTTGTATGAAATGGACCGAGAAAATCACAGCAAAATTTGTTTTGTATAAAAGCAAAGTCTTTTCATTAGGCAAGTGCATAAAATGTCATGTATACAAACAGAAATATCATGTGTGCTTGTCACATTTCCTCTAGCTTTCTCCCTAGAAAATACGAATATGTGGAGCTGGTCTCTCCATGTGGAATCAATTAGAATTTCCCAGTACAAAATTAAATGTTCCCTCATAGAAAAATTCTAAACAATAAAGTCCTTCGATAATATCCAGAAAACACCAACACAGGGGCTGTGGCAATATCTGGGATTGAGTTAGCCAAAACACAAGCGGATATTTCCCCTTTCTTCCAGTCATATCTGGGCAAAGTGGTGTGGAATTCGTATGCAGTGGACTTAAAAAATTGCAGTGAAAATGGTTTTGGAGAAGAGCAAAGTCTTTTCCTTAGGCAAGTGCATAAAATGCCAACTATACAAACAGAAATATCATGTTTGTGTGCCGGAGTTTCTCTAGCATTCTCCCTGGACAATACGAATGTGTAGAGCTGGTTTCTCCATGTGGAACCAATTAGAGTTTCCCAGTACAAAATTAAATGTTCCCTGATTAAAAAAATTCAAACAATAAAGTCCTTTGATAATATCCAGAAATCACAAACACAGGGGCTGTGGCAATATCTGGAATTGAGTTAGCCAAAACACAACCGGATATTTCCAGTTTCATCCACTCATATCCGGATAAAGTGGTGTGCAATTCCTATGCAATGGACAGACAAAATCACAGTAAATGGTTTTGGAGAAAAGCAAAGTCTTTTTGTTAGGCAAGTGCCTAAAATGCCATCTATACAAACAGAAATATCATGATTGTTTGCCGCAGTTCCTTTAGATTTCTCCCTAGAATGTACGAATGTGTAGAGCTTGTGTCTCCATGTGGAACCAATTAGAGTTTCCCAGTGCAAAAATAAATGTTCCCAAAGATGGCGAAATAGGCAGGGAGCAAACTATTCTTCCGGGAGAAAGACAGTTTTATATAAGTGGAGATACTGCATGGTCAAGGATGAGTAGGGGATGAAACAGCAGAGGTAACTTCTGGAACTATTGATTCACAGTGGACCTGCGTGGAGAGCGTAGGAGCCCTAGTTCGGGACACCAGCGGCAGACTCAACACACCAGCGCTGGAACGCGAGGTGAGCCGAACCTCTTTAGCCCAAGACACCAGCAGGCATGTGGAAAGAGGAGGCTAGAGGGAACGAGGCTTGAAACTCCGTGGGGAGAAATTCACCAGGCTAACTAGAAGAAAGAGAGGAAAAAAATTAAAAAAGTGACCAATACGGACTCAAGTTTCTCTCTCTCTGCTCACCTCTCAAAGGCGAGCAAGACAGAGCAGGCACCATTTTGGACATACGTCATAAGCAGGGCGACCTCAGGTCTGCACCGGCCCTGAGCCTAGTAGAAACACCGGACTCTGGGGGGAGGGGTGAAATAACAGGAGATTAGGATCTAACTTGGCAACCCAGTGGGAGACTGCAGGAGAATTGGAGCCCACACTGAGGGCAGAAGAGATTCCCTGTGTGGTCCTTGGGAAAGAGCTTCTGATCTCTGGCTCTTGTGGGTATATCATTTGCCTGCCAACTACCTCCAATTACCTTCAGCTGTGCGGAATAACTTCCCTTTTGAATCAAAAAAAGAAGGAGAGATTTACCACACCTAACCTGGGAATGTCATTTTTGACACACCCTCAACCCTGAGGAATCAAACACAGCTCTCAGTCCACACTCATCTCAAGCCTCTAAGGCTCCACTGAAAGCAGACAGTCCACTTAATATAGAGCCATAGTGTAACAAGAAAAAACACCACAGTGAAGAAACCAAATATCTCCAACATGCCAAACAACAAACGCAAAAACCGAGGTAACAAGAACAAGGAAGAAACTATGACGCCCCCAAATGAAAAAGACACCCCAACTCAAGATTATGAAGCTGATGAGATAGAAGAAATGCAAGAAGCGGATCTCAAAAATTGATAAGAACATTAAGAAGTTCTCAAAAACAAATTCTTGAACTACAGAAATCTTTAATGGACAAGATAGAAAATCTCTCTCGTGAAAATGAAATATTAAGGAGGAATGAAAATGAAATGAAACAACTAGTGGAACAAGAAACTGGGATAGTGACGAGAAATCATAATGAAATGAAAAATTCAATAGATCAAATGACAAACGCATTAGAGAGCCATAAAAACAGAATGGGCAAAGGAGAAAAGAGAATATCAGACTTAGAAGACAGAGAACAGGAAAGGAAACAATCAAATCAAAGAAAAGAAGAAGAAATCAGAAATCTAAAAAATATTGTCGGGAATCTACAGGATACTATTAAAAAACCCAACATTCGGGTTCTAGGAGTTCCTGAAGGCATGGAGAGGGAGAAAGTATTAGAAGGCATTTTCAGTGAGATACTAGCAGAAAATTTCCCAGGTTTGGCGAAGGACAGAGGTACCTTAGTACAGGAAGCTTATAGAACCCCTAATGAACATGACCAAAAAAGATCCTCACCACAACATGTTGTAATCAAACTCACCACAGTGAAACATAAAGAAAAGATCCTAAAAGGTGCAAGAGAGAAACGTCAGATTACTCTTAGAGGATCTCCAATTAGACTCACAGCAGACTTCTCATCAGAAACCCTACAAGCTAGAAGGGAATGGCGAGACATAGCCCAGGTACTAAGAGAGAAAAACTGCCAGCCCAGAATATTATATCCTGCAAAGCTCTCATTTGTGAATGAAGGTGAAATTAAGACTTTTCATAGCAAACAGAAACTGAAAGAATTTGTGGCCACTCATCCTGCCCTGCAAAAGATGCTTAAAGATGTGTTACACACAGAAACACAGAAACACGGTCACCAATATGAAAGAAGGTAAAGGAAGGAAACCTCACAGCAAAAGATCACAGGAAGCTCAATTTCTCTTTGACATAGAATTAAACTCTGATGCTCTGTTAAAGCAATGTGTTAAAGTAATCTATTATGTTCTCTTGATGTCTGTTAAATTCTAATTGTTCAAAAACAGCTGCATTTTTATTAAGAGCTATGGGTTATTTAAATATGTGCTTATTTTCAAAGATTTGAATAATCACCTTGTAACAATGATCAAATTTGGTCTATGTTATGTCATGATTTTAAGGAATCTTATTTCAACTAGATATTTTGGATTTTGAGCCTTCTTGGTATACTTGACAGGCATTCAAAAAATCAAAGTTTCAAACAATCTGGTCTCTAAAATTTCCAGTAAATCCTGGAATTTGGATGTTCCCTGATTAAAAAAAAACATTCAAAACAATAAAATCCTTCAATAATATCCAGAAAACAAAAACACAGGGGCTGTGGCAATCTGGGATTGAGTTAGCCAAAACAAAACCAGATATTTCCAGTTTCATCCAGTCATATCCGGACAAAGTGGTGTGGAATTCGTATGCAATGGACCGAGAAAATCCAAGTGAAAATGGTTTTGGAGAAAAGCAAAGTCTTTTTGTTAGGCAAGTGCATAAAATGTCATGTATACAAACAGAATATCATCATTGTTTGCCGCAGTTCCTCTAATTTCTCGCTAGAAAATAAGAATGTGTAGAGCTGGTTACTCCATGTGGAACCAGTGAGTGTTTCCCCGTACAAAACTAAATGTTACCTGGTAAAAAAAATTCAAGACAATAAAGTCCATTGATAATATCCAGAAAGCACAAACACAGGGGCTGTGTCAATCTGGAATTGAGTTATCCAAAAAAATCGGATATTTCCGGTTTCATCCAGTCATATCCGGACAAAGTGGTGTGGAATTCGTATGCAATGGACCAAGAAAATCCCAGTAAAAATGGTTTTGGAGAAAAGCAAAGTCTTTTCGTTAGGCAAGTGCATATAATGTCATGTATAGAAACAGAAATATCATGTATGCTTGCCGCAGTTCTTCTAGCTTTCTCCTAGAAAATACAAATGTGTAGAGCTGGTTTCTCCATGTAGAACCAATTAGAGTTTCCCAGCACAAAATAAAATGTTCCCTGATAAAAAAATATTCAAAACAATAAAGTCCTTCGATAATATCCACAAAACACAAACACAGAGGCTGTCACAATATCTGGGATTGAGTTAGCCAAAAACAACAGAATATTTCCGGTTTCATCTAGTCATATCCGGACAAAGTGGTGTGGAATTTGTATGCAATGGACCGAGAAAATGACAGTAAAAATGGATTAGGAGAAAAGCAAAGCCTTTTCGTTAGGTAAGTGCACAAAATGTCATGTATACAAACAGAAATATCATGTTTGTTTGCCGCAGTTCCCCTAGCTTTCTCCCTAGAAAATACGAATGTGTAGAGCTGGTGTCTCCATGTGGAACCCATTAGAGTTTCCCAATACAAAATTAAATGTTCCCTGATAATAAAAAAAACGTTCAAAACAATAAAGTCCTTCGATAATATCCAGAAATCATAAACACAGGGGCTGCGGCAATATCTGGGATTGAGTTAGCCAAAAGAAAACCGGATATTTCCGGTTTCATCCTGTCATATCCGGACAAAGTGGTGTGGAATTCGTATGCAATGGACCGAGAAAATCACAGTAAAAATGGTTTTGTAGAAAAGCAAATTCTTTTCGTTAGGCAATTCCCTAAAATGCCATCTATACAAACAGAAATATCATGTTTGTTTGCCACAGTTCCTTTAGATTTATCCCGAGAAAATACGAATGTGCAGAGCTGGTGTCTCCATGAGGAACCAAATAGAGTTTCCCAAATCAAAATTAAATGTTCTCTGATAAAGAAAAAAAATTTCAGAAAAATAAGGTCCTTCGATAATATCCAGAAAACACAAACACTGAGGCTGTTGCAATAACTGGGATTCAGTTAGCCAAAACAAAACCGGATATTTCTAGTTTCATCCAGTCATATCCTGACAAAGTGGTGTGGAATTCGTATGCAATAGACAGACAAATTCACAGTAAAAATGATTTTGGAGAAAAGCAAAGTCTTTTCGTTAGGTAAGTGCCTAAAATATCATGTATACAAACAGAAATATCATGTTTGTTTGCCGTATTTCCTCCACCTTTCTCCCTAGAAAATACGAATGTGTAGAGCTGGTGTCTCCATGTGGAACAAGTGAGTGTTTCCAAGTACAAAATTAAATGTTCCCTGATGAAAAAAAAAAAAACTTTCAAAACAATAAAATCCTTCGATAATATCCAGAAAACACAAACACAGGGGCTGTGGTAATTTTGGATTGAAGTAGCTAAAACACAAGCGGATATTTTCGCTTTCATCCAGTCATATCCGGACAAAGTGGTGTGGAATTCGTATGCAATGGACCGAGAAAATCACAGTAAAAATGGTTTAGGAGAAAAGCAAAGTCTTTTCGTTAGGCAAGTGCATAAAATGTCCTGCATACAAAAAGAAATATCATGTTTGTTTGCCGCCATTCCTCTAGATTTCTCACTAGGAAATACGAATGTGTAGAGCTGGTTTCTCCATAGGGAACCAGTGAGTGTTTCCCAGTACAAAACTAAATGTTACCTGCTAAAAAAAACTTTGAAAAGAATAATGACAATAGATAATATCCAGAAAACACAAACACAGGGGCTGTTGTAATTTTGGATTGAATTAGCCAAAACACAAGCGGATATTTTCGCTTTCATCCAGTCATATCCAGACAAAGTGGTGTGGAATGCGTATGCAATAGACAGAGAATTACAGTGAAAGTGGTTTTGGAGAAAAAAAAAGTCTTTTCGTTAGGCAAGTGCATAAAATGTCATGTATAAAAACAGAAATATCGTGTTTGTTTCCCGCAGTTCCTCTAGCTTTCTCCCTTGAAAATAGGAATGTGTAGAGCTGTTTTCTCCATGTGGAAGCAGTGAGTGTTTCCCAGTACAAAAAAATGTTCCCTGATTAAAAAAAAAAAAACTTTCAAAACAATAAATATCTTCGATAATATTCAGAAAACACAAACACAGGGACTGTGGCAATCTGGGAATGAGTTAGCCAAAACAAAACCGGATATTTCCGGTTTCATCCAGTCATATCCGGACAAAGTGGTGTGGAATTTATGCAATAGACAGACAAAATCACAGTAAAATGGTTTTGGAGAAAAGCAAAGTCTTTTTGTTAGGCAAGTGCATAAAATGTCATCTACACAAACAAAATATCATGTTTGTTTGCCGCAGTTTCTCTAGCTTTCTCCCTGGCAGATACGAATGTGTAAAGCTGGTGTCTCCATGTGGAACCAATTAGAGTTTCCCAGTACAAAATTAAATGTTTCCTGATAAAAAAATCTTTCAAAGCAATAAAGTCCTTCGATAATATCCAGAAAACACAAACACAGGAGCTGTGGCAATATCTGGGATTCAGTTAGCCAAAATACAACCAGACATTTCTGGTTTCATCCACTCATATCCGGACAAAGTGGTGTGGAATTGATATTTAATGCACAGACAAAATCACAGTAAAAATGGTTTTGGAGAAAAGCAAAGTCTTTTCGTTTGGCAAGTGCATAAAATGTGATATATACAAACAGAAATATCTTGATTGTTTGCCGCAGTTCCTCTAGCTTTCTCACTAGAAAATACAAATGTGTAGAGCTGGTGTCTCCATGTGGAACCAATTAGAGTTTCCCAGTACAAAATTAAATGTTCCCTGATTAAAAAAAATTCAAATCAATAAACTCCATCGATAATATCCAGAAAACACAACATAGGGGCTGCGACAATATCTTGGATTCAGTTAGCCGAAAAACAACCGGATATTTGTGGTTTCACCGACTCATATGCGGACAAATTGGTGTGGAATTCGTATGTAATGGACAGGCAAAATCACAGTAAAAATGGTTTTGGAGAAAAGCAAAGGCTTTTCGTTAGGCAGGTGAATAGAATATCATCTATACAAACAGAAATATCATGTTTGTTTTTCCAGTTCCTCTAGCTTTCTCGCTAGAAAATGCGAATGTGTAGAGCTGTTGTCTCCATGTGGAACCAATCAGAGTTTCCCAGTACAAAATTAAATGTTCCCTTATTAAAAAAAACTTTAAAAACAATAAAGTCCATCTATAATATCCAGAAAAGACAAACACATAGTCTGGGGCAATATCTGGGATGAGTTAGCGAAAACACAACCGGATATTTCTGGTTTCATCGAGTCATATCCGGACAAAGTGGTGTGGAATTTGTATGTAATAGACTGAGAAAATCACAGTAAAAACGGTTTTGGAGAAAAGCAAAGAATTTTCGTTAGGCTTATGAATAAATGCCATCTACACAAACAGAAATATCATGTTTGTTTGCTGCAGTTCCTCTAGCTTTCTCCTTACAAAATACGAATGTGTAGAGCTGGCGTCTCCATGGGGAACCAAACAGAGTTTCCCAGTACAAAATTTAATGTTCTCTAATAAACAAAAAAAACCCATTCAAAACAATAAAGTCCTTCGATAATATCCAGAAAACACAAACACAGAAGCTGTTGCAATAACTGGGATTCAGTTAGCCAAAACACAAGCGGGTATTTCCAGTTTCATCCAGTCATATCCGGACAAAGTGGTGTGGAATTCGTATGCAATGGACTGAGAAAATTGCAGTAAAAATGGTTTTGGAGAAAAGCAAAAGGCAAGTGCATAAAATGTCATGTATACAAACAGAAATATCATGTTTGCTTGCCGCAGTTCCTCTAGCTTTCTCGCTAGAAAATACGAATGTGTAGAGCTGGTGTCTCCATGTGGAACCAATTAGAGTTTCCCAGTAACAAATTAAATGTTCCCTGATAAAAATCATTCAAAACAATAAAGTTCTTCCATAATATCCAGAAAACACAAACACAGGGGCTGTGGCAATATCTGGGATTGAGTAGCCAAAGCAAAACCAGATATTTCCCCTTTCATCCAGTCATATCCGGACAAAGTGGTGTGGAATTCGTATGCAATAGACTGAGAAAATCACAGTAAATATGGTTTTGGAGAAAATAAAAGTCTTTTCGTTAGGCAAGTCCATAAAATGCCATCTATACAAACGGAAATATCATGTTTGTTTGCCGCAGTTCCTTTAGATTTCTCCCCAGAACATACGAATGTGTAGAGCTGATGTCTCCATGAGGAACCTATTGGAGTTTCCCAATTCAAAATTAAATGTTCTCTGATAAAAAAAATTTTTTCAAAACAATAAAGTCCTTCGATAATATCCAGAAAACACAAACACAGAAGCTGTTGCAATAACTGGGATTCAGTTAGCCAAAACAAAACCGGATATTTCCGGTTCATCCAGTCATATCCGGACAAAGTGGTGTGGAATTCGTATGCAATGGACCCAGAAAATCACAGAAAAATGGTTTTGGAGAAAAGCAAATTCTTTTCGTTTGCCAAGTGCCTAAAATATCATGTATACAAACAGAAATATCATGTTTGTTTGCTGCAGTACCATTAGCTTTCTCCTAAATAATACGAATGTGTAGAGCTGGTTTCTCCATGTGGAACCAGTGAGTGTTTCCCAGTACAAAGTTAAATGTTCCCTGATTAAAAGAAAACTTTCAAAACAATAAAATCGTTTGATAATATCCAGAAAACACAAACACAGGGGCTGCGGCAATATCTGGGATTCAGTTAGCCAAAACACAACCGGATATTTACGGTTTCATTCACTCATATCCGGACAAAGTGGTGTGGAATTCGTATGCACTGGACCAAGAAAATCACAGTAAAATTGGTTTTGGAAAAGCAAAGTCTTTTCGTTAGGCAAGTGCATAAAATGTCTTGTAAACAAACAGAAAAATCATGTTTGTTTGCCACAGTTACTCTAGTTTTCTCCTAGAAAATATGAATGTGTAGGACTGGTGTGTACATGTGGAACCAGTGAGTGTTTCCTAGTACAAAATTAAATGTTCCCTGATAAAAAACATTCAAAACAATAAAGTCCATTGAAAATATCCAGAAAACACAAACACAGAGGCTGTCGCGATATCTGGGATTCAGTTAGCCAAAACATAACCGCATATTTCTGGTTTCATTCACTCATATCCGGACAAAGTGGTGTGTAATTCGTATGCAATGCAATGAGAAAATCACAGAAAACATGGTTTTGGAGAAAAGCAAATTCTTTCCTTATGCAAGTGCATAAAACTTCATATATACAAACAGAAATATCATGTTTGTTTGCAGCAGATCCTCTAGCTTTCTCCTAGAAAATACGAATGTTTAGAGCTGGTGTCGCCATGTTTAACCAATTAGAGTTCCCCAGTACAAAATTAAATGTTCCCTGATAAAAAACATTCAAAACAATAAAGTCCTTTGATAATATCCACAAAACACAAACACAGAGGCTGTTGCAATATCTGGGATTGAGTTAGCCCAAACACAACCGCATATTTCCGGTTTCATCCAGTCATATCTGTACAAATTGGTGTGGAGTTCATATGCAATGGACAGACAAAATCACAGTAAAAATGGTTTTGGAGGAAAGCTAAGTCTTTTCGTTAGGCAAGTGCATAAATTGTCATGTATGAAAACAGAAATACCATGTTTTTTTGCCGCAGTTCCTCTCGCTTTCTCCTAGAAAATATGAATGTTTAGAGCTGGTATCTCCATGTGTAACCAATTAGAGTTTCCCAGCACAAAATTAAATGTTCCCTGATAACAAAAAAATTTCAAAACAATAAAGTCCATTGATAATATCCAGAAAACACAAACACAGAGGCATTCACAATATCTGGGATTGAGTTAGGCAAAATAAAACCGGATATTTCCCCTTTCATCCAGTCATATCCGGACAAAGTGGTGTGGGATTCGTATGCAATAGACCGAGAAAATCACAGTAAAAATGGTTTTGGAGATAATAAAAGTCTTTTCGTTAGGCAAGTCCATAAAATGCCACCTATACAAATGGAAATATCATGTTTGTTTTCCGCAGTTCCTTTAGATTTCTCCCCAGAACATACGAATGTGTAGAGCTGGGGTCTCCATGAGGAACAAATTAGAGTTTACCAATTCAAAATTAAATGTTCTCTGATAAACAAAAAAAAAAAACCTTTCAAAACAATAAAGTCCTTCGATAATATCCAGAAAACACAAACACAGGTGCTGTTGCAATAACTGGGATTCAGTTAGCCAAAACACAAGCGGGTATTTTCAGTTTCATCCAGTCAAATCCGGAAAAAGTGGTGTGGAATTCGTATGCAATGGACCAAGAAAATTGCAGTAAAAATGGTTTTGGAGAAAAGCAAAAGGCAAGTGCATAAAATGTCATGTACACAAACAGAAATATCATGTTTGCTTGCCGCAGTTCCTCTAGCTTTCTCGCTAGAAAATACGAATGTGTAGAGCTGCTGTCTCCATGTGGAACCAATTAGAGTTTCACAGTACAAAATTAAATGTTCCCTGATAAAAATCATTCAAAGCAATAAAGTCCTTCCATAATATCCAGAAAACACAAACACAGGAGCTGTGGCAATATCTGGGATTGAGTTAGCCAAAGCAAAACCGGATATTTCCCCTTTCATCCAGTCATATCCGGACAAAGTGGTGTGGAATTCGTATGCAATAGACTGAGAAAATCACAGTAAAAATGGTTTTGGAGAAAATAAAAGTCTTTTCGTTAGGCAAGTCCATAAAATGCCATCTATACAAACAGAAATATCATGTTTGTTTGCTGCAGTACCTCTAGCTTTCTCCTAAAAAATACGAATGTGTAGAGCTGGTTTCTCCATGTGGAACCAGTGAGTGTTTCCCAGTACAAAGTTAAATATTCCCTGATTAAAAAAAAACTTTCAAAAAAATAAAATCGTTTGATAATATCCAGAAAACACAAACACAGGGGCTGTGGCAATATCTGGGATTGAGTTAGCCAAAACACAACCGGATATTTTCGGTTTCATCCAGTCATATCCGGAAAAAGTGGTTTGGAATTTCTATGCAATGGACTGAGAGAATCACAGTAAAATGGTTTTGGAGAAAAAGAAAGTCTTTTCGTTAGGCAAGTGTATAAAATGCCATCTATACAAACAGAAATATCATGTTTGTGTGCCGCAGTTCCTGTAGCTTTCTCCTAAAAAATATGAATGTGTAGAGCGGGTGTCTCCTTGGGGAATCAATTAGTGTTTCCCAGCACAAAATTAAATGTTTCCTGATAAAAAAACATTCAAAACAATAAAGTCCTTTGATAATATCCAGAAAACACAAACACAGGTGCTGTGGCATTATCTAGGATTCAGTTAGCCAAAAAAAGAAAAAGGGATATTTCCAGTTTCATCCAGTGAAATCTGTACAACTTGGTGTGCAATTCGTATGCAATGGACAGCCAAAATCACAGTAAAAATGGTTTTGGAGGAAAGCAAAGTCTTTTCGTTAGGCAAGTGCATAAATTGTCATGTATGAAAACAGAAATACCATGTTTTTTTGCCGCAGTTCCTCTCGCTTTCTCCTAGAAAATATGAATGTTTAGAGCTGGTATCTCCATGTGGAACCAATTAGAGTTTCCCAGCACAAAATTAAATGTTCCCTGATAACAAAAAATTTTCAAAACAATAAAGTCCATTGATAATATCCAGAAAACACAAACACAGAGGCATTCACAATATCTGGGATTGAGTTAGCCAAAATAAAACCGGATATTTCCCCTTTCATCCAGTCATATCCGGACAAAGTGGTGTGGGATTCGTATGCAATAGACCGAGAAAATCACAGTAAAAATGGTTTTGGAGATAATAAAAGTCTTTTCGTTAGGCAAGTCCATAAAATGCCACCTATACAAATGGAAATATCATGTTTGTTTTCCGCAGTTCCTTTAGATTTCTCCCCAGAACATACGAATGTGTAGAGCTGGGGTCTCCATGAGGAACAAATTAGAGTTTACCAATTCAAAATTAAATGTTCTCTGATAAACAAAAAAAAAACCTTTCAAAACAATAAAGTCCTTCGATAATATCCAGAAAACACAAACACAGGTGCTGTTGCAATAACTGGGATTCAGTTAGCCAAAACACAAGCGGGTATTTTCAGTTTCATCCAGTCATATCCGGACAAAGTGGTGTGGAATTCGTATGCAATGGACCAAGAAAATTGCAGTAAAAATGGTTTTGGAGAAAAGCAAAAGGCAAGTGCATAAAATGTCATGTATACAAACAGAAATATCATGTTTGCTTGCCGCAGTTCCTCTAGCTTTCTCGCTAGGAAATACGAATGTGTAGAGCTGGTGTCTCCATGTGAACCAATTAGAGTTTCCAAGTACAAAATTAAATGTTCCCTTATTAAAAAAAAACTTTCAAAACAATAAATTCCTTTGATAATATCCAGAAAACACAAACACAGGGGCTGCAGCAATATCTGGGATTAAGTTAGCCAAAACACAACCGGATATTTACGGTTTCATTCACTCATATCCGGACAAAGTAGTGTGGAATTCGTATGCACTGGACCAAGAAAATCACAGTAAAAATGGTTTTGGAGAAAAGCAAAGTCCTTTCGTTAGGCAAGTGCATAAAATGTCATGTACACAAACAGAAATATCATGTTTGCTTGCCGCAGTTCCTCTAGCTTTCTCGCTAGAAAATACGAATGTGTAGAGCTGCTGTCTCCATGTGGAACCAATTAGAGTTTCACAGTACAAAATTAAATGTTCCCTGATAAAAATCATTCAAAACAATAAAGTCCTTCCATAATATCCAGAAAACACAAACACAGGAGCTGTGGCAATATCTGGGAATGAGTTAGCCAAAGCAAAAGCGGATATTTCCCATTTGATCCAGTCATACCTGGACAAAGTGGTGTGGAATTCATATGCAATAGACTGAGAAAATCACAGTAAAAATGGTTTTGGAGAAAATAAAAGTCTTTTCGTTAGGCAAGTCCATAAAATGCCATCTATACAAACAGAAATATCATGTTTGTTTGCTGCAGTACTTCTAGCTTTCTCCTAAAAAATACGAATGTGTAGAGCTGGTTTCTCCATGTGGAACCAGTGAGTGTTTCCCAGTACAAAGTTAAATATTCCCTGATTAAAAAAAAAAAACTTTCAAAACAATAAAATCATTTGATAATATCCAGAAAACACAAACACAGGGGCTGTGGCAATATCTGGGATTGAGTTAGCCAAAACACAACCGGATATTTTCGGTTTCATCCAGTCATATCCGGAAAAAGTGGTTTGGAATTTCTATGCAATGGACTGAGAGAATCACAGTAAAATGGTTTTGGAGAAAAAGAAAGTCTTTTCGTTAGGCAAGTGTATAAAATGCCATCTATACAAACAGAAATATCATGTTTGTGTGCCGCAGTTCCTGTAGCTTTCTCCTAAAAAATATGAATGTGTAGAGCGGGTGTCTCCTTGGGGAATCAATTAGTGTTTCCCAGCACAAAATTAAATGTTTCCTGATAAAAAAACATTCAAAACAATAAAGTCCTTTGATAATATCCAGAAAACACAAACACAGGTGCTGTGGCATTATCTAGGATTCAGTTAGCCAAAAAAAGAAAAAGGGATATTTCCAGTTTCATCCAGTGAAATCTGTACAACTTGGTGTGCAATTCGTATGCAATGGACAGCCAAAATCACAGTAAAAATGGTTTTGGAGGAAAGCAAAGTCTTTTCGTTAGGCAAGTGCATAAATTGTCATGTATGAAAACAGAAATACCATGTTTTTTTTGCCGCAGTTCCTCTCGCTTTCTCCTAGAAAATATGAATGTTTAGAGCTGGTATCTCCATGTGGAACCAATTAGAGTTTCCCAGCACAAAATTAAATGTTCCCTGATAACAAAAAATTTTCAAAACAATAAAGTCCATTGATAATATCCAGAAAACACAAACACAGAGGCATTCACAATATCTGGGATTGAGTTAGCCAAAATAAAACCGGATATTTCCCCTTTCATCCAGTCATATCCGGACAAAGTGGTGTGGAATTCGTATGCAATAGACCGAGAAAATCACAGTAAAAATGGTTTTGGAGATAATAAAAGTCTTTTCGTTAGGCAAGTCCATAAAATGCCACCTATACAAATGGAAATATCATGTTTGTTTTCCGCAGTTCCTTTAGATTTCTCCCCAGAACATACGAATGTGTAGAGCTGGGGTCTCCATGAGGAACAAATTAGAGTTTACCAATTCAAAATTAAATGTTCTCTGATAAACAAAAAAAAACCTTTCAAAACAATAAAGTCCTTCGATAATATCCAGAAAACACAAACACAGGTGCTGTTGCAATAACTGGGATTCAGTTAGCCAAAACACAAGCGGGTATTTTCAGTTTCATCCAGTCATATCCGTACAAAGTGGTGTGGAATTCGTATGCAATGGACCAAGAAAATTGCAGTAAAAATGGATTTGGAGAAAAGCAAAAGGCAAGTGCATAAAATGTCATGTATACAAACAGAAATATCATGTTTGCTTGCCGCAGTTCCTCTAGCTTTCTCGCTAGGAAATACGAATGTGTAGAGCTGGTGTCTCCATGTGAACCAATTAGAGTTTCCAAGTACAAAATTAAATGTTCCCTTATTAAAAAAAAACTTTCAAAACAATAAATTCCTTTGATAATATCCAGAAAACACAAACACAGGGGCTGCAGCAATATCTGGGATTCAGTTAGCCAAAACACAACCGGATATTTACGGTTTCATTCACTCATATCCGGACAAAGTAGTGTGGAATTCGTATGCACTGGACCAAGAAAATCACAGTAAAAATGGTTTTGGAGAAAAGCAAAGTCCTTTCGTTAGGCAAGTGCATAAAATGTCATGTACACAAACAGAAATATCATGTTTGCTTGCCGCAGTTCCTCTAGCTTTCTCGCTAGAAAATACGAATGTGTAGAGCTGCTGTCTCCATGTGGAACCAATTAGAGTTTCACAGTACAAAATTAAATGTTCCCTGATAAAAATCATTCAAAACAATAAAGTCCTTCCATAATATCCAGAAAACACAAACACAGGAGCTGTGGCAATATCTGGGATTGAGTTAGCCAAAGCAAAAGCGGATATTTCCCATTTGATCCAGTCATACCTGGACAAAGTGGTGTGGAATTCGTATGCAATAGACTGAGAAAATCACAGTAAAAATGGTTTTGGAGAAAATAAAAGTCTTTTCGTTAGGCAAGTCCATAAAATGCCATCTATACAAACAGAAATATCATGTTTGTTTGCCGCAGTTCCTTTAGATTTCTCCCCAGAACATACGAATGTGTAGAGCTGGTGTCTCCATGAGGAACCTATTAGAGTTTCCCAATTCAAAATTAAATGTTCTCTGATAAAAAAATATTTCAAAACAATAATTCCTTGGATAATATCCAGAAAACACAAACACAGAAGCTGTTGCAATAACTGGGATTCAGTTAGCCAAAACAAAACCGGATATTTCCGGTTTCATCCAGTCATATCCGGACAAAGTGGTGTGGAATTCGTATGCAATGGACCGAGAAAATTGCAGTAAAATGGTTTTGGAGAAAAGCAAAAGGCAAGTGCATAAAATGTCATGTATACAAACAGAAATATCATGTTTGTTTGCCGCAGTTCCTCTAGCTTTCTCACTAGGAAATACGAATGTGTAGAGCTGGTTTCTCCATGTTGAACCAATTAGAGTTTCCAAGTACAAAATTAAATGTTCCCTTATTAAAAAAAACTTTCAAAACAATAAATTCCTTTGATACTATCCAGAAAACACAAACACAGGTGCTGTGCCAATATCTGTGATTGAGTTAGCCAAAACAAAACCGGATATTTCCGGATTCATCCAGTCATATCCGGACAAAGTGGTATGCAATTCGTATGCAATGGACCAAGAAAATCACAGTAAAAATGGTTTTGGAGAAAAGCAAAATCCTTTCGTTAGGCAAGTGCATAAAATGTCATGTATACAAACAGAAATATCATGTTTGCTTGCCGCAGTTCCTCTAGTTTCTCGCTTAGAATATACGAATGTGTAGAGCTGCTGTCTCCATGTGGAACCAATTAGAGTTTCACAGTACAAAATTAAATGTTCCCTGATAAAAATCATTCAAAACAATAAAGTCCTTCCATAATATCCAGAAAACACAAACACAGGATCTGTCACAGTATCTGGGATTGAGTTAGCCAAAGCAAAACCGGATATTTCCCCTTTCATCCAGTCATATCCGGACAAAGTGGTGTGGAATTCGTATGCAATAGACTGAGAAAATCACAGTAAAAATGGTTTTGGAGAAAATAAAAGTCTTTTCGTTAGGCAAGTCCATAAAATGCCATCTATACAAACAGAAATATCATGTTTGTTTGCTGCAGTACCTCTAGCTTTCTCCTAAAAAATACGAATGTGTAGAGCTGGTTTCTCCATGTGGAACCAGTGAGTGTTTCCCAGTACAAAGTTAAATATTCCCTGATTAAAAAAAAACTTTCAAAACAATAAAATCGTTTGATAATATCCAGAAAACACAAACACAGGGGCTGTGGCAATATCTGGGATTGAGTTAGCCAAAACACAACCGGATATTTTCGGTTTCATCCAGTCATATCCGGAAAAAGTGGTTTGGAATTTCTATGCAATGGACTGAGAGAATCACAGTAAAATGGTTTTGGAGAAAAAGAAAGTCTTTTCGTTAGGCAAGTGTATAAAATGCCATCTATACAAACAGAAATATCATGTTTGTGTGCCGCAGTTCCTGTAGCTTTCTCCTAAAAAATATGAATGTGTAGAGCGGGTGTCTCCTTGGGGAATCAATTAGTGTTTCCCAGCACAAAATTAAATGTTTCCTGATAAAAAAACATTCAAAACAATAAAGTCCTTTGATAATATCCAGAAAACACAAACACAGGTGCTGTGGCATTATCTAGGATTCTGTTAGCCAAAAAAAGAAAAAGGGATATTTCCAGTTTCATCCAGTGAAATCTGTACAACTTGGTGTGCAATTTGTATGCAATGGACAGCCAAAATCAAACTGCGGCAAAGAAACATGATATTTCTGTTTGTATACATGACATTCTATGCACTTTTATAATGAAAAGATTTTTTTTTCTCAAAAAACATTTTTGCTGTGATTTTCTCAGTCCATTGCATAGGATTTCCACAGCACTTTGTCCGGATATGACTGGATGAAATCGGAAATATCCGGTTTTATTTTGGCTAACTCAATAACAGACATTGCCACAGATCCTGTGTTTGTGTTTTCTGGATATTATCGAATGAATTTATTGTTTTGAATTTTTTTTAATCAAGCAGCATTTTATTTTGTTCTAGGAAACTCTGGTTCCTGATGGAGACAACAGCTCCACACATTCGTATTTTCTAGGAGAAACCTAGAGGAACTGTGGCAAACAAACATGATATTTCTGTTAGTATACATGACATTTTATGCACTTGCCTAACGAAAAGCCTTTGCTTTTCTCCAAAACCATTTTTACTGTGAGTTTCTACATCCATTAAATACGAATTGCACTCCACTTTGTCCGGACATGACTGGATGAAACCTGAAATATCCGGTTTTGGTTTGGCTAACTCAATACCAGATATTGCCACAGCCCCTGTGTTTGTGTTTTCTGGATATTATCGAAGGACTTTATTGTTTTGAAAGTTTTTTTTTTTTTAATCAGGGAACATTTAATTTTTTACTGGGAAACTCTAATTGGTTCCACATGGAGACACCAGCTCTACACATTCGTATTTTCTAGGAGAAAGCTAGAAGAACTGCGGCAAACAAACATGATACTTCTGTTTGTATACATGACAATTTATGCACTTGCTTAACGAAAAGACTTTGCTTTTCTCCAAAACCATTTTTACTGTGATTTTCTCGGAGCATTGCATACGAATTCCACACCACTTTGTCCGGACATGACTGGATGAAACCAGAAATATCCGGTTTTGTTTTGGCTAACTGAATCCCAGATATGGGGACGGCCTCTGTGTTTGTGTATTCTGGATATTATCGAAGTATTTCATTATTTTGAATGTTTTTTTTATCAGGGAACATTTAATTTTGTACTGGGAAACTCTGATTGGTTCCACATGGAGACACCAGCTCTACACATTCATATTTTCCAGGGAGAAAGCTAATGGAACTGCGGCAAACAGACATGATATTTCTGTTTGCATAGATGGCATTTTATGCACTTGCCTAACGAAAACACTTTGCTTTTCTCCAAAATCATTTTTACTGTGATTTTGTCGGTCCATTGAATACAAATTCCACACCACTTTGTAAAGATATGAGTGGATGAAAACTAAAATATGCGCTTCTGTTTTGGCTAACTGGATCCCAGATGTTGCCACAGCCCCTGTGTTTGTGTTTTCTGGATATTATCAATGGACATTATTGTTTTGAATTTTTTTTATCAGGGAAAATATAATTTTGTACTGGGAAACTCTAATTGGTTCCACATGGAGAAACCAGTTCTACACATTCGGATTTTCTCGGGAGAAATCTAAAGAACTGTGGCAAACAAAAATGATATTTCTGTTTGTTTAGATGACATTTTATGCACTTGCATAACCAAAAGACTTTGCTTTTCTCCAAAATCATTTTTAGTGCAATTTTGTCGGTCCCTTTCATACAAATTCCAAACCACTTTGTCCGGATATGACTAGATGAAACCAGAAATATTCGGTTGTGTTTTGGCTAACCGAATCCCCGATATTGCGAAAGACCCTGTGTTTGGGTTTTCTGGATATTACCAATTGTGATTATTTTTTGAAAGTTTTTTTTTTTTTTTTTAATCAGGGAACATTTAATTTTGTACTGCTAAACACTCACTGGTTCCACATGGAGACACCAGCTCTACTCATTCGTATTTTCTAGGAGAAATCTAGAGGAACTGCTGAAACAATCATGATAATTCTTTTTGTATAGATGGCATTTTATGCAGTTGCCTAACGAAAAGACTTTGCTTTTCTCCAAAACCATTTTCAATGCAATTTTCTCAGTACATTGCATACGAATTCCACACCACTTAGTCCGGATATGACTGAATGAAACTGAAATATCTGCTTTTGTTTTGGCTAACTCAATCCCAGATATTGAGACAGCCTTCGTGTTTATATTTTCTGCATATTATAGAAGGACTGAAATGTTTTGAATATTTTTTGTCAGAGAAGTTTTAATTTTGTACTGGGAAACTCTAATTGGTTCCACATGGAGACACAAGCTCTACACATTCGTATTTTCTAGGGAGAAACCCTGAGGAACTGTGGCAAAGAAACATGATATTTCTGTTTGTATAGATGGCATTTTATGCACTTGCCTAAAGAAAGGACTTTGCTTTTCTCCAAAACGATTTTACTGTGATTTTGTCGGTCCATTGCATACGAATTCCATAAAACTCTGTCAGGATATGAGTGGATGAAACCAGAAATATCCGGTTGTGTTTTGGCTAACTCAATCCCAGATATTGCGACAGCCCCTGTGTTTCTGTTTTCTGATTATTATCAATGGACATTATTGTTTGAATTTTTTTTTATCACGAAACATTTAATTTTGTATTGGGAAACACTCACTGATTCCACATGGAGAAACCAGCTCTACACTTTCGTATTTTCTGGGGAGAAATCTCAATTAACTGTGGCAAACAATCATGATCTCTCCGTTTGTATAGATGGCATTATATGCACTTGCCTAACTAAAAGACTTTGCTTTTCTCCAAAACCATTTTCACTGTAATTTTCTCCGTCCATTGGATAAGAATTCCACACCACTTTTTCCTTATATGACTGGATGAAACCGGAAATATCCAGTTTTGTTTTGGCTCACTCAATCCCAGATATTGCCACAACCCCTGTGTTTGTGTTTTCTGGATATTATCGAAGTATTTTATTGTTTTGACTGTTTTTTGTCAGGGAATATTTAATTTTGTACTTGGAAACTCTAATTCATTCCCCATGAGAAACCAGTTCTACACATTCTTATTTTCAAGATAAAGCTAGAAGAACTGCGGCTAACAAATATGATATTTCTGTTTATATAGATGGCATTTTATGCACTTGCCTAACGAAAAGATTTTGCTTTTCCCCAAAACCATTTTTACTGTGATTTTGTCGGTCCATTGCATATGAATTCCACACCACTTTGTCCGGACATGACTGGATGAAACCAGAAATATGCGGTTTTGTTTCTGCTAACTGAATCCCAGATATTGCAACAGCCTCTGTGTTTGTATTTTCTGGATATTATCGAAGGACTTTATTGTTTTGAATGTTTTTTTTATCAGGGAAAATTTACTTTTGTACTGGGAAACTTTAATTGGTTTCACATGGAGACCCAAGCTCTACACATTCGTATTTTCTAGGGAGAAAGTAGAGGAACTGTGGCAAAGAAACATGATATTTCTATTTGGATAGATGTCATTTTATGCACTTGCCTAACGAAAAGACTTTGCTTTTCTCCAAAGCCATTTTTACTGTGATTTTCTCGGTCTATTGCATACAAATTGCACACCATTTTTTCTTTATTTGACTGGATGAAACCGGCAATATCCGGTTTTGTTTTGGCTAACTAAATTCCAGATATTGCCACAGCCCCTGTGTTTGTGTTTTCTGGATATTATCGAAGTATTTTATTGTTTTGAATGTTTTTTGTCAGGGAATATTTAATTTTGTACTTGAAACTCTAATTCATTCCACATGGAGAAACCAGTTCTACACATTCTTATTTTCAAGATAAAGCTAGAGGAACTGCGGCAAACAAATATGATATTTCTTTTTATATAGATGGCATTTTATGCACTTGCCTAATGAAAAGATTTGCTTTTCTCCACAACCATTTTTACTATGATTTTGTCGGTCCATTGCATATGAAGTGCACAAAACTTTGTCCGGTTATGATTGGATGAAACCAGAAATATGCGGTTGTGTTTTGGCTAACTGAATGACAGATATTGCGACAGCCCCGGTATTTGTGTTTTCTGGATATTATCAATGGACATTATTGTTTGAAAGTTTTTTTTTTATCAGGGAACATTTAATTTTGTACTGTTAAACACTCACTGGTTCCTCATGGAGAAAGCAGCTCTACACATTCGTATTTTCTTGAAGAATGCTAGAGGAACTGCGGCAAGTAAACATGATATTTCTGTTTGTATAGATGGCATTTTATGCTCTTGACTAAGGAAAAGACTTTGCTTTTCTCCAAAACCATTTTTACTGTGATTTTTTCTGTCCATTGCATATGTATTGCACACCACTTTGTCCGGATATGACTGCATGAAACCGGAAATATCCGGTTTGTTTTGGCTACCTGAATCCCAGGTATTGCGACAGCCCCTGTGTTTGTGTTTTCTGGATATTATCAATGGACATTATTGTTCTGAATGTTTTTTTTTATCAGAGAACATTTAATTTTGTACTGGGAAACACTAAGTGGTTCCACATAGAGAAACCTTCTCTACAGATTCGTATTTTCTATGGAGAAAGCTAGAGGAACGGCGGCAAACAAACATGATATTTCTGTTTGTATACATGACATTTTATGCACTTGCCTAACGAAACGACTTTGCTTTTCTCCAAAACCATGTTTACTGCTATTTTCTCCGTCCGTTGCATACGAATACCACACGACTTTGTCCAGATATGACTGGATGAAACCGGAAATATGCGGTTTTGTTTTGGCTAACTCAATCCCAGATATTGCCACAGCCCCTGTGTTTGTGTTTTCTGGATATTATCGAAGGACTTTATTGTTTTGAAATTTTTTTTTCTTTTTTCATGAAACAATTTTTTTTGTACTGGGAAACTCTAATTGGTTCCACATGGAGACACCAGCTCTACACATTCCTATTTTTTAGGGAGAAAGCTAGAGGAACTGCGACAAACACACATGATATTTCTGTTTGTATAGATGGCATTTTATGCACTTGCCTAACGAAAAGACTTTGGTTTTCTCCAAAAGCATTTTCACTGCAATTTTCACAGTCCATTGCGTACGAATTCCACACCACTTTTTCCGGATATGACTGGATGAAACCAGAAATATCCGGTTTTGTTTTGGCTAACTCAATCCCAGATATTGCCACAGCCCCTGTGTTTGTGTTTTCTGGATATTATCAATCGACATTATTATTTTGAAAGTTTTTTTTTTTTTGTATAAGGGAACATTTATTTTTGTACTGGGAAACACTCAGTGGTTCCACATGGAGAAACCAGCTCTACACATTCATATTTTCTATCGAGAAAGCTAGAGGAACTGCGGCAAACATACATATAAATTTGTTTGTATACATGCCATTTTATGCTCTAGACTAAGGAAAAGATTTTGCTTTTTTCCAAAGCCATTTTTATTGTGATTTTGTCTGTCCATTGCATACAAATTGCACACCAATTTGTACGGATTTGACTGGATGAAACTGGAAATATCCCATTTTATATTTTGGCTAGCTGAATCCTAGATATTGCCACAGCATCTCTGTTTGTGTTTCCTGGATATTATCGAAGGACTTTATTCTTTTGAAAGTTTTTTTTTATTTTTTTTAATCTGGTAACATTTAATTTTCTACTGGGAAACTCTAATTGGTTCCACATGGAGACACCAGCTCTACACATTCCTATTTTTTAGGGAGAAAGCTAGAGGAACTGCGACAAACAAACATGATATTTCTGTTTGTATAGATGGCATTTTATGCACTTGGCTAACGAAAGGACGTTGCTTTTCTCCAAAGCCATTTTTACTGTGATTTTCTCGGTCCATTGCATACGAATTCCACACCATTTGTCCGGATATAACTGGATGAAATCGGAAATATCCGGTTGTTTTTCGCTAACTCAATCCCAGATTGCCACAGCCCCTGTGTTTGTGTTTTCTGGATATTATCAATGGTCACTACTCTTTTGAAAGTTTTGCTTTATTAGGGAACATTTAATTTTGTACTGCGAAACACTCAGTGGTTCCACATGCAGAAAGTATTTCTACATATTTGCATATTCTAGCAAGAAAACAAGAGGAACTTCGGCAAACAAACATGATATTTCTGTTTATATACATGACATTTTTTGCACTTGCCTAACGAAAAGACTTTGCTTTTCTCCAAAACCATTTTTACTGTGATTTTCTCGGTCCATTTCATAGGAATTCCACAGCACTTTGTCCCGATATGACTGGATGAAACCGGAAATATCCGGTTTTGTTTTGGCTAACTCAATCCCAGATATTGACACAGCCCCTGTGTTTGTGTTTTCTGGATATTATCAATGGACATTATTGTTTTGAAAGGTATTTTTTTTAGTCAGGAAACATTTAATTTTGTACTGGGAAACACTTAGTGGTTCGACATGGAGACACCAGCTCTACACACTCATATTTTCTAGGAGAAAGCTAGAGGAACTGCAGCAAACAAACATGATATTTATGTTTGTATACATGACATTTTATGCACTTGTCTAACGAAAAGACTTTGCATTACTCCAAAACCATTTTTACTGTGATTTTGTCGGTCCATTGCATACGAATTGCACACCACTTTGTCAGGATATGACTGGATTTAACCGGAAATATCTGGTTTTGTTTTGGCTAACTCAATCCCTGATATTGCCACAGCCCCTGTGTTGTGTTTTCTGGATATTATCAATTGACATTATTGTTTTGAAAGGTATTTTTGATCAGGGAATATTTACTTTTGTACTGGGAAACACTCAATTGTTCCACATGGAGACATCAGCTCTACACATTGGTATTTTCTAGGAGAAAACTAGAGGAACTGTGGCAAACAAACATGATATTTCTGTTTGTATACATGACATTTTATGCACTTGCATAATGAAAAGCCTTTGCTTTTCTCCAAAACCATTTTTCCTGAGATTTTCTCTGCCCATTGCATTCAAATTACACACCACTTTTTCCGGATATGACTGGATGAAATCGGAAATATCCGGTTTTGTTTGGCTAACTGAATCCCAGATATTGAAACAGCCCCTGTGTTTGTGTTTTCTTGATATTATCGAAGGACTTTATTGTTTTGAAATTTTTTTTCCTCAGGGAACATTTAATTTTGTACTGGGAAACTCTAATTGGTTCCACATGGAGACACCAGCTCTAGACATACATATTTTCTAGCGAGAAAGCTAGAGGAACTGTGTCAAACAAACATGACATTTCTCCTTGTATAGATAGCATTTTATGCACTTGCCTAACGAAAAGACTTTGCTTTTCTCCAAAACCATTTTCACTGCAATTTTCTCAGTGGATTGCATACAAATTCCACACCACTTTTTTCAGGATATGACTGGATGAAACCAGAAATATGTGGTTAGTTTTTACTCTCTAAATCCCAGATATTGAAACAGCCCCTGTGTTTGTGTTTTCTGGATATTATCGAAGGACTTTATTGTTTTGAAAGTTTTATTTTTTTAATCTGGTAATATTTAATTTTGTACTGGGAAACTCTAATTGGTTCCACATGGAGACACCAGCTCTACACATTCGTATTTTCTAGTGAGAAAGCTAGAGGAACTGTGGCAAAGAAACATGATATTTCTGTTTGTATTCATGACATTTTAGGCAATCGCCTAACGAAAGACTCTGCTTTTCTTCAAAACCATTTTTCTGTGATTTTCTTGGTCCATTGCATACAAATTCCACACCACTTTGTCCGGATATGACTGGATGAAACCGGAAATATCCGGTTTTGTTTTGGCTAACTGAATCCCAGTTATTGCAACAGCTTCTGTGTTTGTGTTTTCTGGATATTATCCAAGGACTTTATTGTTTTGAAAGTGGTTTTTGTTTATCAGAGAACATTTAATTTTGAATTGGGAAACTCTAATAGGTTCCTCATGGAGACACCAGCTCTACACATTCGTATGTTCTGTGGAGAAATCTAAAGGAACTGCGGCAAACAAACATGATATTTCTGTTTGTATAGATGTCATTTTATGCACTTGCCTAACGAAAAGACTTTTATTTTCTCCAAAACCATTTTTACTGTGATTTTCTAGGTCTATTGCATATGAATTCCACACCACTTTTTCCGGATATGACTGGATGAAAGGGGAAATATCCGGTTTTGCTTTGGCTAACTCAATCCCAGATATTGCCACAGCCCCTGTGTTTGTGTTTTCTGGATATTATCAAAGGATTTTATTGTTTTGAATGATTTTTATCAGGGAACATTTAATTTTGTACTGTGAAACTATAATTGGTTCCACATGGAGACACCAGCTCTACACATTCGTATTTTCTAGCGAAAAAGCTGGAGGAACTGCGGCAAGCAAACATGATATTTCTGTTTGTGTACATGACATTTTATGCACTTGCCTAACGAAAGGACTTTGCTTTTCTCCAAAACCATTTTTACTGGGATTTTCTCGGTCCATTGCATACGAATTGCATACCAATTTCCGGATATGACTGGATGAACCCGGAAATATCCGGTTTTCTTTTGGCTAACTCAATCACAGATATTGGCACAGAACCAATGTTTGTGTTTTCTGGATATTATCGAAGGAATTTATTGTTTTGAAAGTTTTTTTTTAATCAGGGAACATTTAATTTTCTACTGTGAAACTCTAATTGGTTCCACATGGAGACACCAGCTCTACATATTCGTATATCTGGGGAGAAATCTAAAGGAACTGCCGCAAACAATCATGATACTTCTGTTTGTATAGATGACCTTTTATACACTTGCCTAACGAAAAGACTTTGCTTTTCTCCAAAACCATTTTTACTGGGATTTTCTCGGTCCATTGCATACGAATTGCACACCAATTTGTACAGATTTGACTGGATGAAACTGGAAATATCCCGTTTTCTCTTTTTGGCTACCTTAATCCTAGATAATGCCATATCACCTGTGTTTGTGTTTTCTTTATATTATTGAAGGACTTTATTCTTTTGAAGTTTTTTTATTTGTTTTATCTGGGAACATTTATTTTTGTACTGGAAACTCTAATTGGTTCCACATGGAGAAACCAGCTCTACAAATTCGTATTTTCTAGGAGAAAGCTAGAGGAACTGTGGCAATCAACCATGATATTTCTGTTTGCTTACATGAAATTTTATGCACTTGCCTAACAAAAAGACTTTGCTTTTCTCCAAAACCATTTTTACTGTGATTTTCTCGGTCCATTGCATACGAATTCCACACCACTTTGTCCGGATATGACAGGATGAACCCAGAAGTATCCGGTTTTGTTTTGCTAACTCAATCCCAGATATTGTCACAGCCCCTGTGTTTGTGTTTTCTGAATATTATCAAAGGATTTTATTGTTTTGAAATTTTTTTACAGGGAACATTTAATATTGTACTGGGAAACACTAAGTGGTTCCACATGGAGAAACCAGCACTACACATTCGTATTTTCTCGCGAGAAAGCTAGAGGAACGGCGGCAAACATACATGATATCTCTGTTGGTATACATGGTATTTTATGCACTTGCCTAACGAAATGAATTTGCTTTTCTCCAAAAGCATCTTTATTGTAATTTTCTCAGTCCATTGCATACGAATTCCACACCACTTTCTCCGGATATGACTGGATGAAACCGGAAATATCCGTTGTATTTTGGCTAAGTCAATCCCAGATATTGCCACAGCCCCTGTGTTTGTGTTTTCTGAATATTATCAAAGGATTTTATTGTTTTGAAAATTTTTTTATCAGGGAACATTTAATTTTGTACCGGGAAACTCTAATTGGTTCCACATAGAGACACCAGCTCTACAAATTCGTATTTTCTACTAGAAAGCTAGAGGATCTACGGCAAACAAACATTATATTTCTCTTTGTATACATGACATTTTATGCACTTGTCTAACGAAAAGACTTTGTTTTTCTCCAAAACCATTTTTACAGTGATTATCTCGGTCCATTGCATACGGATTCCACACCCAGTTTGTCCGGATATGACTGGTTGAATGGGGAAATATCTGCTTGTGTTTTGGCTAACTGAATCCCAGATATTGTGACAGCCTCTTTGTTTGTGTTTTCGGGATATTATCTAAGGACTTTATTGTTTTGAATGATTTTTATCAAGGAACATTTAATTTTGTACTGTGAAACTCTAATTGGTTCCAATTGAGACACCAGCTCTACACATTCGTATTTTCTAGCGAGAAAGCTAGAGGAACTGCGGCAAGCAAACAGGATATTTCTGTTTGTAAAGATGGCATTTTATGCACTTGCCTAACGAAAAGACTTTGCTTTTCTCCAAAACCATTTTTACTGGGATTTTCTCGGTCCATTGCATACGAATTGCATACCACTTTGTCCGGATATGACTGCATGAAACCGGAAATATTCTGTTGCTTTTGGCTAACTCAAACCCAGATATTACCACAGCCCCTGTGTTTGTGTTTTCTGGATATTATCGAAGGATTTTATAGTTTTGAAATTTTTTTTTAATCAGGGAACATTTAACTTTGTACTTGGAAACACTCACTGGATCCACATGGAGAAACCAACTCTACACATTCGTATTTTCTAAGGAGAAAGCTAGCCCAACTGCGGAAAACAATCATGATATTTCTGTTTGTATACATGACATTTTATGCACTTGCCTAACGAAAAGACTTTGCTTTTCTCCAAAACAATTTTTGCTATGATTTGCTTGGTCTATTGCATACAAATTCCACACCACTTTGTCTGGGTATGACTGCATGAAACCGGAAATATCCGGTTTTGTTTTGGATAACTCAATCCCAGATATTGCCACAGCCCCTGTGTTTGTGTTTTCTGGATATTATCAATGGTCATTATTGTTTGGAACCTTTTTTTTTTTAATCAGGGAGCATTTAATTTTGTACTGGGAATCAATCACTGGTTCCACATGCAGAAACCAGTTCTTCCTATTCGTGTACTCTAGGGAGAAAACTAGAGGAACTGCGGCAAACAAACATGATATTTCTGTTTGTGTACATGACATTTTATGCACTTGCCTAAAGAAAGGACTTTGCTTTTCTCCAAAACCATTTTTACTGTGATTCTCTCAGTCCATTGCATAGGAATTCCACACCACTTTTTCCGGATATGACTGGATGATACCGGAAATATCCGGTTTTGTTTTGGCTAACTCAATCGCAGATATGGCCACAGCCCCTGTGTTTGTGTTTTCTGGATATTATCAAAGGACTTTATTATTTTGAAACTTTTTTATCAAGGAACATTTAATTTTGTACTGGGAAACACTCAGTAGTTCCACATGGAGAAACCAGCTTTAAACATTTGTATTTTCCACGGAGAATGCTAGAGGAACTGCAGCAAACAAACATGATATTTCTGTTTGTATACATGACATTTTATGCACTTGACTAAAGAAAGGACTTTGCTTTTCTCCAAAACCATTTGTACTGTAATTCTGTCAGTCCATTGCATACGAATTCCACACCACTTTGTCCGGATATGACTGGATGAAAGGGCAAATATCCGATTTTGTTTTGGCTATCTCAATCCCAGATATTGCGACAGTCCCTGTGTTTGTGTTTTCTGGATATTATCAAAGGACTTTATTATTTTGAATGTTTTTTTATCAGGGAACATTTTATTTTGTACTGGGAAACTCTAGTTGGTTCCACATGGAGACACCAGCTCTACACATTTCTATTTTCTAGCGAGAAATCTAGAGGAACTCGGCAAACCAACATGATATTTCTGTTTGTATACATGACATTTTATGCACTTGTCTAACGAAAGGACTTTGCTTTTCTCCAAAACCATTTTTACTATGTTTTGCTTGGTCTATTGCATACAAATTCCAAACCACTTTGTCCGGATATGACTGGATGAAACCGGAAATATTCGGTTTTGTTTTGGCTAACTCAATCCCAGATATTGCCACAGCCCCTGTGTTTGTGTTTTCTAGATATTATCAATGGTCATTATTGTTTTGAATGTTTTTTTTTAATCAGGGAGCATTTAATTTTGTACTGGGAATCAATCACTGGTTCCACATGCAGAAACCAGTTCTTCCTATTCGTGTACTCTAGGGAGAAAACTAGAGGAACTGTGGCAAACAAAGATGATATTTCTGTTTGTATACATGACATTTTATGCACTTGCCTAAAGAAAGGACTTTGCTTTTCTCCAAAACCATTTTTACTGTGATTCTCTCAGTGCATTGCATAGGAATTCCACACGACTTTTTCCGGATATGACTGGATGAAACCGGAAATATCTGGTTTTTTTTTGGCTAACTCAATCCCAGATATTGCCACAGCCCCTGTGTTTGTGTTTTCTGTATATTATCAAAGGACTTTATTGTTTTCAATGTTTTTTTATCAGGGAACATTTAATTTTGTACTGGGAAACTCTAGTTGGTTCCACATGGAGACACCAGCTCTACACATTTGTATTTTCTAGCGAGAAATCTAGAGGAACTCGGCAAACAAACATGATATTTCTGTTTGTATACATGACATTTTATGCACTTGCCTAAAGAAAGGACTTTGCTTTTCTCCAAAACCATTTTTACTATGATTTGCTTGGTCTATTGCATACAAATTCCACACCACTTTGTCCGGATATGACTGCATGAAACCGGAAATATCCGGTTTTGTTTTGGCTAACTCAATCCCAGATATTGCCACAGCCCCTGTGTTTGTGTTTTTTGGATATCAACAATGGTCATTATTGTTTTGAAAATTTTTTTTTTTTATCAGGGAGCATTGAATTTTGTACTGGGAATCAATCACTGGTTCCACATGCAGAAACCAGTTCTTCCTATTCGTGTACTCTAGGGAGAAAACTAGAGGAACTGCGGCAAACAAACATGATATTTCTGTTTGTATACATGACATTTTATGCACTTGCCTAAAGAAAGGACTTTGCTTTTCTCCAAAACCATTTTTACTATGATTTGCTTGGTCTATTGCATACAAATTCCACAGCACTTTGTTCGGATATGACTGGATGAAACCGGAAATATCCGGTTTTGTTTTGGCTAACTCAATCCCAGATATTGCCACAGCCCCTGTGTTTGTGTTTTCTAGATATTATCAATGGTCATTATTGTTTTGAATGTTTTTTTTTCATCAGGGAGCATTTAATTTTGTACTGGGAACACTCAGTGGTTCCAAATGGAGACACCAGCTCTGCATATTCGTATTTTCTAAGCGAGAAAGCTAGTGGAACTGCGGCAAACAAACATGATATTTCTGTTTGTATAGATGGCATTTTATGCACTTGCCTAACGAAAGACTTTGCTTTTCTCCAAAACCATTTTTACTGTAATTTTCTCAGTCCATTGCATATGAATTCCACAGCACTTTGTCCAGATATGACTGGATGAAACCAGAAATATCCGGTTTTTTTTTTTGCTAACTCAGTCCCAGATATTGCCACAGCCCCTGTGTTTTTGTTTTCAGGATACTTTCGAAGGACTTTATTGTTTTGAATTTTTTTTTCTTATCAGGGAACATTTAATTTTATACTGGGAAACTCTAATTGGTTCCACATGGAGACACCAGCTCTACACATCCGTATTTTCCAGGGGAAAGCTAGAGTTACTGCGGCAAACAAACATGATATTTCTGTTTGTATAGATGGCATTTTATGCACTTGCCTAACGAAAAGACTTTGCTTTTCTCCATAACCTTTTTCACTGTGATTTTCTTGGTCTATTGTATACGAATTCCCCATAACTTTGTCCGGATATGACTGGGTCATAGGGGAAATATCCGGTTGTGTTTTGGCAAATGGTCATTATTGTTTGAAAGTTTTTTTTTTATTTATAGGAAATATTGGATTTTGTACTGGGAAACACTCACTGGATACACATGGAGAAACCAGCTCTACACATTCGTATTTTCTAGCAAGAAATCTAGAGGAACTACAGCAAAGAAACCTGATATTTCTGTTTGTATACATGACATTTTATGCACTTGCCTAACGAAAACAATATGCCTTTATCCAAAAGCATTTTTGCTGTGGTTTTCTCGGTCCATTGCATACGAATTCCACACCAGTTTGTCCGGATATGAGTGGATGAAACCGGAAATATCCAATTGTGTTTTGGCTAACTCAATCCCAGATATTGACACAGCCCCTGTGTTTGTGTTTTCTGCCTATTACCGAAGGACATTATTGTTTTGAATCTTTTTTTTATCAGGGAACATTTAATTTTGTACTGGGAAACTCTAATTGGTTCCACATTAAGACACCGGCTCTAAACATTCACATTTTCTAGGAGAAAGCTACAGGAACTGCGGCAAACAAACATGATATTTTTGTTTGTATACATGACAATTTATGCACCTGCCTAATGAAAAGACTTTGCTTTTCTCCAAAACCACGTTTACTGTAATTCTCTCAGTCGATTGCATACGAATTGCAGACCACTTTGTATGGATATGACTGGATGAAAGGGGAAATATCCGCTTGTGTTTTGGCTAACTCAATCCCAGATATTGCCACAGCCTCTGTGTTTGTGTTTTCTGGATGTTATCGAAGGACATTATTGTTTTGAGAGTTTTTTTTTTTTTAATCTGGGAACATTAATTTTGTACTGGGAAACTCTAATTCGTTCTAAAGGGAGACACCTGCTCTACACATTTGTATCTTCTAGGAGAAAGTTAGAGGAACTGCGGCAAACAATCATGATATTTCTGTTTGTATACATGACATTTTATGCACTTGCCTAACGAAAGGACTTTGCTTTTCTCCAAAACCTTTTTTACTGTGACTTTGTCTATCCATTGCATACGAATTCCAGACCAATTTCTCCGGATAAGACTGGATGAAAGGGGAAATATCTGGTTTTGTTTTGGCTAACTGAATCTAGATATTGCCACAGCCCCTGTGTTCGTGTTTTCTGGATATTATCTATGGACTTTCTTGTTTTGAATGTTTATTATCAGGGAACATTTAATTTTGTACTGGGAAACTCTAATTGGTTCCACTTGGAGACACCAGCTCTACACATTCGTATTTTCTAGGAGAAAGCTAGAGGAACTGCGGCAAACAAACATGATATTTCTGTTTGTATACATTACATTTTAGGCACCTGCCTGACGAAAACACTTTGCTTTTCTCCAATAACAGTTTCACCGTACTTTCCCAGTCCATTGAATACGAATTCTACAGCACTTTGTCCGGATATGACTGGATGAAACCGAAAATATCCGGTTATTTTTTTTTGGTTTTTTTTTTTTTTTGCTAACTCAATCCCAAAATGCCAAAGCACCTGTGTTTGTGTTTTCTGGATATTATCAATGATCACTACAGTTTTGAAAGTTTTTCTTTATCAGGGAACATTTAATTTTATACTGGGAAATACTCACTGTTTCGACTTGCAGAAATCAGCTCTTCACTTTCGTATTTTCTAGGGAGAAAGCTTGAGGAACTGCGACAAACAAACATGATATTTCTGTTTGTATAGATGGCATTTTATGCACTTCCCTAAAGAAAAGTCTTTGCTTTTTTTAAAACCATTTTCACTGTAATTTTCTAAGTCCCTTCCATACGTATTCCACACAACTTTTTCCTTATATGTCTGGATGAAACCGGAAATATCTGGTTTTGTTTTAGCTAACTCTATCCCAGATATTGCCACAGCCCCTGTGTTTGTGTTTGCTGGATATTATCAATGAACATTATAGTTTTGAAAGGTTTTTTTTATCAGGGAACATTTAAATTTGTACTGGGAAACACTCAGTGGTTCCACATGGAGAAAACAGCTCTAAACTTTCGTATTTTCTACGGAGAAAGCTAGAGGAACTGCGGCAAACAGTCAGGATATTTCGGTTTGTATAGATGGCATATTTTGCACTTGCCAAACTAAAAGAGTTTGCTTTTCTCCAAAAACATTTTTACTGTGACTTTTGTCAGTCCATTGCATACGAATTGCACTCCACTTTGTCAGGATATGACTAGATGAAACCTGAAATATCCGGTATTGGTTTGGCCATTGAATCCCAGATATTGCCAGATCATGTATTTGTGTTTTCTGGATATTATCATTGGACATTATTGTTTTGAAAGTTTTTTTTTAACCAGGGAACGTTTAATTTTGTACTGGGAAACACTCACTGGTTCCACATGAAGAAACTAGCTCTACGATTCGTATTTTCTGGGCAGAAATCTAAAGGAACTGCGGCAAACAATAATGATATAGTCCTGAGTATTTCCCAGAACAAAATTAAATGTTCCCTGATTAAAAAAAACGTTCCAAACAATAAAGACCATTGATAATATCCAGAAAACACAAACACAGGGGCTGTGGCAATATCTGGGATTGAGTTAGCCAAAACAAAACCGGATATTTCCTGTTTCATGCAGTAATATCCGGACAAAGTGGTGTGGAATTTGTATGCAATAGACCAAGCAAATCATAGTAAAAATGGTTTTGGAGAAAAGCAAAGTCTTTTCGATGGACAAGTGCATAAAATGTCATGTATACAAACAGAAATATCATGTTTGTCTGCCGCAGTTCATCTAGTTTCTCACTTAGAAAATACGAATGTGTAGAGCTGATGTCTCCATGTGGAACCACTGAGTATTTCCCAGAACAAAATTAAATGTTCCCTGATGAAAAAAAACTTTCAAAACAATAATAACCATTGATAATATCCAGAAAACACAAACACAGAGGCTGTGGCAATCTGCGATTGAGTTAGCAAAAAAAAAACGGATATTTCCGGTTTCATGCAGTCATATCCGGACAAAGTGGTGTGGAATTTGTATGCAATAGACCAAGCAAATCATAGTAAAAATGGTTTTGGAGAAAAGCAAAGTCTTTTCGTTAGGCAAGTGCATAAAATGCCATCTATACAAACAGAAATATCATGTTTTTTTGCCGCAGTTCCTCTAGCTTTCTCCTGGAAAATATGAATGTCTAGAGCTGTTGTCTTCATGGGGAACCACTGAGTGTTTCCCATTACAAAATTAAATGTTCCCTGAGAAAAAAAAAACTTTCAAAAAAATAATGACCATTGATAATATCCAGAAAACACAAACACAGATGGTGTGGCAATCTGGGATTGAGTTAGCCAAAACAAAAGCGGATATTTCCGGTTTCATCCAGTCATATTGCGACAAAGTGCTGTGGAATTCCTATGCAATGGACTTAGAAATTCATAGTATAAAATGGTTTTGGAGAAAAGCAAAGACGTTTCATTAGGAAAGTGCATAAAATGTCATGTATACAAACAGAAATATCATGTTTGTTTGCCGGAGTTCGTCTAGTTTTCTCCCTAGAAAACACGAATAGGAAAAACTGGTTTCTGCATGTGGAACCAGTGATTGTTTACCAGTACAAATTTAAATGATCTGTGATTTAAAAAAAAAAAAAACGTTCAAAACAATAATGACCATTGATAATATCCAGAAAACACAAACACAGGGGCTGTGGCAATATCTGGGATTGAGTAGCCAAAACAAAACCGGATATTTCCGGTAGCATCCAGTCATATCCGGACAAAGTGATGTGGAATTTGTATGCAATAGACCAAGCAAATCACAGTAAAAGTGATTTTGGAGCAAAGCAAAGTCCTTTCTTTAGGCAAGTGCATAAAATGCCATGTATACAAACAGAAATATCATGTTTGCTTGCCGCAGTTCCTCTAGTTTCTCACTAAGAAAATACGAATGTGTAGAGCTGATGTCTCCAGGCGGAACCAATTAGAGTTTCCCAGTACAAAATTAAATGTTCCCAGATAAAAAAACATTCAAAACAATAAAGTCCTTCGATAATATTCAGAAAACACAAACACAGAGGCTGTCGCAATATCTGGGATTGAGTTAGCCAAAACAAAATGGATATTTCCCCTTTCATCCAGTCATATCCGGACAAAATGGTGTGGAATTCGTATACAATGGACTGGGAGAATTACAGTAAAAATGGTTTTGGAGAAAAGCAAAGCAATTTCATTAGGCAGGTGCATAAAATGTCATGTATACAAACAGAAATATCATGTTTGTTTGCTGCAGTTCCTCTAGCATTCTCTGTAGAAAATACAAATGTTTAGAGTTGGTATCTCCATGTGGAACCACTGAGTGTTTCCCAGTACAATAATAAATACTCCCTGATTAAAAAAGTTTCAAAACAATAAAGTTCTTCGATAATATCCAGAAAACACAAACACAGGGGCTGTGGCAATATCTGGGATAGAGTAAGCCAAAACAAAACCGGATATTTCCGGTTTCATGCAGTCATATCCGGACAAAGTGGTGTGGAATTTGTATGCAATAGACCAAGCAAATCACAGTAAAAATGGTTTTGGAGAAAAGCAAAGTCTTTTCGTTAGACAAGTGCATAAAATGCCATCTATACAAACAGAAATATTATGTTTGTTTGCCGCAGTTCCTCTAGCTTTTTCGCTAGAAATACGAATGTGTAGAGCGGGTGTCTCCATGTGGAACCAATTAGAGTTTCCCAGAACAAAATTAAATGTTCCCTGATAAAAAAAACATTCAAAACAATAAAGTCCTTCGATAATATTCAGAAATCACAAACATAGAGGCTGTCGCAATATCTGGGATTGAGTTAGCCAAAACAAAATGGATATTTCCCCTTTCATCCAGTCATATCCGGACAAAATGGTGTGGAATTCGTATACAATGGACTGGGAGAATTACAGTAAAAATGGTTTTGCAGAAAAGCAAAGCAATTTCATTAGGCAGGTGCATAAAATGTCATGTATACAAACAGAAATATCATGTTTGTTTGCTGCAGATCCTCTAGCATTCTCCGTAGAAAATACAAATGTTTAGAGTTGGTATCTCCATGTGGAACCACTGAGTGTTTCCCAGTACAAAATTAAATGCTCCCTGATTAAAAAAGTTTCAAAACAATAAAGTTCTTCGATAATATCCAGAAAACACAAATACAGGGGCTGTGGCAATATCTGGGATTGAGTAAGCCAAAACAAAACCGGATATTTCCGGTTTCATGCAGTCATATCCGGACAAAGTGGTGTGGAATTTGTATGCAATAGACCAAGCAAATCATAGTAAAAATGGTTTTGGAGAAAAGCAAAGTCCTTTCTTTAGGCAAGTGCATAAAATGTCATGTATACAAACAGAAATATTATGTTTGTTTGCCGCAGTTCCTCTAGATTTCTCCCCAGAATACACGAATAGGAAGAACTGGTTTCTGCATGTGGAACCAGTGATTGTTTCCCAGTACAAAATTAAATGCTCCCTGATTAAAAAAAAAAAAAACGTTCAAAACAATAATGACCATTGATAATATCCAGAAAACACAAACACAGGGGCTGTGGCAATATCTGGGATTGAGTTAGCCAAAACAAAACCGGATATTTCCTGTTTCATGCAGTAATATCCGGACAAAGTGGTGTGGAATTTGTATGCAATAGACCAAGCAAATCATAGTAAAAATGGTTTTGGAGAAAAGCAAAGTCTTTTCGATGGACAAGTGCATAAAATGTCATGTATACAAACAGAAATATCATGTTTGTCTGCCGCAGTTCATCTAGTTTCTCACTTAGAAAATACGAATGTGTAGAGCTGATGTCTCCATGTGGAACCACTGAGTATTTCCCAGAACAAAATTAAATGTTCCCTGATGAAAAAAAAACTTTCAAAACAATAATGACCATTGATAATATCCAGAAAACACAAACACAGAGGCTGTGGCAATATCTGGGATTGAGTTAGCCTAAACAAAACCGGATATTTCCGGTTTCATGCAGTCATATCCGGACAAAGTGGTGTGGAATTTGTATGCAATAGACCAAGCAAATCATAGTAAAAATGGTTTTGGAGAAAAGCAAAGTCTTTTCGTTAGGCAAGTGCATAAAATGCCATCTATACAAACAGAAATATCATGTTTGTTTGCCGCAGTTCCTCTAGCTTTCTCCTGGAAAATATGAATGTCTAGAGCTATTGTCTCCATGGGGAACCACTGAGTGTTTCCCATTAAAAAATTAAATGTTCCCTGAGAAAAAAAAAACTTTCAAAAAAATAATGACCATTGATAATATCCAGAAAACACAAACACAGAGGGTGTGGCAATCTGGGATTGAGTTAGCCAAAACAAAAGCGGATATTTCCGGTTTCATCCAGTCATATTGCGACAAAGTGCTGTGGAATTCCTATGCAATGGACTTAGAAATTCATAGTATAAAATGGTTTTGGAGAAAAGCAAAGACGTTTCTTAGGAAAGTGCATAAAATGTCATGTATACAAACAGAAATATCATGTTTGTTTGCCGGAGTTCGTCTAGTTTTCTCCCTAGAAAACACGTATAGGAAAAACTGGTTTCTGCATGTGGAACCAGTGATTGTTTACCAGTACAAATTTAAATGATCTGTGATTTAAAAAAAAAAAAAACGTTCAAAACAATAATGACCATTGATAATATCCAGAAAACACAAACACAGGGGCTGTGGCAATATCTGGGATTGAGTAGCCAAAACAAAACCGGATATTTCCGGTAGCATCCAGTCATATCCGGACAAAGTGATGTGGAATTTGTATGCAATAGACCAAGCAAATCACAGTAAAAGTGATTTTGGAGAAAAGCAAAGTCCTTTCTTTAGGCAAGTGCATAAAATGCCATCTATACAAACAGAAATATCATGTTTGCTTGCCGCAGTTCCTCTAGTTTCTCACTAAGAAAATACGAATGTGTAGAGCTGATGTCTCCAGGCGGAACCAATTAGAGTTTCCCAGTACAAAATTAAATGTTCCCTGATAAAAAAACATTCAAAACAATAAAGTCCTTCGATAATATTCAGAAAACACAAACACAGAGGCTGTCGCAATATCTGGGATTGAGTTAGCCAAAACAAAATGGATATCTCCCCTTTCATCCAGTCATATCCGGACAAAATGGTGTGGAATTCGTATACAATGGACTGGGAGAATTACAGTAAAAATGGTTTTGGAGAAAAGCAAAGCAATTTCATTAGGCAGGTGCATAAAATGTCATGTATACAAACAGAAATATCATGTTTGTTTGCTGCAGTTCCTCTAGCATTCTCTGTAGAAAATACAAATGTTTAGAGTTGGTATCTCCATGTGGAACCACAGAGTGTTTCCCAATACAATAATAAATACTCCCTGATTAAAAAAGTTTCAAAACAATAAAGTTCTTCGATAATATCCAGAAAACACAAACACAGGGGCTGTGGCAATATCTGGGATTGAGTAAGCCAAAACAAAACCGGATATTTCCGGTTTCATGCAGTCATATCCGGACAAAGTGGTGTGGAATTTGTATGCAATAGACCAAGCAAATCACAGTAAAAATGGTTTTGGAGAAAAGCAAAGTCTTTTCGTTAGACAAGTGCATAAAATGCCATCTATACAAACAGAAATATTATGTTTGTTTGCCGCAGTTCCTCTAGCTTTTTCGCTAGAAATACGAATGTGTAGAGCGGGTGTCTCCATGTGGAACCAATTAGAGTTTCCCAGTACAAAATTAAATGTTCCCTGATAAAAAAAACATTCAAAACAATAAAGTCCTTCGATAATATTCAGAAATCACAAACATAGAGGCTGTCGCAATATCTGGGATTGAGTTAGCCAAAACAAAATGGATATTTCCCCTTTCATCCAGTCATATCCGGACAAAATGGTGTGGAATTCGTATACAATGGACTGGGAGAATTACAGTAAAAATGGTTTTGCAGAAAAGCAAAGCAATTTCATTAGGCAGGTGCATAAAATGTCATGTATACAAACAGAAATATCATGTTTGTTTGCTGCAGATCCTCTAGCATTCTCCGTAGAAAATACAAATGTTTAGAGTTGGTATCTCCATGTGGAACCACTGAGTGTTTCCCAGTACAAAATTAAATGCTCCCTGATTAAAAAAGTTTCAAAACAATAAAGTTCTTTGATAATATCCAGAAAACACAAATACAGGGGCTGTGGCAATATCTGGGATTGAGTAAGCCAAAACAAAACCGGATATTTCCGGTTTCATGCAGTCATATCCGGACAAAGTGGTGTGGAATTTGTATGCAATAGACCAAGCAAATCATAGTAAAAATGGTTTTGGAGAAAAGCAAAGTCCTTTCTTTAGGCAAGTGCATAAAATGTCATGTATACAAACAGAAATATCATGTTTGTTTGCCGCAGTTCCTCTAGATTTCTCCCCAGAATACACGAATAGGAAGAACTGGTTTCTGCATGTGGAACCAGTGATTGTTTCCCAGTACAAAATTAAATGCTCCCTGATTAAAAAAAAAAACGTTCAAAACAATAATGACCATTGATAATATCCAGAAAACACAAACACAGGGGCTGTGGCAATATCTGGGATTGAGTTAGCCAAAACAGAACCGGATATTTCCGGTTTCATGCAGTCATATCCGGAAAAAGTTGTGTGGAATTCGTATGCAATGGACTGACAGAATTACAGTACAAATGGTTTTGGAGAAAAGCAAAGTCCTTTCTTTAGGCAAGTGCATAAATTGTCATGTATACAAACAGAAATATCATGTTTGTTTGCTGCAGATCCTCTAACATTCTCCGTAGAAAATACAAATGTTTAGAGCTGGTTTCTCCATGTGGAACTACTGAGTGTTTCCCAGTACAAAATTAAATGTTCCCTGATTAAAAAAAAAAGGTTCCAAACAATAATGACCATTGATAATATCCAGAAAACACAAACACAGGGGCTGTCGCAATATCTGGGATTGAGTTACCCAAAAAAAAGCGGATATTTCCCCTTTGCTCCAGTCATATCCAGACAAAGTGGGGTGAAATTCCTATGCAATGGACTGAGAGAATCACAGTAAAAATGGTTTTGGAGAAAAGCAAAGTCCTTTCTTTAGGCAAGTGCATAAAATGTCAAGTATGCAAACAGAAATACCATGTTTGTTTGCCGCAGTTCCTCTAGATTTCTCCCCAGAATACACGAATAGGAAGAACTGGTTTCTGCATGTGGAACCAGTGATTGTTTCCCAGTACAAAATTAAATGCTCCCTGATTAAAAAAAAAGGTTCCAAACAATAATGACCATTGATAATATCCAGAAAACACAAACACAGAGGCTGTGGCAATCTGGGATTGAGTTAGCCAAAACAAAATGGATATTTCCGGTTTCATGCAGTCATATCCGGACAAAGTGGTGTGGAATTTGTATGCAATGGACTGACAGAATTACAGTACAAATGGTTTTGGAGAAAAGCAAAGTCCTTTCTTTAGGCAAGTGCATAAATTGTCATGTATACAAACAGAAATATCATGTTTGTTTGCCGCAGTTCCTCTAGATTTCTCCCCAGAATACACGAATAGGAAGAACTGGTTTCTGCATGTGGAACCAGTGATTGTTTCCCAGTACAATATTAAATGCTCCCTGATTAAAAAAAAAAAGTCCCAAACAATAATGACCATTGATAATATCCAGAAAACACAAACACAGGGGCTGTGGCAATATCTGGGATTGAGTTAGCCAAAACAGAACCGGATATTTCCGGTTTCATGCAGTCATATCCGGAAAAAGTGGTGTGGAATTCGTATGCAATGGACTGAGATAATTACAGTCCAAATGGTTTTGGAGAAAAGCAAAGTCCTTTCTTTAGGCAAGTGCATAAATTGTCATGTATACAAACAGAAATATCATGTTTGTTTGCTGCAGATCCTCTAGCATTCTCCGTAGAAAATACAAATGTTTAGAGCTGGTTTCTCCATGTGGAACTACTGAGTGTTTCCCAGTACAAAATTACATGTTCCCTGATTAAAAAAAAAAGGTTCCAAACAATAATGACCATTGATAATATCCAGAAAACACAAACACAGGGGCTGTGGCAATATCTGGGATTGAGTTAGCCAAAACAAAACCGGATATTTCCGGTTTCATGCCGTCATATCCGGACAAAGCGGTGTGGAATTTTTATGCAATAGACCAAGCAAATCATAGTAAAAATGGTTTTGGAGAAAAGCAAAGTCCTTTCTTTAGGCAAGTGCATAAAATGTCATGTATACAAACAGAAATATCATGTTTGTTTGCCGCAGGTCCTCTAGTTTTCTCGCTAGAATACACGAATAGGAAGAACTGGTTTCTGCATGTGGAACCAGTGATTGATTCCCAGTACAAAATTAAATGCTCCCTGATTAAAAAAAAGGTTCCAAACAATAATGACCATTGATAATATCCAGAAAACACAAACACAGAGGCTGTGGCAATCTGGGATTGAGTTAGCCAAAACAAAACCGGATATTTCCGGTTTCATCCAGTCATATCCGGACAAAGTGGTGTGGAATTTGTATGCAATAGACCAAGCAAATCATAGTAAAAATGGTTTTGGAGAAAAGCAAAGTCCTTTCTTTAGGCAAGTGCATAAAATGTCATGTATACAAACAGAAATATCATGTTTGTTTGCCGCAGTTCCTCTAGTTTTCTCCCCAGAATACACGAATAGGAAGAACTGGTTTCTGCATGTGGAACCAGTGATTGTTTCCCAGTACAAAATTAAATGCTGCCTGATTAAAAAAAATGTTCAAAACAATAATGACCATTGATAATATCCAGAAAACACAAACACAGGGGCTGTGGCAATATCTGGGATTGAGTTAGCCAAAACAGAACCGGATATTTCCGGTTTCATGCAGTCATATCCGGAAAAAGTGTTGTGGAATTCGTATGCAATGGACTGAGATAATTACATTACAAATGGTTTTGGAGAAAAGCAAAGTCTTTTCTTTAGGCAAGTGCATAAATTGTCATGTATACAAACAGAAATATCATGTTTGTTTGCTGCAGATCCTCTAACATTCTCCGTAGAAAATACAAATGTTTAGAGCTGGTTTCTCCATGTGGAACTACTGAGTGTTTCCCAGTACAAAATTAAATGTTCCCTGATTAAAAAAAAAAGGTTCCAAACAATAATGACCATTGATAATATCCAGAAAACACAAACACAGGGGCTGTCGCAATATCTGGGATTGAGTTACCCAAAAAAAAGCGGATATTTCCCCTTTGCTCCAGTCATATCCAGACAAAGTGGGGTGAAATTCCTATGCAATGGACTGAGAGAATCACAGTAAAAATGGTTTTGGAGAAAAGCAAAGTCCTTTCTTTAGGCAAGTGCATAAAATGTCAAGTATGCAAACAGAAATATCATGTTTGTTTGCCGCAGTTCCTCTAGATTTCTCCCCAGAATACACGAATAGGAAGAACTGGTTTCTGCATGTGGAACCAGTGATTGTTTCCCAGTACAAAATTAAATGCTCCCTGATTAAAAAAAAAGGTTCCAAACAATAATGACCATTGATAATATCCAGAAAACACAAACACAGAGGCTGTGGCAATCTGGGATTGAGTTAGCCAAAACAAAATGGATATTTCCGGTTTCATGCAGTCATATCCGGACAAAGTGGTGTGGAATTTGTATGCAATGGACTGACAGAATTACAGTACAAATGGTTTTGGAGAAAAGCAAAGTCCTTTCTTTAGGCAAGTGCATAAATTGTCATGTATACAAACAGAAATATCATGTTTGTTTGCCGCAGTTCCTCTAGATTTCTCCCCAGAATACACGAATAGGAAGAACTGGTTTCTGCATGTGGAACCAGTGATTGTTTCCCAGTACAAAATTAAATGCTCCCTGATTAAAAAAAAAAAAAACGTTCAAAACAATAATGACCATTGATAATATCCAGAAAACACAAACACAGGGGCTGTGGCAATATCTGGGATTGAGTTAGCCAAAACAGAACCGGATATTTCCGGTTTCATGCAGTCATATCCGGAAAAAGTGGTGTGGAATTCGTATGCAATGGACTGGCAGAATTACAGTACAAATGGTTTTGGAGAAAAGCAAAGTCCTTTCTTTAGGCAAGTGCATAAATTGTCATGTATACAAACAGAAATATCATGTTTGTTTGCTGCAGATCCTCTAGCATTCTCCGTAGAAAATACAAATGTTTAGAGCTGGTTTCTCCATGTGGAACTACTGCGTGTTTCCCAGTACAAAATTACATGTTCCCTGATTAAAAAAAAAAGGTTCCAAACAATAATGACCATTGATAATATCCAGAAAACACAAACACAGGGGCTGTGGCAATATCTGGGATTGAGTTAGCCAAAACAAAACCGGATATTTCCGGTTTCATGCAGTCATATCCGGACAAAGTGGTGTGGAATTCGTATGCAATAGACCAAGCAAATCATAGTAAAAATGGTTTTGGAGAATAGCAAAGTCCTTTCTTTAGGCAAGTGCATAAAATTTCATGTATACAAACAGAAATATCATGTTTGTTTGCCGCAGGTCCTCTAGTTTTCTCCCTAGAATACACGAATAGGAAGAACTGGTTTCTGCATGTGGAACCAGTGATTGATTCCCAGTACAAAATTAAATGCTCCCTGATTAAAAAAAAAGGTTCCAAACAATAATGACCATTGATAATATCCAGAAAACACAAACACAGTGGCTGTGGCAATCTGGGATTGAGTTAGCCAAAACAAAACCGGATATTTCCGGTTTCATCCAGTCATATCCGGACAAAGTGGTGTGGAATTTGTATGCAATAGACCAAGCAAATCATAGTAAAAATGGTTTTGGAGAAAAGCAAAGTCCTTTCTTTAGGCAAGTGCATAAAATGTCAAGTATGCAAACAGAAATATCATGTTTGTTTGCCGCAGTTCCTCTAGTTTTCTCGCTAGAATACACGAATAGGAAGAACTGGTTTCTGCATGTGGAACCAGTGATTGTTTCCCAGTACAAAATTAAATGCTCCCTGATTAAAAAAAAGGTTCCAAACAATAATGACCATTGATAATATCCAGAAAACACAAACACAGAGGCTGTGGCAATCTGGGATTGAGTTAGCCAAAACAAAATGGATATTTCCGGTTTCATGCCGTCATATCCGGACAAAGTGGTGTGGAATTTGTATGCAATGGACTGACAGAATTACAGTACAAATGGTTTTGGAGAAAAGCAAAGTCCTTTCTTTAGGCAAGTGCATAAATTGTCATGTATACAAACAGAAATATCATGTTTGTTTGCTGCAGATCCTCTAGCATTCTCCGTAGAAAATACAAATGTTTAGAGCTAGTTTCTCCATGTGGAACCACTGAGTGTTTCCCAGTACAAAATTAAATGTTCCCTGATAAAAAAAAGTTTCAAAACAATAAAGTCCTTTGATGATATCCAGAAAACACAAACACAGGGGCTGTGGCAATATCTGGGATTGAGTAGCCAAAACAAAACCGGATATTTCCGGTAGCATCCAGTCATATCCGGACAAAGTGATGTGGAATTTGTATGCAATAGACCAAGCAAATCACAGTAAAAGTGATTTTGGAGCAAAGCAAAGTCCTTTCTTTAGGCAAGTGCATAAAATGCCATGTATACAAACAGAAATATCATGTTTGCTTGCCGCAGTTCCTCTAGTTTCTCACTAAGAAAATACGAATGTGTAGAGCTGATGTCTCCAGGCGGAACCAATTAGAGTTTCCCAGTACAAAATTAAATGTTCCCAGATAAAAAAACATTCAAAACAATAAAGTCCTTCGATAATATTCAGAAAACACAAACACAGAGGCTGTCGCAATATCTGGGATTGAGTTAGCCAAAACAAAATGGATATTTCCCCTTTCATCCAGTCATATCCGGACAAAATGGTGTGGAATTCGTATACAATGGACTGGGAGAATTACAGTAAAAATGGTTTTGGAGAAAAGCAAAGCAATTTCATTAGGCAGGTGCATAAAATGTCATGTATACAAACAGAAATATCATGTTTGTTTGCTGCAGTTCCTCTAGCATTCTCTGTAGAAAATACAAATGTTTAGAGTTGGTATCTCCATGTGGAACCACTGAGTGTTTCCCAGTACAATAATAAATACTCCCTGATTAAAAAAGTTTCAAAACAATAAAGTTCTTCGATAATATCCAGAAAACACAAACACAGGGGCTGTGGCAATATCTGGGATAGAGTAAGCCAAAACAAAACCGGATATTTCCGGTTTCATGCAGTCATATCCGGACAAAGTGGTGTGGAATTTGTATGCAATAGACCAAGCAAATCACAGTAAAAATGGTTTTGGAGAAAAGCAAAGTCTTTTCGTTAGACAAGTGCATAAAATGCCATCTATACAAACAGAAATATTATGTTTGTTTGCCGCAGTTCCTCTAGCTTTTTCGCTAGAAATACGAATGTGTAGAGCGGGTGTCTCCATGTGGAACCAATTAGAGTTTCCCAGAACAAAATTAAATGTTCCCTGATAAAAAAAAACATTCAAAACAATAAAGTCCTTCGATAATATTCAGAAATCACAAACATAGAGGCTGTCGCAATATCTGGGATTGAGTTAGCCAAAACAAAATGGATATTTCCCCTTTCATCCAGTCATATCCGGACAAAATGGTGTGGAATTCGTATACAATGGACTGGGAGAATTACAGTAAAAATGGTTTTGCAGAAAAGCAAAGCAATTTCATTAGGCAGGTGCATAAAATGTCATGTATACAAACAGAAATATCATGTTTGTTTGCTGCAGATCCTCTAGCATTCTCCGTAGAAAATACAAATGTTTAGAGTTGGTATCTCCATGTGGAACCACTGAGTGTTTCCCAGTACAAAATTAAATGCTCCCTGATTAAAAAAGTTTCAAAACAATAAAGTTCTTCGATAATATCCAGAAAACACAAATACAGGGGCTGTGGCAATATCTGGGATTGAGTAAGCCAAAACAAAACCGGATATTTCCGGTTTCATGCAGTCATATCCGGACAAAGTGGTGTGGAATTTGTATGCAATAGACCAAGCAAATCATAGTAAAAATGGTTTTGGAGAAAAGCAAAGTCCTTTCTTTAGGCAAGTGCATAAAATGTCATGTATACAAACAGAAATATTATGTTTGTTTGCCGCAGTTCCTCTAGATTTCTCCCCAGAATACACGAATAGGAAGAACTGGTTTCTGCATGTGGAACCAGTGATTGTTTCCCAGTACAAAATTAAATGCTCCCTGATTAAAAAAAAAAAAAACGTTCAAAACAATAATGACCATTGATAATATCCAGAAAACACAAACACAGGGGCTGTGGCAATATCTGGGATTGAGTTAGCCAAAACAAAACCGGATATTTCCTGTTTCATGCAGTAATATCCGGACAAAGTGGTGTGGAATTTGTATGCAATAGACCAAGCAAATCATAGTAAAAATGGTTTTGGAGAAAAGCAAAGTCTTTTCGATGGACAAGTGCATAAAATGTCATGTATACAAACAGAAATATCATGTTTGTCTGCCGCAGTTCATCTAGTTTCTCACTTAGAAAATACGAATGTGTAGAGCTGATGTCTCCATGTGGAACCACTGAGTATTTCCCAGAACAAAATTAAATGTTCCCTGATGAAAAAAAAACTTTCAAAACAATAATGACCATTGATAATATCCAGAAAACACAAACACAGAGGCTGTGGCAATATCTGGGATTGAGTTAGCCTAAACAAAACCGGATATTTCCGGTTTCATGCAGTCATATCCGGACAAAGTGGTGTGGAATTTGTATGCAATAGACCAAGCAAATCATAGTAAAAATGGTTTTGGAGAAAAGCAAAGTCTTTTCGTTAGGCAAGTGCATAAAATGCCATCTATACAAACAGAAATATCATGTTTGTTTGCCGCAGTTCCTCTAGCTTTCTCCTGGAAAATATGAATGTCTAGAGCTATTGTCTCCATGGGGAACCACTGAGTGTTTCCCATTACAAAATTAAATGTTCCCTGAGAAAAAAAAAACTTTCAAAAAAATAATGACCATTGATAATATCCAGAAAACACAAACACAGAGGGTGTGGCAATCTGGGATTGAGTTAGCCAAAACAAAAGCGGATATTTCCGGTTTCATCCAGTCATATTGCGACAAAGTGCTGTGGAATTCCTATGCAATGGACTTAGAAATTCATAGTATAAAATGGTTTTGGAGAAAAGCAAAGACGTTTCTTAGGAAAGTGCATAAAATGTCATGTATACAAACAGAAATATCATGTTTGTTTGCCGGAGTTCGTCTAGTTTTCTCCCTAGAAAACACGTATAGGAAAAACTGGTTTCTGCATGTGGAACCAGTGATTGTTTACCAGTACAAATTTAAATGATCTGTGATTTAAAAAAAAAAAAAAAACGTTCAAAACAATAATGACCATTGATAATATCCAGAAAACACAAACACAGGGGCTGTGGCAATATCTGGGATTGAGTAGCCAAAACAAAACCGGATATTTCCGGTAGCATCCAGTCATATCCGGACAAAGTGATGTGGAATTTGTATGCAATAGACCAAGCAAATCACAGTAAAAGTGATTTTGGAGAAAAGCAAAGTCCTTTCTTTAGGCAAGTGCATAAAATGCCATCTATACAAACAGAAATATCATGTTTGCTTGCCGCAGTTCCTCTAGTTTCTCACTAAGAAAATACGAATGTGTAGAGCTGATGTCTCCAGGCGGAACCAATTAGAGTTTCCCAGTACAAAATTAAATGTTCCCTGATAAAAAAACATTCAAAACAATAAAGTCCTTCGATAATATTCAGAAAACACAAACACAGAGGCTGTCGCAATATCTGGGATTGAGTTAGCCAAAACAAAATGGATATCTCCCCTTTCATCCAGTCATATCCGGACAAAATGGTGTGGAATTCGTATACAATGGACTGGGAGAATTACAGTAAAAATGGTTTTGGAGAAAAGCAAAGCAATTTCATTAGGCAGGTGCATAAAATGTCATGTATACAAACAGAAATATCATGTTTGTTTGCTGCAGTTCCTCTAGCATTCTCTGTAGAAAATACAAATGTTTAGAGTTGGTATCTCCATGTGGAACCACAGAGTGTTTCCCAATACAATAATAAATACTCCCTGATTAAAAAAGTTTCAAAACAATAAAGTTCTTCGATAATATCCAGAAAACACAAACACAGGGGCTGTGGCAATATCTGGGATTGAGTAAGCCAAAACAAAACCGGATATTTCCGGTTTCATGCAGTCATATCCGGACAAAGTGGTGTGGAATTTGTATGCAATAGACCAAGCAAATCACAGTAAAAATGGTTTTGGAGAAAAGCAAAGTCTTTTCGTTAGACAAGTGCATAAAATGCCATCTATACAAACAGAAATATTATGTTTGTTTGCCGCAGTTCCTCTAGCTTTTTCGCTAGAAATACGAATGTGTAGAGCGGGTGTCTCCATGTGGAACCAATTAGAGTTTCCCAGTACAAAATTAAATGTTCCCTGATAAAAAAAACATTCAAAACAATAAAGTCCTTCGATAATATTCAGAAATCACAAACATAGAGGCTGTCGCAATATCTGGGATTGAGTTAGCCAAAACAAAATGGATATTTCCCCTTTCATCCAGTCATATCCGGACAAAATGGTGTGGAATTCGTATACAATGGACTGGGAGAATTACAGTAAAAATGGTTTTGCAGAAAAGCAAAGCAATTTCATTAGGCAGGTGCATAAAATGTCATGTATACAAACAGAAATATCATGTTTGTTTGCTGCAGATCCTCTAGCATTCTCCGTAGAAAATACAAATGTTTAGAGTTGGTATCTCCATGTGGAACCACTGAGTGTTTCCCAGTACAAAATTAAATGCTCCCTGATTAAAAAAGTTTCAAAACAATAAAGTTCTTTGATAATATCCAGAAAACACAAATACAGGGGCTGTGGCAATATCTGGGATTGAGTAAGCCAAAACAAAACCGGATATTTCCGGTTTCATGCAGTCATATCCGGACAAAGTGGTGTGGAATTTGTATGCAATAGACCAAGCAAATCATAGTAAAAATGGTTTTGGAGAAAAGCAAAGTCCTTTCTTTAGGCAAGTGCATAAAATGTCATGTATACAAACAGAAATATCATGTTTGTTTGCCGCAGTTCCTCTAGATTTCTCCCCAGAATACACGAATAGGAAGAACTGGTTTCTGCATGTGGAACCAGTGATTGTTTCCCAGTACAAAATTAAATGCTCCCTGATTAAAAAAAAAAACGTTCAAAACAATAATGACCATTGATAATATCCAGAAAACACAAACACAGGGGCTGTGGCAATATCTGGGATTGAGTTAGCCAAAACAGAACCGGATATTTCCGGTTTCATGCAGTCATATCCGGAAAAAGTTGTGTGGAATTCGTATGCAATGGACTGACAGAATTACAGTACAAATGGTTTTGGAGAAAAGCAAAGTCCTTTCTTTAGGCAAGTGCATAAATTGTCATGTATACAAACAGAAATATCATGTTTGTTTGCTGCAGATCCTCTAGCATTCTCCGTAGAAAATACAAATGTTTAGAGCTGGTTTCTCCATGTGGAACTACTGAGTGTTTCCCAGTACAAAATTAAATGTTCCCTGATTAAAAAAAAAAGGTTCCAAACAATAATGACCATTGATAATATCCAGAAAACACAAACACAGGGGCTGTCGCAATATCTGGGATTGAGTTACACAAAAAAAAGCGGATATTTCCCCTTTGCTCCAGTCATATCCAGACAAAGTGGGGTGAAATTCCTATGCAATGGACTGAGAGAATCACAGTAAAAATGGTTTTGGAGAAAAGCAAAGTCCTTTCTTTAGGCAAGTGCATAAAATGTCAAGTATGCAAACAGAAATATCATGTTTGTTTGCCGCAGTTCCTCTAGATTTCTCCCCAGAATACACGAATAGGAAGAACTGGTTTCTGCATGTGGAACCAGTGATTGTTTCCCAGTACAAAATTAAATGCTCCCTGATTAAAAAAAAAGGTTCCAAACAATAATGACCATTGATAATATCCAGAAAACACAAACACAGAGGCTGTGGCAATCTGGGATTGAGTTAGCCAAAACAAAATGGATATTTCCGGTTTCATGCAGTCATATCCGGACAAAGTGGTGTGGAATTTGTATGCAATGGACTGACAGAATTACAGTACAAATGGTTTTGGAGAAAAGCAAAGTCCTTTCTTTAGGCAAGTGCATAAATTGTCATGTATACAAACAGAAATATCATGTTTGTTTGCCGCAGTTCCTCTAGATTTCTCCCCAGAATACACGAATAGGAAGAACTGGTTTCTGCATGTGGAACCAGTGATTGTTTCCCAGTACAATATTAAATGCTCCCTGATTAAAAAAAAAAAGTCCCAAACAATAATGACCATTGATAATATCCAGAAAACACAAACACAGGGGCTGTGGCAATATCTGGGATTGAGTTAGCCAAAACAGAACCGGATATTTCCGGTTTCATGCAGTCATATCCGGAAAAAGTGGTGTGGAATTCGTATGCAATGGACTGAGATAATTACAGTCCAAATGGTTTTGGAGAAAAGCAAAGTCCTTTCTTTAGGCAAGTGCATAAATTGTCATGTATACAAACAGAAATATCATGTTTGTTTGCTGCAGATCCTCTAGCATTCTCCGTAGAAAATACAAATGTTTAGAGCTGGTTTCTCCATGTGGAACTACTGAGTGTTTCCCAGTACAAAATTACATGTTCCCTGATTAAAAAAAAAAGGTTCCAAACAATAATGACCATTGATAATATCCAGAAAACACAAACACAGGGGCTGTGGCAATATCTGGGATTGAGTTAGCCAAAACAAAACCGGATATTTCCGGTTTCATGCCGTCATATCCGGACAAAGCGGTGTGGAATTTTTATGCAATAGACCAAGCAAATCATAGTAAAAATGGTTTTGGAGAAAAGCAAAGTCCTTTCTTTAGGCAAGTGCATAAAATGTCATGTATACAAACAGAAATATCATGTTTGTTTGCCGCAGGTCCTCTAGTTTTCTCGCTAGAATACACGAATAGGAAGAACTGGTTTCTGCATGTGGAACCAGTGATTGATTCCCAGTACAAAATTAAATGCTCCCTGATTAAAAAAAAGGTTCCAAACAATAATGACCATTGATAATATCCAGAAAACACAAACACAGAGGCTGTGGCAATCTGGGATTGAGTTAGCCAAAACAAAACCGGATATTTCCGGTTTCATCCAGTCATATCCGGACAAAGTGGTGTGGAATTTGTATGCAATAGACCAAGCAAATCATAGTAAAAATGGTTTTGGAGAAAAGCAAAGTCCTTTCTTTAGGCAAGTGCATAAAATGTCATGTATACAAACAGAAATATCATGTTTGTTTGCCGCAGTTCCTCTAGTTTTCTCCCCAGAATACACGAATAGGAAGAACTGGTTTCTGCATGTGGAACCAGTGATTGTTTCCCAGTACAAAATTAAATGCTCCCTGATTAAAAAAAATGTTCAAAACAATAATGACCATTGATAATATCCAGAAAACACAAACACAGGGGCTGTGGCAATATCTGGGATTGAGTTAGCCAAAACAGAACCGGATATTTCCGGTTTCATGCAGTCATATCCGGAAAAAGTGTTGTGGAATTCGTATGCAATGGACTGAGATAATTACATTACAAATGGTTTTGGAGAAAAGCAAAGTCTTTTCTTTAGGCAAGTGCATAAATTGTCATGTATACAAACAGAAATATCATGTTTGTTTGCTGCAGATCCTCTAACATTCTCCGTAGAAAATACAAATGTTTAGAGCTGGTTTCTCCATGTGGAACTACTGAGTGTTTCCCAGTACAAAATTAAATGTTCCCTGATTAAAAAAAAAGGTTCCAAACAATAATGACCATTGATAATATCCAGAAAACACAAACACAGGGGCTGTCGCAATATCTGGGATTGAGTTACCCAAAAAAAAGCGGATATTTCCCCTTTGCTCCAGTCATATCCAGACAAAGTGGGGTGAAATTCCTATGCAATGGACTGAGAGAATCACAGTAAAAATGGTTTTGGAGAAAAGCAAAGTCCTTTCTTTAGGCAAGTGCATAAAATGTCAAGTATGCAAACAGAAATATCATGTTTGTTTGCCGCAGTTCCTCTAGATTTCTCCCCAGAATACACGAATAGGAAGAACTGGTTTCTGCATGTGGAACCAGTGATTGTTTCCCAGTACAAAATTAAATGCTCCCTGATTAAAAAAAAAGGTTCCAAACAATAATGACCATTGATAATATCCAGAAAACACAAACACAGAGGCTGTGGCAATCTGGGATTGAGTTAGCCAAAACAAAATGGATATTTCCGGTTTCATGCAGTCATATCCGGACAAAGTGGTGTGGAATTTGTATGCAATGGACTGACAGAATTACAGTACAAATGGTTTTGGAGAAAAGCAAAGTCCTTTCTTTAGGCAAGTGCATAAATTGTCATGTATACAAACAGAAATATCATGTTTGTTTGCCGCAGTTCCTCTAGATTTCTCCCCAGAATACACGAATAGGAAGAACTGGTTTCTGCATGTGGAACCAGTGATTGTTTCCCAGTACAAAATTAAATGCTCCCTGATTAAAAAAAAAAAAAACGTTCAAAACAATAATGACCATTGATAATATCCAGAAAACACAAACACAGGGGCTGTGGCAATATCTGGGATTGAGTTAGCCAAAACAGAACCGGATATTTCCGGTTTCATGCAGTCATATCCGGAAAAAGTGGTGTGGAATTCGTATGCAATGGACTGGCAGAATTACAGTACAAATGGTTTTGGAGAAAAGCAAAGTCCTTTCTTTAGGCAAGTGCATAAATTGTCATGTATACAAACAGAAATATCATGTTTGTTTGCTGCAGATCCTCTAGCATTCTCCGTAGAAAATACAAATGTTTAGAGCTGGTTTCTCCATGTGGAACTACTGCGTGTTTCCCAGTACAAAATTACATGTTCCCTGATTAAAAAAAAAAGGTTCCAAACAATAATGACCATTGATAATATCCAGAAAACACAAACACAGGGGCTGTGGCAATATCTGGGATTGAGTTAGCCAAAACAAAACCGGATATTTCCGGTTTCATGCAGTCATATCCGGACAAAGTGGTGTGGAATTCGTATGCAATAGACCAAGCAAATCATAGTAAAAATGGTTTTGGAGAATAGCAAAGTCCTTTCTTTAGGCAAGTGCATAAAATTTCATGTATACAAACAGAAATATCATGTTTGTTTGCCGCAGGTCCTCTAGTTTTCTCCCTAGAATACACGAATAGGAAGAACTGGTTTCTGCATGTGGAACCAGTGATTGATTCCCAGTACAAAATTAAATGCTCCCTGATTAAAAAAAAAGGTTCCAAACAATAATGACCATTGATAATATCCAGAAAACACAAACACAGTGGCTGTGGCAATCTGGGATTGAGTTAGCCAAAACAAAACCGGATATTTCCGGTTTCATCCAGTCATATCCGGACAAAGTGGTGTGGAATTTGTATGCAATAGACCAAGCAAATCATAGTAAAAATGGTTTTGGAGAAAAGCAAAGTCCTTTCTTTAGGCAAGTGCATAAAATGTCAAGTATGCAAACAGAAATATCATGTTTGTTTGCCGCAGTTCCTCTAGTTTTCTCGCTAGAATACACGAATAGGAAGAACTGGTTTCTGCATGTGGAACCAGTGATTGTTTCCCAGTACAAAATTAAATGCTCCCTGATTAAAAAAAAGGTTCCAAACAATAATGACCATTGATAATATCCAGAAAACACAAACACAGAGGCTGTGGCAATCTGGGATTGAGTTAGCCAAAACAAAATGGATATTTCCGGTTTCATGCCGTCATATCCGGACAAAGTGGTGTGGAATTTGTATGCAATGGACTGACAGAATTACAGTACAAATGGTTTTGGAGAAAAGCAAAGTCCTTTCTTTAGGCAAGTGCATAAATTGTCATGTATACAAACAGAAATATCATGTTTGTTTGCTGCAGATCCTCTAGCATTCTCCGTAGAAAATACAAATGTTTAGAGCTAGTTTCTCCATGTGGAACCACTGAGTGTTTCCCAGTACAAAATTAAATGTTCCCTGATAAAAAAAAGTTTCAAAACAATAAAGTCCTTTGATGATATCCAGAAAACACAAACACAGGGGCTGTGGCAATATCTGGGATTGAGTTACCCAAAAAAAAAGCGGATATTTCCCCTTTGCTCCAGTCATATCCTGACAAAGTGGGGTGAAATTCCTATGCACTGGACTGAGAGAATCACAGTAAAAATGGTTTTGGAGAAAAGCAAAGTCCTTTCTTTACGCAAGTGCATAAAATGTCAAGTATACAAACAGAAATATCATGTTTGTTTGCCGCAGTTCCTCTAGTTTTCTCGCTAGAATACACGAATAGGAAGAACTGGTTTCTGCATGTGGAACCAGTGATTGTTTCCCAGTACAAAATTAAATGCTCCCTGATTAAAAAAAAAGGTTCCAAACAATAATGACCATTGATAATATCCAGAAAACACAAACACAGAGGCTGTGGCAATCTGCGATTGAGTTAGCCAAAACAAAATGGATATTTCCGGTTTCATGCAGTCATATCCGGACAAAGTGGTGTGGAATTTGTATGCAATGGACTGACAGAATTACAGTACAAATGGTTTTGGAGAAAAGCAAAGTCCTTTCTTTAGGCAAGTGCATAAATTGTCATGTATACAAACAGAAATATCATGTTTGTTTGCTGCAGATCCTCTAGCATTCTCCGTAGAAAATACAAATGTTTAGAGCTGGTTTCTCCATGTGGAACTACTGAGTGTTTCCCAGTACAAAATTAAATGTTCCCTGATTAAAAAAAAAAAAAGGTTCCAAACAATAATGACCATTGATAATATCCAGAAAACACAAACACAGGGGCTGTCACAATATCTGGGATTGAGTTAGCCAAAACAAAACCGGATATTTCCGGTTTCATGCAGTCATATCCGGACAAAGTGGTGTGGAATTTGTATGCAATAGACCAAGCAAATCATAGTAAAAATGGTTTTGGAGAAAAGCAAAGTCTTTTTGTTAGACAAGTGCATAAAATGTCATGTATACAAACAGAAATATCATGTTTGTTTGCCGCAGGTCCTCTAGTTTTCTCCCTAGAATACACGAATAGGAAGAACTGGTTTCTGCATGTGGAACCAGTGGTTGATTCCCAGTACAAAATTCAATGCTCCCTGATTTAAAAAAAAGGTTCCAAACAATAATGACCATTGATAATATCCAGAAAACACAAACACAGGGGCTGTGGCAATATCTGGGATTGAGTTAGCCAAAACAGAACCGGATATTTCCGGTTTCATGCAGTCATATCTGGAAAAAGTGGTGTGGAATTCGTATGCAATGGACTGACAGAATTACAGTACAAATGGTTTTGGAGAAAAGCAAAGTCCTTTCTTTAGGCAAGTGCATAAATTGTCATGTATACAAACAGAAATATCATGTTTGTTTGCTGCAGATCCTCTAGCATTCTCCGTAGAAAATACAAATATTTAGAGCTGGTTTCTCCATGTGGAACTACTGAGTGTTTCCCAGTACAAAATTACATGTTCCCTGATTAAAAAAAAAGGTTCCAAACAATAATGACCATTGATAATATCCAGAAAACAAAAACACAGGGGCTGTGGCAATATCTGGGATTGAGTTAGCCAAAACAAAACCGGATATTTCCGGTTTCATGCAGTCATATCTGCAAAAAGTGGTGTGGAATTTGTATGCAATAGACCAAGCAAATCATAGTAAAAATGGTTTTGGAGAAAAGCAAAGTCTTTTTGTTAGACAAGTGCATAAATTGTCATGTATACAAACAGAAATATCATGTTTGTTTGCCGCAGTTCCTCTAGCTTTTTCGCTAGAAAATATGAATATGTAGAGCGGGTTTCTCCATGTGGAACCAATTAGAGTTTCCCAGTACAAAATTAAATGTTCCCTGATGAAAAAAAAATACTTTCAAAACAATAATGACCATGGATAATATCCAGAAAACACAAACACAGTGGCTGTGGCAATATTTGGGATTGAGTTAGCCAAAAGAAAACCAGATATATCTGGTTTCATGCAGTCATATCCGGACAAAGTGGTGTGGAATTCGTATGCAATGGACTGAGAGAATTACAGTAAAAATCGTTTTGGAGAAAAGCAAAGTCATTTCATTAGGCAGGTGCATAAAATGTCATGTATACAAACAGAAATATCATTTTCTTTGCTGAAGTTCCTCTAGCATTCTCCGTAGAAAATACAAATGTTTAGAGCTAGTTTCTCCATGTGGAACCACTGAGTGTTTCCCAGTACAAAATTAAATGTTCCCTGATAAAAAAAAGTTTCAAAACAATAAAGTCCTTTGATGATATCCAGAAAACACAAACACAGGGGCTGTGGCAATATCTGGGATTGAGTTACCCAAAAAAAAGCGGATATTTCCCCTTTGCTCCAGTCATATCCAGACAAAGTGGGGTGAAATTCCTATGCAATGGACTGAGAGAATCACAGTAAAAATGGTTTTGGAGAAAAGCAAAGTCCTTTCTTTACGCAAGTGCATAAAATGTCAAGTATACAAACAGAAATATCATGTTTGTTTGCCGCAGTTCCTCTAGTTTTCTCGCTAGAATACACGAATAGGAAGAACTGGTTTCTGCATGTGGAACCAGTGATTGTTTCCCAGTACAAAATTAAATGCTCCCTGATTAAAAAAAAAGGTTCCAAACAATAATGACCATTGATAATATCCAGAAAACACAAACACAGAGGCTGTGGCAATCTGGGATTGAGTTAGCCAAAACAAAATGGATATTTCCGGTTTCATGCCGTCATATCCGGACAAAGTGGTGTGGAATTTGTATGCAATGGACTGACAGAATTACAGTACAAATGGTTTTGGAGAAAAGCAAAGTCCTTTCTTTAGGCAAGTGCATAAATTGTCATGTATACAAACAGAAATATCATGTTTGTTTGCTGCAGATCCTCTAGCATTCTCCGTAGAAAATACAAATGTTTAGAGCTAGTTTCTCCATGTGGAACCACTGAGTGTTTCCCAGTACAAAATTAAATGTTCCCTGATAAAAAAAATTTCAAAACAATAAAGTCCTTTGATGATATCCAGAAAACACAAACACAGGGGCTGTGGCAATATCTGGGATTGAGTTACCCAAAAAAAAAGCGGATATTTCCCCTTTGCTCCAGTCATATCCAGACAAAGTGGGGTGAAATTCCTATGCAATGGACTGAGAGAATCACAGTAAAAATGGTTTTGGAGAAAAACAAAGTCCTTTCTTTACGCAAGTGCATAAAATGTCAAGTATACAAACAGAAATATCATGTTTGTTTGCCGCAGTTCCTCTAGTTTTCTCGCTAGAATACACGAATAGGAATAACTGGTTTCTGCATGTGGAACCAGTGATTGTTTCCCAGAACAAAATTAAATGCTCCCTGATTAAAAAAAAAGGTTCCAAACAATAATGACCATTGATAATATCCAGAAAACACAAACACAGAGGCTGTGGCAATCTGGGATTGAGTTAGCCAAAACAAAATGGATATTTCCGGTTTCATGCAGTCATATCCGGACAAAGTGGTGTGGAATTTGTATGCAATGGACTGACAGAATTACAGTACAAATGGTTTTGGAGAAAAGCAAAGTCTTTTCTTTAGGCAAGTGCATAAATTGTCATGTATACAAACAGAAATATCATGTTTGTTTGCTGCAGATCCTCTAGCATTCTCCGTAGAAAATACAAATATTTAGAGCTGGTTACTCCATGTGGAACTACTGAGTGTTTCCCAGTACAAAATTAAATGTTCCCTGATTAAAAAAAAAAAAGGTTCCAAACAATAATGACCATTGATAATATCCAGAAAACACAAACACAGGGGCTGTGGCAATATCTGGGATTGAGTTAGCCAAAACAAAACCGGATATTTCCGGTTTCATGCAGTCATATCCGGAAAAAGTGGTGTGGAATTTGTATGCAATACACCAAGCAAATCATAGTAAAAATGGTTTTGGAGAAAAGCAAAGTCCTTTCTTTAGGCAAGTGCATAAAATGTCATGTATACAAACAGAAATATCATGTTTGTTTGCCGCAGGTCCTCTAGTTTTCTCCCTAGAATACACGAATAGGAAGAACTGGTTTCTGCATGTGGAACCAGTGGTTGATTCCCAGTACAAAATTAAATGCTCCCTGATTAAAAAAAAAGGTTCCAAACAATAATGACCATTGATAATATCCAGAAAACACAAACACAGGGGCTGTGGCAATATCTGGGATTGAGTTAGCCAAAACCCAACCGGATATTTCCGGTTTCATGCAGTCATATCCGGACAAAGTGGTGTGGAATTTGTATGCAATAGACCAAGCAAATCATAGTAAAAATGGTTTTGGAGAAAAGCAAAGTCCTTTCTTTAGGCAAGTGCATAAAATGTCATGTATACAAACAGAAATATCATGTTTGTTTGCCGCAGTTCCTCTAGCTTTTTCGCTAGAAAATATGAATATGTAGAGCGGGTTTCTCCATGTGGAACCAATTAGAGTTTCCCAGTACAAAATTAAATGTTCCCTGATGAAAAAAAAATACTTTCAAAACAATAATGACCATGGATAATATCCAGAAAACACAAACACAGTGGCTGTGGCAATATTTGGGATTGAGTTAGCCAAAAGAAAACCAGATATATCTGGTTTCATGCAGTCATATCCGGACAAAGTGGTGTGGAATTCGTATGCAATGGACTGAGAGAATTACAGTAAAAATCGTTTTGGAGAAAAGCAAAGTCATTTCATTAGGCAGGTGCATAAAATGTCATGTATACAAACAGAAATATCATTTTCTTTGCTGAAGTTCCTCTAGCATTCTCCGTAGAAAATACAAATGTTTAGAGCTAGTTTCTCCATGTGGAACCACTGAGTGTTTCCCAGTACAAAATTAAATGTTCCCTGATAAAAAAAAGTTTCAAAACAATAAAGTCCTTTGATGATATCCAGAAAACACAAACACAGGGGCTGTGGCAATATCTGGGATTGAGTTACCCAAAAAAAAGCGGATATTTCCCCTTTGCTCCAGTCATATCCAGACAAAGTGGGGTGAAATTCCTATGCAATGGACTGAGAGAATCACAGTAAAAATGGTTTTGGAGAAAAGCAAAGTCCTTTCTTTACGCAAGTGCATAAAATGTCAAGTATACAAACAGAAATATCATGTTTGTTTGCCGCAGTTCCTCTAGTTTTCTCGCTAGAATACACGAATAGGAAGAACTGGTTTCTGCATGTGGAACCAGTGATTGTTTCCCAGTACAAAATTAAATGCTCCCTGATTAAAAAAAAAGGTTCCAAACAATAATGACCATTGATAATATCCAGAAAACACAAACACAGAGGCTGTGGCAATCTGGGATTGAGTTAGCCAAAACAAAATGGATATTTCCGGTTTCATGCCGTCATATCCGGACAAAGTGGTGTGGAATTTGTATGCAATGGACTGACAGAATTACAGTACAAATGGTTTTGGAGAAAAGCAAAGTCCTTTCTTTAGGCAAGTGCATAAATTGTCATGTATACAAACAGAAATATCATGTTTGTTTGCTGCAGATCCTCTAGCATTCTCCGTAGAAAATACAAATGTTTAGAGCTAGTTTCTCCATGTGGAACCACTGAGTGTTTCCCAGTACAAAATTAAATGTTCCCTGATAAAAAAAATTTCAAAACAATAAAGTCCTTTGATGATATCCAGAAAACACAAACACAGGGGCTGTGGCAATATCTGGGATTGAGTTACCCAAAAAAAAAGCGGATATTTCCCCTTTGCTCCAGTCATATCCAGACAAAGTGGGGTGAAATTCCTATGCAATGGACTGAGAGAATCACAGTAAAAATGGTTTTGGAGAAAAACAAAGTCCTTTCTTTACGCAAGTGCATAAAATGTCAAGTATACAAACAGAAATATCATGTTTGTTTGCCGCAGTTCCTCTAGTTTTCTCGCTAGAATACACGAATAGGAATAACTGGTTTCTGCATGTGGAACCAGTGATTGTTTCCCAGAACAAAATTAAATGCTCCCTGATTAAAAAAAAAAGGTTCCAAACAATAATGACCATTGATAATATCCAGAAAACACAAACACAGAGGCTGTGGCAATCTGGGATTGAGTTAGCCAAAACAAAATGGATATTTCCGGTTTCATGCAGTCATATCCGGACAAAGTGGTGTGGAATTTGTATGCAATGGACTGACAGAATTACAGTACAAATGGTTTTGGAGAAAAGCAAAGTCTTTTCTTTAGGCAAGTGCATAAATTGTCATGTATACAAACAGAAATATCATGTTTGTTTGCTGCAGATCCTCTAGCATTCTCCGTAGAAAATACAAATATTTAGAGCTGGTTACTCCATGTGGAACTACTGAGTGTTTCCCAGTACAAAATTAAATGTTCCCTGATTAAAAAAAAAAAAGGTTCCAAACAATAATGACCATTGATAATATCCAGAAAACACAAACACAGGGGCTGTGGCAATATCTGGGATTGAGTTAGCCAAAACAAAACCGGATATTTCCGGTTTCATGCAGTCATATCCGGAAAAAGTGGTGTGGAATTTGTATGCAATACACCAAGCAAATCATAGTAAAAATGGTTTTGGAGAAAAGCAAAGTCCTTTCTTTAGGCAAGTGCATAAAATGTCATGTATACAAACAGAAATATCATGTTTGTTTGCCGCAGGTCCTCTAGTTTTCTCCCTAGAATACACGAATAGGAAGAACTGGTTTCTGCATGTGGAACCAGTGGTTGATTCCCAGTACAAAATTAAATGCTCCCTGATTAAAAAAAAAGGTTCCAAACAATAATGACCATTGATAATATCCAGAAAACACAAACACAGGGGCTGTGGCAATATCTGGGATTGAGTTAGCCAAAACCCAACCGGATATTTCCGGTTTCATGCAGTCATATCCGGACAAAGTGGTGTGGAATTTGTATGCAATAGACCAAGCAAATCATAGTAAAAATGGTTTTGGAGAAAAGCAAAGTCCTTTCTTTAGGCAAGTGCATAAAATGTCATGTATACAAAAAGAAATATCATGTTTGTTTGCCGCAGTTCCTCTAGTTTTCTCCCCAGAATACACGAATAGGAAGAACTGGTTTCTGCATGTGGAACCAGTGATTGTTTCCCAGTACAAAATTAAATGCTCCCTGATTAAAAAAAAAAACGTTCTAAACAATAATGACCATTGATAATATCCAGAAAACACAAACACAGGGGCTGTGGCAATATCTGGGATTGAGTTAGCCAAAACAAAACCGGCAGTACAAATGGTTTTGGAGAAAAGCAAAGTCCTTTCTTTAGACAAGTGCATAAATTGTCATGTATACAAACAGAAATATCATGTTTGTTTGCTGCAGATCCTCTAGCATTCTCCGTAGAAAATACAAATATTTAGAGCTGGTTTCTCCATGTGGAACTACTGAGTGTTTCCCAGTACAAAATTACATGTTCCCTGATTAAAAAAAAAGGTTCCAAACAATAATGACCATTGATAATATCCAGAAAACAAAAACACAGGGGCTGTGGCAATATCTGGGATTGAGTTAGCCAAAACAAAACCGGATATTTCCGGTTTCATGCAGTCATATCTGCAAAAAGTGGTGTGGAATTTGTATGCAATAGACGAAGCAAATCATAGTAAAAATGGTTTTGGAGAAAAGCAAAGTCTTTTTGTTAGACAAATGCATAAATTGTCATGTATACAAACAGAAATATCATGTTTGTTTGCCGCAGTTCCTCTAGCTTTTTCGCTAGAAAATATGAATATGTAGAGCGGGTTTCTCCATGTGGAACCAATTAGAGTTTCCCAGTACAAAATTAAATGTTCCCTGATGAAAAAAAAAAATACTTTCAAAACAATAATGACCATGGATAATATCCAGAAAACACAAACACAGTGGCTGTGGCAATATTTGGGATTGAGTTAGCCAAAAGAAAACCAGATATATCTGGTTTCATGCAGTCATATCCGGACAAAGTGGTGTGGAATTCGTATGCAATGGACTGAGAGAATTACAGTAAAAATCGTTTTGGAGAAAAGCAAAGTCATTTCATTAGGCAGGTGCATAAAATGTCATGTATACAAACAGAAATATCATTTTCTTTGCTGAAGTTCCTCTAGCATTCTCCGTAGAAAATACAAATGTTTAGAGCTAGTTTCTCCATGTGGAACCACTGAGTGTTTCCCAGTACAAAATTAAATGTTCCCTGATAAAAAAAAGTTTAAAAACAATAAAGTCCTTTGATGATATCCAGAAAACACAAACACAGGGGCTGTGGCAATATCTGGGATTGAGTTACCCAAAAAAAAAGCGGATATTTCCCCTTTGCTCCAGTCATATCCAGACAAAGTGGGGTGAAATTCCTATGCAATGGACTGAGAGAATCACAGTAAAAATGGTTTTGGAGAAAAAAAGTCCTTTCTTTACGCAAGTGCATAAATGTCAAGTATACAAACAGAAATATCATGTTTGTTTGCCGCAGTTCCTCTAGTTTTCTCCCCAGAATACACGAATAGGAAGATCTGGTTTCGGCATGTGGAACCAGTGATTGTTTCCCAGTACAAAATTAAATGCTCCCTGATTAAAGAAAAAAAAAAACGTTCAAAACAATAATGACCATTGATAATATACAGAAAACACAAACACAGGGGCTGTGGCAATATCTGGGATTGAGTTAGCCAAAACAGAACCGGATATTTCCGGTTTCATGCAGTCATATCCGGACAAAGTGGTGTGGAATTCGTATGCAATGGACTGAGATAATTACATTACAAATGGTTTTGGAGAAAAGCAAAGTCTTTTCTTTAGGCAAGTGCATAAATTGTCATGTATACAAACAGAAATATCATGTTTGTTTGCTGCAGATCCTCTAGCATTCTCCGTAGAAAATACAAATATTTAGAGCTGGTTACTCCATGTGGAACTACTGAGTGTTTCCCAGTACAAAATTAAATGTTCCCTGATTAAAAAAAAAAAAAAAAGGTTCCAAACAATAATGACCATTGATAATATCCAGAAAACACAAACACAGGGGCTGTGGCAATATCTGGTATTGAGTTAGCCAAAACAAAACCGGATATTTCCGGTTTCATGCAGTCATATCCGCAAAAAGTGGTGTGGAATTTGTATGCAATAGACCAAGCAAATCATAGTAAAAATGGTTTTGGAGAAAAGCAAAGTCCTTTCTTTAGGCAAGTGCATAAAATGTCATGTATACAAACAGAAATATCATGTTTGTTTGCCGCAGGTCCTCTAGTTTTCTCCCTAGAATACACGAATAGGAAGAACTGGTTTCTGCATGTGGAACCAGTGGTTGATTCCCAGTACAAAATTAAATGCTCCCTGATTAAAAAAAAAGGTTCCAAACAATAATGACCATTGATAATATCCAGAAAACACAAACACAGGGGCTGTGGCAATATCTGGGATTGAGTTAGCCAAAACCCAACCGGATATTTCCGGTTTCATGCAGTCATATCCGCAAAAAGTGGTGTGGAATTTGTATGCAATAGACCAAGCAAATCATAGTAAAAATGGTTTTGGAGAAAAGCAAAGTCTTTTTGTTAGACAAGTGCATAAATTGTCATGTATACAAACAGAAATATCATGTTTGTTTGCCGCAGTTCCTCTAGCTTTTTCGCTAGAAAATACGAATATGTAGAGCGGGTTTCTCCATGTGGAACCAATTAGAGTTTCCCAGTACAAAATTAAATGTTCCCTGATGAAATAAGAATACTTTCAAAACAATAATGACCATTGATAATATCCAGAAAACACAAACACAGGGGCTGTGGCAATATCTGGGATTGAGTTAGCCAAAACAGAACCGGATATTTCCGGTTTCATGCAGTCATATCTGGAAAAAGTGGTGTGGAATTCGTATGCAATGGACTGACAGAATTACAGTACAAATGGTTTTGGAGAAAAGCAAAGTCCTTTCTTTAGGCAAGTGCATAAATTGTCATGTATACAAACAGAAATATCATGTTTGTTTGCTGCAGATCCTCTAGCATTCTCCGTAGAAAATACAAATGTTTAGAGCTGGTTTCTCCATGTGGAACTACTGAGTGTTTCCCAGTACAAAATTACATGTTCCCTGATTAAAAAAAAAAGGTTCCAAACAATAATGACCATTGATAATATCCAGAAAACACAAACACAGGGGCTGTGGCAATATCTGGGATTGAGTTAGCCAAAACAAAACCCGAAATTTCCAGTTTCATGCAGTCATATCCGGACAAGTGGTGTGGAATTTGTATGCAATAGACCAAGCAAATCATAGTAAAAATGGTTTTGGAGAAAAGCAAAGTCTTTTCGTTAGGCAAGGGCATAAAATGTCATGTATACAAACAGAAATATCATGTTTGTTTGCCGCAGGTCCTCTAGCTTTTTCGCTAGAAAATACGAATATGTAGAGCGGGTTTCTCCATGTGGAACCAATTAGAGTTTCCCAGTACAAAATTAAATGTTCCCTGATGAAAAAAAAAATACTTTCAAAACAATAATGACCATGGATAATATCCAGAAAACACAAACACAGTGGCTGTGGCAATATTTGGGATTGAGTTAGCCAAAAGAAAACCAGATATATCTGGTTTCATGCAGTCATATCCGGACAAAGTGGTGTGGAATTCGTATGCAATGGACTGAGAGAATTACAGTAAAAATCGTTTTGGAGAAAAGCAAAGTCATTTCATTAGGCAGGTGCATAAAATGTCATGTATACAAACAGAAATATCATTTTCTTTGCTGAAGTTCCTCTAGCATTCTCCGTAGAAAATACAAATGTTTAGAGCTAGTTTCTCCATGTGGAACCACTGAGTGTTTCCCAGTACAAAATTAAATGTTCCCTGATAAAAAAAAGTTTCAAAACAATAAAGTCCTTTGATGATATCCAGAAGACACAAACACAGGGGCTGTGGCAATATCTGGGATTGAGTTACCCAAAAAAAAAAGCGGATATTTCCCCTTTGCTCCAGTCATATCCAGACAAAGTGGGGTGAAATTCCTATGCAATGGACTGAGAGAATCACAGTAAAAATGGTTTTGGAGAAAAGCAAAGTCCTTTCTTTACGCAAGTGCATAAAATGTCAAGTATACAAACAGAAATATCATGTTTGTTTGCCGCAGTTCCTCTAGTTTTCTCGCTAGAATACACGAATAGGAAGAACTGGTTTCTGCATGTGGAACCAGTGATTGTTTCCCAGTACAAAATTAAATGCTCCCTGATTAAAAAAAAAAAGGTTCCAAACAATAATGACCATTGATAATATCCAGAAAACACAAACACAGAGGCTGTGGCAATCTGGGATTGAGTTAGCCAAAACAAAATGGATATTTCCGGTTTCATGCCGTCATATCCGGACAAAGTGGTGTGGAATTTGTATGCAATGGACTGACAGAATTACAGTACAAATGGTTTTGGAGAAAAGCAAAGTCCTTTCTTTAGGCAAGTGCATAAATTGTCATGTATACAAACAGAAATATCATGTTTGTTTGCTGCAGATCCTCTAGCATTCTCCGTAGAAAATACAAATGTTTAGAGCTAGTTTCTCCATGTGGAACCACTGAGTGTTTCCCAGTACAAAATTAAATGTTCCCTGATAAAAAAAAGTTTAAAAACAATAAAGTCCTTTGATGATATCCAGAAAACACAAACACAGGGGCTGTGGCAATATCTGGGATTGAGTTACCCAAAAAAAAGCGGATATTTCCCCTTTGCTCCAGTCATATCCAGACAAAGTGGGGTGAAATTCCTATGCAATGGACTGAGAGAATCACAGTAAAAATGGTTTTGGAGAAAAGCAAAGTCCTTTCTTTACGCAAGTGCATAAAATGTCAAGTATACAAACAGAAATATCATGTTTGTTTGCCGCAGTTCCTCTAGTTTTCTCGCTAGAATACACGAATAGGAAGAACTGGTTTCTGCATGTGGAACCAGTGATTGTTTCCCAGTACAAAATTAAATGCTCCCTGATTAAAAAAAAAGGTTCCAAACAATAATGACCATTGATAATATCCAGAAAACACAAACACAGAGGCTGTGGCAATCTGGGATTGAGTTAGCCAAAACAAAATGGATATTTCCGGTTTCATGCAGTCATATCCGGACAAAGTGGTGTGGAATTTGTATGCAATGGACTGACAGAATTACAGTACAAATGGTTTTGGAGAAAAGCAAAGTCCTTTCTTTAGGCAAGTGCATAAATTGCCATGTATACAAACAGAAATATCATGTTTGTTTGCTGCAGATCCTCTAGCATTCTCTGTAGAAAATACAAATGTTTAGAGCTGGTTTCTCCATGTGGAACTACTGAGTGTTTCCCAGTACAAAATTAAATGTTCCCTGATTAAAAAAAAAAGGTTCCAAACAATAATGACCATTGATAATATCCAGAAAACACAAACACAGAGGCTGTGGCAATCTGGGATTGAGTTAGCCAAAACAAAACCGGATATTTCCGGTTTCATGCAGTCATATCCGGACAAAGTGGTGTGGAATTTGTATGTAATAGACCAAGCAAATCATAGTAAAAATGGTTTTGGAGAAAAGCAAAGTCCTTTCTTTAGGCAAGTGCATAAAATGTCATGTATACAAACAGAAATATCATGTTTGTTTGCCGCAGTTCCTCTAGTTTTCTCCCTAGAATACACGAATAGGAAGAACTGGTTTCTGCATGTGGAACCAGTGATTGTTTCCCAGTACAAAATTCAATGCTCCCTGATTAAAAAAAAACGTTCAAAACAATAATGACCATTGATAATATCCAGAAAACACAAACACAGGGGCTGTGGCAATATCTGGGATTGAGTTAGCCAAAACAGAACCGGATATTTCCGGTTTCATGCAGTCATATCTGGAAAAAGTGGTGTGGAATTCGTATGCAATGGACTGACAGAATTACAGTACAAATGGTTTTGGAGAAAAGCAAAGTCCTTTCTTTAGGCAAGTGCATAAATTGTCATGTATACAAACAGAAATATCATGTTTGTTTGCTGCAGATCCTCTAGCATTCTCCGTAGAAAATACAAATGTTTAGAGCTGGTTTCTCCATGTGGAACTACTGAGTGTTTCCCAGTACAAAATTACATGTTCCCTGATTAAAAAAAAGGTTCCAAACAATAATGACCATTGATAATATCCAGAAAACACAAACACAGGGGCTGTGGCAATATCTGGGATTGAGTTAGCCAAAACAAAACCCGAAATTTCCAGTTTCATGCAGTCATATCCGGACAAGTGGTGTGGAATTTGTATGCAATAGACCAAGCAAATCATAGTAAAAATGGTTTTGGAGAAAAGCAAAGTCTTTTCGTTAGGCAAGGGCATAAAATGTCATGTATACAAACAGAAATATCATGTTTGTTTGCCGCAGGTCCTCTAGCTTTTTCGCTAGAAAATACGAATATGTAGAGCGGGTTTCTCCATGTGGAACCAATTAGAGTTTCCCAGTACAAAATTAAATGTTCCCTGATGAAAAAAAAAAATACTTTCAAAACAATAATGACCATGGATAATATCCAGAAAACACAAACACAGTGGCTGTGGCAATATTTGGGATTGAGTTAGCCAAAAGAAAACCAGATATATCTGGTTTCATGCAGTCATATCCGGACAAAGTGGTGTGGAATTCGTATGCAATGGACTGAGAGAATTACAGTAAAAATCGTTTTGGAGAAAAGCAAAGTCATTTCATTAGGCAGGTGCATAAAATGTCATGTATACAAACAGAAATATCATTTTCTTTGCTGAAGTTCCTCTAGCATTCTCCGTAGAAAATACAAATGTTTAGAGCTAGTTTCTCCATGTGGAACCACTGAGTGTTTCCCAGTACAAAATTAAATGTTCCCTGATAAAAAAAAGTTTCAAAACAATAAAGTCCTTTGATGATATCCAGAAAACACAAACACAGGGGCTGTGGCAATATCTGGGATTGAGTTACCCAAAAAAAAAGCGGATATTTCCCCTTTGCTCCAGTCATATCCAGACAAAGTGGGGTGAAATTCCTATGCAATGGACTGAGAGAATCACAGTAAAAATGGTTTTGGAGAAAAGCAAAGTCCTTTCTTTACGCAAGTGCATAAAATGTCAAGTATACAAACAGAAATATCATGTTTGTTTGCCGCAGTTCCTCTAGTTTTCTCGCTAGAATACACGAATAGGAAGAACTGGTTTCTGCATGTGGAACCAGTGATTGTTTCCCAGTACAAAATTAAATGCTCCCTGATTAAAAAAAAAAGGTTCCAAACAATAATGACCATTGATAATATCCAGAAAACACAAACACAGAGGCTGTGGCAATCTGGGATTGAGTTAGCCAAAACAAAATGGATATTTCCGGTTTCATGCCGTCATATCCGGACAAAGTGGTGTGGAATTTGTATGCAATGGACTGACAGAATTACAGTACAAATGGTTTTGGAGAAAAGCAAAGTCCTTTCTTTAGGCAAGTGCATAAATTGTCATGTATACAAACAGAAATATCATGTTTGTTTGCTGCAGATCCTCTAGCATTCTCCGTAGAAAATACAAATGTTTAGAGCTAGTTTCTCCATGTGGAACCACTGAGTGTTTCCCAGTACAAAATTAAATGTTCCCTGATAAAAAAAAGTTTAAAAACAATAAAGTCCTTTGATGATATCCAGAAAACACAAACACAGGGGCTGTGGCAATATCTGGGATTGAGTTACCCAAAAAAAAGCGGATATTTCCCCTTTGCTCCAGTCATATCCAGACAAAGTGGGGTGAAATTCCTATGCAATGGACTGAGAGAATCACAGTAAAAATGGTTTTGGAGAAAAGCAAAGTCCTTTCTTTACGCAAGTGCATAAAATGTCAAGTATACAAACAGAAATATCATGTTTGTTTGCCGCAGTTCCTCTAGTTTTCTCCCCAGAATACACGAATAGGAAGAACTGGTTTCTGCATGTGGAACCAGTGATTGTTTCCCAGTACAAAATTAAATGCTCCCTGATTAAAAAAAAAGGTTCCAAACAATAATGACCATTGATAATATCCAGAAAACACAAACACAGAGGCTGTGGCAATCTGGGATTGAGTTAGCCAAAACAAAATGGATATTTCCGGTTTCATGCAGTCATATCCGGACAAAGTGGTGTGGAATTTGTATGCAATGGACTGACAGAATTACAGTACAAATGGTTTTGGAGAAAAGCAAAGTCCTTTCTTTAGGCAAGTGCATAAATTGTCATGTATACAAACAGAAATATCATGTTTGTTTGCTGCAGATCCTCTAGCATTCTCTGTAGAAAATACAAATGTTTAGAGCTGGTTTCTCCATGTGGAACTACTGAGTGTTTCCCAGTACAAAATTAAATGTTCCCTGATTAAAAAAAAAAGGTTCCAAACAATAATGACCATTGATAATATCCAGAAAACACAAACACAGGGGCTGTCGCAATATCTGGGATTGAGTTAGCCAAAACAAAACCGGATATTTCCGGTTTCATGCAGTCATATCCGGACAAAGTGGTGTGGAATTTGTATGCAATAGACCAAGCAAATCATAGTAAAAATGGTTTTGGAGAAAAGCAAAGTCCTTTCTTTAGGCAAGTGCATAAAATGTCATGTATACAAACAGAAATATCATGTTTGTTTGCCGAAGTTCCTCTAGTTTTCTCCCCAGAATACACGAATAGGAAGAACTGGTTTCTGCATGTGGAACCAGTGATTGTTTCCCAGTACAAAATTAAATGCTCCCTGATTAAAAAAAAAACGTTCAAAACAATAATGACCATTGATAATATCCAGAAAACACAAACACAGGGGCTGTGGCAATATCTGGGATTGAGTTAGCCAAAACAGAACTGGATATTTCCGGTTTCATGCAGTCATATCTGGAAAAAGTGGTGTGGAATTCGTATGCAATGGACTGACAGAATTACAGTACAAATGGTTTTGGAGAAAAGCAAAGTCCTTTCTTTAGGCAAGTGCATAAATTGTCATGTATACAAACAGAAATATCATGTTTGTTTGCTGCAGATCCTCTAGCATTCTCCGTAGAAAATACAAATGTTTAGAGCTGGTTTCTCCATGTGGAACTACTGAGTGTTTCCCAGTACAAAATTACATGTTCCCTGATTAAAAAAAAAAGGTTCCAAACAATAATGACCATTGATAATATCCAGAAAACACAAACACAGGGGCTGTGGCAATATCTGGGATTGAGTTAGCCAAAACAAAACCCGAAATTTCCGGTTTCATGCAGTCATATCCGGACAAGTGGTGTGGAATTTGTATGCAATAGACCAAGCAAATCATAGTAAAAATGGTTTTGGAGAAAAGCAAAGTCTTTTCGTTAGGCAAAGGCATAAAATGTCATGTATACAAACAGAAATATCATGTTTGTTTGCCGCAGGTCCTCTAGCTTTTTCGCTAGAAAATACGAATATGTAGAGCGGGTTTCTCCATGTGGAACCAATTAGAGTTTCCCAGTACAAAATTAAATGTTCCCTGATGAAAAAAAAATACTTTCAAAACAATAATGACCATTGATAATATCCAGAAAACACAAACACAGTGGCTGTGGCAATATTTGGGATTGAGTTAGCCAAAAGAAAACCAGATATATCTGGTTTCATGCAGTCATATCCGGACAAAGTGGTGTGGAATTCGTATGCAATGGACTGAGAGAATTACAGTAAAAATCGTTTTGGAAAAAAGCAAAGTCATTTCATTAGGCAGGTGCATAAAATGTCATGTATACAAACAGAAATATCATTTTCTTTGCTGAAGTTCCTCTAGCATTCTCCGTAGAAAATACAAATGTTTAGAGCTAGTTTCTCCATGTGGAACCACTGAGTGTTTCCCAGTACAAAATTAAATGTTCCCTGATAAAAAAAAGTTTCAAAACAATAAAGTCCTTTGATGATATCCAGAAAACACAAACACAGGGGCTGTGGCAATATCTGGGATTGAGTTACCCAAAAAAAAGCGGATATTTCCCCTTTGCTCCAGTCATATCCAGACAAAGTGGGGTGAAATTCCTATGCAATGGACTGAGAGAATCACAGTAAAAATGGTTTTGGAGAAAAGCAAAGTCCTTTCTTTAGGCAAGTGCATAAAATGTCAAGTATACAAACAGAAATATCATGTTTGTTTGCCGCAGTTCCTCTAGATTTCTCCCCAGAATACACGAATAGGAAGAACTGGTTTCTGCATGTGGAACCAGTGATTGTTTCCCAGTACAAAATTAAATGCTCCCTGATTAAAAAAAAAAGGTTCCAAACAATAATGACCATTGATAATATCCAGAAAACACAAACACAGAGGCTGTGGCAATCTGGGATTGAGTTAGCCAAAACAAAATGGATATTTCCGGTTTCATGCCGTCATATCCGGACAAAGTGGTGTGGAATTTGTATGCAATGGACTGACAGAATTACAGTACAAATGGTTTTGGAGAAAAGCAAAGTCCTTTCTTTAGGCAAGTGCATAAATTGTCATGTATACAAACAGAAATATCATGTTTGTTTGCTGCAGATCCTCTAGCATTCTCCGTAGAAAATACAAATGTTTAGAGCTAGTTTCTCCATGTGGAACCACTGAGTGTTTCCCAGTACAAAATTAAATGTTCCCTGATAAAAAAAAGTTTAAAAACAATAAAGTCCTTTGATGATATCCAGAAAACACAAACACAGGGGCTGTGGCAATATCTGGGATTGAGTTACCCAAAAAAAAGCGGATATTTCCCCTTTGCTCCAGTCATATCCAGACAAAGTGGGGTGAAATTCCTATGCAATGGACTGAGAGAATCACAGTAAAAATGGTTTTGGAGAAAAGCAAAGTCCTTTCTTTACGCAAGTGCATAAAATGTCAAGTATACAAACAGAAATATCATGTTTGTTTGCCGCAGTTCCTCTAGTTTTCTCGCTAGAATACACGAATAGGAAGAACTGGTTTCTGCATGTGGAACTACTGAGTGTTTCCCAGTACAAAATTAAATGCTCCCTGATTAAAAAAAAAGGTTCCAAACAATAATGACCATTGATAATATCCAGAAAACACAAACACAGAGGCTGTGGCAATCTGGGATTGAGTTAGCCAAAACAAAATGGATATTTCCGGTTTCATGCAGTCATATCCGGACAAAGTGGTGTGGAATTTGTATGCAATGGACTGACAGAATTACAGTACAAATGGTTTTGGAGAAAAGCAAAGTCCTTTCTTTAGGCAAGTGCATAAATTGTCATGTATACAAACAGAAATATCATGTTTGTTTGCTGCAGATCCTCTAGCATTCTCCGTAGAAAATACAAATGTTTAGAGCTGGTTTCTCCATGTGGAACTACTGAGTGTTTCCCAGTACAAAATTAAATGTTCCCTGATTAAAAAAAAAAAGGTTCCAAACAATAATGACCATTGATAATATCCAGAAAACACAAACACAGGGGCTGTCGCAATATCTGGGATTGAGTTAGCCAAAACAAAACCGGATATTTCCGGTTTCATGCAGTCATATCCGGACAAAGTGGTGTGGAATTTGTATGCAATAGACCAAGCAAATCATAGTAAAAATGGTTTTGGAGAAAAGCAAAGTCCTTTCTTTAGGCAAGTGCATAAAATGTCATGTATACAAACAGAAATATCATGTTTGTTTGCCGCAGTTCCTCTAGTTTTCTCCCCAGAATACACGAATAGGAAGAACTGGTTTCTGCATGTGGAAACAGTGATTGTTTCCCAGTACAAAATTAAATGCTCCCTGATTAAAAAAAAACGTTCAAAACAATAATGACCATTGATAATATCCAGAAAACACAAACACAGGGGCTGTGGCAATATCTGGGATTGAGTTAGCCAAAACAGAACCGGATATTTCCGGTTTCATGCAGTCATATCTGGAAAAAGTGGTGTGGAATTCGTATGCAATGGACTGACAGAATTACAGTACAAATGGTTTTGGAGAAAAGCAAAGTACTTTCTTTAGGCAAGTGCATAAATTGTCATGTATACAAACAGAAATATCATGTTTGTTTGCTGCAGATCCTCTAGCATTCTCCGTAGAAAATACAAATATTTAGAGCTGGTTTCTCCATGTGGAACCACTGAGTGTTTCCCAGTACAAAATTACATGTTCCCTGATTAAAAAAAAAGGTTCCAAACAATAATGACCATTGATAATATCCAGAAAACAAAAACACAGGGGCTGTGGCAATATCTGGGATTGAGTTAGCCAAAACAGAACCGGATATTTCCGGTTTCATGCAGTCATATCCGCAAAAAGTGGTGTGGAATTTGTATGCAATAGACCAAGCAAATCATAGTAAAAATGGTTTTGGAGAAAAGCAAAATCTTTTTGTTAGACAAGTGCATAAATTGTCATGTATACAAACAGAAATATCATGTTTGTTTGCCGCAGGTCCTCTAGCTTTTTCGCTAGAAAATACGAATATGTAGAGCGGGTTTCTCCATGTGGAACCAATTAGAGTTTCCCAGTACAAAATTAAATGTTCCCTGATGAAAAAAAAATACTTTCAAAACAATAATGACCATGGATAATATCCAGAAAACACAAACACAGTGGCTGTGGCAATATTTGGGATTGAGTTAGCCAAAAGAAAACCAGATATATCTGGTTTCATGCAGTCATATCCGGACAAAGTGGTGTGGAATTCGTATGCAATGGACTGAGAGAATTACAGTAAAAATCGTTTTGGAGAAAAGCAAAGTCATTTCATTAGGCAGGTGCATAAAATATCATGTATACAAACAGAAATATCATTTTCTTTGCTGAAGTTCCTCTAGCATTCTCCGTAGAAAATACAAATGTTTAGAGCTAGTTTCTCCATGTGGAACCACTGAGTGTTTCCCAGTACAAAATTAAATGTTCCCTGATAAAAAAAAGTTTCAAAACAATAAAGTCCTTTGATGATATCCAGAAAACACAAACACAGGGGCTGTGGCAATATCTGGGATTGAGTTACCCAAAAAAAAGCGGATATTTCCCCTTTGCTCCAGTCATATCCAGACAAAGTGGGGTGAAATTCCTATGCAATGGACTGAGAGAATCACAGTAAAAATGGTTTTGGAGAAAAACAAAGTCCTTTCTTTACGCAAGTGCATAAAATGTCAAGTATACAAACAGAAATATCATGTTTGTTTGCCGCAGTTCCTCTAGTTTTCTCCCCAGAATACACGAATAGGAAGAACTGGTTTCTGCATGTGGAACCAGTGATTGTTTCCCAGTACAAAATTAAATGCTCCCTGATTAAAAAAAAAGGTTCCAAACAATAATGACCATTGATAATATCCAGAAAACACAAACACAGAGGCTGTGGCAATCTGGGATTGAGTTAGCCAAAACAAAATGGATATTTCCGGTTTCATGCAGTCATATCCGGACAAAGTGGTGTGGAATTTGTATGCAATGGACTGACAGAATTACAGTACAAATGGTTTTGGAGAAAAGCAAAGTCCTTTCTTTAGGCAAGTGCATAAATTGTCATGTATACAAACAGAAATATCATGTTTGTTTGCTGCAGATCCTCTAGCATTCTCCATAGAAAATACAAATGTTTAGAGCTAGTTTCTCCATGTGGAACCACTGAGTGTTTCCCAGTACAAAATTAAATGTTCCCTGATAAAAAAAAGTTTCAAAACAATAAAGTCCTTTGATGATATCCAGAAAACACAAACACAGGGGCTGTGGCAATATCTGGGATTGAGTTACCCAAAAAAAAAAGCGGATATTTCCCCTTTGCTCCAGTCATATCCAGACAAAGTGGGGTGAAATTCCTATGCAATGGACTGAGAGAATCACAGTAAAAATGGTTTTGGAGAAAAGCAAAGTCCTTTCTTTACGCAAGTGCATAAAATGTCAAGTATACAAACAGAAATATCATGTTTGTTTGCCGCAGTTCCTCTAGTTTTCTCGCTAGAATACACGAATAGGAAGAACTGGTTTCTGCATGTGGAACCAGTGATTGTTTCCCAATACAAATTAAATGCACCCTGATTAAAAAAAAAGGTTCCAAACAATAATGACCATTGATAATATCCAGAAAACACAAACACAGAGGCTGTGGCAATCTGGGATTGAGTTAGCCAAAACAAAATGGATATTTCCGGTTTCATGCCGTCATATCCGGACAAAGTGGTGTGGAATTTGTATGCAATGGACTGAAAGAATTACAGTACAAATGGTTTTGGAGAAAAGCAAAGTCCTTTCTTTAGGCAAGTGCATAAATTGTCATGTATACAAACAGAAATATCATGTTTGTTTGCTGCAGATCCTCTAGCATTCTCCGTAGAAAATACAAATGTTTAGAGCTGGTTTCTCCATGTGGAACTACTGAGTGTTTCCCAGTACAAAATTAAATGTTCCCTGATTAAAAAAAAAAAAAGGTTCCAAACAATAATGACCATTGATAATATCCAGAAAACACAAACACAGGGGCTGTCGCAATATCTGGGATTGAGTTAGCCAAAACAAAACCGGATATTTCCGGTTTCATGCAGTCATATCCGGACAAAGTGGTGTGGAATTTGTATGCAATAGACCAAGCAAATCATAGTAAAAATGGTTTTGGAGAAAAGCAAAGTCCTTTCTTTAGGCAAGTGCATAAAATGTCATGTATACAAACAGAAATATCATGTTTGTTTGCCGCAGTTCCTCTAGTTTTCTCCCCAGAATACACGAATAGGAAGAACTGGTTTCTGCATGTGGAACCAGTGATTGTTTCCCAGTACAAAATTAAATGCTCCCTGATTAAAAAAAAAAAACGTTCAAAACAATAATGACCATTGATAATATCCAGAAAACACAAACACAGGGGCTGTGGCAATATCTGGGATTGAGTTAGCCAAAACAGAACCGGATATTTCCGGTTTCATGCAGTCATATCTGGAAAAAGTGGTGTGGAATTCGTATGCAATGGACTGACAGAATTACAGTACAAATGGTTTTGGAGAAAAGCAAAGTCCTTTCTTTAGGCAAGTGCATAAATTGTCATGTATACAAACAGAAATATCATGTTTGTTTGCTGCAGATCCTCTAGCATTCTCCGTAGAAAATACAAATATTTAGAGCTGGTTTCTCCATGTGGAACTACTGAGTGTTTCCCAGTACAAAATTACATGTTCCCTGATTAAAAAAAAAGGTTCCAAACAATAATGACCATTGATAATATCCAGAAAACAAAAACACAGGGGCTGTGGCAATATCTGGGATTGAGTTAGCCAAAACAAAACCGGATATTTCCGGTTTCATGCAGTCATATCCGCAAAAAGTGGTGTGGAATTTGTATGCAATAGACCAAGCAAATCATAGTAAAAATGGTTTTGGAGAAAAGCAAAGTCTTTTTGTTAGACAAGTGCATAAATTGTCATGTATACAAACAGAAATATCATGTTTGTTTGCCGCAGTTCCTCTAGCTTTTTCGCTAGAAAATATGAATATGTAGAGCGGGTTTCTCCATGTGGAACCAATTAGAGTTTCCCAGTACAAAATTAAATGTTCCCTGATGAAAAAAAAATACTTTCAAAACAATAATGACCATGGATAATATCCAGAAAACACAAACACAGTGGCTGTGGCAATATTTGGGATTGAGTTAGCCAAAAGAAAACCAGATATATCTGGTTTCATGCAGTCATATCCGGACAAAGTGGTGTGGAATTCGTATGCAATGGACTGAGAGAATTACAGTAAAAATCGTTTTGGAGAAAAGCAAAGTCATTTCATTAGGCAGGTGCATAAAATATCATGTATACAAACAGAAATATCATTTTCTTTGCTGAAGTTCCTCTAGCATTCTCCGTAGAAAATACAAATGTTTAGAGCTAGTTTCTCCATGTGGAACCACTGAGTGTTTCCCAGTACAAAATTAAATGTTCCCTGATAAAAAAAAAGTTTCAAAACAATAAAGTCCTTTGATGATATCCAGAAAACACAAACACAGGGGCTGTGGCAATATCTGGGATTGAGTTACCCAAAAAAAAGCGGATATTTCCCCTTTGCTCCAGTCATATCCAGACAAAGTGGGGTGAAATTCCTATGCAATGGACTGAGAGAATCACAGTAAAAATGGTTTTGGAGAAAAACAAAGTCCTTTCTTTAGGCAAGTGCATAAAATGTCAAGTATACAAACAGAAATATCATGTTTGTTTGCCGCAGTTCCTCTAGTTTTCTCGCTAGAATACACGAATAGGAAGAACTGGTTTCTGCATGTGGAACCAGTGATTGTTTCCCAGTACAAAGTTAAATGCTCCCTGATTAAAAAAAAGGTTCCAAACAATAATGACCATTGATAATATCCAGAAAACACAAACACAGAGGCTGTGGCAATCTGGGATTGAGTTAGCCAAAACAAAATGGATATTTCCGGTTTCATGCAGTCATATCCGGACAAAGTGGTGTGGAATTTGTATGCAATGGACTGACAGAATTACAGTACAAATGGTTTTGGAGAAAAGCAAAGTCCTTTCTTTAGGCAAGTGCATAAATTGTCATGTATACAAACAGAAATATCATGTTTGTTTGCTGCAGATCCTCTAGCATTCTCCGTAGAAAATACAAATGTTTAGAGCTAGTTTCTCCATGTGGAACCACTGAGTGTTTCCCAGTACAAAATTAAATGTTCCCTGATAAAAAAAAGTTTCAAAACAATAAAGTCCTTTGATGATATCCAGAAAACACAAACACAGGGGCTGTGGCAATATCTGGGATTGAGTTACCCAAAAAAAAAGCGGATATTTCCCCTTTGCTCCAGTCATATCCAGACAAAGTGGGGTGAAATTCCTATGCAATGGACTGAGAGAATCACAGTAAAATGGTTTTGGAGAAAAGCAAAGTCCTTTCTTTACGCAAGTGCATAAAATGTCAAGTATACAAACAGAAATATCATGTTTGTTTGCCGCAGTTCCTCTAGTTTTCTCGCTAGAATACACGAATAGGAAGAACTGGTTTCTGCATGTGGAACCAGTGATTGTTTCCCAGTACAAAATTAAATGCTCCCTGATTTAAAAAAAAGGTTCCAAACAATAATGACCATTGATAATATCCAGAAAACACAAACACAGAGGCTGTGGCAATCTGGGATTGAGTTAGCCAAAACAAAATGGATATTTCCGGTTTCATGCCGTCATATCCGGACAAAGTGGTGTGGAATTTGTATGCAATGGACTGACAGAATTACAGTACAAATGGTTTTGGAGAAAAGCAAAGTCCTTTCTTTAGGCAAGTGCATAAATTGTCATGTATACAAACAGAAATATCATGTTTGTTTGCTGCAGATCCTCTAGCATTCTCCGTAGAAAATACAAATGTTTAGAGCTGGTTTCTCCATGTGGAACTACTGAGTGTTTCCCAGTACAAAATTAAATGTTCCCTGATTAAAAAAAAAAGGTTCCAAACAATAATGACCATTGATAATATCCAGAAAACACAAACACAGGGGCTGTCGCAATATCTGGGATTGAGTTAGCCAAAACAAAACCGGATATTTCCGGTTTCATGCAGTCATATCCGGACAAAGTGGTGTGGAATTTGTATGCAATAGACCAAGCAAATCATAGTAAAAATGGTTTTGGAGAAAAGCAAAGTCCTTTCTTTAGGCAAGTGCATAAAATGTCATGTATACAAACAGAAATATCATGTTTGTTTGCCGCAGTTCCTCTAGTTTTCTCCCCAGAATACACGAATAGGAAGAACCGGTTTCTGCATGTGGAACCAGTGATTGTTTCCCAGTACAAAATTAAATGCTCCCTGATTAAAAAAAAAAACGTTCAAAACAATAATGACCATTGATAATATCCAGAAAACACAAACACAGGGGCTGTGGCAATATCTGGGATTGAGTTATCCAAAACAGAACCGGATATTTCCGGTTTCATGCAGTCATATCTGGAAAAAGTGGTGTGGAATTCGTATGCAATGGACTGACAGAATTACAGTACAAATGGTTTTGGAGAAAAGCAAAGTCCTTTCTTTAGGCAAGTGCATAAATTGTCATGTATACAAACAGAAATATCATGTTTGTTTGCTGCAGATCCTCTAGCATTCTCCGTAGAAAATACAAATGTTTAGAGCTGGTTTCTCCATGTGGAACTACTGAGTGTTTCCCAGTACAAAATTACATGTTCCCTGATTAAAAAAAAAGGTTCCAAACAATAATGACCATTGATAATATCCAGAAAACAAAAACACAGGGGCTGTGGCAATATCTGGGATTGAGTTAGCCAAAACAAAACCGGATATTTCCGGTTTCATGCAGTCATATCCGCAAAAAGTGGTGTGGAATTTGTATGCTATAGACCAAGCAAATCATAGTAAAAATGGTTTTGGAGAAAAGCAAAGTCTTTTTGTTAGAAAAGTGCATAAATTGTCATGTATACAAACAGAAATATCATGTTTGTTTGCCGCAGTTCCTCTAGCTTTTTCGCTAGAAAATATGAATATGTAGAGCGGGTTTCTCCATGTGGAACCAATTAGAGTTTCCCAGTACAAAATTAAATGTTCCCTGATGAAAAAAAATACTTTCAAAACAATAATGACCATGGATAATATCCAGAAAACACAAACACAGTGGCTGTGGCAATATTTGGGATTGAGTTAGCCAAAAGAAAACCAGATATATCTGGTTTCATGCAGTCATATCCGGACAAAGTGGTGTGGAATTCGTATGCAATGGACTGAGAGAATTACAGTAAAAATCGTTTTGGAGAAAAGCAAAGTCATTTCATTAGGCAGGTGCATAAAATATCATGTATACAAAGAGAAATATCATTTTCTTTGCTGAAGTTCCACTAGCATTCTCCGTAGAAAATACAAATGTTTAGAGCTAGTTTCTCCATGTGGAACCACTGAGTGTTTCCCAGTACAAAATTAAATGTTCCCTGATAAAAAAAAGTTTCAAAACAATAAAGTCCTTTGATGATATCCAGAAAACACAAACACAGGGGCTGTGGCAATATCTGGGATTGAGTTACCCAAAAAAAAGCGGATATTTCCCCTTTGCTCCAGTCATATCCAGACAAAGTGGGGTGAAATTCCTATGCAATGGACTGAGAGAATCACAGTAAAAATGGTTTTGGAGAAAAACAAAGTCCTTTCTTTAGGCAAGTGCATAAAATGTCAAGTATACAAACAGAAATATCATGTTTGTTTGCCGCAGTTCCTCTAGTTTTCTCGCTAGAATACACGAATAGGAAGAACTGGTTTCTGCATGTGGAACCAGTGATTGTTTCCCAGTACAAAATTAAATGCTCCCTGATTAAAAAAAAGGTTCCAAACAATAATGACCATTGATAATATCCAGAAAACACAAACACAGAGGCTGTGGCAATCTGGGATTGAGTTAGCCAAAACAAAATGGATATTTCCGGTTTCATGCAGTCATATCCGGACAAAGTGGTGTGGAATTTGTATGCAATGGACTGACAGAATTACAGTACAAATGGTTTTGGAGAAAAGCAAAGTCCTTTCTTTAGGCAAGTGCATAAATTGTCATGTATACAAACAGAAATATCATGTTTGTTTGCTGCAGATCCTCTAGCATTCTCCGTAGAAAATACAAATGTTTAGAGCTAGTTTCTCCATGTGGAACCACTGAGTGTTTCCCAGTACAAAATTAAATGTTCCCTGATAAAAAAATGTTTCAAAGCAATAAAGTCCTTTGATGATATCCAGAAAACACAAACACAGGGGCTGTGGCAATATCTGGGATTGAGTTACCCAAAAAAAAAGCGGATATTTCCCCTTTGCTCCAGTCATATCCAGACAAAGTGGGGTGAAATTCCTATGCAATGGACTGAGAGAATCACAGTAAAAATGGTTTTGGAGAAAAGCAAAGTCCTTTCTTTACGCAAGTGCATAAAATGTCAAGTATACAAACAGAAATATCATGTTTGTTTGCCGCAGTTCCTCTAGTTTTCTCGCTAGAATACACGAATAGGAAGAACTGGTTTCTGCATGTGGAACCAGTGATTGTTTCCCAGTACAAAATTAAATGCTCCCTGATTAAAAAAAAAGGTTCCAAACAATAATGACCATGGATAATATCCAGAAAACACAAACACAGAGGCTGTGGCAATCTGCGATTGAGTTAGCCAAAACAAAATGGATATTTCCGGTTTCATGCAGTCATATCCGGACAAAGTGGTGTGGAATTTGTATGCAATGGACTGACAGAATTACAGTACAAATGGTTTTGGAGAAAAGCAAAGTCCTTTCTTTAGGCAAGTGCATAAATTGTCATGTATACAAACAGAAATATCATGTTTGTTTGCTGCAGATCCTCTAGCATTCTCCGTAGAAAATACAAATGTTTAGAGCTGGTTTCTCCATGTGGAACTACTGAGTGTTTCCCAGTACAAAATTAAATGTTCCCTGATTAAAAAAAAAGGTTCCAAACAATAATGACCATTGATAATATCCAGAAAACACAAACACAGGGGCTGTCGCAATATCTGGGATTGAGTTAGCCAAAACAAAACCGGATATTTCCGGTTTCATGCAGTCATATCCGGACAAAGTGGTGTGGAATTTGTATGCAATAGACCAAGCAAATCATAGTAAAAATGGTTTTGGAGAAAAGCAAAGTCCTTTCTTTAGGCAAGTGCATAAAATGTCATGTATACAAAAAGAAATATCATGTTTGTTTGCCGCAGTTCCTCTAGTTTTCTCCCCAGAATACACGAATAGGAAGAACTGGTTTCTGCATGTGGAACCAGTGATTGTTTCCCAGTACAAAATTAAATGCTCCCTGATTAAAAAAAAAACGTTCAAAAAAATAATGACCATTGATAATATCCAGAAAACACAAACACAGGGGCTGTGGCAATATCTGGGATTGAGTTAGCCAAAACAGAACCGGATATTTCCGGTTTCATGCAGTCATATCTGGAAAAAGTGGTGTGGAATTCGTATGCAATGGACTGACAGAATTACAGTACAAATGGTTTTGGAGAAAAGCAAAGTCCTTTCTTTAGGCAAGTGCATAAATTGTCATGTATACAAACAGAAATATCATGTTTGTTTGCTGCAGATCCTCTAGCATTCTCCGTAGAAAATACAAATATTTAGAGCTGGTTTCTCCATGTGGAACTACTGAGTGTTTCCCAGTACAAAATTACATGTTCCCTGATTAAAAAAAAAGGTTCCAAACAATAATGACCATTGATAATATCCAGAAAACAAAAACACAGGGGCTGTGGCAATATCTGGGATTGAGTTAGCCAAAACAAAACCGGATATTTCCGGTTTCATGCAGTCATATCCGCAAAAAGTGGTGTGGAATTTGTATGCAATAGACCAAGCAAATCATAGTAAAAATGGTTTTGGAGAAAAGCAAAGTCTTTTTGTTAGACAAGTGCATAAATTGTCATGTATACAAACAGAAATATCATGTTTGTTTGCCGCAGTTCCTCTAGCTTTTTCGCTAGAAAATATGAATATGTAGAGCTGGTGTCTCCATGTGGAACCAATTAGAGTTTCCCAGTACAAAATTAAATGTTCCCTGATGAAAAAAAATACTTTCAAAACAATAATGACCATGGATAATATCCAGAAAACACAAACACAGTGGCTGTGGCAATATTTGGGATTGAGTTAGCCAAAAGAAAACCAGATATATCTGGTTTCATGCAGTCATATCCGGACAAAGTGGTGTGGAATTCGTATGCAATGGACTGAGAGAATTACAGTAAAAATCGTTTTGGAGAAAAGCAAAGTCATTTCATTAGGCAGGTGCATAAAATGTCATGTATACAAACAGAAATATCATTTTCTTTGCTGAAGTTCCTCTAGCATTCTCCGTAGAAAATACAAATGTTTAGAGCTAGTTTCTCCATGTGGAACCACTGAGTGTTTCCCAGTACAAAATTAAATGTTCCCTGATAAAAAAAAGTTTCAAAACAATAAAGTCCTTTGATGATATCCAGAAAACACAAACACAGGGGCTGTGGCAATATCTGGGATTGAGTTACCCAAAAAAAAGCGGATATTTCCCCTTTGCTCCAGTCATATCCAGACAAAGTGGGGTGAAATTCCTATGCAATGGACTGAGAGAATCACAGTAAAAATGGTTTTGGAGAAAAACAAAGTCCTTTCTTTAGGCAAGTGCATAAAATGTCAAGTATACAAACAGAAATATCATGTTTGTTTGCCGCAGTTCCTCTAGTTTTCTCGCTAGAATACACGAATAGGAAGAACTGGTTTCTGCATGTGGAACCAGTGATTGTTTCCCAGAACAAAATTAAATGCTCCCTGATTAAAAAAAAAGGTTCCAAACAATAATGACCATTGATAATATCCAGAAAACACAAACACAGAGGCTGTGGCAATCTGGGATTGAGTTAGCCAAAACAAAATGGATATTTCCGGTTTCATGCAGTCATATCCGGACAAAGTGGTGTGGAATTTGTATGCAATGGACTGACAGAATTACAGTACAAATGGTTTTGGAGAAAAGCAAAGTCATTTCATTAGGCAGGTGCATAAAATATCATGTATACAAAGAGAAATATCATTTTCTTTGCTGAAGTTCCACTAGCATTCTCCGTAGAAAATACAAATGTTTAGAGCTAGTTTCTCCATGTGGAACCACTGAGTGTTTCCCAGTACAAAATTAAATGTTCCCTGATAAAAAAAAGTTTCAAAACAATAAAGTCCTTTGATGATATCCAGAAAACACAAACACAGGGGCTGTGGCAATATCTGGGATTGAGTTACCCAAAAAAAAGCGGATATTTCCCCTTTGCTCCAGTCATATCCAGACAAAGTGGGGTGAAATTCCTATGCAATGGACTGAGAGAATCACAGTAAAAATGGTTTTGGAGAAAAACAAAGTCCTTTCTTTAGGCAAGTGCATAAAATGTCAAGTATACAAACAGAAATATCATGTTTGTTTGCCGCAGTTCCTCTAGTTTTCTCGCTAGAATACACGAATAGGAAGAACTGGTTTCTGCATGTGGAACCAGTGATTGTTTCCCAGTACAAAATTAAATGCTCCCTGATTAAAAAAAAGGTTCCAAACAATAATGACCATTGATAATATCCAGAAAACACAAACACAGAGGCTGTGGCAATCTGGGATTGAGTTAGCCAAAACAAAATGGATATTTCCGGTTTCATGCAGTCATATCCGGACAAAGTGGTGTGGAATTTGTATGCAATGGACTGACAGAATTACAGTACAAATGGTTTTGGAGAAAAGCAAAGTCCTTTCTTTAGGCAAGTGCATAAATTGTCATGTATACAAACAGAAATATCATGTTTGTTTGCTGCAGATCCTCTAGCATTCTCCGTAGAAAATACAAATGTTTAGAGCTAGTTTCTCCATGTGGAACCACTGAGTGTTTCCCAGTACAAAATTAAATGTTCCCTGATAAAAAAAAGTTTCAAAGCAATAAAGTCCTTTGATGATATCCAGAAAACACAAACACAGGGGCTGTGGCAATATCTGGGATTGAGTTACCCAAAAAAAAAGCGGATATTTCCCCTTTGCTCCAGTCATATCCAGACAAAGTGGGGTGAAATTCCTATGCAATGGACTGAGAGAATCACAGTAAAAATGGTTTTGGAGAAAAGCAAAGTCCTTTCTTTACGCAAGTGCATAAAATGTCAAGTATACAAACAGAAATATCATGTTTGTTTGCCGCAGTTCCTCTAGTTTTCTCGCTAGAATACACGAATAGGAAGAACTGGTTTCTGCATGTGGAACCAGTGATTGTTTCCCAGTACAAAATTAAATGCTCCCTGATTAAAAAAAAAGGTTCCAAACAATAATGACCATGGATAATATCCAGAAAACACAAACACAGAGGCTGTGGCAATCTGCGATTGAGTTAGCCAAAACAAAATGGATATTTCCGGTTTCATGCAGTCATATCCGGACAAAGTGGTGTGGAATTTGTATGCAATGGACTGACAGAATTACAGTACAAATGGTTTTGGAGAAAAGCAAAGTCCTTTCTTTAGGCAAGTGCATAAATTGTCATGTATACAAACAGAAATATCATGTTTGTTTGCTGCAGATCCTCTAGCATTCTCCGTAGAAAATACAAATGTTTAGAGCTGGTTTCTCCATGTGGAACTACTGAGTGTTTCCCAGTACAAAATTAAATGTTCCCTGATTAAAAAAAAAGGTTCCAAACAATAATGACCATTGATAATATCCAGAAAACACAAACACAGGGGCTGTCGCAATATCTGGGATTGAGTTAGCCAAAACAAAACCGGATATTTCCGGTTTCATGCAGTCATATCCGGACAAAGTGGTGTGGAATTTGTATGCAATAGACCAAGCAAATCATAGTAAAAATGGTTTTGGAGAAAAGCAAAGTCCTTTCTTTAGGCAAGTGCATAAAATGTCATGTATACAAAAAGAAATATCATGTTTGTTTGCCGCAGTTCCTCTAGTTTTCTCCCCAGAATACACGAATAGGAAGAACTGGTTTCTGCATGTGGAACCAGTGATTGTTTCCCAGTACAAAATTAAATGCTCCCTGATTAAAAAAAAAACGTTCAAAAAAATAATGACCATTGATAATATCCAGAAAACACAAACACAGGGGCTGTGGCAATATCTGGGATTGAGTTAGCCAAAACAGAACCGGATATTTCCGGTTTCATGCAGTCATATCTGGAAAAAGTGGTGTGGAATTCGTATGCAATGGACTGACAGAATTACAGTACAAATGGTTTTGGAGAAAAGCAAAGTCCTTTCTTTAGGCAAGTGCATAAATTGTCATGTATACAAACAGAAATATCATGTTTGTTTGCTGCAGATCCTCTAGCATTCTCCGTAGAAAATACAAATATTTAGAGCTGGTTTCTCCATGTGGAACTACTGAGTGTTTCCCAGTACAAAATTACATGTTCCCTGATTAAAAAAAAAGGTTCCAAACAATAATGACCATTGATAATATCCAGAAAACAAAAACACAGGGGCTGTGGCAATATCTGGGATTGAGTTAGCCAAAACAAAACCGGATATTTCCGGTTTCATGCAGTCATATCCGCAAAAAGTGGTGTGGAATTTGTATGCAATAGACCAAGCAAATCATAGTAAAAATGGTTTTGGAGAAAAGCAAAGTCTTTTTGTTAGACAAGTGCATAAATTGTCATGTATACAAACAGAAATATCATGTTTGTTTGCCGCAGTTCCTCTAGCTTTTTCGCTAGAAAATATGAATATGTAGAGCTGGTGTCTCCATGTGGAACCAATTAGAGTTTCCCAGTACAAAATTAAATGTTCCCTGATGAAAAAAAATACTTTCAAAACAATAATGACCATGGATAATATCCAGAAAACACAAACACAGTGGCTGTGGCAATATTTGGGATTGAGTTAGCCAAAAGAAAACCAGATATATCTGGTTTCATGCAGTCATATCCGGACAAAGTGGTGTGGAATTCGTATGCAATGGACTGAGAGAATTACAGTAAAAATCGTTTTGGAGAAAAGCAAAGTCATTTCATTAGGCAGGTGCATAAAATGTCATGTATACAAACAGAAATATCATTTTCTTTGCTGAAGTTCCTCTAGCATTCTCCGTAGAAAATACAAATGTTTAGAGCTAGTTTCTCCATGTGGAACCACTGAGTGTTTCCCAGTACAAAATTAAATGTTCCCTGATAAAAAAAAGTTTCAAAACAATAAAGTCCTTTGATGATATCCAGAAAACACAAACACAGGGGCTGTGGCAATATCTGGGATTGAGTTACCCAAAAAAAAGCGGATATTTCCCCTTTGCTCCAGTCATATCCAGACAAAGTGGGGTGAAATTCCTATGCAATGGACTGAGAGAATCACAGTAAAAATGGTTTTGGAGAAAAACAAAGTCCTTTCTTTAGGCAAGTGCATAAAATGTCAAGTATACAAACAGAAATATCATGTTTGTTTGCCGCAGTTCCTCTAGTTTTCTCGCTAGAATACACGAATAGGAAGAACTGGTTTCTGCATGTGGAACCAGTGATTGTTTCCCAGTACAAAATTAAATGCTCCCTGATTAAAAAAAAAGGTTCCAAACAATAATGACCATTGATAATATCCAGAAAACACAAACACAGAGGCTGTGGCAATCTGGGATTGAGTTAGCCAAAACAAAATGGATATTTCCGGTTTCATGCAGTCATATCCGGACAAAGTGGTGTGGAATTTGTATGCAATGGACTGACAGAATTACAGTACAAATGGTTTTGGAGAAAAGCAAAGTCCTTTCTTTAGGCAAGTGCATAAATTGTCATGTATACAAACAGAAATATCATGTTTGTTTGCTGCAGATCCTCTAGCATTCTCCGTAGAAAATACAAATGTTTAGAGCTAGTTTCTCCATGTGGAACCACTGAGTGTTTCCCAGTACAAAATTAAATGTTCCCTGATAAAAAAAAGTTTCAAAACAATAAAGTCCTTTGATGATATCCAGAAAACACAAACACAGGGGCTGTGGCAATATCTGGGATTGAGTTACCCAAAAAAAAAGTGGATATTTCCCCTTTGCTCCAGTCATATCCAGACAAAGTGGGGTGAAATTCCTATGCAATGGACTGAGAGAATCACAGTAAAAATGGTTTTGGAGAAAAACAAAGTCCTTTCTTTACGCAAGTGCATAAAATGTCAAGTATACAAACAGAAATATCATGTTTGTTTGCCGCAGTTCCTCTAGTTTTCTCGCTAGAATACACGAATAGGAAGAACTGGTTTCTGCATGTGGAACCAGTGATTGTTTCCCAGAACAAAATTAAATGCTCCCTGATTAAAAAAAAAAGGTTCCAAACAATAATGACCATTGATAATATCCAGAAAACACAAACACAGAGGCTGTGGCAATCTGGGATTGAGTTAGCCAAAACAAAATGGATATTTCCGGTTTCATGCAGTCATATCCGGACAAAGTGGTGTGGAATTTGTATGCAATGGACTGACAGAATTACAGTACAAATGGTTTTGGAGAAAAGCAAAGTCCTTTCTTTAGGCAAGTGCATAAATTGTCATGTATACAAACAGAAATATCATGTTTGTTTGCTGCAGATCCTCTAGCATTCTCCGTAGAAAATACAAATGTTTAGAGCTGGTTTCTCCATGTGGAACTACTGAGTGTTTCCCAGTACAAAATTAAATGTTCCCTGATTAAAAAAAAAAAGGTTCCAAACAATAATGACCATTGATAATATCCAGAAAACACAAACACAGGGGCTGTCGCAATATCTGGGATTGAGTTACCCAAAACAAAACCGGATATTTCCGGTTTCATGCAGTCATATCCGGACAAAGTGGTGTGGAATTTGTATGCAATAGACCAAGCAAATCATAGTAAAAATGGTTTTGGAGAAAAGCAAAGTCCTTTCTTTAGGCAAGTGCATAAAATGTCATGTATACAAAAAGAAATATCATGTTTGTTTGCCGCAGTTCCTCTAGTTTTCTCCCCAGAATACACGAATAGGAAGAACTGGTTTCTGCATGTGGAACCAGTGATTGTTTCCCAGTACAAAATTAAATGCTCCCTGATTAAAAAAAAACGTTCAAAACAATAATGACCATTGATAATATCCAGAAAACACAAACACAGGGGCTGTGGCAATATCTGGGATTGAGTTAGCCAAAACAGAACCGGATATTTCCGGTTTCATGCAGTCATATCTGGAAAAAGTGGTGTGGAATTCGTATGCAATGGACTGACAGAATTACAGTACAAATGGTTTTGGAGAAAAGCAAAGTCCTTTCTTTAGGCAAGTGCATAAATTGTCATGTATACAAACAGAAATATCATGTTTGTTTGCTTCAGATCCTCTAGCATTCTCCGTAGAAAATACAAATATTTAGAGCTGGTTTCTCCATGTGGAACTACTGAGTGTTTCCCAGTACAAAATTACATGTTCCCTGATTAAAAAAAAAGGTTCCAAACAATAATGACCATTGATAATATCCAGAAAACAAAAACACAGGGGCTGTGGCAATATCTGGGATTGAGTTAGCCAAAACAAAACCGGATATTTCCGGTTTCATGCAGTCATATCCGCAAAAAGTGGTGTGGAATTTGTATGCAATGGACTGACAGAATTACAGTACAAATGGTTTTGGAGAAAAGCAAAGTCCTTTCTTTAGGCAAGTGCATAAATTGTCATGTATACAAACAGAAATATCATGTTTGTTTGCTGCAGATCCTCTAGCATTCTCCGTAGAAAATACAAATGTTTAGAGCTAGTTTCTCCATGTGGAACCACTGAGTGTTTCCCAGTACAAAATTAAATGTTCCCTGATAAAAAAAAGTTTCAAAACAATAAAGTCCTTTGATGATATCCAGAAAACACAAACACAGGGGCTGTGGCAATATCTGGGATTGAGTTACCCAAAAAAAAAGCGGATATTTCCCCTTTGGTCCAGTCATATCCAGACAAAGTGGGGTGAAATTCCTATGCAATGGACTGAGAGAATCACAGTAAAAATGGTTTTGGAGAAAAGCAAAGTCCTTTCTTTACGCAAGTGCATAAAATGTCAAGTATACAAACAGAAATATCATGTTTGTTTGCCGCAGTTCCTCTAGTTTTCTCGCTAGAATACACGAATAGGAAGAACTGGTTTCTGCATGTGGAACCAGTGATTGTTTCCCAGAACAAAATTAAATGCTCCCTGATTAAAAAAAAAGGTTCCAAACAATAATGACCATTGATAATATCCAGAAAACACAAACACAGAGGCTGTGGCAATCTGGGATTGAGTTAGCCAAAACAAAATGGATATTTCCGGTTTCATGCAGTCATATCCGGACAAAGTGGTGTGGAATTTGTATGCAATGGACTGACAGAATTACAGTACAAATGGTTTTGGAGAAAAGCAAAGTCCTTTCTTTAGGCAAGTGCATAAATTGTCATGTATACAAACAGAAATATCATGTTTGTTTGCTGCAGATCCTCTAGCATTCTCCGTAGAAAATACAAATGTTTAGAGCTGGTTTCTCCATGTGGAACTACTGAGTGTTTCCCAGTACAAAATTAAATGTTCCCTGATTAAAAAAAAAAGGTTCCAAACAATAATGACCATTGATAATATCCAGAAAACACAAACACAGGGGCTGTCGCAATATCTGGGATTGAGTTAGCCAAAACAAAACCGGATATTTCCGGTTTCATGCAGTCATATCCGGACAAAGTGGTGTGGAATTTGTATGCAATAGACCAAGCAAATCATAGTAAAAATGGTTTTGGAGAAAAGCAAAGTCCTTTCTTTAGGCAAGTGCATAAAATGTCATGTATACAAAAAGAAATATCATGTTTGTTTGCCGCAGTTCCTCTAGTTTTCTCCCCAGAATACACGAATAGGAAGAACTGGTTTCTGCATGTGGAACCAGTGATTGTTTCCCAGTACAAAATTAAATGCTCCCTGATTAAAAAAAAAAACGTTCAAAACAATAATGACCATTGATAATATCCAGAAAACACAAACACAGGGGCTGTGGCAATATCTGGGATTGAGTTAGCCAAAACAGAACCGGATATTTCCGGTTTCATGCAGTCATATCTGGAAAAAGTGGTGTGGAATTCGTATGCAATGGACTGACAGAATTACAGTACAAATGGTTTTGGAGAAAAGCAAAGTCCTTTCTTTAGGCAAGTGCATAAATTGTCATGTATACAAACAGAAATATCATGTTTGTTTGCTTCAGATCCTCTAGCATTCTCCGTAGAAAATACAAATATTTAGAGCTGGTTTCTCCATGTGGAACTACTGAGTGTTTCCCAGTACAAAATTACATGTTCCCTGATTAAAAAAAAAGGTTCCAAACAATAATGACCATTGATAATATCCAGAAAACAAAAACACAGGGGCTGTGGCAATATCTGGGATTGAGTTAGCCAAAACAAAACCGGATATTTCCGGTTTCATGCAGTCATATCCGCAAAAAGTGGTGTGGAATTTGTATGCAATGGACTGACAGAATTACAGTACAAATGGTTTTGGAGAAAAGCAAAGTCCTTTCTTTAGGCAAGTGCATAAATTGTCATGTATACAAACAGAAATATCATGTTTGTTTGCTGCAGATCCTCTAGCATTCTCCGTAGAAAATACAAATGTTTAGAGCTAGTTTCTCCATGTGGAACCACTGAGTGTTTCCCAGTACAAAATTAAATGTTCCCTGATAAAAAAAAGTTTCAAAACAATAAAGTCCTTTGATGATATCCAGAAAACACAAACACAGGGGCTGTGGCAATATCTGGGATTGAGTTACCCAAAAAAAAAGCGGATATTTCCCCTTTGGTCCAGTCATATCCAGACAAAGTGGGGTGAAATTCCTATGCAATGGACTGAGAGAATCACAGTAAAAATGGTTTTGGAGAAAAGCAAAGTCCTTTCTTTACGCAAGTGCATAAAATGTCAAGTATACAAACAGAAATATCATGTTTGTTTGCCGCAGTTCCTCTAGTTTTCTCGCTAGAATACACGAATAGGAAGAACTGGTTTCTGCATGTGGAACCAGTGATTGTTTCCCAGAACAAAATTAAATGCTCCCTGATTAAAAAAAAAGGTTCCAAACAATAATGACCATTGATAATATCCAGAAAACACAAACACAGAGGCTGTGGCAATCTGGGATTGAGTTAGCCAAAACAAAATGGATATTTCCGGTTTCATGCAGTCATATCCGGACAAAGTGGTGTGGAATTTGTATGCAATGGACTGACAGAATTACAGTACAAATGGTTTTGGAGAAAAGCAAAGTCCTTTCTTTAGGCAAGTGCATAAATTGTCATGTATACAAACAGAAATATCATGTTTGTTTGCTGCAGATCCTCTAGCATTCTCCGTAGAAAATACAAATATTTAGAGCTGGTTTCTCCATGTGGAACTACTGAGTGTTTCCCAGTACAAAATTACATGTTCCCTGATTAAAAAAAAAGGTTCCAAACAATAATGACCATTGATAATATCCAGAAAACAAAAACACAGGGGCTGTGGCAATATCTGGGATTGAGTTAGCCAAAACAAAACCGGATATTTCCGGTTTCATGCAGTCATATCCGCAAAAAGTGGTGTGGAATTTGTATGCAATAGACCAAGCAAATCATAGTAAAAATGGTTTTGGAGAAAAGCAAAGTCTTTTTGTTAGACAAGTGCATAAATTGTCATGTATACAAACAGAAATATCATGTTTGTTTGCCGCAGTTCCTCTAGCTTTTTCGCTAGAAAATATGAATATGTAGAGCGGATTTCTCCATGTGGAACCAATTAGAGTTTCCCAGTACAAAATTAAATGTTCCCTGATGAAAAAAAAAATACTTTCAAAACAATAATGACCATGGATAATATCCAGAAAACACAAACACAGTGGCTGTGGCAATATTTGGGATTGAGTTAGCCAAAAGAAAACCAGATATATCTGGTTTCATGCAGTCATATCCGGACAAAGTGGTGTGGAATTCGTATGCAATGGACTGAGAGAATTACAGTAAAAATCGTTTTGGAGAAAAGCAAAGTCATTTCATTAGGCAGGTGCATAAAATGTCATGTATACAAACAGAAATATCATTTTCTTTGCTGAAGTTCCTCTAGCATTCTCCGTAGAAAATACAAATGTTTAGAGCTAGTTTCTCCATGTGGAACCACTGAGTGTTTCCCAGTACAAAATTAAATGTTCCCTGATAAAAAAAAGTTTCAAAACAATAAAGTCCTTTGATGATATCCAGAAAACACAAACACAGGGGCTGTGGCAATATCTGGGATTGAGTTACCCAAAAAAAAGCGGATATTTCCCCTTTGCTCCAGTCATATCCAGACAAAGTGGGGTGAAATTCCTATGCAATGGACTGAGAGAATCACAGTAAAAATGGTTTTGGAGAAAAACAAAGTCCTTTCTTTAGGCAAGTGCATAAAATGTCAAGTATACAAACAGAAATATCATGTTTGTTTGCCGCAGTTCCTCTAGTTTTCTCGCTAGAATACACGAATAGGAAGAACTGGTTTCTGCATGTGGAACCAGTGATTGTTTCCCAGTACAAAATTAAATGCTCCCTGATTAAAAAAAAAGGTTCCAAACAATAATGACCATTGATAATATCCAGAAAACACAAACACAGAGGCTGTGGCAATCTGGGATTGAGTTAGCCAAAACAAAATGGATATTTCCGGTTTCATGCAGTCATATCCGGACAAAGTGGTGTGGAATTTGTATGCAATGGACTGACAGAATTACAGTACAAATGGTTTTGGAGAAAAGCAAAGTCCTTTCTTTAGGCAAGTGCATAAATTGTCATGTATACAAACAGAAATATCATGTTTGTTTGCTGCAGATCCTCTAGCATTCTCCGTAGAAAATACAAATGTTTAGAGCTAGTTTCTCCATGTGGAACCACTGAGTGTTTCCCAGTACAAAATTAAATGTTCCCTGATAAAAAAAAGTTTCAAAGCAATAAAGTCCTTTGATGATATCCAGAAAACACAAACACAGGGGCTGTGGCAATATCTGGGATTGAGTTACCCAAAAAAAAAAAGCGGATATTTCCCCTTTGCTCCAGTCATATCCAGACAAAGTGGGGTGAAATTCCTATGCAATGGACTGAGAGAATCACAGTAAAAATGGTTTTGGAGAAAAACAAAGTCCTTTCTTTAGGCAAGTGCATAAAATGTCAAGTATACAAACAGAAATATCATGTTTGTTTGCCGCAGTTCCTCTAGTTTTCTCCCCAGAATACACGAATAGGAAGAACTGGTTTCTGCATGTGGAACCAGTGATTGTTTCCCAGTACAAAATTAAATGCTCCCTGATTAAAAAAAAAGGTTCCAAACAATAATGACCATTGATAATATCCAGAAAACACAAACACAGAGGCTGTGGCAATCTGGGATTGAGTTAGCCAAAACAAAATGGATATTTCCGGTTTCATGCAGTCATATCCGGACAAAGTGGTGTGGAATTTGTATGCAATGGACTGACAGAATTACAGTACAAATGGTTTTGGAGAAAAGCAAAGTCCTTTCTTTAGGCAAGTGCATAAATTGTCATGTATACAAACAGAAATATCATGTTTGTTTGCTGCACATCCTCTAGCATTCTCCGTAGAAAATACAAATGTTTAGAGCTGGTTTCTCCATGTGGAACTACTGAGTGTTTCCCAGTACAAAATTAAATGTTCCCTGATTAAAAAAAAAAAGGTTCCAAACAATAATGACCATTGATAATATCCAGAAAACACAAACACAGGGGCTGTCGCAATATCTGGGATTGAGTTAGCCAAAACAAAACCGGATATTTCTGGTTTCATGCAGTCATATCCGGACAAAGTGGTGTGGAATTTGTATGCAATAGACCAAGCAAATCATAGTAAAAATGGTTTTGGAGAAAAGCAAAGTCCTTTCTTTAGGCAAGTGCATAAAATGTCATGTATACAAAAAGAAATATCATGTTTGTTTGCCGCAGTTCCTCTAGTTTTCTCCCCAGAATACACGAATAGGAAGAACTGGTTTCTGCATGTGGAACCAGTGATTGTTTCCCAGTACAAAATTAAATGCTCCCTGATTAAAGAAAAAAAAAACGTTCAAAACAATAATGACCATTGATAATATCCAGAAAACACAAACACAGGGGCTGTGGCAATATCTGGGATTGAGTTAGCCAAAACAGAACCGGATATTTCCGGTTTCATGCAGTCATATCCGGAAAAAGTGGTGTGGAATTCGTATGCAATGGACTGAGATAATTACATTACAAATGGTTTTGGAGAAAAGCAAAGTCTTTTCTTTAGGCAAGTGCATAAATTGTCATGTATACAAACAGAAATATCATGTTTGTTTGCTGCAGATCCTCTAGCATTCTCCGTAGAAAATACAAATATTTAGAGCTGGTTACTCCATGTGGAACTACTGAGTGTTTCCCAGTACAAAATTAAATGTTCCCTGATTAAAAAAAAAAAAAAAGGTTCCAAACAATAATGACCATTGATAATATCCAGAAAACACAAACACAGGGGCTGTGGCAATATCTGGTATTGAGTTAGCCAAAACAAAACCGGATATTTCCGGTTTCATGCAGTCATATCCGGAAAAAGTGGTGTGGAATTTGTATGCAATAGACCAAGCAAATCATAGTAAAAATGGTTTTGGAGAAAAGCAAAGTCCTTTCTTTAGGCAAGTGCATAAAATGTCATGTATACAAACAGAAATATCATGTTTGTTTGCCGCAGGTCCTCTAGTTTTCTCCCTAGAATACACGAATAGGAAGAACTGGTTTCTGCATGTGGAACCAGTGGTTGATTCCCAGTACAAAATTAAATGCTCCCTGATTAAAAAAAAAGGTTCCAAACAATAATGACCATTGATAATATCCAGAAAACACAAACACAGGGGCTGTGGCAATATCTGGGATTGAGTTAGCCAAAACCCAACCGGATATTTCCGGTTTCATGCAGTCATATCCGCAAAAAGTGGTGTGGAATTTGTATGCAATAGACCAAGCAAATCATAGTAAAAATGGTTTTGGAGAAAAGCAAAGTCTTTTTGTTAGACAAGTGCATAAATTGACATGTATACAAACAGAAATATCATGTTTGTTTGCCGCAGTTCCTCTAGCTTTTTCGCTAGAAAATACGAATATGTAGAGCGGGTTTCTCCATGTGGAACCAATTAGAGTTTCCCAGTACAAAATTAAATGTTCCCTGATGAAAAAAGAATACTTTCAAAACAATAATGACCATTGATAATATCCAGAAAACACAAACACAGTGGCTGTGGCAATATCTGGGATTGAGTTAGCCAAAAGAAAACCAGATATATCTGGTTTCATGCAGTCATATCCGGACAAAGTGGTGTGGAATTCGTATGCAATGGACTGAGAGAATTACAGTAAAAATCGTTTTGGAGAAAAGCAAAGTCATTTCATTAGGCAGGTGCATAAAATGTCATGTATACAAACAGAAATATCATTTTCTTTGCTGCAGTTCCTCTAGCACTCTCCGTAGAAAATACAAATGTTTAGAGCTAGTTTCTCCATGTGGAACCACTGAGTGTTTCCCAGTACAAAATTAAATGTTCCCTGATAAAAAAAAAGTTTCAAAACAATAAAGTCCTTTGATGATATCCAGAAAACACAAACACAGGGGCTGTGGCAATATCTGGGATTGAGTTACCCAAAAAAAAAGCGGATATTTCCCCTTTGCTCCAGTCATATCCAGACAAAGTGGGGTGAAATTCCTATGCAATGGACTGAGAGAATCACAGTAAAAATGGTTTTGCAGAAAAGCAAAGTCCTTTCTTTAGGCAAGTGCATAAAATGTCAAGTATACAAACAGAAATATCATGCTTGTTTGCCGCAGTTCCTCTAGTTTTCTCGCTAGAATACACGAATAGGAAGAACTGGTTTCTGCATGTGGAACCAGTGATTTTTTCCCAGTACAAAATTAAATGCTCCCTGATTAAAAAAAAAGGTTCCAAACAATAATGACCATTGATAATATCCAGAAAACACAAACACAGGGGCTGTGGCAATATCTGGGATTGAGTTAGCCAAAAGAAAACCGGATATTTCCGGTTTCATCCAGTCAAATCCGGAAAAAGTGGTGTGGAATTCCTATGCAATAGACCAAGAAAATCACAGTAAAAATGGTTTTGGAGAAAAGCAAAGTCCTTTCTTTAGGCAAGTGCATAAAATGTCATGTATACAAACAGAAATACCATGTTTGTTTGCCGCAGTTCCTCTAGATTCTCGCTTAGAAAATACGAATGTGTAGAGCTGATGTCTCCATGTGGAATCACTGAGTGTTTCCCAGAACATAATTAAATGTTCCCTGATGAAAAAAAAACTTTCAAAACAATAATGACCATTGATAATATCCAGAAAACACAAACACAGAGGCTGTGGCAATCTGGAATTGAGTTAGCCAAAACAAAATGGATATTTCCGGTTTCATGCAGTCATATCCGGACAAAGTGGTGTGGAATTTGTATGCAATAGACCAAGCAAATCATAGTAAAAATGGTTTTGGAGAAAAGCAAAGTCCTTTCTTTAGGCAAGTGCATAAAATGTCATGTATACAAAAAGAAATATCATGTTTGTTTGCCGCAGTTCCTCTAGTTTTCTCCCCAGAATACACGAATAGGAAGAACTGGTTTCTGCATGTGGAACCAGTGATTGTTTCCCAGTACAAAATTAAATGCTCCCTGATTAAAAAAAAATAATGTTCCAAACAATAATGACCATTGATAATATACAGAAAACACAAACACAGGGGCTGTGGCAATATCTGGGATTGAGTTAGCCAAAACAGAACCGGATATTTCCGGTTTCATGCAGTCATATCCGGAAAAAGTGGTGTGGAATTCGTATGCAATGGACTGAGATAATTACAGTCCAAATGGTTTTGGAGAAAAGCAAAGTCCTTTCTTTAGGCAAGTGCATAAAATGTCATGTATACAAACAGAAATATCATGTTTGTTTGCTGCAGTTCCTCTAGCATTCTCTGTGGAAAATACAAATGTTTAGAGCTGGTTTCTCCTTGTGGAACCACTGAGTGTTTCCCAGTACAAAATTAAATGTTCCCTGATAAAAAAAAAGTTTCAAAACAATAAAGTCCTTTGATAATATCCAGAAAAGACAAACACAGCGGCTGTGGCAATATCTGGGATTGAGTTAGCCAAAAGAAAACCGGATATTTCCGGTTTCATCCAGTCATATCCGGAAAAAGTGGTGTGGAATTCCTATGCAATGGACTGAGAGAATCACAGTAAAAATAATTTTGGAGAAAAGCAAAGTCCTTTCTTTAGGCAAGTGCATAAAATGTCATGTATACAAACAGAAATATCATGTTTGTTTGCAGGAGTTCCGCTAGTTTTCTCCCTAGAATACACGAATAGGAAGAACTGGTTTCTGCATGTGGAACCACTGATTGTTTCCCAGTACAAAATTCAATGCTCCCTGATTAAAAAATACGTTCCAAACAATAATGACCATTGATAATATCCAGAAAACACAAACACAGGGGCTGTGGCAATATCTGGGATTGAGTAGCCAAAAGAAAACCGGATATTTCAGGTTTCATCCAGTCAAATCCGGAAAAAGTGGTGTGGAATTCCTATGCAATGGACCAAGAAAATCACAGTAACAATGGTTTTGGAGAAAAGCAAGTCTTTTCGATAGTCAAGTGCATAAAATGTCATGTATACAAACAGAAATATCATGTTTGTTTGCCGCAGTTCCTCTAGCTTTCTCGCTTAGAAATTACGAATGTGTAGAGCTGATGTCTCCATGTGGAACCACTGAGTGTTTCCTAGAAAATAATTAAATGTTCCTTAATGAAAAAAAAAACTTTCAAAACAATAATGACCATTGATAATATCCAGAAAACACAAACACAGGGGCTGTGGCAATATCTGGGATTGAGTTAGCCAAAACACAACCTGATATTTCGGGTTTCATGAAGTCATATCTGGACAAAGTGGTATGGAATTCGTATGCAATAGACCAAGCAAATCATAGTAAAAATGGTTTTGGAAAAAGCAAAGTCTTTTCATTAGGCAAGTGCATAAAATGCCATCATAACAAACAGAAATATCATTTTTGTTTGCCGCAGTTCCTCTAGATTTCTCCTGGAAAATATGAATGTGTAGAGCTGTTGTCTCCATGGGGAACCACTGAGTGTTTCCCATTGGAAAATTAAATGTTCCCTGATAAAAAAAAACTTTCAAAAAAATAATGACCATTGATAATATCCAGAAAACACAAACACAGAGGCTGTGGCAATCTGGGATTGAGTTAGCCAAAACAAAACCGGATATTTCCGGTTTCATCCAGTCATATTGGGACAAAGTGCTATGGAATTCCTATGCAATGGACATAGAAAATCGTAGTATAAAATGGTTTTGGAGAAAAGCAAAGTCTTTTCATTAGGAAAGTGCATAAAATGTCATGTATACAAACAGAAATATCATGTTTGTTTGCCGCAGTTCCTCTAGTTTTCTCCCTAGAATACACGAATAGGAAGAACTGGTTTCTGCATGTGGAACCAGTGATTGTTTACCAGTACAAATTTAAATGATCCGTGATTTAAAAAAAACGTTCAAAACAATAATGACCATTGAAATATCCAGAAAACACAAACACAGGGGCTGTGGCAATATCTGGGATTGAGTTAGCCAAAAAAAAAACCGGATATTACCGGTTGCATCCAGTCATATCCGGACAACGTGGTGTGGAATTCATATGCAATGGACTGAGAAAATCACAATATAAATGGTTTTGGAGAAAAGCAAAGTCCTTTCTTGAGGCAAGTGCATAAATTGTCATGTATACAAACAGAAATATCATGTTTGTTTGCCTCAGTTCCTCTAGTTTTCTCCCAAGAATACACGAATAGGAAGAACTGGTTTCTGCATGCCGATCCAGTGATTTTTTCCCAGTACAAAATGAAATGTTCCCTGATGAAAAAAAACGTTCAAAACAATAATGACCATTGATAATATCCAGGAAACACAAACACAGGGGCTGTGGCAATATCTGGGATTGAGTTAGCCAAAACAAAACCGGATATTTCCGGTTTCATGCAGTCATATCCGGATAAAGTGGTGTGGAATTTGTATGCAATAGATCAAGCAAAGCGTAGTAAAAATGGTTTTGGAGAAAAGCAAAGTCTTTTCGTTAGGCAAGTGCATAAAATGCCATCTATACAAACAGAAATATCATGTTTGTTTGCCGCAGTTCTTCGAGATTTCTCCCTAGAATACACGAATAGGAAGAACTGGTTTCTGCATGTGGAACCAGTGGTTGATTCCCAGTACAAAATTAAATGCTCCCTGATTAAAAAAAAAGGTTCCAAACAATAATGACCATTGATAATATCCAGAAAACACAAACACAGGGGCTGTGGCAATATCTGGGATTGAGTTAGCCAAAACCCAACCGGATATTTCCGGTTTCATGCAGTCATATCCGCAAAAAGTGGTGTGGAATTTGTATGCAATAGACCAAGCAAATCATAGTAAAAATGGTTTTGGAGAAAAGCAAAGTCTTTTTGTTAGACAAGTGCATAAATTGTCATGTATACAAACAGAAATATCATGTTTGTTTGCCGCAGTTCCTCTAGCTTTTTCGCTAGAAAATACGAATATGTAGAGCGGGTTTCTCCATGTGGAACCAATTAGAGTTTCCCAGTACAAAATTAAATGTTCCCTGATGAAAAAAAAAATACTTTCAAAACAATAATGACCATTGATAATATCCAGAAAACACAAACACAGTGGCTGTGGCAATATCTGGGATTGAGTTAGCCAAAAGAAAACCAGATATATCTGGTTTCATGCAGTCATATCCGGACAAAGTGGTGTGGCATTCGTATGCAATGGACTGAGAGAATTACAGTAAAAATCGTTTTGGAGAAAAGCAAAGTCATTTCATTAGGCAGGTGCATAAAATGTCATGTATACAAACAGAAATATCATTTTCTTTGCTGCAGTTCCTCTAGCACTCTCCGTAGAAAATACAAATGTTTAGAGCTAGTTTCTCCATGTGGAACCACTGAGTGTTTCCCAGTACAAAATTAAATGTTCCCTGATAAAAAAAAAGTTTCAAAACAATAAAGTCCTTTGATGATATCCAGAAAACACAAACACAGGGGCTGTGGCAATATCTGGGATTGAGTTAGCCAAAACAAAAGCGGATATTTCCGGTTTTATGCAGTCATATCCAGACAAAGTGATATGGAATTTGTATGCAATAGACCAAGCAAATCATAGTAAAAATGGGTTTGGAGAAAAGCAAAGTCTTTTCGTTAGGCAGGTGCATAAAATGTCATGTATACAAACAGAAATATCATTTTCTTTGCTGCAGTTCCTCTAGCATTCTCTGTGGAAAATACAAATGTTTAGAGCTGGTTTCTCCTTGTGGAACCACTGAGTGTTTCCCAGTACAAAATTAAATGTTCCCTGATAAAAAAAAAGTTTCAAAACAATAAAGTCCTTTGATAATATCCAGAAAAGACAAACACAGCGGCTGTGGCAATATCTGGGATTGAGTTAGCCAAAACAAAACCGGATATTTCCGGTTTCATCCAGTCATATCCGGAAAAAGTGGTGTGGAATTCCTATGCAATGGACTGAGAGAATCACAGTAAAAATAATTTTGGAGAAAAGCAGAGTCCTTTCTTTAGGCAAGTGCATAAAATGTCATGTATACAAACAGAAATATCATGTTTGTTTGCAGGAGTTCCGCTAGTTTTCTCCCTAGAATACACGAATAGGAAGAACTGGTTTCTGCATGTGGAACCAGTGATTGTTTCCCAGTACAAAATTCAATGCTCCCTGATTAAAAAATACGTTCCAAACAATAATGACCATTGATAATATCCAGAAAACACAAACACAGGGGCTGTGGCAATATCTGGGATTGAGTTAGCCAAAAGAAAACCGGATATTTCAGGTTTCATCCAGTCAAATCCGGAAAAAGTGGTGTGGAATTCCTATGCAATGGACCAAGAAAATCACAGTAACAATGGTTTTGGAGAAAAGCAAAGTCTTTTCGATAGTCAAGTGCATAAAATGTCATGTATACAAACAGAAATATCATGTTTGTTTGCCGCAGTTCCTCTAGCTTTCTCGCTTAGAAATTACGAATGTGTAGAGCTGATGTCTCCATGTGGAACCACTGAGTGTTTCCTAGAAAATAATTAAATGTTCCTTAATGAAAAAAAAAACTTTCAAAACAATAATGACCATTGATAATATCCAGAAAACACAAACACAGGGGCTGTGGCAATATCTGGGATTGAGTTAGCCAAAACACAACCGGATATTTCGGGTTTCATGAAGTCATATCTGGACAAAGTGGTATGGAATTCGTATGCAATAGACCAAGCAAATCATAGTAAAAATGGTTTTGGAAAAAGCAAAGTCTTTTCGTTAGGCAAGTGCATAAAATGCCATCTATACAAACAGAAATATCATGTTTGTTTGCCGCAGTTCCTCTAGATTTCTCCTGGAAAATATGAATGTGTAGAGCTGTTGTCTCCATGGGGAACCACTGAGTGTTTCCCATTGGAAAATTAAATGTTCCCTGATAAAAAAAAAACTTTCAAAAAAATAATGACCATTGATAATATCCAGAAAACACAAACACAGAGGCTGTGGCAATCTGGGATTGAGTTAGCCAAAACAAAACCGGATATTTCCGGTTTCATCCAGTCATATTGGGACAAAGTGCTATGGAATTCCTATGCAATGGACATAGAAAATCGTAGTATAAAATGGTTTTGGAGAAAAGCAAAGTCTTTTCATTAGGAAAGTGCATAAAATGTGATGTATACAAACAGAAATATCATTTTTGTTTGCCGCAGTTCCTCTAGTTTTCTCCCTAGAATACACGAATAGGAAGAACTGGTTTCTGCATGTGGAACCAGTGATTGTTTACCAGTACAAATTTAAATGATCCGTGATTAAAAAAAAAGTTCAAAACAATAATGACCATTGATAATATCCAGAAAACACAAACACAGGGGCTGTGGCAATATCTGGGATTGAGTTAGCCAAAAAAAAACCGGATATTACCGGTTGCATCCAGTCATATCCGTACAACGTGGTGTGGAATTCATATGCAATGGACTGAGAAAATCACAATATAAATGGTTTTGGAGAAAAGCAAAGTCCTTTCTTGAGGCAAGTGCATAAAATGTCATGTATACAAACAGAAATATCATGTTTGTTTGCCTCAGTTCCTCTAGTTTTCTCCCAAGAATACACGAATAGGAAGAACTGGTTTCTGCATGCCGATCCAGTGATTTTTTCCCAGTACAAAATGAAATGTTCCCTGATGAAAAAAAACGTTCAAAACAATAATGACCATTGATAATATCCAGGAAACACAAACACAGGGGCTGTGGCAATATCTGGGATTGAGTTAGCCAAAACAAAACCGGATATTTCCGGTTTCATGCAGTCATATCCGGATAAAGTGGTGTGGAATTTGTATGCAATAGATCAAGCAAAGCGTAGTAAAAATGGTTTTGGAGAAAAGCAAAGTCTTTTCGTTAGGCAAGTCCATAAAATGTCATGTATACAAACAGAAATATCATGTTTGTTTGCCGCAGTTCTTCGAGCTTTCTCCTAGAAAATACGAATGTATAGAGCTGGTGTCTCCATGTGGAACCACTGAGTGTTTCCCAGAACAAAATTAAATGATCCCTGATGAAAAAAATACTTTCAAAACAATAATGACCATTGATAATATCCAGAAAACACAAACACAGGGGCTGTCGCAATATCTGGGATTGAGTTAGCCAAAACAAAACCGGAGATTTCCGGTTTCATGAAGTCATATCTGGACAAAGTGGTTCATATCTGGACAAAGTGGTGTGGAATTTGTATGCAATAGACCAAGCAAATCATAGTAAAAATGGTTTTGAAGAAAAGCAAAGTCCTTTCTTTAGGCAAGTGCATAAATTGTCATGTATACAAACAGACATATCATGTTTGTTTGCCGCAGTTCCTCTAGATTTCTACCTAGAATACACGAATAGGAAGAACTGGTTTCTGCATGTGGAACCAGTGATTGTTTCCCAGTACAAAAGGAAATGCTCCCTGATGAAAAGAAAAACTTTCAAAACAATAATGACCATTGATAATATCCAGAAAACACAAACACAGAGGCTGTCACAATATCTAGGATTGAGTTAGCCAAAACAAAATGGATATTTCCGGTTTCATGCAGTCATATCCGGAAAAGTGGTGTGGAATTTGTATGCAATAGACCAAGCAAATCATAGTAAAAATGGTTTTGGAGAAAAGCAAAGTCTTTTCGTTAGGCAAGGGCATAAAATGTCATGTATACAAACAGAAATATCATGTTTGTTGGCCGCAATTCCTCTAGTTTCTCGAGTAGAAAATACGAATGTGTAGAGCTGATCTCCATGTGGAACCAATTAGAGTTTCCCAGTATAAAATTAAATGTTCACTGATATAAAAAAAAAACTTTCAAAACAATAATGACCATTGATAATATCCAGAAAACACAAACACAGAGGCTCTGGAAATCTGGGATTGAGTTAGCGAAAACAAAACCGGATATTTCCGGTTTCATCCAGTCATATCCGGAAAAAGTGTTGTGGAATTCATATGCAATGGACTGAGAAAATCACAATATAAATGGTTTTGGAGAAAACCAAAGTCCCTTCTTGAGGCAAGTGCATAAAATGTCATGTATACAAACAGAAATATCATGTTTGTTTGCCTCAGTTCCTCTAGTTTTCTCCCAAGAATACACGAATAGGAAGAACTGGTTTCTGCATGCCGATCCAGTGATTTTTTCCCAGTACAAAATGAAATGCTCCATGATTAAAAAAAACGTTCAAAACAATAATGACCATTGATAAAATCCAGGAAACACAAACACAGGGGCTGTGGCAATATCTGGGATTGAGTTAGCCAAAACAAAACCGGATATTTCCGGTTTCATGCAGTCATATCCGGATAAAGTGGTGTGGAATTTGTATGCAATAGATCAAGCAAAGCGTAGTAAAAATGGTTTTGGAGAAAAGCAAAGTCTTTTCGTTAGGCAAGTGCATAAAATGCCATCTATACAAACAGAAATATCATGTTTGTTTGCCGCAGTTCTTCGAGCTTTCTGCTAGAAAATACGAATGTGTAGAGCTGGTGTCTCCATGTGGAACCACTGAATGATTCCCAGAACAAAATTAAATGATCCCTGATGAAAAAAAATACTTTCAAAACAATAATGACCATTGATAATATCCAGAAAACACAAACACAGGGGCTGTCGCAATATCTGGGATTGAGTTAGCCAAAACAAAACCGGATATTTCCGGTTTCATGCAGTCATATCCGGACAACGTGGTGTGGAATTTGTATGCAATAGACCAAGCAAATCATAGTAAAAATGCTTTTGGAGGAAAGCAAAGTCTTTTCGTTAGGCAAGTGCATAAAATGTCATGTATACAAACAGAAATGTCAGGTTTGTTTGCCGCAGTTCTTCTAGCTTTCTCCTAGAAAATACGAATGTGTAGAGCTGGTGTCTCCATGTGGAACCAATTAGAGTTTCCAAGTACAAAATTAAATTTTCCCTGATAAAAAACATTCAAAACAATAAAGTCCTTTGATAATATCCAGAAAACACAAACACAGAGGCTGTCACAATATCTAGGATTGAGTTAGCCAAAACAAAATGGATATTTCCCCTTTCATCCATTCATATCCGGACAAAGTGGTGTGGAATTTGTATGCAATGGACTGAGACAATTACAGTAAAAATGGTTTTGGAGAAAAGCAAAGTCATTTCATTAGGCAGGTGCATAAAATGTCATGTATACCAACAGAAATATCATGTTTGTTTGCTGCAGATCCTCTAGCATTCTCCGTAGAAAATACAAATGTTTAGAGCTGGTGTCTCCATGTGGAACCACTGAGAGTTTCCCAGTACAAAATTAAATGTTCCCTGATGAAAAAAAAGTTTCAAAACAATAAAGTCCTTTGATAATATCCAGAAAACCCAAACACAGGGGCTGTGTCAATATCTGGGATTGAGGTAGACAAATTAAAACCAGATATTTCCGGTTTCATCCAGTTATATCCGGACAAAGTGGTGTGGAATTCCTATGCAATGGACCGAGAAAATCACAGTAAAAATGGATATGGAGAAAGGCAAAGTCCTTTCTTTAGGCAAGTGCATAAAATGTCATGTATACAAACAGAAATATCATGTTTGTTTGCCGCAGTTCCTCTAGCTTTCTCCATAGAATACCCGAATAGGAAGAACTGGTTTCTGCATGTGGAACCAGTGATAGTTTCCCAGTACAAAATTAAATGCTCCCTGATTAAAAAATACGTTCCAAAAAATAATGACCATTGATAATATCCAGAAAACACAAACACAGGGGCTGTGGCAATATCTGGGATTGAGTTAGCCAAAACAAAACTGGATATTTCCGGTTTCATGCAGTCATATCCGGACAAAGTGGTGTGGAATTTGTATGCAATAGACCAAGCAAACCATAGTAACAATGGTTTTGGAGAAAAGCAAAGTCCTTTCGTTAGACAAGTGCATAAAATGTCATGTATACAAAAAGAAATTTCCTGTTTGTTTGCCGCAGTTCCTCTAGTTTCTCGTTAGAATATACGAATGTGTAGAGCTTGTGTCTCCATGTGGAACCACTGAGTGTTTCCCAGTACAATGCTAAATGTTCCCTGATATAAAAAAAACTTTCAAAACAATAATCACCATTGATATTATCCAGAAAACACAAACACAGAGGCTGTGGCAATCTGGGATTGAGTTAGCCAAAACAAAACCGGATATTTCCGGTTTCAACCAGTCATATCCGGAAAAAGTGGTGTGGAATTTGTATGCAATGGACCGAGAAAATCACAGTAAAAATGGTTTTGGAGAAAAGCAAAGCCCTTTCTTTAGGCAAGTGCATAAAATGTCATGTATACAAACAGAAATATCATGTTTGTTTGCCGCAGTTCCTCTAGTTTTCTCCCTAGAATACACGAATAGGTAGAACTGGTTTCTGCATGTGGAACCAGTGATTGTTTCCCAGTACAAAATTCAATGCTCCCCGATTAAAAAATATGTTCCAAACAATAATGACCATTGATAATATCCAGAAAACACAAACACAGGGGCGGTGGCAATATCTGGGATTGAGTTAGCCAAAACAAAACCGGATACTTCCGGTTTCATGCAGTCATATCCGGATAAAGTGATGTGGAATTTGTACGCAATAGACCAAGCAAATCATAGTAAAAATGGTTTTGGAGAAATCAAAGTCTTTTTGTTAGACAAGTGCATAAATTGTCATGTATACAAACAGCAATATCATGTTTGTTTGCCGCAGTTCCTCTAGCTTTCTCGCTAGAAAATACGAATGTGTACAGCTGGTGTGTCCATGTGGAACCAATTAGAGTTTCCCAGTATAAAATTAAATGTTCCCTGATAAAAAAAAGTTTCAAAACACTAAAGTCCTTTGATAATATCCAGAAAACACAAACACAGGGTCTGTGGCAATATCTGGGATTGAGGTAGCCAAACCAAAACCGGATATTTCCGGTTTCAACCAGTCATATCCGGAAAAAGTGGTGTGCAATTTGTATGCAATGGACCGAGAAAATCACAGTAAAAATGGTTTTGGAGAAAAGCAAGTCCTTTCTTTAGGCAAGTGCATAAAATGTCATGTATACAAACAGAAATATCATGTTTGTTTGCCGCAATTCCTCTAGTTTTCTCCCTAGAATACCCGAATAGGAAGAACTGGTTTCTGCATGTGGAACCAGTGATTGTTTCCCAGTACAAAATTAAATGCTCCCTGATAAAAAAAAACTTTCAAAACAATAATGACCATTGATAATATCCAGAAAACACAAACACAGGGGCTGTGGCAATATCTGGGATTGAGTTAGCCAAAACAAAACCGGATATTTCCGGTTTCATGCAGTCATATCCGGACAAAGTGGTGTGGAATTTGTATGCAATAGACCAAGCAAATCATAGTAAAAAAGGTTTTGGAGAAAAGCAAAGTCCTTTCTTTAGGCAAGTGCATAAAATGTCATGTATCATGTATACAAACAGAAATATCATGTTTGTTTGCCGCAGTTCCTCTAGTTTTCTCCCCAGAATACACGAATAGGAAGAACTGGTTTCTCCATGTGGAACCAGTGATAGTTTCCCAGTACAAAATTAAATGCTCCCTGATTAAAAAATACGTTCCAAAAAATAATGACCATTGATAATATCCAGAAAACACAAACACATAGGCTGTGCAATATCTGGGATTGAGTTAGCCAAAACAAAACCGGATATTTCCGGTTTCATGCAGTCATATCCGGACAAAGTGGTGTGGAATTTGTATGCAATAGACCAAGCAAATCATAGTAACAATGGTTTTGGAGAAAAGAAAGTCATTTCATTAGGCAGGTGCATAAAATGTCCTGTATACAAACAGAAATATCATGTTTGTTTGCTGCAGTTCCTCTAGCATTCTCCGTAGAAAAAACAAATGCTTAGAGCTGGTGTCTCCATGTGGAACCAATTAGAGTTTCCCAGTACAAAATTAAATGTTCCCTGTTAAAAAAAATTTTCAAAACAATAAAGTCCTTTGATAATATCCAGAAAACACAAACACAGGGGCTGTGGCAATATCTGGGATTGAGTAAGCCAAAAGAAAACTGGATATTTCCGGTTTCATCCAGTCATATCCGGACAAAGTGGTGTGGAATTCCTGTGCAATGGACTGAGAAAATCATAGTAAAAATGGTTTTGGAGAAAAGCAAAGTCCTTTCTTTAGGCAAGTGCATACAATGTCATGTATACAAACAGAAATATCATGTTTGTTGGCCGCAGTTCCTCTAGCTTTCTCCCTAGAAAATACGAATATGTAGAGCTGGTGTCTCCATGTGGAACCACTGAGTGTTTCCCAGTACAAAATTAAATGTTCCCTGATTAAAAAAAAAAAACTTTCAAAACAATAATGAACATTGACAATATCCAGAAAACACAAACACAGAGGCTGTGGCAATCTGGGATTGAGTTAGCCAAAACAAAACCGGATATTTCCGGTTTCATGCAGTTATATCCGGACAAAGTGGTGTGGAATTTGTATGCAATGGACGAAGAAAATCATAGTAAAAATGGTTTTGGAGAAAAGCAAAGTCTTTTCGTTAGGCAAGTGCATAAAATGTCATGTATACAAACAGAAATATCCTGTTTGCTTACCGCACTTCTTCTAGCTTTCTCCTAGAAAATACGAATGTGTAGAGCTGGTGTCTCCATGTGGAACCAATTAGAGTTTCCCAGTACAAAATTAAATGTTCCCTGATAAAAAACATTCAAAACAATAAAGTCCTTTGATAATATCCAGAAAACACAAACACAGAGGCTGTGGCAATATCTGTGATTGAGTTATCCAAAACAAAAGCGGATATATCCCCTTTGATCCAGTCATATCCGGTCAAAGTGGTGTGGATTTCGTATGCAAGGACTGAGAGTATTACATTAAAAATGGTTTGGAGAAAAGCAAAGTCATTTCATTAGGCAGGTGCATAAAATGTCCTGTATACAAACAGAAATATCATGTTTGTTTGCTGCAGTTCCTCTAGCATTCTCCGTAGAAAAAACAAATGCTTAGAGCTGGTGTCTCCATGTGGAATCAATTAGAGTTTCCCAGTACAAAATTAAAAGTTCCCTGTTAAAAAAATTTTCAAAACGATAAAGTCCTTTGATAATATCCAGAAAACACAAACACATGGGCTGTGGCAATATCTGGGATTGAGTTAGCCAAAAGGAAACTGAATTTTTCCGGTTTCATCCAGTCATATCCGGACAACGTGGTGTGGAATTCCTGTGCAATGGACCGAGAAAATCATATTAAAAATGGTTTTGGAGAAAAGCAAAGTCCTTTCTTTAGGCAAGTGCATAAAATGTCATGTATACAAACAGAAATATCATGTTTGTTTGCCGCAGTTCCTCTAGTTCTCTCCCTAGAATACACGAATAGGAAGAACTGGTTTCTGCATGTGGAACCAGTGATTGTTTCCCAGTACAAAATTAAATGCTCCCTGATTAAAAAAAAACGTTCCAAACAATAAAGACCATTGATAATATCCAGAAAACACAAACACAGGGGCTGTGGCAATATCTGGGATTGAGTTAGCCAAAACAAAACCGGATATTTCCAATTTCATCCAGTCATATCCAGACAAAGTGGTGTGGAATTCGTATGCAATGGACAGACAAAATCACAGTAAATGGTTTTGGAGAAAAGCAAAGTCTTTTCGTTAGTCAAGTGCATAAAATTCCATCTATACTAACAGAAATATCATGTTTGTTTCCCGCAGTTCTTTTAGATTTCTCCCCAGAAAATACAAATGTGTAGAGCTGATGTCTCCATGTGGAACCAATTAGAGTTTCCCAGTACAAAAGTAAATGTTCCCTGATAAAAATACATTCAAAACAATAAAGTCCATTGATAATATCCATGAAACACAAACACAGGGGCTGTGGCAATATCTGGGATTGAGTTAGACAAAACAAACGGGATATTTCCGGTTTCATCCAGTCATATCCGGACGAAGTGGTGTGGAATTCGTATGCAATGGACAGACAAAATCACGGTAAAAATGGATTTGTAGAAAAGTAAAGTCTTTTCGTTAGGCAAGTGCATAAAATGGCATCTATACCAACAGAAATATCATGATTGTTTGCCGCAGTTCCTTTAGGTTTCTCCCCAGAAAATAGGAATGTGTAGAGATGGTGCCTACATGTGGAACCAATCAGAGTTTCCCAGTACAAATTCAATTGTTCCCTGATTAAAAAAAAAAAAAACTTTCAAAACAATAAAATCCTTCGATAACATCTAGAAAACAGTAACACAGGGGCTGTGTCAATATCTGGGATTGAGTTAGCCAAAGTAACCGGATATTTCCGGTTTCATCCAGTCATATCCAGACAAAGTGGTGTGGAATTCGTATGCAATGGACCGAGAAAATCACATTAAAAATGGTTTTGGAGAAAAGCAAAATCTTTTCGTTAGGCAGGTGCATAAAATGTCATGTAACCAAACAGAAATATCATGTTTGTTTCCCGCAGTTTCTCTAGATTTCTCCCTAGAAACTACGAATGTGTATAGCTGGTGTCTCCATGTGGAACCAATGAGTGTTTCCCAGTAGAAAATTAAATGTTCCCTGATAAAAAAAAAACTTTCAAAAAAATAAATCCCTTTGATAATATCCAGAAAACACAAACACAGGTGCTGTGGCAATAACTGGGATTGAGTTAGCAGAAAAAAACCGGATATTTCCGGTTTCATCCAGTCTTATCGGACTAAGTGTTGTGCAATTCATATGTAATGGACAGACAAAATCACAGTAAAAATGGTTTTGGAGAAAACCAACGTCTTCGTTATGCAAGTGCATAAAATGCCATCTATACAAACATAAATATCATGATTGTTTGCCGCAGTTCATTTAGATTTCTCCCCAGAAAATACGAATATGTATAGCTGTTGTCTCCATGTGGAACCAATTAGAGTTTCCCAGTACAAAATTAAATGTTCCCTTATGAAAAAAACATTCAAAACAATAAAATATTTCGATAATATCCAGAAAATACAAACACAGAGGCTGCGGCAATATCTGGTATTCAGTTAGCCAAAACACCAAAGCATATTTCCGGTCTCATCCAGTCATATCCAGACAAAGTGTTGTGCAATTCGTATGCAATGGACCGAGAAAATCACAGTGAAAATGGTTTTGGAGAAAAGCAAAGTCTTTTCATTACGCAAGTGCATAAAATGTCATGTAAACAAACAGAAATATCATGTTTGTTTGCCTCAGTTCATCTAGCTTTCAAGCTAGAAAATACGAATGTGTAGAGCTGGTGTCTCCATGTGGAACCAATTAGAATTTTCCAGTACAAAATTAAATGTTCCCTGATAAAAAATATTCAAAACAATAAAGTCCTTCGATAATATCCAGAAAACACAAACACAATGGCTGTGGCAATATCTGGTACTCAGTTAGCCAAAACAAAACCGGATATTTCCGGTTTCATCCAGTCAGATGCGGACAAAGTGGTGTGGAATTCGTAAGCAATCGACCGTGAAAATCACAGTAAAAATCATTTTGAAGAAATGGAAAGTCTTTTCCTTAGGCAAGTGCATAAAAATCATGTATAGAAAAAGAAATATCATGTTTGTTTTTTTTTATACTTTTCTTGTCACATTCTTATATTTTAAATAATTTTCATTTCATCCCAGAGGCTGCCACTCACTTTGAAATCAAAGGTGTAATTGGTGTAAGGCATCAAGTTATTTTCATAGGCGCTCTTAAGTTGGAAGCCATGTGTGATTCTCCCTTCTGAGCTTCCATTCTTTCCATTGCAGCTGAAGTTCATAAGACACTAATTGTACCTTAGTTCCTTGAAGTCTTTATGGTTGTCAGCTACTCCTCCATTGCTTAAATATTCCACAACACCTTAATCTGGCAATGAGTTAAGATCTGCACATAGCACCAGCGGGATAGAATTAGGATCTGTGGTTGGGCTGCCAGGCCTACTAGAAGCTTTCTCCAGAATGTTTTTAACCTCTGAGACAAACATCATGGTCTGGATGAGTTTCACATCAGAATACTCTGGGTCCCAATGCATGTGGGCATTTGCCACAATAAGCAGCTGTTTGTCTGCAGCATGAATTGGCTTCATACCTGCTCCAAATAGTTCCTTGTGGACCTCTAATACCACAGCAACACCAATGTTATCTTTTGTCATCACTCTGTTTAGCATAGCTTCGGATCCATCTGAATTAACCATTGCCACTTGGTTAAATTCCACTGTATGCTTTTGCACCAATGTAAATTTTTCTGTTTTGAAGAATATTGCACAACCATCCACATGCTTTCTCTCCTGCTCAGACATGATTTTGGCACGTGACTTTGGAGAAAAAAATCCATCATATCCACGCTCCTTCAATGCTGGCAGAAAGAGAGTGAAGTATTGCTCTGTTTCCACTTCCTGAAAACTAATGATATCTGCGTCACAGTTAACAATTTCTTCCATAATTCCCTTTTTCCTGTATTCCCAGTTTAATGCCCAGGAGGGGCAATAGCCATATAGCTGCCGGGTGGCGTATTTATCACATAACACATTGTAACACATAACCGTGAATGATGCTGATGGTAGAATTTGGTCTCGTTCTTTTAATGTAATCCATGGCCTCAGAGGAAGCTGCTCTGGATGAACTGCTAGATTGTCAAGCATGAAGTTCAGTAGCTTTCGGGTTCCATCTGGGTCCTGGTACAAGTTGAGAATATCCTGTGATAAAGGATTGCCTTTCAAACCTAGAGTTTGTAGCTGGAAGAGCCGACCAAGTTCATAAGGCAAAACCCGTAACAGATTGTTATTTAAAAGCAATTCCCTGAGAGACACCATGTTTCCTAGTTCTGCTGGTAAACTTCTGAGTTTATTGGATGACAGATCCAGGTAAACCAGATTATGAAGCTTGGCAATATCAGGTGGAATGCGACTAGGTAATTGTCATTTAGGTGCAGCGCTGTCAAGTGTGTCAATGACCAAAGTGATGTACTTAAGCTCCGCACTCTACCTGAAATTTCTAATTCTGCCCAGTGAGATTTTTTTCCCATTGGCTACCTCCTCTGCTGACATGATGGTATAAATTCGGCGAGGATCTGGAGGATCATATTTTTCCTTTGGCATCCCTATTAGTCTCATTCTCTGCCTCCGGCCCACAAGGAGCAACAGCAGCCATTTCCCCGCGGCAGGGGAAACACCACACACACTCACACACACACACACACGCCGCGAGCGCGCGCGCGCGGGCCCCCACAGATGCTTCCCCTCCGGAGCCGCGGCCGCAGACGCAAACACAAACACCCACGCCCGGCCGCCCCGAGGGGAAGCCGCCGCGGCACGCCGGGCCCGGGGCCCGAGGCTCGTGGAGGGGCCTGCCGTGTCCCCCCCTCCCCTTTTTTTTTTCACTGTTCAAGGTTTATTTGGTGATTTAGTTGGTATGACACATGGATAGCTGGTTGCATTGCTATATGTAGATCTTTCTTTTTACATTATGTGCAGTGTACACTATTCATACATACAATACACAAAATAAGATCCTTTAGAAGAGTTTTGCACAAGACATGCAATACTGAGTTTATACAATATTGGATCCCAGGTTGTGACTGACTGGGAAAAAAAGTTGGACTAAGCACGTTTGGTGAAGGGACCAGAAGTTACGTAGCACACAGTAAACGCACGTCTAGTCGGAAGGGCAACTGGAGCTCGTGCAACACAGGCAGTGGCACCTCAGAGGTGGCAAACTATATCTTTGGCTGACCAGATTCCTCTAGATTTCTCCTAGAAAATACGAATGTGTAGAGCTGGTTTCTCCATGTGGAACCAATTAGAATTTCCCATTACAAAATTATATGTTCCCTGATAAAAAAAAAAAAAAAAACTTTGAAAACAATGAAGTCCTTCGATAATATCCAGAAAACACAAACGCAGATGCTGTGGTAATATCTGGGGTTGAGTTAGAAAAAACAAAACTGGATATTTCTGGTTTCATCCAGTCATATCCGGACAACGTGGTGTGCAATTCGTATGCAATAGACCGAGAAAATCACAGTAAAAATGGTTTTGGAGAAAAGCAAAGTCTTTTCAATAGGCAAGTGCATAAAAAGTCATGTATACAAACAGAAATATCAGGCTTGTTTGCCGCAGTTCCAACAGCTTTCTCTCTAGAAAATACGAATGTGTAGAGCTGGTGTCGCCATGAGGAACCACTGAGTATTTCCCAGTACAAAATTAAATGTTCCCTGATAAAAAAAATTCAAAATAATAATGTCCATTGATAATATCCAGAAAATATAAACACAGGGGCTGTGGCAATATCTGGGACTCAGTTAGCCAAAACAAAACCGGATATTTCCGGTTTCATCCAGTCATATCCAGACAAAGTGGTGTGGAATTCGTATGCAATGGAACGAGAAAATCACAGTGAAAATGGTTTTGGAGAAAAGCAAAGTCATTTCGTTAGGCAAGTGCATAAAATGCCATCTATACAAACAGAAATATCATGTTTCTTTGCTGCAGTTCATCTAGCTTTCAACCTAGAAAATACGAATGTGTAGAGCTGGTGTCTCCATGTGGAACCAATTAGAGTTTCCCAGTACAAAATTAAATATTCCCTGATAAAAAAAAGTTTCAAAACAATAAAGTCCATTGATAATATCCAGAAAACACAAGCACATTGGTTGCGGCAATATCTGGGATTGATTTAGCAAAAAAAACGGATATTTCCGGATTCATCCAGTCATTTCCGGACAAAGTGGTGTGAAATTTGTATGCAGTGGACCAAGAGAAATGCAGTAAAAATGATTTTGGAGAAAAGCAAAGTCTTTTCGTTAGGCAGGTGACTTAAAATGCCATCTATATAAACAGAAATATCATGTTTGCTTGCCGCAGTTCCTGTGGCTTTCTCGCTAGAAAATACGAATGTGTAGAGATGGTTTCTCCATGTGGAACCAGTGTTTCCCAGTACAAAATTAAATGTTCCTTGATTAAAAAAAAAAACTTTCAAAACAATGAAGTCCTTCGATAATATCCAGAAAACACAAACACCGGGGCTTTTGCAATATCTGGAATTCAGTTAGCCTAAACAAAACCGGATATTTCCAGTTTCATCCAGTCATATCCGGACAAAGTGGTGTGGAATTCGTATGCAATGGACTGAGAAAATTGCAGTGAAAACGGTTTTGGAGAAAAGCAAAGTCTTTTCGTTAGGCAAGTGCATATAATGCCATCTATACAAACAGAAATATCAGGATTTTTTGCCGCAGTTCCTCTAGCTTTCTCCTAGAAAATACGAATTTGTAGAGCTGGTGTCTCCATGTGGAACCAATTAGTGTTTCCCAGCACAAAAGTAAATGTTCCCTGATAAAAAACATTCAAAATAATAAAGTCCATCGATAATATCCAGAAAACACAAACACAGGGGCTGAGGCAATTTTTGGGATTCAGTTAACCAAAACACAAACAGATATTTCCCCTTTCATTCACTGATATCCGGACAAAGTGGTGTGGAATTCGTATGCAATGGACAGAGAAAATCACATTAAAAACGGTTTTGGAGAAAAGCAAAATCTTTTCGTTAGGCAAGTGCATAAAATGTCATCTATACAAACAGAAATATCAGGATTTTTTGCCGCAGTTCCTATAGATTTCTCCCGAGAAAATGCGAATGTGTAGAGCTGGTGTCTCCATGAGGAATCAATTAGAGTTTCCCAGTACAAAATTAAATATTCCCTGATTGAAAAAAAAAATTCAAAACAATCAAGTCCTTCGATAATATCCAGAAAACACAAACACAGAGGCTGTCCCAATATCTGGAATTTAGTTAGCCAACACAAAACCAGATATTTCCGGTTTCATCCAGTCATATGCAGACAAAGTGGTGTGCAATTCGTATGCAATGGACCGAGAAAATGACAGTAAAATTTTTTCTGGAGAAAAGCAAAGTCGTTTCGTTAGGCAAGTGCATAAAATGTCATGTACACAAACAGAAATATCATGTTTGTTTCCCATAGTTCCTCTAGTTTTCTCCCTAGAAAATACGAATGTGTAGAGCTCGTTTCTCCATGTGGAACTAGTGAGTGTTTCCCAGTACAAAATAAATGTTCCCTGATAAAAAAAAATTTTTTCAAAACAATAAAATCCTTCTATAATATCCAGAAAACACAAACACAGGGGCTGTGGCAATATCTGGGATTGAGTTAGCCAAAAAAAAAAAAAAAAAACGGATATTTCCGGTTTCATCCAGTCATATCCGGCCAAAGTGGTGTGCAATTCGTATGCAATGGGCAGAGATAATCACAGTGAAAATGGTTTTGGAGAAAAGCAAAGTCTTTTCGTTAGGCAAGTTCAGAAAATGTCATGTATACAAACATAAATATCATGTTTGTTAGCCGCAGTCCTCTAGCTTTCTCGCAAGAAAATACGAATGAGTAGAGATGGTGTCTGCATGTGGAACCACTGAGTGTTTCCAAATACTAAATTAAATATTCCCTGATAAAGAAAAAAAATTCCACACAATATAGTCCATTGATAATATCCAGAAAACACAAACACAGGGGCTGTGGCAATCTGGGATTGAGTTAGCCAAAAAAAAAAAAAAAAAAAAACGGATATTTCCGGTTTCACCCAGTTATATCTGGACAAAGTGGTGTGGAATTCGTATGCAATGGACCACGAAAATCACAGTGAAAGTGCTTTTGGAGAAAAGCAAAGTCCTTTTATAGACAAGTGCATAAAATGCCATCTATACAAACAGAAATATCATGATTGTTTGCCGCAGTTCCTTTAGATTTCTCTCCAGAAAATAGGAATGTGTAGAGCTGGTGTCTCCACATGGAACCAATTAGAGTTTCCCAGTACAAAATTATGTGTTCCCTTATAAAAAAAATTCAAAACAATAAAATCCTTCGATAATATCCAGGAAAATCAAATGCAGAGGATGCGGCAATATCTGGGATTGAGTTACCCAAAACAAAATGGGATATTTCCGGTTTCATCCAGTCATTTCTGGACAAAGTGGTGTGGAATTTGTATGCAATGGACCGAGAAAATTGCGGTAAAATGGTTTTGGAGAAAGGCAAAAGGCAAGTGCATAAATGCGATCTATACAACGGAAATATCCTGTTTGTTTGCCGCAGTTCCTTTAGATTTCTACCCAGAACATACGAATGTGTAGAGCTGGTGTCTCCATGAGGAACCTATTATAGTTTCCCAATTCAAAATTAAATGTTCTCTGATAAAAAAAATTTCAAATCAATAAAGTCCTTCGATAATATCCAGAAAACACAAACACAGAAGCTGTTGCAATAACTGGGATTCAGTTAGCCAAAACAAAACCGGATATTTCCGGTTTCATCCAGTCATATCCGGACAAAGTGGTGTGGAATTCGTATGCAATGGACCCAGAAAATCACAGAAAAATGGTTTTGGAGAAAAGCAAAAATCTTTTCGTTAGACAAGTGCCTAAAATATCATGTATACAAACAGAAATATCATGTTTGTCGCAGTTCCTCTAGCTCTCTACTAAAAAATACGAATGTGTAGAGCTGGTGTCTCCATGTGGAACCAATTAGAGTTTCCCAGTACAAAATTAAATATTCCCTGATAAAAAACATTCAAAACAATAAAGTCCTTCGATAATATCCAGAAAACACAAACACAGAGGCTGTGGCAATATCTGGGATTCAGTTAGCCAAAACACAACCGGATATTTCTGGTTTCATCCAGTCATATCCGGACAAAGTGGTGTGGAATTTGTATGCAATGGACCAAGAAAATCGCAGTAAAAATTGTTTTGGAGAAAAACAAAGTCTTTTCGTTAGGCAAGTGCATAAAATGTCATGTATACAAACAGAAATATCATGTTTGTGTGCCGCAGTTCCTGTAGCTTTCTCCTAAAAAATACAAAAGTGTAGAGCTGGTGTCTCCTTGGGGAATCAATTAGTGTTTCCCAGCACAAAATTAAATGTTTCCTGATAAAAAAAAACATTCAAAACAATAAAGTCCTTCAATAATATTCATAAAACACAAACACAGAGGCTGTCGCAATATCTGGGATTCAGTTAACCAAAACACAAGCGGATATTTCCCCTTTCATCCAGTCATATCCAGACAAATGGTATGCAATTCGTATGCAATGGACCGAGAAAATCCCACTAAAAATGGTTTTGGAGAAAAACAAAGTCCTTTCGTTACGCAACTACATAAAATGTCATGTAAACAAAGAGAAATATCATGTTTTTTTGCCGCAGTTCCTCTAGCTTTCTAGCAGAAAATACGAATGTGTAGAGCTGGTGTCTCCATGTGGAACCAATTAGAGTTTCCCAGTACAAAATTAAATGTTACCTGATTAAAAAAAAAAAAAAACTTTCAAGCCAATAAAGTCCTTCGATAATATCCAGAAAACACAAACACAGAAGCTGTTGCAATAACTGGGATTCAGTTAGCAAAAACACAAGAGGATATTTCCAGTTTCATCCAGTCATATCTGGACAAAGTGGTGTGGAATTCGTATGCAATGGACCGAGAAAATCACAGTAAAAATGGTTTTGGAGAAAAGCAAAGTCTTTTCGTTAGGCAAGTGCCTAAAATATCATGTATACAAAGAGAAATATCATGTTTGTGTGCCGCAATTCCTGTAGCTTTCTCTTAAAAAATATGAATGTGTAGAGCTGGTGTCTCCCTGGGGAATCAATTAGTGTTTCCCAGCAGAAAATTAAATGTTTCCTGATAAAAAAAACATTCAAAACAATAAAGTCCATCGATAATATCCAGAAAACACAAACACAGGGGCTGTGGCAATATCTGGGATTGAGTTAGCCAAAACAAAAGCGGATATTTCCCCTTTCATCCAGTCATATCCAGACAAATGGTATGCAATTCGTATGCAATGGACCGGGAAAATCCCATAAAAATGGTTTTGGAGAAAAGCAAAGTCTTTTCGTTAGGCAACTACATAAAATGTCATGTATACAAACAGAATTTTCATGTTTGTTTCCCGCAGTTCCTCTCGCTTTCTCCTAGAAAATATGAATGTGTAGAGCTGGTGTCTCCATGTGGAACCAATTAGATATTCCCACTACAAAATTAAATGTTCCATGATTAAAAAAAAAAAAAACTTTCAAAACAATAAAGTCCTTCGATGCTATCCAGAAAACACAACCACAGGTGTTGTGCCAGTATCTGAGATTTTGTTAGCCAAAACAAAACCAGATATTTCCGGTTTCATCAAGTAATATCCGGACAAAGTGTTGTGGAACTCTTATGCAATGGACCGAGAAAATAACAATAAAAATGGTTTTGGAGAAAAGCAAAGTCTTTTCGTTAGGCAAGTGTATAAAAGGTCATCTATACAAACAGAAATATCATGGTTGTTTGCCGCAGTTCTTTAGATTTCTCCCAAGAAAATACGAATGTGTAGAGCTGGTGTCTCCATGTGGAACCAATTAGAGTTTCCAAGTACAAAATTAAATGTTCCCTGATTAAAAAAAAAAAAAAACTTTCAAAACAATAAAGTCCTTCGATAATATCCAGAAAACACAAACACAGAAACTGTTGCAATAACTGGGATTCAGTTAGCCAAAACAAAACCGGATATTTCCGGTTTCATCCAGTCATATCCAGACAAAGTGGTGTGGAATTCATATGCAATGGAACGAGAAAATCCCAGTAAAAATTTTTTTGGAGAAAAGCAAAGTCGTTTCATTAGGCAAGTGCATAAAATGTCATGTAAACAAAGAGAAATATCATGTTTTTTTGCCGCAGTTCCTCCAGGTTTCTAGTAGAAAATACGAATGGGTAGAGCTGGTGTCTCCATGTGGAACCAATTAGAGTTTCCCAGTACAAAATCAATGTTCCCTGATAAAAAAAAACTTTCAAAACAATAAAGTCCATCAATCATATCCAGAAAACACAAACACAGGGGCTACGGCAATATCTGGGTTTCAGTTAGCCAAAACAGAACCGGATATTTCCGGTTTCATCCACTCATATACGGACAAAGTGGTGTGCAATTCGTATGCAATGGACTGAGAAAATCACAGTAAAATGGTTATGGAGAAAATAAAAGTCTTTTTGTTAGGCAAGTCCATAAAATGCCATCTATACAAACAGAAATATCATGTTTGTTTGCCGCAGTAACTATAGCTTTCTCCTAGAAAATACGAATGTGTAGAGCTGGTGTCTCCATGTGGAACCAATTAGAGTTTCCCAGTACAAAATTAAATGTTCCCTGATTAAAAAAAAAAAAAAACTTTCAAGACAATAAAGTCCTTCGATAATATCCAGAAAACACAAAAACAGGTGCTGTGCCAATATCTGGAATTGAGTTAGCCAAAACAAAACCGGATATTTCCGGTTTCATCCAGTCATATCCGGACAAAGTGGTATGCAATTCGTATGCAATGGACCGAGATAATCCCAGTAAAAAAGGTTTTGGAGAAAAGCAAACTCCTTTCATTTTGCAAGTACATAAAATGTCATGTATACAAACAGAAATATCATGTTTGCTTGCCGCAGTTCCTCTAGCTTTCTCGCTAGAAAATACGAATATGTAGAGCTGGTGTCTCAATGTGGAACCAATTAGAGTTTCACAGTACAAAATTAAATGTTCCCTGATAAAAATCATTCAAAACAATAAAATCCTTCCATAATATCCAGAAAACAAAAACACAGGGGCTGTGGCAATATCTGGGATTGAGTTAGCAAAAACACAAGCGGATATTTTCCCCTTTCTTCCAGTCATATCCGGACAAAGTGGTGTGGAATTCATATGCAATGGACCGAGAAAATCACAGTAAAAATGGTTATGGTGAAAATAAAAGTCTTTTTGTTAGGCAAGTCCATAAAATGCCATTATACAAACAGAAATATCATCTTTGTTTGCCGCAGTTCCTATAGATTTCTCCCTACAAAATACGAATGTGTAGAGCTGGTGTCTCCATGAGGAACAAATTACAGTTTCCCAATTCAAAATTAAATGTTCTCTGATAAAAAAAAAACTTTCAAAACAATAAAGTCCTTGGATAATATTCAGAAAACACAAACACAGAAGCTGTTGTAATAACTGGGATTCAGTTAGCCAAAACACAAGCGGATATTTCCCCTTTCATCCAGTCATATCCAGACAAATGGTATGCAATTCGTATGCAATGGACCGAGAAAATCCCAGTAAAAACGGTTTTGGAGAAAAGCAAAGTCTTTTCGTCAGGCAAGTGCATAAAAAGTCATGTATACAAACAGAAATATCATCTTTGTTTGCTGCAGTCCCTCTACCTTTCTCCCTAGAAAACACGAATGTGTAGAGGTGGTGTCTCCATGTGGAACCAATTAGAGTTTCCCAGTACAAAATTAAATGTTCCCTGATTAAAAAAAAAAAAACAAAAACTTTCAAAACCATAAAGTCCTTCGATAATATCCAGAAAACCCAATCATAGAAGCTGTAGCAAAAACTGGGATTCAGTTAGCCAAAACACAAGCAGGTATTTCCTGTTATATCCAGGCATATCCGGACAAAGTGTTGTGGAATTCGTATGCAGTGTATGGAGAAAATCACAGTAAAAATGGTTTTGGAGAAAACCAAAGTCCTTTCGTTAGGCAACTACATAAAATGTCATGTATACAAACAGAATTATCATGTTTGTTTCCCGCAGTTCCTCTCGCTTTCTCCTAGAAAATATGAATGTGTAGAGCTGGTGTCTCCATGTGGATCCAATTAGAGATTCCCAGTACAAAATTAAATGTTCCCTGATTAAAAAAAAAAACTTTCAAAACAATAAAGTCCTTCGATAATATCCAGAAAACACAAACACAGATGGTGTGCCAGTATCTGAGATTGCGTTAGCCAAAACACAACCGGATATTTCCGGTTTCATCCAGTCATATCCGGAAAAAGTGGTGTGCAATTCGTATGCAATGGAACGAGAAAATTACAGTGAAAGTGGTTTTGGAGAAAAGCAAAGTGTTTTCGTTAGGCAAGTGCATAAAATGTCATGTATACAAACAGAACTATCATGTATGCTTACCACAGTACCTCTAGCTTTCTCGCTAGAAAATACGAATGTGAAGAGCTGTTGTCTTTATGTGGAACCACTGAGTGTTTCCCAGTAAAAATTAAATGTTCCCTGATAAAAAAAAACTTTCAAAACAATAATGTCCATTGATAATATCCAGAAAACACAAGCATAGGTGCTGTGGCAATATCTGGGTTTAAGTTAGCCAAAATAAAACTGGACATTTCTGGATTCATCCACTCTTATCCGGACAAAGTGGTGTGGAATTCGTATGCCATGAACAGTACAAAATTAAATGTTCCCTGATTAAAAAATATTCAAAACAATAAAGTCCTTTGATGATATCCAGAAATCACAAACACAGGGGCTGTGGCAATATCTGGTATTGAGTTAGCCAAAACACAACCGGATATTTCCGGTTTCATCCAGTCATATCCGGACAAAGTGGTGTGCAATTCCTATGCAATGCACAGACAAAATCACAGTAAACGGTTTTGGAGAAAAGCAAAGTCCTTTCTTTAGGCAAGTGCATAAAATGCCATCTATACAAACAGAAATATCATGATTGTTTTCTGCAGTTCCTTTAGATTTCTCCCCAGAATGTACGAATGTGTAGAGCTGGTGTCTCCATGTGGAACCAATTAGAGTTTCCCAGTGCAAAAATAAATGTTCCCGAAGATGGCGGAATAGGCAGGGAGGACACTATTATTCCGGGAGAGAGACAGTTTAATATAAGTGGAGATACTGCAGGGTCAAGGATGAGTAGGGGATGAAACAGCAGAGTAAACTCTTCCGGAAGTAGTGATTCACAGTGGACCTGCGTGGAGAACATGGGAGCCCAAGTTTGGGACACAGGCGGGAGACTCAACACACCAGCGCTGGAACGCGAGCTGAGCCGAACCTCAATAGCCCATGACACCAGCAGGCAAGTGGAAAGAGGAGGCTAGAGGGAACGAGGCTTGAAACTCCGTGGGGAAAAATTCACCAGGCTAACTAGAAGAGAGAGAGTAAAAAAAATTAAGAAAGTGAACAATACGGACACAAGTTTCTCTCACCCCGCTCACCTCTCAAAGGCGAGCAAGACAGAGCAGGCGCCATTTTCGACATATGTCATAAGCAGGGCGACCTCAGGTCTGCACCGGGCCTGAGCCTAGCAGAAACACCGGACTCTGGGGGGAGGGGTGAAATAACAGGAGATTAGGATCTAACTTGGCAACCCAGTGGGAGACTGCAGGAGAACTGGAGCCCATACTGAGGGCAGCACAGATTCCCTGTGTGGTCCTTGGGAAAGAGCTTCTGATCTCTGGCTCCTGTGGGCATATCATTTGCCTGCTAACTACCTCCAATTAAATTCAGCTGTGCGGAATTACTTCCCTTTTGAATCAAAAAAAGAAAGAGAGATTTACCACACCTAACCTGGGAGTGTCATCTTTGACACACCCTCAACCCTGAGGAATCAAACACAGCTCTCAGTCCACACTCATCTCAAGCCTCTAAGGCTCCACCAAAAGCAGACAGTCCACTTAATATAGAGCCATAGTGTAACAAGAAAAAACACCACAGTGAAGAAACCAAATATCTCCAACATGCCAAACAACAAACGCAAAAACCGAGGTAACAAGAACAAGGAAGACACTATGATGCCGCCAAATGAAAAAGACACCCCAATTCAAGATTATGAAGCTGATGAGATAGAAGAAATGCAAGAAGCGGATCTCAAAAATTGATAAGAACATTAAGAAGTTCTCAAAAACAAATTCTTGAACTACAGAAATCTTTAACGGACAAGATAGAAAATCTCTCTCGTGAAAATGAAATATTAAGGAGGAATCAAAATGAAATGAAACAACTAGTGGAACAAGAAACTGGGATAGTGACGAGAAATCATAATGAAATTAAAAATTCAATAGATCAAATGACAAACACATTAGAGAGCCTTAAAAACAGAATGGGCGAAGCAGAAGAGAGAATATCAGACTTAGAAGACAGAGAACAGGAAAGGAAACAGGCAAACCAAAGAAAAGAAGAAGAAATTAGAAATCTAAAAAATATTGTCGGGAATCTACAGGATACTATTAAAAAACCGAACATTCGGGTTCTAGGAGTTCCTGAAGGCATGGAGAGGGAGAAAGGATTAGAAGGCATTTTCAGTGAGATACTAGCAGAAAATTTCCCATGTTTTGAGAAGGACAGAGGCACCTTAGTACAGGAAGCTTATAGAACCCCTAATAAACATGACCAAAAGAGATCCTCACCACGACATGTTGTAATCAAACTCACCACAGTGAAACATAAAGAAAAGATCCTAAAATGTACAAGAGAGAAATGTCAGATTACTCTTAGAGGATCTCCAATTAGACTCACAGCAGACTTCTCATCAGAAACCCTACAAGCTAGAAGGGAATGGCGAGACATAGCCCAGGTACTAAGAGAGAAAAACTGCCAGCCCAGAATACTATATCCTGCAAATCTCTCATTTGTGAATGAAGGTGAAATTAAGACTTTTCATATAAACAGAAACTGAAAGAATTTGTGGCCACTCATCCTGCCCTGCAAAAGATGCTTAAAGATGTGTTACACACAGAAACACAGAAACATGGTCACCAATATGAAAGAAGGTAAAGGAAGGAAACCTCACAGCAAAAGATCACAGGAAGCTCAATTTCTCTTTGACATAGAATTAAACTCTGATGCTCTGTTAAAGCAATGTGTTAAAGTAATCTATTATGTTCTCTTGATGTCTGTTCTTGGCATTCTTGACAGGCATTCAAAAAATCAAAGTTTCAAATAATCTGGTCTCTAAAATTTCCAGTAAATCCTGGACTTTGGTTTTTCCAGTTTGGGCCCAACTGAAAATATCGAAGGACCTATATCTCTCATCTTATAGAGACACCAACTAATCAGTCTATTTGGATTATATTAGAAGGACTGTCAAGATGTGATGTGGTACCAGACTTTATGTTTCTATAATGGAAAATGCTATTAATACAAATGTTTGAGAATTAAAAAGTCTAATGATCTTGTGTTACTAGACATGATCGTTATCTCAATTAGAAAGCCCCAGAGGCCTAAAGGTTTAAATACTTGTAAAATCCTACAGGTGCTTTCAAAAATGCTGTGAAGTAAGCAAGTGCCTCTTGTTGGTTGATGAGTTTATAATTTTAAACATGGCGACTTAAAGTCTTTTGTCATCCATAGTTATATATGATGTGCTGCTCATAAAACTAAAGTGTTGTTGGTTCTGTGTTTAGCTGTCCTCCTATAGGTTCCTATGGACTTTTTCCAGCCACTTTTATTGTATTCAGTACTTTGGGATGGCTCTGTAAACAGATGAAGCCAATAATGTATTACCAGTACCAACTGAGAGAAAGTATGGTTAACTGAGGTGACTAAAAACAAAAAGCAATTCAAATCAATTGGCAATCTACAAAAAGAGTTAAAGATTTTAAAAGCTATTATTAAAATTGCTATATTGGTCTATTATGCTTTGTTGTATGTGTGTACATATTGTATGTCCACATGGGGAAATGTTATTAAGAGATTTATTTTAAATGGCTTATAGATAAGATTGTCCATAAATTTAAGCTGCTAAAATCAATCAAAGATACATTTTAATTTGTGTGACCTGAATCTGTGTATCATATGTTTTAAACGTGTTGGTAGAAAGAAACTAAAAACATTTTAGATGGTTGTGCTTAAGTTTACTGGCTAAACAAACTACACCATGTTAGATATTTAAGAGGTGTTTTCAAATACATGATTCTTAAAATTTATAGAAGGCATTGGACCTTCTGGTAAATGTTTTCTTAAGTTGTTATCTAATGGTTGAAATGGTTTGCTAAGTATTCATGTAATATTGCTATTGTCAGCAAGCGATCTAGGACTTGCTCCCTCATTTCTCTATTCTAAGCCCAACTTGTTCTTTCATTTCTCTATTCTCTTCAATGTAGGAAACTAATTCTATTATAAAGGAATCTGTAGGATGCACAATTTAATCTTTAGAGCTTATAAAAGAGATGGCTAACATTTTTCTGTAATAGCATAGCCAAAATAAGAACTTAAATAATAATCTCATAGCTAGATTCACTTCACCATCAGTGAAGTATACAGTAAGTAGAAAAAAACCTCCCTTTCGACCAAAGTGAAAGAAAGTTTTAAAGTGAGAATATAATTTTCCTCATGGGCATTGTCTACTTTAGAAAAACTACTACAGAACATGCCTGTGACTATAGACTTGTAGTTCAGGCCACCGAAGATTAGAGATGAGACTTGGGCACTCCCTTGACTTGCATCCTCTGGTCTGCTTGAACACAAACCAGGAGGAAAAGAAAGCTCGGCATCAGAAGCAATGGGTGGCAGGCCTATTAATGGCTGATCTGTACAGTGATCTGCCCTCAAGCAGACCCAACAGGCCAGTCCACTGCAGTGGCTTTCAATGTGGTAAGCATGGGCTTCAGCAGAAGTCAGCTTGTGAAGAGCCCTGGCAGCTCTGCCAAGAGTTGGATCACTGGAAATGGGCCTGCCCTGGAGTCGAAGGATGCCCAGGTCAGAGCCACAGATCTTATTGGCTCTATGCTGAAAAGCCCTTCACTCAGCCCAACTTCCAAAGTGACCACTGCAGCTGAGGAGATGGTAAGGAAGGGTCAGCAACATTGCAGGCAGAACTGTAAATTTCTTGTTAGAGATGCCACCTGCCTTTACCTGGCCAGCTCTCCTCCCAGGCCAGCCAAGGAATGAAAGTCAACAGAGTGCCTTCCCCTAGGAGGTTCACACCTCCCTTAGGATATACCCCATGTGAAGAGATAGATAGGTCTGGGCCTCTTAACTTACAAGGCCTAAAGCCCACCAGATTATTATCAAGCCCCTTCTATCAGGTTCTATTTGCCTCTCAATCAGAAAAATTACTTGTAGCTTAGACAGCACCTTTCTTAGCTCCTCTAATAATGACTCTGTCCTTTGTTCTAGGCCCTGTCTAGTGCACTTGGGCCTCATTCCTTCGTAATCATAACCTCTACTCTACCACCAATGGCTCTACTCCCAACCTGTGTGTACTGATGGTCCTCTTCCCCACTTCATGCTGTATAATTGTTCAAACCTGGTAAATGCCACTCTTAGGATCCTTGATTACTATCCTCACTCTGTCTTTTATGACCTTGTCTAAATATGATCAGAGTCGGCAAACTTGGAAGCTTCCATAGCCTTGGCAACTCATGACGACATCCTAGGGTGGTTACTGTCACCATAAACTAGAGTGTCAATTTGTCGGGTCAACAACAGGAGCCACTGTGCACTTGATCTTCATGTGGGATCTCTGTCCTTAATGTGCTGTCCATTGTGATTTAATGCTATAACTAGTACTCAAACAGTATGTTTCACTTTGTGTTTCTATGTGGGTGCAAACTGTTGAAATCTTTATACTAAATTGATCTTCTGTATATAAAGAGAATTGAAAATGAATCTTGATGCAAATGTAAGAGGAGAGGGAGCGGGAGAGGGGAGGGTTGCGGGTGGGAGGGAAGTTATGGGGGGGAAGCCACTGTAATTCATAAGCTGTACAATGGAAATTTATATTCATTAAATAAAAGTTAAAAAAAAATCGAAAAAAAATAAATGTTCCCAAATAAAAAAAAAAAAACTTTCAAAACAATAAGTCCTTCGATAATATCCAGAAAACACAATCACAGGGGCTGTGGCAATATCTGGGATTGAGTTGGCCAAAACACAAGCGGTTTCATCCAGTCACATCCGGAAAAAGTGGTGTGGAATTCGTATGCAATGGACTGAGAAAATTACAGTGAAAGTGGTTTTGGAGAAAAGAAAAGTCTTTTCGTTAGGCAAGTGCATAAAATGTCATGTATACAAACAGAAATATCATGTTTGTTTGCCGCAGATCCTCTAGCTTTCTCCCTTGAAAATAGGAATGTGTAGAGCTGGTTTCTCCATGTGGAACCAGTGAGTATTTCCCAGTACAAAAAATGTTCCCTGATAAAAAAAAAAACTTTCAAAACAATAAATCCTTCGATAATATCCAGAAAACACAAACACAGGGGCTGTGGCAATCTGCGATTGAGTTAGCCAAATAAAACCAGATATTTCTGGTTTCATCCAGTCATTTCCGGACAAAGTGGTGTGGAATACGTATGCAATGGACCAAGAAAATCACAGTAAAAATGGTTTTGGAAAAAAAGCAAAATCTTTTCGTTAGGCAACTGCATAAAATACCATGTATACAAACAGAAATATAATGATTTTTTGTCGCAGTTCCTCTAGCTTTCTCACTAGAAAATACGAATGTATAGAGCTGGTGTCTCCATGTGGAACTCATTAGAGTTTCCCAGTACAAAATTAAATGTTCCCTAATTAAAAAAAATATCAAAACAATAAAGTCCTTCGATAATATCCAAAAAACACAAACACAGGGGCTGTCGCAATATCTGGGATTCAGTTAGCCAAAACACAACCAGATATTTCCGGTTTCATCCATGCATATCCTGACAACGTGGTGTGGAATTGATATTTAATGGACAGACAAAATCACAGTAAAAATGGTTTTGGAGAAAAGCAAAGTCTTTTCGTTAGGCAAATGCATAAAATGCCATCTACACAAACAGAAATATCATGTTTGTTTGCCACAGTTCCTATAGCTTTCTCCTTGGAAGATACGAATGTGTAAAGCTGATGTCTCCATGTGCAACCAATTAGAGTTTCCCAGTACAAAATTAAATGTTCCCTGATTAAAAAAATATCTTAAAAACAATAAAGTCCATCGATAATATCCAGAAAAAACAAACACAGGGGCTGTCGCAATATCTGGGATTCAGTTAGCCAAAACACAACCGGATATTTCTGGTTTCATCCAGTCATATCCGGACAAAGTGGTGTGGAATTCGTATGTAATGGACTGAGAAAATCACAGTAAAAATGGTTTTGGAGAAAGCAAAGACTTTTCGTTAGTCTAATGCATAAAATGCCATCTACACAAACAGAAATATCATTTTTGTTTGCCGCAGTTCCTATAGCATTCTCCCTACAAAATACGAATGTGTAGAGCTGGCATCTACATGTGGAACCAATTAGAGTATCCCAGTACAAAATTAAATGTTCCCTGATTAAAAATAATCTTTCAACACAATAAAGTCCTTCGATAATATCCAGAAAACACAAACACAGAGGCTGTCCCAATATCTGGATATCAGTTAGCCAAAACACAACCGGATATTTCCGGTTTCATCCACTCATATCCGGACAAAATGGTGTGGAATTGATATTTAATGGATAGTCAAAATAACATTAAAAATGGTTTTGGAGAAAAGCAAAGTATTTTCGTTAGGCAAATGCATAAAATGCCAACTACACAAACAGAAATATCATGTTTGTTTGCCGCAGTTCCTCTAGCTTCTCCCTGGAAGATATGAATGTGTAAAGTTGATGTCTCCATGTGGAACCAATTAGAATTTCCCAGTACAAAATTCAATGTTCCCTGATTAAAAAAATTTTTTTCAACACAATAATGTCCTTCGATAATATCCAGAAAACACAAACACAGAGGCTGTCGCAATATCTGGATATCAGTTAGCCAAAACACAACAGGATATTTCTGCTTTCATCCAGTCATATCCGGACAAAGTGGTGTGAAATTCGTATGCAATGGACCCAGAAAATCACAGTAAAAATGGTTTTGGAGAGAAGCAAAGTCTTTTCGTTAGGCAAGTGCATAAAATGTCGTGTATACAAACAGAAATATCATGTTTGTTTGCCGCAGATCCTCTGGCTTTCTTGCTAGAAAATACGAATGTGTAGACCTGGTGTCTCCATGTGGAACCAATTAGTTTCACAGTACAAAATTAAATGTTCCCTGATTAAAAAAAACTTTCAAAAAAATAAAGTCCATCAACAATATCCAGAAAACACAAACAGAGGATCTGTGGCAATATCTGTGATTGAATTAGCCAAAACAAACCAGATATTTCCGGTTTCATCCAGTCATATCCGGAGAAAGTGCTGGGGAATTCGTATATAACGGACTGATAAAATTACAGTAAAAATGGTTTTGGAGAAAAACAAAGACTTTTCTTTAGGCAAGTGCATAAAATGCCATCTACACAAACAGAAATATCATGTTTGTTTGCCGCAGTTCCTATAGCTTTCTCACTGGAAGATATGAATGTGTAAAGCTGATGTCTCCATGTGGAACCAATTAGAGTTTCCCAGTACAAAATTCAATATTCCCTAATTTAAAAAAAAATTTCAACACAATATATCCTTCGATAATATCCAGAAAACACAAACACAGAGGCTGCGACAGTATCTGGGATTCAGTTAGCTAAAACAAAACCGGGTATTTCCTGTTTCATCCAGTCATATCCGGACAAAGTGGTGTGGAATTAATGCAATAGACAAGCAAAAACACAGTAAAAATGGTTTCGGAGAAAAGCAAAATCTTTTTGTTAGGCAAATGCATAAAATGTCATCGATATGTTTGTTTGCCAAGTTCCTATAGTTTTCTCCTAGAAAATACGAATGTGTAGAGCTGGTGTCTCCATGTGGAACCAATCAGAGTTTCCCAATACAAAATTAAATGTTCCCTGATTAAAAAAAATCTTCAAAAACAATGAAGTCCATCTATAATATCCAGAGAACACAAACACAGAGTCTGCGGCAATATCCGTGATTGAGTTAGCGAAAACACAACCGGATATTTCCGGTTTCATTCAGTCATATCCGGACAAAGTGGTGTGGAATTCGTATGCAATGGACCCAGACAATCACAATAAATATGTTTTGGGGTAAAGCAAAGTCTTTTCGTTAGGCAAGTGCATAAAATGTCATCTATACATGCAGAAATATCATGTTTGTTTGCCGCAGTTCCTCTAGTTTTCTCCTAGAAAATACGAATGTGTAGAGCTTGTGTCTCCATGTGGAACGAATCAGAGTTTCCCAGTACAAAATTAAATGTTCCCTGATTAAAAAAAACATTAAAAACCATAAAGTCCATCGATAATATCCAGAATGCACAAACACAGAGGCTGCGTCAATATCTGGGATTCGGTTAGCCAAAACAAAACCGGATATTTCCGGTTTCATTCACTCATTTCCGGACAAAGTGGTTTGCAATTCCTATGCAAAGGAAAGAATAAATCACAGTAAAAAAAGTTTTGGAGAAAAGCAACCTATTTTCATTAGGCAAATGCATAAAATGCCATTTACACAAATAAAATATCATGTTTGTATGCCGCAGTTCCTCGAGCATTCTCCCTGGAAGATATGAATGTGTAAACCTGATGTCTCCATGTGGAACGAACCAGAGTTTCCCAGTACAAAATTAAATGTTTCCTGATAAAAAAAAATCTTTCAAAGCAATAAAGTCCTTCGATTTTATCCAGAAAACGAAACACAGAGGCTGTCGTAATATCTGGATATCAGTTAGCCAAAACAAAACCGGATATTTCCGATTGCATCCAGTCATATCCGGACAAAGTGGTGTGGATTTCGTATGTAATGGACTGAGAAAATCACAGTAAAAATGGTTTTGGGGAAAAGCAAAGTCTTTTCGTTAGGCAAGTGCATAAAATGTCATGAATAGAAACAGAAATATCATGTTTCTTTGCCACAGTTCCTATAGTTTTCTCCTAGAAAATATGAATGTGTAGAGCTGGTCTGTCCATGTGGAACCAGTGAGTGTTTCCCAGTACAAAATTAAATGTTCCCTGATAAAAAACATTCAAAACAATAAAGTCCATTGATAATATCCACAAAACAGAAACACAGAGGCTGTCGCAATATCTGGGATTCAGTTAGCCAAAACACAACCGCATTTCCAGTTTAATCCAGTCATATCCGGACAAAGTGGTGTGGAATTCGTATGCAATGGACTGAGAAAATTGGAGTGAAAATGATTTTGGAGAAAAGCAAAGTCTTTTCGTTAATCAAGTGCATAAAATGCCATCTATACAAACAGAAACATCATGTTTGTTTGCCACAGGTCCCCTAGCATTCTCCCTAGAAAATGCGAAGTTGTAGAGCTTCTGTATCCATGTGGAACCACTGAGTGTTTCCCAGTACAAAATCAAATGTTCCCTGATAAAAAAAAAAAAAAAACTTTCAAAACAGTAAAGTCCATCGATAATATCCAGAAAACTCAAACACAGTAGCTGCGGCAATATCAGGGATATAGCTAGCCAAAACACAACCGCAATCTTTCCGGGTTCATCCAGTGATATCCGGACAAAGTGGTGTGGAATTCGTATGCAATGGACCCAGAAAATCACAGTAAAAATGATTTTGGAGAAAAGCAAAGTCTTTTCGTTATGCAAGTGCATAAAATGTCATGTATACAAAGAGAAATATCATGCTTGTTTGCCACAGTTCCTCTAGCTTTCTCCTAGAAAATACGAATGTGTAGAGCTGGTGTCTCCATGTGGAACCAATTAGAGTTTCCCAGTACAAAATTAATTGTTCCCTGATAAAAAAAATAAAAACCTTTCAAAACAATAAAATCCATCGATAATACCTAGAAATCACAAACAAAGGGGCTGTGGCAATACTGGGATTGAGTTAGCCAAAACAAAACCGGATATTTCCGGTAACATGCAGTCATATCTGGACAAAGTGGTGTGGAATTCGTATGCAATGGACCGAGAAAATCACAGTAAATATGGTTTTTGAGAAAAGCAAACTCTTTTCATTAGGAAAGTGGATAAAATGCCATCTATTCAAACAGAAATATCATGATTTTTTGCCAAAGTTCCTACAGATTTCTCCCAGAAAATACGAATGTGTAGAGCTTGTGTCTCCATGTGGAGCCAATTAGAGTTTCCCAGTATAAAATAAAATGTTCCGGGAAAAAAAAAAACTTTCAAAACTATAAAGTCCTTCGATAATATCCAGAAAACACAAACACAGGGGCTGTTTCAATATCTGGGATTCAGTTAGCCAAAACACAACTGCATATTTCAGGTTTCATCCAGTCATATCCAGAAAAAGTGGTGTGGAATTCGTATGCAATGGACTGAGAGAATTACAGTGAAAGTGGTTTTGGAGAAAAGCAAAGTATTTTCGTTAGGCAAGTGCATAAAATGTGATGTATATAAATAGAAATATCATGTTTGTTTGCCGCAGTTCCTCTTGCTTTCTTCCTAGAAAATATGAATGTGTAGTGCTGGTGTCTCCATGTCAAACCAATTAGAGTTTCCCAGTACAAAATTAAATGTTCCCTGGAAAAAAAAAACTTTAAAACAATAATGTCCATTGATAATATCCAGAAAAAACAAACACAGGGGCTGTGGCAATATTTGGGATTCAGTTAGCCAAAACACAACCGCTAATTACGGTTTCTTCCAGTCACATAAGGAAAAAGTAGTGTGGAATTCGTATGCAATGGCACGAGAAAATCACAGTAAAAATGGTTTTGGAGAAAAGCAAAGACCTTTCGTTAGGCAAGTGCATGAAAAATCATGTATACAAACAGAAATATCATGTTTCTTTGCCGTAGTTCATCTAGCTTTCTCGCTAGAAAATACAAACGTGTAGAGCTGGTCTCCATGTGGAACCAATTGGACTTCCCCAGTACAAAATTAAATGTTCCCTGATAAAAAAAGAAAACATCCAAAACAATAAAGTCCATTGATAATATCCAGAAAACACAAACACAGGGGTGTGGCAATATCTGGGATTCAGTTAGCCAAAACAAAACCAGATATTTCCGGTTTCATCCAGTCATATCCGGACAAAGTGGTGTGGAATTTGTATGCAATGGACTAAGAAAATCACAGTAAAAATGGTTTTGGAGAAAAGCAAAGTCGTTTCGTTAGGCAAGTGCATAAAATGCCATCTATACACAGAAATATCATGTTTGTTTGCCGCAGTTCCTCTAGCTTTCTCCCTAGAAAATACGAATGTGTAGAGCTGGTGTCTCCATGTGGAACCAGTAGAGTTTCCCAGACAAAATTAAATTTCCCTGATTAAAAAGAAAACCTTTCAAAACAATAAAGTCCTTGGATAATATCCAGAAAACACTAACACAGGTGCTGTGGCAATATCTGGGATTGAGTTAGCGAAAACAAAACCGGATATTTCCGGTTTCATCCAGTCATATCCGGAAAAAGTGGTGTGGAATTCGTATGCAATGGACTGAGAGAATTACAGTGAAAGTGGTTTTGGAGAAAAGCAAAGTATTTTCGTTAGGCAAGTGCATAAAATGTGATGTATATAAATAGAAATATCATGTTTGTTTACCACAGTTCCTCTAGCTTTCTCGCTAGAAAATACGAAAGTGTAGTGCTGGTGTCTCCATGTGGAACCAATTAGAGTTTCCCAGTACAAAATTAAATGTTCCCTGATAAAAAAAAAGAAAACATTCAAAACAATGAAGTCCATTGATAATATCCAGAAAACACAAACACAGGGGTGTGGCAAGATCTGAAATTCATTTAGCCAAAACACAACCGCATATTTCTGGTTTCATCCACTCAAATCCTGACAAAGTGGTGTGGAATTCGTATGCAATGGCACGAGAAAATCACAGTAAAAATGGATTTGGAGAAAAGCAAAGACCTTTCGTTAGGCAAGTGCGTGAAATGTCATGTATACAAACAGAAATATCATGTTTGTTTGCCGTAGTTCTTCTAGCTTTCTCGCTAGAAAATACGAACATGTAGAGCTGGTATCTCCATGTGGAACAAATTAGAGTTTCCCAGTACAAAATTAAATGTTCCCTGATAAAAAAAGAAAACATTCAAAACAATAATGACCATTGATAATATCCAGAAAACACAAACACAAGGGTGTGGCAATATCTGGGATTCAGTTAGCCAAAACAAAACCAGATATTTCCGGTTTCATCCAGTCATATCCGGACAAAGTGGTGTGGAATTTGTATGCAATGGACTGAGAAAATCACAGTAAAAATGGTTTTGGAGAAAAGCAAAGTTGTTTCGTTAGGCAAGTGCATAAAATGTCATGTAAACAAACAGAAATATCATGTTTGTTTGCCGCAGTTCCTCTAGCTTTCTCCTAGAAAATACGAATGTGTAGAGGTGGTGTCTCCATGTGGAACCAGTGAGTGTTTCCAAGTACAAAATTAATTTCCATGATAAAAAAATAAACCTTCAAACAATAAAGTCCTTTGATAATATCCAGAAAACACAAACACAGGGGCTGTTGAAATATCTTGGATTGAGTTAGCCAAAACAAAACTGGATATTTCCGGTTTCATCCAGTCATATCCGGACAAAGTAGTGTGTAATTCGTATGCAATAGACTGAGAAAATCACAGTAAAAATTGTTTTTGAGAAAAGCAAAGTCTTTTCGTTAGGAAAGAGCATAAAATGTCATATATACAAACAGAAATATCATGTTTGTTTGCTGCAGTTCCTCCAGATTTCTCCTGGAAAATATGAATGTGTATAGCTGGAGTCTCCATGTGGAACCAATTAAAGTTTGTCAGTACAAAATTAAATGTTCCCTAACAAAAAACATTCAAAACAATAAAATACTTCGATAATATCCAGAAAACCCAAACACAGGGGCTGTGGCTATATCTAGGACTGAGTAGCCAAAACACAACCGCATATTTCCGGTTTCATCCAGTCATATCCGGACAAAGTATTGTGCAATTCGTATCAAATGGACAGAGATTAACACAGTGAAAATGGTTTTGGAGAAAAGCAAAGTCTTTTCGTTAGGCAAGTGCATAAAATGCCATCTATACACAGAAATATCATGATTGTTTGCCGCAGTTCCTCTAGCTTTCTCCCTAGAAAATACGAATGTGTAGAGCTGGTGTCTCCATGTGGAACCAATTAGAGTTTCCCAGACAAAATTAAATTTCCCTGATAAAAAAAAAAAAAACATTTCAAAACAATAAAGTCCTTGGATAATATCCAGAAAACACAAACACAGAAGCTGTTGCAATAACTGGGATTCAGTTAGCCAAAACAAAACCGGATATTTCCGGTTTCATCCAGTCATATCCGGAAAAAGTGGTGTGGAATTCGTATGCAATGGACTGAGAGAATTACAGTAAAAATGGTTTTGGAGAAAAGCAAAGACCTTTCGTTAGGCAAGTGCATGAAATGTCATGTATACAAACAGAAATATCATGTTTTTTTGCCGTAGTTAATCTAGTTTTCTCGCTAGAAAATACGAATGTGTAGTGCTGGTATCTCCATGTGGAACCAATTAGAGTTTCCCAGTACAAAATTAAATGTTCCCTGATAAAAAAAAAGAAAACATTCAAAACAATGAAGTCCATTGATAATATCCAGAAAACACAAACACAGGGGTGTGGCAATATCTGGGATTCAGTTAGCCAAAACAAAACCAGATATTTCCGGTTTCATCCAGTCAGATCCAGACAAAGTGGTGTGGAATTTGTACACAATGGACTGAGAAAATCACAGTAAAATGGTTTTGGAGAAAAGCAAAGTCGTTTCGCTAGGCAAGTGCATAAAATGTCATGTAAACAAACAGAAATATCATGTTTGTATGCAGCAGTTCCTCTAGCTTTCTCCTAGAAAATACGAATGTGTAGAGGTGGTGTTTCCATGTGGAAACAATTAGAGTTTCCAAGTACAAAATTAATTTCCATGATAAAAAAATAAACCTTCACACAATAAAGTCCTTCGATAATATCCAGAAAACACAAACACAGGTGCTGTGGCAAGATCTGGGATTGAGTTAGCCAAAACAAAACCGGATATTTCCGGTTTCATCCAGTCATATCCGGACAAAGTAGTGTGGAATTCATATGCAATAGACTGAGAAAATCACAGTAAAAATTGTTTTTGAGAAAAGCAAAGTCTTTTCGATGGACAAGTGCATAAAATGTCATATATACAAACAGAAATATCAGGTTAGTTTTCCGCAGTTACTCTAGATTTCTCCTAGAAATTATGAATGTGTAGAGCTGGTGTCTCCATGTGGAACCAATTAAAGTTTCCCAGTACAAAACTAAATGTTCCCTCACAGAAAAAAATTTCATAACAATAATTTCCATTGATGATATTCATAAAACACAAACACAGGGGCTGTGGCAATATCGGAAATTTTGTTAGCCAAAACAAAACCGGATATTTCCGGTTTCATCCAGTCATATCTGGACAAAGTGTTGTGGAATTCGTATGCAATGGACCGAGAAATTCACAGTGAAAATGGTTTTGGAGAAAAGCAAAGTCTTTTCGTTAGGCAAGTGCAAAAAATGCCATCTATATAAACAGAAATATCATGATTGCCGCAGTTCCTCTAGCTTTCTCGCTAGAAAATACGAATGTGTAGAGCTGGTGTCTCCATGTGGAATCACTGAGTGTTTCCCAGTACAAAACTAAATGTTTCCTGATAAATAACGTTTCAAAACAATAAAGTCCTTCGATAATATCCAGAATACACAAACACAGAGGCTGTCGCAATATCTTGGATTGAGTTAGCTAAAACATAAGCGGATATTTCGGCTTTCATCCAGTCATATCCTGACAAAGTCGTATGGAATACGTATGCCATGGACTGAGAAAATTACAGTGAAAGTGGTTTTGGAGAAAAGTCCTTTCATTAGGCAAGTGCATAAAATGTCACGTGTACAAACAAAAATATCAAGTTTGTTTGCTGCAGTTCCTCTAGTTTTCTCCCCAGAAAATATGAATGTGTAGAGCTGGTGTCTCCATGTGGAACCAATTAGAATTTTCCAGTCCAAAATTTAATGTTCCCTGATAAAAATCATTCAAAACAATAAAGTCCTTCGATAATATCCAGAAAATACAAACACAGAGTGTGTCGCAATATCTGGGATTCAGCTAGCCAAAACAAAACCGCATATTTCTGCTTTCATCCACTCATATCCAGGCAAAGTGGTGTGGAATTCGTATGCAATGGACCAAGAAAATCCCAGTAAAAATTGTTTTGGAGAAAAACAAAGTCTTTTCGTTAGGCAAGTGCATAAAATGTCATGTATACAAACAGAAATATCATGTTTGCTTGTCGCAGTTCCTCTAGCTTTCTCGCTAGAAAATACGAATGTGTAGAGCTGGTGTCTCCATGTGGAAACAGTGAGTGTTACACAGTACAAAATTAAATATTCCCTGATAAAAAAAACTTTCAAACAATAATGTCCATTGATATTATCCAGAAAACACAAACAGAGGGGCTGTGGCAATATCTGTGATTCAGTTAGCCAAAACACAACCGCATATTTCTGGATTCAACCACACATATCCGTACAAAGTGGTGAGGAATTCGTATGCAATGGACGGACTTAAGCACAGAAAAATGGATTTGGAGAAAAGCAAAGTCTTTTAGTTAGGCAAGTGCAAAAAATGTCATGTATACATACAGAAATATCATGTTCGTTTGCTGCAGTTCCTCTATATTAATCCCTAGAAAATACAATGTGTAGAGCTGGTGTCTCCTTGTGGAACCAATAAAGTTTCCCAGTAAAAAATCAAATGTTACCTGACAAAAAACATTCAAAACAATAAAATACTTCGATAATATCCAGAAAACACAAACACATGGGCTGTGGCAATATCTGGAATTGAGTTAGCCAAAACAAAATCGGATATTTCCGGTTTCATCCAGTCATATCCGGACAAATTGGTGTGGAATTCGTATGCAATTGACCGAGGAAATCACAGTGAAAATGGTTTTGGAGAAAAGCAAAGTCTTTTCGTTAGACAAGTACATAAAATGCCATCTATATAAACAGAAATATGATTGTTTGCCGAATTCCTCTAGCTTTCTCAGTAGAATATACAACATGTATAGCTGGTGTGCCCATGTGGAACCAATTAAAGTTTCCCAGATCAAAATTAAATGTTTCCTGATTAAAAAAAAAAAAAAACTTTTAAAACAATAAAGTCCTTCGATAATATCCAGAAATCACAAACACAGGGGCTGTGGTAATATCTGGGACTGAGTTAGCCAAAACAAAACCAGATACTTCCATTTCATCCAGTCATATCCGGACAGAGTGGTGTGCAATTCGTATGCAATAGACTGAGAAAATTACAGTGAAAATTGTTTTGGAGAAAAGCAAAGTCTTATCATTGGGCAAGTGCATAAAATGCCATCTATACAAACAGAAATATCATGATTGTTTGCTGCAGTTCCTCTAGCTTTCTCGCTAAAAAATACGAATGTTTAGAGTTCGTGTCTCCATGTGGAACCACTGAGTGTGTCCCAGTACAAGATTAAATGATTCCTGATAAAAAAAAACTTTCAAAACAATAATGTCCATTGATAATATCCACAAAACACAAACACAGAGACTGTCGCAATCTCTGGGATTCAGTTAGCAAAAACAAAATTGCATATTTGTGGTTTAATCCACTCATATCCGGACAAGTGGTGTGGAATTAGAATGCAATGGACTGAGAAAATCACAGTAAAAATGGTATTGGAGAAAAGCAACGTCTTTTCGTTAGGCAAGTGCATAAAATGCCATCTATAGAAACAGAAATATCATGTTTGTTTGCTGCAGTTCCTCTAGTTTTCTCCCTAGAAAATACGAATCTGTAGAGCTGGTGTCTCCATGTCAAACCAATTATAGTTTTCCAGTACAAATTAAATGTTCCCTGACAAAGAAATCTTTCAATAAAATAATGTCAATTGATAATATCCAGAAAACACAAACACAGAGGCTGTGGCAATATCTGGGATTGAGTTAGCCACAACAAAACCGGATATTTCCGGTTTCATCCAGTCATATCTGGACAAACTGGTGTGGAATTCATATGCACTGGACAGACAAAATCACAGTGAAAATGGTTTTGGAGAAAAGCAACGTCTTTTCGTTAGGCAAGTGCATAAAATGTCATGTAATCAAACAGAAATATCATGTTTGTTTGCCGCAGTTCCTCTAGCTTTCTCCTAAAAAATACCAATGTGTAGAGCTGGTGTCTCCATGTGGAACCAGTGCGTGTTTCCCAGTACAAAATTAAAAGTGCCCTGATTAAAAAAGAAATTTCAAAACAATAAAGTCCTTCGATAATATCTAGAAAACACAAATACAGGGACTGTGGCAATATCTGGAATTGAGTTAGCCAAAACAAAACCGGATATTTCCAGTTTCATCCAGTCATATCCGGACAAAGTGGTATATAATTCGTATGCAATGGATAGACAAATCACAGTATAAATGGTTTTGGAAAAAATCAAAGTCTTTTCGTTAGGGAAGTGCTTAAAAATCCATATATATAAAGAGAAATATCATGTTTGTTTGCCGCAGTTCCTCTAGCTTTCTCTCTATAAAATACTTCTGTGTAGAGCTGGTGTCTCCATGTGGAACCAGTGAGTGTTTCCCAGTAAAAAATTAAATGATCACTGATAAAAAAATTTTCAAATAATAATGTCCATTGATAATATCCAGAAAACACAAACACAGGGGCTGGGGCAATATCTGGGATTGAGTTAGCCAAAACACAACCGGATATTTCCGGTTTCATCCAGTCATCTCCGGACAAAGTTGTGTGCAAATCGTATGCAATCCACTGTGAAAATTGCAGTGAAAATAGTTTTGGAGAAAAGCAGAGTCTATTCGTTAGGAAAGTGCATATAATATCATGTATACAAACAGAAATGTCATGTTTGTTTGCCGCAGTTCCTCTAGCCTTCTCCTAGAAAATACGAATGTGTAGAGCTGGTGTCTCCATGTGGAACCAATTAGAGTTTCCTAGTACAAAACTAAATGTTCCCTGATAATAAAAAACTTTCAAAAAATAGTGTCCATTGATAATATCCAGAAAACACAAACACAGGGGCTGTGGCAAGATCTGGTATTGAGATAGCCAAAACAAAACCGGATATTTACGGTTTCATCCTCTCATATCTGGACAATGTGGTCTGGAATTCATATGCCATGGAGAGAAAAAATTACAGTGAAAGTGGTTTTGGAGAAGAGGAAAGTCTTTTCGTTAGGTAAGTGCATAAAATGTCACGTATACAAACAGAAATATCATGTTTGTTTGCCGTAGTTCATCTAGGTTTCTCGCTACAAAATACGAATTTGTACAGCTGGTGTCTCCATGTGGAACCAATTAGAGTTTCCCAGTACAAAATTAAATGTTCCCTGATTAAAAAAAAAACTTTCAAAACAATAATGTCCATTGATAATATCCATAAAACACAAACACAGGATCTGTGGCAATGGACAGAAAAAAATCACAGTAAAAATGGTCTTCGAGAAAAGCAAATTCTTTTCGTTAGGCAAGTGCATAACATGTCATCTATACAAACAGGAATATCATGTTTGTTTGCCACAGGTCCTCTAGCTTTCTCCCTAGAAAATACGAATGTGTAGAGCTGGTGTCTCAATGTGGAACCAGTGAGTGTTTCCCAGTACAAAGTTAAATGTTCCCTGATAAAAAAAAAACATTCAAAACAATAAAGTCCTTTGATAATATCCAGAAAACACAAAAACATGATCTGTGGCAATATCTGGGATAGAGTTAGCCATAAAACCGGATATTTCTGGTTTCATCCACTCATATCTGGAAAAAGTGGTGTGGAATTTGTATGCAATGTACCGAGAAAACCACAGTTATAATCGTTTTGGAGAAAGCAAAGTCTTTTCGTTAGTAAAGTGCATAAAATGCCATCTATACAAACAGAAATATCATGTTAGTTTGCCGCAGTTCCTTTAGATTTCTAACCAAAAATACGAATGTGTAAAGCTGGTGTCTCCATGTGGATACAATTAGAGTTTCCCAGTACAAAATTAAATGTTCCCTGATAAAAAAAAAAACTTTTAAAACAATAAAGTCCTACGATAATATCCAGAAAACACAAACACAGAGGCTGTCCCAATAAGTTGGATTCTGTTCGCCAAAACACAAGTAGATATTTGCCCTTTTATCCAGTCATATCCGGAAAAAGTGGTGTGGAATTCTTATGCAATGGACCGAGAAAATCACAATAAAAATTGTTTTTGAGAAAAGTAAAGTCTTTCGTTAGGCAAGTGCATAAAATGTCATGTATACAAACAGAAATATCATGTGTGCTTGCCACAGTTCCTCTAGCTTTCTCCCTAGAAATACGAATATGTAGAGCTGGTGTCTCCATGTGGAACCAATTAGAATTCCCCAGTACAAAATTAAATGTTCCCTCATAAAAAACATTATAAACAATAAAGTCCTACGATAATATCCAGAAAACACAAACACAGGGGCTGTTTCAAAATCTGGGATTCAGTTAGCCAAAACACAAGCGGATATTCCCCCTTTCATCCAGTCATATCCGGAAAAAGTGGTGTGAAATTCGTATGCAATGGACTTAAAAATTGCAATGAAAATGGTTTTGGAGACAAGCAAAGTCTTTTCGTTAGGCAAGTGCATAAAATGTCATCTATACAAACAGAAATATCATGTGTGTTTGCCGGAGTTCCTCTAGCATTCCCAGGACAATAAGAATGTGTAGAGCCGATTTCTCCATGTGGAACTAATTAGTGTTTCACAGTACAAAATTAAATGTTCCCTGATTAAATAAATTTCAAAACAATAAAGTACTTCGATAATATCCAGACATCACAAACACAGGTGCTGAGGCAATATCTGGGATTGATTTAGCGAACACAGAACCGGATATTTCCGGTTTCATCCAGTCATATCCGGACAAAGTGGTGTAGTATTCGTATGCAATGGACCGAGAAAATCACAGTAAAAATGGTTTTGGAGAAAAGCAAAGTCTTTTCGTTAGCCAAGTGCATAAAATATCATGTATATAAACAGAAATATCATGTTTGTTTGCCTCAGTTCCTCTAGGTTTCTCGCTAGAAAATACGAATGTGTATAGCTGGTTTCTCCATGTGGAACCAATTAGAGTTTCCCAGTACAAAATTAAATGTTCCCTGATTAAAAAAAACATTCAAAACAATAAATTCCATTGATAATATCCAGGAAACCCAAACACAGGGGCTGTGGCAATATCTGGGATTGAGTTAGCCAAAACAAAACGGGATTTATCCGGTTTCATCCAGTCATATCAGGACAAAGTGGTGTGGAATTCGTATGCAATGGACAGACAAAATCACAGTAAAAATGGTTTTGGAGAAAAGCAAAGTCTTTTCTTTAGGCAAGTGCATAAATTGCCATCTATATAAACAGAAATATCATGATTGTTTGCCGTAGTTCCTCTAGCTATCTCCCTCGAAAATACGAATGTGTAGAGCTGGTGTCTCCATGTCGAACCAATTAGAGTTTCCCAGTGCAAAAATAAATGTTCCCTGAGAGCGGCAAGATGGCTGAATAGGCAGGGAGCACACTATTAGTCCGGGGGGAGAGAAAGTTTAATATAAGTGGAGATACTGAAGGGTCAAGGAAGAGTAAGGGAAGAAACAGCAGCGGAAACTCTTCCGGAACTAGTGATTCACAGTGGACCTGCGTGGAGAGCGTGAGAGCCCAAGTTCGGGACACCAGCGGGAGACTCCACACACCAGCGCTGGAACGCGAGGTGAGCCGAACCTCAATAGCCCGAGATACCAGCGGACAAGCGGAAAGAGGAGGCTAGAGGGAACGAGGCTTGAAACTCCGTGGGGAGAAATTCACCAGGCTAACTAGAAGAGAGAGAGGAAAAAAATTAAAAAAAGTGACCAATACGGACACAAGTTTCACTCTCTCCGCTCACCTCTCAAAGGCGAGCAAGACAGAGCAGGCGCCGTTTTCGACATACGTCATAAGCAGGGCGACCTCAGATCTGCACCGGGCCTGAGCCTAGCAGAAACACCGGACTCTGGGGGGAGGGATGAAATAACAGGAGATTCGGATCTAACTTGGCAACCCAGTGGGAGACTGCAGGAGAATTGGAGCCCACACTGAGGGCAGCAGAGATTCCCTGTGTGGTCCTTGGGAAAGAGCTTCTGATCTCTGGCTCCTGTGGGTATATCATTTGCCTGCCAACTACCTCCAATTACGTTCAGCTGTGCGGAATAACTTCCCTTTTGAATCAAAAAAAGAAAGAGAGATTTACCACACCTAACCTGGGAGTGTCATCTTTGACACACCCTCAACCCTGAGGAATCAAACACAGCTCTCAGTCCACACTCATCTCAAGCCTCTAAGGCTCCACTGAAAGCAGACAGTCCACTTAATATAGAGCCATAGTGTAACAAGAAAAAACACCACAGTGAAGAAACCAAATATCTCCAACATGCCAAACAACACACGCAAAAACCGAGGTAACAAGAACAAGGAAGACTCTATGACGCCCCCAAATGAAAAAGACACCCCAATTCAAGATTATGAAGATGATGAGATCGAAGAAATGCAAGAAGCAGATCTCAAAAATTGATAAGAACATTAAGAGTTCTCAAAAACAAATTCTTGAACTACAGAAATCCTTAATGGGCAAGATAGAAAATCTCTCTGGTGAAAATGAAATATTAAGGAGGAATCAAAATGAAATGAAACAACTATTGGAACAAGAAACTCTGATAATGACGAGAAATCATAATGAGCGAAGCAGAAGAGAGAATATCAGACTTAGAAGACAGAGAACAGGAAAGGAAACAGGCAAACCAAAGAAAAGAAGAAGAAATTAGAAATCTAAAAAATATTGTCGGGAATCTACAGGATACTATTAAAAAACCCAACATTCGGGTTCTAGGAGTTCCTGAAGGCATGGAGAGTAAGAAAGGATTAGAAGGCATTTTCAGTGACATACTAGCAGAAAATTTCCCAGGTTTGGAGAAGGACAGAGGCATCTTAGTACAGGAAGCTTATAGAACCCCTAATAAACATGACCAAAAGAGATCCTCACCACGACAAGTTGTAATCAAACTCACCACAGTGAAACATAAAGAAAAGATCATAAAATGTGCAAGAGAGAAACGTCAGATTACTCTTAGAGGATCTCCAATTAGAGTCACAGCAGACTTCTCATCAGAAACCCTACAAGCTAGAAGGGAATGGCGAGACATAGCCCAGGTGCTAAGAGAGAAAAACTGCCAGCCCAGAATACTATATCCTGCAAATCTCTCATTTGTGAATGAAGGTGAAATTAAGACTTTTCATGTCAAACAGAAACTGAAAGAATCTGTTGCCACTCATCCTGCCCTGCAAAAGATGCTTAAAGATGTGTTACACACAGAAACACAGAAACACGGTCACCAATATGAAAGAAGGTAAAGGAAGGAAACCTCATAGCAAAAGATCACAGGAAGCTCAATTTCTCTTTGACATAGAATTAAACTCTGATGCTCTGTTAAAGCAATGTGTTAAAGTAATCTATTATGTTCTCTTGATGTCTGTTCAATTCTAATTGTTCAAAAACAGCTGAATTTTTATTAAGAGCTATGGGTTATTTAAATATGTGCTTATTTTCAAAGATTTGAATAATCACCTTGTAACAATGATCAAATTTGGTCTATGTTATGTCATTATTTTAAGGAATCTTATTTCAACCAGATATTTTGGATTTTGAGCCTTCTTGGCATTCTTGACAGGCATTCAAAAAATCAAAGTTTCAAACAATCTGGTCTCTAAAATTTCCAGGAAATCCTGGACTTTGGTTTTTCCAGTTTGGGCCCAACTGAAATAACTGAAGGACCTATATCTCTCATCTTATAGAGACACCAACTAATCAGTCTATTTGGATTATATTAGAAGGATTGTCAAGATGTGATGTGGTACCAGACTTTATGTTTCTATAATGGAAAATGCTATTAATACAAATGTTTGAGAATTAAAAAGTCTAATGATCTTGTGTTACTAGACATGATAGTTATCTCAATGAGAAAGCCCCAGAGGCCTAAACGGTTAAGTACTTGTAAAATCCTACAGGTGCTTTCAAAAATACTGTGAAGTAAGCAAGTGCCTCTTGTTGGTTGATGAGTTTATAATTTTAAACATGGCGACTTAAAGTCTTTTGTCATCCATAGTTATATATGATGTGCTGCTCATAAAACTAAAGTGTTGTTGGTTCTGTGTTTAGCTGTCCTCCTATAGGTTCCTATGGACTTTTTCCAGCCACTTTTATTGTATTCAGTACTTTGGGATGGCTCTGTAAACAGATGAAGCCAATAATGTATTACCAGTACCAACTGAGAGAAAGTATGGTTAACTGAGGTGACTAAAAACAAAAAGCAATTGAAATCAATTGGCAATCTACAAAAAGAGTTAAAGATTTTAAAAGCCATTATTAAAATTGCTATATTGGTCTATTATGCTATGTTATATGTGTGTACATATTGTATGTCCACATGGGGAAATGTTATTAAGAGATTTATTTTAAATGGCTTATAGATAAGATTGTCCATAAATTTAAGCTGCTAAAATCAATCAAAGATACATTTTAATTTGTGTGACCTGAATCTGTGTATCATATGTTTTAAAGGTGTTGGTAGAAAGAAAGTAAAAACATTTTAGATGGTTGTGCTTAAGTTTACTGGCTAAACAAACTACACCATGTTAGATATTTAAGAGGTGTTTTCAAAAACATGATTCTTAAAATTTATAGAAGGCATTGGACCTTCTGGTAAATGTTTTCTTAAGTTGTTATCTAGTGGTTGAAATGGTTTGCTAAGTATTCATGTGATATTGCTATTGTCAACAAGCGATCTAGGACTTGCTCCCTCATTTCTCTATTCTAAGCCCAACTTGTTCTTTCATTTCTCTATTCTCTTCAAGGTAGGAAACGAATTCTATTATAAAGGAATCAGTAGGATGCACAATTTAATCTTTAGAGCTTATAAAAGAGATGGCTAACATTTTTCTGTAATAGCATAGCCAAAATAAGAACTTAAATAATAATCTCATAGCTAGATTCACTTTGCCATCAGTGAAGTATACAGTAAGTGGAAAAAACCACCCTTTCAGACCAAAGGGAAAGAAAGTTTTAAAGTGAGAATATAATTTTCCTCATGGGCATTGTCTACCTTAGAAAAACTACTACAGAACATGCCTGTGACTATAGACTTGTAGTTCAGGCCACCGAAGATTAGAGATGAGACTTGGGCACTCCCTTGACTTGCATCCTCTGTTCTGGTTTAACACAAACGAGGAGGAAAAGAAAGCTCGGCATCAGAAGCAATGGGTGGCAGGCCTATTAAAGGCTGATCTGTACAGTGATCTGCCCTCAAGCAGACCCAACAGGCCAGTCCACTGCAGTGGCTCTCAATGTGGTAAGCCTGGGCTTCAGCAGAAGTCAGCTTGTGAAGAGCCCTGGCAGCTCTGCCAAGAGTTGGATCACTGGAAATGGACCTGCCCTGGAGTCGAAGGATGCCCAGGTCAGAGCCACAGATCTTATTGGCTCTAAGCGGAAAAGCCCTTCACTCAGCCCAACTTCCAAAGTGACCACTGCAGCTGAGGAGATGCTAAGGAAGGGTCAGCAACATTGCAGGCAGAACTGTACATTTCTTGTTAGAGATGCCACCTGCCTTTACCTGGCCAGCTCTCCTCCCAGGCCAGCCAAGGAATGAAAGTCAACAGAGTGCCTTCCCCTAGGAGGTTCACACCTCCCTTAGGATATACCCCATGTGAAGAGATAGATAGGTCTGGGCCTCTTAACTTACAAGGCCTAAAGCCCACCAGATTATTATCAAGCCCCTTCTATCAGGTTCTATTTGCCTCTCAATCAGAAAAATTACTTGTAGCTTAGACAGCACCTTTCTTAGCTCCTCTAATAATGACTCTGTCCTTTGTTCTAGGCCCTGTCTAGTGCACTTGGGCCTCATTCCTTCATAATCATAACCTCTACTCTACCACCAATGGCTCTACTCCCAACCTTTGTGTACTGATGGTCCTCTTCCCCACTTCATGCTGTATAATTGTTCAAACCTGGTAAATGCCACTCTTAGGATCCTTGATTACTATCCTCACTCTGTCTTTTATGACCTTGTCTAAATATGATCAGATTTGGCAAACCTGGAAAGCTTCCATAGCCTTGGCAACTCATGACGATAGCCTAGGGTGGTTACTGGCGCCATAAACTAGAGTGTCAATTTGTTGGGTCAACAACAGGAGCCACTGTGCACTTGATCTTCATGTGGGATCTCTGTCCTTAATGTGCTGTCCATTGTGATTTAATGCTATAACTAGTACTCAAACAGTATGTTTCACTTTGTGTTTCTATGTGGGTGCAAACTGTTGAAATCTTTATACTAAATTGATCTTCTGTATATAAAGAGAATTGAAAATGAATCTTGATGCAAATGTAAGAGGAGAGGGAGCGGGAGAGGGAGGGTTGCGGGTGGGAGGGAAGTTATGGAAGGTGGCAGCCACTGTAATCCATAACCTCTACACTGGAAATTTATATTCATTAAATAAAAGTTAAAAAAATCAAAACAAAATGTTCCCTAATAAACAAAAAATTAAAACAATAAAGCCCTTCGATAATAACCAGAAAACACAAACACAGGGGCTGTGGCAATAGCTGGGATTGAGTTAGCAAAAACAAAACCGGATATTTCTGGTTTCATCAGTCATATCCGGACAAAGTGGTGTGGAATTCGTATGCAATGGACCTAGAAAATCACAGTACAAATGGTTTTTGAGAAAAGCAAAGTCCTTTCGTTAGGCAAGTGAATAAAATGTCATGTATAGAAACAGAAATATCATGTTTGTTTGCCGCAGTTCCTCTAGCTTTCTCCTAGAAAATACGAATGTGTAGAGCTGGTGTCTCCATGTGGAACCAATTAATGTTTCCCAGTCCAAAATTATATGTTCCCTGATTAAAAAAAAACTTTCAAAACAATAAAGTCCTTCGATAACATCCAGAAAACACAAACACAGGGCCTTGGCAATATCTGGGATTGAGTTAGCCAAAACAAAACCGGATATTTCCGGTTTCATGCAGTCATATCTGGACAAAGTGTTGTGGAATTCGTATGCAACGGACTGAGAAATTTACACCAAAAATGGTTTTTGAGAAAAGCAAAGTCTTTCGTTAGGCAAGTGCATAAAATGCCATCTATACCAACAGAAATATCATGTTTGTTTGCCGCAGTTCCTCTAGCTTTCTCCTAGAAAATACGAATGTGTAGAGCTGGTGACTGCATGTGGAACCACTGATTGTTTCCCAGTACAAAATTAAATGTTCCCTGATAAAAAAAACTTTCAAAACAATAAAGTCCTTCGATAATATCCAGAAAACACAAACACAGAGGCTGTCGCAATATCTGGAATTCAGTTAGCACAAACACAACCGCATATTTCTGGTTTCATCCACTCATATCCGGACAAAGTGCTGTCGGATTCATATGCAATGGACAGCCAAAATCACAGAAAAATGGTTTTGGAGAAAAGCAAAGTATTTTAGTTAGGCAAGTGTATAAATTGTCATGTATACAAACAGAAATATCATGTTTGTTTGCCGCAGTTCCTCTAGATTTCTCCTAGCAAATACGAGTGTGTAGAGCTGGTATCTCCATGTGGAAACAATTAGAGTTTCCCAGTACAAAATTAAATGTTCTCTGATAAAAAAACATTCAAAACAATAAAGTCCATCGATAATATAAAGAAAACAAAAACACAGGGTCTGCAGCAATATCTGGGATTGAGTTAGCCAAAACAAAACCGGATGTTTCCGGTTTCATCCAGTCATATCCGGAAAAAGTGTCTTTAATTCGTATGAAATGGACCGAGAAAATCAAAGTAAAAATGGTTGTGGACAAAAGCAAAGTGTTTTCTTTAGGCAAGTGCATAAAATGTCATGTATACAAACAGAAATATCATGTTTGTTTGCCGCAGTTCCTCCAGCTTTCTCCTAGAAAATACGAATGTGTAGAGCTGGAGTCTCCATGATGAACCAATTAGAGTTTCCCAGTACAAAATTAAATGTTCCCTGATAAAAACACATTTAAAGAAATAAAGTCCTTCGATAATATCCAGAAAACGCAAACACAGAGTCTGTCGCAAAATCTGGGATTGAGTTAGCCAAAACAAAACCGGATATTTCTCCTTTCATCCAGTCATATCAGTACAAAGTGGTCTGCAATTGGTATGCAATCGACTGAGAGAATTACAGTGAAAATGGTTTTGGAGAAAAGCAAAGTCTTTTCGTTAGGCAAGTGCATAAAATCTCATGTAAACCAACAGAAATATCAAGTTTGTTTGATGCAGTTCCTGTAGTTTTCTCGCTAGAATACACAAATAGGTAGAACTGATTTCTGCATGTGGAACCAGTGAATGTTTCCCAGAACAAAATTAAATGTTCCCCTATTAAAAAAACATTCAAAACAAAAATGACAATTGATAATATCCAGAAAACACAAACACAGAGGCTGTGGCAATCTGGGATTGAGTTAGCGAAAACAAAACTGGATATTTCCGGTTTCATCCAGTCATATGCGGACAAAGTGGTGTGGAATTCCTATGCAACAGACCAAGGAAATCATAGTAAAAATGGTTTTGGATAAAAGCAAAGTCTTTTCGTTAGGCAAGTGCATAAAATGCCATCTATACAAACAGAAATATCATGTTGTTTGCAGCAGTCCTTCTAGCTTTCTCCCCAGAAAATATAAATCTGTAGAGCTTGTGTCTAAATGTCGAACCACTGATTTTATGCCAGGTCTAAATCAAATGTTCCTTGAATAAAAAAAAAGAAATACCTTTCAATTCAATAATGTCCATTGATAATTTCCAGAAAACACAAAAACACGGGCTGCGGCAACATCTGGGATTGTGGTAGCCAAAACAAAACCGGATATTTCCGGTTTCATCCAGTCATATCTGGACAAAGTGGTGTGGAATTCGTATGCAATGGACTGAGAAAATCACAATAAAAATGGTTTTGGAGAAAAGTAAAGTCCTTTCGTTAGGCAAGTGCATAAAATATCATCTATACAAACAGAAATATCATGTTTGTTTGCCGCAGTTCCTCTAGCTTTTTCCTAGATAATACGAATGTGTATAGCTGGTGTCTCCATGTGGAACCAATTAGAGTTTCCCAGTACAAAACTAAATGTTCTCTGATAAAAAAAAACGTTCAAAACAATAATGACCTTTGATAATATCCAGAAAACACAAACACAGAGGCTGTGGCAATATCTGGGATTCAGTTATCCAAAACAGAAGCGGATATTTCCAGTTTAATCCAGTCATATCTGGACAAAGTGGTGTGCAATTCGTATGCAATGCACGAAGAAAATCACACTGAAAATCGTTTTTGAAAAAATCAAAGTCTTTCCGTTAGGCAAGTGCATAAAATGTCACGTATACAAACAGAAATATCATGTTTGTTTGCCGCAGTTCCTGTAGTTTTCTCGCTAGAATACACAAATAGGTAGAACTGATTTCTGCATGTGGAACCAGTGATTGTTTCCCAGAACAAAATTCCTGATTAAAAAAAATTCAAACAATAAAGTCCTTTGATAATATCCAGAAATCACAAACACAGGGGCTGTGGCAATATCTGGGATTGAGTTAGCCAATCACAACCGGATATTTCCGGTTTCATCCACTCATATCCGGACAAAGTGGTGTGCAATTCCTATGCAATGGACAGACAAAATCACAGTAAACAGTTTTGGAGAAAAGCAAAGTCTTTTCGTTAGGCAAGTGCATAAAATGCCATCTATACAAACAGAAATATCATGATTGTTTGCCGCAGTTCCTTTAGATTTCTCCCTAGAATGTACGATTGTGTAGAGCTTGTGTCTCCATGTGGAACCAATTAGAGTTTCCCAGTGCAAAAATAAATGTCCCCGAAGATGGCGGAATAGGCAGGGAGCAAACTATTCTTCCGGGAGAAAGACAGTTTAATATAAGTGGAGATACTGCAGGGTCAAGTATGAGTAGGGGATGAAACAGCAGAGGAAACTTCCGGAACTAGTGATTCACAGTGGACCTGCGTGCAGAGCGTGGGAGCCCTAGTTCGGGACACCAGCGGCAGACTCAACACACGAGCGCTGGAACACGAGGTGAGCCGAACCTCAATAGCCCAAGACACCAGCAGGCAAGTGGAAAGAGGAGGCTAGAGGGAACGAGGCTTGAAATTCCGTGGGGAGAAATTCACCAGGCTAACTAGAAGAGAGAGAGGAAAAAAATTAAAAAAGTGACCAATACGGACATAAAGAAAAGATCCTAAAATGTGCAAGAGAGAAACGTCAGATTACTCTTAGAGGATCTCCAATTAGAGTCACAGCAGACTTCTCATCAGAAACCCTACAAGCTAGAAGGGAATGGCGAGACATAGCCCAGGTACTAAGAGAGAAAAACTGCCAGCCCAGAATACTATATCCTGCAAAGCTCTCATTTGTGAATGAAGGTGAAATTAAGACTTTTCATAGCAAACAGAAACTGAAAGAATTTGTGGCCACTCATCCTGCCCTGCAAAAGATGCTTAAAGATGTGTTACACACAGAAACACAGAAACATGGTCACCAATATGAAAGAAGGTAAAGGAAGGAAACCTCACAGCAAAAGATCGCAGGAAGCTCAATTTCTCTTCGACATAGAATTAAACTCTGATGCTCTGTTAAAGCAATGTGTTAAAGTAATCTATTATGTTCTCTTGATGTCTGTTCAATTCTAATTGTTCAAAAACAGCTGCATTTTTATTAAGAGCTATGGGTTATTTAAATATGTGCTTATTTTCAAAGATTTGAATAATCACCTTGTAACAATGATCAAATTTGGTCTATGTTATGTCATTATTTTAAGGAATCTTATTTCAACTAGATATTTTGGATTTTGAGCCTTCTTGGTATAATTGACAGGCATTCAAAAAATCAAAGTTTCAAACAATCTGGTCTCTAAAATTTCCAGTAAATCCTGGACTTTGGATGTTCCCTGATAAAAAAGAAAAAAACTTTCAAAACAATAAAATCCTTCGATAATATCCAGAAAACACAAACACAGGTGCTGTGGCAATCTGGGATTGAGTTAGCCAAAACAAAACCGGATATTTCCAGTTTCATCCAGTCATATCCGGACAAAGTGGTGTGGAATTCGTATGGAATAGACCGAGAAAATCCAAGTGAAAATGGTTTTGGAGAAAAGCAAAGTCCTTTCGTTAGGCAAGTGCATAAAATGTCATGTATACAAAGAGAAATATCATAATTGTTTGCCGCAGTTCCTCTAATTTCTCGCTAGAAAATACGAATGTGTAGAGCTGGTTTCTCCATGTGGAACCAGTGAGTGTTTCCCCGTACAAAAATAAATGTTACCTGTTAAAAAAAAATTCAAGACAATAAAGTCCATTGATAATATCCAGAAAGCACAAACACAGGGGCTGTGTCAATCTGGAATTGAGTTAGCCAAAAAAACCGGATTTCATCCAGTTTTCATTTCCGGTTTCATCCAGTCATATCCGGACAAAGTGGTGTGTAATTCGTACGCAATGGACGAAGAAAATCCCAGTAAAAATGGTTTTGGAGAAAAGCAAAGTCTTTTCGTTAGGCAAGTGCATATAATGTCATGTATAGAAACAGAAATATTATGTTTGCTTGCCGCAGTTCTTCTAGCTTTCTCCTAGAAAATACAAATGTGTAGAGCTGGTTTCTCCATGTAGAACCAATTAGAGTTTCCCAGCACAAAATTAAATGTTCCCTGATAAAAAAATATTCAAAACAATAAAGTCCTTCGATAATATCCACAAAACACAAACACAGAGGCTGTCGCAATAACTGGGATTGAGTTAGCCAATAACAACAGAATATTTCCGGTTTCATCTAGTCATATCCGGACAAAGTGGTGTGGAATTTGTATGCAATGGACCGAGAAAATGACAGTAAAAATGGATTAGGAGAAAAGCAAAGCCTTTTCGTTAGGTAAGTGCACAAAATGTCATGTATACAAACAGAAATATCATGTTTGTTTGCCGCAGTTCCCCTAGCATTCTCCCTAGAAAATACGAATATGTAGAGCTGGTGTCTCCATGTGGAACCCATTAAAGTTTCCCAATACAAAATTAAATGTTCCCTGATAATAAAAGAAACGTTCAAAACAATAAAGTCTTTCGATAATATCCAGAAATCATAAACACAGGGGCTGCGGCAATATCTGGGATTGAGTTAGCCAAAAGAAAACCGGATATTTCCGGTTTCATCCTGTCTTATCCGGACAAAGTGGTGTGGAGTTCATATGCAATGGGCCGAGAAAATCACAGTAAAAATGGTTTTGTAGAAAAGCAAATTATTTTGTTAGGCAATTCCCTAAAATGCCATCTATAAAAACAGAAATATCATGTTTGTTTGCCACAGTTCCTTTAGATTTATCCCGAGAAAATACGAATGTACAGAGCTGGTGTCTCCATGAGGAACCAAATAGAGTTTCCCAAATCAAAATTAAATGTTCTCTGATAAAGAAAAAAAATTTCAGAACAATAAATCCTTCGATAATATCCAGAAAACACAAACACAGAGGCTGTTGCAATAACTGGGATTCAGTTAGCCAAAACAAAACCGGATATTTCAAGTTTCATCCAGTCATATCCTGACAAAGTGGTGTGGAATTCGTATGCAATGGACAGACAAACTCACAGTAAAAATGATTTTGGAGAAAAGGAATGTCTTTTCGTTAGGTAAGTGCCTAAAATATCATGTACACAAACAGAAATATCATGTTTGTTTGCCGTATTTCCTCCACCTTTCTCCCTAGAAAATACGAATGTGTAGAGCTGGTGTCTCCATGTGGAACCAGTGAGTCTTTCCCAGTACAAAATTAAATGTTCCCTGATAAAAAAAAAACTTTCAAAACAATAAAATCCTTCGATAATATCCAGAAAACACAAACACAGGGGCTATGGCAATTTTGGATTGAAGTAGCTAAAACAAAAGCGGATATTTTCGCTTTCATCCAGTCATATCCGGACAAAGTGGTGTGGAATTTGTATGCAATGGACCGAGAAAATCACAGTAAAAATGGTTTAGGAGAAAAACAAAGTCCTTTCTTGAGGCAAGTGCATAAAATGTCCTGCATACAAAAAGAAATATCATGTTTGTTTGCCGCCATTCCTCTAGATTTCTCACTAGGAAATACGAATGTTTAGAGCTGGTTTCTCCATGTGGAACTAGTGAGTGTTTCCCAGTACAAAACTAAATGTTACCTGTTAAAAAAAACTTTCAAAAGAATAATGACAATAGATAATATCCAGAAAACACAAACACAGGGGCTGTTGTAATTTTGGATTGAATTAGCCAAAACACAAGCGGATATTTTCGCTTTCATCCAGTCATATCCAGACAAAGTGGTGTGGAATGCGTATGTAATAGACAGAGAATTACAGTGAAAGTGGTTTTGGAGAAAAGCAAAGTCTTTTCGTTAGGCAAGTGCATAAAATGTCATGTATACAAACAGAAATATCGTGTTTGTTTCCCGCAGTTCCTCTAGATTTCTCCCTTGAAAATAGGAATGTGTAGAGCTGTTTTCTCCATGTGGAAGCAGTGAGTGTTTCCCAGTAAAAAAAAATGTTCCCTGATTTAAAAAAAAAAAAACTTTCAAAACAATAAAAATCTTCGATAATATCCAGAAAACACAAACACAGTGACTGTGGCAATCTGGGAATGGCGCAGTTCCTTAAGATTTTTCCCCAGAACATACGAATGTGTAGAGCTGGTGTCTCCATGAGGAACCTATTAGAGTTTCCCAATTTAAAATTAAATGTTCTCTGATAAAAAAAATTTTCAAATCAATAAAGTCCTTGGAAAATATCCAGAAAACACAAACACAGAAGCTGTTGCAATAACTGGGATTCAGTTAGCCAAAACAAAACCGGATATTTCTGGTTTCATCCAGTCATATCCGGACAATGTGGTGTGGAATTCATATGCAATGGACCGAGAAAATCACAGAAAAATGGTTTTGGAGAAAAGCAAATTCTTTTCGTTTGCCAAGTGCCTAAAATATCATGTATACAAACAGAAATATCATGTTTGTTTGCTGCAGTACCATTAGCTTTCTCCTAAAAAATACGAATGTGTAGAGCTGGTTTCTCCATGTGGAACCAGTGAGTGTTTCCCAGTACAAAGTTAAATGTTTCCTGATTAAAAGAAAACTTTCAAAACAATAAAATCATTTGACAATATCCAGAAAACACAAACACAGGGGCTGCGGCAATATCTGGGATTCAGTTAGCCAAAACACAACCGGATATTTATGGTTTCATTCACTCATATCCGGACAAAGTGGTGTGGAATTCGTATGCACTGGACCGAGAAAATCACAGTAAAATTGGTTTTGGAAAAGCAAAGTCTTTTCGTTAGGCAAGTGCATAAAATGTCTTGTAAACAAACAGAAAAATCATGTTTGTTTGCCGCAGTTACTCTAGTTTTCTCCTAGAAAATATGGATGTGTAGGACTGGTGTGTACATGTGGAACCAGTGAGTGTTTCCCAGTACAAAATTAAATGTTCCCTGATAAAAAACATTCAAAACAATAAAGTCCTTTGATAATATCCAGAAAACACAAACACAGAGGCTGTTGCAATATCTGGGATTGAGTTAGCCCAAACACAACCGCATATTTCCGGTTTCATCCAGTCATATCTGTACAAAGTGGTGTGGAGTTCATATGCAATGGACAGACAAAATCACAGTAAAAATGGTTTTGGAGGAAAGCAAAGTCTTTTCGTTAGGCAAGAGCTTAAATTGTCATGTATGAAAAGAGAAATACCATTTTTTTTGCCGCAGTTCCTCTCGCTTTCTCCTAGAAAATATGAATGTTTAGAGCTGGTATCTCCATGTGGAACCAATTAGAGTTTCCCAGCACAAAATTAAATGTTCCCTGATAACAAAAAAAATTTCAAAACAATAAAGTCCATTGATAATATCCAGAAACACAAACACAGAGGCATTCACAATATCTGGGATTGAGTTAGCCAAAATAAAACCGGATATTTCCCCTTTCATTGAGTCATATCTGGACAAAGTGGTGTGGAATTCGTATGCAATAGACTGAGAAAATCCCAGTAAAAATTGTTTTGGAGAAAAAGAAAGTCTTTTTGTTAGGCAAGTGCATAAAATATCATGTATACAAACAGTAATATCATGTTTGCCATATTTCCTCTAGTTTTCTCCCTAGAAAATACGAATGTGTAGAGCTGGTGTCTCCATGTGGAACCAATTAGTGTTCCCCAGCACAAAATTAAATGTTTCCTGATAATTAAAACATTCAAAATAATAATGTCCTTCGATAATATTCATAAAACACAAACAAAGTGGCTGTCGCAATATCTGGGATACAGTTAGCCAAAACACAAGCAGATATCTCCCCTTTCAACCAGTCATATCCGGACAAAGTGGTGTGGAATTCGTATGCAATGGACCGAGAAAATCACAGAAAAATGGTTTTGGGGAAAAGAAAAGTCTTTTCGTTAGGCAAGTGCATAAAATATCAAGTATACAAACAGAAATGTCAGGTTTGTTTGCCGCAGTTCCTCTAGCTTTCTCCCTAGAAAATAGGAATGTGTAGAGCTGGTGTCTCCATGTGGAACCAGTGAATGCTTCCCAGTACAAAATTAAATGTTCCCTGATTAAAAAAAAAAAACTTTCAAATCAATAAAGTCCTTCGATAATATCCAGAAAACACAAACACAGGGCCTGTGGCAATATCTGGGATTGAGAAAGCCAAAACACAAGCGGTTATTTCCAGTTTCATCCAGTCATATCCGGACAAAGTGGTGTGGAATTTGTATGCAATAGACCGAGAAAATCAAGTAAAAATGGTTTTGGAGAAAAGCAAAGTTCTTTCGTTAGGCAAGTGCATATAATGTCATGTATACAAACAGAAATATCATGTTTGCTTGCCGCAGTTCCTCTAGCTTTCTCCTAGAAAATAAGAATGTGTAGAGCTGGTGCCTCCATGTGGAACCAATTAGAGTTTCCAAGTACAAAATTAAAGGTTCCGTGTTAAAAAAAAAAAAAAAAACTTTCAAAACAATAAAGTCCTTCGATAATATCCAGAAAACACAAACACAGAGGATGTAGCAATATCTGGGATTGAGTTAGCCAAAACAAAACCGGATATTTCCGGTTTCATGCAGTCATAATCCCGACAAAGTGGTGTGGAATTTGTATGCAATGGACCGAGTAAATCCCAATAAAAATGGTTTTGGAGAAAAGCAAAGTCGTTTCGTTAGGCAAGTGCATAAAATGTCATGTATACAGACAGAAATATCCTGTTTGCTTGCCGCAGTTCCTCTAGCTTTCTCGCTAGAAAATACGAATGTGTAGAGCTGGTGTCTCCATGTGGAACAAATTAGAGTTTCACAGTACAAAATTAAATGTTCCCTGATAAAAAACATTCAAAACAATAAAGTCCTTCCATAATATCCAGAAAACACAAACACAGGGGCTGTGGCAATATCTGGGATTGAGTTAGCCAAAGCAAAACCGGATATTTCCAGTTTCATCCAGTCATATCTGGACAAAGTGGTGTGGAATTCGTATGCAATAGACTGAGAAAATCACAGTAAAAATGGTTTTGGAGAAAATAAAAGTCTTTTCGTTAGGCAAGTCCATAAAATGCCATCTATACAAACAGAAATATCATGTTTGTTTGCCGCGGTTCCTTTAGATTACTCCCCAGAACATACAAATGTGTAGAGCTGTTGTCTCCATGAGGAACCAATTAGAGTTTCCCAATTCAAAATTAAATGTTCTCTGATAAAAAAAAAAAACTTTCAAAACAATAAAGTCCTTCGATAATATCCAGAAAACACAAACACAGAAGCTGTTGCAATAACTGGGATTCAGTTAGCCAAAACAAAACCGGATATTTCCAGTTTCATACAGTAATATCCGGACAAAGTTGTGTGGAATTCGTATGCAATGTACTGAGAAAATCACATTAAAAATCGTTTTGGAGAAAACCAAAGTCTTTTCGTTAGGCAAGTGCCTAAAATATCACGTATACAAACAGAAATATCATGTTCGTTTACTGCATTTCCTCTAGATTTCTCGCTAGAAAATACGAATGTGTAGAGCTGGTGTCTCCATGTGGAACCAGGGAGTGCTTCCCAGTACAAAATTAAATGTTCCCTGATTAAAAAAAAAAAACTTTCAAAACAATGAAATCGTTTGATAATATCCAGAAAACACAAACAAAGGGGCTGTGGCAATATCTGGGATTGAGTTAGCCAAAACACAACCGGATATTTTCGGTTTCATCCAGGCATATCCGGACAAAGTGGTGTGGAATTCCTATGCAATGGACTGAGAGAATCACAGTAAAAATGGTTTTGGAGAAAAGGAAAGTCTTTTCGTTAGGCAAGTGTATAAAATGCCATCTATACAAACTGAAATATCATGTTTGTGTGCCGCAGTTCCTGTAGCTTTCTCCTAAAAAATACGAATGTGTAGAGCGGGTGTCTCCTTGGGGAATCAATTAGTGTTTCCCAGCACAAAATTGAATGTTTCCTGATAAAAAAAAACATTCAAAACAATAAAGTCCTTCGATAATATCCAGAAAACACAAACACAGGTGCTGTGGCATTATCTAGGATTCAGTTAGCCAAAAAAAGAAAACGGGATATTTCCAGTTTCATCCAGTCAAATCTGTACAACTTGGTGTGCAATTCGTATGCAATGGACAGCCAAAATCACAGTAAAAATGGTTTTGGAGAAAAGCAAATTCTTTTCGTTAGGCAAGTGCATAAAATGTCATGTATACAAACAGAAATATCATGATTGTTTGCCGCAGATCGGCTAGCTTTCTCCTTAGAAAATACGAATGTGTAGAGTTGGTTTCTCCATGTGGAACCAGTGAATGTTTCCAAGTACAAAGTTAAATGTTCCCTGATTAAAAAATAAATTTCAAAACAATAAAATCCTTCGATAATATCCAGAAAACACAAACACAGGGGCTGTGGTAATATCTGGGTTTGAGTTAGCCAAAAACAACAGAACATTTCCGGTTACATCCAGTCATATCCGGACAAAGTGGTGTGGAATTCATATGCAATGGACCGAGAAAATCCCAGTAAAAATGGTTTTGGAGAAAAGCAAAGTCTTTTCGTTAGGCAAGTGCATAAAATGTCATGTATACAAACAGAAATATCATGTTTGTTTGCCGCAGATCCTCTAGCTTTCTCCCTTGAAAATAGGAATGTGTAGAGCTGTTTTCTCCATGTGGAAGCAGTGAGTGTTTCCCAGTAAAAAAAAAATGTTCCCTGATTTAAAAAAAAAAAACTTTCAAAACAATAAAAATCTTCGATAATATCCAGAAAACACAAACACAGTGACTGTGGCAATCTGGGAATGGCGCAGTTCCTTAAGATTTTTCCCCAGAACATACGAATGTGTAGAGCTGGTGTCTCCATGAGGAACCTATTAGAGTTTCCCAATTTAAAATTAAATGTTCTCTGATAAAAAAATTTTCAAATCAATAAAGTCCTTGGATAATATCCAGAAAACACAAACACAGAAGCTGTTGCAATAACTGGGATTCAGTTAGCCAAAACAAAACCGGATATTTCTGGTTTCATCCAGTCATATCCGGACAATGTGGTGTGGAATTCATATGCAATGGACCGAGAAAATCACAGAAAAATGGTTTTGGAGAAAAGCAAATTCTTTTCGTTTGCCAAGTGCCTAAAATATCATGTATACAAACAGAAATATCATGTTTGTTTGCTGCAGTACCATTAGCTTTCTCCTAAAAAATACGAATGTGTAGAGCTGGTTTCTCCATGTGGAACCAGTGAGTGTTTCCCAGTACAAAGTTAAATGTTTCCTGATTAAAAGAAAACTTTCAAAACAATAAAATCATTTGACAATATCCAGAAAACACAAACACAGGGGCTGCGGCAATATCTGGGATTCAGTTAGCCAAAACACAACCGGATATTTATGGTTTCATTCACTCATATCCGGACAAAGTGGTGTGGAATTCGTATGCACTGGACCGAGAAAATCACAGTAAAATTGGTTTTGGAAAAGCAAAGTCTTTTCGTTAGGCAAGTGCATAAAATGTCTTGTAAACAAACAGAAAAATCATGTTTGTTTGCCGCAGTTACTCTAGTTTTCTCCTAGAAAATATGGATGTGTAGGACTGGTGTGTACATGTGGAACCAGTGAGTGTTTCCCAGTACAAAATTAAATGTTCCCTGATAAAAAACATTCAAAACAATAAAGTCCTTTGATAATATCCAGAAAACACAAACACAGAGGCTGTTGCAATATCTGGGATTGAGTTAGCCCAAACACAACCGCATATTTCCGGTTTCATCCAGTCATATCTGTACAAAGTGGTGTGGAGTTCATATGCAATGGACAGACAAAATCACAGTAAAAATGGTTTTGGAGGAAAGCAAAGTCTTTTCGTTAGGCAAGAGCTTAAATTGTCATGTATGAAAAGAGAAATACCATTTTTTTTGCCGCAGTTCCTCTCGCTTTCTCCTAGAAAATATGAATGTTTAGAGCTGGTATCTCCATGTGGAACCAATTAGAGTTTCCCAGCACAAAATTAAATGTTCCCTGATAACAAAAAAAATTTCAAAACAATAAAGTCCATTGATAATATCCAGAAACACAAACACAGAGGCATTCACAATATCTGGGATTGAGTTAGCCAAAATAAAACCGGATATTTCCCCTTTCATTGAGTCATATCTGGACAAAGTGGTGTGGAATTCGTATGCAATAGACTGAGAAAATCCCAGTAAAAATTGTTTTGGAGAAAAAGAAAGTCTTTTTGTTAGGCAAGTGCATAAAATATCATGTATACAAACAGTAATATCATGTTTGCCATATTTCCTCTAGTTTTCTCCCTAGAAAATACGAATGTGTAGAGCTGGTGTCTCCATGTGGAACCAATTAGTGTTCCCCAGCACAAAATTAAATGTTTCCTGATAATTAAAACATTCAAAATAATAATGTCCTTCGATAATATTCATAAAACACAAACAAAGTGGCTGTCGCAATATCTGGGATACAGTTAGCCAAAACACAAGCAGATATCTCCCCTTTCAACCAGTCATATCCGGACAAAGTGGTGTGGAATTCGTATGCAATGGACCGAGAAAATCACAGAAAAATGGTTTTGGGGAAAAGAAAAGTCTTTTCGTTAGGCAAGTGCATAAAATATCAAGTATACAAACAGAAATGTCAGGTTTGTTTGCCGCAGTTCCTCTAGCTTTCTCCCTAGAAAATAGGAATGTGTAGAGCTGGTGTCTCCATGTGGAACCAGTGAATGCTTCCCAGTACAAAATTAAATGTTCCCTGATTAAAAAAAAAAAACTTTCAAATCAATAAAGTCCTTCGATAATATCCAGAAAACACAAACACAGGGCCTGTGGCAATATCTGGGATTGAGAAAGCCAAAACACAAGCGGTTATTTCCAGTTTCATCCAGTCATATCCGGACAAAGTGGTGTGGAATTTGTATGCAATAGACCGAGAAAATCAAGTAAAAATGGTTTTGGAGAAAAGCAAAGTTCTTTCGTTAGGCAAGTGCATATAATGTCATGTATACAAACAGAAATATCATGTTTGCTTGCCGCAGTTCCTCTAGCTTTCTCCTAGAAAATAAGAATGTGTAGAGCTGGTGCCTCCATGTGGAACCAATTAGAGTTTCCAAGTACAAAATTAAAGGTTCCGTGTTAAAAAAAAAAAAAACTTTCAAAACAATAAAGTCCTTCGATAATATCCAGAAAACACAAACACAGAGGATGTAGCAATATCTGGGATTGAGTTAGCCAAAACAAAACCGGATATTTCCGGTTTCATGCAGTCATAATCCCGACAAAGTGGTGTGGAATTTGTATGCAATGGACCGAGTAAATCCCAATAAAAATGGTTTTGGAGAAAAGCAAAGTCGTTTCGTTAGGCAAGTGCATAAAATGTCATGTATACAGACAGAAATATCCTGTTTGCTTGCCGCAGTTCCTCTAGCTTTCTCGCTAGAAAATACGAATGTGTAGAGCTGGTGTCTCCATGTGGAACAAATTAGAGTTTCACAGTACAAAATTAAATGTTCCCTGATAAAAAACATTCAAAACAATAAAGTCCTTCCATAATATCCAGAAAACACAAACACAGGGGCTGTGGCAATATCTGGGATTGAGTTAGCCAAAGCAAAACCGGATATTTCCAGTTTCATCCAGTCATATCTGGACAAAGTGGTGTGGAATTCGTATGCAATAGACTGAGAAAATCACAGTAAAAATGGTTTTGGAGAAAATAAAAGTCTTTTCGTTAGGCAAGTCCATAAAATGCCATCTATACAAACAGAAATATCATGTTTGTTTGCCGCGGTTCCTTTAGATTACTCCCCAGAACATACAAATGTGTAGAGCTGTTGTCTCCATGAGGAACCAATTAGAGATTCCCAATTCAAAATTAAATGTTCTCTGATAAAAAAAAAAAAACTTTCAAAACAATAAAGTACTTCGATAATATCCAGAAAACACAAACACAGAAGCTGTTGCAATAACTGGGATTCAGTTAGCCAAAACAAAACCGGATATTTCCAGTTTCATACAGTAATATCCGGACAAAGTGGTGTGGAATTCGTATGCAATGTACTGAGAAAATCACATTAAAAATCGTTTTGGAGAAAACCAAAGTCTTTTCGTTAGGCAAGTGCCTAAAATATCACGTATACAAACAGAAATATCATGTTCGTTTACTGCATTTCCTCTAGATTTCTCGCTAGAAAATACGAATGTATAGAGCTGGTGTCTCCATGTGGAACCAGGGAGTGCTTCCCAGTACAAAATTAAATGTTCCCTGATTAAAAAAAAAAAAAAACTTTCAAAACAATGAAATCGTTTGATAATATCCAGAAAACACAAACAAAGGGGCTGTGGCAATATCTGGGATTGAGTTAGCCAAAACACAACCGGATATTTTCGGTTTCATCCAGGCATATCCGGACAAAGTGGTGTGGAATTCCTATGCAATGGACTGAGAGAATCACAGTAAAAATGGTTTTGGAGAAAAGGAAAGTCTTTTCGTTAGGCAAGTGTATAAAATGCCATCTATACAAACAGAAATATCATGTTTGTGTGCCGCAGTTCCTGTAGCTTTCTCCTAAAAAATACGAATGTGTAGAGCGGGTGTCTCCTTGGGGAATCAATTAGTGTTTCCCAGCACAAAATTGAATGTTTCCTGATAAAAAAAAAACATTCAAAACAATAAAGTCCTTCGATAATATCCAGAAAACACAAACACAGGTGCTGTGGCATTATCTAGGATTCAGTTAGCCAAAAAAAGAAAACGGGATATTTCCAGTTACATCCAGTCTAATCTGTACAACTTGGTGTGCAATTCGTATGCAATGGACAGCCAAAATCACAGTAAAAATGGTTTTGGAGAAAAGCAAATTCTTTTCGTTAGGCAAGTGCATAAAATGTCATGTATACAAACAGAAATATCATGATTGTTTGCCGCAGTTCGGCTAGCTTTCTCCTTAGAAAATACGAATGTGTAGAGTTGGTTTCTCCATGTGGAACCAGTGAATGTTTCCAAGTACAAAGTTAAATGTTCCCTGATTAAAAAATAAATTTCAAAACAATAAAATCCTTCGATAATATCCAGAAAACACAAACACAGGGGCTGTGGTAATATCTGGGTTTGAGTTAGCCAAAAACAACAGAATATTTCCGGTTACATCCAGTCATATCCGGACAAAGTGGTATGCAATTCATATGCAATGGACCGAGAAAATCCCAGTAAAAATGGTTTTGGAGAAAAGCAAAGTCTTTTCGTTAGGCAAGTGCATAAAATGCCATCTTTACAAACAGAAATATCCTGTTTGCTTGCCGCAGTTCCTCTAGCTTTCTCGCTAGAAAATATGAATGTGTCGAGCTGGTGTCTCCATGTGGAACCAATTAGAGTTTCACAGTACAAAATTAAATGTTCCTTGAGAAAAATCATTCAAAACAATAAAGTCCTACGATAATATCCAGAAAACACAAACAAAGAGGCTGTCGCAATATCTGAGATTCAGTTAGCCAAAACACAAGCGGATATTTCCCCTTTCAACCAGTCATATCCGGACAAAGTGGTGTGGAATCCGTATGCAATGGACCGAGATAATCACTGTAAAAATGGTTTTGGCTAAAAACAAAGTCCTTTCGTTATGCAAGTGCATAAAATGTCATGTAAGCAAACAGAAATATCATGTTTGATTGCCACAGTTCCTCTAGCTTTCTCCTAGAAAATACGAATGTGTAGAGCGGTTTCTCCATGTGGAACAAATTAGAGTTTCCAGTACAAAAATAAATGTTCCCAGATAAAACAAATAAAAAAAACTTCAAAAGAATAAAGTCCTTCAATAATATAAAGAAAACACAAACACAGGTGATATGGCATTATCTAGGATTAAGTTAGCCAAAAAAAGAAAACGGGATATTTCAAGTTTCATCCAGTCAAATCTGTACAAATTGGTGTGCAATTCGTATGCAATGGACAGCCAAAATCACAGTAAAAATGGTTTTGGAGAAAAGCAAATTCTTTTCGTTAGGCAAGTACATAAAATGTCATGTAAACAAACAGAAATATCATGATTGTTTGCCGCTTTTCGTCTAGCATTCTCCTTAGAAAATACGAATGTGTACATCTGGTGTCTCCATGTGGAACCAGTGAGTGTTTTCCAGTACAAAATTAAATGTTCCCTGATAAAAAAAAACTTTCAAAACAATAAAATCCTTCGATAATATCCAGAAAACACAAACACAGGGGTGTGGCAATATCTGGGATTGAGTTAGCCAAAACACAAGCGGATATTTCGCCTTTCATCCAGTCATATCCCTACAAAGTGGTGTGGAATTCCTATTCAGTGGACCGAGAAAATCAGAGTAAAAATGGTTTTAGAGAAAAGCAAAGTCTTTTCATTAGGCACGTGCATAAAATGCCATCTATACAAACGAAAATATCATGATTGTTTGCCGCAGTTCCTTTAGATTTCTGCCCAGAAAATACGAATCGTAGAGGTGGTTTCTTCATGTGGAACCAGTGAGTGTTTCCCAGTACAAAATTAAATGTTTCCTGGTTAAAAAAAAACTTTCAAAACAATAATGTCCATCGATAATATCCAGAAAACACAAATACAGGATCTGGCAATATCTGGGATTCAATGGCCAAACCAATACCGGATATTTCAGGTTTCATCCAGTCATATCCGGACAAAGTGGAGTGCAATTCATATGCAATGGACTGACAAAAATCACAGTAAAATTGTTTTTGGAGAAAAGCAAACTCTTTTAGTTTGGCAAGTGCAAAAAATGCCATCTATACAAACCGAAATATCCTGACTGTTTGCCGCAGTTCCTCTAGCTTTCTCCCTAGAAAATACGAAAGTGTAGAGCTGTTTACTCCATGTGGAACCACTGGGTGTTTCCCAGTACAAATTTAAATGTTCCCTGATAAAAAAAACCTTTCAAAACAATAATGTTCATTGATAATATCCAGCAAACACAAACACAGGGGCTGTGGCAATATCTGGGATAGAGTTAGCTAAAACAAAACCAGATATTTCCGGTTTCATCCAGACATATAAGGAAAAAGTTGTGTGGAATTCATATGGAAGGGACTGAGAAAATTATAGTGAAAATGGTTTTAAAAAAAGCAAAGACTTTTCCTTAGGGAAGTGCATAAAATGCCATCTATACAAACAGAAATATCATGTTTGTTTGTCGCAGTTCCTCAAGCTTTCTCCCTAGAAAATACGAAAGTGTAGAGCTGATTTCTGCAAGTGGAAACAGTGAGTATTTCCCAGTATAAAATTAAATGTTCCCTGATAAAGAAAAACTTTCAAAACTGTAGTGACCATTGATAATATCCAGAAAACACAAACACAGGTGCTTTGGCATTTTGGGATTGAGTTAGCAAAAAAAAAAAAAGGATATTTTCAGTTTCATCCAGTCATATCCGGACAAAGTGCTGTGGAATTCCTATGCAATGGACTGAGAGAATCACAGTAAAAATGGTTTTGGAGAAAAAGAAAGTCTTTTCGTTAGGCAAGTGTATAAAATGCCATCTATACAAACTGAAATATCATGTTTGTGTGCCGCAGTTCCTGTAGCTTTCTCCTAAAAAATACGAATGTGTAGAGCGGGTGTCTCCTTGGGGAATCAATTAGTGTTTCCCAGCACAAAATTGAATGTTTCCTGATAAAAAAACATTCAAAACAATAAAGTCCTTCGATAATATCCAGAAAACACAAACACAGGTGCTGTGGCATTATCTAGGATTCAGTTAGCCAAAAAAAGAAAACGGGATATTTCCAGTTTCATCCAGTCTAATCTGTACAACTTGGTGTGCAATTCGTATGCAGTGGACAGCCAAAATCACAGTAAAAATGGTTTTGGAGAAAAGCAAATTCTTTTCGTTTGGCAAGTGCATAAAATGTCATGTATACAAACAGAAATATCATGATTGTTTGCCGCAGTTCGGCTAGCTTTCTCCTTAGAAAATACGAATGTGTAGAATTGGTTTCTCCATGTGGAACCAGTGAGTGTTTCCAAGTACAAAGTTAAATGTTCCCTGATTAAAAAAATAAATTTCAAAACAATAAAATCCTTCGATAATATCCAGAAAACACAAACACAGGGGCTGTGGTAATATCTGGGTTTGAGTTAGCCAAAAACAACAGAATATTTCCGGTTACATCCAGTCATATCCGGACAAGTGGTATGCAATTCGTATGCAATGGACCGAGAAAATCCCAGTAAAAATGGTTTTGGAGAAAAGCAAAGTCTTTTCGTTAGGCAAGTGCATAAAATGCCATCTTTACAAACAGAAATATCCTGTTTGCTTGCCGCAGTTCCTCTAGCTTTCTCGCTAGAAAATACGAATGTGTCGAGCTGCTGTCTCAATGTGGAACCAATTAGAGTTTCACAGTACAAAATTAAATGTTCCTTGAGAAAAATCATTCAAAACAATAAAGTCCTTCGATAATATCCAGAAAACACAAACACAGAGGCTGTAGCAATATCTGGGATTGAGTTAGCCAAAACAAAACCGCAATCTTTCCGGTTTCATGCAGTCATATCCCGACAAAGTGGTGTGGAATTTGTATGCAATGGACCGAGTAAATCCCAGTAAAAATGGTTTTGGAGAAAAGCAAAGTCGTTTCGTTATGCAAGTGCATAAAATGTCATGTATACAAAGAGAAATATCATGTTTGTTTGCCGTAGTTCCTCTAGCTTTCTAGTAGAAAATACGAATTTGTAGAGCTGGTGTCTCTATGTGGAACCAATTAGAGTTTCCTGGTACAAAATTAAATGTACCCTGATAAAAAAATTTCAAAACAATAAAATCCTTTGATAATATTCAGAAAACACAAATACAGGTGCTGTGGCAATATCTGGGATTGAGTTAGCCAAAACACAACGGATATTTCCGGTTTCATCCAGTCATATCCGGACAAAGTGGTGTGGAATTTGTATGCAATGGACCGAGAAAATCACAGTAAAAATGGTTTTGGGAAAAGCAAAGTCCTTTCGTTAGGCAAGTGCATAAAATGTCATGTTACAAACAGAAATATCATGTTTGTTTGCCGCAGTTCCTCTAGCTTTCTCGCTAGAAAATACGAATGTGTACATCTGGTGTCTCCATGTGGAACCAATTAGAGTTTCACAGTACAAAATTAAATGTTCCCTGATAAAAATCATTCAAAACAATAAAGTCCTTCCATAATATCCAGAAAACACAAACACAGGGGCTGTGGCAATATCTGGGATTGAGTTAGCCAAAGCAAAACCGGATATTTCCCCTTTCATCCAGTCATATCCGGAAAAAGTGTTGTGGAATTCATATGCAATAGACCGAGAAAATCACAGTAAAAATGGTTTTGGAGAAAATAAAAGTCTTTTCGTTAGGCAAGTCCATAGAATGCCATCTATACAAACAGAAATATCATGTTTGTTTGCCGCAGTTCCTTTAGATTTCTCCCCAGAACATACGAATGTGTAGAGCTGGTGTCTCCATGAGGAACCTATTAGAGTTTCCCAATTCAAAATTAAATGTTCTCTCATAAAAAAAAATTTCAAAACAATAAAGTCCTTGGATAATATCCAGAAAACACAAACACAGAAGCTGTTGCAATAACTGGGATTCAGTTAGCCAAAACAAAACCGGATATTTCCGGTTTCATCCTGTCATATCTGGACAAAGTGTTGTGGAATTCGTATGCAATGGACCGAGAAAATCAGAGAAAAATGGTTTTGGAGAAAAGCAAAGTCTTTTCATTTGCCAAGTGCCTAAAATATCATGTATACAAACAGAAATATCATGTTTGTTTGCTGCAGTACCTCTAGCTTTCTCCTAAAAAATACGAATGTGTAGAGCTGGTTTCTCCATGTGGAACCAGTGAGTGTTTCCCAGTACAAAGTTAAATGTTCCCTGATTAAAAAAAAAACTTTCAAAACAATAAAATCCTTTGATAATATCCAGAAAACACAAACACAGGGTCTGCGGCAATATCTGGGATTCAGTTAGCCAAAACAAAACCGGATATTTACGGTTTCATTTACTCATATCCGGACAAAGTGGTTTGGATTTCGTATGCACTGGACCGAGAAAATCACAGTAAAATTGGTGGAAAAGCAAAGTCTTTTTTTTTGTTATGCAAGTGCATAAAATGTCTTGTAAACAAACAGAAAAATCATGTTTGTTTGCCGCAGTTACTCTAGTTTTCTCCTAGAAAATATGAATGTGTAGGACTGGTGTGTACATGTGGAACCAGTGAGTGTTTCCCAGTACAAAATTAAATGTTCCCTGATTGAAAACATTCAAAACAATAAAGTCCATTGAAAATATCCAGAAAACACAAACACAGAGGCTGTCGCAATATCTGGGATTCAGTTAGCCAAAACATAACCGCATATTTCTGGTTTCATTCACTCATATCCAGACAAAGTGGTATGGAATAGGTATGCAATGGAATGAGAAAATCACAGAAAACATGGTTTTGGAGATAATAAAAGTCTTTTCGTTAGGCAAGTCCATAAAATGCCATCTATACAAACAGAAATATCATGTTTGTTTGACGCAGTTAATCTAGCTTTCTTGCTAGAAAATGCGAAGGTGTAGAGCTGCTGTCTCCATGTGGTATCAGTGAGTGTTTCTGAGTACAAAATTAAATGTTCGCTGATAAAAAAAAATCTTACAAAACAATAAAATCCATCAATAATATCCAGAAAACTCAAACACTGGGGCTGCGGCAATATCTGAAATATAGTTAGCCAAAACACAACCACATATTTCCGGTTTCATCCAGTCATATCCGGACAAAGTGGTGTGTAATTCGTATGCAATGGACGGAGAAAATCACAGTAAAAGTGATTTTGGAGAAAAGCAAATTCTTTCCTTATGCAAGTGCATAAAACTTCATATATACAAACAGAAATATCATGTTTGTTTGCAGCAGATCCTCTAGCTTTCTCCTAGGAAATACGTATGTTTAGAGCTGGTGTTGCCATGCGGAACCAATTAGAGTTCCCCAGTACAAAATTAAATGTTCCCTGATAAAAAACATTCCAAACAATAAAGTCCTTTAATAATATCCAGAAAACACAAACACAGAGGCTGTTGAAATATCTGGGATTGAGTTAGCCCAAACACAACCGCATATTTCAGGTTTCATCCAGTCATATCTGTACAAAGTGGTGTGGAGTTCATATGCAATGGACAGACAAAATCACAGTAAAAAGGGTTTTGGAGGAAAGCAAAGTCTTTTCGTTAGGCAAGTGCATAAATTGTCATGTATGAAATAAGAAATACCATGTTTTTTTGACGCAGTTCCTCTCGCTTTCTCCTAGAAAATACGAATGTTTAGAGCTGGTATCTACATATGGAACCAATTAGAGTTTCCCAGAACAAAATTAAATGTTCCCTGATAACAAAAAAAATTTTCAAAACAATAAAGTCCATTGATAATATCCAGAAACACAAACACAGAGGCATTCACAATATCTGGGATTGAGTTAGCCAAAATAAAACCGGATATTTCCCCTTTCATCGAGTCATATCCGGAAAAAGTGGTGTGGAATTCGTATGCAATAGACCGAGAAAATCACAGTAAAAATGGTTTTGGAGAAAAGCAAAAGGCAAGTGCATAAAATGTCATGTATACAAACAGAAATATCATGTTTGTTTGCTGCAGTACCTCTAGCTTTCTCCTAAAAAATACGAAGGTGTAGAGCTGGTGTCTCCATGTGGAACAAGTGAGTGTTTCCCAGTACAAAGTTAAATGTTCCCTGATTAAAAAAAAACTTTCAAAACAACAAAATCGTTTGATAATATCCAGAAAAGACAAACACAGGGGCTGTGGCAATATCTGGGATTGAGTTAGTCAAAAAACAACGGATATTTCCGGTTTCATCCAGTCATATCCTGACAAAGTTGTGTGGAATTCATATGCAATGGAACGAGAAAATCCCAGTAAAAATTGTTTTGGAGAAAAGCAAAGTCTTTTTGTTAGGCAAGTGCATAAAATGTCATGTATACAAACAGAAATATCATGTTTGTTTGCCCCAGTTCCGCTAGCTTTCTCCTAACAAATACGAATGTGTAGAGCTGGTGTCTCCTTGGGGAACCAATTAGTGTTTCCCAGCACAAAATTAAATGTTTCCTGATAATTAAAACATTCAAAATAATAATGTCCTTCGATAATATTCATAAAACACAAACAAAGTGGCTGTCGCAATATCTGGGATTCAGTTAGCCAAAACACAAGCAGATATCTCCCCTTTCAACCAGTCATATCCGGACAAAGTGGTGTGGAATTCATATGCAATGGACCGAGAAAATCACAGAAAAATGGTTTTGGGGAAAAGAAAAGTCTTTTCGTTAGGCAAGTGCATAAAATATCATGTATACAAACAGTAATATCATGTTTGCCATATTTCCTCTATTTTTCTCCCTAGAAAATACGAATGTGTAGAGCTGTTGTCTCCATGTGGAACCAGTGAATGCTTCCCAGTACAAAATTAAATGTTCCCTGATTAAAAAAAAACTTTCAAAACAAAAAAGTCCTTCGATAATATCCAGAAAACACAAACACAGGGGCTGTGGCAATATCTGGGATTGAGAAAGCCAAAACACAAGCGGTTATTTCCAGTTTCATCCAATCATATCCGGACAAAGTGGTGTGGAATTTGTATGCAATAGACCGAGAAAATCAAGTAAAAATGGTTTTGGAGAAAAGCGAAGTTCTTTCGTTAGGCAAGTGCATATAATTTCATGTATACAAACAGAAATATCATGTTTGCTTGCCGCAGTTCCTCTAGCTTTCTCCTAGAAAGTAAGAATGTGTAGAGCTGGTGCCTCCATGTGGAACCAATTAGAGTTTCCAAGTACAAAATTAAAGGTTCCGTGATTAAAAAAAAAAAAAAACTTTCAAAACAATAAAGTCCTTCGATAATATCCAGAAAACACAAACACAGAGGCTGTAGCAATATCTGGGATTGAGTTAGCCAAAACAAAACTGGATATTTCCGGTTTCATGCAGTCATAATCCCGACAAAGTGGTGTGGAATTCGTATGCAATGGACCGAGTAAATCCCAGTAAAAATGGTTTTGGAGAAAAGCAAAGTCGTTTCGTTAGGCAAGTGCATAAAATGTCATGTATACAAACAGAAATATCCTGTTTGCTTGCCGCAGTTCCTCTAGCTTTCTCGCTAGAAAATACGAATGTGTAGAGCTGGTGTCTCCATGTGGAACAAATTAGAGTTTCACAGTACAAAATTAAATGTTCCCTGATAAAAAACATTCAAAACAATAAAGTCCTTCCATAATATCCAGAAAACACAAACACAGGGGCTGTGGCAATATCTGGGATTGAGTTAGCCAAAGCAAAACCGGATATTTCCAGTTTCATCCAGTCATATCTGGACAAAGTGGTGTGGAATTCGTATGCAATAGACTGAGAAAATCACAGTAAAAATGGTTTTGGAGAAAATAAAAGTATTTTCGTTAGGCAAGTGCATAAAATGCCATCTATACCAACAGAAATATCATGATTGTTTGCTACAGTTCCTTTAGATTTTTCCCCAGAAAATACGAATGTGTAGAGCTGGTGTCTCCATGTGGAACCAATTAGAGTTTCCCAGTACAAAATTAAATTTCCCTGATAAAAAACAAACAAAAAAAAACTTTCAATACAATAAAGTCCTGTGATAATATCCAGAATACACAAACACAGGGACTGTGGCAATATCTGGGATTGAGTTGGTCAAAACACAACCGGATATTTCCGGTTTCATCCAGTCATATCCGGACAAAGTATTGTGCAATTCGTATCAAATGGACAGAGATTAACACAGTGAAAATGGTTTTGGAGAAAAGCAAAGTCTTTTCGTTAGGCAAGTGCATAAAATGCCATCTATACACAGAAATATCATGATTGTTTGCCGCAGTTCCTCTAGCTTTCTCCCTAGAAAATACGAATGTGTAGAGCTGGTGTCTCCATGTGGAACCAATTAGAGTTTCCCAGACAAAATTAAATTTCCCTGATAAAAAAAAAAACATTTCAAAACAATAAAGTCCTTGGATAATATCCAGAAAACACAAACACAGAAGCTGTTGCAATAACTGGGATTCAGTTAGCCAAAACAAAACCGGATATTTCCGGTTTCATCCAGTCATATCCGGAAAAAGTGGTGTGGAATTCGTATGCAATGGACTGAGAGAATTACAGTAAAAATGGTTTTGGAGAAAAGCAAAGACCTTTCGTTAGGCAAGTGCATGAAATGTCATGTATACAAACAGAAATATCATGTTTTTTTGCCGTAGTTAATCTAGTTTTCTCGCTAGAAAATACGAATGTGTAGTGCTGGTATCTCCATGTGGAACCAATTAGAGTTTCCCAGTACAAAATTAAATGTTCCCTGATAAAAAAAAAGAAAACATTCAAAACAATGAAGTCCATTGATAATATCCAGAAAACACAAACACAGGGGTGTGGCAATATCTGGGATTCAGTTAGCCAAAACAAAACCAGATATTTCCGGTTTCATCCAGTCAGATCCAGACAAAGTGGTGTGGAATTTGTACACAATGGACTGAGAAAATCACAGTAAAATGGTTTTGGAGAAAAGCAAAGTCGTTTCGCTAGGCAAGTGCATAAAATGTCATGTAAACAAACAGAAATATCATGTTTGTATGCAGCAGTTCCTCTAGCTTTCTCCTAGAAAATACGAATGTGTAGAGGTGGTGTTTCCATGTGGAAACAATTAGAGTTTCCAAGTACAAAATTAATTTCCATGATAAAAAAATAAACCTTCACACAATAAAGTCCTTCGATAATATCCAGAAAACACAAACACAGGTGCTGTGGCAAGATCTGGGATTGAGTTAGCCAAAACAAAACCGGATATTTCCGGTTTCATCCAGTCATATCCGGACAAAGTAGTGTGGAATTCATATGCAATAGACTGAGAAAATCACAGTAAAAATTGTTTTTGAGAAAAGCAAATTCTTTTCGATGGACAAGTGCATAAAATGTCATATATACAAACAGAAATATCAGGTTAGTTTTCCGCAGTTACTCTAGATTTCTCCTAGAAATTATGAATGTGTAGAGCTGGTGTCTCCATGTGGAACCAATTAAAGTTTCCCAGTACAAAACTAAATGTTCCCTCACAGAAAAAAATTTCATAACAATAATTTCCATTGATGATATTCATAAAACACAAACACAGGGGCTGTGGCAATATCGGAAATTTTGTTAGCCAAAACAAAACCGGATATTTCCGGTTTCATCCAGTCATATCTGGACAAAGTGTTGTGGAATTCGTATGCAATGGACCGAGAAATTCACAGTGAAAATGGTTTTGGAGAAAAGCAAAGTCTTTTCGTTAGGCAAGTGCAAAAAATGCCATCTATATAAACAGAAATATCATGATTGCCGCAGTTCCTCTAGCTTTCTCGCTAGAAAATACGAATGTGTAGAGCTGGTGTCTCCATGTGGAATCACTGAGTGTTTCCCAGTACAAAACTAAATGTTTCCTGATAAATAACGTTTCAAAACAATAAAGTCCTTCGATAATATCCAGAATACACAAACACAGAGGCTGTCGCAATATCTTGGATTGAGTTAGCTAAAACATAAGCGGATATTTCGGCTTTCATCCAGTCATATCCTGACAAAGTCTTATGGAATACGTATGCCATGGACTGAGAAAATTACAGTGAAAGTGGTTTTGGAGAAAAGTCCTTTCATTAGGCAAGTGCATAAAATGTCACGTGTACAAACAAAAATATCAAGTTTGTTTGCTGCAGTTCCTCTAGTTTTCTCCCCAGAAAATATGAATGTGTAGAGCTGGTGTCTCCATGTGGAACCAATTAGAATTTTCCAGTCCAAAATTTAATGTTCCCTGATAAAAATCATTCAAAACAATAAAGTCCTTCGATAATATCCAGAAAATACAAACACAGAGTGTGTCGCAATATCTGGGATTCAGCTAGCCAAAACAAAACCGCATATTTCTGCTTTCATCCACTCATATCCAGGCAAAGTGGTGTGGAATTCGTATGCAATGGACCAAGAAAATCCCAGTAAAAATTGTTTTGGAGAAAAACAAAGTCTTTTCGTTAGGCAAGTGCATAAAATGTCATGTATACAAACAGAAATATCATGTTTGCTTGTCGCAGTTCCTCTAGCTTTCTCGCTAGAAAATACGAATGTGTAGAGCTGGTGTCTCCATGTGGAAACAGTGAGTGTTACACAGTACAAAATTAAATATTCCCTGATAAAAAAACTTTCAAACAATAATGTCCATTGATATTATCCAGAAAACACAAACAGAGGGGCTGTGGCAATATCTGTGATTCAGTTAGCCAAAACACAACCGCATATTTCTGGATTCAACCACACATATCCGTACAAAGTGGTGAGGAATTCGTATGCAATGGACGGACTTAAGCACAGAAAAATGGATTTGGAGAAAAGCAAAGTCTTTTAGTTAGGCAAGTGCAAAAAATGTCATGTATACATACAGAAATATCATGTTCGTTTGCTGCAGTTCCTCTATATTAATCCCTAGAAAATACAATGTGTAGAGCTGGTGTCTCCTTGTGGAACCAATAAAGTTTCCCAGTAAAAAATCAAATGTTACCTGACAAAAAACATTCAAAACAATAAAATACTTCGATAATATCCAGAAAACACAAACACATGGGCTGTGGCAATATCTGGAATTGAGTTAGCCAAAACAAAATCGGATATTTCCGGTTTCATCCAGTCATATCCGGACAAATTGGTGTGGAATTCGTATGCAATTGACCGAGGAAATCACAGTGAAAATGGTTTTGGAGAAAAGCAAAGTCTTTTCGTTAGACAAGTACATAAAATGCCATCTATATAAACAGAAATATGATTGTTTGCCGAATTCCTCTAGCTTTCTCAGTAGAATATACAACATGTATAGCTGGTGTGCCCATGTGGAACCAATTAAAGTTTCCCAGATCAAAATTAAATGTTTCCTGATTAAAAAAAAAAACTTTTAAAACAATAAAGTCCTTCGATAATATCCAGAAATCACAAACACAGGGGCTGTGGTAATATCTGGGACTGAGTTAGCCAAAACAAAACCAGATACTTCCATTTCATCCAGTCATATCCGGACAGAGTGGTGTGCAATTCGTATGCAATAGACTGAGAAAATTACAGTGAAAATTGTTTTGGAGAAAAGCAAAGTCTTATCATTGGGCAAGTGCATAAAATGCCATCTATACAAACAGAAATATCATGATTGTTTGCTGCAGTTCCTCTAGCTTTCTCGCTAAAAAATACGAATGTTTAGAGTTCGTGTCTCCATGTGGAACCACTGAGTGTGTCCCAGTACAAGATTAAATGATTCCTGATAAAAAAAAACTTTCAAAACAATAATGTCCATTGATAATATCCACAAAACACAAACACAGAGACTGTCGCAATCTCTGGGATTCAGTTAGCAAAAACAAAATTGCATATTTGTGGTTTAATCCACTCATATCCGGACAAAGTGGTGTGGAATTCGAATGCAATGGACTGAGAAAATCACAGTAAAAATGGTATTGGAGAAAAGCAACGTCTTTTCGTTAGGCAAGTGCATAAAATGCCATCTATAGAAACAGAAATATCATGTTTGTTTGCTGCAGTTCCTCTAGTTTTCTCCCTAGAAAATACGAATCTGTAGAGCTGGTGTCTCCATGTCAAACCAATTATAGTTTTCCAGTACAAATTAAATGTTCCCTGACAAAGAAATCTTTCAATAAAATAATGTCAATTGATAATATCCAGAAAACACAAACACAGAGGCTGTGGCAATATCTGGGATTGAGTTAGCCACAACAAAACCGGATATTTCCGGTTTCATCCAGTCATATCTGGACAAACTGGTGTGGAATTCATATGCACTGGACAGACAAAATCACAGTGAAAATGGTTTTGGAGAAAAGCAACATCTTTTCGTTAGGCAAGTGCATAAAATGTCATGTAATCAAACAGAAATATCATGTTTGTTTGCCGCAGTTCCTCTAGCTTTCTCCTAAAAAATACCAATGTGTAGAGCTGGTGTCTCCATGTGGAACCAGTGCGTGTTTCCCAGTACAAAATTAAAAGTGCCCTGATTAAAAAAGAAATTTCAAAACAATAAAGTCCTTCGATAATATCTAGAAAACACAAATACAGGGACTGTGGCAATATCTGGAATTGAGTTAGCCAAAACAAAACCGGATATTTCCAGTTTATTCCAGTCATATCCGGACAAAGTGGTATATAATTCGTATGCAATGGATAGACAAATCACAGTATAAATGGTTTTGGAAAAAATCAAAGTCTTTTCGTTAGGGAAGTGCTTAAAAATCCATATATATAAAGAGAAATATCATGTTTGTTTGCCGCAGTTCCTCTAGCTTTCTCTCTATAAAATACTTCTGTGTAGAGCTGGTGTCTCCATGTGGAACCAGTGAGTGTTTCCCAGTAAAAAATTAAATGATCACTGATAAAAAAATTTTCAAATAATAATGTCCATTGATAATATCCAGAAAACACAAACACAGGGGCTGGGGCAATATCTGGGATTGAGTTAGCCAAAACACAACCGGATATTTCCGGTTTCATCCAGTCATCTCCGGACAAAGTTGTGTGCAAATCGTATGCAATCCACTGTGAAAATTGCAGTGAAAATAGTTTTGGAGAAAAGCAGAGTCTATTCGTTAGGAAAGTGCATATAATATCATGTATACAAACAGAAATGTCATGTTTGTTTGCCGCAGTTCCTCTAGCCTTCTCCTAGAAAATACGAATGTGTAGAGCTGGTGTCTCCATGTGGAACCAATTAGAGTTTCCTAGTACAAAACTAAATGTTCCCTGATAATAAAAAACTTTCAAAAAATAGTGTCCATTGATAATATCCAGAAAACACAAACACAGGGGCTGTGGCAAGATCTGGTATTGAGATAGCCAAAACAAAACCGGATATTTACGGTTTCATCCTCTCATATCTGGACAATGTGGTCTGGAATTCATATGCCATGGAGAGAAAAAATTACAGTGAAAGTGGTTTTGGAGAAGAGGAAAGTCTTTTCGTTAGGTAAGTGCATAAAATGTCACGTATACAAACAGAAATATCATGTTTGTTTGCCGTAGTTCATCTAGGTTTCTCGCTACAAAATACGAATTTGTACAGCTGGTGTCTCCATGTGGAACCAATTAGAGTTTCCCAGTACAGAATTAAATGTTCCCTGATTAAAAAAAAACTTTCAAAACAATAATGTCCATTGATAATATCCATAAAACACAAACACAGGATCTGTGGCAATGGACAGAAAAAAATCACAGTAAAAATGGTCTTCGAGAAAAGCAAATTCTTTTCGTTAGGCAAGTGCATAACATGTCATCTATACAAACAGGAATATCATGTTTGTTTGCCACAGGTCCTCTAGCTTTCTCCCTAGAAAATACGAATGTGTAGAGCTGGTGTCTCAATGTGGAACCAGTGAGTGTTTCCCAGTACAAAGTTAAATGTTCCCTGATAAAAAAAAAAACATTCAAAACAATAAAGTCCTTTGATAATATCCAGAAAACACAAAAACATGATCTGTGGCAATATCTGGGATAGAGTTAGCCAAAAAACCGGATATTTCTGGTTTCATCCACTCATATCTGGAAAAAGTGGTGTGGAATTTGTATGCAATGTACCGAGAAAACCACAGTTATAATCGTTTTGGAGAAAGCAAAGTCTTTTCGTTAGTAAAGTGCATAAAATGCCATCTATACAAACAGAAATATCATGTTAGTTTGCCGCAGTTCCTTTAGATTTCTAACCAAAAATACGAATGTGTAAAGCTGGTGTCTCCATGTGGATACAATTAGAGTTTCCCAGTACAAAATTAAATGTTCCCTGATAAAAAAAAAAAAAAAAAACTTTTAAAACAATAAAGTCCTACGATAATATCCAGAAAACACAAACACAGAGGCTGTCCCAATAAGTTGGATTCTGTTCGCCAAAACACAAGTAGATATTTGCCCTTTTATCCAGTCATATCCGGAAAAAGTGGTGTGGAATTCTTATGCAATGGACCGAGAAAATCACAATAAAAATTGTTTTTGAGAAAAGTAAAGTCTTTCGTTAGGCAAGTGCATAAAATGTCATGTATACAAACAGAAATATCATGTGTGCTTGCCACAGTTCCTCTAGCTTTCTCCCTAGAAATACGAATATGTAGAGCTGGTGTCTCCATGTGGAACCAATTAGAATTCCCCAGTACAAAATTAAATGTTCCCTCATAAAAAACATTATAAACAATAAAGTCCTACGATAATATCCAGAAAACACAAACACAGGGGCTGTTTCAAAATCTGGGATTCAGTTAGCCAAAACACAAGCGGATATTCCCCCTTTCATCCAGTCATATCCGGAAAAAGTGGTGTGAAATTCGTATGCAATGGACTTAAAAATTGCAATGAAAATGGTTTTGGAGACAAGCAAAGTCTTTTCGTTAGGCAAGTGCATAAAATGTCATCTATACAAACAGAAATATCATGTGTGTTTGCCGGAGTTCCTCTAGCATTCCCAGGACAATAAGAATGTGTAGAGCCGATTTCTCCATGTGGAACTAATTAGTGTTTCACAGTACAAAATTAAATGTTCCCTGATTAAATAAATTTCAAAACAATAAAGTACTTCGATAATATCCAGACATCACAAACACAGGTGCTGAGGCAATATCTGGGATTGATTTAGCGAACACAGAACCGGATATTTCCGGTTTCATCCAGTCATATCCGGACAAAGTGGTGTAGTATTCGTATGCAATGGACCGAGAAAATCACAGTAAAAATGGTTTTGGAGAAAAGCAAAGTCTTTTCGTTAGCCAAGTGCATAAAATATCATGTATATAAACAGAAATATCATGTTTGTTTGCCTCAGTTCCTCTAGGTTTCTCGCTAGAAAATACGAATGTGTATAGCTGGTTTCTCCATGTGGAACCAATTAGAGTTTCCCAGTACAAAATTAAATGTTCCCTGATTAAAAAAAACATTCAAAACAATAAATTCCATTGATAATATCCAGGAAACCCAAACACAGGGGCTGTGGCAATATCTGGGATTGAGTTAGCCAAAACAAAACGGGATTTATCCGGTTTCATCCAGTCATATCAGGACAAAGTGGTGTGGAATTCGTATGCAATGGACAGACAAAATCACAGTAAAAATGGTTTTGGAGAAAAGCAAAGTCTTTTCTTTAGGCAAGTGCATAAATTGCCATCTATATAAACAGAAATATCATGATTGTTTGCCGTAGTTCCTCTAGCTATCTCCCTCGAAAATACGAATGTGTAGAGCTGGTGTCTCCATGTCGAACCAATTAGAGTTTCCCAGTGCAAAAATAAATGTTCCCTGAGAGCGGCAAGATGGCTGAATAGGCAGGGAGCACACTATTAGTCCGGGGGGAGAGAAAGTTTAATATAAGTGGAGATACTGAAGGGTCAAGGAAGAGTAAGGGAAGAAACAGCAGCGGAAACTCTTCCGGAACTAGTGATTCACAGTGGACCTGCGTGGAGAGCGTGAGAGCCCAAGTTCGGGACACCAGCGGGAGACTCCACACACCAGCGCTGGAACGCGAGGTGAGCCGAACCTCAATAGCCCGAGATACCAGCGGACAAGCGGAAAGAGGAGGCTAGAGGGAACGAGGCTTGAAACTCCGTGGGGAGAAATTCACCAGGCTAACTAGAAGAGAGAGAGGAAAAAAATTAAAAAAAGTGACCAATACGGACACAAGTTTCACTCTCTCCGCTCACCTCTCAAAGGCGAGCAAGACAGAGCAGGCGCCGTTTTCGACATACGTCATAAGCAGGGCGACCTCAGATCTGCACCGGGCCTGAGCCTAGCAGAAACACCGGACTCTGGGGGGAGGGATGAAATAACAGGAGATTCGGATCTAACTTGGCAACCCAGTGGGAGACTGCAGGAGAATTGGAGCCCACACTGAGGGCAGCAGAGATTCCCTGTGTGGTCCTTGGGAAAGAGCTTCTGATCTCTGGCTCCTGTGGGTATATCATTTGCCTGCCAACTACCTCCAATTACGTTCAGCTGTGCGGAATAACTTCCCTTTTGAATCAAAAAAAGAAAGAGAGATTTACCACACCTAACCTGGGAGTGTCATCTTTGACACACCCTCAACCCTGAGGAATCAAACACAGCTCTCAGTCCACACTCATCTCAAGCCTCTAAGGCTCCACTGAAAGCAGACAGTCCACTTAATATAGAGCCATAGTGTAACAAGAAAAAACACCACAGTGAAGAAACCAAATATCTCCAACATGCCAAACAACACACGCAAAAACCGAGGTAACAAGAACAAGGAAGACTCTATGACGCCCCCAAATGAAAAAGACACCCCAATTCAAGATTATGAAGATGATGAGATCGAAGAAATGCAAGAAGCAGATCTCAAAAATTGATAAGAACATTAAGAGTTCTCAAAAACAAATTCTTGAACTACAGAAATCCTTAATGGGCAAGATAGAAAATCTCTCTGGTGAAAATGAAATATTAAGGAGGAATCAAAATGAAATGAAACAACTATTGGAACAAGAAACTCTGATAATGACGAGAAATCATAATGAGCGAAGCAGAAGAGAGAATATCAGACTTAGAAGACAGAGAACAGGAAAGGAAACAGGCAAACCAAAGAAAAGAAGAAGAAATTAGAAATCTAAAAAATATTGTCGGGAATCTACAGGATACTATTAAAAAACCCAACATTCGGGTTCTAGGAGTTCCTGAAGGCATGGAGAGTAAGAAAGGATTAGAAGGCATTTTCAGTGACATACTAGCAGAAAATTTCCCAGGTTTGGAGAAGGACAGAGGCATCTTAGTACAGGAAGCTTATAGAACCCCTAATAAACATGACCAAAAGAGATCCTCACCACGACAAGTTGTAATCAAACTCACCACAGTGAAACATAAAGAAAAGATCATAAAATGTGCAAGAGAGAAACGTCAGATTACTCTTAGAGGATCTCCAATTAGAGTCACAGCAGACTTCTCATCAGAAACCCTACAAGCTAGAAGGGAATGGCGAGACATAGCCCAGGTGCTAAGAGAGAAAAACTGCCAGCCCAGAATACTATATCCTGCAAATCTCTCATTTGTGAATGAAGGTGAAATTAAGACTTTTCATGTCAAACAGAAACTGAAAGAATCTGTTGCCACTCATCCTGCCCTGCAAAAGATGCTTAAAGATGTGTTACACACAGAAACACAGAAACACGGTCACCAATATGAAAGAAGGTAAAGGAAGGAAACCTCATAGCAAAAGATCACAGGAAGCTCAATTTCTCTTTGACATAGAATTAAACTCTGATGCTCTGTTAAAGCAATGTGTTAAAGTAATCTATTATGTTCTCTTGATGTCTGTTCAATTCTAATTGTTCAAAAACAGCTGAATTTTTATTAAGAGCTATGGGTTATTTAAATATGTGCTTATTTTCAAAGATTTGAATAATCACCTTGTAACAATGATCAAATTTGGTCTATGTTATGTCATTATTTTAAGGAATCTTATTTCAACCAGATATTTTGGATTTTGAGCCTTCTTGGCATTCTTGACAGGCATTCAAAAAATCAAAGTTTCAAACAATCTGGTCTCTAAAATTTCCAGGAAATCCTGGACTTTGGTTTTTCCAGTTTGGGCCCAACTGAAATAACTGAAGGACCTATATCTCTCATCTTATAGAGACACCAACTAATCAGTCTATTTGGATTATATTAGAAGGATTGTCAAGATGTGATGTGGTACCAGACTTTATGTTTCTATAATGGAAAATGCTATTAATACAAATGTTTGAGAATTAAAAAGTCTAATGATCTTGTGTTACTAGACATGATAGTTATCTCAATGAGAAAGCCCCAGAGGCCTAAACGGTTAAGTACTTGTAAAATCCTACAGGTGCTTTCAAAAATACTGTGAAGTAAGCAAGTGCCTCTTGTTGGTTGATGAGTTTATAATTTTAAACATGGCGACTTAAAGTCTTTTGTCATCCATAGTTATATATGATGTGCTGCTCATAAAACTAAAGTGTTGTTGGTTCTGTGTTTAGCTGTCCTCCTATAGGTTCCTATGGACTTTTTCCAGCCACTTTTATTGTATTCAGTACTTTGGGATGGCTCTGTAAACAGATGAAGCCAATAATGTATTACCAGTACCAACTGAGAGAAAGTATGGTTAACTGAGGTGACTAAAAACAAAAAGCAATTGAAATCAATTGGCAATCTACAAAAAGAGTTAAAGATTTTAAAAGCCATTATTAAAATTGCTATATTGGTCTATTATGCTATGTTATATGTGTGTACATATTGTATGTCCACATGGGGAAATGTTATTAAGAGATTTATTTTAAATGGCTTATAGATAAGATTGTCCATAAATTTAAGCTGCTAAAATCAATCAAAGATACATTTTAATTTGTGTGACCTGAATCTGTGTATCATATGTTTTAAAGGTGTTGGTAGAAAGAAAGTAAAAACATTTTAGATGGTTGTGCTTAAGTTTACTGGCTAAACAAACTACACCATGTTAGATATTTAAGAGGTGTTTTCAAAAACATGATTCTTAAAATTTATAGAAGGCATTGGACCTTCTGGTAAATGTTTTCTTAAGTTGTTATCTAGTGGTTGAAATGGTTTGCTAAGTATTCATGTGATATTGCTATTGTCAACAAGCGATCTAGGACTTGCTCCCTCATTTCTCTATTCTAAGCCCAACTTGTTCTTTCATTTCTCTATTCTCTTCAAGGTAGGAAACGAATTCTATTATAAAGGAATCAGTAGGATGCACAATTTAATCTTTAGAGCTTATAAAAGAGATGGCTAACATTTTTCTGTAATAGCATAGCCAAAATAAGAACTTAAATAATAATCTCATAGCTAGATTCACTTTGCCATCAGTGAAGTATACAGTAAGTGGAAAAAACCACCCTTTCAGACCAAAGGGAAAGAAAGTTTTAAAGTGAGAATATAATTTTCCTCATGGGCATTGTCTACCTTAGAAAAACTACTACAGAACATGCCTGTGACTATAGACTTGTAGTTCAGGCCACCGAAGATTAGAGATGAGACTTGGGCACTCCCTTGACTTGCATCCTCTGTTCTGGTTTAACACAAACGAGGAGGAAAAGAAAGCTCGGCATCAGAAGCAATGGGTGGCAGGCCTATTAAAGGCTGATCTGTACAGTGATCTGCCCTCAAGCAGACCCAACAGGCCAGTCCACTGCAGTGGCTCTCAATGTGGTAAGCCTGGGCTTCAGCAGAAGTCAGCTTGTGAAGAGCCCTGGCAGCTCTGCCAAGAGTTGGATCACTGGAAATGGACCTGCCCTGGAGTCGAAGGATGCCCAGGTCAGAGCCACAGATCTTATTGGCTCTAAGCGGAAAAGCCCTTCACTCAGCCCAACTTCCAAAGTGACCACTGCAGCTGAGGAGATGCTAAGGAAGGGTCAGCAACATTGCAGGCAGAACTGTACATTTCTTGTTAGAGATGCCACCTGCCTTTACCTGGCCAGCTCTCCTCCCAGGCCAGCCAAGGAATGAAAGTCAACAGAGTGCCTTCCCCTAGGAGGTTCACACCTCCCTTAGGGTATACCCCATGTGAAGAGATAGATAGGTCTGGGCCTCTTAACTTACAAGGCCTAAAGCCCACCAGATTATTATCAAGCCCCTTCTATCAGGTTCTATTTGCCTCTCAATCAGAAAAATTACTTGTAGCTTAGACAGCACCTTTCTTAGCTCCTCTAATAATGACTCTGTCCTTTGTTCTAGGCCCTGTATAGTGCACTTGGGCCTCATTCCTTCATAATCATAACCTCTACTCTACCACCAATGGCTCTACTCCCAACCTTTGTGTACTGATGGTCCTCTTCCCCACTTCATGCTGTATAATTGTTCAAACCTGGTAAATGCCACTCTTAGGATCCTTGATTACTATCCTCACTCTGTCTTTTATGACCTTGTCTAAATATGATCAGATTTGGCAAACCTGGAAAGCTTCCATAGCCTTGGCAACTCATGACGATAGCCTAGGGTGGTTACTGGCGCCATAAACTAGAGTGTCAATTTGTTGGGTCAACAACAGGAGCCACTGTGCACTTGATCTTCATGTGGGATCTCTGTCCTTAATGTGCTGTCCATTGTGATTTAATGCTATAACTAGTACTCAAACAGTATGTTTCACTTTGTGTTTCTATGTGGGTGCAAACTGTTGAAATCTTTATACTAAATTGATCTTCTGTATATAAAGAGAATTGAAAATGAATCTTGATGCAAATGTAAGAGGAGAGGGAGCGGGAGAGGGGAGGGTTGCGGGTGGGAGGGAAGTTATGGAAGGTGGCAGCCACTGTAATCCATAACCTCTACACTGGAAATTTATATTCATTAAATAAAAGTTAAAAAAATCAAAACAAAATGTTCCCTAATAAACAAAAAATTAAAACAATAAAGCCCTTCGATAATAACCAGAAAACACAAACACAGGGGCTGTGGCAATAGCTGGGATTGAGTTAGCAAAAACAAAACCGGATATTTCTGGTTTCATCAGTCATATCCGGACAAAGTGGTGTGGAATTCGTATGCAATGGACCTATAAAATCACAGTACAAATGGTTTTTGAGAAAAGCAAAGTCCTTTCGTTAGGCAAGTGAATAAAATGTCATGTATAGAAACAGAAATATCATGTTTGTTTGCCGCAGTTCCTCTAGCTTTCTCCTAGAAAATACGAATGTGTAGAGCTGGTGTCTCCATGTGGAACCAATTAATGTTTCCCAGTCCAAAATTATATGTTCCCTGATTAAAAAAAATCTTTCAAAACAATAAAGTCCTTTGATAACATCCAGAAAACACAAACACAGGGCCTTGGCAATATCTGGGATTGAGTTAGCCAAAACAAAACCGGATATTTCCGGTTTCATGCAGTCATATCTGGACAAAGTGTTGTGGAATTCGTATGCAACGGACTGAGAAAATTACACCAAAAATGGTTTTTGAGAAAAGCAAAGTCTTTCGTTAGGCAAGTGCATAAAATGCCATCTATACCAACAGAAATATCATGTTTGTTTGCCGCAGTTCCTCTAGCTTTCTCCTAGAAAATACGAATGTGTAGAGCTGGTGACTGCATGTGGAACCACTGATTGTTTCCCAGTACAAAATTAAATGTTCCCTGATAAAAAAAACTTTCAAAACAATAAAGTCCTTCGATAATATCCAGAAAACACAAACACAGAGGCTGTCGCAATATCTGGAATTCAGTTAGCACAAACACAACCGCATATTTCTGGTTTCATCCACTCATATCCGGACAAAGTGCTGTCGGATTCATATGCAATGGACAGCCAAAATCACAGAAAAATGGTTTTGGAGAAAAGCAAAGTATTTTAGTTAGGCAAGTGTATAAATTGTCATGTATACAAACAGAAATATCATGATTGTTTGCCGCAGTTCCTCTAGATTTCTCCTAGCAAATACGAGTGTGTAGAGCTGGTGTCTCCATGTGGAAACAATTAGAGTTTCCCAGTACAAAATTAAATGTTCTCTGAAAAAAAAACATTCAAAACAATAAAGTCCATCGATAATATAAAGAAAACAAAAACACAGGGTCTGCAGCAATATCTGGGATTGAGTTAGCCAAAACAAAACCGGATGTTTCCGGTTTCATCCAGTCATATCCGGAAAAAGTGTCTTTAATTCGTATGCAATGGACCGAGAAAATCAAAGTAAAAATGGTTGTGGACAAAAGCAAAGTGTTTTCTTTAGGCAAGTGCATAAAATGTCATGTATACAAACAGAAATATCATGTTTGTTTGCCGCAGTTCCTCCAGCTTTCTCCTAGAAAATACGAATGTGTAGAGCTGGAGTCTCCATGATGAACCAATTAGAGTTTCCCAGTACAAAATTAAATGTTCCCTGATAAAAACACATTTAAAGAAATAAAGTCCTTCGATAATATCCAGAAAACGCAAACACAGAGTCTGTCGCAAAATCTGGGATTGAGTTAGCCAAAACAAAACCGGATATTTCTCCTTTCATCCAGTCATATCAGTACAAAGTGGTCTGCAATTGGTATGCAATCGACTGAGAGAATTACAGTGAAAATGGTTTTGGAGAAAAGCAAAGTCTTTTCGTTAGGCAAGTGCATAAAATCTCATGTAAACCAACAGAAATATCAAGTTTGTTTGATGCAGTTCCTGTAGTTTTCTCGCTAGAATACACAAATAGGTAGAACTGATTTCTGCATGTGGAACCAGTGAATGTTTCCCAGAACAAAATTAAATGTTCCCCTATTAAAAAAACATTCAAAACAAAAATGACAATTGATAATATCCAGAAAACACAAACACAGAGGCTGTGGCAATCTGGGATTGAGTTAGCGAAAACAAAACCGGATATTTCCGGTTTCATCCAGTCATATGCGGACAAAGTGGTGTGGAATTCCTATGCAACAGACCAAGGAAATCATAGTAAAAATGGTTTTGGATAAAAGCAAAGTCTTTTCGTTAGGCAAGTGCATAAAATGCCATCTATACAAACAGAAATATCATGTTGTTTGCAGCAGTCCTTCTAGCTTTCTCCCCAGAAAATATAAATCTGTAGAGCTTGTGTCTAAATGTCGAACCACTGATTTTATGCCAGGTCTAAATCAAATGTTCCTTGAATAAAAAAAAAGAAATACCTTTCAATTCAATAATGTCCATTGATAATTTCCAGAAAACACAAAAACACGGGCTGCGGCAACATCTGGGATTGTGGTAGCCAAAACAAAACCGGATATTTCCGGTTTCATCCAGTCATATCTGGACAAAGTGGTGTGGAATTCGTATGCAATGGACTGAGAAAATCACAATAAAAATGGTTTTGGAGAAAAGTAAAGTCCTTTCGTTAGGCAAGTGCATAAAATATCATCTATACAAACAGAAATATCATGTTTGTTTGCCGCAGTTCCTCTAGCTTTTTCCTAGATAATACGAATGTGTATAGCTGGTGTCTCCATGTGGAACCAATTAGAGTTTCCCAGTACAAAACTAAATGTTCTCTGATAAAAAAAACGTTCAAAACAATAATGACCTTTGATAATATCCAGAAAACACAAACACAGAGGCTGTGGCAATATCTGGGATTCAGTTATCCAAAACAGAAGCGGATATTTCCAGTTTAATCCAGTCATATCTGGACAAAGTGGTGTGCAATTCGTATGCAATGCACGAAGAAAATCACACTGAAAATCGTTTTTGAAAAAATCAAAGTCTTTCCGTTAGGCAAGTGCATAAAATGTCACGTATACAAACAGAAATATCATGTTTGTTTGCCGCAGTTCCTGTAGTTTTCTCGCTAGAATACACAAATAGGTAGAACTGATTTCTGCATGTGGAACCAGTGATTGTTTCCCAGAACAAAATTAAATGTTCCCTGATTAAAAAAAATTCAAACAATAAAGTCCTTTGATAATATCCAGAAATCACAAACACAGGGGCTGTGGCAATATCTGGGATTGAGTTAGCCAATCACAACCGGATATTTCCGGTTTCATCCACTCATATCCGGACAAAGTGGTGTGCAATTCCTATGCAATGGACAGACAAAATCACAGTAAACAGTTTTGGAGAAAAGCAAAGTCTTTTCGTTAGGCAAGTGCATAAAATGCCATCTATACAAACAGAAATATCATGATTGTTTGCCGCAGTTCCTTTAGATTTCTCCCTAGAATGTACGATTGTGTAGAGCTTGTGTCTCCATGTGGAACCAATTAGAGTTTCCCAGTGCAAAAATAAATGTCCCCGAAGATGGCGGAATAGGCAGGGAGCAAACTATTCTTCCGGGAGAAAGACAGTTTAATATAAGTGGAGATACTGCAGGGTCAAGTATGAGTAGGGGATGAAACAGCAGAGGAAACTTCCGGAACTAGTGATTCACAGTGGACCTGCGTGCAGAGCGTGGGAGCCCTAGTTCGGGACACCAGCGGCAGACTCAACACACGAGCGCTGGAACACGAGGTGAGCCGAACCTCAATAGCCCAAGACACCAGCAGGCAAGTGGAAAGAGGAGGCTAGAGGGAACGAGGCTTGAAATTCCGTGGGGAGAAATTCACCAGGCTAACTAGAAGAGAGAGAGGAAAAAAATTAAAAAAGTGACCAATACGGACATAAAGAAAAGATCCTAAAATGTGCAAGAGAGAAACGTCAGATTACTCTTAGAGGATCTCCAATTAGAGTCACAGCAGACTTCTCATCAGAAACCCTACAAGCTAGAAGGGAATGGCGAGACATAGCCCAGGTACTAAGAGAGAAAAACTGCCAGCCCAGAATACTATATCCTGCAAAGCTCTCATTTGTGAATGAAGGTGAAATTAAGACTTTTCATAGCAAACAGAAACTGAAAGAATTTGTGGCCACTCATCCTGCCCTGCAAAAGATGCTTAAAGATGTGTTACACACAGAAACACAGAAACATGGTCACCAATATGAAAGAAGGTAAAGGAAGGAAACCTCACAGCAAAAGATCGCAGGAAGCTCAATTTCTCTTCGACATAGAATTAAACTCTGATGCTCTGTTAAAGCAATGTGTTAAAGTAATCTATTATGTTCTCTTGATGTCTGTTCAATTCTAATTGTTCAAAAACAGCTGCATTTTTATTAAGAGCTATGGGTTATTTAAATATGTGCTTATTTTCAAAGATTTGAATAATCACCTTGTAACAATGATCAAATTTGGTCTATGTTATGTCATTATTTTAAGGAATCTTATTTCAACTAGATATTTTGGATTTTGAGCCTTCTTGGTATAATTGACAGGCATTCAAAAAATCAAAGTTTCAAACAATCTGGTCTCTAAAATTTCCAGTAAATCCTGGAATTTGGATGTTCCCTGATAAAAAAGAAAAAAACTTTCAAAACAATAAAATCCTTCGATAATATCCAGAAAACACAAACACAGGTGCTGTGGCAATCTGGGATTGAGTTAGCCAAAACAAAACCGGATATTTCCAGTTTCATCCAGTCATATCCGGACAAAGTGGTGTGGAATTCGTATGGAATAGACCGAGAAAATCCAAGTGAAAATGGTTTTGGAGAAAAGCAAAGTCCTTTCGTTAGGCAAGTGCATAAAATGTCATGTATACAAAGAGAAATATCATAATTGTTTGCCGCAGTTCCTCTAATTTCTCGCTAGAAAATACGAATGTGTAGAGCTGGTTTCTCCATGTGGAACCAGTGAGTGTTTCCCCGTACAAAAATAAATGTTACCTGTTAAAAAAAATTCAAGACAATAAAGTCCATTGATAATATCCAGAAAGCACAAACACAGGGGCTGTGTCAATCTGGAATTGAGTTAGCCAAAAAAACCGGATTTCATCCAGTTTTCATTTCCGGTTTCATCCAGTCATGTCCGGACAAAGTGGTGTGTAATTCGTATGCAATGGACGAAGAAAATCCCAGTAAAAATGGTTTTGGAGAAAAGCAAAGTCTTTTCGTTAGGCAAGTGCATATAATGTCATGTATAGAAACAGAAATATTATGTTTGCTTGCCGCAGTTCTTCTAGCTTTCTCCTAGAAAATACAAATGTGTAGAGCTGGTTTCTCCATGTAGAACCAATTAGAGTTTCCCAGCACAAAATTAAATGTTCCCTGATAAAAAAATATTCAAAACAATAAAGTCCTTCGATAATATCCACAAAACACAAACACAGAGGCTGTCGCAATAACTGGGATTGAGTTAGCCAATAACAACAGAATATTTCCGGTTTCATCTAGTCATATCCGGACAAAGTGGTGTGGAATTTGTATGCAATGGACCGAGAAAATGACAGTAAAAATGGATTAGGAGAAAAGCAAAGCCTTTTCGTTAGGTAAGTGCACAAAATGTCATGTATACAAACAGAAATATCATGTTTGTTTGCCGCAGTTCCCCTAGCATTCTCCCTAGAAAATACGAATATGTAGAGCTGGTGTCTCCATGTGGAACCCATTAAAGTTTGCCAATACAAAATTAAATGTTCCCTGATAATAAAAGAAACGTTCAAAACAATAAAGTCTTTCGATAATATCCAGAAATCATAAACACAGGGGCTGCGGCAATATCTGGGATTGAGTTAGCCAAAAGAAAACCGGATATTTCCGGTTTCATCCTGTCTTATCCGGACAAAGTGGTGTGGAGTTCATATGCAATGGACCGAGAAAATCACAGTAAAAATGGTTTTGTAGAAAAGCAAATTATTTTGTTAGGCAATTCCCTAAAATGCCATCTATAAAAACAGAAATATCATGTTTGTTTGCCACAGTTCCTTTAGATTTATCCCGAGAAAATACGAATGTACAGAGCTGGTGTCTCCATGAGGAACCAAATAGAGTTTCCCAAATCAAAATTAAATGTTCTCTGATAAAGAAAAAAATTTCAGAACAATAAATCCTTCGATAATATCCAGAAAACACAAACACAGAGGCTGTTGCAATAACTGGGATTCAGTTAGCCAAAACAAAACCGGATATTTCAAGTTTCATCCAGTCATATCCTGACAAAGTGGTGTGGAATTCGTATGCAATGGACAGACAAACTCACAGTAAAAATGATTTTGGAGAAAAGGAATGTCTTTTCGTTAGGTAAGTGCCTAAAATATCATGTACACAAACAGAAATATCATGTTTGTTTGCCGTATTTCCTCCACCTTTCTCCCTAGAAAATACGAATGTGTAGAGCTGGTGTCTCCATGTGGAACCAGTGAGTCTTTCCCAGTACAAAATTAAATGTTCCCTGATAAAAAAAAAACTTTCAAAACAATAAAATCCTTCGATAATATCCAGAAAACACAAACACAGGGGCTGTGGCAATTTTGGATTGAAGTAGCTAAAACAAAAGCGGATATTTTCGCTTTCATCCAGTCATATCCGGACAAAGTGGTGTGGAATTTGTATGCAATGGACCGAGAAAATCACAGTAAAAATGGTTTAGGAGAAAAGCAAAGTCCTTTCTTGAGGCAAGTGCATAAAATGTCCTGCATACAAAAAGAAATATCATGTTTGTTTGCCGCCATTCCTCTAGATTTCTCACTAGGAAATACGAATGTTTAGAGCTGGTTTCTCCATGTGGAACTAGTGAGTGTTTCCCAGTACAAAACTAAATGTTACCTGTTAAAAAAAACTTTCAAAAGAATAATGACAATAGATAATATCCAGAAAACACAAACACAGGGGCTGTTGTAATTTTGGATTGAATTAGCCAAAACACAAGCGGATATTTTCGCTTTCATCCAGTCATATCCAGACAAAGTGGTGTGGAATGCGTATGTAATAGACAGAGAATTACAGTGAAAGTGGTTTTGGAGAAAAGCAAAGTCTTTTCGTTAGGCAAGTGCATAAAATGTCATGTATACAAACAGAAATATCGTGTTTGTTTCCCGCAGTTCCTCTAGATTTCTCCCTTGAAAATAGGAATGTGTAGAGCTGTTTTCTCCATGTGGAAGCAGTGAGTGTTTCCCAGTAAAAAAAAATGTTCCCTGATTTAAAAAAAAAAAAAAACTTTCAAAACAATAAAAATCTTCGATAATATCCAGAAAACACAAACACAGTGACTGTGGCAATCTGGGAATGGCGCAGTTCCTTAAGATTTTTCCCCAGAACATACGAATGTGTAGAGCTGGTGTCTCCATGAGGAACCTATTAGAGTTTCCCAATTTAAAATTAAATGTTCTCTGATAAAAAAAAATTTTCAAATCAATAAAGTCCTTGGATAATATCCAGAAAACACAAACACAGAAGCTGTTGCAATAACTGGGATTCAGTTAGCCAAAACAAAACCGGATATTTCTGGTTTCATCCAGTCATATCCAGACAATGTGGTGTGGAATTCATATGCAATGGACCGAGAAAATCACAGAAAAATGGTTTTGGAGAAAAGCAAATTCTTTTCGTTTGCCAAGTGCCTAAAATATCATGTATACAAACAGAAATATCATGTTTGTTTGCCGCAGTACCATTAGCTTTCTCCTAAAAAATACGAATGTGTAGAGCTGGTTTCTCCATGTGGAACCAGTGAGTGTTTCCCAGTACAAAGTTAAATGTTTCCTGATTAAAAGAAAACTTTCAAAACAATAAAATCATTTGACAATATCCAGAAAACACAAACACAGGGGCTGCGGCAATATCTGGGATTCAGTTAGCCAAAACACAACCGGATATTTATGGTTTCATTCACTCATATCCGGACAAAGTGGTGTGGAATTCGTATGCACTGGACCGAGAAAATGACAGTAAAAATGGATTAGGAGAAAAGCAAAGCCTTTTCGTTAGGTAAGTGCACAAAATGTCATGTATACAAACAGAAATATCATGTTTGTTTGCCGCAGTTCCCCTAGCATTCTCCCTAGAAAATACGAATATGTAGAGCTGGTGTCTCCATGTGGAACCCATTAAAGTTTGCCAATACAAAATTAAATGTTCCCTGATAATAAAAGAAACGTTCAAAACAATAAAGTCTTTCGATAATATCCAGAAATCATAAACACAGGGGCTGCGGCAATATCTGGGATTGAGTTAGCCAAAAGAAAACCGGATATTTCCGGTTTCATCCTGTCTTATCCGGACAAAGTGGTGTGGAGTTCATATGCAATGGACCGAGAAAATCACAGTAAAAATGGTTTTGTAGAAAAGCAAATTATTTTGTTAGGCAATTCCCTAAAATGCCATCTATAAAAACAGAAATATCATGTTTGTTTGCCACAGTTCCTTTAGATTTATCCCGAGAAAATACGAATGTACAGAGCTGGTGTCTCCATGAGGAACCAAATAGAGTTTCCCAAATCAAAATTAAATGTTCTCTGATAAAGAAAAAAATTTCAGAACAATAAATCCTTCGATAATATCCAGAAAACACAAACACAGAGGCTGTTGCAATAACTGGGATTCAGTTAGCCAAAACAAAACCGGATATTTCAAGTTTCATCCAGTCATATCCTGACAAAGTGGTGTGGAATTCGTATGCAATGGACAGACAAACTCACAGTAAAAATGATTTTGGAGAAAAGGAATGTCTTTTCGTTAGGTAAGTGCCTAAAATATCATGTACACAAACAGAAATATCATGTTTGTTTGCCGTATTTCCTCCACCTTTCTCCCTAGAAAATACGAATGTGTAGAGCTGGTGTCTCCATGTGGAACCAGTGAGTCTTTCCCAGTACAAAATTAAATGTTCCCTGATAAAAAAAAAACTTTCAAAACAATAAAATCCTTCGATAATATCCAGAAAACACAAACACAGGGGCTGTGGCAATTTTGGATTGAAGTAGCTAAAACAAAAGCGGATATTTTCGCTTTCATCCAGTCATATCCGGACAAAGTGGTGTGGAATTTGTATGCAATGGACCGAGAAAATCACAGTAAAAATGGTTTAGGAGAAAAGCAAAGTCCTTTCTTGAGGCAAGTGCATAAAATGTCCTGCATACAAAAAGAAATATCATGTTTGTTTGCCGCCATTCCTCTAGATTTCTCACTAGGAAATACGAATGTTTAGAGCTGGTTTCTCCATGTGGAACTAGTGAGTGTTTCCCAGTACAAAACTAAATGTTACCTGTTAAAAAAAACTTTCAAAAGAATAATGACAATAGATAATATCCAGAAAACACAAACACAGGGGCTGTTGTAATTTTGGATTGAATTAGCCAAAACACAAGCGGATATTTTCGCTTTCATCCAGTCATATCCAGACAAAGTGGTGTGGAATGCGTATGTAATAGACAGAGAATTACAGTGAAAGTGGTTTTGGAGAAAAGCAAAGTCTTTTCGTTAGGCAAGTGCATAAAATGTCATGTATACAAACAGAAATATCGTGTTTGTTTCCCGCAGTTCCTCTAGATTTCTCCCTTGAAAATAGGAATGTGTAGAGCTGTTTTCTCCATGTGGAAGCAGTGAGTGTTTCCCAGTAAAAAAAAATGTTCCCTGATTTAAAAAAAAAAAAAAACTTTCAAAACAATAAAAATCTTCGATAATATCCAGAAAACACAAACACAGTGACTGTGGCAATCTGGGAATGGCGCAGTTCCTTAAGATTTTTCCCCAGAACATACGAATGTGTAGAGCTGGTGTCTCCATGAGGAACCTATTAGAGTTTCCCAATTTAAAATTAAATGTTCTCTGATAAAAAAAAATTTTCAAATCAATAAAGTCCTTGGATAATATCCAGAAAACACAAACACAGAAGCTGTTGCAATAACTGGGATTCAGTTAGCCAAAACAAAACCGGATATTTCTGGTTTCATCCAGTCATATCCAGACAATGTGGTGTGGAATTCATATGCAATGGACCGAGAAAATCACAGAAAAATGGTTTTGGAGAAAAGCAAATTCTTTTCGTTTGCCAAGTGCCTAAAATATCATGTATACAAACAGAAATATCATGTTTGTTTGCCGCAGTACCATTAGCTTTCTCCTAAAAAATACGAATGTGTAGAGCTGGTTTCTCCATGTGGAACCAGTGAGTGTTTCCCAGTACAAAGTTAAATGTTTCCTGATTAAAAGAAAACTTTCAAAACAATAAAATCATTTGACAATATCCAGAAAACACAAACACAGGGGCTGCGGCAATATCTGGGATTCAGTTAGCCAAAACACAACCGGATATTTATGGTTTCATTCACTCATATCCGGACAAAGTGGTGTGGAATTCGTATGCACTGGACCGAGAAAATGACAGTAAAAATGGATTAGGAGAAAAGCAAAGCCTTTTCGTTAGGTAAGTGCACAAAATGTCATGTATACAAACAGAAATATCATGTTTGTTTGCCGCAGTTCCCCTAGCATTCTCCCTAGAAAATACGAATATGTAGAGCTGGTGTCTCCATGTGGAACCCATTAAAGTTTGCCAATACAAAATTAAATGTTCCCTGATAATAAAAGAAACGTTCAAAACAATAAAGTCTTTCGATAATATCCAGAAATCATAAACACAGGGGCTGCGGCAATATCTGGGATTGAGTTAGCCAAAAGAAAACCGGATATTTCCGGTTTCATCCTGTCTTATCCGGACAAAGTGGTGTGGAGTTCATATGCAATGGACCGAGAAAATCACAGTAAAAATGGTTTTGTAGAAAAGCAAATTATTTTGTTAGGCAATTCCCTAAAATGCCATCTATAAAAACAGAAATATCATGTTTGTTTGCCACAGTTCCTTTAGATTTATCCCGAGAAAATACGAATGTACAGAGCTGGTGTCTCCATGAGGAACCAAATAGAGTTTCCCAAATCAAAATTAAATGTTCTCTGATAAAGAAAAAAATTTCAGAACAATAAATCCTTCGATAATATCCAGAAAACACAAACACAGAGGCTGTTGCAATAACTGGGATTCAGTTAGCCAAAACAAAACCGGATATTTCAAGTTTCATCCAGTCATATCCTGACAAAGTGGTGTGGAATTCGTATGCAATGGACAGACAAACTCACAGTAAAAATGATTTTGGAGAAAAGGAATGTCTTTTCGTTAGGTAAGTGCCTAAAATATCATGTACACAAACAGAAATATCATGTTTGTTTGCCGTATTTCCTCCACCTTTCTCCCTAGAAAATACGAATGTGTAGAGCTGGTGTCTCCATGTGGAACCAGTGAGTCTTTCCCAGTACAAAATTAAATGTTCCCTGATAAAAAAAAAACTTTCAAAACAATAAAATCCTTCGATAATATCCAGAAAACACAAACACAGGGGCTGTGGCAATTTTGGATTGAAGTAGCTAAAACAAAAGCGGATATTTTCGCTTTCATCCAGTCATATCCGGACAAAGTGGTGTGGAATTTGTATGCAATGGACCGAGAAAATCACAGTAAAAATGGTTTAGGAGAAAAGCAAAGTCCTTTCTTGAGGCAAGTGCATAAAATGTCCTGCATACAAAAAGAAATATCATGTTTGTTTGCCGCCATTCCTCTAGATTTCTCACTAGGAAATACGAATGTTTAGAGCTGGTTTCTCCATGTGGAACTAGTGAGTGTTTCCCAGTACAAAACTAAATGTTACCTGTTAAAAAAAACTTTCAAAAGAATAATGACAATAGATAATATCCAGAAAACACAAACACAGGGGCTGTTGTAATTTTGGATTGAATTAGCCAAAACACAAGCGGATATTTTCGCTTTCATCCAGTCATATCCAGACAAAGTGGTGTGGAATGCGTATGTAATAGACAGAGAATTACAGTGAAAGTGGTTTTGGAGAAAAGCAAAGTCTTTCGTTAGGCAAGTGCATAAAATGCCATCTATACCAACAGAAATATCATGTTTGTTTGCCGCAGTTCCTCTAGCTTTCTCCTAGAAAATACGAATGTGTAGAGCTGGTGACTGCATGTGGAACCACTGATTGTTTCCCAGTACAAAATTAAATGTTCCCTGATAAAAAAAACTTTCAAAACAATAAAGTCCTTCGATAATATCCAGAAAACACAAACACAGAGGCTGTCGCAATATCTGGAATTCAGTTAGCACAAACACAACCGCATATTTCTGGTTTCATCCACTCATATCCGGACAAAGTGCTGTCGGATTCATATGCAATGGACAGCCAAAATCACAGAAAAATGGTTTTGGAGAAAAGCAAAGTATTTTAGTTAGGCAAGTGTATAAATTGTCATGTATACAAACAGAAATATCATGATTGTTTGCCGCAGTTCCTCTAGATTTCTCCTAGCAAATACGAGTGTGTAGAGCTGGTGTCTCCATGTGGAAACAATTAGAGTTTCCCAGTACAAAATTAAATGTTCTCTGAAAAAAAAACATTCAAAACAATAAAGTCCATCGATAATATAAAGAAAACAAAAACACAGGGTCTGCAGCAATATCTGGGATTGAGTTAGCCAAAACAAAACCGGATGTTTCCGGTTTCATCCAGTCATATCCGGAAAAAGTGTCTTTAATTCGTATGCAATGGACCGAGAAAATCAAAGTAAAAATGGTTGTGGACAAAAGCAAAGTGTTTTCTTTAGGCAAGTGCATAAAATGTCATGTATACAAACAGAAATATCATGTTTGTTTGCCGCAGTTCCTCCAGCTTTCTCCTAGAAAATACGAATGTGTAGAGCTGGAGTCTCCATGATGAACCAATTAGAGTTTCCCAGTACAAAATTAAATGTTCCCTGATAAAAACACATTTAAAGAAATAAAGTCCTTCGATAATATCCAGAAAACGCAAACACAGAGTCTGTCGCAAAATCTGGGATTGAGTTAGCCAAAACAAAACCGGATATTTCTCCTTTCATCCAGTCATATCAGTACAAAGTGGTCTGCAATTGGTATGCAATCGACTGAGAGAATTACAGTGAAAATGGTTTTGGAGAAAAGCAAAGTCTTTTCGTTAGGCAAGTGCATAAAATCTCATGTAAACCAACAGAAATATCAAGTTTGTTTGATGCAGTTCCTGTAGTTTTCTCGCTAGAATACACAAATAGGTAGAACTGATTTCTGCATGTGGAACCAGTGAATGTTTCCCAGAACAAAATTAAATGTTCCCCTATTAAAAAAACATTCAAAACAAAAATGACAATTGATAATATCCAGAAAACACAAACACAGAGGCTGTGGCAATCTGGGATTGAGTTAGCGAAAACAAAACCGGATATTTCCGGTTTCATCCAGTCATATGCGGACAAAGTGGTGTGGAATTCCTATGCAACAGACCAAGGAAATCATAGTAAAAATGGTTTTGGATAAAAGCAAAGTCTTTTCGTTAGGCAAGTGCATAAAATGCCATCTATACAAACAGAAATATCATGTTGTTTGCAGCAGTCCTTCTAGCTTTCTCCCCAGAAAATATAAATCTGTAGAGCTTGTGTCTAAATGTCGAACCACTGATTTTATGCCAGGTCTAAATCAAATGTTCCTTGAATAAAAAAAAAGAAATACCTTTCAATTCAATAATGTCCATTGATAATTTCCAGAAAACACAAAAACACGGGCTGCGGCAACATCTGGGATTGTGGTAGCCAAAACAAAACCGGATATTTCCGGTTTCATCCAGTCATATCTGGACAAAGTGGTGTGGAATTCGTATGCAATGGACTGAGAAAATCACAATAAAAATGGTTTTGGAGAAAAGTAAAGTCCTTTCGTTAGGCAAGTGCATAAAATATCATCTATACAAACAGAAATATCATGTTTGTTTGCCGCAGTTCCTCTAGCTTTTTCCTAGATAATACGAATGTGTATAGCTGGTGTCTCCATGTGGAACCAATTAGAGTTTCCCAGTACAAAACTAAATGTTCTCTGATAAAAAAAACGTTCAAAACAATAATGACCTTTGATAATATCCAGAAAACACAAACACAGAGGCTGTGGCAATATCTGGGATTCAGTTATCCAAAACAGAAGCGGATATTTCCAGTTTAATCCAGTCATATCTGGACAAAGTGGTGTGCAATTCGTATGCAATGCACGAAGAAAATCACACTGAAAATCGTTTTTGAAAAAATCAAAGTCTTTCCGTTAGGCAAGTGCATAAAATGTCACGTATACAAACAGAAATATCATGTTTGTTTGCCGCAGTTCCTGTAGTTTTCTCGCTAGAATACACAAATAGGTAGAACTGATTTCTGCATGTGGAACCAGTGATTGTTTCCCAGAACAAAATTAAATGTTCCCTGATTAAAAAAAATTCAAACAATAAAGTCCTTTGATAATATCCAGAAATCACAAACACAGGGGCTGTGGCAATATCTGGGATTGAGTTAGCCAATCACAACCGGATATTTCCGGTTTCATCCACTCATATCCGGACAAAGTGGTGTGCAATTCCTATGCAATGGACAGACAAAATCACAGTAAACAGTTTTGGAGAAAAGCAAAGTCTTTTCGTTAGGCAAGTGCATAAAATGCCATCTATACAAACAGAAATATCATGATTGTTTGCCGCAGTTCCTTTAGATTTCTCCCTAGAATGTACGATTGTGTAGAGCTTGTGTCTCCATGTGGAACCAATTAGAGTTTCCCAGTGCAAAAATAAATGTCCCCGAAGATGGCGGAATAGGCAGGGAGCAAACTATTCTTCCGGGAGAAAGACAGTTTAATATAAGTGGAGATACTGCAGGGTCAAGTATGAGTAGGGGATGAAACAGCAGAGGAAACTTCCGGAACTAGTGATTCACAGTGGACCTGCGTGCAGAGCGTGGGAGCCCTAGTTCGGGACACCAGCGGCAGACTCAACACACGAGCGCTGGAACACGAGGTGAGCCGAACCTCAATAGCCCAAGACACCAGCAGGCAAGTGGAAAGAGGAGGCTAGAGGGAACGAGGCTTGAAATTCCGTGGGGAGAAATTCACCAGGCTAACTAGAAGAGAGAGAGGAAAAAAATTAAAAAAGTGACCAATACGGACATAAAGAAAAGATCCTAAAATGTGCAAGAGAGAAACGTCAGATTACTCTTAGAGGATCTCCAATTAGAGTCACAGCAGACTTCTCATCAGAAACCCTACAAGCTAGAAGGGAATGGCGAGACATAGCCCAGGTACTAAGAGAGAAAAACTGCCAGCCCAGAATACTATATCCTGCAAAGCTCTCATTTGTGAATGAAGGTGAAATTAAGACTTTTCATAGCAAACAGAAACTGAAAGAATTTGTGGCCACTCATCCTGCCCTGCAAAAGATGCTTAAAGATGTGTTACACACAGAAACACAGAAACATGGTCACCAATATGAAAGAAGGTAAAGGAAGGAAACCTCACAGCAAAAGATCGCAGGAAGCTCAATTTCTCTTCGACATAGAATTAAACTCTGATGCTCTGTTAAAGCAATGTGTTAAAGTAATCTATTATGTTCTCTTGATGTCTGTTCAATTCTAATTGTTCAAAAACAGCTGCATTTTTATTAAGAGCTATGGGTTATTTAAATATGTGCTTATTTTCAAAGATTTGAATAATCACCTTGTAACAATGATCAAATTTGGTCTATGTTATGTCATTATTTTAAGGAATCTTATTTCAACTAGATATTTTGGATTTTGAGCCTTCTTGGTATAATTGACAGGCATTCAAAAAATCAAAGTTTCAAACAATCTGGTCTCTAAAATTTCCAGTAAATCCTGGAATTTGGATGTTCCCTGATAAAAAAGAAAAAAACTTTCAAAACAATAAAATCCTTCGATAATATCCAGAAAACACAAACACAGGTGCTGTGGCAATCTGGGATTGAGTTAGCCAAAACAAAACCGGATATTTCCAGTTTCATCCAGTCATATCCGGACAAAGTGGTGTGGAATTCGTATGGAATAGACCGAGAAAATCCAAGTGAAAATGGTTTTGGAGAAAAGCAAAGTCCTTTCGTTAGGCAAGTGCATAAAATGTCATGTATACAAAGAGAAATATCATAATTGTTTGCCGCAGTTCCTCTAATTTCTCGCTAGAAAATACGAATGTGTAGAGCTGGTTTCTCCATGTGGAACCAGTGAGTGTTTCCCCGTACAAAAATAAATGTTACCTGTTAAAAAAAATTCAAGACAATAAAGTCCATTGATAATATCCAGAAAGCACAAACACAGGGGCTGTGTCAATCTGGAATTGAGTTAGCCAAAAAAACCGGATTTCATCCAGTTTTCATTTCCGGTTTCATCCAGTCATGTCCGGACAAAGTGGTGTGTAATTCGTATGCAATGGACGAAGAAAATCCCAGTAAAAATGGTTTTGGAGAAAAGCAAAGTCTTTTCGTTAGGCAAGTGCATATAATGTCATGTATAGAAACAGAAATATTATGTTTGCTTGCCGCAGTTCTTCTAGCTTTCTCCTAGAAAATACAAATGTGTAGAGCTGGTTTCTCCATGTAGAACCAATTAGAGTTTCCCAGCACAAAATTAAATGTTCCCTGATAAAAAAATATTCAAAACAATAAAGTCCTTCGATAATATCCACAAAACACAAACACAGAGGCTGTCGCAATAACTGGGATTGAGTTAGCCAATAACAACAGAATATTTCCGGTTTCATCTAGTCATATCCGGACAAAGTGGTGTGGAATTTGTATGCAATGGACCGAGAAAATGACAGTAAAAATGGATTAGGAGAAAAGCAAAGCCTTTTCGTTAGGTAAGTGCACAAAATGTCATGTATACAAACAGAAATATCATGTTTGTTTGCCGCAGTTCCCCTAGCATTCTCCCTAGAAAATACGAATATGTAGAGCTGGTGTCTCCATGTGGAACCCATTAAAGTTTGCCAATACAAAATTAAATGTTCCCTGATAATAAAAGAAACGTTCAAAACAATAAAGTCTTTCGATAATATCCAGAAATCATAAACACAGGGGCTGCGGCAATATCTGGGATTGAGTTAGCCAAAAGAAAACCGGATATTTCCGGTTTCATCCTGTCTTATCCGGACAAAGTGGTGTGGAGTTCATATGCAATGGACCGAGAAAATCACAGTAAAAATGGTTTTGTAGAAAAGCAAATTATTTTGTTAGGCAATTCCCTAAAATGCCATCTATAAAAACAGAAATATCATGTTTGTTTGCCACAGTTCCTTTAGATTTATCCCGAGAAAATACGAATGTACAGAGCTGGTGTCTCCATGAGGAACCAAATAGAGTTTCCCAAATCAAAATTAAATGTTCTCTGATAAAGAAAAAAATTTCAGAACAATAAATCCTTCGATAATATCCAGAAAACACAAACACAGAGGCTGTTGCAATAACTGGGATTCAGTTAGCCAAAACAAAACCGGATATTTCAAGTTTCATCCAGTCATATCCTGACAAAGTGGTGTGGAATTCGTATGCAATGGACAGACAAACTCACAGTAAAAATGATTTTGGAGAAAAGGAATGTCTTTTCGTTAGGTAAGTGCCTAAAATATCATGTACACAAACAGAAATATCATGTTTGTTTGCCGTATTTCCTCCACCTTTCTCCCTAGAAAATACGAATGTGTAGAGCTGGTGTCTCCATGTGGAACCAGTGAGTCTTTCCCAGTACAAAATTAAATGTTCCCTGATAAAAAAAAAACTTTCAAAACAATAAAATCCTTCGATAATATCCAGAAAACACAAACACAGGGGCTGTGGCAATTTTGGATTGAAGTAGCTAAAACAAAAGCGGATATTTTCGCTTTCATCCAGTCATATCCGGACAAAGTGGTGTGGAATTTGTATGCAATGGACCGAGAAAATCACAGTAAAAATGGTTTAGGAGAAAAGCAAAGTCCTTTCTTGAGGCAAGTGCATAAAATGTCCTGCATACAAAAAGAAATATCATGTTTGTTTGCCGCCATTCCTCTAGATTTCTCACTAGGAAATACGAATGTTTAGAGCTGGTTTCTCCATGTGGAACTAGTGAGTGTTTCCCAGTACAAAACTAAATGTTACCTGTTAAAAAAAACTTTCAAAAGAATAATGACAATAGATAATATCCAGAAAACACAAACACAGGGGCTGTTGTAATTTTGGATTGAATTAGCCAAAACACAAGCGGATATTTTCGCTTTCATCCAGTCATATCCAGACAAAGTGGTGTGGAATGCGTATGTAATAGACAGAGAATTACAGTGAAAGTGGTTTTGGAGAAAAGCAAAGTCTTTTCGTTAGGCAAGTGCATAAAATGTCATGTATACAAACAGAAATATCGTGTTTGTTTCCCGCAGTTCCTCTAGATTTCTCCCTTGAAAATAGGAATGTGTAGAGCTGTTTTCTCCATGTGGAAGCAGTGAGTGTTTCCCAGTAAAAAAAAATGTTCCCTGATTTAAAAAAAAAAAAAAACTTTCAAAACAATAAAAATCTTCGATAATATCCAGAAAACACAAACACAGTGACTGTGGCAATCTGGGAATGGCGCAGTTCCTTAAGATTTTTCCCCAGAACATACGAATGTGTAGAGCTGGTGTCTCCATGAGGAACCTATTAGAGTTTCCCAATTTAAAATTAAATGTTCTCTGATAAAAAAAAATTTTCAAATCAATAAAGTCCTTGGATAATATCCAGAAAACACAAACACAGAAGCTGTTGCAATAACTGGGATTCAGTTAGCCAAAACAAAACCGGATATTTCTGGTTTCATCCAGTCATATCCAGACAATGTGGTGTGGAATTCATATGCAATGGACCGAGAAAATCACAGAAAAATGGTTTTGGAGAAAAGCAAATTCTTTTCGTTTGCCAAGTGCCTAAAATATCATGTATACAAACAGAAATATCATGTTTGTTTGCCGCAGTACCATTAGCTTTCTCCTAAAAAATACGAATGTGTAGAGCTGGTTTCTCCATGTGGAACCAGTGAGTGTTTCCCAGTACAAAGTTAAATGTTTCCTGATTAAAAGAAAACTTTCAAAACAATAAAATCATTTGACAATATCCAGAAAACACAAACACAGGGGCTGCGGCAATATCTGGGATTCAGTTAGCCAAAACACAACCGGATATTTATGGTTTCATTCACTCATATCCGGACAAAGTGGTGTGGAATTCGTATGCACTGGACCGAGAAAATGACAGTAAAAATGGATTAGGAGAAAAGCAAAGCCTTTTCGTTAGGTAAGTGCACAAAATGTCATGTATACAAACAGAAATATCATGTTTGTTTGCCGCAGTTCCCCTAGCATTCTCCCTAGAAAATACGAATATGTAGAGCTGGTGTCTCCATGTGGAACCCATTAAAGTTTGCCAATACAAAATTAAATGTTCCCTGATAATAAAAGAAACGTTCAAAACAATAAAGTCTTTCGATAATATCCAGAAATCATAAACACAGGGGCTGCGGCAATATCTGGGATTGAGTTAGCCAAAAGAAAACCGGATATTTCCGGTTTCATCCTGTCTTATCCGGACAAAGTGGTGTGGAGTTCATATGCAATGGACCGAGAAAATCACAGTAAAAATGGTTTTGTAGAAAAGCAAATTATTTTGTTAGGCAATTCCCTAAAATGCCATCTATAAAAACAGAAATATCATGTTTGTTTGCCACAGTTCCTTTAGATTTATCCCGAGAAAATACGAATGTACAGAGCTGGTGTCTCCATGAGGAACCAAATAGAGTTTCCCAAATCAAAATTAAATGTTCTCTGATAAAGAAAAAAATTTCAGAACAATAAATCCTTCGATAATATCCAGAAAACACAAACACAGAGGCTGTTGCAATAACTGGGATTCAGTTAGCCAAAACAAAACCGGATATTTCAAGTTTCATCCAGTCATATCCTGACAAAGTGGTGTGGAATTCGTATGCAATGGACAGACAAACTCACAGTAAAAATGATTTTGGAGAAAAGGAATGTCTTTTCGTTAGGTAAGTGCCTAAAATATCATGTACACAAACAGAAATATCATGTTTGTTTGCCGTATTTCCTCCACCTTTCTCCCTAGAAAATACGAATGTGTAGAGCTGGTGTCTCCATGTGGAACCAGTGAGTCTTTCCCAGTACAAAATTAAATGTTCCCTGATAAAAAAAAAACTTTCAAAACAATAAAATCCTTCGATAATATCCAGAAAACACAAACACAGGGGCTGTGGCAATTTTGGATTGAAGTAGCTAAAACAAAAGCGGATATTTTCGCTTTCATCCAGTCATATCCGGACAAAGTGGTGTGGAATTTGTATGCAATGGACCGAGAAAATCACAGTAAAAATGGTTTAGGAGAAAAGCAAAGTCCTTTCTTGAGGCAAGTGCATAAAATGTCCTGCATACAAAAAGAAATATCATGTTTGTTTGCCGCCATTCCTCTAGATTTCTCACTAGGAAATACGAATGTTTAGAGCTGGTTTCTCCATGTGGAACTAGTGAGTGTTTCCCAGTACAAAACTAAATGTTACCTGTTAAAAAAAACTTTCAAAAGAATAATGACAATAGATAATATCCAGAAAACACAAACACAGGGGCTGTTGTAATTTTGGATTGAATTAGCCAAAACACAAGCGGATATTTTCGCTTTCATCCAGTCATATCCAGACAAAGTGGTGTGGAATGCGTATGTAATAGACAGAGAATTACAGTGAAAGTGGTTTTGGAGAAAAGCAAAGTCTTTTCGTTAGGCAAGTGCATAAAATGTCATGTATACAAACAGAAATATCGTGTTTGTTTCCCGCAGTTCCTCTAGATTTCTCCCTTGAAAATAGGAATGTGTAGAGCTGTTTTCTCCATGTGGAAGCAGTGAGTGTTTCCCAGTAAAAAAAAATGTTCCCTGATTTAAAAAAAAAAAAAACTTTCAAAAAAATAAAAATCTTCGATAATATCCAGAAAACACAAACACAGTGACTGTGGCAATCTGGGAATGGCGCAGTTCCTTAAGATTTTTCCCCAGAACATACGAATGTGTAGAGCTGGTTTCTCCATGAGGAACCTATTAGAGTTTCCCAATTTAAAATTAAATGTTCTCTGATAAAAAAAATTTTCAAATCAATAAAGTCCTTGGATAATATCCAGAAAACACAAACACAGAAGCTGTTGCAATAACTGGGATTCAGTTAGCCAAAACAAAACCGGATATTTCTGGTTTCATCCAGTCATATCCGGACAATGTGGTGTGGAATTCATATGCAATGGACCGAGAAAATCACAGAAAAATGGTTTTGGAGAAAAGCAAATTCTTTTCGTTTGCCAAGTGCCTAAAATATCATGTATACAAACAGAAATATCATGTTTGTTTGCCGCAGTACCATTAGCTTTCTCCTAAAAAATACGAATGTGTAGAGCTGGTTTCTCCATGTGGAACCAGTGAGTGTTTCCCAGTACAAAGTTAAATGTTTCCTGATTAAAAGAAAACTTTCAAAACAATAAAATCATTTGACAATATCCAGAAAACACAAACACAGGGGCTGCGGCAATATCTGGGATTCAGTTAGCCAAAACACAACCGGATATTTATGGTTTCATTCACTCATATCCGGACAAAGTGGTGTGGAATTCGTATGCACTGGACCGAGAAAATCACAGTAAAATTGGTTTTGGAAAAGCAAAGTCTTTTCGTTAGGCAAGTGCATAAAATGTCTTGTAAACAAACAGAAAAATCATGTTTGTTTGCCGCAGTTACTCTAGTTTTCTCCTAGAAAATATGGATGTGTAGGACTGGTGTGTACATGTGGAACCAGTGAGTGTTTCCCAGTACAAAATTAAATGTTCCCTGATAAAAAACATTCAAAACAATAAAGTCCTTTGATAATATCCAGAAAACACCAACACAGAGGCTGTTGCAATATCTGGGATTGAGTTAGCCCAAACACAACCGCATATTTCCGGTTTCATCCAGTCATATCTGTACAAAGTGGTGTGGAGTTCATATGCAATGGACAGACAAAATCACAGTAAAAATGGTTTTGGAGGAAAGCAAAGTCTTTTCGTTAGGCAAGAGCTTAAATTGTCATGTATGAAAAGAGAAATACCATTTTTTTTGCCGCAGTTCCTCTCGCTTTCTCCTAGAAAATATGAATGTTTAGAGCTGGTATCTCCATGTGGAACCAATTAGAGTTTCCCAGCACAAAATTAAATGTTCCCTGATAACAAAAAAAATTTCAAAACAATAAAGTCCATTGATAATATCCAGAAACACAAACACAGAGGCATTCACAATATCTGGGATTGAGTTAGCCAAAATAAAACCGGATATTTCCCCTTTCATTGAGTCATATCTGGACAAAGTGGTGTGGAATTCGTATGCAATAGACTGAGAAAATCCCAGTAAAAATTGTTTTGGAGAAAAAGAAAGTCTTTTTGTTAGGCAAGTGCATAAAATATCATGTATACAAACAGTAATATCATGTTTGCCATATTTCCTCTAGTTTTCTCCCTAGAAAATACGAATGTGTAGAGCTGGTGTCTCCATGTGGAACCAATTAGTGTTCCCCAGCACAAAATTAAATGTTTCCTGATAATTAAAACATTCAAAATAATAATGTCCTTCGATAATATTCATAAAACACAAACAAAGTGGCTGTCGCAATATCTGGGATACAGTTAGCCAAAACACAAGCAGATATCTCCCCTTTCAACCAGTCATATCCGGACAAAGTGGTGTGGAATTCGTATGCAATGGACCGAGAAAATCACAGAAAAATGGTTTTGGGGAAAAGAAAAGTCTTTTCGTTAGGCAAGTGCATAAAATATCAAGTATACAAACAGAAATGTCAGGTTTGTTTGCCGCAGTTCCTCTAGCTTTCTCCCTAGAAAATAGGAATGTGTAGAGCTGGTGTCTCCATGTGGAACCAGTGAATGCTTCCCAGTACAAAATTAAATGTTCCCTGATTAAAAAAAAAAAAAAACTTTCAAATCAATAAAGTCCTTCGATAATATCCAGAAAACACAAACACAGGGCCTGTGGCAATATCTGGGATTGAGAAAGCCAAAACACAAGCGGTTATTTCCAGTTTCATCCAGTCATATCCGGACAAAGTGGTGTGGAATTTGTATGCAATAGACCGAGAAAATCAAGTAAAAATGGTTTTGGAGAAAAGCAAAGTTCTTTCGTTAGGCAAGTGCATATAATGTCATGTATACAAACAGAAATATCATGTTTGCTTGCCGCAGTTCCTCTAGCTTTCTCCTAGAAAATAAGAATGTGTAGAGCTGGTGCCTCCATGTGGAACCAATTAGAGTTTCCAAGTACAAAATTAAAGGTTCCGTGTTAAAAAAAAAAAAAAACTTTCAAAACAATAAAGTCCTTCGATAATATCCAGAAAACACAAACACAGAGGATGTAGCAATATCTGGGATTGAGTTAGCCAAAACAAAACCGGATATTTCCGGTTTCATGCAGTCATAATCCCGACAAAGTGGTGTGGAATTTGTATGCAATGGACCGAGTAAATCCCAATAAAAATGGTTTTGGAGAAAAGCAAAGTCGTTTCGTTAGGCAAGTGCATAAAATGTCATGTATACAGACAGAAATATCCTGTTTGCTTGCCGCAGTTCCTCTAGCTTTCTCGCTAGAAAATACGAATGTGTAGAGCTGGTGTCTCCATGTGGAACAAATTAGAGTTTCACAGTACAAAATTAAATGTTCCCTGATAAAAAACATTCAAAACAATAAAGTCCTTCCATAATATCCAGAAAACACAAACACAGGGGCTGTGGCAATATCTGGGATTGAGTTAGCCAAAGCAAAACCGGATATTTCCAGTTTCATCCAGTCATATCTGGACAAAGTGGTGTGGAATTCGTATGCAATAGACTGAGAAAATCACAGTAAAAATGGTTTTGGAGAAAATAAAAGTCTTTTCGTTAGGCAAGTCCATAAAATGCCATCTATACAAACAGAAATATCATGTTTGTTTGCCGCGGTTCCTTTAGATTACTCCCCAGAACATACAAATGTGTAGAGCTGTTGTCTCCATGAGGAACCAATTAGAGTTTCCCAATTCAAAATTAAATGTTCTCTGATAAAAAAAAAAAAAAAAACTTTCAAAACAATAAAGTCCTTCGATAATATCCAGAAAACACAAACACAGAAGCTGTTGCAATAACTGGGATTCAGTTAGCCAAAACAAAACCGGATATTTCCAGTTTCATACAGTAATATCCGGACAAAGTGGTGTGGAATTCGTATGCAATGTACTGAGAAAATCACATTAAAAATCGTTTTGGAGAAAACCAAAGTCTTTTCGTTAGGCAAGTGCCTAAAATATCACGTATACAAACAGAAATATCATGTTCGTTTACTGCATTTCCTCTAGATTTCTCGCTAGAAAATACGAATGTGTAGAGCTGGTGTCTCCATGTGGAACCAGGGAGTGCTTCCCAGTACAAAATTAAATGTTCCCTGATTAAAAAAAAAAAAAAACTTTCAAAACAATGAAATCGTTTGATAATATCCAGAAAACACAAACAAAGGGGCTGTGGCAATATCTGGGATTGAGTTAGCCAAAACACAACCGGATATTTTCGGTTTCATCCAGGCATATCCGGACAAAGTGGTGTGGAATTCCTATGCAATGGACTGAGAGAATCACAGTAAAAATGGTTTTGGAGAAAAGGAAAGTCTTTTCGTTAGGCAAGTGTATAAAATGCCATCTATACAAACAGAAATATCATGTTTGTGTGCCGCAGTTCCTGTAGCTTTCTCCTAAAAAATACGAATGTGTAGAGCGGGTGTCTCCTTGGGGAATCAATTAGTGTTTCCCAGCACAAAATTGAATGTTTCCTGATAAAAAAAAACATTCAAAACAATAAAGTCCTTCGATAATATCCAGAAAACACAAACACAGGTGCTGTGGCATTATCTAGGATTCAGTTAGCCAAAAAAAGAAAACGGGATATTTCCAGTTTCATCCAGTCAAATCTGTACAACTTGGTGTGCAATTCGTATGCAATGGACAGCCAAAATCACAGTAAAAATGGTTTTGGAGAAAAGCAAATTCTTTTCGTTAGGCAAGTGCATAAAATGTCATGTATACAAACAGAAATATCATGATTGTTTGCCGCAGATCGGCTAGCTTTCTCCTTAGAAAATACGAATGTGTAGAGTTGGTTTCTCCATGTGGAACCAGTGAATGTTTCCAAGTACAAAGTTAAATGTTCCCTGATTAAAAAATAAATTTCAAAACAATAAAATCCTTCGATAATATCCAGAAAACACAAACACAGGGGCTGTGGTAATATCTGGGTTTGAGTTAGCCAAAAACAACAGAATATTTCCGGTTACATCCAGTCATATCCGGACAAAGTGGTGTGGAATTCATATGCAATGGACCGAGAAAATCCCAGTAAAAATGGTTTTGGAGAAAAGCAAAGTCTTTTCGTTAGGCAAGTGCATAAAATGTCATGTATACAAACAGAAATATCATGTTTGTTTGCCGCAGATACTCTAGCTTTCTCCCTTGAAAATAGGAATGTGTAGAGCTGTTTTCTCCATGTGGAAGCAGTGAGTGTTTCCCAGTAAAAAAAAAATGTTCCCTGATTTAAAAAAAAAAAAAAACTTTCAAAACAATAAAAATCTTCGATAATATCCAGAAAACACAAACACAGTGACTGTGGCAATCTGGGAATGGCGCAGTTCCTTAAGATTTTTCCCCAGAACATACGAATGTGTAGAGCTGGTGTCTCCATGAGGAACCTATTAGAGTTTCCCAATTTAAAATTAAATGTTCTCTGATAAAAAAAATTTTCAAATCAATAAAGTCCTTGGATAATATCCAGAAAACACAAACACAGAAGCTGTTTCAATAACTGGGATTCAGTTAGCCAAAACAAAACCGGATATTTCTGGTTTCATCCAGTCATATCCGGACAATGTGGTGTGGAATTCATATGCAATGGACCGAGAAAATCACAGAAAAATGGTTTTGGAGAAAAGCAAATTCTTTTCGTTTGCCAAGTGCCTAAAATATCATGTATACAAACAGAAATATCATGTTTGTTTGCTGCAGTACCATTAGCTTTCTCCTAAAAAATACGAATGTGTAGAGCTGGTTTCTCCATGTGGAACCAGTGAGTGTTTCCCAGTACAAAGTTAAATGTTTCCTGATTAAAAGAAAACTTTCAAAACAATAAAATCATTTGACAATATCCAGAAAACACAAACACAGGGGCTGCGGCAATATCTGGGATTCAGTTAGCCAAAACACAACCGGATATTTATGGTTTCATTCACTCATATCCGGACAAAGTGGTGTGGAATTCGTATGCACTGGACCGAGAAAATCACAGTAAAATTGGTTTTGGAAAAGCAAAGTCTTTTCGTTAGGCAAGTGCATAAAATGTCTTGTAAACAAACAGAAAAATCATGTTTGTTTGCCGCAGTTACTCTAGTTTTCTCCTAGAAAATATGGATGTGTAGGACTGGTGTGTACATGTGGAACCAGTGAGTGTTTCCCAGTACAAAATTAAATGTTCCCTGATAAAAAACATTCCAAACAATAAAGTCCTTTAATAATATCCAGAAAACACAAACACAGAGGCTGTTGCAATATCTGGGATTGAGTTAGCCCAAACACAACCGCATATTTCCGGTTTCATCCAGTCATATCTGTACAAAGTGGTGTGGAGTTCATATGCAATGGACAGACAAAATCACAGTAAAAATGGTTTTGGAGGAAAGCAAAGTCTTTTCGTTAGGCAAGAGCTTAAATTGTCATGTATGAAAAGAGAAATACCATTTTTTTTTGCCGCAGTTCCTCTCGCTTTCTCCTAGAAAATATGAATGTTTAGAGCTGGTATCTCCATGTGGAACCAATTAGAGTTTCCCAGCACAAAATTAAATGTTCCCTGATAACAAAAAAAATTTCAAAACAATAAAGTCCATTGATAATATCCAGAAACACAAACACAGAGGCATTCACAATATCTGGGATTGAGTTAGCCAAAATAAAACCGGATATTTCCCCTTTCATTGAGTCATATCTGGACAAAGTGGTGTGGAATTCGTATGCAATAGACTGAGAAAATCCCAGTAAAAATTGTTTTGGAGAAAAAGAAAGTCTTTTTGTTAGGCAAGTGCATAAAATATCATGTATACAAACAGTAATATCATGTTTGCCATATTTCCTCTAGTTTTCTCCCTAGAAAATACGAATGTGTAGAGCTGGTGTCTCCATGTGGAACCAATTAGTGTTCCCCAGCACAAAATTAAATGTTTCCTGATAATTAAAACATTCAAAATAATAATGTCCTTCGATAATATTCATAAAACACAAACAAAGTGGCTGTCGCAATATCTGGGATACAGTTAGCCAAAACACAAGCAGATATCTCCCCTTTCAACCAGTCATATCCGGACAAAGTGGTGTGGAATTCGTATGCAATGGACCGAGAAAATCACAGAAAAATGGTTTTGGGGAAAAGAAAAGTCTTTTCGTTAGGCAAGTGCATAAAATATCAAGTATACAAACAGAAATGTCAGGTTTGTTTGCCGCAGTTCCTCTAGCTTTCTCCCTAGAAAATAGGAATGTGTAGAGCTGGTGTCTCCATGTGGAACCAGTGAATGCTTCCCAGTACAAAATTAAATGTTCCCTGATTAAAAAAAAAAAAAACTTTCAAATCAATAAAGTCCTTCGATAATATCCAGAAAACACAAACACAGGGCCTGTGGCAATATCTGGGATTGAGAAAGCCAAAACACAAGCGGTTATTTCCAGTTTCATCCAGTCATATCCGGACAAAGTGGTGTGGAATTTGTATGCAATAGACCGAGAAAATCAAGTAAAAATGGTTTTGGAGAAAAGCAAAGTTCTTTCGTTAGGCAAGTGCATATAATGTCATGTATACAAACAGAAATATCATGTTTGCTTGCCGCAGTTCCTCTAGCTTTCTCCTAGAAAATAAGAATGTGTAGAGCTGGTGCCTCCATGTGGAACCAATTAGAGTTTCCAAGTACAAAATTAAAGGTTCCGTGTTAAAAAAAAAAAAAAAAACTTTCAAAACAATAAAGTCCTTCGATAATATCCAGAAAACACAAACACAGAGGATGTAGCAATATCTGGGATTGAGTTAGCCAAAACAAAACCGGATATTTCCGGTTTCATGCAGTCATAATCCCGACAAAGTGGTGTGGAATTTGTATGCAATGGACCGAGTAAATCCCAATAAAAATGGTTTTGGAGAAAAGCAAAGTCGTTTCGTTAGGCAAGTGCATAAAATGTCATGTATACAGACAGAAATATCCTGTTTGCTTGCCGCAGTTCCTCTAGCTTTCTCGCTAGAAAATACGAATGTGTAGAGCTGGTGTCTCCATGTGGAACAAATTAGAGTTTCACAGTACAAAATTAAATGTTCCCTGATAAAAAACATTCAAAACAATAAAGTCCTTCCATAATATCCAGAAAACACAAACACAGGGGCTGTGGCAATATCTGGGATTGAGTTAGCCAAAGCAAAACCGGATATTTCCAGTTTCATCCAGTCATATCTGGACAAAGTGGTGTGGAATTCGTATGCAATAGACTGAGAAAATCACAGTAAAAATGGTTTTGGAGAAAATAAAAGTCTTTTCGTTAGGCAAGTCCATAAAATGCCATCTATACAAACAGAAATATCATGTTTGTTTGCCGCGGTTCCTTTAGATTACTCCCCAGAACATACAAATGTGTAGAGCTGTTGTCTCCATGAGGAACCAATTAGAGTTTCCCAATTCAAAATTAAATGTTCTCTGATAAAAAAAAAACTTTCAAAACAATAAAGTACTTCGATAATATCCAGAAAACACAAACACAGAAGCTGTTGCAATAACTGGGATTCAGTTAGCCAAAACAAAACCGGATATTTCCAGTTTCATACAGTAATATCCGGACAAAGTTGTGTGGAATTCGTATGCAATGTACTGAGAAAATCACATTAAAAATCGTTTTGGAGAAAACCAAAGATTTTCGTTAGGCAAGTGCCTAAAATATCACGTATACAAACAGAAATATCATGTTCGTTTACTGCATTTCCTCTAGATTTCTCGCTAGAAAATACGAATGTATAGAGCTGGTGTCTCCATGTGGAACCAGGGAGTGCTTCCCAGTACAAAATTAAATGTTCCCTGATTAAAAAAAAAAAACTTTCAAAACAATGAAATCGTTTGATAATATCCAGAAAACACAAACAAAGGGGCTGTGGCAATATCTGGGATTGAGTTAGCCAAAACACAACCGGATATTTTCGGTTTCATCCAGGCATATCCGGACAAAGTGGTGTGGAATTCCTATGCAATGGACTGAGAGAATCACAGTAAAAATGGTTTTGGAGAAAAGGAAAGTCTTTTCGTTAGGCAAGTGTATAAAATGCCATCTATACAAACAGAAATATCATGTTTGTGTGCCGCAGTTCCTGTAGCTTTCTCCTAAAAAATACGAATGTGTAGAGCGGGTGTCTCCTTGGGGAATCAATTAGTGTTTCCCAGCACAAAATTGAATGTTTCCTGATAAAAAAACATTCAAAACAATAAAGTCCTTCGATAATATCCAGAAAACACAAACACAGGTGCTGTGGCATTATCTAGGATTCAGTTAGCCAAAAAAAGAAAACGGGATATTTCCAGTTACATCCAGTCTAATCTGTACAACTTGGTGTGCAATTCGTATGCAATGGACAGCCAAAATCACAGTAAAAATGGTTTTGGAGAAAAGCAAATTCTTTTCGTTAGGCAAGTGCATAAAATGTCATGTATACAAACAGAAATATCATGATTGTTTGCCGCAGTTCGGCTAGCTTTCTCCTTAGAAACTACGAATGTGTAGAGTTGGTTTCTCCATGTGGAACCAGTGAATGTTTCCAAGTACAAAGTTAAATGTTCCCTGATTAAAAAATAAATTTCAAAACAATAAAATCCTTCGATAATATCCAGAAAACACAAACACAGGGGCTGTGGTAATATCTGGGTTTGAGTTAGCCAAAAACAACAGAATATTTCCGGTTACATCCAGTCATATCCGGACAAAGTGGTATGCAATTCGTATGCAATGGACCGAGAAAATCCCAGTAAAAATGGTTTTGGAGAAAAGCAAAGTCTTTTCGTTAGGCAAGTGCATAAAATGCCATCTTTACAAACAGAAATATCCTGTTTGCTTGCCGCAGTTCCTCTAGCTTTCTCGCTAGAAAATATGAATGTGTCGAGCTGGTGTCTCCATGTGGAACCAATTAGAGTTTCACAGTACAAAATTAAATGTTCCTTGAGAAAAATCATTCAAAACAATAAAGTCCTACGATAATATCCAGAAAACACAAACAAAGAGGCTGTCGCAATATCTGAGATTCAGTTAGCCAAAACACAAGCGGATATTTCCCCTTTCAACCAGTCATATCCGGACAAAGTGGTGTGGAATCCGTATGCAATGGACCGAGATAATCACTGTAAAAATGGTTTTGGCTAAAAACAAAGTCCTTTCGTTATGCAAGTGCATAAAATGTCATGTAAGCAAACAGAAATATCATGTTTGATTGCCACAGTTCCTCTAGCTTTCTCCTAGAAAATACGAATGTGTAGAGCGGTTTCTCCATGTGGAACAAATTAGAGTTTCCAGTACAAAAATAAATGTTCCCAGATAAAACAAATAAAAAAACTTCAAAAGAATAAAGTCCTTCAATAATATAAAGAAAACACAAACACAGGTGATATGGCATTATCTAGGATTAAGTTAGCCAAAAAAAGAAAACGGGATATTTCAAGTTTCATCCAGTCAAATCTGTACAAATTGGTGTGCAATTCGTATGCAATGGACAGCCAAAATCACAGTAAAAATGGTTTTGGAGAAAAGCAAATTCTTTTCGTTAGGCAAGTACATAAAATGTCATGTAAACAAACAGAAATATCATGATTGTTTGCCGCTTTTCGTCTAGCATTCTCCTTAGAAAATACGAATGTGTACATCTAGTGTCTCCATGTGGAACCAGTGAGTGTTTTCCAGTACAAAATTAAATGTTCCCTGATAAAAAAAAAAACTTTCAAAACAATAAAATCCTTCGATAATATCCAGAAAACACAAACACAGGGGTGTGGCAATATCTGGGATTGAGTTAGCCAAAACACAAGCGGATATTTCGCCTTTCATCCAGTCATATCCCTACAAAGTGGTGTGGAATTCCTATTCAGTGGACCGAGAAAATCAGAGTAAAAATGGTTTTAGAGAAAAGCAAAGTCTTTTCATTAGGCACGTGCATAAAATGCCATCTATACAAACGAAAATATCATGATTGTTTGCCGCAGTTCCTTTAGATTTCTGCCCAGAAAATACGAATCGTAGAGGTGGTTTCTTCATGTGGAACCAGTGAGTGTTTCCCAGTACAAAATTAAATGTTTCCTGGTTAAAAAAAAACTTTCAAAACAATAATGTCCATCGATAATATCCAGAAAACACAAATACAGGATCTGGCAATATCTGGGATTCAATGGCCAAACCAATACCGGATATTTCAGGTTTCATCCAGTCATATCCGGACAAAGTGGAGTGCAATTCATATGCAATGGACTGACAAAAATCACAGTAAAATTGTTTTTGGAGAAAAGCAAACTCTTTTAGTTTGGCAAGTGCAAAAAATGCCATCTATACAAACCGAAATATCCTGACTGTTTGCCGCAGTTCCTCTAGCTTTCTCCCTAGAAAATACGAAAGTGTAGAGCTGTTTACTCCATGTGGAACCACTGGGTGTTTCCCAGTACAAATTTAAATGTTCCCTGATAAAAAAAACCTTTCAAAACAATAATGTTCATTGATAATATCCAGCAAACACAAACACAGGGGCTGTGGCAATATCTGGGATAGAGTTAGCTAAAACAAAACCAGATATTTCCGGTTTCATCCAGACATATAAGGAAAAAGTTGTGTGGAATTCATATGGAAGGGACTGAGAAAATTATAGTGAAAATGGTTTTAAAAAAAGCAAAGACTTTTCCTTAGGGAAGTGCATAAAATGCCATCTATACAAACAGAAATATCATGTTTGTTTGTCGCAGTTCCTCAAGCTTTCTCCCTAGAAAATACGAAAGTGTAGAGCTGATTTCTGCAAGTGGAAACAGTGAGTATTTTCCAGTATAAAATTAAATGTTCCCTGATAAAGAAAAACTTTCAAAACTGTAGTGACCATTGATAATATCCAGAAAACACAAACACAGGTGCTTTGGCATTTTGGGATTGAGTTAGCAAAAAAAAAAAAAGGATATTTTCAGTTTCATCCAGTCATATCCGGACAAAGTGCTGTGGAATTCCTATGCAATGGACTGAGAGAATCACAGTAAAAATGGTTTTGGAGAAAAAGAAAGTCTTTTCGTTAGGCAAGTGTATAAAATGCCATCTATACAAACTGAAATATCATGTTTGTGTGCCGCAGTTCCTGTAGCTTTCTCCTAAAAAATACGAATGTGTAGAGCGGGTGTCTCCTTGGGGAATCAATTAGTGTTTCCCAGCACAAAATTGAATGTTTCCTGATAAAAAAACATTCAAAACAATAAAGTCCTTCGATAATATCCAGAAAACACAAACACAGGTGCTGTGGCATTATCTAGGATTCAGTTAGCCAAAAAAAGAAAACGGGATATTTCCAGTTTCATCCAGTCTAATCTGTACAACTTGGTGTGCAATTCGTATGCAGTGGACAGCCAAAATCACAGTAAAAATGGTTTTGGAGAAAAGCAAAGTTCTTTCGTTAGGCAAGTGCATATAATGTCATGTATACAAACAGAAATATCATGTTTGCTTGCCGCAGTTCCTCTAGCTTTCTCCTAGAAAATAAGAATGTGTAGAGCTGGTGCCTCCATGTGGAACCAATTAGAGTTTCCAAGTACAAAATTAAAGGTTCCGTGTTAAAAAAAAAAAAAAAAACTTTCAAAACAATAAAGTCCTTCGATAATATCCAGAAAACACAAACACAGAGGATGTAGCAATATCTGGGATTGAGTTAGCCAAAACAAAACCGGATATTTCCGGTTTCATGCAGTCATAATCCCGACAAAGTGGTGTGGAATTTGTATGCAATGGACCGAGTAAATCCCAATAAAAATGGTTTTGGAGAAAAGCAAAGTCGTTTCGTTAGGCAAGTGCATAAAATGTCATGTATACAGACAGAAATATCCTGTTTGCTTGCCGCAGTTCCTCTAGCTTTCTCGCTAGAAAATACGAATGTGTAGAGCTGGTGTCTCCATGTGGAACAAATTAGAGTTTCACAGTACAAAATTAAATGTTCCCTGATAAAAAACATTCAAAACAATAAAGTCCTTCCATAATATCCAGAAAACACAAACACAGGGGCTGTGGCAATATCTGGGATTGAGTTAGCCAAAGCAAAACCGGATATTTCCAGTTTCATCCAGTCATATCTGGACAAAGTGGTGTGGAATTCGTATGCAATAGACTGAGAAAATCACAGTAAAAATGGTTTTGGAGAAAATAAAAGTCTTTTCGTTAGGCAAGTCCATAAAATGCCATCTATACAAACAGAAATATCATGTTTGTTTGCCGCGGTTCCTTTAGATTACTCCCCAGAACATACAAATGTGTAGAGCTGTTGTCTCCATGAGGAACCAATTAGAGTTTCCCAATTCAAAATTAAATGTTCTCTGATAAAAAAAAAACTTTCAAAACAATAAAGTACTTCGATAATATCCAGAAAACACAAACACAGAAGCTGTTGCAATAACTGGGATTCAGTTAGCCAAAACAAAACCGGATATTTCCAGTTTCATACAGTAATATCCGGACAAAGTTGTGTGGAATTCGTATGCAATGTACTGAGAAAATCACATTAAAAATCGTTTTGGAGAAAACCAAAGATTTTCGTTAGGCAAGTGCCTAAAATATCACGTATACAAACAGAAATATCATGTTCGTTTACTGCATTTCCTCTAGATTTCTCGCTAGAAAATACGAATGTATAGAGCTGGTGTCTCCATGTGGAACCAGGGAGTGCTTCCCAGTACAAAATTAAATGTTCCCTGATTAAAAAAAAAAAACTTTCAAAACAATGAAATCGTTTGATAATATCCAGAAAACACAAACAAAGGGGCTGTGGCAATATCTGGGATTGAGTTAGCCAAAACACAACCGGATATTTTCGGTTTCATCCAGGCATATCCGGACAAAGTGGTGTGGAATTCCTATGCAATGGACTGAGAGAATCACAGTAAAAATGGTTTTGGAGAAAAGGAAAGTCTTTTCGTTAGGCAAGTGTATAAAATGCCATCTATACAAACAGAAATATCATGTTTGTGTGCCGCAGTTCCTGTAGCTTTCTCCTAAAAAATACGAATGTGTAGAGCGGGTGTCTCCTTGGGGAATCAATTAGTGTTTCCCAGCACAAAATTGAATGTTTCCTGATAAAAAAACATTCAAAACAATAAAGTCCTTCGATAATATCCAGAAAACACAAACACAGGTGCTGTGGCATTATCTAGGATTCAGTTAGCCAAAAAAAGAAAACGGGATATTTCCAGTTACATCCAGTCTAATCTGTACAACTTGGTGTGCAATTCGTATGCAATGGACAGCCAAAATCACAGTAAAAATGGTTTTGGAGAAAAGCAAATTCTTTTCGTTAGGCAAGTGCATAAAATGTCATGTATACAAACAGAAATATCATGATTGTTTGCCGCAGTTCGGCTAGCTTTCTCCTTAGAAACTACGAATGTGTAGAGTTGGTTTCTCCATGTGGAACCAGTGAATGTTTCCAAGTACAAAGTTAAATGTTCCCTGATTAAAAAATAAATTTCAAAACAATAAAATCCTTCGATAATATCCAGAAAACACAAACACAGGGGCTGTGGTAATATCTGGGTTTGAGTTAGCCAAAAACAACAGAATATTTCCGGTTACATCCAGTCATATCCGGACAAAGTGGTATGCAATTCGTATGCAATGGACCGAGAAAATCCCAGTAAAAATGGTTTTGGAGAAAAGCAAAGTCTTTTCGTTAGGCAAGTGCATAAAATGCCATCTTTACAAACAGAAATATCCTGTTTGCTTGCCGCAGTTCCTCTAGCTTTCTCGCTAGAAAATATGAATGTGTCGAGCTGGTGTCTCCATGTGGAACCAATTAGAGTTTCACAGTACAAAATTAAATGTTCCTTGAGAAAAATCATTCAAAACAATAAAGTCCTACGATAATATCCAGAAAACACAAACAAAGAGGCTGTCGCAATATCTGAGATTCAGTTAGCCAAAACACAAGCGGATATTTCCCCTTTCAACCAGTCATATCCGGACAAAGTGGTGTGGAATCCGTATGCAATGGACCGAGATAATCACTGTAAAAATGGTTTTGGCTAAAAACAAAGTCCTTTCGTTATGCAAGTGCATAAAATGTCATGTAAGCAAACAGAAATATCATGTTTGATTGCCACAGTTCCTCTAGCTTTCTCCTAGAAAATACGAATGTGTAGAGCGGTTTCTCCATGTGGAACAAATTAGAGTTTCCAGTACAAAAATAAATGTTCCCAGATAAAACAAATAAAAAAACTTCAAAAGAATAAAGTCCTTCAATAATATAAAGAAAACACAAACACAGGTGATATGGCATTATCTAGGATTAAGTTAGCCAAAAAAAGAAAACGGGATATTTCAAGTTTCATCCAGTCAAATCTGTACAAATTGGTGTGCAATTCGTATGCAATGGACAGCCAAAATCACAGTAAAAATGGTTTTGGAGAAAAGCAAATTCTTTTCGTTAGGCAAGTACATAAAATGTCATGTAAACAAACAGAAATATCATGATTGTTTGCCGCTTTTCGTCTAGCATTCTCCTTAGAAAATACGAATGTGTACATCTAGTGTCTCCATGTGGAACCAGTGAGTGTTTTCCAGTACAAAATTAAATGTTCCCTGATAAAAAAAAAACTTTCAAAACAATAAAATCCTTCGATAATATCCAGAAAACACAAACACAGGGGTGTGGCAATATCTGGGATTGAGTTAGCCAAAACACAAGCGGATATTTCGCCTTTCATCCAGTCATATCCCTACAAAGTGGTGTGGAATTCCTATTCAGTGGACCGAGAAAATCAGAGTAAAAATGGTTTTAGAGAAAAGCAAAGTCTTTTCATTAGGCACGTGCATAAAATGCCATCTATACAAACGAAAATATCATGATTGTTTGCCGCAGTTCCTTTAGATTTCTGCCCAGAAAATACGAATCGTAGAGGTGGTTTCTTCATGTGGAACCAGTGAGTGTTTCCCAGTACAAAATTAAATGTTTCCTGGTTAAAAAAAAACTTTCAAAACAATAATGTCCATCGATAATATCCAGAAAACACAAATACAGGATCTGGCAATATCTGGGATTCAATGGCCAAACCAATACCGGATATTTCAGGTTTCATCCAGTCATATCCGGACAAAGTGGAGTGCAATTCATATGCAATGGACTGACAAAAATCACAGTAAAATTGTTTTTGGAGAAAAGCAAACTCTTTTAGTTTGGCAAGTGCAAAAAATGCCATCTATACAAACCGAAATATCCTGACTGTTTGCCGCAGTTCCTCTAGCTTTCTCCCTAGAAAATACGAAAGTGTAGAGCTGTTTACTCCATGTGGAACCACTGGGTGTTTCCCAGTACAAATTTAAATGTTCCCTGATAAAAAAAACCTTTCAAAACAATAATGTTCATTGATAATATCCAGCAAACACAAACACAGGGGCTGTGGCAATATCTGGGATAGAGTTAGCTAAAACAAAACCAGATATTTCCGGTTTCATCCAGACATATAAGGAAAAAGTTGTGTGGAATTCATATGGAAGGGACTGAGAAAATTATAGTGAAAATGGTTTTAAAAAAAGCAAAGACTTTTCCTTAGGGAAGTGCATAAAATGCCATCTATACAAACAGAAATATCATGTTTGTTTGTCGCAGTTCCTCAAGCTTTCTCCCTAGAAAATACGAAAGTGTAGAGCTGATTTCTGCAAGTGGAAACAGTGAGTATTTTCCAGTATAAAATTAAATGTTCCCTGATAAAGAAAAACTTTCAAAACTGTAGTGACCATTGATAATATCCAGAAAACACAAACACAGGTGCTTTGGCATTTTGGGATTGAGTTAGCAAAAAAAAAAAAAGGATATTTTCAGTTTCATCCAGTCATATCCGGACAAAGTGCTGTGGAATTCCTATGCAATGGACTGAGAGAATCACAGTAAAAATGGTTTTGGAGAAAAAGAAAGTCTTTTCGTTAGGCAAGTGTATAAAATGCCATCTATACAAACTGAAATATCATGTTTGTGTGCCGCAGTTCCTGTAGCTTTCTCCTAAAAAATACGAATGTGTAGAGCGGGTGTCTCCTTGGGGAATCAATTAGTGTTTCCCAGCACAAAATTGAATGTTTCCTGATAAAAAAACATTCAAAACAATAAAGTCCTTCGATAATATCCAGAAAACACAAACACAGGTGCTGTGGCATTATCTAGGATTCAGTTAGCCAAAAAAAGAAAACGGGATATTTCCAGTTTCATCCAGTCTAATCTGTACAACTTGGTGTGCAATTCGTATGCAGTGGACAGCCAAAATCACAGTAAAAATGGTTTTGGAGAAAAGCAAATTCTTTTCGTTTGGCAAGTGCATAAAATGTCATGTATACAAACAGAAATATCATGATTGTTTGCCGCAGTTCGGCTAGCTTTCTCCTTAGAAAATACGAATGTGTAGAATTGGTTTCTCCATGTGGAACCAGTGAGTGTTTCCAAGTACAAAGTTAAATGTTCCCTGATTAAAAAAATAAATTTCAAAACAATAAAATCCTTCGATAATATCCAGAAAACACAAACACAGGGGCTGTGGTAATATCTGGGTTTGAGTTAGCCAAAAACAACAGAATATTTCCGGTTACATCCAGTCATATCCGGACAAGTGGTATGCAATTCGTATGCAATGGACCGAGAAAATCCCAGTAAAAATGGTTTTGGAGAAAAGCAAAGTCTTTTCGTTAGGCAAGTGCATAAAATGCCATCTTTACAAACAGAAATATCCTGTTTGCTTGCCGCAGTTCCTCTAGCTTTCTCGCTAGAAAATACGAATGTGTCGAGCTGCTGTCTCAATGTGGAACCAATTAGAGTTTCACAGTACAAAATTAAATGTTCCTTGAGAAAAATCATTCAAAACAATAAAGTCCTTCGATAATATCCAGAAAACACAAACACAGAGGCTGTAGCAATATCTGGGATTGAGTTAGCCAAAACAAAACCGCAATCTTTCCGGTTTCATGCAGTCATATCCCGACAAAGTGGTGTGGAATTTGTATGCAATGGACCGAGTAAATCCCAGTAAAAATGGTTTTGGAGAAAAGCAAAGTCGTTTCGTTATGCAAGTGCATAAAATGTCATGTATACAAAGAGAAATATCATGTTTGTTTGCCGTAGTTCCTCTAGCTTTCTAGTAGAAAATACGAATTTGTAGAGCTGGTGTCTCTATGTGGAACCAATTAGAGTTTCCTGGTACAAAATTAAATGTACCCTGATAAAAAAATTTCAAAACAATAAAATCCTTTGATAATATTCAGAAAACACAAATACAGGTGCTGTGGCAATATCTGGGATTGAGTTAGCCAAAACACAATGGATATTTCCGGTTTCATCCAGTCATATCCGGACAAAGTGGTGTGGAATTTGTATGCAATGGACCGAGAAAATCACAGTAAAAATGGTTTTGGGAAAAGCAAAGTCCTTTCGTTAGGCAAGTGCATAAAATGTCATGTTACAAACAGAAATATCATGTTTGTTTGCCGCAGTTCCTCTAGCTTTCTCGCTAGAAAATACGAATGTGTACATCTGGTGTCTCCATGTGGAACCAATTAGAGTTTCACAGTACAAAATTAAATGTTCCCTGATAAAAATCATTCAAAACAATAAAGTCCTTCCATAATATCCAGAAAACACAAACACAGGGGCTGTGGCAATATCTGGGATTGAGTTAGCCAAAGCAAAACCGGATATTTCCCCTTTCATCCAGTCATATCCGGAAAAAGTGTTGTGGAATTCATATGCAATAGACGGAGAAAATCACAGTAAAAATGGTTTTGGAGAAAATAAAAGTCTTTTCGTTAGGCAAGTCCATAGAATGCCATCTATACAAACAGAAATATCATGTTTGTTTGCCGCAGTTCCTTTAGATTTCTCCCCAGAACATACGAATGTGTAGAGCTGGTGTCTCCATGAGGAACCTATTAGAGTTTCCCAATTCAAAATTAAATGTTCTCTGATAAAAAAAAAAATTTCAAAACAATAAAGTCCTTGGATAATATCCAGAAAACACAAACACAGAAGCTGTTGCAATAACTGGGATTCAGTTAGCCAAAACAAAACCGGATATTTCCGGTTTCATCCTGTCATATCTGGACAAAGTGTTGTGGAATTCGTATGCAATGGACCGAGAAAATCAGAGAAAAATGGTTTTGGAGAAAAGCAAAGTCTTTTCATTTGCCAAGTGCCTAAAATATCATGTATACAAACAGAAATATCATGTTTGTTTGCTGCAGTACCTCTAGCTTTCTCCTAAAAAATACGAATGTGTAGAGCTGGTTTCTCCATGTGGAACCAGTGAGTGTTTCCCAGTACAAAGTTAAATGTTCCCTGATTAAAAAAAAAAACTTTCAAAACAATAAAATCCTTTGATAATATCCAGAAAACACAAACACAGGGTCTGCGGCAATATCTGGGATTCAGTTAGCCAAAACAAAACCGGATATTTACGGTTTCATTTACTCATATCCGGACAAAGTGGTTTGGATTTCGTATGCACTGGACCGAGAAAATCACAGTAAAATTGGTGGAAAAGCAAAGTCTTTTCGTTATGCAAGTGCATAAAATGTCTTGTAAACAAACAGAAAAATCATGTTTGTTTGCCGCAGTTACTCTAGTTTTCTCCTAGAAAATATGAATGTGTAGGACTGGTGTGTACATGTGGAACCAGTGAGTGTTTCCCAGTACAAAATTAAATGTTCCCTGATTGAAAACATTCAAAACAATAAAGTCCATTGAAAATATCCAGAAAACACAAACACAGAGGCTGTCGCAATATCTGGGATTCAGTTAGCCAAAACATAACCGCATATTTCTGGTTTCATTCACTCATATCCAGACAAAGTGGTATGGAATAGGTATGCAATGGAATGAGAAAATCACAGAAAACATGGTTTTGGAGATAATAAAAGTCTTTTCGTTAGGCAAGTCCATAAAATGCCATCTATACAAACAGAAATATCATGTTTGTTTGACGCAGTTAATCTAGCTTTCTTGCTAGAAAATGCGAAGGTGTAGAGCTGCTGTCTCCATGTGGTATCAGTGAGTGTTTCTGAGTACAAAATTAAATGTTCGCTGATAAAAAAAAATCTTACAAAACAATAAAATCCATCAATAATATCCAGAAAACTCAAACACTGGGGCTGCGGCAATATCTGAAATATAGTTAGCCAAAACACAACCACATATTTCCGGTTTCATCCAGTCATATCCGGACAAAGTGGTGTGTAATTCGTATGCAATGGACGGAGAAAATCACAGTAAAAGTGATTTTGGAGAAAAGCAAATTCTTTCCCTATGCAAGTGCATAAAACTTCATATATACAAACAGAAATATCATGTTTGTTTGCAGCAGATCCTCTAGCTTTCTCCTAGGAAATACGTATGTTTAGAGCTGGTGTTGCCATGCGGAACCAATTAGAGTTCCCCAGTACAAAATTAAATGTTCCCTGATAAAAAACATTCCAAACAATAAAGTCCTTTAATAATATCCAGAAAACACAAACACAGAGGCTGTTGAAATATCTGGGATTGAGTTAGCCCAAACACAACCGCATATTTCAGGTTTCATCCAGTCATATCTGTACAAAGTGGTGTGGAGTTCATATGCAATGGACAGACAAAATCACAGTAAAAAGGGTTTTGGAGGAAAGCAAAGTCTTTTCGTTAGGCAAGTGCATAAATTGTCATGTATGAAATAAGAAATACCATGTTTTTTTGACGCAGTTCCTCTCGCTTTCTCCTAGAAAATACGAATGTTTAGAGCTGGTATCTACATATGGAACCAATTAGAGTTTCCCAGAACAAAATTAAATGTTCCCTGATAACAAAAAAATTTTCAAAACAATAAAGTCCATTGATAATATCCAGAAACACAAACACAGAGGCATTCACAATATCTGGGATTGAGTTAGCCAAAATAAAACCGGATATTTCCCCTTTCATCGAGTCATATCCGGAAAAAGTGGTGTGGAATTCGTATGCAATAGACCGAGAAAATCACAGTAAAAATGGTTTTGGAGAAAAGCAAAAGGCAAGTGCATAAAATGTCATGTATACAAACAGAAATATCATGTTTGTTTGCCGCAGTTCCTCTAGCTTTCTCACTAGGAAATACAAATGTGTAGCGCTGGTGTCTCCATGTTGAACCAATTAGAGTTTCCAAGTACAAAATTAAATGTTCCCTGATTAAAAAAAACTTTCAAAACAATGAATTCCTTCGAAAATATCCATTAAACACAAACACAGGTGCTGTGCCAATATCTGTGATTGAGTTAGCCAAAACGAAACCGGATATTTCGGGTTTCATCCAGTCATATCCCGACAAAGTGGTATGCAATTCGTATGCAATGGAACGAGAAAATCCCAGTAAAAATGGTTTTGGAGAAAAGCAAAGTCCATTCGTTAGGCAAGTGCATAAAATGTCATGTATACAAACAGAAATATCATGTTTGCTTGCCGCAGTTCCTCTAGCTTTCTTGCTAGAAAATACGAATTTGTAGAGCTGCTGTCTCAATGTGGAACCAATTAGAGTTTCACAGTACAAAATTAAATGTTCCCTGACAAAAAACATTCGAAACTATAAAGGTCTTTGATAATATCCAGAAAACACAAACACAGGGGCTGTGGCAATATCTGGGATTGAGTTAGCCAAAGCAAAACCGGATATTTCCCCTTTCATCCAGTCATATCCGGAAAAAGTGGTGTGGAATTCGTATGCAATGGACCGAGAAAATCACAAAAAAATGGTTTTGGAGAAAAGCAAAGTCTTTTCGTTTGCCAAGTGCCTAATATATCATGTATACAAACAGAAATATCATGTTTGTTTGCTGCAGTACCTCTAGCTTTCTCCTAAAAAATACGAAGGTGTAGAGCTGGTGTCTCCATGTGGAACAAGTGAGTGTTTCCCAGTACAAAGTTAAATGTTCCCTGATTAAAAAAAAACTTTCAAAACAACAAAATCGTTTGATAATATCCAGAAAAGACAAACACAGGGGCTGTGGCAATATCTGGGATTGAGTTAGTCAAAAAACAACGGATATTTCCGGTTTCATCCAGTCATATCCTGACAAAGTTGTGTGGAATTCATATGCAATGGAACGAGAAAATCCCAGTAAAAATTGTTTTGGAGAAAAGCAAAGTCTTTTTGTTAGGCAAGTGCATAAAATGTCATGTATACAAACAGAAATATCATGTTTGTTTGCCCCAGTTCCGCTAGCTTTCTCCTAACAAATACGAATGTGTAGAGCTGGTGTCTCCTTGGGGAACCAATTAGTGTTTCCCAGCACAAAATTAAATGTTTCCTGATAATTAAAACATTCAAAATAATAATGTCCTTCGATAATATTCATAAAACACAAACAAAGTGGCTGTCGCAATATCTGGGATTCAGTTAGCCAAAACACAAGCAGATATCTCCCCTTTCAACCAGTCATATCCGGACAAAGTGGTGTGGAATTCATATGCAATGGACCGAGAAAATCACAGAAAAATGGTTTTGGGGAAAAGAAAAGTCTTTTCGTTAGGCAAGTGCATAAAATATCATGTATACAAACAGTAATATCATGTTTGCCATATTTCCTCTATTTTTCTCCCTAGAAAATACGAATGTGTAGAGCTGTTGTCTCCATGTGGAACCAGTGAATGCTTCCCAGTACAAAATTAAATGTTCCCTGATTAAAAAAAAACTTTCAAAACAATAAAGTCCTTCGATAATATCCAGAAAACACAAACACAGGGGCTGTGGCAATATCTGGGATTGAGAAAGCCAAAACACAAGCGGTTATTTCCAGTTTCATCCAATCATATCCGGACAAAGTGGTGTGGAATTTGTATGCAATAGACCGAGAAAATCAAGTAAAAATGGTTTTGGAGAAAAGCGAAGTTCTTTCGTTAGGCAAGTGCATATAATTTCATGTATACAAAGAGAAATATCATGTTTGCTTGCCGCAGTTCCTCTAGCTTTCTCCTAGAAAGTAAGAATGTGTAGAGCTGGTGCCTCCATGTGGAACCAATTAGAGTTTCCAAGTACAAAATTAAAGGTTCCGTGATTAAAAAAAAAAAAAACTTTCAAAACAATAAAGTCCTTCGATAATATCCAGAAAACACAAACACAGAGGCTGTAGCAATATCTGGGATTGAGTTAGCCAAAACAAAACTGGATATTTCCGGTTTCATGCAGTCATAATCCCGACAAAGTGGTGTGGAATTCGTATGCAATGGACCGAGTAAATCCCAGTAAAAATGGTTTTGGAGAAAAGCAAAGTCGTTTCGTTAGGCAAGTGCATAAAATGTCATGTATACAAACAGAAATATCCTGTTTGCTTGCCGCAGTTCCTCTAGCTTTCTTGCTAGAAAATACGAATGTGTAGAGCTGGTGTCTCCATGTGGAACAAATTAGAGTTTCACAGTACAAAATTAAATGTTCCCTGATAAAAAACATTCAAAACAATAAAGTCCTTCCATAATATCCAGAAAACACAAACACAGGGGCAGTGGCAATATCTGGGATTGAGTTAGCCAAAGCAAAACCGGATATTTCCAGTTTCATCCAGTCATATCTGGACAAAGTGGTGTGGAATTCGTATGCAATAGACTGAGAAAATCACAGTAAAAATGGTTTTGGAGAAAATAAAAGTATTTTCGTTAGGCAAGTGCATAAAATGCCATCTATACCAACAGAAATATCATGATTGTTTGCTACAGTTCCTTTAGATTTTTCCCCAGAAAATACGAATGTGTAGAGCTGGTGTCTCCATGTGGAACCAATTAGAGTTTCCCAGTACAAAATTAAATTTCCCTGATAAAAAACAAACAAAAAAAAACTTTCAATACAATAAAGTCCTGTGATAATATCCAGAATACACAAACACAGGGACTGTGGCAATATCTGGGATTGAGTTGGTCAAAACACAACCGGATATTTCCGGTTTCATCCCGTTATATCTGGACAAAGTGGTGTGGAATTCCTATGCAATGGACTGAGAAAATCCCAGTAAAAATGGTTTTGGAGTAAAGCAAGTCCTTTCGTTAGGCAAGTGCATATAATGTCATGTATACAAACAGAATTATCATGTTTTTTTTCCCGCAGTTCCTCTAGCTTTCTCCTAGAAAATACGAATGTGTACATCTGGTGTCTCTATGTGGAACCAATTCGAGTTTCCCAGTATAAAATTAAATGTTACCTGATTAAAAAAAATTTTCAAAACAATAATGTCCTTCGATAATATCCAGAAAACACAAACACAGAGGCTGTGGCAATATCTGGGATTGAGTTAGCCAAAGCAAAACCGGATATTTCCCCTTTCATCCAGTCATATCCGGACAAAGTGGTGTGGAATTCGTATGCAATAGACTGAGAAAATCACAGTAAAAATGGTTTTGGAGAAAATAAAAGTCTTTTCGTTAGGCAAGTCCATAAAATGCCATCTATACAAACAGAAATATCATGTTTGTTTGCCGCGGTTCCTTTAGATTACTCCCCAGAACATACAAATGTGTAGAGCTGTTGTCTCCATGAGGAACCAATTAGAGTTTCCCAATTCAAAATTAAATGTTCTCTCATAAAAAAAAAAAACTTTCAAAACAATAAAGTCCTTGGATAATATCCAGAAAACACAAACACAGAACCTGTTGCAATAACTGGGATCCAGTTAGCCAAAACAAAACCGGATATTTCCAGTTTCATACAGTAATATCCGGACAAAGTTGTGTGGAATTCGTATGCAATGTACTGAGAAAATCACAGTAAAAATGGTTTTGGAGAAAAGCAAAGTCTTTTCGTTAGGCAAGTGCCTAAAATATCACGTATACAAACAGAAATATCATGTTCGTTTGCTGCATTTCCTCTAGATTTCTCGCTAGAAAATACGAATGTGTAGAGCTGGTGTCTCCATGTGGAACCAGGGAGTGCTTCCCAGTACAAAATTAAATGTTCCCTGATTAAAAAAAAAACTTTCAAAACAATGAAATCATTTGATAATATCCAGAAAACACAAACAAAGGGGCTGTGGCAATATCTGGGATTGAGTTAGCCAAAACACAACCGGATATTTTCGGTTTCATCCAGGCATATCCGGACAAAGTGGTGTGGAATTCCTATGCAATGGACTGAGAGAATCACAGTAAAAATGGTTTTGGAGAAAAAGAAAGTCTTTTCGTTAGGCAAGTGTATAAAATGCCATCTATACAAACAGAAATATCATGTTTGTGTGCCGCAGTTCCTGTAGCTTTCTCCTAAAAAATACGAATGTGTAGAGCGGCTGTCTCCTTGGGGAATCAATTAGTGTTTCCCAGCACAAAATTGAATGTTTCCTGATAAAAAAAACATTCAAAACAATAAAGTCCTTCGATAATATCCAGAAAACACAAACACAGGTGCTGTGGCATTATCTAGGATTCAGTTAGCCAAAAAAAGAAAATGGGATATTTCCAGTTTCATCCAGTCTAATCTGTACAACTTGGTGTGCAATTCGTATGCAATGGACAGCCAAAATCACAGTAAAAATGGTTTTGGAGAAAAGCAAATTCTTTTCGTTAGGCAAGTGCATAAAATGTCATGTATACAAACAGAAATATCATGATTGTTTGCCGCAGTTCGGCTAGCTTTCTCCTTAGAAACTACGAATGTGTAGAGTTGGTTTCTCCATGTGGAACCAGTGAATGTTTCCAAGTACAAAGTTAAATGTTCCCTGATTAAAAAAATAAATTTCAAAACAATAAAATCCTTCGATAATACCCAGAAAACACAAACACAGGGGCTGTGGTAATATCTGGGTTTGAGTTAGCCAAAAACAACAGAATATTTCCGGTTACATCCAGTCATATCCGGACAAAGTGGTATGCAATTCATATGCAATGGACCGAGAAAATCCCAGTAAAAATGGTTTTGGAGAAAAGCAAAGTCTTTTCGTTAGGCAAGTGCATAAAATGCCATCTTTACAAACAGAAATATCCTGTTTGCTTGCCGCAGTTCCTCTAGCTTTCTCGCTAGAAAATACGAATGTGTCGAGCTGGTGTCTCAATGTGGAACCAATTAGAGTTTCACAGTACAAAATTAAATGTTCCTTGAGAAAAATCATTCAAAACAATAAAGTCCTACGATAATATCCAGAAAACACAAACAAAGAGGCTGTCACAATATCTGAGATTCAGTTAGCCAAAACACAAGCAGATATCTCCCCTTTCAACCAGTCATATCCGGACAAAGTGGTGTGGAATTCATATGCAATGGACCGAGAAAATCACAGAAAAATGGTTTTGGGGAAAAGAAAAGTCTTTTCGTTAGGCAAGTGCATAAAATATCATGTATACAAACAGTAATATCATGTTTGCCATATTTCCTCTATTTTTCTCCCTAGAAAATACGAATGTGTAGAGCTGTTGTCTCCATGTGGAACCAGTGAATGCTTCCCAGTACAAAATTAAATGTTCCCTGATTAAAAAAAAAACTTTCAAAACAATAAAGTCCTTCGATAATATCCAGAAAACACAAACACAGGGGCTGTGGCAATATCTGAGATTGAGAAAGCCAAAACACAAGCGGTTATTTCCAGTTTCATCCAGTCATATCCGGACAAAGTGGTGTGGAATTTGTATGCAATAGACCGAGAAAATCAAGTAAAAATGGTTTTGGAGAAAAGCGAAGTTCTTTCGTTAGGCAAGTGCATATAATTTCATGTTTACAAAGAGAAATATCATGTTTGCTTGCCGCAGTTCCTCTAGCTTTCTCCTAGAAAGTAAGAATGTGTAGAGCTGGTGCCTCCATGTGGAACCAATTAGAGTTTCCAAGTACAAAGTTAAAGGTTCCGTGATTAAAAAAAAAAAAACTTTCAAAACAATAAAGTCCTTCGATAATATCCAGAAAACACAAACACAGAGGCTGTAGCAATATCTGGGATTGAGTTAGCCAAAACAAAACTGGATATTTCCGGTTTCATGCAGTCATAATCCCGACAAAGTGGTGTGGAATTCGTATGCAATGGACCGAGTAAATCCCAGTAAAAATGGTTTTGGAGAAAAGCAAAGTCGTTTCGTTAGGCAAGTGCATAAAATGTCATGTATACAAACAGAAATATCCTGTTTGCTTGCCGCAGTTCCTCTAGCTTTCTCGCTAGAAAATACGAATGTGTAGAGCTGGTGTCTCCATGTGGAACAAATTAGAGTTTCACAGTACAAAATTAAATGTTCCCTGATAAAAAACATTCAAAACAATAAAGTCCTTCCATAATATCCAGAAAACACAAACACAGGGGCAGTGGCAATATCTGGGATTGAGTTAGCCAAAGCAAAACCAGATATTTCCAGTTTCATCCAGTCATATCTGGACAAAGTGGTGTGGAATTCGTATGCAATAGACTGAGAAAATCACAGTAAAAATGGTTTTGGAGAAAATAAAAGTATTTTCGTTAGGCAAGTGCATAAAATGCCATCTATACCAACAGAAATATCATGATTGTTTGCTACAGTTCCTTTAGATTTTTCCCCAGAAAATACGAATGTGTAGAGCTGGTGTCTCCATGTGGAACCAATTAGAGTTTCCCAGTACAAAATTAAATTTCCCTGATAAAAAACAAACAAAAAAAAAACTTTCAATACAATAAAGTCCTGCGATAATATCCAGAAATCACAAACACAGGGACTGTGGCAATATCTGGGATTGAGTTGGTCAAAACACAACCGGATATTTCCGGTTTCATCCCGTTATATCTGGACAAAGTGGTGTGGAATTCCTATGCAATGGACTGAGAAAATCCCAGTAAAAATGGTTTTGGAGTAAAGCAAGTCCTTTCGTTAGGCAAGTGCATATAATGTCATGTATACAAACAGAATTATCATGTTTTTTTCCCGCAGTTCCTCTAGCTTTCTCCTAGAAAATACGAATGTGTACATCTGGTGTCTCTATGTGGAACCAATTCGAGTTTCCCAGTATAAAATTAAATGTTACCTGATTAAAAAAAATTTTCAAAACAATAATGTCCTTCGATAATATCCAGAAAACACAAACACAGAGGCTGTGGCAATATCTGGGATTGAGTTAGCCAAAGCAAAACCGGATATTTCCCCTTTCATCCAGTCATATCCGGACAAAGTGGTGTGGAATTCGTATGCAATGGACTGAGAGAATCACAGTAAAAATGGTTTTGGAGAAAAAGAAAGTCTTTTCGTTAGGCAAGTGTATAAAATGCCATCTATACAAACAGAAATATCATGTTTGTGTGCCGCAGTTCCTGTAGCTTTCTCCTAAAAAATACGAATGTGTAGAGCGGCTGTCTCCTTGGGGAATCAATTAGTGTTTCCCAGCACAAAATTGAATGTTTCCTGATAAAAAAAAACATTCAAAACAATAAAGTCCTTCGATAATATCCAGAAAACACAAACACAGGTGCTGTGGCATTATCTAGGATTCAGTTAGCCAAAAAAAGAAAATGGGATATTTCCAGTTTCATCCAGTCTAATCTGTACAACTTGGTGTGCAATTCGTATGCAATGGACAGCCAAAATCACAGTAAAAATGGTTTTGGAGAAAAGCAAATTCTTTTCGTTAGGCAAGTGCATAAAATGTCATGTATACAAACAGAAATATCATGATTGTTTGCCGCAGTTCGGCTAGCTTTCTCCTTAGAAACTACGAATGTGTAGAGTTGGGATCTCCATGTGGAACCAGTGAATGTTTCCAAGTACAAAGTTAAATGTTCCCTGATTAAAAAAATAAATTTCAAAACAATAAAATCCTTCGATAATACCCAGAAAACACAAACACAGGGGCTGTGGTAATATCTGGGTTTGAGTTAGCCAAAAACAACAGAATATTTCCGGTTACATCCAGTCATATCCGGACAAAGTGGTATGCAATTCATATGCAATGGACCGAGAAAATCCCAGTAAAAATGGTTTTGGAGAAAAGCAAAGTCTTTTCGTTAGGCAAGTGCATAAAATGCCATCTTTACAAACAGAAATATCCTGTTTGCTTGCCGCAGTTCCTCTAGCTTTCTCGCTAGAAAATACGAATGTGTCGAGCTGGTGTCTCAATGTGGAACCAATTAGAGTTTCACAGTACAAAATTAAATGTTCCTTGAGAAAAATCATTCAAAACAATAAAGTCCTTCGATAATATCCAGAAAACACAAACACAGAGGCTGTAGCAATATCTGGGATTGAGTTAGCCAAAACAAAACCGCAATCTTTCCGGTTTCATGCAGTCATATCCCGACAAAGTGGTGTGGAATTTGTATGCAATGGACCGAGTAAATCCCAGTAAAAATGGTTTTGGAGAAAAGCAAAGTCGTTTCGTTATGCAAGTGCATAAAATGTCATGTATACAAAGAGAAATATCATGTTTGTTTGCCGTAGTTCCTCTAGCTTTCTAGTAGAAAATACGAATTTGTAGAGCTGGTGTCTCTATGTGGAACCAATTAGAGTTTCCTGGTACAAAATTAAATGTACCCTGATAAAAAAATTTCAAAACAATAAAATCCTTTGATAATATTCAGAAAACACAAATACAGGTGCTGTGGCAATATCTGGGATTGAGTTAGCCAAAACACAACGGATATTTCTGGTTTCATCCAGTCATATCCAGACAAAGTGGTGTGGAATTTGTATGCAATGGACCGAGAAAATCACAGTAAAAATGGTTTTGGGAAAAGCAAAGTCCTTTCGTTAGGCAAGTGCATAAAATGTCATGTTACAAACAGAAATATCATGTTTGTTTGCCGCAGTTCCTCTAGCTTTCTCGCTAGAAAATACGAATGTGTACATCTGGTGTCTCCATGTGGAACCAATTAGAGTTTCACAGTACAAAATTAAATGTTCCCTGATAAAAATCATTCAAAACAATAAAGTCCTTCCATAATATCCAGAAAACACAAACACAGGGGCTGTGGCAATATCTGGGATTAAGTTAGCCAAAGCAAAACCGGATATTTCCCCTTTCATCCAGTCATAGGCGGAAAAAGTGTTGTGGAATTCATATGCAATAGACCGAGAAAATCACAGTAAAAATGGTTTTGGAGAAAATAAAAGTCTTTTCGTTAGGCAAGTCCATAGAATGCCATCTATACAAACAGAAATATCATGTTTGTTTGCCGCAGTTCCTTTAGATTTCTCCCCAGAACATACGAATGTGTAGAGCTGGTGTCTCCATGAGGAACCTATTAGAGTTTCCCAATTCAAAATTAAATGTTCTCTCATAAAAAAAAATTTCAAAACAATAAAGTCCTTGGATAATATCCAGAAAACACAAACACAGAAGCTGTTGCAATAACTGGGATTCAGTTAGCCAAAACAAAACCGGATATTTCCGGTTTCATCCTGTCATATCTGGACAAAGTGTTGTGGAATTCGTATGCAATGGACCGAGAAAATCAGAGAAAAATGGTTTTGGAGAAAAGCAAAGTCTTTTCATTTGCCAAGTGCCTAAAATATCATGTATACAAACAGAAATATCATGTTTGTTTGCTGCAGTACCTCTAGCTTTCTCCTAAAAAATACGAATGTGTAGAGCTGGTTTCTCCATGTGGAACCAGTGAGTGTTTCCCAGTACAAAGTTAAATGTTCCCTGATTAAAAAAAAAAACTTTCAAAACAATAAAATCCTTTGATAATATCCAGAAAACACAAACACAGGGTCTGCGGCAATATCTGGGATTCAGTTAGCCAAAACAAAACCGGATATTTACGGTTTCATTTACTCATATCCGGACAAAGTGGTTTGGATTTCGTATGCACTGGACCGAGAAAATCACAGTAAAATTGGTGGAAAAGCAAAGTCTTTTCGTTATTCAAGTGCATAAAATGTCTTGTAAACAAACAGAAAAATCATGTTTGTTTGCCGCAGTTACTCTAGTTTTCTCCTAGAAAATATGAATGTGTAGGACTGGTGTGTACATGTGGAACCAGTGAGTGTTTCCCAGTACAAAATTAAATGTTCCCTGATTGAAAACATTCAAAACAATAAAGTCCATTGAAAATATCCAGAAAACACAAACACAGAGGCTGTCGCAATATCTGGGATTCAGTTAGCCAAAACATAACCGCATATTTCTGGTTTCATTCACTCATATCCAGACAAAGTGGTATGGAATAGGTATGCAATGGAATGAGAAAATCACAGAAAACATGGTTTTGGAGATAATAAAAGTCTTTTCGTTAGGCAAGTCCATAAAATGCCATCTATACAAACAGAAATATCATGTTTGTTTGACGCAGTTAATCTAGCTTTCTTGCTAGAAAATGCGAAGGTGTAGAGCTGCTGTCTCCATGTGGTATCAGTGAGTGTTTCTGAGTACAAAATTAAATGTTCGCTGATAAAAAAAAATCTTACAAAACAATAAAATCCATCAATAATATCCAGAAAACTCAAACACTGGGGCTGCGGCAATATCTGAAATATAGTTAGCCAAAACACAACCACATATTTCCGGTTTCATCCAGTCATATCCGGACAAAGTGGTGTGTAATTCGTATGCAATGGACGGAGAAAATCACAGTAAAAGTGATTTTGGAGAAAAGCAAATTCTTTCCTTATGCAAGTGCATAAAACTTCATATATACAAACAGAAATATCATGTTTGTTTGCAGCAGATCCTCTAGCTTTCTCCTAGGAAATACGTATGTTTAGAGCTGGTGTTGCCATGCGGAACCAATTAGAGTTCCCCAGTACAAAATTAAATGTTCCCTGATAAAAAACATTCCAAACAATAAAGTCCTTTAATAATATCCAGAAAACACAAACACAGAGGCTGTTGAAATATCTGGGATTGAGTTAGCCCAAACACAACCGCATATTTCAGGTTTCATCCAGTCATATCTGTACAAAGTGGTGTGGAGTTCATATGCAATGGACAGACAAAATCACAGTAAAAAGGGTTTTGGAGGAAAGCAAAGTCTTTTCGTTAGGCAAGTGCATAAATTGTCATGTATGAAATAAGAAATACCATGTTTTTTTGACGCAGTTCCTCTCGCTTTCTCCTAGAAAATACGAATGTTTAGAGCTGGTATCTACATATGGAACCAATTAGAGTTTCCCAGAACAAAATTAAATGTTCCCTGATAACAAAAAAAATTTTCAAAACAATAAAGTCCATTGATAATATCCAGAAACACAAACACAGAGGCATTCACAATATCTGGGATTGAGTTAGCCAAAATAAAACCGGATATTTCCCCTTTCATCGAGTCATATCCGGAAAAAGTGGTGTGGAATTCGTATGCAATAGACCGAGAAAATCACAGTAAAAATGGTTTTGGAGAAAAGCAAAAGGCAAGTGCATAAAATGTCATGTATACAAACAGAAATATCATGTTTGTTTGCCGCAGTTCCTCTAGCTTTCTCGCTAGAAAATACGAATGTGTAGAGCTGGTGTCTCCATGTGGAACAAATTAGAGTTTCACAGTACAAAATTAAATGTTCCCTGATAAAAAACATTCAAAACAATAAAGTCCTTCCATAATATCCAGAAAACACAAACACAGGGGCAGTGGCAATATCTGGGATTGAGTTAGCCAAAGCAAAACCGGATATTTCCAGTTTCATCCAGTCATATCTGGACAAAGTGGTGTGGAATTCGTATGCAATAGACTGAGAAAATCACAGTAAAAATGGTTTTGGAGAAAATAAAAGTATTTTCGTTAGGCAAGTGCATAAAATGCCATCTATACCAACAGAAATATCATGATTGTTTGCTACAGTTCCTTTAGATTTTTCCCCAGAAAATACGAATGTGTAGAGCTGGTGTCTCCATGTGGAACCAATTAGAGTTTCCCAGTACAAAATTAAATTTCCCTGATAAAAAACAAACAAAAAAAAACTTTCAATACAATAAAGTCCTGTGATAATATCCAGAATACACAAACACAGGGACTGTGGCAATATCTGGGATTGAGTTGGTCAAAACACAACCGGATATTTCCGGTTTCATCCCGTTATATCTGGACAAAGTGGTGTGGAATTCCTATGCAATGGACTGAGAAAATCCCAGTAAAAATGGTTTTGGAGTAAAGCAAGTCCTTTCGTTAGGCAAGTGCATATAATGTCATGTATACAAACAGAATTATCATGTTTTTTTCCCGCAGTTCCTCTAGCTTTCTCCTAGAAAATACGAATGTGTACATCTGGTGTCTCTATGTGGAACCAATTCGAGTTTCCCAGTATAAAATTAAATGTTACCTGATTAAAAAAAATTTTCAAAACAATAATGTCCTTCGATAATATCCAGAAAACACAAACGCAGAGGCTGTGGCAATATCTGGGATTGAGTTAGCCAAAGCAAAACCGGATATTTCCCCTTTCATCCAGTCATATCCGGACAAAGTGGTGTGGAATTCGTATGCAATAGACTGAGAAAATCACAGTAAAAATGGTTTTGGAGAAAATAAAAGTCTTTTCGTTAGGCAAGTCCATAAAATGCCATCTATACAAACAGAAATATCATGTTTGTGTGCCGCAGTTCCTGTAGCTTTCTCCTAAAAAATACGAATGTGTAGAGCGGCTGTCTCCTTGGGGAATCAATTAGTGTTTCCCAGCACAAAATTGAATGTTTCCTGATAAAAAAAAACATTCAAAACAATAAAGTCCTTCGATAATATCCAGAAAACACAAACACAGGTGCTGTGGCATTATCTAGGATTCAGTTAGCCAAAAAAAGAAAATGGGATATTTCCAGTTTCATCCAGTCTAATCTGTACAACTTGGTGTGCAATTCGTATGCAATGGACAGCCAAAATCACAGTAAAAATGGTTTTGGAGAAAAGCAAATTCTTTTCGTTAGGCAAGTGCATAAAATGTCATGTATACAAACAGAAATATCATGATTGTTTGCCGCAGTTCGGCTAGCTTTCTCCTTAGAAACTACGAATGTGTAGAGTTGGGATCTCCATGTGGAACCAGTGAATGTTTCCAAGTACAAAGTTAAATGTTCCCTGATTAAAAAAATAAATTTCAAAACAATAAAATCCTTCGATAATACCCAGAAAACACAAACACAGGGGCTGTGGTAATATCTGGGTTTGAGTTAGCCAAAAACAACAGAATATTTCCGGTTACATCCAGTCATATCCGGACAAAGTGGTATGCAATTCATATGCAATGGACCGAGAAAATCCCAGTAAAAATGGTTTTGGAGAAAAGCAAAGTCTTTTCGTTAGGCAAGTGCATAAAATGCCATCTTTACAAACAGAAATATCCTGTTTGCTTGCCGCAGTTCCTCTAGCTTTCTCGCTAGAAAATACGAATGTGTCGAGCTGGTGTCTCAATGTGGAACCAATTAGAGTTTCACAGTACAAAATTAAATGTTCCTTGAGAAAAATCATTCAAAACAATAAAGTCCTTCGATAATATCCAGAAAACACAAACACAGAGGCTGTAGCAATATCTGGGATTGAGTTAGCCAAAACAAAACCGCAATCTTTCCGGTTTCATGCAGTCATATCCCGACAAAGTGGTGTGGAATTTGTATGCAATGGACCGAGTAAATCCCAGTAAAATGGTTTTGGAGAAAAGCAAAGTCGTTTCGTTATGCAAGTGCATAAAATGTCATGTATACAAAGAGAAATATCATGTTTGTTTGCCGTAGTTCCTCTAGCTTTCTAGTAGAAAATACGAATTTGTAGAGCTGGTGTCTCTATGTGGAACCAATTAGAGTTTCCTGGTACAAAATTAAATGTACCCTGATAAAAAAATTTCAAAACAATAAAATCCTTTGATAATATTCAGAAAACACAAATACAGGTGCTGTGGCAATATCTGGGATTGAGTTAGCCAAAACACAACGGATATTTCTGGTTTCATCCAGTCATATCCGGACAAAGTGGTGTGGAATTTGTATGCAATGGACCGAGAAAATCACAGTAAAAATGGTTTTGGGAAAAGCAAAGTCCTTTCGTTAGGCAAGTGCATAAAATGTCATGTTACAAACAGAAATATCATGTTTGTTTGCCGCAGTTCCTCTAGCTTTCTCGCTAGAAAATACGAATGTGTACATCTGGTGTCTCCATGTGGAACCAATTAGAGTTTCACAGTACAAAATTAAATGTTCCCTGATAAAAATCATTCAAAACAATAAAGTCCTTCCATAATATCCAGAAAACACAAACACAGGGGCTGTGGCAATATCTGGGATTGAGTTAGCCAAAGCAAAACCGGATATTTCCCCTTTCATCCAGTCATATCCGGAAAAAGTGTTGTGGAATTCATATGCAATAGACCGAGAAAATCACAGTAAAAATGGTTTTGGAGAAAATAAAAGTCTTTTCGTTAGCCAAGTCCATAGAATGCCATCTATACAAACAGAAATATCATGTTTGTTTGCCGCAGTTCCTTTAGATTTCTCCCCAGAACATACGAATGTGTAGAGCTGGTGTCTCCATGAGGAACCTATTAGAGTTTCCCAATTCAAAATTAAATGTTCTCTCATAAAAAAAAATTTCAAAACAATAAAGTCCTTGGATAATATCCAGAAAACACAAACACAGAAGCTGTTGCAATAACTGGGATTCAGTTAGCCAAAACAAAACCGGATATTTCCGGTTTCATCCTGTCATATCTGGACAAAGTGTTGTGGAATTCGTATGCAATGGACCGAGAAAATCAGAGAAAAATGGTTTTGGAGAAAAGCAAAGTCTTTTCATTTGCCAAGTGCCTAAAATATCATGTATACAAACAGAAATATCATGTTTGTTTGCTGCAGTACCTCTAGCTTTCTCCTAAAAAATACGAATGTGTAGAGCTGGTTTCTCCATGTGGAACCAGTGAGTGTTTCCCAGTACAAAGTTAAATGTTCCCTGATTAAAAAAAAACTTTCAAAACAATAAAATCCTTTGATAATATCCAGAAAACACAAACACAGGGTCTGCGGCAATATCTGGGATTCAGTTAGCCAAAACAAAACCGGATATTTACGGTTTCATTTACTCATATCCGGACAAAGTGGTTTGGATTTCGTATGCACTGGACCGAGAAAATCACAGTAAAATTGGTGGAAAAGCAAAGTCTTTTCGTTATGCAAGTGCATAAAATGTCTTGTAAACAAACAGAAAAATCATGTTTGTTTGCCGCAGTTACTCTAGTTTTCTCCTAGAAAATATGAATGTGTAGGACTGGTGTGTACATGTGGAACCAGTGAGTGTTTCCCAGTACAAAATTAAATGTTCCCTGATTGAAAACATTCAAAACAATAAAGTCCATTGAAAATATCCAGAAAACACAAACACAGAGGCTGTCGCAATATCTGGGATTCAGTTAGCCAAAACATAACCGCATATTTCTGGTTTCATTCACTCATATCCAGACAAAGTGGTATGGAATAGGTATGCAATGGAATGAGAAAATCACAGAAAACATGGTTTTGGAGATAATAAAAGTCTTTTCGTTAGGCAAGTCCATAAAATGCCATCTATACAAACAGAAATATCATGTTTGTTTGACGCAGTTAATCTAGCTTTCTTGCTAGAAAATGCGAAGGTGTAGAGCTGCTGTCTCCATGTGGTATCAGTGAGTGTTTCTGAGTACAAAATTAAATGTTCGCTGATAAAAAAAATCTTACAAAACAATAAAATCCATCAATAATATCCAGAAAACTCAAACACTGGGGCTGCGGCAATATCTGAAATATAGTTAGCCAAAACACAACCACATATTTCCGGTTTCATCCAGTCATATCCGGACAAAGTGGTGTGTAATTCGTATGCAATGGACGGAGAAAATCACAGTAAAAGTGATTTTGGAGAAAAGCAAATTCTTTCCTTATGCAAGTGCATAAAACTTCATATATACAAACAGAAATATTATGTTTGTTTGCAGCAGATCCTCTAGCTTTCTCCTAGGAAATACGTATGTTTAGAGCTGGTGTTGCCATGCGGAACCAATTAGAGTTCCCCAGTACAAAATTAAATGTTCCCTGATAAAAAACATTCCAAACAATAAAGTCCTTTAATAATATCCAGAAAACACAAACACAGAGGCTGTTGAAATATCTGGGATTGAGTTAGCCCAAACACAACCGCATATTTCAGGTTTCATCCAGTCATATCTGTACAAAGTGGTGTGGAGTTCATATGCAATGGACAGACAAAATCACAGTAAAAATGGTTTTGGAGGAAAGCAAAGTCTTTTCGTTAGGCAAGTGCATAAATTGTCATGTATGAAATAAGAAATACCATGTTTTTTTGACGCAGTTCCTCTCGCTTTCTCCTAGAAAATACGAATGTTTAGAGCTGGTATCTACATATGGAACCAATTAGAGTTTCCCAGAACAAAATTAAATGTTCCCTGATAACAAAAAAAATTTTCAAAACAATAAAGTCCATTGATAATATCCAGAAACACAAACACAGAGGCATTCACAATATCTGGGATTGAGTTAGCCAAAATAAAACCGGATATTTCCCCTTTCATCGAGTCATATCCGGAAAAAGTGGTGTGGAATTCGTATGCAATAGACCGAGAAAATCACAGTAAAAATGGTTTTGGAGAAAAGCAAAAGGCAAGTGCATAAAATGTCATGTATACAAACAGAAATATCATGTTTGTTTGCCGCAGTTCCTCTAGCTTTCTCGCTAGAAAATACGAATGTGTAGAGCTGGTGTCTCCATGTGGAACAAATTAGAGTTTCACAGTACAAAATTAAATGTTCCCTGATAAAAAACATTCAAAACAATAAAGTCCTTCCATAATATCCAGAAAACACAAACACAGGGGCAGTGGCAATATCTGGGATTGAGTTAGCCAAAGCAAAACCGGATATTTCCAGTTTCATCCAGTCATATCTGGACAAAGTGGTGTGGAATTCGTATGCAATAGACTGAGAAAATCACAGTAAAAATGGTTTTGGAGAAAATAAAAGTATTTTCGTTAGGCAAGTGCATAAAATGCCATCTATACCAACAGAAATATCATGATTGTTTGCTACAGTTCCTTTAGATTTTTCCCCAGAAAATACGAATGTGTAGAGCTGGTGTCTCCATGTGGAACCAATTAGAGTTTCCCAGTACAAAATTAAATTTCCCTGATAAAAAACAAACAAAAAAAAACTTTCAATACAATAAAGTCCTGCGATAATATCCAGAATACACAAACACAGGGACTGTGGCAATATCTGGGATTGAGTTGGTCAAAACACAACCGGATATTTCCGGTTTCATCCCGTTATATCTGGACAAAGTGGTGTGGAATTCCTATGCAATGGACTGAGAAAATCCCAGTAAAAATGGTTTTGGAGTAAAGCAAGTCCTTTCGTTAGGCAAGTGCATATAATGTCATGTATACAAACAGAATTATCATGTTTTTTTCCCGCAGTTCCTCTAGCTTTCTCCTAGAAAATACGAATGTGTACATCTGGTGTCTCTATGTGGAACCAATTCGAGTTTCCCAGTATAAAATTAAATGTTACCTGATTAAAAAAATTTTTCAAAACAATAATGTCCTTCGATAATATCCAGAAAACACAAACACAGAGGCTGTGGCAATATCTGGGATTGAGTTAGCCAAAGCAAAACCGGATATTTCCCCTTTCATCCAGTCATATCCGGACAAAGTGGTGTGGAATTCGTATGCAATAGACTGAGAAAATCACAGTAAAAATGGTTTTGGAGAAAATAAAAGTCTTTTCGTTAGGCAAGTCCATAAAATGCCATCTATACAAACAGAAATACCATGTTTGTTTGCCGCGGTTCCTTTAGATTACTCCCCAGAACATACAAATGTGTAGAGCTGTTGTCTCCATGAGGAACCAATTAGAGTTTCCCAATTCAAAATTAAATGTTCTCTCATAAAAAAAAAAAAACTTTCAAAACAATAAAGTCCTTGGATAATATCCAGAAAACACAAACACAGAAGCTGTTGCAATAACTGGGATCCAGTTAGCCAAAACAAAACCGGATATTTCCAGTTTCATACAGTAATATCCGGACAAAGTTGTGTGGAATTCGTATGCAATGTACTGAGAAAATCACAGTAAAAATGGTTTTGGAGAAAAGCAAAGTCTTTTCGTTAGGCAAGTGCCTAAAATATCACGTATACAAACAGAAATATCATGTTCGTTTGCTGCATTTCCTCTAGATTTCTCGCTAGAAAATACGAATGTGTAGAGCTGGTGTCTCCATGTGGAACCAGGGAGTGCTTCCCAGTACAAAATTAAATGTTCCTTGATTAAAAAAAAAACTTTCAAAACAATGAAATCGTTTGATAATATCCAGAAAACACAAACAAAGGGGCTGTGGCAATATCTGGGATTGAGTTAGCCAAAACACAACCGGATATTTTCGGTTTCATCCAGGCATATCCGGACAAAGTGGTGTGGAATTCCTATGCAATGGACTGAGAGAATCACAGTAAAAATGGTTTTGGAGAAAAAGAAAGTCTTTTCGTTAGGCAAGTGTATAAAATGCCATCTATACAAACAGAAATATCATGTTTGTGTGCCGCAGTTCCTGTAGCTTTCTCCTAAAAAATACGAATGTGTAGAGCGGCTGTCTCCTTGGGGAATCAATTAGTGTTTCCCAGCACAAAATTGAATGTTTCCTGATAAAAAAAACATTCAAAACAATAAAGTCCTTCGATAATATCCAGAAAACACAAACACAGGTGCTGTGGCATTATCTAGGATTCAGTTAGCCAAAAAAAGAAAATGGGATATTTCCAGTTTCATCCAGTCTAATCTGTACAACTTGGTGTGCAATTCGTATGCAATGGACATCCAAAATCACAGTAAAAATGGTTTTGGAGAAAAGCAAATTCTTTTCGTTAGGCAAGTGCATAAAATGTCATGTATACAAACAGAAATATCATGATTGTTTGCCGCAGTTCGGCTAGCTTTCTCCTTAGAAACTACGAATGTGTAGAGTTGGTTTCTCCATGTGGAACCAGTGAATGTTTCCAAGTACAAAGTTAAATGTTCCCTGATTAAAAAAATAAATTTCAAAACAATAAAATCCTTCGATAATACCCAGAAAACACAAACACAGGGGCTGTGGTAATATCTGGGTTTGAGTTAGCCAAAAACAACAGAATATTTCCGGTTACATCCAGTCATATTCGGACAAAGTGGTATGCAATTCATATGCAATGGACCGAGAAAATCCCAGTAAAAATGGTTTTGGAGAAAAGCAAAGTCTTTTCGTTAGGCAAGTGCATAAAATGCCATCTTTACAAACAGAAATATCCTGTTTGCTTGCCGCAGTTCCTCTAGCTTTCTCGCTAGAAAATACGAATGTGTCGAGCTGGTGTCTCAATGTGGAACCAATTAGAGTTTCACAGTACAAAATTAAATGTTCCTTGAGAAAAATCATTCAAAACAATAACGTCCTTCGATAATATCCAGAAAACACAAACAAAGAGGCTGTCGCAATATCTGAGATTCAGTTAGCCAAAACACAAGCAGATATCTCCCCTTTCAACCAGTCATATCCGGACAAAGTGGTGTGGAATTCATATGCAATGGACCGAGAAAATCACAGAAAAATGGTTTTGGGGAAAAGAAAAGTCTTTTCGTTAGGCAAGTGCATAAAATATCATATATACAAACAGTAATATCATGTTTGCCATATTTCCTCTATTTTTCTCCCTAGAAAATATGAATGTGTAGAGCTGTTGTCTCCATGTGGAACCAGTGAATGCTTCCCAGTACAAAATTAAATGTTCCCTGATTAAAAAAAAAACTTTCAAAACAATAAAGTCCTTCGATAATATCCAGAAAACACAAACACAGGGGCTGTGGCAATATCTGAGATTGAGAAAGCCAAAACACAAGCGGTTATTTCCAGTTTCATCCAGTCATATCCGGACAAAGTGGTGTGGAATTTGTATGCAATAGACCGAGAAAATGAAGTAAAAATGGTTTTGGAGAAAAGCGAAGTTCTTTTGTTAGGCAAGTGCATATAATTTCATGTATACAAAGAGAAATATCATGTTTGCTTGCCGCAGTTCCTCTAGCTTTCTCCTAGAAAGTAAGAATGTGTAGAGCTGGTGCCTCCATGTGGAACCAATTAGAGTTTCCAAGTACAAAATTAAAGGTTCCGTGATTAAAAAAAAAAAAAACTTTCAAAACAATAAAGTCCTTCGATAATATCCAGAAAACACAAACACAGAGGCTGTAGCAATATCTGGGATTGAGTTAGCCAAAACAAAACTGGAAATTTCCGGTTTCATGCAGTCATAATCCCGACAAAGTGGTGTGGAATTCGTATGCAATGGACCGAGTAAATCCCAGTAAAAATGGTTTTGGAGAAAAGCAAAGTCGTTTCGTTAGGCAAGTGCATAAAATGTCATGTATACAAACAGAAATATCCTGTTTGCTTGCCGCAGTTCCTCTAGCTTTCTCGCTAGAAAATACGAATGTGTAGAGCTGGTGTCTCCATGTGGAACAAATTAGAGTTTCACAGTACAAAATTAAATGTTCCCTGATAAAAAACATTCAAAACAATAAAGTCCTTCCATAATATCCAGAAAACACAAACACAGGGGCTGTGGCAATATCTGGGATTGAGTTAGCCAAAGCAAAACCGGATATTTCCAGTTTCATCCAGTCATATCTGGACAAAGTGGTGTGGAATTCGTATGCAATAGACTGAGAAAATCACAGTAAAAATGGTTTTGGAGAAAATAAAAGTATTTTCGTTAGGCAAGTGCATAAAATGCCATCTATACCAACAGAAATATCATGATTGTTTGCTACAGTTCCTTTAGATTTTTCCCCAGAAAATACGAATGTGTAGAGCTGGTGTCTCCATGTGGAACCAATTAGAGTTTCCCAGTACAAAATTAAATTTCCCTGATAAAAAACAAACAAAAAAAAAACTTTCAATACAATAAAGTCCTGCGATAATATCCAGAATACACAAACACAGGGACTGTGGCAATATCTGGGATTGAGTTGGTCAAAACACAACCGGATATTTCCGGTTTCATCCCGTTATATCGGGACAAAGTGGTGTGGAATTCCTATGCAATGGACTGAGAAAATCCCAGTAAAAATGGTTTTGGAGTAAAGCAAGTCCTTTCGTTAGGCAAGTGCATATAATGTCATGTATACAAACAGAATTATCATGTTTTTTTCCCGCAGTTCCTCTAGCTTTCTCCTAGAAAATACGAATGTGTACATCTGGTGTCTCTATGTGGAACCAATTCGAGTTTCCCAGTATAAAATTAAATGTTACCTGATTAAAAAAAATTTTCAAAACAATAATGTCCTTCGATAATATCCAGAAAACACAAACACAGAGGCTGTGGCAATATCTGGGATTGAGTTAGCCAAAGCAAAACCGGATATTTCCCCTTTCATCCAGTCATATCTGGACAAAGTGGTGTGGAATTCGTATGCAATAGACTGAGAAAATCACAGTAAAAATGGTTTTGGAGAAAATAAAAGTCTTTTCGTTAGGCAAGTCCATAAAATGCCATCTATACAAACAGAAATATCATGTTTGTTTGCCGCGGTTCCTTTAGATTACTCCCCAGAACATACAAATGTGTAGAGCTGTTGTCTCCATGAGGAACCAATTAGAGTTTCCCAATTCAAAATTAAATGTTCTCTCATAAAAAAAAAAAACTTTCAAAACAATAAAGTCCTTGGATAATATCCAGAAAACACAAACACAGAAGCTGTTGCAATAACTGGGATCCAGTTAGCCAAAACAAAACCGGATATTTCCAGTTTCATACAGTAATATCCGGACAAAGTTGTGTGGAATTCGTATGCAATGTACTGAGAAAATCACAGTAAAAATGGTTTTGGAGAAAAGCAAAGTCTTTTCGTTAGGCAAGTGCCTAAAATATCACGTATACAAACAGAAATATCATGTTCGTTTGCTGCATTTCCTCTAGATTTCTCGCTAGAAAATACGAATGTGTAGAGCTGGTGTCTCCATGTGGAACCAGGGAGTGCTTCCCAGTACAAAATTAAATGTTCCCTGATTAAAAAAAAAACTTTCAAAACAATGAAATCGTTTGATAATATCCAGAAAACACAAACAAAGGGGCTGTGGCAATATCTGGGATTGAGTTAGCCAAAACACAACCGGATATTTTCGGTTTCATCCAGGCATATCCGGACAAAGTGGTGTGGAATTCCTATGCAATGGACTGAGAGAATCACAGTAAAAATGGTTTTGGAGAAAAAGAAAGTCTTTTCGTTAGGCAAGTGTATAAAATGCCATCTATACAAACAGAAATATCATGTTTGTGTGCCGCAGTTCCTGTAGCTTTCTCCTAAAAAATACGAATGTGTAGAGCGGCTGTCTCCTTGGGGAATCAATTAGTGTTTCCCAGCACAAAATTGAATGTTTCCTGATAAAAAAAACATTCAAAACAATAAAGTCCTTCGATAATATCCAGAAAACACAAACACAGGTGCTGTGGCATTATCTAGGATTCAGTTAGCCAAAAAAAGAAAATGGGATATTTCCAGTTTCATCCAGTCTAATCTGTACAACTTGGTGTGCAATTCGTATGCAATGGACAGCCAAAATCACAGTAAAAATGGTTTTGGAGAAAAGCAAATTCTTTTCGTTAGGCAAGTGCATAAAATGTCATGTATACAAACAGAAATATCATGATTGTTTGCCGCAGTTCGGCTAGCTTTCTCCTTAGAAACTACGAATGTGTAGAGTTGGGATCTCCATGTGGAACCAGTGAATGTTTCCAAGTACAAAGTTAAATGTTCCCTGATTAAAAAAATAAATTTCAAAACAATAAAATCCTTCGATAATACCCAGAAAACACAAACACAGGGGCTGTGGTAATATCTGGGTTTGAGTTAGCCAAAAACAACAGAATATTTCCGGTTACATCCAGTCATATCCGGACAAAGTGGTATGCAATTCATATGCAATGGACCGAGAAAATCCCAGTAAAAATGGTTTTGGAGAAAAGCAAAGTCTTTTCGTTAGGCAAGTGCATAAAATGCCATCTTTACAAACAGAAATATCCTGTTTGCTTGCCGCAGTTCCTCTAGCTTTCTCGCTAGAAAATACGAATGTGTCGAGCTGGTGTCTCAATGTGGAACCAATTAGAGTTTCACAGTACAAAATTAAATGTTCCTTGAGAAAAATCATTCAAAACAATAAAGTCCTACGATAATATCCAGAAAACACAAACAAAGAGGCTATCGCAATATCTGAGATTCAGTTAGCCAAAACACAAGCGGATATTTCCAGTTTCATCCAGTCATATCCGGACAAAGTGGTGTGGAATCCGTATGCAATGGACCGAGATAATCACTGTAAAAATGGTTTTGGCTAAAAACAAAGTCCTTTCGTTATGCAAGTGCATAAAATGTCATGTAAGCAAACAGAAATATCATGTTTGATTGCCACAGTTCCTCTAGCTTTCTCCTAGAAAATACGAATGTGTAGAGCTGGTTTCTCCATGTGGAACAAATTAGAGTTTCCAGTACAAAAATAAATGTTCCCAGATAAAACAAATAAAAAAACTTCAAAAGAATAAAGTCCTTCAATAATATAAAGAAAACACAAACACAGGTGATATGGCATTATCTAGGATTAAGTTAGCCAAAAAAAGAAAACGGGATATTTCAAGTTTCATCCAGTCCAATCTGTACAAATTGGTGTGCAATTCGTATGCAATGGACAGCCAAAATCACAGTAAAAATGGTTTTGGAGAAAAGCAAATTCTTTTCGTTAGGCAAGTGCATAAAATGTCATGTAAACAAACAGAAATATCATGATTGTTTGCCGCTTTTCGTCTAGCATTCTCCTTAGAAAATACGAATGTGTACATCTGGTGTCTCCATGTGGAACCAGTGAGTGTTTTCCAGTACAAAATTAAATGTTCCCTGATAAAAAAAAAACTTTCAAAACAATAAAATCCTTCGATAATATCCAGAAAACACAAACACAGGGGTGTGGCAATATCTGGGATTGAGTTAGCCAAAACACAAGCGGATATTTCGCCTTTCATCCAGTCATATCCCTACAAAGTGGTGTGGAATTCCTATTCAGTGGACCGAGAAAATCAGAGTAAAAATGGTTTTAGAGAAAAGCAAAGTCTTTTCTTTAGGCACATGCATAAAATGCCATCTATACAAACGAAAATATCATGATTGTTTGCCGCAGTTCCTTTAGATTTCTGCCCAGAAAATACGAATCGTAGAGGTGGTTTCTTCATGTGGAACCAGTGAGTGTTTCCCAGTACAAAATTGAATGTTCCCTGGTTAAAAAAAAAAAAAACTTTCAAAACAATAATGTCCATCGATAATATCCAGAAAACACAAATACAGGATCTGGCAATATCTGGGATTCAATGGCCAAACCAATACCGGATATTTCAGGTTTCATCCAGTCATATCCGGACAAAGTGGAGTGCAATTCGTATGCAATGGACTGACAAAAATCACAGTAAAATTGTTTTTGGAGAAAAGCAAACTCTTTTAGTTTGGCAAGTGCAAAAATTGCCATCTATACAAACCGAAATATCCTGACGGTTTGCCTCAGTTCCTCTAGCTTTCTCCCTAGAAAATACGAAAGTGTAGAGCTGTTTACTCCATGTGGAACCACTGGGTGTTTCCCAGTACAAATTTAAATGTTCCCTGATAAAAAAAAACCTTTCAAAACAATAATGTTCATTGATAATATCCAGCAAACACAAACACAGGGGCTGTGGCAATATCTGGGATAGAGTTAGCTAAAACAAAACCAGATATTTCCGGTTTCATCCAGACATATAAGGAAAAAGTTGTGTGGAATTCATATGGAAGGGACTGAGAAAATTATAGTGAAAATGGTTTTAAAAAAAGCAAAGACTTTTCCTTAGGGAAGTGCATAAAATGCCATCTATACAAACAGAAATATCATGTTTGTTTGTCGCAGTTCCTCAAGCTTTCTCCCTAGAAAATACGAAAGTGTAGAGCTGATTTCTGCAAGTGGAAACAGTGAGTATTTCCCAGTATAAAATTAAATGTTCCCTGATAAAGAAAAACTTTCAAAACTGTAGTGACCATTGATAATATCCAGAAAACACAAACACAGGTGCTTTGCCATTTTGGGATTGAGTTAGCAAAGACTTTTCATTAGACAAGTGCATAAAATGTCATGTATACAAAAATAAATATCATGTTTGTTTGCCACAGTTCCTGTAGCTTTCTCCCAGAAAATGCGAATGTGTAGAGCTGGTGTATCCATGTGGAACCAATTAGAGTTTCACAGTACAAAATTAAATGTTCCCTGATAAGAAAAATTTTCAAAACAATAAAGTCCTTCGATGATATCCGCTAAACACAGACCCAGGATCTATGAAAATACCTGGGATTGAGTTAGCCAAAACACAATTGGATATTTCCGGTTTCATCCAGTCATATCTGGACAAACTGGTGTGGAATTCGTATGCAATGGACCGAGAAAACCACAGCAAAAATGATTTTGGATAAAGGCAAATTCTTTTCATTAGGCAAGTGCATAAAATGTCATGTATACAAACAGAAATATCAGGTTTCTTTGCTGTAGTTCCTCTAGCTTTCTTGCTAAAAAATACGAATGTGTAGAGCTGGTTTCTCCATGTGTATCCAGTGAGTGTTTCCCAGTACAAAATCCAATATTTCCTATAAATAAAAAATCTTTCAAAAAATAATGACCATTGATAATATCCAGAAAACACAAACCCAGAGGCTGTGGCAATATCTGGGTTTGAGTTTGCCAAAACACAACCGGATATTTCCCCTATCACCCAGTCATATCCGGACAAAGTTATGTGGAATTCGTATACAATAGACCAAGAAAATCACAGTGAAAATGGTTATGGAGAAAAGCAAAGTCTTTTCGTTAGGCCAGTGCATAAAATGCCATCTATACAAACAGAAATATCACGTTTGTTTGCCGCAGTAACTCTAGCTTTCTCCTGGAAAATACGAATGTGTAGAGCTGGTGTCTCCATGTGGAACCAATGAGAGTTTCCAAGTATAAAATTAAATGATCCCTGATCAGAAAAAAAAAAATTCAAAACAATAAAGTCCTTCGAAAGTATCCAGAAAACACAAACACAGGGGCTGTGGCAATATCTGGGATTGAGTTAGCCAAAACAAAACCGGATATTTCTGGTTTCATCCAGTCATATCGGGACAAAGTGCTGTGGAATTCATATGCAATGGACCAAGAAAATCACAGTAAAAATGGTTTTGGAGAAAAGCAAAGTCTTTCATGAGGCAAGTGCATAAAATGCCATCTATACAAACAGAAATATCATGTTTGTTTGCCGCAGTCCGTCTAGCTTTCTTGCTAGAAAATACGAATGTGTAGAGCTGGTGTCTCCATGTGGAACCACTGAGTGTTTCCCAGTACAAAATTAAATGTTCCCTGATAAAAAAAATTTCAAAACAATAATGACCATTGATAATATCCAGAAAACACAAACACAGAGGCTTTGGCAATCTGGGATTCAGTTAGCCAAAACAAAACCGGATATTTCCGGTTTCAAGCAGTCATATCCGGACAAAGTGGTGTGGAATTTGTATGCAATAGACCAAGCAAATCATAGTAAAAATGATTTTGGAGAAAAGCAAAGTCTTTTTGTTAGACAAGTGCATAAAATATCATGTATACAAACAGAAATATCATGTTTTTTTTGCCGCAGTTCTTCTAGCTTTCTCCTAGAAAATACGAATGTGTAGAGCTGGTGTCTCCATGTGGAACCAATTAGAGTTTCCCAGTACAAAATTAAATGTTCCCTGATAAAAAAAAATTCAAAACAATAAAGTCCTTTGATAATATCCAGAAAACACAAACACAGCGGCTGTCGCAATATCTAGGATTGAGTTAGTCAAAACAAAAGTGGATATTTCCCCTTTGATCCAGTCATATCCAGACCAAGTGGCATTTAATTCGTATGCAATAGACTGAGAGAATTACAGTACAAATGGTTTTGGAGAACAGCAAAGTCCTTTCTTTAGGCAAGTGCATAAAATGTCATGTATACAAACAGAAATATCATGTTTGTTTGCCGCAGTTCCTTTAGTTTTCTCCCTAGAATACACGAATAGGAAGAACTGGTTTCTGCATGTGGAACCAGTGATTGTTTCCCAGTACAAAATTAAATGCTACCTGATTAAAAAAAACGTTCAAAACAATAATGACCATTGATAATATACAGAAATCACAAACACAGGGGCTGTAGCAACATCTGGGATTGAGTTAGCCAAAACAAAACCGGATATTTCCGGTTTCATGCAGTCATATCCGGACAAAGTGGTGTGGAATTTGTATGCAATAGACCAAGCAAATCATAGTAACAATGATTTTGGAGAAAAGCAAAGTCTTTTCGATAGTCAAGTGCATAAAATGTCATGTATACAAACAGAAATATCATGTTTGTTTGCCGCAGTTCCTCTAGCTTTCTCGCTTAGAAAATACGAATATGCAGAGCTGGTGTCTCCATTTGTAACCACTGAGTGTTTCCCAGTACAAAATTAAATGATCCTTGATTAAAAGAACTTTCAAAACAATAATGACCATTGATAATATCCAGAAAACACAAACACAGAGGCTGTGGCAATCTGGGATTGAGTTAACCAAAACAAAACCGGATATTTCCAGTTTCATGCAGTCATATCCGGACAAAGTGGTGTGGAATTTGTATGCAATAGACCAAGCAAATCATAGTAAAAATGGTTTTGGAGAAAAGCAAAGTCCTTTCTTTAGGCAAGTGCATAAAATGTCATGTATACAAACAGAAATATCATGTTTGTTTGCCGCAGTTCCTCTAGCTTTCTCCTGGAAAATATGAATGTGTAGAGCTGTTGTCTCCATGGGGAACCACTGAGTGTTTCCCAGTACAAAATTAAATGTTCCCTGATAAAAAAAAACTTTCAAAACAATAATGACCATTGATAATATCCAGAAAACACAAACACAGAGGCTGTGGCAATCTGGGATTGAGTTAGCCAAAACAAAACCGGATATTTCCGGTTTCATCCAGTCATATTGGAACAAAGTGCTGTGGAATTCCTATGCAATGGACATAGAAAATCATAGTATAAAGTGGTTTTGGAGAAAAGCAAAGTCTTTTCATTAGGAAAGTGCATAAAATGTCATGTATACAAACAGAAATATCATGTTTGTTGCCGGAGTTCCTCTAGTTTACTCCCTAGAATACACGAATAGGAAGAACTGGTTTCTGCATGTGGAACCAGTGATTGTTTCCCAGTACAAATTTAAATGCTCCGTGATTAAAAAAAAAAAAAAAAACGTTCCAAACAATAATGACCATTGATAATATCCAGAAAACACAAACACAGGGGCTGTGGCAATATCTGGGATTAAGTTAGCCAAAACAAAACCGGATATTTCCGGTTGCATCCAGTCATATCCGGACAAAGTGGTGTGGAATTTGTATGCAATAGACCAAGCAAATCATAGTAAAAATGATTTTGGAGCAAAGCAAAGTCTTTTTTTTAGGCAAGTGCATAAAATATCATTTATACAAACAGAAATATCAGGTTTGCTTGCCGCAGTTCCTCTAGGTTTTGCCCTAGAATACTGGAATAGGAAAAACTGGTTTCTGCATATGGAAACAGTGATTGTTTCCCAGTACAAAATTAAATGCTCCCTGATTAAAAAGAAACATTCAAAACAATAATGACCACTGATAATATCTAGAAAACACAAACACAGGGCCTGTGGCAATATCTGGAATTGAGTTAGCCAAAACAAAACCGGATATTTCCGGTTTCATGCAGTCATATCCGGACAAAGTGGTGTGGAATTTGTATGCAATAGACCAAGCAAATCATAGTAAAAATGATTTTGGAGAAAAGCAAAGTCTTTTTGTTAGACAAGTGCATAAAATATCATGTATACAAACAGAAATATCATGTTTTTTTTGCCGCAGTTCTTCTAGCTTTCTCCTAGAAAATACGAATGTGTAGAGCTGGTGTCTCCATGTGGAACCAATTAGAGTTTCCCAGTACAAAATTAAATGTTCCCTGATTAAATAAAAACTTTCAAAACAATAATGACCATTGATAATATCCAGAAAACACAAACACAGAGGCTGTGGCAATCTGGGATTGAGTTAGCCAAAAAAAACCGGATATTTCCGGTTTCATGCAGTCATATCCGGACAAAGTGGTGTGGAATTTGTATGCAATAGACCAAGCAAATCATAGTAAAAATGGTTTTGGAGAACAGCAAAGTCCTTTCTTTAGGCAAGTGCATAAAATGTCATGTATACAAACAGAAATATCATGTTTGTTTGCTGCAGTTCCTCTAGTTTTCTCGCTAGAATACATGAATAGGAAGAACTGGTTTCTGCATGTGGAACCAGAGATTTTTCCCAGTGCAAAATTAAATGCTCCCTAATTAAAAAAAAGTTCAAAACAATAATGGCCATTGATAATATCCAGAAAACACAAACACAGGGGCTGTGGCAATATCTGGGATTGAGTTAGCCAAAAGAAAACCGGATATTTCTGGTTTCATGCAGTCATATCCGGACAAAGTGGTGTGGAATTCCTATGCAATAGACCAAGAAATTCATAGTAAAAATGGTTTTGGAGAAAAGCAAAGTCCTTTCTTTAGGCAAGTGCATAAAATGTCATGTATACAAACAGAAATATCATGTTTGTTTGCCGCAGTTCCTCTAGTTTTCTCCCTAGAATACACGAATAGGAAGAACAGGTTTCTGCATGTGGAACCAGTGATTGTTTCCCAGTAAAAATTAAATGCTCCCTGATTAAAAAATACGTTCCAAACAATAATGACCATTGATAATATCCAGAAAACACAAACACAGGGGCTGTGGCAATATCTGGGATTGAGTTAGCCAAAACAAAACCGGATATTTCCGGTTTCATGCAGTCATATCCGGACAAAGTGGTGTGGAATTTGTATGCAATAGACCAAGCAAATCATAGTAACAATGGTTTTGGAGAAAAGCAAAGTCTTTTCGTTAGACAAGTGCATAAAATGTCATGTATACAAACAGAAATTTCCTGTTTGTTTGCCGCTTTTCCTCTAGTTTCTCGCTTAGAAAATACGAATGTGTAGATCTGGTGTCTGCATGTGGAACCACTGAGTGTTTCCCAGTACAATATTAAATGTTCCCTGATTAAATAAAAACTTTCAAAACAATAATGACCATTGATAATATCCAGAAAACACAAACACAGGGGCTGTGGCAATATCTGGGATTGAGTTAGCCAAAAAAAACCGGATATTTCCGGTTTCATGCAGTCATATTCGGACAAAGTGGTGTGGAATTTGTATGCAATAGACCAAGCAAATCATAGTAAAAATGGTTTTGGAGAAAAGCAAAGTCCTTTCTTTAGGCAAGTGCATAAATTGTCATGTATCATGTATACAAACAGAAATATCATGTTTGTTTGCCGCAGTTCCTCTAGTTTTCTCCCTAGAATACAAGAATAGGAAGAACTGGTTTCTGCATGTGGAACCAGTGATTGTTTCCCAGGACAAAATTAAATGCTCCCTGATTAAACAAAGTTCCAAACAATAATGACCATTGATAATATCCAGAAAACACAAACACAGGGGCTGTGGCAATATCTGGGATTGAGATAGCCAAAACAAAACCGGATATTTCTGGTTTCATGCAGTCATATCTGGACAAAGTGGTGTGGAATTTGTATGCAATAGACCAAGCAAATCATAGTAAAAATGGTTTTGGAGAAAAGCAAAGTCTTTTCGTAAGACAAGTGCATAAAATGTCATGTATACAAACAGAAATATGTTTGTTTGCCGCAGTTCTTCTAGCTTTCTCCTAGAAAATACGAATGTGTAGAGCTGGTGTCTCCATGTGGAACCAATCAGAGTTTCCCAGTACAAAATTAAATGTTCCCTGATAAAAAACATTCAAAACAATAAAGTCCTTTGATAATATCAAGAAAACACAAACACAGGGGCTGTGGCCATATCTGCGATTGAGTTAACCAAAAGAAAACCGGATATTTCCGGTTTCATCCAGTCATATCCGGACAAAGTGGAGGGGAATTCCTATACAATGGACCGAGAAAATCATAGTAACAATGGTTTTGGAGAAAAGTAAAGTCTTTTCGTTAGAGAGGTGCATAAAATGTCATGTATACAAACAGAAATTTCCTGTTTGTTTGCCGCTTTTCCTCTAGTTTCTCGCTTAGAAAATACGAATGTGTAGAGCTGGTTTCTCCATGTGGAATCACTGAGTGTTTCCCAGTAGAAAATTAAATGCTCCCTGATTAAAAAAATTGTTCCAAACAATAATGACCATTGATAATATCCAGAAAACACAAACACAGGGGCTGTGGCAATATCTGGGATTGAGTTAGCCAAAACAAAACCGGATATTTCCGATTTCATCCAGTCATATCCGGAAAGTGGTGTGGAATTTGTATGCAATAGACCAAGCAAATCATAGTAAAAATGGTTTTGGAGAAAAGCAAAGTCCTTTCTTTAGGCAGTTGCATAAATTGTCATGTATCATGTATACAAACAGATATATCATGTTTGTTTGCCGTAGTTCCTCTAGTTTTCTCCCTAGAATACACGAATAGGTAGAACTGGTTTCTGCATGTGGAACCAGTGATTGTTTCCCAGTACAAAATTAAATGCTCCCTGATTAAAAAAAGTTCCAAACAATAATGACCATTGATAATATCCAGAAAACACAAACACAGAGGCTGTGGCAATCTGGGATTGAGTTAGCCAAAACAAAACCGGATATTTCCGGTTTCATGCAGTCATATCCGCAAAAAGTGGTGTGGAATTTGTATGCAATCGACCAAGGAAATCATAGTAAAATGGTTTTGGAGAAAAGCAAACTCCTTTCTTTAGGCAAGTGCATAAAATGTCATGTATACAAACAGAAATATCATGTTTGTTTGCCGCAATTCCTCTGTTTTCTCCCTAGAATACACGAATAGGAAGAACTGGTTTCTGCATGTGGAACCAGTGATTGTTTCCCAGTACAAAATTAAATGCTCCCTGATTAAAACAAACGTTCGCAACAATAATGACCATTGATAATATCCAGAAAACACAAACACAGGGGCTGTGGCAATATCTGGGATTGAGATAGCCAAAACAAAACTGGATATTTCCGGTTTCATGCAGTCATATCCGGACAAAGTGGTGTGGAATTTGTATGCAATAGACCAAGCAAATCATAGTAAAAATGGTTTTGGAGAAAAGCAAACTCCGTTCTTTAGGCAAGTGCATAAAATGTCATGTATACAAACAGAAATATCATGTTTGTTTGCCGCAGTCCTTCTAGCTTTCTCCTAGAAAATACGAATGTGTAGAGCTGGTGTCTCCATGTGGAACCAATTAGAGTTTCCCAGTACAAAATTAAATGTTCCCTGATAAAAAACATTCAAAACAATAAAGTCCTTTGATAATATCCAGAAAACACAAACACAGAGGCTGTCGCAATATCTGTGATTGAGTTAGCCAAAACAAAATGGATATTTCCCCTTTGATCCAGTCATATCCGGACAAAGTGGTGTGGAATTTCTATGCAATGGACTGAGAGAATTACAGTAAAAATGGTTTTGGAGAAAAGCAAAGTCCTTTCATTAGGCAGGTGCATAAAATGTCATGTATACAAACAGAAATATCATTTTGTTTTCTGCAGTTCCTCTAGCATTCTCCGTAGAAAATACAAATATTTAGAGCTGGTTTCTCCTTGTGGAACCACTGAGTGTTTACCAGTACAAAATTAAATGTTCCCTGATTTAAAAAAAAGTTTCAAAACAATAAAATCCTTTGATAATATCCAGAAAACACAAACACAGGGGCTGTGTCAATATCTGGGATTGAGTTAGCCAAATGAAAACCAGATGTTTCCAGTTTCATCCAGTCATATCCGGAAAAAGTGGTGTGGATTTCCTATGCAATGGACCGAGAAAATCACAGTAAAAATGGTTTTGGAGAAAAGCAAAGTCCTTTCTTTAGGCAAGTGCATAAAATGTCATGTATACAAACAGAAATATCATGTTTGTTTGCCGCAGTTCCTCTAGTTTTCTCCCTAGAATACACGAATAGGAAGAACTGGTTTCTGCATGTGGAACCAATGATTGTTTCCCAGTACAAAATTAAATGCTCCCTGATTAAAAAAAAACGTTCAAAACAATAATGAACATTGATAATATCCAGAAAACACAAACACAGGGGCTGTGGCAATATCTGGGATTGAGTTAGCCAAAACAAAATTGGATATTTCCAGTTTCATGCAGTCATATCCGGACAAAGTGGTGTGGAATTTGTATGCAATAGACCAAGCAAATCATAGTAACAATGGTTTTGGAGAAAAGCAAAGTCTTTTCGTTAGACAAGTGCATAAAATGTCATGTGTACAAACAGAAATTTCCTGTTTGTTTCCGCAGTTCCTCTAGTTTCTCGCTTAGAAAATACGAATGTGTACAGCTGGTGTGTCCATGTGGAACCAATTAGAGTTTCCCAGTATAAAATTAAATGTTCCCTGATAAAAAAAGTTTCAAAACAATAAAGTCCTTTGATAATATCCAGAAAACACAAACACAGGGGCTGTGGCAATATCTGGGATTGAGTTAGCCAAAAGAAAACCAGAGATTTCCGGTTTCAACCAGTCATATCCGGAAAAAGTGGTGTGGAATTCATATGCAATGGACCGAGAAAATCACAGTAAAAATGGTTTTGGAGAAAAGCAAAGTCCTTTCTTTAGGCAAGTGCATAAAATGTCATGTATACAAACAGAAATATGTTTGTTTGCCGCAGTTCCTCTAGTTTTCTGCCTAGAATACACGAATAGGAAGAACTGGTTTCTGCATGTGGAACCAGTGATTGTTTCCCAGTACAAAATTAAATGCTCCCTGATTAAAAAAAAACGTTCCAAACAATAATGACCATTGATAATATCCAGAAAACACAAACACAGGGGCTGTGGCAATATCTGGGATTGAGATAGCCAAAACAAAACCGGATATTTCCGGTTTCATGCAGTCATATCCGGACAAAGTGGTGTGGAATTTGTATGCAATAGACGAAGCAAATCATAGTAAAAATGGTTTTGGAGAAAAGCAAAGTCTTTTCGTTAGGCAAGTGCATAAAATGCCATCTATACAAACAGAAATATCATGTTTGTTTGCCGCAGTTCTTCTAGATTTCTCGCTAGAAAATACGAATGTGTAGAGCTGGTGTCTCCATGTGGAACCAATTAGAGTTTCCCAGTACAAAATTTAATGTTCCCTGATAAAAAACATTCAAAACAATAAAGTCCTTTGATAATATCCAGAAAACACAAACACAGAGGCTGTCTCAATATCTCGGATTGAGTTAGCCAAAACAAAATGGATATTTCCCCTTTCATCCATTCATATCCGGACAAAGTGGTGTGGAATTTGTATGCAATGGACTGAGAGAATTACAGTAAAAATGGTTTTGGAGAAAAGCAAAGTTATTTCATTAGGCAGGTTCATAAAATGTCATGTATACAAACAGAAATATCATTTTCTTTGCTGCAGTTCCTCTAGCATTCTCCGTAGAAAATACAAATATTTAGAGCTGGTTTCTCCTTGTGGAACCACTGAGTGTTTCCCAGTACAAAATTAAATGTTCCCTGATTTAAAAAAAAGTTTCAAAACAATAAAATCCTTTGATAATATCCAGAAAACACAAACACAGGGGCTGTGGCAATATCTGGGATTGAGTTAGCCAAACGATAACCAGATATTTCCGGTTACATCCAGTCATATCCGGACAAAGTGTTGTGCAATTCGTATGCAATGGACTGAGAAAATCACAGTAAAAATGGTTTTGGAGAAAAGCAAAGTCCTTTCTTTAGGCAAGTGCATAAAATGTCATGTATACAAACAGAAAAAGCATGTTTGTTTGCCGCAGTTCCTCTAGCTTTCTCGCTGGAAAATACGAATGTGTACAGCTGGTGTGTCCATGTGGAACCAATTAGAGTTTCCCAGTATAAAATTAAATGTTCCCTGATAAAAAAAGTTTCAAAACAATAAAGTCCTTTGATAATATCCAGAAAACACAAACACAGGGGCTGTGGCAATATCTGGGATTGAGTAAGCCAAAAGAAAACCGGATATTTCCGGTTTCATCCAGTCATATCCGGACAAAGTGGTGTGGAATTCCTATGCAATGGACCGAGAAATTCATAGTAAAAATGGTTTTGGAGAAAAGCAAAGTCCTTTCTTTAGGCAAGTGCATAAAATGTCATGTATACAAACAGAAATATCATGTTTGTTTGCCGCAGTTCCTCTAGTTTTCTCCCTAGAATACACGAATAGGAAGAACTTGTTTCTGCATGTGGAACCAGTGATTGTTTCCCAGTACAAAATTAAATGCTCCCTGATTAAACAAAGTTCCAAACAATAATGACATTGATAATATCCAGAAAACACAAACACAGGGGCTGTGGCAATATCTGGGATTGAGTTAGCCAAAACAAAACCGGATATTTCCGGTTTCATGCAGTCATATCTGGAGAAAGTGGTGTGGAATTTGTATGCAATAGACCAAGCAAATCATAGTAAAAATGGTTTTGGAGAAATCAAAGTCTTTTCGTTAGACAAGTGCATAAATTTTCATGTACACAAACAGAAATATCATGTTTGTTTACCGCAGTTCCTCTAGCTTTCTCGCTAGAAAATACGAATGTGTAGAGCTGGTGTCTCCATGTGGAACCAATTAGAGTTTCCCAGTATAAAATTAAATGTTCCCTGATAAAAAAAAAAACTTTCAAAACAATAATGACCATTGATAATATCCAGAAAACCCAAACACAGGGGCTGTGGCAATATCTGGGATTCAGTAAGCCAAAAGAAAACCGGATATTTCCGGTTTCAACCAGTCATATCCGGAAAAAGTGGTGTGGAATTCATATGCAATGGACTGAGAAAATCACAGTAAAAATGGTTTTGGAGGAAAGCAAAGTCCCTTCTTTAGGCAAGTGCATAAAATGTCATGTATACAAACAGAAATTTCCTGTTTGTTTGCCGCTTTTCCTCTAGTTTCTCGCTTAGAAAATACGAATGTGTAGAGCTGGTGTCTCCATGTGGAACCACTGAGTGTTTCCCAGTAGAAAATTAAATGCTCCCTGATTAAAAAAAATGTTCCAAACAATAATGACCATTGATAATATCCAGAAAACACAAACACAGGGGCTGTGGCAATATCTGGGATTGAGTTAGCCAAAACAAAACCGGATATTTCCGATTTCATCCAGTCATATCCGGAAAGTGGTGTGGAATTTGTATGCAATAGACCAAGCAAATCATAGTAAAAATGGTTTTGGAGAAAAGCAAAGTCCTTTCTTTAGGCAGTTGCATAAATTGTCATGTATCATGTATACAAACAGATATATCATGTTTGTTTGCCGTAGTTCCTCTAGTTTTCTCCCTAGAATACAGGAATAGGTAGAACTGGTTTCTGCATGTGGAACCAGTGATTGTTTCCCAGTACAAAAATAAATGCTCCCTGATTAAAAAAAGTTCCAAACAATAATGACCATTGATAATATCCAGAAAACACAAACACAGAGGCTGTGGCAATCTGGGATTGAGTTAGCCAAAACAAAACCGGATATTTCCGGTTTCATGCAGTCATATCCGCAAAAAGTGGTGTGGAATTTGTATGCAATCGACCAAGGAAATCATAGTAAAAATGGTTTTGGAGAAAAGCAAACTCCTTTCTTTAGGCAAGTGCATAAAATGTCATGTATACAAACAGAAATATCATGTTTGTTTGCCGCAATTCCTCTGTTTTCTCCCTAGAATACACGAATAGGAAGAACTGGTTTCTGCATGTGGAACCAGTGATTGTTTCCCAGTACAAAATTAAATGCTCCCTGATTAAAACAAACGTTCGCAACAATAATGACCATTGATAATATCCAGAAAACACAAACACAGGGGCTGTGGCAATATCTGGGATTGAGATAGCCAAAACAAAACCGGATATTTCCGGTTTCATGCAGTCATATCCGGACAAAGTGGTGTGGAATTTGTATGCAATAGACGAAGCAAATCATAGTAAAAATGGTTTTGGAGAAAAGCAAAGTCTTTTCGTTAGGCAAGTGCATAAAATGCCATCTATACAAACAGAAATATCATGTTTGTTTGCCGCAGTTCTTCTAGATTTCTCGCTAGAAAATACGAATGTGTAGAGCTGGTGTCTCCATGTGGAACCAATTAGAGTTTCCCAGTACAAAATTTAATGTTCCCTGATAAAAAACATTCAAAACAATAAAGTCCTTTGATAATATCCAGAAAACACAAACACAGAGGCTGTCTCAATATCTCGGATTGAGTTAGCCAAAACAAAATGGATATTTCCCCTTTCATCCATTCATATCCGGACAAAGTGGTGTGGAATTTGTATGCAATGGACTGAGAGAATTACAGTAAAAATGGTTTTGGAGAAAAGCAAAGTTATTTCATTAGGCAGGTTCATAAAATGTCATGTATACAAACAGAAATATCATTTTCTTTGCTGCAGTTCCTCTAGCATTCTCCGTAGAAAATACAAATATTTAGAGCTGGTTTCTCCTTGTGGAACCACTGAGTGTTTCCCAGTACAAAATTAAATGTTCCCTGATTTAAAAAAAAGTTTCAAAACAATAAAATCCTTTGATAATATCCAGAAAACACAAACACAGGGGCTGTGGCAATATCTGGGATTGAGTTAGCCAAACGATAACCAGATATTTCCGGTTACATCCAGTCATATCCGGACAAAGTGTTGTGCAATTCGTATGCAATGGACTGAGAAAATCACAGTAAAAATGGTTTTGGAGAAAAGCAAAGTCCTTTCTTTAGGCAAGTGCATAAAATGTCATGTATACAAACAGAAAAAGCATGTTTGTTTGCCGCAGTTCCTCTAGCTTTCTCGCTGGAAAATACGAATGTGTACAGCTGGTGTGTCCATGTGGAACCAATTAGAGTTTCCCAGTATAAAATTAAATGTTCCCTGATAAAAAAAGTTTCAAAACAATAAAGTCCTTTGATAATATCCAGAAAACACAAACACAGGGGCTGTGGCAATATCTGGGATTGAGTAAGCCAAAAGAAAACCGGATATTTCCGGTTTCATCCAGTCATATCCGGACAAAGTGGTGTGGAATTCCTATGCAATGGACCGAGAAATTCATAGTAAAAATGGTTTTGGAGAAAAGCAAAGTCCTTTCTTTAGGCAAGTGCATAAAATGTCATGTATACAAACAGAAATATCATGTTTGTTTGCCGCAGTTCCTCTAGTTTTCTCCCTAGAATACACGAATAGGAAGAACTTGTTTCTGCATGTGGAACCAGTGATTGTTTCCCAGTACAAAATTAAATGCTCCCTGATTAAACAAAGTTCCAAACAATAATGACATTGATAATATCCAGAAAACACAAACACAGGGGCTGTGGCAATATCTGGGATTGAGTTAGCCAAAACAAAACCGGATATTTCCGGTTTCATGCAGTCATATCTGGAGAAAGTGGTGTGGAATTTGTATGCAATAGACCAAGCAAATCATAGTAAAAATGGTTTTGGAGAAATCAAAGTCTTTTCGTTAGACAAGTGCATAAATTTTCATGTACACAAACAGAAATATCATGTTTGTTTACCGCAGTTCCTCTAGCTTTCTCGCTAGAAAATACGAATGTGTAGAGCTGGTGTCTCCATGTGGAACCAATTAGAGTTTCCCAGTATAAAATTAAATGTTCCCTGATAAAAAAAAAAACTTTCAAAACAATAATGACCATTGATAATATCCAGAAAACCCAAACACAGGGGCTGTGGCAATATCTGGGATTCAGTAAGCCAAAAGAAAACCGGATATTTCCGGTTTCAACCAGTCATATCCGGAAAAAGTGGTGTGGAATTCATATGCAATGGACTGAGAAAATCACAGTAAAAATGGTTTTGGAGGAAAGCAAAGTCCCTTCTTTAGGCAAGTGCATAAAATGTCATGTATACAAACAGAAATTTCCTGTTTGTTTGCCGCTTTTCCTCTAGTTTCTCGCTTAGAAAATACGAATGTGTAGAGCTGGTGTCTCCATGTGGAACCACTGAGTGTTTCCCAGTAGAAAATTAAATGCTCCCTGATTAAAAAAAATGTTCCAAACAATAATGACCATTGATAATATCCAGAAAACACAAACACAGGGGCTGTGGCAATATCTGGGATTGAGTTAGCCAAAACAAAACCGGATATTTCCGATTTCATCCAGTCATATCCGGAAAGTGGTGTGGAATTTGTATGCAATAGACCAAGCAAATCATAGTAAAAATGGTTTTGGAGAAAAGCAAAGTCCTTTCTTTAGGCAGTTGCATAAATTGTCATGTATCATGTATACAAACAGATATATCATGTTTGTTTGCCGTAGTTCCTCTAGTTTTCTCCCTAGAATACAGGAATAGGTAGAACTGGTTTCTGCATGTGGAACCAGTGATTGTTTCCCAGTACAAAAATAAATGCTCCCTGATTAAAAAAAGTTCCAAACAATAATGACCATTGATAATATCCAGAAAACACAAACACAGAGGCTGTGGCAATCTGGGATTGAGTTAGCCAAAACAAAACCGGATATTTCCGGTTTCATGCAGTCATATCCGCAAAAAGTGGTGTGGAATTTGTATGCAATCGACCAAGGAAATCATAGTAAAAATGGTTTTGGAGAAAAGCAAACTCCTTTCTTTAGGCAAGTGCATAAAATGTCATGTATACAAACAGAAATATCATGTTTGTTTGCCGCAATTCCTCTGTTTTCTCCCTAGAATACACGAATAGGAAGAACTGGTTTCTGCATGTGGAACCAGTGATTGTTTCCCAGTACAAAATTAAATGCTCCCTGATTAAAACAAACGTTCGCAACAATAATGACCATTGATAATATCCAGAAAACACAAACACAGGGGCTGTGGCAATATCTGGGATTGAGATAGCCAAAACAAAACTGGATATTTCCGGTTTCATGCAGTCATATCCGGACAAAGTGGTGTGGAATTTGTATGCAATAGACCAAGCAAATCATAGTAAAAATGGTTTTGGAGAAAAGCAAACTCCATTCTTTAGGCAAGTGCATAAAATGTCATGTATACAAACAGAAATATCATGTTTGTTTGCCGCAGTCTTTCTAGCTTTCTCCTAGAAAATACGAATGTGTAGAGCTGGTGTCTCCATGTGGAACCAATTAGAGTTTCCCAGTACAAAATTAAATGTTCCCTGATAAAAAACATTCAAAACAATAAAGTCCTTTGATAATATCCAGAAAACACAAACACAGAGGCTGTCGCAATATCTGTGATTGAGTTAGCCAAAACAAAATGGATATTTCCCCTTTGATCCAGTCATATCCGGACAAAGTGGTGTGGAATTTCTATGCAATGGACTGAGAGAATTACAGTAAAAATGGTTTTGGAGAAAAGCAAAGTCCTTTCATTAGGCAGGTGCATAAAATGTCATGTATACAAACAGAAATATCATTTTGTTTTCTGCAGTTCCTCTAGCATTCTCCGTAGAAAATACAAATATTTAGAGCTGGTTTCTCCTTGTGGAACCACTGAGTGTTTACCAGTACAAAATTAAATGTTCCCTGATTTAAAAAAAAGTTTCAAAACAATAAAATCCTTTGATAATATCCAGAAAACACAAACACAGGGGCTGTGTCAATATCTGGGATTGAGTTAGCCAAATGAAAACCAGATGTTTCCAGTTTCATCCAGTCATATCCAGAAAAAGTGGTGTGGATTTCCTATGCAATGGACCGAGAAAATCACAGTAAAAATGGTTTTGGAGAAAAGCAAAGTCCTTTCTTTAGGCAAGTGCATAAAATGTCATGTATACAAACAGAAATATCATGTTTGTTTGCCGCAGTTCCTCTAGTTTTCTCCCTAGAATACACGAATAGGAAGAACTGGTTTCTGCATGTGGAACCAATGATTGTTTCCCAGTACAAAATTAAATGCTCCCTGATTAAAAAAAACGTTCAAAACAATAATGAACATTGATAATATCCAGAAAACACAAACACAGGGGCTGTGGCAATATCTGGGATTGAGTTAGCCAAAACAAAATTGGATATTTCCAGTTTCATGCAGTCATATCCGGACAAAGTGGTGTGGAATTTGTATGCAATAGACCAAGCAAATCATAGTAACAATGGTTTTGGAGAAAAGCAAAGTCTTTTCGTTAGACAAGTGCATAAAATGTCATGTGTACAAACAGAAATTTCCTGTTTGTTTCCGCAGTTCCTCTAGTTTCTCGCTTAGAAAATACGAATGTGTACAGCTGGTGTGTCCATGTGGAACCAATTAGAGTTTCCCAGTATAAAATTAAATGTTCCCTGATAAAAAAAGTTTCAAAACAATAAAGTCCTTTGATAATATCCAGAAAACACAAACACAGGGGCTGTGGCAATATCTGGGATTGAGTTAGCCAAAAGAAAACCAGAGATTTCCGGTTTCAACCAGTCATATCCGGAAAAAGTGGTGTGGAATTCATATGCAATGGACCGAGAAAATCACAGTAAAAATGGTTTTGGAGAAAAGCAAAGTCCTTTCTTTAGGCAAGTGCATAAAATGTCATGTATACAAACAGAAATATGTTTGTTTGCCGCAGTTCCTCTAGTTTTCTGCCTAGAATACACGAATAGGAAGAACTGGTTTCTGCATGTGGAACCAGTGATTGTTTCCCAGTACAAAATTAAATGCTCCCTGATTAAAAAAAAACGTTCCAAACAATAATGACCATTGATAATATCCAGAAAACACAAACACAGGGGCTGTGGCAATATCTGGGATTGAGATAGCCAAAACAAAACCGGATATTTCCGGTTTCATGCAGTCATATCCGGACAAAGTGGTGTGGAATTTGTATGCAATAGACGAAGCAAATCATAGTAAAAATGGTTTTGGAGAAAAGCAAAGTCTTTTCGTTAGGCAAGTGCATAAAATGCCATCTATACAAACAGAAATATCATGTTTGTTTGCCGCAGTTCTTCTAGATTTCTCGCTAGAAAATACGAATGTGTAGAGCTGGTGTCTCCATGTGGAACCAATTAGAGTTTCCCAGTACAAAATTTAATGTTCCCTGATAAAAAACATTCAAAACAATAAAGTCCTTTGATAATATCCAGAAAACACAAACACAGAGGCTGTCGCAATATCTCGGATTGAGTTAGCCAAAACAAAATGGATATTTCCCCTTTCATCCATTCATATCCGGACAAAGTGGTGTGGAATTTGTATGCAATGGACTGAGAGAATTACAGTAAAAATGGTTTTGGAGAAAAGCAAAGTTATTTCATTAGGCAGGTTCATAAAATGTCATGTATACAAACAGAAATATCATTTTCTTTGCTGCAGTTCCTCTAGCATTCTCGCTTAGAAAATACAAATATTTAGAGCTGGTTTCTCCTTGTGGAACCACTGAGTGTTTCCCAGTACAAAATTAAATGCTCCCTGATTTAAAAAAAGTTTCAAAACAATAAAATCCTTTGATAATATCCAGAAAACACAAACACAGGGGCTGTGGCAATATCTGGGATTGAGTTAGCCAAAACAAAACCGGATATTTCTGGTTTCATGCAGTCATATACGCAAAAAGTGGTGTGGAATTTGTATGCAATAGACCAAGCAAATCATAGTAAAAATGGTTTTGGAGAAAAGCAAAGTCTTTTTGTTAGACAAGTGCATAAATTGTCATGTATACAAACAGAAATATCATGTATGTTTGCGGTAGTTCTTCTAGCTTTCTCCTAGAAAATACGAATGTGTAGAGCTTGTGTCTCCATGTGGAACCACTGAGTGTTTCCCAGAACAAATTTAAATGTTCCCTGATGAAAAAAAAAAAACTTTCAAAACAATAATGACCATTGATAGTATCCAGAAAACACAAACACAGAGGCTGTGGCAATCTGGGATTGAGTTAGAAAAAACAAAACCGGATATTTCCGGTTTCATGCAGTCATATCCGCACAAAGTGGTGTGGAATTTGTATGCAATAGACCAAGCAAATCATAGTAAAAATGGTTTTGGAGAAAAGCAAACTCCTTTCTTTAGGCAAGTGCATAAAATGTCATGTATAGAAACAGAAATATCATGTTTGTTTGCCGCATTTCCTCTAGTTTTCTCCCTAGAATACACGAATAGTAAGAACTGGTTTCTGCATGTGGAACCAGTGATTGTTTCCCAGTACAAAATTAAATGCTCCCTGATTAAACAAAGTTCCAAACAATAATGACCATTGATAATATCCAGAAAACACAAACAGAGGGGCTGTGGCAATATCTGGGATTGAGTTAGCCAAAACAAAACCGGATATTTCCGGTTTCATGCAGTCATATCCGCAAAAAGTGGTGTGGAATTTGTATGCAATAGACCAAGCAAATCATAGTAACAATGGTTTTGGAGAAAAGCAAAGTCTTTTCGTTAGACAAGTGCATAAAATGTCATGTATACAAACAGAAATATGTTTGTTTGCCGCAGTTCCTCTAGTTTTCTCCCTAGAATACACGAATAGGAAGAACTGGTTTCTGCATGTGGAACCAGTGATTGTTTCCCAGTACAAAATTAAATGCTCCCTGATTCAAAAAAAACGTTCCAAACAATAATGACCATTGATAATATCCAGAAATCACAAACACAGGGCCTGTGGCAATATCTGGGATTGAGTTAGCCAAAACAAAACCGGATATTTCCGGTTTCATGCAGTCATATCTGGACAAAGTGGTGTGGAATTTGTTTGCAATAGACCATTCAAATCATAGTAAAAATGGTTTTGGAGAAAAGCAAAGTCTTTTCGTTAGGCAAGTGCATAAAATGCCATCTATACAAACAAAAATATCATGTTTGTTTGCCGCAGTTCCTCTGTTTTCTCCCTAGAATACACGAATAGGAAGAACTGGTTTCTGCATGTGGAACCAGTGATTGTTTCCCAGTACAAAATTAAATGCTCCCTGATTAAAACAAACGTTCGCAACAATAATGACCATTGATAATATCCAGAAAACACAAACACAGGGGCTGTGGCAATATCTGGGATTGAGATAGCCAAAACAAAACTGGATATTTCCGGTTTCATGCAGTCATATCTGGACAAAGTGGTGTGGAAATTGTATGCAATAGACCAAACAAATCATAGTAAAATTGGTTTTGGAGAAAAGCAAACTCAGTTCTTTAGACAAGTGCATAAATTGTCATGTATACAAACAGAAATATCATGTTTGTTTGCCGCAGTTTTCTAGCTTTCACCTAGAAAATACGAATGTGTAGAGCTGGTGTCTCCATGTGGAACCAATTAGAGTTTCCCAGTATAAAATTAAATGTTCCCTGATAAAAAACATTCAAAACAATAAAGTCCTTTGATAATATCCAGAAAACACAAACACAGAGGCTGTCGCAATATCTAGGATTGAGTTAGCCAAAACAAAATGGATATTTCCCCTTTCATCCATTCATATCCGGACAAAGTGGTGTGGAATTTGTATGCAATGGACTGAGAGAATTACAGTAAAAATGGTTTTGGAGAAAAGCAAAGTCATTTCATTTGGCAGGTGCATAAAATGTCATGTATACAAACAGAAATATCATGTTTGTTTGCCGCAGTTCCTCTAGCATTCTCCTTAGAAAATACAAATGTTTAGAGCTGGTTTCTCCTTGTGGAACCACTGGGTGTTTCCCAGTACAAAATTAAATGTTCCCTGATAAAAAAAAAAGGTTCAAAACAATAAAGTCCTTTGATAATATCCAGAAAACACAAACACAGGGGCTGTGGCAATATCTGGGATTGAGTTAGCCAAAACAAAACCAGATATTTCCGGTTTCATCCAGTCATATCCGGACAAAGTGTTGTGCAATTCGTATGCAATGGACCGAGAAAATCATAGTAAAAATGGTTTTGGAGAAAAGCAAAGTCCTTTCTTTAGGCAAGTGCATAAAATGCCATCTATACAGAAATATCATGTTAGTTTGCCGCAGTTCTTCTAGCTTTCTCCTAGAAAATACGAATGTGTAGAGCTGGTGTCTCCATGTGGAACCACTGAGTGTTTCCCAGAACAAAATTAAATGTGCCCTGATGAACAAAAAAAAACCTTTCAAAACAATAATGACCATTGATAATATCCAGAAAACACAAACACAGATGCTGTGGCAATCTGGGATTGAGTTAGCCAAAAGAAAACCGGATATTTCCGGTTTCATGCAGTCATATCCAGACAAAGTGGTGTGGAATTTGTATGCCATAGACCAAGCAAATCATAGTAAAAATGGTTTTGGAGAAAAGCAAAGTCTTTTCGTTAGGCAAGTGCATAAAATGTCAGATATACAAACAGAAATATGTTTGTTTGCCGCAGTTCTTCTAGCTTTCTCCTAGAAAATACGAATGTGTAGAGCTGGTGTCTCCATGTGGAACCAATCAGAGTTTCCCAGTGCAAAATTAAATGTTCCCTGATAAAAAACATTCAAAACAATAAAGTCCTTTGATAATATCCAGAAAACACAAACACAGAGGCTGTCGCAATATCTAGGATTGAGTTAGCCAAAACAAAAGCGGATATTTCCCCTTTGATGCAGTCATATCCGGACAAAGTGGTGTGGAATTTGTATGCAATGGACTGAGAGAATTACAGTAAAAATGGTTTTGGAGAAAAGCAAAGTCATTTCATTTGGCAGGTGCATAAAATGTCATGTATACAAACAGAAATATCATGTTTGTTTGCTGCAGTTCCTCTAGCATTCTCCGTAGAAAATACAAATGTTTAGAGCTGGTTTCTCCATGTGGAACCACTGAGTGTTTCCCAGTACAATATTAAATGTTCCCTGATAAAAAAAAGTTTCAAAACAATAAAGTCCTTTGATAATATCAGAAAACACAAACACAGGGGCTGTGGCCATATCTGCGATTGAGTTAGCCAAAAGAAAACCGGATATTTCCGGTTTCATCCAGTCATATCCGGACATTTGGTGTGGAATTCCTATGCAATGGACCGAGAAAATCATAGTAAAAATGGTTTTGGAGAAAAGCAAAGTCCTTTCTTTAGGCAAGTGCATAAAATGTCATGTATACAAACAGAAATTTCCTGTTTGTTTGCCACAGTTCCTCTAGTTTCTCGCTTAGAAAATACGAATGTGTAGAGCTGGTTTCTGCATGTGGAACCAGTGATTGTTTCCCAGTACAAAATTAAATGCTCCCTGAGTTAAAAAAATGTTCCAAACAATAATGACCATTGATAATATCCAGAAAACACAAACACAGGGGCTGTGGCAATATCTGGGATTGAGTTAGCCAAAACAAAACCGGATATTTCCGGTTTCGTGCAGTCATATCCGCAAAAAGTGGTGTGGAATTTGTATGCAATAGACCAAGCAAATCATAGTAAAAATCGTTTTGGAGAAAAGCAAAGTCTTTTTGTTAGACAAGTGCATAAATTGTCATGTATACAAACAGAAATATCATGTTTGTTTGCCGCAGTTCTTCTAGCTTTCTCCTAGAAAATACGAATGTGTAGAGCTTGTGTCTCCATGTGGAACCACTGAGTGTTTCCCAGAACAAATTTAAATGTTCCCTGATGAAAAAAAAAAAACTTTCAAAACAATAATGACCATTGATAATATCCAGAAAACACAAACACAGAGGCTGTGGCAATCTGGGATTGAGTTAGAAAAAACAAAACCGGATATTTCCGGTTTCATGCAGTCATATCCGCACAAAGTGGTGTGGAATTTGTATGCAATAGACCAAGCAAATCATAGTAAAAATGGTTTTGGAGAAACGCAAACTCCTTTCTTTAGGCAAGTGCATAAAATGCCATGTATAGAAACAGAAATATCATGTTTGTTTGCCGCATTTCCTCTAGTTTTCTGCATAGAATACACGAATAGTAAGAACTGGTTTCTGCATGTGGAACCAGTGATTGTTTCCCAGTACAAAATTAAATGCTCCCTGATTAAACAAAGTTCCAAACAATAATGACCATTGATAATATCCAGAAAACACAAACAGAGGGGCTGTGGCAATATCTGGGATTGAGTTAGCCAAAAAAAAACCAGATATTTCCGGTTTCATGCAGTCATATCCGCAAAAAGTGGTGTGGGATTTGTATGCAATAGACCAAGCAAATCATAGTAACAATGGTTTTGGAGAAAAGCAAAGTCTTTTCGTTAGACAAGTGCATAAAATGTCATGTATACAAACAGAAATTTCCTGTTTGTTTGCCGCAGGTCCTCTAGTTTCTCGCTTAGAAAATATGAATATGTAGAGCTGGTGTCTCCATGTGGAACCACTGAGTGTTTCCCAGTAGAAAATTAAATGCTCCCTGATTTAAAAAAATGTTCCAAACAATAATGACCATTGATAATATCCAGAAAACACAAACACAGGGGCTGTGGCAATATCTGGGATTGAGATAGCCAAAACAAAACCGGATATTTCCGGTTTCATGCAGTCATATCCGGACAAAGTGGTGTGGAATTTGTATGCAATAGACCAAGCAAATCATAGTAAAAATGGTTTTGGAGAAAAGCAAAGTCTTTTCGTTAGGCAAGTGCATAAAATGCCATGTATACAAACAGAAATATCATGTTTGTTTGCCGCAGTTCTTCTAGCTTTCTCGCTAGAAAATACGAATGTGTAGAGCTGGTGTCTCCATGTGGAACCAATTAGAGTTTCCCAGTACAAAATTAAATGTTCCCTGATAAAAAACATTCAAAACAATAAAGTCCTTTGATAATATCCAGAAAACAGAAACACAGAGGCTGTCGCAATATCTAGGATTGAGTTAGCCAAAACAAAATGCATATTTCCCCTTTCATCCATTCATATCCGGACAAAGTGGTGTGGAATTTGTATGCAATGGACTGAGAGAATTACAGTAAAAATGGTTTTGGAGAAAAGCAAAGTCATTTCATTTGGCAGGTGCATAAAATGTCATGTATACAAACAGAAATATCATGTTTGTTTGCCGCAGTTCTTCTTGCTTTCTCCTTAGAAAATACAAATGTTTAGAGCTGGTTTCTCCTTGTGGAACCACTGAGTGTTTCCCAGTACAAAATTAAATGTTCCCTGATAAAAAAGGTTCAAAACAATAAAGTCCTTTGATAATATCCAGAAAACACAAACACAGGGGCTGTGGCAATATCTGGGATTGAGTTAGCCAAAGGAAAACCAGATATTTCCGGTTTCATCCAGTCATATCCGGACAAAGTGTTGTGCAATTCGTATGCAATGGACCGAGAAAATCACAGTAAAAATGATTTTGGAGAAAAGCAAACTCCTTTCTTTAGGCAAGTGCATAAAATGTCATGTATACAAACAGAAATATCATGTTTGTTTGCCGCAGTTCCTCTAGTTTTCTCACTAGAATATACGAATAGGAAGAACTGGTTTCTCCATGCGGAACCAGTGATTGTTTCCCGGTACAAAATGAAATGCTCCCTGATTAAAAAAAAACGTTCCAAACAAGAATGTCCATTGATAAAATCCAGAAAACACAAACACAGGGGCTGTGGCAATATCTGGGATTGAGTTAGCCAAAACAAAACCAGATATTTCCGGTTTCATGCAGTCATATCTGGACAAAGTGGTGTGGAATTTGTATGCAATAGACGAAGCAAATCATAGTAACAATGGTTTTGGAGAAAAGCAAAGTCTTTTCGTTAGGCAACTGCATAAAATGCCATCTATACAGAAATATCATGTTAGTTTGCCGCAGTTCTTCTAGCTTTCTCCTAGAAAATACGAATGTGTAGAGCTGGTGTCTCCATGTGGAACCACTGAGTGTTTCCCAGAACAAAATTAAATGTGCCCTGATGAACAAAAAAAACTTTCAAAACAATAATAACCATTGAGAATATCCAGAAAACACAAACACAGATGCTGTGGCCATCTGGGATTGAGTTAGCCAAAAGAAAACCGGATATTTCCGGTTTCATGCAGTCATATCCAGACAAAGTGGTGTGGAATTTGTATGCCATAGACCAAGCAAATCATAGTATAAATGGTTTTGGAGAAAAGCAAAGTCTTTTCGTTAGGCAAGTGCATAAAATGTCAGGTATACAAACAGAAATATGTTTGTTTGCCGCAGTTCTTCTAGCTTTCTCCTAGAAAATACGAATGTGTAGAGCTGGTGTCTCCATGTGGAACCAATCAGAGTTTCCCAGTGCAAAATTAAATGTTCCCTGATAAAAAACATTCAAAACAATAAAGTTCTTTGATAATATCCAGAACACACAAACACAGAGGCTGTCGCAATATCTAGGATTGAGTTAGCCAAAACAAAAGCGGATATTTCCCCTTTGATCCAGTCATATCCAGACAAAGTGGTGTGGAATTTGTATGCAATGGACTGAGAGAATTACAGTAAAAATGGTTTTGGAGAAAAGCAAAGTCATTTCATTTGGCAGGTGCATAAAATGTCATGTATACAAACAGAAATTTCCTGTTTGTTTGCCACAGTTCCTCTAGTTTCTCGCTTAGAAAATACGTATGTGTAGAGCTGGTTTCTGCATGTGGAACCAGTGATTGTTTCCCAGTACAAAATTAAATGCTCCCTGATTTAAAAAAATGTTCCAAACAATAATGACCATTGGTAATATCCAGAAAACACAAACACAGGGGCTGTGGAAATATCTGGGATTGAGTTAGCCAAAACAAAACCGGATATTTCCGGTTTCATGCAGTCATATCCGGATAAAGTGGTGTGGAATTTGTATGCAATAGACCAAGCAAATCATAGTAAAAATGGTTTTGGAGAAAAGCAAAGTCTTTTCGTTAGACAAGTGCATAAATTGTCATGTATACAAACAGAAATATCATGTTTGTTTGCCGCAGTTCTTCTAGCTTTCTCCTAGAAAATACGAATGTGTAGAGCTGGTGTCTCCATGTGGAACCACTGAGTGTTTCCCAGAACAAAATTAAATGTTCCCTGATGAAAAAAAAATTCAAAACAATAATGACCATTGATAATATCCTGAAAACACAAACACAGAGGCTGTGGCAATCTGGGATTGAGTTAGAAAAAACAAAACCGGATATTTCCGGTTTCATGCAGTCATATCCAGACAAAGTGGTGTGGAATTTGTATGCAATAGACCAAGCAAATCATAGTAAAAATGGTTTTGGAGAAAAGCAAACTCCTTTCTTTAGGCAAGTGCATAAAATGTCATGTATACAAACAGAAATATCATGTTTGTTTGCCGCAGTTCCTCTAGTTTTCTCACTAGAATATACGAATAGGAAGAACTGGTTTCTCCATGCGGAACCAGTGATTGTTTCCCGGTACAAAATGAAATGCTCCCTGATTAAAAAAAAACGTTCCAAACAAGAATGTCCATTGATAAAATCCAGAAAACACAAACACAGGGGCTGTGGCAATATCTGGGATTGAGTTAGCCAAAACAAAACCAGATATTTCCGGTTTCTTGCAGTCATATCCGCACAAAGTGGTGTGGAATTTGTATGCAATAGACCAAGCAAATCATAGTAACAATGGTTTTGGAGAAAAGCAAAGTCTTTTCGATAGACAAGTGCATAAATTGTCATGTATACAAACAGAAATATCATGTTTGTTTGCCGCAGTTCTTCTAGCTTTCTCCTAGAAAATACGAATGTGTAGAGCTTGTGTCTCCATGTGGAACCACTGAGTGTTTCCCAGAACAAATTTAAATGTTCCCTGATGAAAAAAAAAACTTTCAAAACAATAATGACCATTGATAATATCCAGAAAACACAAACACAGAGGCTGTGGCAATCTGGGATTGAGTTAGAAAAAACAAAACCGGATATTTCCGGTTTCATGCAGTCATATCCGCACAAAGTGGTGTGGAATTTGTATGCAATAGACCAAGCAAATCATAGTAAAAATGGTTTTGGAGAAAAGCAAACTCCTTTCTTTAGGCAAGTGCATAAAATGCCATGTATACAAACAGAAATATCATGTTTGTTTGCCGCAGTTCTTCTAGCTTCCTCCTAGAAAATACGAATGTGTAGAGCTTGTGTCTCCATGTGGAACCACTGAGTGTTTCCCAGAACAAATTTAAATGTTCCCTGATGAAAAAAAAAACTTTCAAAACAATAATGACCATTGATAATATCCAGAAAACACAAACACAGAGGCTGTGGCAATCTGGGATTGAGTTAGAAAAAACAAAACCGGATATTTCCGGTTTCATGCAGTCATATCCGCACAAAGTGGTGTGGAATTTGTATGCAATAGACCAAGCAAATCATAGTAAAAATGGTTTTGGAGAAAAGCAAACTCCTTTCTTTAGGCAAGTGCATAAAATGTCATGTATAGAAACAGAAATATCATGTTTATTTGCCGCATTTCCTCTAGTTTTCTCCCTAGAATACACGAATAGTAAGAACTGGTTTCTGCATGTGGAACCAGTGATTGTTTCCCAGTACAAAATTAAATGCTCCCTTATTAAAAATACGTTCCAAACAATAATGACCATTGATAATATCCAGAAAACACAAACAGAGGGGCTGTGGCAATATCTGGGATTGAGTTAGCCAAAAAAAAACCGGATATTTCCGGTTTCATGCAGTCATATCCGCAAAAAGTGGTGTGGAATTTGTATGCAATAGACCAAGCAAATCATAGTAACAATGGTTTTGGAGAAAAGCAAAGTCTTTTCGTTAGACAAGTGCATAAAATGTCATGTATACAAACAGAAATTTCCTGTTTGTTTGCCGCAGGTCCTCTAGTTTCTCGCTTAGAAAATACGAATATGTAGAGCTGGTGTCTCCATGTGGAACCACTGAGTGTTTCCCAGTAGAAAATTAAATGCTCCCTGATTTAAAAAAATGTTCCAAACAATAATGACCATTGATAATATCCAGAAAACACAAACAGAGGGGCTGTGGCAATATCTGGGATTGAGATAGCCAAAACAAAACCGGATATTTCCGGTTTCATGCAGTCATATCCGGACAAAGTGGTGTGGAATTTGTATGCAATAGACCAAGAAAATCATAGTAAAAATGGTTTTGGAGAAAAGCAAACTCCTTTCTTTAGGCAGTTGCATAAAATGTCATGTATACAAACAGAAATATCATGTTTGTTTGCTGCAGTTCCTCTAGTTTTCTCCCTAGAATACACGAATAGGAAGAACTGGTCTCTGCATGTGGAACCAGTGATTGTTTCCCAGTACAAAATTCAATGCTCCCTGATTAAAAAAAGTTCCAAACAATAATGACCATTGATAATATCCAGAAAACACAAACACAGGGGCTGTGGCAATATCTGGGATTGAGTTAGCCAAAACAAAACAGGATATTTCCGGTTTCTTGCAGTCATATCCAGACAAAGTGGTATGGAATTTGTATGCAATAGACCAAGCAAATCATAGTAAAAATGGTTTTGGAGAAAAGCAAAGTCTTTTCGTTAGACAAGTGCATAAATTGTCATGTATACAAACAGAAATATCATGTTTGTTTGCCGCAGTTCTTCTAGCTTTCTCCTAGAAAATACGAATGTGTAGAGCTGGTGTCTCCATGTGGAACCACTGAGTGTTTCCCAGAACAAAATTAAATGTTCCCTGATGAAAAAAAATTCAAAACAATAATGACCATTGAAAATATCCAGAAAACACAAACACAGAGGCTGTGGCAATCTGGGATTGAGTTAGAAAAAACAAAACCGGATATTTCCGGTTTCATGCAGTTATATCCGGACAAAGTGGTGTGGAATTTGTATGCAATAGACCAAGCAAATCATAGTAAAAATGGTTTTGGAGAAAAGCAAACTCCTTTCTTTAGGCAAGTGCATAAAATATCATGTATACAAACAGAAATATCATGTTTGTTTGCCGCAGTTCCTCTAGTTTTCTCACTAGAATATATGAATAGGAAGAACTGGTTTCTCCATGCGGAACCAGTGATTGTTTCCCGGTACAAAATGAAATGCTCCCTGATTAAAAAAAAACGTTCCAAACAAGAATGTCCATTGATAAAATCCAGAAAACACAAACACAGGGGCTGTGGCAATATCTGGGATTGAGTTAGCCAAAACAAAACCAGATATTTCCGGTTTCATGCAGTCATATCCGCAAAAAGTTGTGTGGAATTTGTATGCAATAGACCAAGCAAATCATAGTAAAAATGGTTTTGCAGAAAAGCAAACTCCTTTCTTTAGGCAAGTGCATAAAATGCCATGTATACAAACAGAAATATCATGTTTGTTTGCCGCAGTTCTTCTAGCTTCCTCCTAGAAAATACGAATGTGTAGAGCTTGTGTCTCCATGTGGAACCACTGAGTGTTTCCCAGAACAAATTTAAATGTTCCCTGATGAAAAAAAAAAAAAACTTTCAAAACAATAATGACCATTGATAATATCCAGAAAACACAAACACAGAGGCTGTGGCAATCTGGGATTGAGTTAGAAAAAACAAAACCGGATATTTCCGGTTTCATGCAGTCATATCCGCACAAAGTGGTGTGGAATTTGTATGCAATAGACCAAGCAAATCATAGTAAAAATGGTTTTGGAGAAAAGCAAACTCCTTTCTTTAGGCAAGTGCATAAAATGTCATGTATAGAAACAGAAATATCATGTTTATTTGCCGCATTTCCTCTAGTTTTCTCCCTAGAATACACGAATAGTAAGAACTGGTTTCTGCATGTGGAACCAGTGATTGTTTCCCAGTACAAAATTAAATGCTCCCTTATTAAAAATACGTTCCAAACAATAATGACCATTGATAATATCCAGAAAACACAAACAGAGGGGCTGTGGCAATATCTGGGATTGAGTTAGCCAAAAAAAAACCGGATATTTCCGGTTTCATGCAGTCATATCCGCAAAAAGTGGTGTGGAATTTGTATGCAATAGACCAAGCAAATCATAGTAACAATGGTTTTGGAGAAAAGCAAAGTCTTTTCGTTAGACAAGTGCATAAAATGTCATGTATACAAACAGAAATTTCCTGTTTGTTTGCCGCAGGTCCTCTAGTTTCTCGCTTAGAAAATATGAATATGTAGAGCTGGTGTCTCCATGTGGAACCACTGAGTGTTTCCCAGTAGAAAATTAAATGCTCCCTGATTTAAAAAAATGTTCCAAACAATAATGACCATTGATAATATCCAGAAAACACAAACACAGGGGCTGTGGCAATATCTGGGATTGAGATAGCCAAAACAAAACCGGATATTTCCGGTTTCATGCAGTCATATCCGGACAAAGTGGTGTGGAATTTGTATGCAATAGACCAAGCAAATCATAGTAAAAATGGTTTTGGAGAAAAGCAAAGTCTTTTCGTTAGGCAAGTGCATAAAATGCCATGTATACAAACAGAAATATCATGTTTGTTTGCCGCAGTTCTTCTAGCTTTCTCGCTAGAAAATACGAATGTGTAGAGCTGGTGTCTCCATGTGGAACCAATTAGAGTTTCCCAGTACAAAATTAAATGTTCCCTGATAAAAAACATTCAAAACAATAAAGTCCTTTGATAATATCCAGAAAACAGAAACACAGAGGCTGTCGCAATATCTAGGATTGAGTTAGCCAAAACAAAATGCATATTTCCCCTTTCATCCATTCATATCCGGACAAAGTGGTGTGGAATTTGTATGCAATGGACTGAGAGAATTACAGTAAAAATGGTTTTGGAGAAAAGCAAAGTCATTTCATTTGGCAGGTGCATAAAATGTCATGTATACAAACAGAAATATCATGTTTGTTTGCCGCAGTTCTTCTTGCTTTCTCCTTAGAAAATACAAATGTTTAGAGCTGGTTTCTCCTTGTGGAACCACTGAGTGTTTCCCAGTACAAAATTAAATGTTCCCTGATAAAAAAGGTTCAAAACAATAAAGTCCTTTGATAATATCCAGAAAACACAAACACAGGGGCTGTGGCAATATCTGGGATTGAGTTAGCCAAAGGAAAACCAGATATTTCCGGTTTCATCCAGTCATATCCGGACAAAGTGTTGTGCAATTCGTATGCAATGGACCGAGAAAATCACAGTAAAAATGATTTTGGAGAAAAGCAAACTCCTTTCTTTAGGCAAGTGCATAAAATGTCATGTATACAAACAGAAATATCATGTTTGTTTGCCGCAGTTCCTCTAGTTTTCTCACTAGAATATACGAATAGGAAGAACTGGTTTCTCCATGCGGAACCAGTGATTGTTTCCCGGTACAAAATGAAATGCTCCCTGATTAAAAAAAAACGTTCCAAACAAGAATGTCCATTGATAAAATCCAGAAAACACAAACACAGGGGCTGTGGCAATATCTGGGATTGAGTTAGCCAAAACAAAACCAGATATTTCCGGTTTCATGCAGTCATATCTGGACAAAGTGGTGTGGAATTTGTATGCAATAGACGAAGCAAATCATAGTAACAATGGTTTTGGAGAAAAGCAAAGTCTTTTCGTTAGGCAACTGCATAAAATGCCATCTATACAGAAATATCATGTTAGTTTGCCGCAGTTCTTCTAGCTTTCTCCTAGAAAATACGAATGTGTAGAGCTGGTGTCTCCATGTGGAACCACTGAGTGTTTCCCAGAACAAAATTAAATGTGCCCTGATGAACAAAAAAAACTTTCAAAACAATAATAACCATTGAGAATATCCAGAAAACACAAACACAGATGCTGTGGCCATCTGGGATTGAGTTAGCCAAAAGAAAACCGGATATTTCCGGTTTCATGCAGTCATATCCAGACAAAGTGGTGTGGAATTTGTATGCCATAGACCAAGCAAATCATAGTATAAATGGTTTTGGAGAAAAGCAAAGTCTTTTCGTTAGGCAAGTGCATAAAATGTCAGGTATACAAACAGAAATATGTTTGTTTGCCGCAGTTCTTCTAGCTTTCTCCTAGAAAATACGAATGTGTAGAGCTGGTGTCTCCATGTGGAACCAATCAGAGTTTCCCAGTGCAAAATTAAATGTTCCCTGATAAAAAACATTCAAAACAATAAAGTTCTTTGATAATATCCAGAACACACAAACACAGAGGCTGTCGCAATATCTAGGATTGAGTTAGCCAAAACAAAAGCGGATATTTCCCCTTTGATCCAGTCATATCCAGACAAAGTGGTGTGGAATTTGTATGCAATGGACTGAGAGAATTACAGTAAAAATGGTTTTGGAGAAAAGCAAAGTCATTTCATTTGGCAGGTGCATAAAATGTCATGTATACAAACAGAAATTTCCTGTTTGTTTGCCACAGTTCCTCTAGTTTCTCGCTTAGAAAATACGTATGTGTAGAGCTGGTTTCTGCATGTGGAACCAGTGATTGTTTCCCAGTACAAAATTAAATGCTCCCTGATTTAAAAAAATGTTCCAAACAATAATGACCATTGGTAATATCCAGAAAACACAAACACAGGGGCTGTGGAAATATCTGGGATTGAGTTAGCCAAAACAAAACCGGATATTTCCGGTTTCATGCAGTCATATCCGGATAAAGTGGTGTGGAATTTGTATGCAATAGACCAAGCAAATCATAGTAAAAATGGTTTTGGAGAAAAGCAAAGTCTTTTCGTTAGACAAGTGCATAAATTGTCATGTATACAAACAGAAATATCATGTTTGTTTGCCGCAGTTCTTCTAGCTTTCTCCTAGAAAATACGAATGTGTAGAGCTGGTGTCTCCATGTGGAACCACTGAGTGTTTCCCAGAACAAAATTAAATGTTCCCTGATGAAAAAAAAATTCAAAACAATAATGACCATTGATAATATCCTGAAAACACAAACACAGAGGCTGTGGCAATCTGGGATTGAGTTAGAAAAAACAAAACCGGATATTTCCGGTTTCATGCAGTCATATCCAGACAAAGTGGTGTGGAATTTGTATGCAATAGACCAAGCAAATCATAGTAAAAATGGTTTTGGAGAAAAGCAAACTCCTTTCTTTAGGCAAGTGCATAAAATGTCATGTATACAAACAGAAATATCATGTTTGTTTGCCGCAGTTCCTCTAGTTTTCTCACTAGAATATACGAATAGGAAGAACTGGTTTCTCCATGCGGAACCAGTGATTGTTTCCCGGTACAAAATGAAATGCTCCCTGATTAAAAAAAAACGTTCCAAACAAGAATGTCCATTGATAAAATCCAGAAAACACAAACACAGGGGCTGTGGCAATATCTGGGATTGAGTTAGCCAAAACAAAACCAGATATTTCCGGTTTCTTGCAGTCATATCCGCACAAAGTGGTGTGGAATTTGTATGCAATAGACCAAGCAAATCATAGTAACAATGGTTTTGGAGAAAAGCAAAGTCTTTTCGATAGACAAGTGCATAAATTGTCATGTATACAAACAGAAATATCATGTTTGTTTGCCGCAGTTCTTCTAGCTTTCTCCTAGAAAATACGAATGTGTAGAGCTTGTGTCTCCATGTGGAACCACTGAGTGTTTCCCAGAACAAATTTAAATGTTCCCTGATGAAAAAAAAAACTTTCAAAACAATAATGACCATTGATAATATCCAGAAAACACAAACACAGAGGCTGTGGCAATCTGGGATTGAGTTAGAAAAAACAAAACCGGATATTTCCGGTTTCATGCAGTCATATCCGCACAAAGTGGTGTGGAATTTGTATGCAATAGACCAAGCAAATCATAGTAAAAATGGTTTTGGAGAAAAGCAAACTCCTTTCTTTAGGCAAGTGCATAAAATGCCATGTATACAAACAGAAATATCATGTTTGTTTGCCGCAGTTCTTCTAGCTTCCTCCTAGAAAATACGAATGTGTAGAGCTTGTGTCTCCATGTGGAACCACTGAGTGTTTCCCAGAACAAATTTAAATGTTCCCTGATGAAAAAAAAAACTTTCAAAACAATAATGACCATTGATAATATCCAGAAAACACAAACACAGAGGCTGTGGCAATCTGGGATTGAGTTAGAAAAAACAAAACCGGATATTTCCGGTTTCATGCAGTCATATCCGCACAAAGTGGTGTGGAATTTGTATGCAATAGACCAAGCAAATCATAGTAAAAATGGTTTTGGAGAAAAGCAAACTCCTTTCTTTAGGCAAGTGCATAAAATGTCATGTATAGAAACAGAAATATCATGTTTATTTGCCGCATTTCCTCTAGTTTTCTCCCTAGAATACACGAATAGTAAGAACTGGTTTCTGCATGTGGAACCAGTGATTGTTTCCCAGTACAAAATTAAATGCTCCCTTATTAAAAATACGTTCCAAACAATAATGACCATTGATAATATCCAGAAAACACAAACAGAGGGGCTGTGGCAATATCTGGGATTGAGTTAGCCAAAAAAAAACCGGATATTTCCGGTTTCATGCAGTCATATCCGCAAAAAGTGGTGTGGAATTTGTATGCAATAGACCAAGCAAATCATAGTAACAATGGTTTTGGAGAAAAGCAAAGTCTTTTCGTTAGACAAGTGCATAAAATGTCATGTATACAAACAGAAATTTCCTGTTTGTTTGCCGCAGGTCCTCTAGTTTCTCGCTTAGAAAATACGAATATGTAGAGCTGGTGTCTCCATGTGGAACCACTGAGTGTTTCCCAGTAGAAAATTAAATGCTCCCTGATTTAAAAAAATGTTCCAAACAATAATGACCATTGATAATATCCAGAAAACACAAACAGAGGGGCTGTGGCAATATCTGGGATTGAGATAGCCAAAACAAAACCGGATATTTCCGGTTTCATGCAGTCATATCCGGACAAAGTGGTGTGGAATTTGTATGCAATAGACCAAGAAAATCATAGTAAAAATGGTTTTGGAGAAAAGCAAACTCCTTTCTTTAGGCAGTTGCATAAAATGTCATGTATACAAACAGAAATATCATGTTTGTTTGCTGCAGTTCCTCTAGTTTTCTCCCTAGAATACACGAATAGGAAGAACTGGTCTCTGCATGTGGAACCAGTGATTGTTTCCCAGTACAAAATTCAATGCTCCCTGATTAAAAAAAGTTCCAAACAATAATGACCATTGATAATATCCAGAAAACACAAACACAGGGGCTGTGGCAATATCTGGGATTGAGTTAGCCAAAACAAAACAGGATATTTCCGGTTTCTTGCAGTCATATCCAGACAAAGTGGTATGGAATTTGTATGCAATAGACCAAGCAAATCATAGTAAAAATGGTTTTGGAGAAAAGCAAAGTCTTTTCGTTAGACAAGTGCATAAATTGTCATGTATACAAACAGAAATATCATGTTTGTTTGCCGCAGTTCTTCTAGCTTTCTCCTAGAAAATACGAATGTGTAGAGCTGGTGTCTCCATGTGGAACCACTGAGTGTTTCCCAGAACAAAATTAAATGTTCCCTGATGAAAAAAAATTCAAAACAATAATGACCATTGAAAATATCCAGAAAACACAAACACAGAGGCTGTGGCAATCTGGGATTGAGTTAGAAAAAACAAAACCGGATATTTCCGGTTTCATGCAGTTATATCCGGACAAAGTGGTGTGGAATTTGTATGCAATAGACCAAGCAAATCATAGTAAAAATGGTTTTGGAGAAAAGCAAACTCCTTTCTTTAGGCAAGTGCATAAAATATCATGTATACAAACAGAAATATCATGTTTGTTTGCCGCAGTTCCTCTAGTTTTCTCACTAGAATATATGAATAGGAAGAACTGGTTTCTCCATGCGGAACCAGTGATTGTTTCCCGGTACAAAATGAAATGCTCCCTGATTAAAAAAAAACGTTCCAAACAAGAATGTCCATTGATAAAATCCAGAAAACACAAACACAGGGGCTGTGGCAATATCTGGGATTGAGTTAGCCAAAACAAAACCAGATATTTCCGGTTTCATGCAGTCATATCCGCAAAAAGTTGTGTGGAATTTGTATGCAATAGACCAAGCAAATCATAGTAAAAATGGTTTTGCAGAAAAGCAAACTCCTTTCTTTAGGCAAGTGCATAAAATGCCATGTATACAAACAGAAATATCATGTTTGTTTGCCGCAGTTCTTCTAGCTTCCTCCTAGAAAATACGAATGTGTAGAGCTTGTGTCTCCATGTGGAACCACTGAGTGTTTCCCAGAACAAATTTAAATGTTCCCTGATGAAAAAAAAAAAAAACTTTCAAAACAATAATGACCATTGATAATATCCAGAAAACACAAACACAGAGGCTGTGGCAATCTGGGATTGAGTTAGAAAAAACAAAACCGGATATTTCCGGTTTCATGCAGTCATATCCGCACAAAGTGGTGTGGAATTTGTATGCAATAGACCAAGCAAATCATAGTAAAAATGGTTTTGGAGAAAAGCAAACTCCTTTCTTTAGGCAAGTGCATAAAATGTCATGTATAGAAACAGAAATATCATGTTTATTTGCCGCATTTCCTCTAGTTTTCTCCCTAGAATACACGAATAGTAAGAACTGGTTTCTGCATGTGGAACCAGTGATTGTTTCCCAGTACAAAATTAAATGCTCCCTTATTAAAAATACGTTCCAAACAATAATGACCATTGATAATATCCAGAAAACACAAACAGAGGGGCTGTGGCAATATCTGGGATTGAGTTAGCCAAAAAAAAACCGGATATTTCCGGTTTCATGCAGTCATATCCGCAAAAAGTGGTGTGGAATTTGTATGCAATAGACCAAGCAAATCATAGTAACAATGGTTTTGGAGAAAAGCAAAGTCTTTTCGTTAGACAAGTGCATAAAATGTCATGTATACAAACAGAAATTTCCTGTTTGTTTGCCACAGGTCCTCTAGTTTCTCGCTTAGAAAATACGAATATGTAGAGCTGGTGTCTCCATGTGGAACCACTGAGTGTTTCCCAGTAGAAAATTAAATGCTCCCTGATTTAAAAAAATGTTCCAAACAATAATGACAATTGATAATATCCAGAAAACACAAACAGAGGGGCTGTGGCAATATCTGGGATTGAGATAGCCAAAACAAAACCGGATATTTCCGGTTTCATGCAGTCATATCCGGACAAAGTGGTGTGGAATTTGTATGCAATAGACCAAGAAAATCATAGTAAAAATGGTTTTGGAGAAAAGCAAACTCCTTTCTTTAGGCAGTTGCATAAAATGTCATGTATACAAACAGAAATATCATGTTTGTTTGCTGCAGTTCCTCTAGTTTTCTCCCTAGAATACACGAATAGGAAGAACTGGTCTCTGCATGTGGAACCAGTGATTGTTTCCCAGTACAAAATTCAATGCTCCCTGATTAAAAAAAGTTCCAAACAATAATGACCATTGATAATATCCAGAAAACACAAACACAGGGGCTGTGGCAATATCTGGGATTGAGTTAGCCAAAACAAAACCGGATATTTCCGGTTTCTTGCAGTCATATCCAGACAAAGTGGTGTGGAATTTGTATGCAATAGACCAAGCAAATCATAGTAAAAATGGTTTTGGAGAAAAGCAAAGTCTTTTCGTTAGACAAGTGCATAAATTGTCATGTATACAAACAGAAATATCATGTTTGTTTGCCGCAGTTCTTCTAGCTTTCTCCTAGAAAATACGAATGTGTAGAGCTGGTGTCTCCATGTGGAACCACTGAGTGTTTCCCAGAACAAAATTAAATGTTCCCTGATGAAAAAAATTCAAAACAATAATTACCATTGATAATATCCAGAAAACACAAACACAGAGGCTGTGGCAATCTGGGATTGAGTTAGAAAAAACAAAACCGGATATTTCCGGTTTCATGCAGTCATATCCAGACAAAGTGGTGTGGAATTTGTATGCAATAGACCAAGCAAATCATAGTAAAAATGGTTTTGGAGAAAAGCAAACTCCTTTCTTTAGGCAAGTGCATAAAATGTCATGTATAGAAACAGAAATATCATGTTTGTTTGCCGCAGTTCCTCTAGTTTTCTCAATAGAATATACGAATAGGAAGAACTGGTTTCTCCATGCGGAACCAGTGATTGTTTCCCGGTACAAAATGAAATGCTCCCTGATTAAAAAAAAACGTTCCAAACAAGAATGTCCATTGATAAAATCCAGAAAACACAAACACAGGGGCTGTGGCAATATCTGGGATTGAGTTAGCCAAAACAAAACCGGATATTTCCGGTTTTATGCAGTCATATCCACAAATAGTGGTGTGGAATTTGTATGCAATAGACCAAGCAAATCATAGTAACAATGGTTTTGGAGAAAAGCAAAGTCTTTTCGTTAGACAAGTGCACAAATTGTCATGTATACAAACAGAAATATCATGTTTGTTTGCCGCAGTTCTTCTAGCTTTCTCCTAGAAAATACGAATGTGTAGAGCTTGTGTCTCCATGTGGAACCACTGAGTGTTTCCCAGAACAAATTTAAATGTTCCCTGATGAAAAAAAAAACTTTCAAAACAATAATGACCATTGATAATATCCAGAAAACACAAACACAGGGGCTGTGGCAATATCTGGGATTGAGTTAGCCAAAACAAAACCGGATATTTCCGGTTTCATGCAGTCATATCCGCACAAAGTGGTGTGGAATTTGTATGCAATAGACCAAGCAAATCATAGTAAAAATGGTTTTGGAGAAAAGCAAACTCCTTTCTTTAGGCAAGTGCATAAATTGTCATGTATAGAAACAGAAATATCATGTTTGTTTGCCGCATTTCCTCTAGTTTTCTGCCTAGAATACACGAATAGTAAGAACTGATTTCTGCATGTGGAACCAGTGATTGTTTCCCAGTACAAAATTAAATGCTCCCTGATTAAACAAAGTTCCAAACAATAATGACCATTGATAATATCCAGAAAACACAAACAGAGGGGCTGTGGCAATATCTGGGATTGAGTTAGCCAAAACAAAACCGGATATTTCCGGTTTCATGCAGTCATATCCGCAAAAAGTGGTGTGGAATTTGTATGCAATAGACCAAGCAAATCATAGTAAAAATGGTTTTGGAGAAAAGCAAAGTCTTTTCGTTAGACAAGTGCATAAAATGTCATGTATACAAACAGAAATTTCCTGTTTGTTTGCCGCAGGTCCTTTAGTTTCTCGCTTAGAAAATACGAATATGTAGAGCTGGTGTCTCCATGTGGAACCACTGAGTGTTTCCCAGAACAAAATTAAATGTTCCCTGATGAAAAAAAAATTTCAAAACAATAATGACCATTGATAATATCTAGAAAACACAAACACAGAGGCCGTGGCAATATCTGGGATTGAGTTAGAAAAAACAAAACCGGATATTTCCGGTTTCATGCAGTCATATCCGCACAAAGTGGTGTGGAATTTGTATGCAATAGACCAAGCAAATCATAGTAAAAATGGTTTTGGAGAAAAGCAAAGTCTTTTCGTTAGGCAAGTGCATAAAATGTCATGTATACAAAGAGAAATATCATGTTTGTTTGCCGTAGTTCCTCTAGTTTTCTCACTAGAATATACGAATAGGAAGAACTGGTTTCTCCATGCGGAACCAGTGATTGTTTCCCGGTACAAAATGAATGCTCCCTGATTAAAAAAAAACGTTCCAAACAAGAATGTCCATTGATAAAATCCGGAAAACACAAACACAGGGGCTGTGGCAATATCTGGGATTGAGTTAGCCAAAACAAAACCGGATATTTCCGGTTTCATGCAGTCATATCCGCAAAAAGTGGTGTGGAATTTGTATGCAATAGACCAAGCAAATCATAGTAAAAATGGTTTTGGAGAAAAGCAAAGTCTTTTCGTTAGGCAAGTGCATAAAATGTCATCTATACAGAAATATCATGTTAGTTTGCCGCAGTTCTTCTAGCTTTCTCCTAGAAAATACGAATGTGTAGAGCTGGTGTCTCCATGTGGAACCACTGAGTGTTTCCCAGAACAAAATTAAATGTGCCCTGATGAACAAAAAAAAACTTTCAAAACAATAATGACCATTGAGAATATCCAGAAAACACAAACACAGATGCTGTGGCCATCTGGGATTGAGTTAGCCAAAAGAAAACCGGATATTTCCGGTTTCATGCAGTCATATCCAGAAAAAGTGGTGTGGAATTTGTATGCAATAGACCAAGCAAATCATAGTAAAAATGGTTTTGGAGAAAAGCAAAGTCTTTTCGTTAGGCAAGTGCATAAAATGTCAGGTATACAAACAGAAATATGTTTGTTTGCCGCAGTTCTAGCTTTCTCCTAGAAAATACGAATGTGTAGAGCTGGTGTCTCCATGTGGAACCAATCAGAGTTTCCCAGTGCAAAATTAAATGTTCCCTGATAAAAAACATTCAAAACAATAAAGTCCTTTGATAATATCCAGAAAACACAAACACAGAGGCTGTCGCAATATCTAGGATTGAGTTAGCCAAAACAAAAGCGGAATTTCCCCTTTGATCCAGTCATATCCGGACAAAGTGGTGTGGAATTTTTATGCAATGGACTGAGAGAATTACAGTAAAAATGGTTTTGGAGAAAAGCAAAGTCATTTCATTTGGCAGGTGCATAAAATGTCATGTATACAAACAGAAATATCATGTTTGTTTGCTGCAGTTCCTCTAGCATTCTCCGTAGAAAATACAAATGTTTAGAGCTGGTTTCTCCATGTGGAACCACTGAGTGTTTCCCAATACAATATTAAATGTTTTCTGATAAAAAAAAAAGTTTCAAAACAATAAAGTCCTTTGATAATATCAGAAAACACAAACACAGGGGCTGTGGCCATATCTGCGATTGAGTTAGCCAAAAGAAAACCGGATATTTCCGGTTTCATCCAGTCATATCCGGACATTTGGTGCGGAATTCCTATGCAATGGACCGAGAAAATCATAGTAAAAATGGTTTTGGAGAAAAGCAAAGTCCTTTCTTTAGGCAAGTGCATAAAATGTCATGTATACAAACAGAAATTTCCTGTTTGTTTGCCACAGTTCCTCTAGTTTCTCGCTTAGAAAATACGAATGTGTAGAGCTGGTTTCTGCATGTGGAACCAGTGATTGTTTCCCAGTACAAAATTAAATGCTCCCTGATTTAAAAAATGTTCCAAACAATAATGACCATTGATAATATCCAGAAAACACAAACACAGGGGCTGTGGCAATATCTGGGATTGAGTTAGCCAAAACAAAACCGGATATTTCCGGTTTCATGCAGTCATATCCGCAAAAAGTGGTGTGGAATTTGTATGCAATAGACCAAGCAAATCATAGTAAAAATGGTTTTGGAGAAAAGCAAAGTCTTTTCGTTAGGCAAGTGCATAAAATGTCATCTATACAGAAATATCATGTTAGTTTGCCGCAGTTCTTCTAGCTTTCTCCTAGAAAATACGAATGTGTAGAGCTGGTGTCTCCATGTGGAACCACTGAGTGTTTCCCAGAACAAAATTAAATGTGCCCTGATGAACAAAAAAAAACTTTCAAAACAATAATGACCATTGAGAATATCCAGAAAACACAAACACAGATGCTGTGGCCATCTGGGATTGAGTTAGCCAAAAGAAAACCGGATATTTCCGGTTTCATGCAGTCATATCCAGAAAAAGTGGTGTGGAATTTGTATGCAATAGACCAAGCAAATCATAGTAAAAATGGTTTTGGAGAAAAGCAAAGTCTTTTCGTTAGGCAAGTGCATAAAATGTCAGGTATACAAACAGAAATATGTTTGTTTGCCGCAGTTCTAGCTTTCTCCTAGAAAATACGAATGTGTAGAGCTGGTGTCTCCATGTGGAACCAATCAGAGTTTCCCAGTGCAAAATTAAATGTTCCCTGATAAAAAACATTCAAAACAATAAAGTCCTTTGATAATATCCAGAAAACACAAACACAGAGGCTGTCGCAATATCTAGGATTGAGTTAGCCAAAACAAAAGCGGAATTTCCCCTTTGATCCAGTCATATCCGGACAAAGTGGTGTGGAATTTTTATGCAATGGACTGAGAGAATTACAGTAAAAATGGTTTTGGAGAAAAGCAAAGTCATTTCATTTGGCAGGTGCATAAAATGTCATGTATACAAACAGAAATATCATGTTTGTTTGCTGCAGTTCCTCTAGCATTCTCCGTAGAAAATACAAATGTTTAGAGCTGGTTTCTCCATGTGGAACCACTGAGTGTTTCCCAATACAATATTAAATGTTTTCTGATAAAAAAAAAAGTTTCAAAACAATAAAGTCCTTTGATAATATCAGAAAACACAAACACAGGGGCTGTGGCCATATCTGCGATTGAGTTAGCCAAAAGAAAACCGGATATTTCCGGTTTCATCCAGTCATATCCGGACATTTGGTGCGGAATTCCTATGCAATGGACCGAGAAAATCATAGTAAAAATGGTTTTGGAGAAAAGCAAAGTCCTTTCTTTAGGCAAGTGCATAAAATGTCATGTATACAAACAGAAATTTCCTGTTTGTTTGCCACAGTTCCTCTAGTTTCTCGCTTAGAAAATACGAATGTGTAGAGCTGGTTTCTGCATGTGGAACCAGTGATTGTTTCCCAGTACAAAATTAAATGCTCCCTGATTTAAAAAATGTTCCAAACAATAATGACCATTGATAATATCCAGAAAACACAAACACAGGGGCTGTGGCAATATCTGGGATTGAGTTAGCCAAAACAAAACCGGATATTTCCGGTTTCATGCAGTCATATCCGGAAAAAGTGGTGTGGAATTTGTATGCAATAGACCAAGCAAATCATAGTAAAAATGGTTTTGGAGAAAAGCAAAGTCTTTTCGTTAGGCAAGTGCATAAATTGTCATGTATACAAACAGAAATATCATGTTTGTTTGCCGCAGTTCTTCTAGCTTTCTCCTAGAAAATACGAATGTGTAGAGCTTGTGTCTCCATGTGGAACCACTGAGTGTTTCCCAGAACAAATTTAAATGTTCCCTGATGAAAAAAAAAACTTTCAAAACAATAATGACCATTGATAATATCCAGAAAACACAAACACAGAGGCTGTGGCAATCTGGGATTGAGTTAGAAAAAACAAAACCGGATATTTCCGGTTTCATGCAGTCATATCCGCACAAAGTGGTGTGGAATTTGTATGCAATAGACCAAGCAAATCATAGTAAAAATGGTTTTGGAGAAAAGCAAACTCCTTTCTTTAGGCAAGTGCATAAATTGTCATGTATAGAAACAGAAATATCATGTTTGTTTGCCGCATTTCCTCTAGTTTTCTGCCTAGAATACACGAATAGTAAGAACTGATTTCTGCATGTGGAACCAGTGATTGTTTCCCAGTACAAAATTAAATGCTCCCTGATTAAACAAAGTTCCAAACAATAATGACCATTGATAATATCCAGAAAACACAAACAGAGGGGCTGTGGCAATATCTGGGATTGAGTTAGCCAAAACAAAACCGGATATTTCCGGTTTCATGCAGTCATATCCGCAAAAAGTGGTGTGGAATTTGTATGCAATAGACCAAGCAAATCATAGTAAAAATGGTTTTGGAGAAAAGCAAAGTCTTTTCGTTAGACAAGTGCATAAAATGTCATGTATACAAACAGAAATTTCCTGTTTGTTTGCCGCAGGTCCTTTAGTTTCTCGCTTAGAAAATACGAATATGTAGAGCTGGTGTCTCCATGTGGAACCACTGAGTGTTTCCCAGAACAAAATTAAATGTTCCCTGATGAAAAAAAAATTTCAAAACAATAATGACCATTGATAATATCTAGAAAACACAAACACAGAGGCCGTGGCAATATCTGGGATTGAGTTAGAAAAAACAAAACCGGATATTTCCGGTTTCATGCAGTCATATCCGCACAAAGTGGTGTGGAATTTGTATGCAATAGACCAAGCAAATCATAGTAAAAATGGTTTTGGAGAAAAGCAAAGTCTTTTCGTTAGGCAAGTGCATAAAATGTCATGTATACAAAGAGAAATATCATGTTTGTTTGCCGTAGTTCCTCTAGTTTTCTCACTAGAATATACGAATAGGAAGAACTGGTTTCTCCATGCGGAACCAGTGATTGTTTCCCGGTACAAAATGAATGCTCCCTGATTAAAAAAAAACGTTCCAAACAAGAATGTCCATTGATAAAATCCGGAAAACACAAACACAGGGGCTGTGGCAATATCTGGGATTGAGTTAGCCAAAACAAAACCGGATATTTCCGGTTTCATGCAGTCATATCCGCAAAAAGTGGTGTGGAATTTGTATGCAATAGACCAAGCAAATCATAGTAAAAATGGTTTTGGAGAAAAGCAAAGTCTTTTCGTTAGGCAAGTGCATAAAATGTCATCTATACAGAAATATCATGTTAGTTTGCCGCAGTTCTTCTAGCTTTCTCCTAGAAAATACGAATGTGTAGAGCTGGTGTCTCCATGTGGAACCACTGAGTGTTTCCCAGAACAAAATTAAATGTGCCCTGATGAACAAAAAAAAACTTTCAAAACAATAATGACCATTGAGAATATCCAGAAAACACAAACACAGATGCTGTGGCCATCTGGGATTGAGTTAGCCAAAAGAAAACCGGATATTTCCGGTTTCATGCAGTCATATCCAGAAAAAGTGGTGTGGAATTTGTATGCAATAGACCAAGCAAATCATAGTAAAAATGGTTTTGGAGAAAAGCAAAGTCTTTTCGTTAGGCAAGTGCATAAAATGTCAGGTATACAAACAGAAATATGTTTGTTTGCCGCAGTTCTAGCTTTCTCCTAGAAAATACGAATGTGTAGAGCTGGTGTCTCCATGTGGAACCAATCAGAGTTTCCCAGTGCAAAATTAAATGTTCCCTGATAAAAAAACATTCAAAACAATAAAGTCCTTTGATAATATCCAGAAAACACAAACACAGAGGCTGTCGCAATATCTAGGATTGAGTTAGCCAAAACAAAAGCGGAATTTCCCCTTTGATCCAGTCATATCCGGACAAAGTGGTGTGGAATTTTTATGCAATGGACTGAGAGAATTACAGTAAAAATGGTTTTGGAGAAAAGCAAAGTCATTTCATTTGGCAGGTGCATAAAATGTCATGTATACAAACAGAAATATCATGTTTGTTTGCTGCAGTTCCTCTAGCATTCTCCGTAGAAAATACAAATGTTTAGAGCTGGTTTCTCCATGTGGAACCACTGAGTGTTTCCCAATACAATATTAAATGTTTTCTGATAAAAAAAAAAGTTTCAAAACAATAAAGTCCTTTGATAATATCAGAAAACACAAACACAGGGGCTGTGGCCATATCTGCGATTGAGTTAGCCAAAAGAAAACCGGATATTTCCGGTTTCATCCAGTCATATCCGGACATTTGGTGCGGAATTCCTATGCAATGGACCGAGAAAATCATAGTAAAAATGGTTTTGGAGAAAAGCAAAGTCCTTTCTTTAGGCAAGTGCATAAAATGTCATGTATACAAACAGAAATTTCCTGTTTGTTTGCCACAGTTCCTCTAGTTTCTCGCTTAGAAAATACGAATGTGTAGAGCTGGTTTCTGCATGTGGAACCAGTGATTGTTTCCCAGTACAAAATTAAATGCTCCCTGATTTAAAAAATGTTCCAAACAATAATGACCATTGATAATATCCAGAAAACACAAACACAGGGGCTGTGGCAATATCTGGGATTGAGTTAGCCAAAACAAAACCGGATATTTCCGGTTTCATGCAGTCATATCCGGAAAAAGTGGTGTGGAATTTGTATGCAATAGACCAAGCAAATCATAGTAAAAATGGTTTTGGAGAAAAGCAAAGTCTTTTCGTTAGGCAAGTGCATAAATTGTCATGTATACAAACAGAAATATCATGTTTGTTTGCCGCAGTTCTTCTAGCTTTCTCCTAGAAAATACGAATGTGTAGAGCTTGTGTCTCCATGTGGAACCACTGAGTGTTTCCCAGAACAAATTTAAATGTTCCCTGATGAAAAAAAAAACTTTCAAAACAATAATGACCATTGATAATATCCAGAAAACACAAACACAGAGGCTGTGGCAATCTGGGATTGAGTTAGAAAAAACAAAACCGGATATTTCTGGTTTCATGCAGTCATATCCGGACAAAGTGGTGTGGAATTTGTATGCAAAAGACCAAGCAAATCATAGTAAAAATGGTTTTGGAGAAAAGCAAACTCCTTTCTTTAGGCAAGTGCATAAAATGTCATGTATAGAAACAGAAATATCATGTTTGTTTGCCGCATTTCCTCTAGTTTTCTCCCTAGAATACACGAATAGTAAGAACTGGTTTCTGCATGTGGAACCAGTGATTGTTTCCCAGTACAAAATTAAATGCTCCCTTATTAAAAAATACGTTCCAAACAATAATGACCATTGATAATATCCAGAAAACACAAACACAGGGGCTGTGGCAATATCTGGGATTGAGTTAGCCAAAACAAAACCGGATATTTCCGGTTTCATGCAGTCATATCCGCAAAAAGTGGTGTGGAATTTGTATGCAATAGACCAAGCAAATCATAGTAACAATGGTTTTGGAGAAAAGCAAAGTCTTTTCGTTAGACAAGTGCATAAAATGTCATGTATACAAACAGAAATTTCCTGTTTGTTTGTCGCAGGTCCTCTAGTTTCTCGCTTAGAAAATACGAATATGTAGAGCTGGTGTCTCCATGTGGAACCACTGAGTGTTTCCCAGTAGAAAATTAAATGCTCCCTGATTTAAAAAAATGTTCCAAACAATAATGACCATTGATAATATCCAGAAAACACAAACACAGGGGCTGTGGCAATATCTGGGATTGAGATAGCCAAAACAAAACCGGATATTTCCGGTTTCATGCGGTCATATCCGGACAAAGTGGTGTGGAATTTGTATGCAATAGACCAAGAAAATCATAGTAAAAATGGTTTTGGAGAAAAGCAAACTCCTTTCTTTAGGCAGTTGCATAAAATGTCATGTATACAAAGAGAAATATCATGTTTGTTTGCTGCAGTTCCTCTAGTTTTCTCCCTAGAATACACGAATAGGAAGAACTGGTCTCTGCATGTGGAACCAGTGATTGTTTCCCAGTACAAAATTCAATGCTCCCTGATTAAAAAAAAGTTCTAAACAATAATGACCATTGATAATATCCAGAAAACACAAACACAGGGGCTGTGGCAATATCTGGGATTGAGTTAGCCAAAACAAAACCGGATATTTCCGGTTTCATGCAGTCATATCCTCAAAAAGTGGTGTGGAATTTGTATGCAATAGACCAAGCAAATCATAGTAAAAATGGTTTTGGAGAAAAGCAAAGTCTTTTTGTTAGACAAGTGCATAAATTGTCATGTATACAAACAGAAATATCATGTTTGTTTGCCGCAGTTCTTCTAGCTTTCTCCTAGAAAATACGAATGTGTAGAGCTTGTGTCTCCATGTGGAACCACTGAGTGTTTCCCAGAACAACTTTAAATGTTCCCTGGTGAAAAAAAAAAACTTTCAAAACAATAATGACCATTGAAAATATCCAGAAAACACAAACACAGAGGCTGTGGCAATCTGGGTTTGAGTTAGAAAAAACAAAACCGGATATTTCCGGTTTCATGCGGTCATATCCGGACAAAGTGGTGTGGAATTTGTATGCAATAGACCAAGCAAATCATAGTAAAAATGGTTTTGGAGAAAAGCAAACTCCTTTCTTTAGGCAAGTGCATAAAATGTCATGTATACAAACAGAAATATCATGTTTGTTTGCTGCAGTTCCTCTAGTTTTCTCACTAGAATATACGAATAGGAAGGACTGGTTTCTCCATGCGGAACCAGTGATTGTTTCCCGGTACAAAATGAAATGCTCCCTGATTAAAAAAAAAACGTTCCAAACAAGAATGTCCATTGATAAAATCCAGAAAACACAAACACAGGGGCTGTGGCAATATCTGGGATTGAGTTAGCCAAAACAAAACCGGATATTTCCGGTTTCATGCAGTCATATCCGGACAAAGTGGTGTGGAATTTGTATGCAATAGACCAAGCAAATCATAGTAAAAATGGTTTTGGAGAAAAGCAAAGTCTTTTCGTTAGGCAAGTGCATAAAATGCCATCTATACAGAAATATCATGTTAGTTTGCCGCAGTTCTTCTAGCTTTCTCCTAGAAAATACGAATGTGTAGAGCTGGTGTCTCCATGTGGAACCACTGAGTGTTTCCCAGAACAAAATTAAATGTGCCCTGATGAACAAAAAAAACTTTCAAAACAATAATGACCATTGAGAATATCCAGAAAACACAAACACAGATGCTGTGGCCATCTGGGATTGAGTTAGCCAAAAGAAAACCGGATATTTCCGGTTTCATGCAGTCATATCCAGACAAAGTGGTGTGGAATTTGTATGCCATAGACCAAGCAAATCATAGTAAAAATGGTTTTGGAGAAAAGCATAGTCTTTTCGTTAGGCAAGTGCATAAAATGTCAGGTATACAAACAGAAATATGTTTGTTTGCCGCAGTTCTTCTAGCTTTCTCCTAGAAAATACGAATGTGTAGAGCTGGTGTCTCCATGTGGAACCAATCAGAGTTTCCCAGTGCAAAATTAAATGTTCCCTGATAAAAAACATTCAAAACAATAAAGTCCTTTGATAATATCCAGAAAACACAAACACAGAGGCTGTCGCAATATCTAGGATTGAGTTAGCCAAAACAAAAGCGGATATTTCCCCTTTGATCCAGTCATATCCGGACAAAGTGGTGTGGAATTTCTATGCAATGGACTGACAGAATTACAGTAAAAATGGTTTTGGAGAAAAGCAAAGTCATTTCATTTGGCAGGTGCATAAAATGTCATGTATACAAACAGAAATATCATGTTTGTTTGCTGCAGTTCCTCTAGCATTCTCCGTAGAAAATACAAATGTTTAGAGCTGGTTTCTCCATGTGGAACCACTGAGTGTTTCCCAGTACAATATTAAAAGCTCCCTGATAAAAAAAAAGTTTCAAAACAATAAAGTCCTTTGATAATATCAGAAAACACAAACACAGGGGCTGTGGCCATATCTGCGATTGAGTTAGCCAAAAGAAAACCGGATATTTCCGGTTTCATCCAGTCATATCCGGACATTTGGTGTGGAATTCCTATGCAATGGACCGAGAAAATCATAGTAAAAATGGTTTTGGAGAAAAGCAAAGTCCTTTCTTTAGGCAAGTGCATAAAATGTCATGTATACAAACAGAAATTTCCTGTTTGTTTGCCACAGTTCCTCTAGTTTCTCGCTTAGAAAATACGAATGTGTAGAGCTGGTTTCTGCATGTGGAACCAGTGATTGTTTCCCAGTACAAAATTAAATGCTCCCTGATTTAAAAAAATGTTCCAAACAATAATGACCATTGATAATATCCAGAAAACACAAACACAGGGGCTGTGGCAATATCTGGGATTGAGTTAGCCAAAACAAAACCGGATATTTCCGGTTTCATGCAGTCATATCCGGAAAAAGTGGTGTGGAATTTGTATGCAATAGACCAAGCAAATCATAGTAAAAATGGTTTTGGAGAAAAGCAAAGTCTTTTTGTTAGACAAGTGCATAAATTGTCATGTATACAAACAGAAATATCATGTTTGTTTGCCGCAGTTCTTCTAGCTTTCTCCTAGAAAATACGAATGTGTAGAGCTGGTGTCTCCATGTGGAACCACTGAGTGTTTCCCAGAACAAATTTAAATGTTCCCTGATGAAAAAAAAACTTTCAAAACAATAATGACCATTGATAATATCCAGAAAACACAAACACAGAGGCTGTGGCAATCTGGGATTGAGTTAGAAAAAACAAAACCGGATATTTCTGGTTTCATGCAGTCATATCCGGACAAAGTGTGTGGAATTTGTATGCAATAGACCAAGCAAATCATAGTAAAAATGGTTTTGGAGAAAAGCAAACTCCTTTCTTTAGGCAAGTGCATAAAATGTCATGTATACAAACAGAAATATCATGTTTGTTTGCCGCATTTCCTCTAGTTTTCTCCCTAGAATACACGAATAGTAAGAACTGGTTTCTGCATGTGGAACCAGTGATTGTTTCCCAGTACAAAATTAAATGCTCCCTTATTAAAAAATACGTTCCAAACAATAATGACCATTGATAATATCCAGAAAACACAAACACAGGGGCTGTGGCAATATCTGGGATTGAGATAGCCAAAACAAAACCGGATATTTCCGGTTTCATGCGGTCATATCCGGACAAAGTGGTGTGGAATTTGTATGCAATAGACCAAGAAAATCATGTAAAAATGGTTTTGGAGAAAAGCAAACTCTTTCTTTAGGCAGTTGCATAAAATGTCATGTATACAAACAGAAATATCATGTTTGTTTGCTGCAGTTCCTCTAGTTTTCTCCCTAGAATACACGAATAGGAAGAACTGGTCTCTGCATGTGGAACCAGTGATTGTTTCCCAGTACAAAATTCAATGCTCCCTGATTAAAAAAAAGTTCTAAACAATAATGACCATTGATAATATCCAGAAAACACAAACACAGGGGCTGTGGCAATATCTGGGATTGAGTTAGCCAAAACAAAACCGGATATTTCCGGTTTCTTGCAGTCATATCCAGACAAAGTGGTGTGGAATTTGTATGCAATAGACCAAGCAAATCATAGTAAAAATGGTTTTGGAGAAAAGCAAAGTCTTTTCGTTAGACAAGTGCATAAATTGTCATGTATACAAACAGAAATATCATGTTTGTTTGCCGCAGTTCTTCTAGCTTTCTCCTAGAAAATACGAATGTGTAGAGCTGGTGTCTCCATGTGGAACCACTGAATGTTTCCCAGAACAAAATTAAATGTTCCCTGATGAAAAAAAAATTTCAAAACAAGAATGTCCATTGATAATATCCAGAAAACACAAACACAGAGGCTGTGGCAATCTGGGTTTGAGTTAGAAAAAACAAAACCGGATATTTCCGGTTTCATGCAGTCATATCCGCACAAAGTGGTGTGGAATTTGTATGCAATAGACCAAGCAAATCATAGTAAAAATGGTTTTGGAGAAAAGCAAACTCCTTTCTTTAGGCAAGTGCATAAAATGTCATGTATACAAACAGAAATATCATGTTTGTTTGCCGCAGTTCCTCTAGTTTTCTCACTAGAATATACGAATAGGAAGGACTGGTTTCTCCATGTGGAACCAGTGATTGTTTCCCGGTACAAAATGAAATGCTCCCTGATTAAAAAAAAACGTTCCAAACAAGAATGTCCATTGATAAAATCCAGAAAACACAAACACAGGGGCTGTGGCAATATCTGGGATTGAGTTAGCCAAAACAAAACCGGATATTTCCGGTTTCATGCAGTCATATCCGCACAAAGTGGTGTGGAATTTGTATGCAATAGACCAAGCAAATCATAGTAAAAATGGTTTTGGAGAAAAGCAAAGTCTTTTCGTTAGGCAAGTGCATAAAATGTCAGGTATACAAACAGAAATATGTTTGTTTGCCGCAGTTCTTCTAGCTTTCTCCTAAAAATACGAATGTGTAGAGCTGGTGTCTCCATGTGGAACCACTGAGTGTTTCCCAGAACAAAATTAAATGTGCCCTGATGAACAAAAAAAAAACTTTCAAAACAATAATGACCATTGAGAATATCCAGAAAACACAAACACAGATGCTGTGGCCATCTGGGATTGAGTTAGCCAAAAGAAAACCGGATATTTCCGGTTTCATGCAGTCATATCCAGACAAAGTGGTGTGGAATTTGTATGCCATAGACCAAGCAAATCATAGTAAAAATGGTTTTGGAGAAAAGCAAAGTCTTTTCGTTAGGCAAGTGCATAAAATGTCAGGTATACAAACAGAAATATGTTTGTTTGCCGCAGTTCTAGCTTTCTCCTAGAAAATACGAATGTGTAGAGCTGGTGTCTCCATGTGGAACCAATCAGAGTTTCCCAGTGCAAAATTAAATGTTCCCTGATAAAAAACATTCAAAACAATAAAGTCCTTTGATAATATCCAGAAAACACAAACACAGAGGCTGTCGCAATATCTAGGATTGAGTTAGCCAAAACAAAAGCGGAATTTCCCCTTTGATCCAGTCATATCCGGACAAAGTGGTGTGGAATTTTTATGCAATGGACTGAGAGAATTACAGTAAAAATGGTTTTGGAGAAAAGCAAAGTCATTTCATTTGGCAGGTGCATAAAATGTCATGTATACAAACAGAAATATCATGTTTGTTTGCTGCAGTTCCTCTAGCATTCTCCGTAGAAAATACAAATGTTTAGAGCTGGTTTCTCCATGTGGAACCACTGAGTGTTTCCCAATACAATATTAAATGTTTTCTGATAAAAAAAAAGTTTCAAAACAATAAAGTCCTTTGATAATATCAGAAAACACAAACACAGGGGCTGTGGCCATATCTGCGATTGAGTTAGCCAAAAGAAAACCGGATATTTCCGGTTTCATCCAGTCATATCCGGACATTTGGTGCGGAATTCCTATGCAATGGACCGAGAAAATCATAGTAAAAATGGTTTTGGAGAAAAGCAAAGTCCTTTCTTTAGGCAAGTGCATAAAATGTCATGTATACAAACAGAAATTTCCTGTTTGTTTGCCACAGTTCCTCTAGTTTCTCGCTTAGAAAATACGAATGTGTAGAGCTGGTTTCTGCATGTGGAACCAGTGATTGTTTCCCAGTACAAAATTAAATGCTCCCTGATTTAAAAAATGTTCCAAACAATAATGACCATTGATAATATCCAGAAAACACAAACACAGGGGCTGTGGCAATATCTGGGATTGAGTTAGCCAAAACAAAACCGGATATTTCCGGTTTCATGCAGTCATATCCGGAAAAAGTGGTGTGGAATTTGTATGCAATAGACCAAGCAAATCATAGTAAAAATGGTTTTGGAGAAAAGCAAAGTCTTTTTGTTAGACAAGTGCATAAATTGTCATGTATACAAACAGAAATATCATGTTTGTTTGCCGCAGTTCTTCTAGCTTTCTCCTAGAAAATACGAATGTGTAGAGCTTGTGTCTCCATGTGGAACCACTGAGTGTTTCCCAGAACAAATTTAAATGTTCCCTGATGAAAAAAAAAACTTTCAAAACAATAATGACCATTGATAATATCCAGAAAACACAAACACAGAGGCTGTGGCAATCTGGGATTGAGTTAGAAAAAACAAAACCGGATATTTCTGGTTTCATGCAGTCATATCCGGACAAAGTGGTGTGGAATTTGTATGCAAAAGACCAAGCAAATCATAGTAAAAATGGTTTTGGAGAAAAGCAAACTCCTTTCTTTAGGCAAGTGCATAAAATGTCATGTATAGAAACAGAAATATCATGTTTGTTTGCCGCATTTCCTCTAGTTTTCTCCCTAGAATACACGAATAGTAAGAACTGGTTTCTGCATGTGGAACCAGTGATTGTTTCCCAGTACAAAATTAAATGCTCCCTTATTAAAAAATACGTTCCAAACAATAATGACCATTGATAATATCCAGAAAACACAAACACAGGGGCTGTGGCAATATCTGGGATTGAGTTAGCCAAAACAAAACCGGATATTTCCGGTTTCATGCAGTCATATCCGCAAAAAGTGGTGTGGAATTTGTATGCAATAGACCAAGCAAATCATAGTAACAATGGTTTTGGAGAAAAGCAAAGTCTTTTCGTTAGACAAGTGCATAAAATGTCATGTATACAAACAGAAATTTCCTGTTTGTTTGTCGCAGGTCCTCTAGTTTCTCGCTTAGAAAATACGAATATGTAGAGCTGGTGTCTCCATGTGGAACCACTGAGTGTTTCCCAGTAGAAAATTAAATGCTCCCTGATTTAAAAAAATGTTCCAAACAATAATGACCATTGATAATATCCAGAAAACACAAACACAGGGGCTGTGGCAATATCTGGGATTGAGATAGCCAAAACAAAACCGGATATTTCCGGTTTCATGCGGTCATATCCGGACAAAGTGGTGTGGAATTTGTATGCAATAGACCAAGAAAATCATAGTAAAAATGGTTTTGGAGAAAAGCAAACTCCTTTCTTTAGGCAGTTGCATAAAATGTCATGTATACAAAGAGAAATATCATGTTTGTTTGCTGCAGTTCCTCTAGTTTTCTCCCTAGAATACACGAATAGGAAGAACTGGTCTCTGCATGTGGAACCAGTGATTGTTTCCCAGTACAAAATTCAATGCTCCCTGATTAAAAAAAAGTTCTAAACAATAATGACCATTGATAATATCCAGAAAACACAAACACAGGGGCTGTGGCAATATCTGGGATTGAGTTAGCCAAAACAAAACCGGATATTTCCGGTTTCATGCAGTCATATCCTCAAAAAGTGGTGTGGAATTTGTATGCAATAGACCAAGCAAATCATAGTAAAAATGGTTTTGGAGAAAAGCAAAGTCTTTTTGTTAGACAAGTGCATAAATTGTCATGTATACAAACAGAAATATCATGTTTGTTTGCCGCAGTTCTTCTAGCTTTCTCCTAGAAAATACGAATGTGTAGAGCTTGTGTCTCCATGTGGAACCACTGAGTGTTTCCCAGAACAACTTTAAATGTTCCCTGGTGAAAAAAAAAAACTTTCAAAACAATAATGACCATTGAAAATATCCAGAAAACACAAACACAGAGGCTGTGGCAATCTGGGTTTGAGTTAGAAAAAACAAAACCGGATATTTCCGGTTTCATGCGGTCATATCCGGACAAAGTGGTGTGGAATTTGTATGCAATAGACCAAGCAAATCATAGTAAAAATGGTTTTGGAGAAAAGCAAACTCCTTTCTTTAGGCAAGTGCATAAAATGTCATGTATACAAACAGAAATATCATGTTTGTTTGCTGCAGTTCCTCTAGTTTTCTCACTAGAATATACGAATAGGAAGGACTGGTTTCTCCATGCGGAACCAGTGATTGTTTCCCGGTACAAAATGAAATGCTCCCTGATTAAAAAAAAAACGTTCCAAACAAGAATGTCCATTGATAAAATCCAGAAAACACAAACACAGGGGCTGTGGCAATATCTGGGATTGAGTTAGCCAAAACAAAACCGGATATTTCCGGTTTCATGCAGTCATATCCGGACAAAGTGGTGTGGAATTTGTATGCAATAGACCAAGCAAATCATAGTAAAAATGGTTTTGGAGAAAAGCAAAGTCTTTTCGTTAGGCAAGTGCATAAAATGCCATCTATACAGAAATATCATGTTAGTTTGCCGCAGTTCTTCTAGCTTTCTCCTAGAAAATACGAATGTGTAGAGCTGGTGTCTCCATGTGGAACCACTGAGTGTTTCCCAGAACAAAATTAAATGTGCCCTGATGAACAAAAAAAACTTTCAAAACAATAATGACCATTGAGAATATCCAGAAAACACAAACACAGATGCTGTGGCCATCTGGGATTGAGTTAGCCAAAAGAAAACCGGATATTTCCGGTTTCATGCAGTCATATCCAGACAAAGTGGTGTGGAATTTGTATGCCATAGACCAAGCAAATCATAGTAAAAATGGTTTTGGAGAAAAGCATAGTCTTTTCGTTAGGCAAGTGCATAAAATGTCAGGTATACAAACAGAAATATGTTTGTTTGCCGCAGTTCTTCTAGCTTTCTCCTAGAAAATACGAATGTGTAGAGCTGGTGTCTCCATGTGGAACCAATCAGAGTTTCCCAGTGCAAAATTAAATGTTCCCTGATAAAAAACATTCAAAACAATAAAGTCCTTTGATAATATCCAGAAAACACAAACACAGAGGCTGTCGCAATATCTAGGATTGAGTTAGCCAAAACAAAAGCGGATATTTCCCCTTTGATCCAGTCATATCCGGACAAAGTGGTGTGGAATTTCTATGCAATGGACTGACAGAATTACAGTAAAAATGGTTTTGGAGAAAAGCAAAGTCATTTCATTTGGCAGGTGCATAAAATGTCATGTATACAAACAGAAATATCATGTTTGTTTGCTGCAGTTCCTCTAGCATTCTCCGTAGAAAATACAAATGTTTAGAGCTGGTTTCTCCATGTGGAACCACTGAGTGTTTCCCAGTACAATATTAAAAGCTCCCTGATAAAAAAAAAGTTTCAAAACAATAAAGTCCTTTGATAATATCAGAAAACACAAACACAGGGGCTGTGGCCATATCTGCGATTGAGTTAGCCAAAAGAAAACCGGATATTTCCGGTTTCATCCAGTCATATCCGGACATTTGGTGTGGAATTCCTATGCAATGGACCGAGAAAATCATAGTAAAAATGGTTTTGGAGAAAAGCAAAGTCCTTTCTTTAGGCAAGTGCATAAAATGTCATGTATACAAACAGAAATTTCCTGTTTGTTTGCCACAGTTCCTCTAGTTTCTCGCTTAGAAAATACGAATGTGTAGAGCTGGTTTCTGCATGTGGAACCAGTGATTGTTTCCCAGTACAAAATTAAATGCTCCCTGATTTAAAAAAATGTTCCAAACAATAATGACCATTGATAATATCCAGAAAACACAAACACAGGGGCTGTGGCAATATCTGGGATTGAGTTAGCCAAAACAAAACCGGATATTTCCGGTTTCATGCAGTCATATCCGGAAAAAGTGGTGTGGAATTTGTATGCAATAGACCAAGCAAATCATAGTAAAAATGGTTTTGGAGAAAAGCAAAGTCTTTTTGTTAGACAAGTGCATAAATTGTCATGTATACAAACAGAAATATCATGTTTGTTTGCCGCAGTTCTTCTAGCTTTCTCCTAGAAAATACGAATGTGTAGAGCTGGTGTCTCCATGTGGAACCACTGAGTGTTTCCCAGAACAAATTTAAATGTTCCCTGATGAAAAAAAAACTTTCAAAACAATAATGACCATTGATAATATCCAGAAAACACAAACACAGAGGCTGTGGCAATCTGGGATTGAGTTAGAAAAAACAAAACCGGATATTTCTGGTTTCATGCAGTCATATCCGGACAAAGTGTGTGGAATTTGTATGCAATAGACCAAGCAAATCATAGTAAAAATGGTTTTGGAGAAAAGCAAACTCCTTTCTTTAGGCAAGTGCATAAAATGTCATGTATACAAACAGAAATATCATGTTTGTTTGCCGCATTTCCTCTAGTTTTCTCCCTAGAATACACGAATAGTAAGAACTGGTTTCTGCATGTGGAACCAGTGATTGTTTCCCAGTACAAAATTAAATGCTCCCTTATTAAAAAATACGTTCCAAACAATAATGACCATTGATAATATCCAGAAAACACAAACACAGGGGCTGTGGCAATATCTGGGATTGAGATAGCCAAAACAAAACCGGATATTTCCGGTTTCATGCGGTCATATCCGGACAAAGTGGTGTGGAATTTGTATGCAATAGACCAAGAAAATCATGTAAAAATGGTTTTGGAGAAAAGCAAACTCTTTCTTTAGGCAGTTGCATAAAATGTCATGTATACAAACAGAAATATCATGTTTGTTTGCTGCAGTTCCTCTAGTTTTCTCCCTAGAATACACGAATAGGAAGAACTGGTCTCTGCATGTGGAACCAGTGATTGTTTCCCAGTACAAAATTCAATGCTCCCTGATTAAAAAAAAGTTCTAAACAATAATGACCATTGATAATATCCAGAAAACACAAACACAGGGGCTGTGGCAATATCTGGGATTGAGTTAGCCAAAACAAAACCGGATATTTCCGGTTTCTTGCAGTCATATCCAGACAAAGTGGTGTGGAATTTGTATGCAATAGACCAAGCAAATCATAGTAAAAATGGTTTTGGAGAAAAGCAAAGTCTTTTCGTTAGACAAGTGCATAAATTGTCATGTATACAAACAGAAATATCATGTTTGTTTGCCGCAGTTCTTCTAGCTTTCTCCTAGAAAATACGAATGTGTAGAGCTGGTGTCTCCATGTGGAACCACTGAATGTTTCCCAGAACAAAATTAAATGTTCCCTGATGAAAAAAAAATTTCAAAACAAGAATGTCCATTGATAATATCCAGAAAACACAAACACAGAGGCTGTGGCAATCTGGGTTTGAGTTAGAAAAAACAAAACCGGATATTTCCGGTTTCATGCGGTCATATCCGGACAAAGTGGTGTGGAATTTGTATGCAATAGACCAAGCAAATCATAGTAAAAATGGTTTTGGAGAAAAGCAAACTCCTTTCTTTAGGCAAGTGCATAAAATGTCATGTATACAAACAGAAATATCATGTTTGTTTGCTGCAGTTCCTCTAGTTTTCTCACTAGAATATACGAATAGGAAGGACTGGTTTCTCCATGCGGAACCAGTGATTGTTTCCCGGTACAAAATGAAATGCTCCCTGATTAAAAAAAAAACGTTCCAAACAAGAATGTCCATTGATAAAATCCAGAAAACACAAACACAGGGGCTGTGGCAATATCTGGGATTGAGTTAGCCAAAACAAAACCGGATATTTCCGGTTTCATGCAGTCATATCCGGACAAAGTGGTGTGGAATTTGTATGCAATAGACCAAGCAAATCATAGTAAAAATGGTTTTGGAGAAAAGCAAAGTCTTTTCGTTAGGCAAGTGCATAAAATGCCATCTATACAGAAATATCATGTTAGTTTGCCGCAGTTCTTCTAGCTTTCTCCTAGAAAATACGAATGTGTAGAGCTGGTGTCTCCATGTGGAACCACTGAGTGTTTCCCAGAACAAAATTAAATGTGCCCTGATGAACAAAAAAAACTTTCAAAACAATAATGACCATTGAGAATATCCAGAAAACACAAACACAGATGCTGTGGCCATCTGGGATTGAGTTAGCCAAAAGAAAACCGGATATTTCCGGTTTCATGCAGTCATATCCAGACAAAGTGGTGTGGAATTTGTATGCCATAGACCAAGCAAATCATAGTAAAAATGGTTTTGGAGAAAAGCATAGTCTTTTCGTTAGGCAAGTGCATAAAATGTCAGGTATACAAACAGAAATATGTTTGTTTGCCGCAGTTCTTCTAGCTTTCTCCTAGAAAATACGAATGTGTAGAGCTGGTGTCTCCATGTGGAACCAATCAGAGTTTCCCAGTGCAAAATTAAATGTTCCCTGATAAAAAACATTCAAAACAATAAAGTCCTTTGATAATATCCAGAAAACACAAACACAGAGGCTGTCGCAATATCTAGGATTGAGTTAGCCAAAACAAAAGCGGATATTTCCCCTTTGATCCAGTCATATCCGGACAAAGTGGTGTGGAATTTCTATGCAATGGACTGACAGAATTACAGTAAAAATGGTTTTGGAGAAAAGCAAAGTCATTTCATTTGGCAGGTGCATAAAATGTCATGTATACAAACAGAAATATCATGTTTGTTTGCTGCAGTTCCTCTAGCATTCTCCGTAGAAAATACAAATGTTTAGAGCTGGTTTCTCCATGTGGAACCACTGAGTGTTTCCCAGTACAATATTAAAAGCTCCCTGATAAAAAAAAAGTTTCAAAACAATAAAGTCCTTTGATAATATCAGAAAACACAAACACAGGGGCTGTGGCCATATCTGCGATTGAGTTAGCCAAAAGAAAACCGGATATTTCCGGTTTCATCCAGTCATATCCGGACATTTGGTGTGGAATTCCTATGCAATGGACCGAGAAAATCATAGTAAAAATGGTTTTGGAGAAAAGCAAAGTCCTTTCTTTAGGCAAGTGCATAAAATGTCATGTATACAAACAGAAATTTCCTGTTTGTTTGCCACAGTTCCTCTAGTTTCTCGCTTAGAAAATACGAATGTGTAGAGCTGGTTTCTGCATGTGGAACCAGTGATTGTTTCCCAGTACAAAATTAAATGCTCCCTGATTTAAAAAAATGTTCCAAACAATAATGACCATTGATAATATCCAGAAAACACAAACACAGGGGCTGTGGCAATATCTGGGATTGAGTTAGCCAAAACAAAACAGGATATTTCCGGTTTCATGCAGTCATATCCGGAAAAAGTGGTGTGGAATTTGTATGCAATAGACCAAGCAAATCATAGTAAAAATGGTTTTGGAGAAAAGCAAAGTCTTTTTGTTAGACAAGTGCATAAATTGTCATGTATACAAACAGAAATATCATGTTTGTTTGCCGCAGTTCTTCTAGCTTTCTCCTAGAAAATACGAATGTGTAGAGCTGGTGTCTCCATGTGGAACCACTGAGTGTTTCCCAGAACAAATTTAAATGTTCCCTGATGAAAAAAAAACTTTCAAAACAATAATGACCATTGATAATATCCAGAAAACACAAACACAGAGGCTGTGGCAATCTGGGATTGAGTTAGAAAAAACAAAACCGGATATTTCTGGTTTCATGCAGTCATATCCGGACAAAGTGTGTGGAATTTGTATGCAATAGACCAAGCAAATCATAGTAAAAATGGTTTTGGAGAAAAGCAAACTCCTTTCTTTAGGCAAGTGCATAAAATGTCATGTATACAAACAGAAATATCATGTTTGTTTGCCGCATTTCCTCTAGTTTTCTCCCTAGAATACACGAATAGTAAGAACTGGTTTCTGCATGTGGAACCAGTGATTGTTTCCCAGTACAAAATTAAATGCTCCCTTATTAAAAAATACGTTCCAAACAATAATGACCATTGATAATATCCAGAAAACACAAACACAGGGGCTGTGGCAATATCTGGGATTGAGATAGCCAAAACAAAACCGGATATTTCCGGTTTCATGCGGTCATATCCGGACAAAGTGGTGTGGAATTTGTATGCAATAGACCAAGAAAATCATGTAAAAATGGTTTTGGAGAAAAGCAAACTCTTTCTTTAGGCAGTTGCATAAAATGTCATGTATACAAACAGAAATATCATGTTTGTTTGCTGCAGTTCCTCTAGTTTTCTCCCTAGAATACACGAATAGGAAGAACTGGTCTCTGCATGTGGAACCAGTGATTGTTTCCCAGTACAAAATTCAATGCTCCCTGATTAAAAAAAAGTTCTAAACAATAATGACCATTGATAATATCCAGAAAACACAAACACAGGGGCTGTGGCAATATCTGGGATTGAGTTAGCCAAAACAAAACCGGATATTTCCGGTTTCTTGCAGTCATATCCAGACAAAGTGGTGTGGAATTTGTATGCAATAGACCAAGCAAATCATAGTAAAAATGGTTTTGGAGAAAAGCAAAGTCTTTTCGTTAGACAAGTGCATAAATTGTCATGTATACAAACAGAAATATCATGTTTGTTTGCCGCAGTTCTTCTAGCTTTCTCCTAGAAAATACGAATGTGTAGAGCTGGTGTCTCCATGTGGAACCACTGAATGTTTCCCAGAACAAAATTAAATGTTCCCTGATGAAAAAAAAATTTCAAAACAAGAATGTCCATTGATAATATCCAGAAAACACAAACACAGAGGCTGTGGCAATCTGGGTTTGAGTTAGAAAAAACAAAACCGGATATTTCCGGTTTCATGCAGTCATATCCGCACAAAGTGGTGTGGAATTTGTATGCAATAGACCAAGCAAATCATAGTAAAAATGGTTTTGGAGAAAAGCAAACTCCTTTCTTTAGGCAAGTGCATAAAATGTCATGTATACAAACAGAAATATCATGTTTGTTTGCCGCAGTTCCTCTAGTTTTCTCACTAGAATATACGAATAGGAAGGACTGGTTTCTCCATGTGGAACCAGTGATTGTTTCCCGGTACAAAATGAAATGCTCCCTGATTAAAAAAAAACGTTCCAAACAAGAATGTCCATTGATAAAATCCAGAAAACACAAACACAGGGGCTGTGGCAATATCTGGGATTGAGTTAGCCAAAACAAAACCGGATATTTCCGGTTTCATGCAGTCATATCCGCACAAAGTGGTGTGGAATTTGTATGCAATAGACCAAGCAAATCATAGTAAAAATGGTTTTGGAGAAAAGCAAAGTCTTTTCGTTAGGCAAGTGCATAAAATGTCAGGTATACAAACAGAAATATGTTTGTTTGCCGCAGTTCTTCTAGCTTTCTCCTAAAAATACGAATGTGTAGAGCTGGTGTCTCCATGTGGAACCACTGAGTGTTTCCCAGAACAAAATTAAATGTGCCCTGATGAACAAAAAAAAAACTTTCAAAACAATAATGACCATTGAGAATATCCAGAAAACACAAACACAGATGCTGTGGCCATCTGGGATTGAGTTAGCCAAAAGAAAACCGGATATTTCCGGTTTCATGCAGTCATATCCAGACAAAGTGGTGTGGAATTTGTATGCCATAGACCAAGCAAATCATAGTAAAAATGGTTTTGGAGAAAAGCAAAGTCTTTTCGTTAGGCAAGTGCATAAAATGTCAGGTATACAAACAGAAATATGTTTGTTTGCCGCAGTTCTTCTAGCTTTCTCCTAGAAAATACGAATGTGTAGAGCTGGTGTCTCCATGTGGAACCAATCAGAGTTTCCCAGTGCAAAATTAAATGTTCCCTGATAAAAAACATTCAAAACCATAAAGTCCTTTGATAATATCCAGAAAACACAAACACAGAGGCTGTCGCAATATCTAGGATTGAGTTAGCCAAAACAAAAGCGGATATTTCCCCTTTGATCCAGTCATATCCGGACAAAGTGGTGTGGAATTTCTATGCAATGGACTGACAGAATTACAGTAAAAATGGTTTTGGAGAAAAGCAAAGTCATTTCATTTGGCAGGTGCATAAAATGTCATGTATACAAACAGAAATATCATGTTTGTTTGCTGCAGTTCCTCTAGCATTCTCCGTAGAAAATACAAATGTTTAGAGCTGGTTTCTCCATGTGGAACCACTGAGTGTTTCCCAGTACAATATTAAATGCTCCCTGATAAAAAAAAGTTTCAAAACAATAAAGTCCTTTGATAATATCAGAAAACACAAAGACAGGGGCTGTGGCCATATCTGCGATTGAGTTAGCCAAAAGAAAACCGGATATTTCCGGTTGCATCCAGTCATATCCGGACATTTGGTGTGGAATTCCTATGCAATGGACCGAGAAAATCATAGTAAAAATGGTTTTGGAGAAAAGCAAAGTCCTTTCTTTAGGCAAGTGCATAAAATGTCATGTATACAAACAGAAATTTCCTGTTTGTTTGCCACAGTTCCTCTAGTTTCTCGCTTAGAAAATACGAATGTGTAGAGCTGGTTTCTGCATGTGGAACCAGTGATTGTTTCCCAGTACAAAATTAAATGCTCCCTGATTTAAAAAAATGTTCCAAACAATAATGACCATTGATAATATCCAGAAAACACAAACACAGGGGCTGTGGCAATATCTGGGATTGAGTTAGCCAAAACAAAACCGGATATTTCCGGTTTCATGCAGTCATATCCGGAAAAAGTGGTGTGGAATTTGTATGCAATAGACCAAGCAAATCATAGTAAAAATGGTTTTGGAGAAAAGCAAAGTCTTTTTGTTAGACAAGTGCATAAATTGTCATGTATACAAACAGAAATATCATGTTTGTTTGCCGCAGTTCTTCTAGCTTTCTCCTAGAAAATACGAATGTGTAGAGCTGGTGTCTCCATGTGGAACCACTGAGTGTTTCCCAGAACAAATTTAAATGTTCCCTGATGAAAAAAAAACTTTCAAAACAATAATGACCATTGATAATATCCAGAAAACACAAACACAGAGGCTGTGGCAATCTGGGATTGAGTTAGAAAAAACAAAACCGGATATTTCTGGTTTCATGCAGTCATATCCGGACAAAGTGTGTGGAATTTGTATGCAATAGACCAAGCAAATCATAGTAAAAATGGTTTTGGAGAAAAGCAAACTCCTTTCTTTAGGCAAGTGCATAAATTGTCATGTATACAAACAGAAATATCATGTTTGTTTGCCGCATTTCCTCTAGTTTTCTCCCTAGAATACACGAATAGTAAGAACTGGTTTCTGCATGTGGAACCAGTGATTGTTTCCCAGTACAAAATTAAATGCTCCCTTATTAAAAAATACGTTCCAAACAATAATGACCATTGATAATATCCAGAAAACACAAACACAGGGGCTGTGGCAATATCTGGGATTGAGATAGCCAAAACAAAACCGGATATTTCCGGTTTCATGCGGTCATATCCGGACAAAGTGGTGTGGAATTTGTATGCAATAGACCAAGAAAATCATGTAAAAATGGTTTTGGAGAAAAGCAAACTCTTTCTTTAGGCAGTTGCATAAAATGTCATGTATACAAACAGAAATATCATGTTTGTTTGCTGCAGTTCCTCTAGTTTTCTCCCTAGAATACACGAATAGGAAGAACTGGTCTCTGCATGTGGAACCAGTGATTGTTTCCCAGTACAAAATTCAATGCTCCCTGATTAAAAAAAAGTTCTAAACAATAATGACCATTGATAATATCCAGAAAACACAAACACAGGGGCTGTGGCAATATCTGGGATTGAGTTAGCCAAAACAAAACCGGATATTTCCGGTTTCTTGCAGTCATATCCAGACAAAGTGGTGTGGAATTTGTATGCAATAGACCAAGCAAATCATAGTAAAAATGGTTTTGGAGAAAAGCAAAGTCTTTTCGTTAGACAAGTGCATAAATTGTCATGTATACAAACAGAAATATCATGTTTGTTTGCCGCAGTTCTTCTAGCTTTCTCCTAGAAAATACGAATGTGTAGAGCTGGTGTCTCCATGTGGAACCACTGAGTGTTTCCCAGAACAAAATTAAATGTTCCCTGATGAAAAAAAAATTTCAAAACAAGAATGTCCATTGATAATATCCAGAAAACACAAACACAGAGGCTGTGGCAATCTGGGTTTGAGTTAGAAAAAACAAAACCGGATATTTCCGGTTTCATGCAGTCATATCCGCACAAAGTGGTGTGGAATTTGTATGCAATAGACCAAGCAAATCATAGTAAAAATGGTTTTGGAGAAAAGCAAACTCCTTTCTTTAGGCAAGTGCATAAAATGTCATGTATACAAACAGAAATATCATGTTTGTTTGCCGCAGTTCCTCTAGTTTTCTCACTAGAATATACGAATAGGAAGGACTGGTTTCTCCATGTGGAACCAGTGATTGTTTCCCGGTACAAAATGAAATGCTCCCTGATTAAAAAAAAACGTTCCAAACAAGAATGTCCATTGATAAAATCCAGAAAACACAAACACAGGGGCTGTGGCAATATCTGGGATTGAGTTAGCCAAAACAAAACCGGATATTTCCGGTTTCATGCAGTCATATCCGCACAAAGTGGTGTGGAATTTGTATGCAATAGACCAAGCAAATCATAGTAAAAATGGTTTTGGAGAAAAGCAAAGTCTTTTCGTTAGGCAAGTGCATAAAATGCCATCTATACAGAAATATCATGTTAGTTTGCCGCAGTTCTTCTAGCTTTCTCCTAGAAAATACGAATGTGTAGAGCTGGTGTCTCCATGTGGAACCACTGAGTGTTTCCCAGAACAAAATTAAATCTGCCCTGATGAACAAAAAAAAACTTTCAAAACAATAATGACCATTGAGAATATCCAGAAAACACAAACACAGATGCTGTGGCCATCTGGGATTGAGTTAGCCAAAAGAAAACCGGATATTTCCGGTTTCATGCAGTCATATCCAGACAAAGTGGTGTGGAATTTGTATGCCATAGACCAAGCAAATCATAGTAAAAATGGTTTTGGAGAAAAGCAAAGTCTTTTCGTTAGGCAAGTGCATAAAATGTCAGGTATACAAACAGAAATATGTTTGTTTGCCGCAGTTCTTCTAGCTTTCTCCTAGAAAATACGAATGTGTAGAGCTGGTGTCTCCATGTGGAACCAATCAGAGTTTCCCAGTGCAAAATTAAATGTTCCCTGATAAAAAACATTCAAAACAATAAAGTCCTTTGATAATATCCAGAAAACACAAACACAGAGGCTGTCGCAATATCTAGGATTGAGTTAGCCAAAACAAAAGCGGATATTTCCCCTTTGATCCAGTCATATCCGGACAAAGTGGTGTGGAATTTCTATGCAATGGACTGACAGAATTACAGTAAAAATGGTTTTGGAGAAAAGCAAAGTCATTTCATTTGGCAGGTGCATAAAATGTCATGTATACAAACAGAAATATCATGTTTGTTTGCTGCAGTTCCTCTAGCATTCTCCGTAGAAAATACAAATGTTTAGAGCTGGTTTCTCCATGTGGAACCACTGAGTGTTTCCCAGTACAATATTAAATGCTCCCTGATAAAAAAAGTTTCAAAACAATAAAGTCCTTTGATAATATCAGAAAACACAAAGACAGGGGCTGTGGCCATATCTGCGATTGAGTTAGCCAAAAGAAAACCGGATATTTCCGGTTGCATCCAGTCATATCCGGACATTTGGTGTGGAATTCCTATGCAATGGACCGAGAAAATCATAGTAAAAATGGTTTTGGAGAAAAGCAAAGTCCTTTCTTTAGGCAAGTGCATAAAATGTCATGTATACAAACAGAAATTTCCTGTTTGTTTGCCACAGTTCCTCTAGTTTCTCGCTTAGAAAATACGAATGTGTAGAGCTGGTTTCTGCATGTGGAACCAGTGATTGTTTCCCAGTACAAAATTAAATGCTCCCTGATTTAAAAAAATGTTCCAAACAATAATGACCATTGATAATATCCAGAAAACACAAACACAGGGGCTGTGGCAATATCTGGGATTGAGTTAGCCAAAACAAAACCGGATATTTCCGGTTTCATGCAGTCATATCCGGAAAAAGTGGTGTGGAATTTGTATGCAATAGACCAAGCAAATCATAGTAAAAATGGTTTTGGAGAAAAGCAAAGTCTTTTTGTTAGACAAGTGCATAAATTGTCATGTATACAAACAGAAATATCATGTTTGTTTGCCGCAGTTCTTCTAGCTTTCTCCTAGAAAATACGAATGTGTAGAGCTTGTGTCTCCATGTGGAACCACTGAGTGTTTCCCAGAACAAATTTAAATGTTCCCTGATGAAAAAAAAAACTTTCAAAACAATAATGACCATTGATAATATCCAGAAAACACAAACACAGAGGCTGTGGCAATCTGGGATTGAGTTAGAAAAAACAAAACCGGATATTTCTGGTTTCATGCAGTCATATCCGGACATTTGGTGTGGAATTCCTATGCAATAGACCAAGCAAATCATAGTAAAAATGGTTTTGGAGAAAAGCAAACTCCTTTCTTTAGGCAAGTGCATAAAATGTCATGTATACAAACAGAAATATCATGTTTGTTTGCCGCATTACCTCTAGTTTTCTCCCTAGAATACACGAATAGTAAGAACTGGTTTCTGCATGTGGAACCAGTGATTGTTTCCCAGTACAAAATTAAATGCTCCCTGATTTAAAAATACGTTCCAAACAATAATGACCATTGATAATATCCAGAAAACACAAACACAGGGGCTGTGGCAATATCTGGGATTGAGTTAGCCAAAAAAAAAACCGGATATTTCCGGTTTCATGCAGTCATATCCGGACAAAGTGGTGTGGAATTTGTATGCAATAGACCAAGCAAATCATAGTAACAATGGTTTTGGAGAAAAGCAAAGTCTTTTCGTTAGACAAGTGCATAAAATGTCATGTATACAAACAGAAATTTCCTGTTTGTTTGCCGCAGGTCCTCTAGTTTCTCGCTTAGAAAATACGAATATGTAGAGCTGGTGTCTCCATGTGGAACCACTGAGTGTTTCCCAGTAGAAAATTAAATGCTCCCTGATTTAAAAAAATGTTCCAAACAATAATGACCATTGATAATATCCAGAAAACACAAACACAGGGGCTGTGGCAATATCAGGGATTGAGATTGCCAAAACAAAACCGGATATTTCCCCTCTCATCCAGTCATATCCGGACAAAGTGGTGTGCAATTTGTATGCAATGGACTGAGAGAATTACAGTAAAAATGGTTTTGGAGAAAAGCAAAGTCATTTCATTAGGCCGGTGCGTAAAATGTCATGTATACAAACAGAAATATCATGTTTGTTTGCTGCAGTTCCTCTAGCATTCTCCTTAGAAAATACAAAAGTTTAGAGCTGGTTTCTCCATGTGGAACCACTGAGTGTTTCCCAGTACAAAATTAAATGTTACCTGATAAAAAAAAAGTTTCAAAACAATAAAGTCCTTTGATAATATCCAGAAAACACAAACACAGGGGCTGTGGCAATATCTGGGATTGAGTTAGAAAAAACAAAACCGGATATTTCCGGTTTCATGCAGTCATATCCGCACAAAGTGGTATGGAATTTGTATGCAATAGACCAAGCAAATCATAGTAAAAATGGTTTTGGAGAAATCAATGTCTTTTCGTTAGACAAGTGCATAAATTGTCATGTATACAAACAGAAATATCATGTTTGTTTGCCGCAGTTCCTCTAGTTTTCTCCATAGAATACACGAATATGAAGAACTGGTTTCTGCATGCGGAACCAGTGATTGTTTCCCAGTACTAATTGAAAAGCTCCCTGATTAAAAAAACCTTCAAAACAATAATGACCATTGATAATATCCAGAAAACACAAACACAGGGGCTGTGGCAATATCTGGGATTGAGTTAGCCAAAACAAAACCGGATATTTCCGGTTTCATGCAGTCATATCCGGACAAAATGGTGTGGAATTTGTATGCAATAGACCAATAAATCATAGTAAAAATGGTTTTGGAGAAAAGCAAAGTCTTTTCGTTAGGCAAGTGCATAAAATGCCATCTATACAGCAATATCATGTTAGTTTGCCGCAGTTCTTCTAGCTTTCTCCTAGAAAATACGAATGTGTAGAGCTGGTGTCTCCATGTGGAACCACTGAGTGTTTCCCAGAACAAAATTAAATGTGCCCTGATGAACAAAAAAAACTTTCAAAACAATAATGACCATTGAGAATATCCAGAAAACACAAACACAGAGGCTGTGGCAATCTGGGATTGAGTTAGCCAAAAGAAAACCGGATATTTCCGGTTTCATGCAGTCATATCCAGACAAAGTGGTGTGGAATTTGTATGCCATAGACCAAGCAAATCATAGTAAAAATGGTTTTGGAGAAAAGCAAAGTCTTTTCGTTAGGCAAGTGCATAAAATGTCAGGTATACAAACAGAAATATGTTTGTTTGCCGCAGTTCTTCTAGTTTTCTCCTAGAAAATACGAATGTGTAGAGCTGGTGTCTCCATGTGGAACCAATCAGAGTTTCCCAGTGCAAAATTAAATGTTCCCTGATAAAAAACATTCAAAACAATAAAGTCCTTTGATAATATCCAGAAAACAGAAACACAGAGGCTGTCGCAATATCTAGGATTGACTTAGCCAAAAAAAAGCGGATATTTCCCCTTTGATCCAGTCATATCCGGACAAAGTGGTGTGGAATTTCTATGCAATGGACTGACAGAATTACAGTAAAAATGGTTTTGGAGAAAAGCAAAGTCATTTCATTTGGCAGGTGCATAAAATGTCATGTATACAAACAGAAATAACATGTTTGTTTGCTGCAGTTCCTCTAGCATTCTCCGTAGAAAATACAAATTTTTAGAGCTGGTTTCTCCATGTGGAACCACTGAGTGTTTCCCAGTAAAATATTAAATGTTCCCTGATAAAAAAAAAGTTTCAAAACAATAAAGTCCTTTGATAATATCAGAAAACACAAACACAGGGGCTGTGGCCAAATCTGCAATTGAGTTAGCCAAAAGAAAACCGGATATTTCCGGTTTCATCCAGTCATATCCGTACAAAGTGGTGTGGAATTCCTATGCAATGGACCGAGAAAATCATAGTAAAAATGGTTTTGGAGAAAAGCAAAGTCCTTTCTTTAGGCAAGTGCATAAAATGTCATGTATACAAACAGAAATTTCCTGTTTGTTTGCCACAGTTCCTCTAGTTTCTCGCTTAGAAAATACGAATGTGTAGAGCTGGTTTCTGCATGTGGAACCAGTGATTGTTTCCCAGTACAAAATTAAATGCTCCCTGATTTAAAAAAATGTTCCAAACAATAATGATCATTGATAATATCCATAAAACACAAACACAGGGGCTGTGGCAATATCTGGGATTGAGTTAGCCAAAACAAAACCGGATATTTCCGGTTTCATGCAGTCATATCCGGACAAAGTGGTGTGGAATTTGTATGCAATAGACCAAGCAAATCATAGTAAAAATGGTTTTGGAGAAAAGCAAACTCCGTTCTTTAGGCAAGTGCATAAAATGTCATGTATACAAACAGAAATATCATGTTTGTTTGCCGCAGTTCTTCTAGCTTTCTCCTAGAAAATACGAATGTGTAGAGCTGGTGTCTCCATGTGGAACCACTGAGTGTTTCCCAGAACAAAATTAAATGTTCCCTGATGAAAAAAAAAAACTTTCAAAACAATAATGACCATTGATAATATCCAGAGAACACAAATCAGAGGCTGTGGCAATCTGGGATTGAGTTAGAAAAAACAAAACCGGATATTTCCGGTTTCATGCAGTCATATCCGCAAAAAGTGGTGTGGAATTTGTAAGCAATAGACCAAGCAAATCATAGTAAAAAAAGGTTTTGGAGAAAAGCAAAGTCATTTCATTAGGCAGGTGCATAAAATGTCATGTATACAAACAGAAGTATCATGTTTGTTTGCTGCAGTTCCTCTAGCATTCTCCGTAGAAAATACAAATGTTTAGAGCTGGTGTCTCCATGTGGAACCACTGAGTGTTTCCCAGTACAAAATTAAATGTTCCCTGATAAAAAAAAAGTTTCAAAACAATAAACTCCTTTGATAATATCCAGAAAACACAAACACAGGGGCTGTGGCAATATCTGGGATTGAGTTAGCCAAAAGAAAAACCGGATATTTCTGGTTTCATGCAGTCATATCTTGACAAAGTGGTGTGGAAAATTTATGCAATAGACCAAGCAAGTCATATTAAAAATGGTTTTGGAGAAAAGCAAAGTCCTTCTTTAGGCAAGTGCATAAAATATCATGTATACAAACTGAAATATCATGTTTGTTTGCCGCAGTTCCTCTAGTTTTCTCCATAGAATACACAAATAGGAAGAACTGGTTTCTGCATGTGGAACCAGTGATTGTTCCCAGTACAAAATGAAATGCTCCCTGATTAAAAAAAATGTTCCAAACAATAATGACCATTGATAACATCCAGAAAACACAAACAATGGGGCTGTGGCAATATCTGGGATTGAGTTAGCCAAAAGAAAACTGGATATTTCCGGTTTCATGCAGTCATATCCGGACAAAGTGGTTTGGAATTTGTATGCAATAGACCAAGCAAATCATAGTAAAAATGGTTTTGGAGAAAAGCAACGTCATTTCATTAGGCAGGTGCGTAAAATGTCATGTATACAAACAGAAATATCATGTTTGTTTGCCGCAGTTCCTCTAGCATTCTCCGTAGAAAATACAAATGTTTAGAGCTGATTTCTCCATGTGGAACCACTGAGTGTTTCCAAGTACAAAATTAAATGTTCCCTGATAATATCCAGAAAACACAAACACAGGGGCTGTGGCAATATCTAGGATTGAGTTAGCCAAAAGAAAACTGGATATTTCCGGTTTCATGCAGTCATATCCAGACAAAGTGGTGTGGAATTTGTATGCAATAAACCAAGCAAATCATAGTAAAAATGGTTTTGGAGAAAAACAAAGTCTTTTCGTTAGACAAGTGCATAAAATGTCATGTATACAAATGGAAATATCATGTTTGTTTGCCGCAGTTCCTCTAGCATTCTCCGTAGAAAATACAAATGTTTAGAGCTCATTTCTCCATGTGGAACCACTGAGTGTTTCCCAGTACAAAATTAAATGTTCCCTGATAAAAAAAGTTTCAAAATAATAAAGTCCTTTGATAATATCCAGAAAACACAAATACAGGGTCTGTGGCAATATCTGGGATTGAGTTAGCCAAAAGAAAACCGGATATTTCCGGTTTCATCCAGTCATATCCGGACAAAGTGGTGTGGAATTTGTATGCAATAGACCAAGCAAATCATAGTAAAAATGGTTTTGGAGAAAAACAAAGTCTTTTCGTTAGACAAGTGCATAAAATGTCATGTATACAAACAGAAATATCATGTTTGTTTGTCGCAGTTCCTCTAGCTTTCTCCCTAGAAAATACGAATGTGTAGAGCTGGTGTTTCCATGTGGAACCACTGAGTGTTTCCCAGTACAAAATTAAATGTTCCCTGATAAAAAAAAATTTGAAAACAATAAAGTCCATTGATAATATCCAGAAAACAAAAACACAAGGGCTGTGGCAATATCTGGGATTGAGTCAGCCAAAAGAAAACCGGATATTTCCGGTTTCATCCAGTCATATCCGGACAAAGTGGTGTGCAATTTGTATGCAATAGACCAAGCAAATCATAGTAAAAATGGTTTTGGAGAAAAGCAAAGTCCTTTCTTGAGGCAAGTGCATAAAATGTCAAGTATACAAACAGAAATATCATGTTGGCTTGCCGCAGTTCCTCTAGCTTTCTCCCTAGAATACACAAATAGGAAGAACTGGTTTCTGCATGTGGAACTAGTGATTGTTTCCCAATACAAAATTAAATGCTCCCTGATTAAAAAAAAGTCCCAAACAATAAAGTCCATTGATAATATCCAGAAAACACAAACACAGGGGCTGTGGCAATATCTGGGATTGAGTTAGCCAAAAGAAAACTGGTTACTTCCCGTTTCATGCAGTCATATCCGGACAAAGTGGCGTGGAATTTGTATGCAATAGATCAAGCAAATCATAGTAAAACAGGTTTTGGAGAAAAACAAACTCCTTTCTTTAGGCAAGTGCATAAAATGTCATGTATACAAACAGAAATATCATGTTTGTTTACCGCAGTTCTTCTTGCTTTATCCTAGAAAATACGAATGTGTAGAGGTGGTGTCTCCATGTGGAACCAATTAGAGTTTCCCAGTACAAAATTAAATGTTTCCTGATAAAAAACATTCAAAACAATAAAGTCCTTTGATAATATCCAGAAAACACAAACACAGAGGCTGTCGCAATATCTGTGATTGAGTTAGCCAAAACAAAAGCGGATATTTCCGGTTTCATGCAGTCATATCCGGACAAAGTGGTGTGGAATTCGTAAGCAATGGACTGAGAGAATTACAGTAAATATGGTTTTGGAGAAAAGCAAAGTCATTTCATTAGGCAGGTGCGTAAAATGTCATGTATACAAACAGAAATATCATGTTTGTTTGCTGCAGTTCCTCTAGCATTCTCCGTAGAAAATACAAATGTTTAGAACTGGTTTCTTCACGTGGAACCACTGAGTGTTTCCCAGTACAAAATTAAATGCTCCCTGATTAAAAAAAAGTTTCAAAACAATAAAGTCCTTTGATAATATCCAGAAAACACAAACACAGGGGCTCTGGCAATATCTGGGATTGAGTTAGCCAAAAGAAAACTGGTTATTTCCGGTTTCATGCAGTCATATCCGGACAAAGTGGTGTGCAATTTGTATGCAATGGACCGAGAAAATCACAGTAAAAATGGTTTTGGAGAAATGCAAAGTCTTTTCGTTAGACAAGTGCATAAAATGTCATGTATACAAATAGAAATATCATGTTTGTTTGCCGCAGTTCCTCTAGCTTTCTCGCTAGAAAATACGAATGTGTAGAGCTGGTGTCTCCATGTGGAACCACTGAGTGTTTCCCAGTACAAAATTAAATGTTCCCTGATAAAAAAAAATTGAAAACAATAAAGTCCATCGATAATATCCAGAAAACACAAACACAAGGGCTGTGGCAATATCTGGGATTGAGTTAGCCAAAACAAAACTGGATATTTCCGGATTCATGCAGTCATATCCGGACAAAGTGGTGTGGAATTCCTATGCAATGGACCGAGAAAATCATAGTAAAAATGGTTTTGGAGAAAAGCAAAGTCCTTTCTTTAGGCAAGTGCATAAAATGTCATGTATACAAACAGAAATATTATGTTTGTTTGCCGCAGTTCCTCTAGGTTTCTCCCTAGAATACACGAATAGGAAGAACTGGTTTCTGCATGTGGAACTAGTGATTGTTTCCCAGTACAATATTAAATGCTCCCTGATTAAAAAAAACGTTCAAAACAATAATGACCATTGATAATATCCAGAAAACACAAACACAGGGGCTGTGGCAATATCTGGGATTGAGTTAGCCAAAACAAAACCGGATATTTCCGGTTTCATACAGTCATATCCGCACAAAGTGGTGTGGAATTTGTATGCAATAGACCAAGCAAATCATAGTAAAAATGGTTTTGGAGAAAAGCAAAGTCTTTTCGTTAGACAAGTGCATAAAATGTCATGTATACAAACAGAAATATCATGTTTGTTTGCCTCAGTTCCTCTAGCTTTCTCCTAGAAAATACGAATGTGTAGAGCTGGTGTCTCCATGTGCAACTAATTAGAGTTTCCCAGTACAAAATTAAATTCTCCCTGATTAAAAAAAACAAAACTTTCAAAACAATAAAGTCATTCGATAATATCCAGAAAACACAAACACAGAGGCTGTCGCAATATAAGTGATTGTGTTAGCCAAAACAAAAGCGGATATTTCCCCTTTCATCCAGTCATATCCGGAAAGGTGGTGTGGAATTCGCATGCAATGGACTGAGAGAATTACAATAAAAATGGTTTTGGAGAAAAGCAAAGTCATTTCATTAGGCAGGTGCGTAAAATGTCATGTATACAAACAGAAATATCATGTTTGTTTGCCCCAGTTCCTCTAGCATTCTCGCTAGAAAATACGAATGTGTAGAGCTGGTGTCTCCATGTGGAACCACTGAGTGTTTCCCAGTACAAAATTAAATGTTCCCTGATAACAAAAAAAAAGGTTCAAAACAATAAAGTCCTTTGATAATATCCAGAAAACACAAACACAGAGGCTGTGGCAATCTGGGATTGAGTTAGCCAAAACAAAACCGGATATTTCCGGTTTCATGCAGTCATATCCGGACAAAGTGGTGTGGAATTTGTATGCAATAGACCAAGCAAATCATAGTAAAAATGGTTTTGGAGAATAGCAAAGTCTTTTCGTTAGGCAAGTGCATAAAATGCCATCTATACAAACAGAAATATCATGTTTGTTTGCGGTGGTTCTTCTAGCTTTCTCCTAGAAAATACGAATGTGTAGAGCTGGTATCTCCATGTGGAACCAATTAGAGTTTCCCAGTACAAAATTAAATGTTCCCTGATAAAAAACATTCAAAACAATAAAGTCCTTTGATAATATCCAGAAAACACAAACACAGAGTCTGTCGCAATATAAGTGATTGAGTTAGCCAAAACAAAAGCGGATATTTCCCTTTTCATCCAGTCATATCAGGAAAGGTGGTGTGGAATTCGCATGCAATGGACTGAGAGAATTACAGTAAAAATGGTTTTGGAGAAAAGCAAAGTCATTTCATTAGGCAGGTGCGTAAAATGTCATGTATACAAACAGAAATATCATGTTTGTTTGCCCCAGTTCCTCTAGCATTCTCGCTAGAAAATACGAATGTGTAGAGCTGGTGTCTCCATGTGGAACCACTGAGTGTTTCCCAGTACAAAATTAAATGTTCCCTGATAACAAAAAAAAGGTTCAAAACAATAAAGTCCTTTGATAATATCCAGAAAACACAAACACAGAGGCTGTGGCAATCTGGGATTGAGTTAGCCAAAACAAAACAGGATATTTCCGGTTTCATGCAGTCATATCCGGACAAAGTGGTGTGGAATTCCTATGCAATAGACCAAGCAAATCATAGTAAAAATGGTTTTGGAGAAAAGCAAAGTCCTTTCTTTAGGCAAGTGCATAAAATGTCATGTATACAAACAGAAATATCATGTTTGTTTGCCGCAGTTCCTCTAGCTTTCTCCCTAGAATACACGAATAGGAAGAACTGGTTTCTGCATGTGGAACCAGTGATTGTTTCCCAATACAAAATTAAATGCTCCCTGATTTAAAAAAACGTTCCAAACAATAATGACCATTCATAATATCCAGAAAACACAAACACAAGGGCTGTGGCAATATGGGATTGAGTTAGCCAAAAGAGAACCTGATGTTTCCGGTTTCATGCAGTCATATCCGCACAAAGTGGTGTGGAATTTGTATGCAATAGACCAAGCAAATCATAGTAAAAATGGTTTTGGAGAATAGCAAAGTCTTTTCGTTAGGCAAGTGCATAAAATGCCATCTATACAAACAGAAATATCATGTTTGTTTGCGGTGGTTCTTCTAGCTTTCTCCTAGAAAATACGAATGTGTAGAGCTGGTATCTCCATGTGGAACCAATTAGAGTTTCCCAGTACAAAATTAAATGTTCCCTGATAAAAAACATTCAAAACAATAAAGTCCTTTGATAATATCCAGAAAACACAAACACAGAGGCTGTCGCAATATAAGTGATTGAGTTAGCCAAAACAAAAGCGGATATTTCCCTTTTCATCCAGTCATATCAGGAAAGGTGGTGTGGAATTCGCATGCAATGGACTGAGAGAATTACAGTAAAAATGGTTTTGGAGAAAAGCAAAGTCATTTCATTAGGCAGGTGCGTAAAATGTCATGTATACAAACAGAAATATCATGTTTGTTTGCCCCAGTTCCTCTAGCATTCTCGCTAGAAAATACGAATGTGTAGAGCTGGTGTCTCCATGTGGAACCACTGAGTGTTTCCCAGTACAAAATTAAATGTTCCCTGATAACAAAAAAAAGGTTCAAAACAATAAAGTCCTTTGATAATATCCAGAAAACACAAACACAGAGGCTGTGGCAATCTGGGATTGAGTTAGCCAAAACAAAACAGGATATTTCCGGTTTCATGCAGTCATATCCGGACAAAGTGGTGTGGAATTCCTATGCAATAGACGAAGCAAATCATAGTAAAAATGGTTTTGGAGAAAAGCAAAGTCCTTTCTTTAGGCAAGTGCATAAAATGTCATGTATACAAACAGAAATATCATGTTTGTTTGCCGCAGTTCCTCTAGTTTTCTCCCTAGAATACACGAATAGGAAGAACTGGTTTCTGCATGTGGAACCAGTGATTGTTTCCCAATACAAAATTAAATGCTCCCTGATTTAAAAAAACGTTCCAAACAATAATGACCATTCATAATATCCAGAAAACACAAACACAAGGGCTGTGGCAATATGGGATTGAGTTAGCCAAAAGAGAACCTGATGTTTCCGGTTTCATGCAGTCATATCCGCACAAAGTGGTGTGGAATTTGTATGCAATAGACCAAGCAAATCATAGTAAAAATGGTTTTGGAGAATAGCAAAGTCTTTTCGTTAGACAAGTGCATAAAATGCAATGTATACAAACAGAAATATCATGTTTGTTTGCCGCATTTCCTCTAGATTCTCGCTTAGAAAATACCAATATGTAGAGCTGGTGTCTCCATGTGGAACCACTGAGTGTTTCCCAGTACAAAATTAAATGCTCCCTGATTAAAAAAAAGTTTCAAAACAATAATGACCATTGATAATATCTAGAAAACACAAACACAGGGGCTGTCGCAATATCTGGGATTGAGTTAGCCAAAAGAAAACCGGATATTTCCAGTTTCATGCAGTCATATCCGGACAAAGTGGTGTGGAATTTGTATGTAATAGACCAAGCAAATCATAGTAAAAATGGTTTTGGAGAAAAGCAAAGTCTTTTCGTTAGGCAAGTGCATAAAATGTCATGTATACAAACAGAAATATCATGTGTGTTTGCCGCAGTTCCTCTAGCTTTCTCGCTAGAAAATACGAATGTGTAGAGCTGGTGTCTCCATGTGGAACCACTGAGTGTTTCCCAGTACAAAATTAAATGTTCCCTGATAAAAAAAAATTTGAAAACAATAATGACCATTGATAATATCCAGAAAACACAAACACAGAGGCTGTGGTAATCGGGGATTGAGTTAGCCAAAATAAAACCGGATATTTCCGGTTTCATGCAGTGTTATCTGGACAAAGTGGTGCGGAATTTGTATGCAATAGACCAAGCAAATCATAGTAAAAATGGTTTTGCAGAAAAGCAAAGTCCTTTCTTTAGGCAAGCGCATAAAATGTCATGTATACAAACAGAAATATCATGTTTGTTTGCCGCAGTTCCTCTAGTTTCTCGCTTAGAAAATACGAATGTGTAGAGCTGGTGTTTCCATGTGGAATCAAATAGAGTTGCTCAGTACAAAATTGAATGTTGCCTGATAAAAAACATTCAAAACAATAAAGTCCTTTGATAATATCCAGAAAACCCAAACACAGGGGCTGTGGCAATATCTGGGATTGAGTTAGCCAAAACAAAACCGGATATTTCCGGTTTCATCCAGTCATATCCGGACAAAGTGGTGTGGAATTCCTATGCAATGGACCGAGAAAATCATAGTAAAAATGGTTTTGTAGAAAAGCAAATTCCTTTCTTTAGGCAAGTGCATAAAATGTCATGTATACAAATAGAAATATCATGTTTGCTTGCCGCAGTTCCTCTAGTTTTCTCCCTAGAATACACGAATAGGAAGAACTGGTTTCTGCATGTGGAACCAGTGATTGTTTCCCTGTACAAAATTAAGTGCTCCCTGATTAAAAAAAAAACGTTCAAAAAATAATGACCATTGATAATATCCAGAAAACACAAACACAGAGGCTGTGGCAATCTGGGATTGAGTTAGCCAAAACAAAACCGGATATTTCTGGTTTCATGCAGTCATATCTGGACAAAGTGGTGTGGAATTTGTATGCAATAGACTAAGCAAATCATAGTAAAAATGGTTTTGGAGAAAAGCAAAGTCCTATCTTTAGGCAAGTGCATAAAATATCATGTATACCAACAGAAATATCATGTTTGTTTGCCGCAGTTCCTCTAGTTTTCTCCCTAGAATACACGAATAGGAAGAACTGGTTTCTGCATGTGGAACCAGTGATGGTTTCCCTGTACAAAATTAAATGCTCCCTGATTAAAAAAAGAAACTCTCAAAACAATAATGACCATTGATAATATCCACAAAGCACAAACACAAGGGCTGTGTCAATATCTGGGATTGAGTTAGCCAAAACAAAACCTGATATTTCCGGTTTCATGCAGTCATATCCGGACAAAGTGGTGTGGAATTTGTATGCAATGGACCACGCAAATCATAGTAAAAATGGTTTTGGAGAAAAGCAAAGTTTTTTCGTTAGATAAGTGCATAAAATGTCATGTATACAAACAGAAATATCATATTTGTTTGCCGAAGTTCCTCTAGCTTTCTCCTAGAAAGTATGAATTTGTAGAGATTGTGTATACATCTGGAACCAATTAGAGTTTCCCAGTACAAAATTAAATGTTCCCTTATAACAAAAAAAATTTCAAAACAATAAAGTCATTCGATAATATCCAGAAAACACAAACACAGGGGCTCTGGCAATATCTGGTATTGAGTTAGCCCAAAACAAATCCGGATATTTCCGGTTTCATGCAGTCATATCCGGACAAAGTGGTGTGGAATTCGTATGAAATAGACCAAAAAATCATAATAAAAATGGTTTTGGAGAAAAGCAAACTCCGTTCTTTAGGCAAGTGCATAAAATGTCATGTATTCAAACAGAAATATCATGTTTGTTTGCCGCAGTTCCTCTAGTTTTCTCCCTAGAATACACGAATAGGAAGAACTGGTTTCTGCATGTGGAACCAGTGATTGTTTCCCAGTACAAAATTAAATGCTCCCTGATTAAAAAAAAACGTTCAAAACAATAATGGCAATTGATAATATCCAGAAAACAAAAACACTCGGCTGTGCCAATATCTGGGATTGAGTTAGCCAAAACAAAACCGGATATTTCCGGTTTCATGCAGTCATATCCGGAAAAAGTGGTGTGGAATTCCTATGCAATGGACCGAGAAAATCATGGTAAAAATGGTTTTGGAGAAAAGCAAATTCATTTCGTTAGACAAGTGCATAAAATGTCATGTAAACAAACAGAAATATCATGTTTGTTTGCAGCCATTCCTCTAGCATTCTCCGTAGAAAATACAAATGTTTAGAGCTGGTTTCTCCATGTGCAACCACTGAGTGTTTCCCAGTACAAAAAGAAATGTTCCCTGATAAAAAAAAGGTTCAAAACAATAAAGTCCTTCGATAATATCCAGAAAACACAAACACATAGGCTGTGGCAATATCTGGGATTGAGTTAGCCAAAACAAAACCAGATATTTCCGGTTTAATCCAGTCATAACCGGAGAAAGTGGTGTGGAATTCGTATGCAATGGACCTAGAAAATCACAGTAAAAATGGTTATGGAGAAAAGAAAAGTCTTTTCGTTAGGCAAGTGCATAAAATGTCATGTATACAAACAGAAATATCATGTTTGTTTGCCACAGTTCCTCTAGCTTTCTCCTAGAAAATACGAATGTGTAGAGCTGGTGTCTCCATGTGGAACCAATTAGAGTTTCCCAGTACAAAATTATATGTTCCCTGATAAGAAAAAAAATTCAAAACAAAAAATTCCTTCGATAATATCCAGAAAAAACAAATTCAGGTGCTGTGGCAATATCTCAGATTGAGTTAGCCAAAACAAAACCGGATATTTCCGCTTTCATCCAGTCATATTCGGACAACGTGGTGTGGAATTCGTATGCAATAGACCAAGCAAATGATAGTAAAAATGGTTTTGGAGAAAAGCAAAGTCTTTTCGTTAGGCAAGTGCATAAAATGTCATGTATACAAACAGAAATATCATGTTTGTTTGTCGCAGTTTCTCTAGCTTTCTCGCTAGAAAATACGAATGTGTTGAGCTGGTGTCTCCATGTGGAACCTCTGAATGTTTCCCAGTACAAAATTAAATGTTCCCTGATAAAAACACATTCAAAGCAATAAAGTCCTTCGATAATATCCAGAAAACACAAACAAAGAGGTTGTGGCAATATCTGGGATTCAGTTAGCCAAAACACAAGCGGATATTTCCCTTTTGATGCAGTCATATCCGGAAAAAATGGTCTGGAATTCCTATGCAATGGACCGAGAAAATCACAGTAAAAATGGTTATGGAGAAAAGAAAAGTCTTTTCGTTAGGCAAGTGCATAAAATGGCATGTATACAAACAAATTTATATGTTTGTATGCCGCAGTTCCTCTAGCTTTCTCGCTAGAAAATAGGAATGTGTAGAGCTGCTTTCTGCATTTGGAACCAGTGAGTGTTTCCCAGTACAAAATTAAATTTTCCCTGATAAAAAAATTTCAAAACAATAAAGTCCATTGATAATATCCAGAAAACACAAACACAGGGGCTGTGGCAATATCTGGGATTGAGTTAGCCAAAACACAAGAGGATATTTCCCCTGTCATCCAGTCATATCTGGACAAAGTAGTGTGGAATTCGTATGCAATGGACTGAGTGAATTACAGTGAAAGTGGTTTTGGAGAAAAGCAAAGTCTTTTCTTTAGGCAGGTGCATAATGTGCCATCTATACAAACAGAAATATCATGTTTGTTTGCCGCAGTTCCTCTAGCTATCTAGTAGAAAATACGAATGTGTAGAGCTTGTGTCTCCATCCGGAACCATTTAGAGTTTCTCAGTACAAAATTAAATGTTCCCTAATAAAAACACATTCAAAGCAATAAAGTCCTTCGATAATATCCAGAAAACACAAACACAGAGGCTGTAGCAATATCTAGGATTCAGTTAGCCAAAACACAACCGGATATTTCTGGTTTCATCCAGTCATATCCGGACAAACTGGCGTGGAATTCGTATGCAATGTATCGAGAAAATCACAGTAAAAATGGTTTTCTAGAAAAGCAAATCCTTTCTTGAGGCAAGTGCATAAAATGTCATGTATACAAACAGAAATATCATGTTTGTTTGCCGCAGTTCCTCTAGTTTTCTCCCTAGAATACACGAATAGGAAGAACTGGTTTCTGCATATGGAACCAGTGATAGTTTCCCAATACAAAATTAAATGTTCCCTGATTAAAAAAAAACGTTCAAAATAATAATGACCATTGATAATATCCAGAAAACACAAACACTGGGGCTGTGGCAATATCTGGGATTGAGTTAGCCAAAACAAAACCAGATATTTCCGGTTTCATCCAGTCATATCCGGACAAAGTGGTGTGGGATTTGTATGCAATAGAGCAAGCAAATCATAGTAAAAATGGTTTTGGAGAAAAGCAAACTCCTTTCTTTAGGCAAGTGCATAAAATGTCATGTATACAAACAGAAATATCATGTTTGTTTGCCACAGTTCCTCTAGCTTTCTCCTAGAAAATACGAATGTGTAGAGCTGGTGTCTCCATGTGGAACCAATTAGAGTTTCCCAGTACAAAATTATATGTTCCCTGATAAGAAAAAAAATTCAAAACAAAAAATTCCTTCGATAATATCCAGAAAAAACAAATTCAGGTGCTGTGGCAATATCTCGGATTGAGTTAGCCAAAACCAAACCGGATATTTCCGCTTTCATCCAGTCATATCCGGACAACGTGGTGTGGAATTCGTATGCAATAGACCAAGCAAATGATAGTAAAAATGGTTTTGGAGAAAAGCAAAGTCTTTTCGTTAGACAAGTGCATATAATGTCATGTATACAAACAGAAATATCATGTTTGTTTGTCGCAGTTTCTCTAGCTTTCTCGCTAGAAAATACGAATGTGTTGAGCTGGTGTCTCCATGTGGAACCTCTGAATGTTTCCCAGTACAAAATTAAATGTTCCCTGATAAAAACACATTCAAAGCAATAAAGTCCTTCGATAATATCCAGAAAACACAAACAAAGAGGTTGTGGCAATATCTGGGATTCAGTTAGCCAAAACACAAGCGGATATTTCCCTTTTGATGCAGTCATATCCGGAAAAAATGGTCTGGAATTCCTATGCAATGGACCGAGAAAATCACAGTAAAAATGGTTATGGAGAAAAGAAAAGTCTTTTCGTTAGGCAAGTGCATAAAATGGCATGTATACAAACAAATTTATATGTTTGTATGCCGCAGTTCCTCTAGCTTTCTCGCTAGAAAATAGGAATGTGTAGAGCTGCTTTCTGCATTTGGAACCAGTGAGTGTTTCCCAGTACAAAATTAAATTTTCCCTGATAAAAAAATTTCAAAACAATAAAGTCCATTGATAATATCCAGAAAACACAAACACAGGGGCTGTGGCAATATCTGGGATTGAGTTAGCCAAAACACAAGAGGATATTTCCCCTGTCATCCAGTCATATCTGGACAAAGTAGTGTGGAATTCGTATGCAATGGACTGAGTGAATTACAGTGAAAGTGGTTTTGGAGAAAAGCAAAGTCTTTTCTTTAGGCAGGTGCATAATGTGCCATCTATACAAACAGAAATATCATGTTTGTTTGCCGCAGTTCCTCTAGCTATCTAGTAGAAAATACGAATGTGTAGAGCTTGTGTCTCCATCCGGAACCATTTAGAGTTTCTCAGTACAAAATTAAATGTTCCCTAATAAAAACACATTCAAAGCAATAAAGTCCTTCGATAATATCCAGAAAACACAAACACAGAGGCTGTAGCAATATCTAGGATTCAGTTAGCCAAAACACAACCGGATATTTCTGGTTTCATCCAGTCATATCCGGACAAACTGGCGTGGAATTCGTATGCAATGTATCGAGAAAATCACAGTAAAAATGGTTTTCTAGAAAAGCAAATCCTTTCTTGAGGCAAGTGCATAAAATGTCATGTATACAAACAGAAATATCATGTTTGTTTGCCGCAGTTCCTCTAGTTTTCTCCCTAGAATACACGAATAGGAAGAACTGGTTTCTGCATATGGAACCAGTGATAGTTTCCCAATACAAAATTAAATGTTCCCTGATTAAAAAAAAACGTTCAAAATAATAATGACCATTGATAATATCCAGAAAACACAAACACTGGGGCTGTGGCAATATCTGGGATTGAGTTAGCCAAAACAAAACCAGATATTTCCGGTTTCATCCAGTCATATCCGGACAAAGTGGTGTGGGATTTGTATGCAATAGAGCAAGCAAATCATAGTAAAAATGGTTTTGGAGAAAAGCAAACTCCTTTCTTTAGGCAAGTGCATAAAATGTCATGTATACAAACAGAAATATCATGTTTGTTTGCCACAGTTCCTCTAGCTTTCTCCTAGAAAATACGAATGTGTAGAGCTGGTGTCTCCATGTGGAACCAATTAGAGTTTCCCAGTACAAAATTATATGTTCCCTGATAAGAAAAAAAATTCAAAACAAAAAATTCCTTCGATAATATCCAGAAAAAACAAATTCAGGTGCTGTGGCAATATCTCGGATTGAGTTAGCCAAAACCAAACCGGATATTTCCGCTTTCATCCAGTCATATCCGGACAACGTGGTGTGGAATTCGTATGCAATAGACCAAGCAAATGATAGTAAAAATGGTTTTGGAGAAAAGCAAAGTCTTTTCGTTAGACAAGTGCATATAATGTCATGTATACAAACAGAAATATCATGTTTGTTTGTCGCAGTTTCTCTAGCTTTCTCGCTAGAAAATACGAATGTGTTGAGCTGGTGTCTCCATGTGGAACCTCTGAATGTTTCCCAGTACAAAATTAAATGTTCCCTGATAAAAACAATTTCAAAACAATAAAGTCCATTGATAATATCCAGAAAACAAAAACACAGGGGCTGTGGCAATGCTCAATCGTACTTGCCGGAAATGGTGGAGTTAGAAATGTGCCAGGGGATTCCAACACAATCCCACCAAGATGGCATGTACCAATGCCATCGCACTAGTCCAAGTGATCTATTTCAGCTCACAATTGATAGCTCTGAAAGGTCTAAGAGTCAAAGAGATCACACAAACAAGACAAGTATCTGCTAATACTAACTGATAGAATCAAAAAGGGAGAGAAATATCCAACATGGGAAGTGGGATACACAGCAGACTCATAGAATGGCAGATGTCCTAACCAACACTCTGGCCTCAGAATCAGCCCTCAAGGCATTCGGATCTGGCTGAAGAGCCCATGTGAGTATAGCAGTCATGGAAAGCCAAGATATCATGGAAAAGGAAAAGACCTAAATAAATGATCTCTGTGAGTGAGATCCCAGTGGAAAGTACGGGGCCATCAAAGAAGGAGGTACCCTTCTCTGAATGGAGGAGAGAACTTCCACTTTGACTATGACCCTATCGGAATAAGATCAAAGTCAGCGAACTCTAAAGGCTTCCATAGCCCTGGCAACTCATGACTAGAGCCTAGGGAGATTACTGACGCCATGAAGAGGAGTGTCAAATTGTTAAATCAGCAACAGGAGTCACTGTGTACTTACACCCCATGTGGGATCTGTCCCTAATGTGTCGTCTAAAGCGAAGTGATGCTACAACTAGTACTGAAACAGAATTTTTATACTTTGTGTTTCTGTGTGGGCACAAACTGATAAAATCATTTTAAGGTCCACAACAATCCATGTCCAAAGACCTTCTTCTGAGCCACTGCCAAGTCAAATGGTGGCCACGGTGACCAGCTCTAGGAAATAAGAATGGGGCCAGCAGCATCACTTTATCCTCAGCTTGACGTATTCCATGGAGTGTACCAGGAAAGCCACAGGGTGTCAGGTCCCTGGGGAATGTTAGCTACCAGGACAATGTCCTCCTCGGCATGGAAAAATAGGACACACAGAGGCCAAGGACTGAAAGTCTGATTTCCATAGCAACATAGGCACTGTCCCTTCTTGCTGGGGATGGAGCATGTTGAAGACCTATTCTGAGCATATATTCTCAAATAACAAGGCTTCTAAACATACTAAATTATCCTAAATAAATGGACTATGTGATTCAAGTAAGGCCATCTCAAAACTGTATAACAGTTCCTTCTAAAGCTAAGCTCTATCAGATAGCTTTTTGTTTTCCTTATGATCCCGGAGAACACCTTCGCTAATAATGGAAAGATGTTTTATCCCTGGATATATTGCCACCCCAAGTCATAGCTCATCCTGAGTCTTCCTTAATCATGTTGAGATTTCTATAAGGGTCACCTGTTGAAGTTGCTTTTTAATTCTTTGGAGAAAGCAGGCTGGGCTCAGCTATGGGCTTATGTCTGCATTACAAATGTTAAAGGGATTTATTTGCAAATAAAATATTTCCCACACGTATTTGCCTGACTAAATCATAAGGCATAAAAAACAGCCTGAATTGACAAAAATGATCATTATTGGCAAAGGGAAATCATTCCAAATATATTCATACTTACCCATATCTGCTTTTTGAACTTTGATCCAAAAAACCTTCTTGAATTAAGTGTTTTGCTTTTAGTACACTTATCTCAGAAATATGAAATGAAATAGTGAAGTAAACAGTACTATTTTTAAATAATGCAATTTATATCTAGTATGATCACATGTGGTATTCTTACTTATTATGTGGAATTGCAAGTTGAAATATTTCATATCCTATATTATAAACACTAACCTATGGTTTTCTCCTACGTTTTCAAAAGTCACTATAATATTTTCATATTGTCATTAGCATTGATTATGCTACCATATTAGTGTTCTGCTTTATATATTTAATTAAATGTTTTCTATTTTGTATCTTGCCCTGAGGCATTTTAAACATGCAGGGGACAATTTTACAAATGGGAAAATGAGGAAACAAACCAACACATAAAATGCCTGGTATGTTCCCTACTGAATATAACATTTAAAAATTGGAATTGGGTGATCACTGACATCATAAATAAGAGTGTCAATTGTTAAATCAACAACAGGAGTCACTGTGCACTTGCTCTCCATGTAGGACCTCTGTCCTTAATGAGTTGTACTATGAGAATTAACGGTAAAACTAGTCTTCAAACAGCACTTTATACTTTGTGTGTCTGTGTGGGTGCAAACTGTTGAAATCTTTACTTAGTATAGAGTTGATCTTCTGTATATAAAGATAATTAAAAAAAGAATCTTAATGAAGAATGGAATGGGAGAGGGTGTAGGAGGTGGGATGGGAGTGCGGGTGGGAGGGCAGGTATGGAGGAAGAACTGCTATATTACAAAAGCTGTACCTATGAAATTTATTAAATAAAAGCTTTCTAAAAAAAGAAAAAAAATATCTGGGATTGAGTTAGCCAAAACAAAACCGGATATTTCGGTTTCATCCAGTCATACCCGGACAAAGTGGTGTGCAATTCGTATGCAATAGATCAAGTAAATCATAGTGAAAATGGTTTTGGAGAAAAGCAAAGTCTTTTCGTTAAACAAGTGCATAAAATGTCATGTATACAAACAGAAATATCATGTTTGTTTGCCTCAGCTCCTCAATTTTCTCGCTAGAAAATCCGAATCTGTAGAGCAGGTTTCTCCATGTGGAACCAGTGAGTGTTTCCCAGTACAAAATTAAATGTTCCCTGATAAAAAAAAAAAAAAAACTTTCAAAACAATAATGTCCATTGATAATATCCAGAAAACACAAACAGAGGGGCTGTGGCAATATCTGGGATTGAGTTAGCCAAAACAAAACCGGATATTTCCGGTTTCATCCAGTCATAACCGGAGAAAGTGGTGTGGAATTCGTATGCAATAGACCGAGAAAATCACAGTAAAAATGTTTTTGGAGAAAAGCAAAGTCTTTTCGTTAGGCAAGTGCATAAAATGCCACCTATACAAACAGAAATATCATGTTTGTTTGCCGCAGTTCCTCTAGCTTTCTAGTAGAAAATACGAATGTGTAGCGCTGGTGTCTCCTTGTGGAACCAATTAGAGTTTCCCAGTACAAAATTAAATGTTCCCTGATCAAAAACATTCAAAACAATAAAGTCCGTTGATAATATGCAGAAAACACAAACACAGAGGCTGTAGCAATATCTTGGATTGAGTTAGCCAAAACAAAACCGGATATTTCCGGTTTCATCCAGTCATATCAGGAAAAAATGGTGTGGAATAGGTATGCAATGGACCGAGAAAATCACAGTAAAAATGGTTTTGGAGAAAAGCAAAGTCTTTTCGTTAGGCAAGTGCATAAAATTTCAGGTAAACAAACAGAAATATCATGTTTGTTTGCTGCAGTTCCTCTAGTTTTCTCCTAGAAAATACGAATGTGTAGAGCTGGTGTCTCCATGTGGAACCAATTAGAGTTTCCCAGTACAAAATGAAATGTTCCCTGATAAAAAAAATAAAAAACTTTCAAAAGAATAAATTCCTTTGATAATATCCAGGAAACACAAATACAGGTGCTGTGGCAATACCTAGGATTCAGTTAGCCAAAAAAAGAAAACGGGATATTTTCAGTTTCATCCAGTCAAATCCGTAAAAATTGGTGTGCAATTCGTATGCAATGGACAGACAAAATCACAATATAATGGTTTTGGAGAAAAGCAAATTCTTTCGTTATGCAAGTGCATAAAATGTCATGTATAGAAACAGAAATATCATGTTTGTTTGCCTCAGCTCCTCAATTTTCTCGCTAGAAAATCCGAATCTGTAGAGCAGCTTTCTCCATGTGGAACCAGTGAGTGTTTCCCAGTACAAAATTAAATGTTCCCTGATTAAAAAAAAAAAAAAACTTTCAAAACAATAATGTCCATTGATAATATCCTGAAAACACAAACACAGGGGCTGTGGCAATATCTGGGATTGAGTTAGCCAAAACAAAACCAGATATTTCCGGTATCATCCAGTCATATCCGAACAAAGTGCTGTGGAATTCGTATGCAATGGACAGACAAAATCACAGTAAAAACGGTTTTGGAGAAAAGCAAAGTCCTTTCGTTAGGCAAGTGCATAAAATGTCAAGTATACAAACAGAAATATCATGTTTGTTTGCCGCAGTTCCTCTAGCTTTCTCCTAGAAAATACGAATGTGTATAGCTGGTGTCTCCAAGTGGAACCAATTAGCCCTTAGCAGTACAAAAGCAAATGTTCCCCGATTAAAAAAAAATTAAAAACAATGATGTCCTTTGATAATATCCAGAACACACAAACAAGGGGCTGTGGCAATATCTGGAATTGAGTTAGCCAAAACTAAACCGCATATCCGGTATCATCCTGTCATATCTGGAACAAGTGGTGTGGTATTCATATGCAATGGACTGAGAAAATCACAGTAAAAATGGTTTTGGAGAAAACCAAAGTCTTTTTGTTAGGAAGGTGCATAAAATATGATTTACTTGATCTATAACATACGAATGTGTAGAGCTGGTGTCTCCATGTGGAACCAGTTAGAGTTTCCCGGTGCAAAATGAAATGTACACTGATAAAAAAAAAACAACAACTTTCAAAACAATAAAGTCCTTGGAAAATATTCCGAAAACACAAACACAGCGGCTTTTGAAATATCTGGGATTGAGTTAGCCAAAACAAAACCGGATATTTCGGGTTTCATTCACTCATATCCGGACAAAGTCGTGTGGAATTCGTAAGCAATGAACTGAGAAAATTGCAGTGAAAATGGTTTTGGAGAAAAGCAAACTCTTTTCTTTACGCAAGTGCATAACATGCCATCTATACAAACAGAAATATAATGTTTGTTTGCCGGAGTTCCTTTACATTTCTCCCTAGAAAATACGAATGTGTAGAGCTGGTATCTCCATGTGGAACCAATTAGAGTTCCAGTATGAAATTAAATGTTTCCTGATAAAAAAACGTTCAAAACAATAAATTCCTTCGATAATATCCAGAAAACAACAACACAGATGCCGTAGGAATATCTGGGATTGAGTTAGCCAAAACACAAGAGGATATTTCCCACTTCATCCTGTCATATCCGGACAAAGTCGTGTGGAATTTGTATGCAATTGACAGAGTAAAATTACAGTTAAAATGGTTTTGGATTAAAGCAAAGTCTTTTCGTTAGGTAAGTGCGTAAAATATCATGTATACAAACAGAAATATCATGTTTGTTTGCCGCAGTTCGTTTAGTTTTCTCCTAGAATATAGGAATGTGTAGAACTGGTTTTTCCATGTGGAGACCAGTATTTCCCAATAGAAAATTAAATGTTCCCTGATGAAAAAAAAAATTTCAAAACAATAAAGTACTTCGATAATATTCAGAAAACACAAACACAGTTACTGTCCCAATATCTGGGATTCAGTTAGCCAAAACAAAACGGGACATTTCCGGGTTCATCCAGTCATATCCGGAAAAAGGGGTGTGGAATTCCTATGCAATGGACCAAGAAAATCACAGTAAAAATGGTTTTGGAGAAAATCAAAGTCCTTTCATTAGGCAATTGCATAAAATGCCATCTATATAAACAGAAATGTCATGTTTGTTTGCCGCTGTTCCTCTAGCTTTCTGCTAGAAAATACGAATCTGTAGAACTGGTGTCTCCATGTGGAAACAATTAGAGTTTCCCAGTACAAAATTAAATGTTCCCTGATAAAAAAAACTTTCAAAACAAAAAGTCCTTCGATAATATCCAGAAAACACAAACACAGAGGCTCTCGCAATATCTAGGATTCAGTTAGCCAAAACAGAAGCGGATATTTCCCCTTTCATCCAGTCATATCTGGACAAAGTGGTGTGGAATTCATATGCAATGGACTGAGAAAATCACAGTAAAAATGAGTTTGGAGAAAAGCAAAATCTTTGCATTAGGCAAGTGCATAAAATGCCATCTATACAAACAGACATATCATGTTTGCTTGCCGCATTTCCTCTAGTTTTCTCGCTAGAATATTCGAATATGTAGAGCTGGTTTCTCCATGTGGAACCACTGAGTGTTTCCCAGTAAAAAATTAAATGTTCCCTGATAAAAAAAAAAACTTTCAAAACAATAATGTCCATTGATAATATCCAGAAAACACAAGCACAGGGGCTGTAGCAATATCTGGGATTGAGTTACCCAAAACAAACTGGATATTTCCGGTTTCATCCAGTCATATGCTGACAAGGTGGTGTGGAATTCGTACGCAATGGACTGAGAAAATCACAGTAAAATGGTTTTGGAGAAAAGCAAAGTCTTTTCGTAAGGCAAGTGCATAAAGTGTCATGTATAAAAACAGAAATATCATGTTTGTTTGCCGCAGTTCCTCTAGCAATCTTGCTAGAAAATACGAATATGTAGAGCTGGTGTCTCCATGTGGAACCACTGAGTGTTTCCCAGTACAAAATTAAATGTTTCCTGATAAAAAAACTTTCAAAACAATAATGTCCATTGATAATATCCATAAAACACAAAGGCAGGGGCTGTGGCATTATCTGGGATTGAGTTAGCCAAAACACAACCGGATATTTCCGGTTTCATCCACTCATATCCGGACAAAGTGGTGTGGAATTTGTATGCAATAGACCGAGAGAATCCCAGAAAAAATGGTTTTGGAGAGAAGTATAGTCTTTTCATTAGGCAAGTGCAAAAAATGCCATCTATACAAACATAAATATCATGTTTGTTTGCCACAGTTCCTCTAGCTTTCTATCTAGAAATACGAATGTGTAGAGCTGGTGTCTCCATGTGGAACCAATTAGAGTTTCCCAGTACAAAATTAAATGTTCCCTAATGAAAAAAAAAAAAAACTTTCAGAACAATAATGACCATTGATAATATCCTGAAAATACAAACACAGAGGCTGTCGCAATATCTGAGATTGAGTTAGCCAAAACAAAACCGGTTATTTCTGGTTTCATCCAGTCATATCCGTACAAAGTGGTTTGGAATTCGTATGCAACGGACCGACAAAATCTCAGTAAAACTGGTTTTGGAGAAAAGCAAAGTCTTTTCGTTAGGCAAGTGCATAAAATGCCATCTATACAAACAGAAATATCATGATTGTTTGCAGCAGTCTCTCTAGCATTCTCCTAGAAAATACGAATGTGTAGAGCTGGTGTCTCCATGTGGAACCAATTAGAATTTCCCAGTACAAAATTAATTGTTTCATGATAACAAGAAATAAAAATTCAAAACAATAAAGTCCTTCGATAATATCCAGAAAACACAAACACAGGGGCTGTGGCAATATCTGGGATGGAATTAGCCAAAACAAAACTGGATATTTCCGGTTTCATCCAGTCATATCCGGACAAAGTGGTTTGGAATTCGTATGCAATAGACCTGACAAAATCACAGTAAAAATGGCTTTGGTGAAAAGCAAAGTCCTTTTGTTAGGCAAGTGCATAAAATGCCATCTATCCAAACAGAAATGTAATGTTTCTTTGCCACAGTTCCTCTAGCTTTCTCCCTACAAAATACGAAAATGTAGAGCTGGTGTCTCCATGTGGAACCAGTGAGTGTGTCCCAGTACAAAATTAAATGTTCACTGATAAAAAAACATTCAAAAGAATAAAGTCATTCGATAATATCTAGAAAATACAAACACAGAGGCTGTCGCAATATTTGGGATTCAGTTAGCCATACACCAGCGGATATTTCCGTTTTCATTCAGTCATATCCGTACAAAGTGGTGTGGAATTCGTATGCAATGGACCTAGAAAATCACAGTAAAAAATGTTTTGGAGAAAAGCAAACTCTTTTCGTTAGGCAACTGCATAAAATGACATATATATAAAGAAAAATATCATGTTTGTTAGCCATAGTTCCTCTAGCTTTCTCAGTAGAAAATACGAATGTGTAGAGCTGGTGTCTCCATGTGGAACCAATTATAGTTTCCCAGTACAAAATTAAATGTTCCCTGATTAAAAAAAACATTCAAAACAATAAAGTCCTTTGATAATATCCAGACACACAAACACAGAGGCTGTGGCAATATCTGGGATTGAGTTTGCCAAAACAAAACCGGAAATATCCGGACAAAGTGGTGTAGAATTCGTATGCAATGGACCGACAAAATCACAGTAAAAATGGTTTTGGAGAAAAACTAAGTCTTTTCGTTAGGCAAACACATAAAATGCCAATTATACAAACAAAAAAAGCATGATTATTTGCCGCAGGTCCTTTGGATTTCTCTCCAGAAAATACGAAAGTGTAGAGCTGGTGTCTCCATGTGGAACCAGGGAGTGTTTCCACGTACAAAATTAATTGTTCCCTTATAAAAAAACTTTCAAACAATAATATCCATTGATAATATCCAGTAAACACAAACACAGGGGCTGTGGCAATATCTGGGATTGAGTTAGCCAAAAAAACCGGATATTTCCGGATTCATCCAGTCATATCCGCACAAAGTGGTGTGCAATTTGTATGCAATGGATTGAGAAAATTGCAGTAAAAATGGTTTTGGAGAAAATCAAAGTCTTTTCGTTAGGCAAGTGCATAAATGTCATGTATACAAACAGGAATATCATGTTTCTTTTCCAGAGATCCTCTAGCTTTCTCCTAGAAAATACGAATGTGTAGAGCTGGTATCTCCGTTTGGAACCACTGAGTGTTTCCCAGTACAAAATTAATTGTTCCCTGATAAAAAACTTTCAAAACAATAAAGTCCTTCGATAATATCCAGAAAACACAAACACAGTGGCTGTTGTAATATCTGGGCTTGAGTTAGCCAAGAGCAACAAGATATTTTGGTTTGAACTAGTCATATCCGGACAAAGTGGTGTGGAATTTCTATGCAATTTACCGAGAAAATCACAGTAAAAACGGTTTAGAAGAAAAGCAAATTCTTTTCGTTAGGAAAGTGCATAAAATATCAGGTATACAAACAGAAATATGTTTGTTTGCCCCAGTTCCTCTCTCTTTCTCCCTAAAAAATACGAATGTGTAGAGCTGGTGTCTCCATGAGGAACCAATTAGAGTTTCCCAATTCAAAATTAAATGTTCCATGATAAAAAAATAAAAAAAAAAACTTTCAAAACAATAAAGTCCTTTGATCATATCCACAAAACACAAACACAGGGGCTGTTGCAATATCTGGGATTGAGTTAGCCAAAACACAACCGGATATTTCTGGATTCATCCCGTCATATCCGGACAAAGTGGTGTGCAATTCGTATGCAATGGACAGACAAAATTACAGTAAAAATGGTTTTGGAGAAAAGCAAAGTGTTTTCATTAGGCAAGTGCATAAATTGTCATGTGTACAAACAGAAATATCATGTTTGTTTGCCACAGTTCCTCTAGCTTTCACGCTAGAAAATACGAAAGTGTAGAGCTGGTGTCTCCATGTGGAACCAGTGAGTGTGTCCCAGTACAAAATTAAATGTTCCCTGATTAAAAAAACCTTAGAAAACAATAATGTCCATTGATAATTTCCAGAAAACACAAACACAGGGGCTGTGGCAATTTGGGATAGTGTTAGCCAAAACAAAACCGGATATTTCTGGTTTCATCCAGTCATATCCGGAAACAGTGGTGTGGAATTCGTATGCAATGGACTGAGGAAATTGCAGTGAAAATGATTTTGGAGGAAAGCAAAGTGTTTTCGTTAGTCAAGTGCATAAATGTCATGTATACAAACAGAAATATCATGTTCGTTTACCGCAGTTCCTCTAGCTTTCTCCTAGAAATTACGAATGTGTAGAGTTGGTGTCTGCATGTGGAACCAGTGAGTGTATCCACGTACAAAATTAAATGTTCCCAGATAAAAAAAATTCAAAAAAAATAATGTCCATTGATAATATCCAGAAAACACAAACACAAGGACTGTGGCAATATGTGCGACTGACATAGACAAAACAAAACCGGATATTTCCAGTTTCATCCAGTTATATAAGCAAAAAGTGTTGTGAAATTCGTACGCAATGGACTCTGAATATTGCAATGAAAATGGTTTTGTAGAAAAGCACAGTCTTTTCGTTAGGGAACTGCATAAAATGTCATGTACACAAACATAAATATCATGTTTGTTTGCCGCAGTTCCTCTAGCTTTCTCCCTAGAAAATACGAATTTGTAGAGCTGGTATCTCCATATGGAACCAATTAGAGTTTCCCAGTACAAAATTAAATGTTCTCTGAAGAAAAAAAAATTTCAACACAATAAAGTCCTTCGATAATATCCAGAAAACACAAACACAGGGACTGTGGCAATATCTCGGATTCAGTTAGCCAAAACACAACCGGATATTTCCGATTCAATCCAGTCATATCCGGAAAAAGCGGTGTGGAATTTGTATGCAATGGACTGAGAATATCTCAGTAAAAATGGTTTTGGAGAAAAGCAAAGTCTTTTCTTTATGCAACTGCATAAAATGTCATGTATACAAACAGTAATATCATGTTTGTTTGCCGCAGTTCCTCTAGCTTTCTCGCTAGAAAATAGGAATGTGTATAGCTGGTGTCTCCATGTGGAACCAATTAGAGTTTCCCAGTACAAAATTAAATGTTCCCTGATAAAAAAATAAAAAAATACTTTAAAAACAATAACGTCCTTTGATCATATCCAGAAAACACAAACACAGGGGCTGTGGCAATATCTGGGATTCAGTTAGCCAAAACACAACCGGATATTTCCGGTTTCATCCAGTCACATCCGGACAAAGTGGTGTGGAATTCTTATGTAATGGACTGAGAAAATTACAGTGAAAAGGTTTTTGGAGAAAAGCAAAGTCTCTTCGTTAGGCAAGTGCAAAAAATGCCATCTATAGAAACAGAAATATCATCCTGGTTTGCTGCAGTTCCTCTAGCTTTCTCCCCAGAAAATACGAATGTGTAGAGCTGGTGTCTCCATGTGGAACCAATTACAGTTTCCCAGTAGAAAATTAAATGGTCCCTGAGAAAAATCTTTCAAAAAATGAAGTCCATTGATGATTTCCAGAAAACACAAACACAGAAGTCGCAATATCTGGGATTCAGTTAGCCAAAACACAACTTCATATTTCTGGTTTCATTCACTCATACCAGGAAGCAGTGGTATGGAATTCGTATGGAATGGACAGACAAAATCACAATAAAAATGGTTTTGGAGAAAAGCAAAGTCTTTTCGTTAGGGAAGTACCTAAAATTTCATGTATATAAGCAGAAATATCATGTTTGTTTGCCGCAGTTCCTCTAGATTTCTCGCTAGAAAATATGAATGTGTAGAGCTGGTGTCTCCATGAGGAACCAGTGAGTGTTTCCCGGTACAAAATTAAATGTTCCCTGATAAAAAAAAAAACTTTCAAAATAATAAATACATCGATAATATCCAGAAAATACGAACACAGGGGCTGCAGCAATACCTGGGATTGAGTTAGACAAAACACAACCGGATATTTCCGGTTTAATCCAGTCATATCCGTACAAAGTGGTGTGGAATTCCTATGCCATGGACTGAGAAAATTACAGTAAAAATGCTTTTGGAGAAAAGCAAAGACTTTTCGTTAGGCAAGTGCATAAAACATCATGTATACAAAAAGAAATATCATATTTGCTTACCGCAGTTCCTCAAGCTTTCTCCCAGAAAATACGAATGTGTAGGGCTGGTGTCTCCATGTGGAACCAATTAGAGTTTCCCAGTACAAAATTAATATTTCCTGATAAAAAAAATCTTTTACAGCAATAAAGTCCTTCGATAATATCCAGAAAACACAAACAGAGGGGCTGTTACAATAACTGGGATTTAGTTAGCCAAAACACAACCGGATATTTCCGGTTTCATTTAGTCACATCCGGACAAAGTGGTGTGGAATTCGTATGTAATGGACTGATATAATTACAGTGAAAAGATTTTTGGAGAAAAGCAAAGTCTCTTCGTTAGGCAAGTGTATAAAATGCCATCTATACATACAGAAATATCATGCTTGTTTGCCACAGTTCCTCTAGGTTTCTCGCTAGAAAATACAAATGTGTAGAGCTGGTGTCACCATGTGGAACAAATTAGAGTTTCCCAGTAGAAAATTAATTGTTCCCTGATTAAAAAAAGCTTTCAAAACAATAATGTCTATTAATAATATCCAGAAATCACAAACACAGGGGCTGTCGCAATATCTGGGATTGAATTAGCCAAAACAGAAGCGGATTTTTCCGGTTTCATCAAGTCATATCCGAACAAAGTGGTGTGGAATTCGTATGTAATGGACTGAGAATATTGCAGTGAAAATGGTTTTGGAGAAAAGCAAGGCTTTTTGTTAGGAAAGTTTATGAAATGCCATCTACACAAATAGAAATATCATGTTTGTTTGCCGTAGTCACTCTAGCTTTCTCCCTAGAAAATACGAATGTGTAGAGCTGGTGTCACCATGTGGAACAAATTAGAGTTTCCCAGTACAAAATTAAATGTTCCCTGATTAAAAAAAAAAAACTTTCAATACAATAAAGTCCTTCAATAATATCCAGAAAACACAAACACAGGGGCTGTGGCAATATCTGGGATTGAGTTAGCCAAAAGAAAACCAGATATTTCCGGTTTCATCCAGTCATATCAGGACAAAGTGGTGTGCAATTCGTATGGAATGGAGAGACAAATTCACAGTAAAAATGGTTTTGGAGAAAAGCAAAGTCTTTTCGTTAGGCAAGTGCATAAAATGCCATCTATAAAAACAGAAATATCATGTTTGTTTGCTGCACATCCTCTCGCTTCCTCGCTAGAAAATACAAATGTGGAGAGCGGGTGTCTCAATGTGGAACCAATTAGAGTTTCCCAGTACAAAATTAAATATTCCCTGATAAAAAACAAACAAAAAAAAAACTTTCAAAACAATAAAGTCAATTGAAAATAACCAGAAAACACAAACACAGAGGCTGTAGCAATATCCTGTATTCAGTTAGCCAAAAACAACAGGATATTACCGGTTTCATCCAGTCAAATCCGGACAAAGTGGTGTGGAATTCGTACGCAATAGACCTAGAAAATCACAGTAAAAATGGTTTGGACAAAAGCAAAGACTTTTCGTTAGGCAAGTGCACAAAAAGTCATGTATACAAACAGAATATCATGTTTGTTTGCCGCAGTTCCTCTAGCTTCTTCCTAGAAAATACGAATATATAGATCCGGTGTCGCAATGTGGAACCAGTTAGAGTTTCACAGTGCAAAATTAAATGTTCCATGATTAAAAAAAAAAAAAACTTTGAAAACTATAAAGTCCTTCGATAATATCCAGAAAACACAGAGGGGTTGTGGCAATATCAGGGATTCAGTTAGCCAAAACATAACCAGATATTTCCGGTTTCATCCAGTCATATCTGGAAAAATGGTGTAGAATTCGTATGCAATGCACAGACAAAATCACAGTGAAAATGGTTTTGGAGAAAAGCAAAGAACTTTCGTTAGAAAAGTGCATAAAATGTCATGTATACAAACAGAAATATCATGTTTGTTTTCCACAGTTCCTCTAGCTTTCTCGCTAGAAATTACGAATGTGTAGAGCTGGTGTCTCCATGTGGAAGAAATTATAGTTTCCCAGCACAAAATTAAATGTTCCCTGATAAAAAAAAATCTTTCAAAACAATAAAGTCCTTCGATAATATCCAGAAAACACAACACAGGATCTGTGGCAATATCAGGGATTGAGTTAACCAAAACAAAATCGGATTTTTCCGGTTTCATCCACTAATATTTGGACCAATTGGTGTGGAATTCAAATGCAATTGACAGACAATATCACAGTAAAAATGGTTTTGGAGAATAGCAAAATCTTTTCGTTACGCAAGTGCATAAAATGTCATGTACACAAACAGAAATATCAGGTTTGTTTGCCGCAGTTACTCTAGATTTCTAATAGACAATACGAATGTGTAGAGCTGGTTTCTCCATGTGGAACCACTAATTGTTTCCCTGTACATTATTAAGTGTTCCCTGACAAAGAAAATTTCAAAACAATAATGTCCATTGATAATATCCAGAAAACACAAACACAGGGATGTGGAAATATCTGGGATTGAGTTAGCCAAAACAAAACCGGATATTTCGGGTTTCATTCACTCATATCCGGACAAAGTCGTGTGGAATTCGTAAGCAATGAACTGAGAAAATTGCAGTGAAAATGGTTTTGGAGAAAAGCAAAGTCTTTTCGTTACGCAAATGCATAAAATGCCATCTATACAAACAGAAATATAATGTTTGTTTGCCAGAGTTCCTTTAGATTTCTCCCTAGAAAATAGGAATGTGTAGAGCTGGTATCTCCATGTGGAACCAATTAGAGTTTCCCAGTATGAAATTAAATGTTCCCTGATAAAAAAACATTCAAAACAATAAAATCATTCGATAATATCCAGAAAACACAAACACAGGGGCTGTTTCAAAATCTGGGATTCAGTTAGCCAAAACACAAGCGGATACTCCCCCTTTCATCCAGTCATATCCGGAAAAAGTGGTGTGAAATTCGTATGCAATGGACTTAAAAATTGCATTGAAAATGGTTTTGGAGACAAGCAAAGTCTTTTCATTAGGCAAGTGCATGAAATGTCATCTATACAAACAGAAATATCATGTGTGTTTGCCGGAGATCCTCTAGCATTCTCCCAGGATAATAAGAATGTGTAGAGCCGATTTCTCCATGTGGAACTAATTAGTGTTTCACAGTACAAGATTGAATGTTCCCTGATTAAAAAAAATTTCAAAACAATAAAGTACTTCGATAATATCCAGAAATCACAAACACAGGTGCTGAGGCAATATCTGGGATTGAGTTAGCAAACACAGAACCGGATATTTCCGGTTTCATCCAGTCATATCCGGACAAAGTGGTGTAGAATTCGTATGCAATGGACTGAGAAAATCACAGTAAAAATGGTTTTGGAGAAAAGCAAAGTCTTTTCTTTAGCCAAGTGCATAAAATATCATGTATACAAACAGAAATATCATGTTTGTTTGCCTCAGTTCCTCTAGCTTTCTCGCTAGAAAATACGAATGTGTATAGCTGGTTTCTCCATGTGGAACCAGTGAGTGTTTTCCAGTACAAAATTAAATGTTCCCTGATAAAAAAACATTCAAAACAATAAATTCCATTGTTAATATCCAGGAAACCCAAACACAGGGGCTGTGTCAATATATGGGATTGAGTTAGCCAAAAAAAAACGTGATTTTTCCGGTTTCATCCAGTCATATCAGGACAAAGTGGTGTGGAATTCGTATGCAAGGACAGACAAAATCACAGTAAAAATGGTTTTGGAGAAAAGCAAAGTGTTTTTGTTAGGCAAGTGCATAAAATGCCATCTATATAAACAGAAATATCATGATTGTTTGCCGTAGTTCCTCTAGCTTTCTCCCTCGAAAATACGAATGTGTAGAGCTGGTGTCTCCATGTTGAACCAATTAGAGTTTCCCAGTGCAAAAACAAATGTTCCCTGAGAGCGGCAAGATGGCTGAATAGGCAGGGAGCACACTATTAGTCCGGTGGGAGAGAAAGTTTAATATAAGTGGAGATACTGAAGGGTCAAGGAAGAGTAGGGGAAGAAACAGCAGCGGAAACTCTTCCGGAACTAGTGATTCACAGTGTACCTGCGTGGAGAGCGTGGGAGCCCAAGTTCAGGACACCAGCAGGAGACTCCACACACCAGCGCTGGAACGCGAGGTGAGCCGAACCTCAATAGCCCGAGATACCAGCGGACAAGCGAAAAGAGGAGGCTAGAGGGAACAAGGCTTGAAAATCCGTGGGGGAAAGTTCACCAGGCTAACTAGAAGAGAGAGAGGAAAAAAAATTTAAAAAGTGACCAATACGGACACAAGTTTCTCTCTCTCCGCTCACCTCTCAAAGGCGAGCAAGACAGAGCAGTCGCCATTTTTGACATACGTCATAAGCAGGGCGACCTCAGGTCTGCACCGGGCCTGAGCCTAGCAGAAACACCAGACTCTGGGGGGAGTGGTGAATTAACAGGAGATTAGGATCTAACTTGGCAACCCAGTGTGAGACTGCAGGAGAATTGGAGCCCACACTGAGGGCAGCAGAGATTCCCTGTGTGGTCCTTGGGAAAGAGCTTCCAATCTCTGGCTCCTGTGGGTATATCATTTGCCTGCTAACTACCTCCAATTACGTTCAGCTGTGCGGAATTACTTCCCTTTTGAATCAAAAAAAGAAAGAGAGATTTACCACACCTAACCTGGGAGTGTCATCTTTGACACACCCCCAACCCTGAGGAATCAAACACAGCTCTCAGTCCACACTCATCTCAAGCCTCTAAGGCTCCACTGAAAGCAGACAGTCCACTTAATATAGAGCCACAGTGTAACAAGAAAAAACACCACAGTGAAGAAACCAAATATCTCCAACATGCCAAACAACAAACGCAAAAACCAAGGTAACAAGAACAAGGAAGACACTATGACGCCCCCAAATGAAAAAGACACCCCAATTCAAGATTATGAAGATGATGAGATCGAAGAAATGCAAGAAGCAGATCTCAAAAATTGATAAGAACATTAAGAAGTTCTCAAAAACAAATTCTTGAACTACAGAAATCCTTAATGGACAAGATAGAAAATCTCTCTCATGAAGTGAAATATTAAGGAGGAATCAAAATGAAATGAAACAACTATTGGAACAAGAAACTCTGATAGTGACGAGAAATCATAATGAAATGAAGAATTCAATAGATCAAATGACAAACACATTAGAGAGCCTTAAAAACAGAATGAGCGAAGCAGAAGAGAGAATATCAGACGTAGAAGACAGAGAACAGGAAAGGAAACAGGCAAACCAAAGAAAAGAAGAAGAAATTAGAAATCTAAAAAATATTGTCGGCAATCTACAAGATACTATTAAAAAACCCAACATTCGGGTTCTAGGAGTTCCTGAAGGCATGGAGAGTAAGAAAGGATTAGAAGGCATTTTCAGTGACATACTAGCAGAAAATTTCCCAGGTTTGGAGAAGGACAGAGGCATCTTAGTACAGGAAGCTTATAGAACCCCTAATAAACATGACCAAAAGAGATCCTCACCACAACATGTTGTAATCAAACTCACCACGGTGAAACACAAAGAAAAGATCCTAAAATGTGCAAGAGAGAAACATCAGATTACTCTTAGAGGATCTCCAATTAGAGTCACAGCAGACTTCTCATCAGAAACCCTACAAGCTAGAAGGGAATGGCGAGACATAGCCCAGGTACTAAGAGAGAAAAACTGCCAGCCCAGAATACTATATCCTGCAAAGCTCTCATTTGTGAATGAAGGTGAAATTAAGACTTTTCATAGCAAACAGAAACTGAAAGAATTTGTGGCCACTCATCCTGCCCTGCAAGAGATGCTTCAATGTGTGTTACACACAGAAACATGGTCACCAATATGAAAGAAGGTAAAGGAAGGAAACCTCACAGCAAAAGATCACAGGAAGCTCATTTTCTCTTTGACATAGAATTAAACTGTGATGCTCTGTTCTAGCAATGTGTTAAAGTAATATATTATGTCCTCTTGATGTCTGTTAAATTCTAATTGTTCAAAAACAGCTGCATTTTTATTAAGAGCTATGGGTTATTTAAATATGTGCTTATTTTCAAAGATTTGAATAATCACCTTGTAACAATGATCAAATTTGGTCTATGTTATGTCATGATTTTAAGAAATCTTATTTCAACCAGATAGTTTGGATTTTGAGCCTTCTTGGCATTCTTGACAGGCATTCAAAAAATCAAAGTTTCAAACAATCTGGTCTCTAAAATTTCCAGTAAATCCTGGACTTTGGTTTTTCCAGTTTGGGCCCAACTGAAATAACTGAAGGACCTATGTCTCTCATCTTATAGAGACACAAACTAATCAGTCTATTTGGATTATATTAGAATGACTGTCAAGATGTGATGTGGTACCAGACTTTAAGTTTCTATAATGGAAAATGCTATTAATACAAATGTTTGAGAATTAAAAAGTCTAATGATCTTGTGTTACTAGACATGATAGTTATCTTAATGAGAAAGCCCCAGAGGCCTAAAGGGTTAAATACTTGTAAAATCCTACAGGTTCTTTCAAAAATACTGTGAAGTAAGCAAGTGCCTCTTGTTGGTTGATGAGTTTATAATTTTAAACATGGCGACTTAAAGTCTTTTGTCATCCACAGATATATATGATATGCTGCTCATAAAACTAAAACGTTGTTGGTTCTGTGTTTAGCTGTCCTCCTATAGGTTCCTATGGACTTTTTCCAGCCACTTTTATTGTATTCAGTACTTTGGGATGGCTCTGTAAACAGATGAAGCCAATAATGTATTACCAGTACCAACTGAGAGAAAGTATGGTGAACTGAGGTGACTAAAAACAAAACGCAATTCAAATCAATTGGCAATCTACAAAAAGAGTTAAAGATTTTAAAAGCTATTATTAAAATTGCTATATTGGTCTATTATGCTATGTTATATGTGTGTACATATTGTATGTCCACATGGGGAAATTTTATTAAGAGTTTTATTTTAAATGGCTTATAGATAAGATTGTCCATAAATTTAAGCTGCTAAAATCAATCAAAGATACATTTTAATTTGAGTGACCTGAATCTGTGTATCATATGTTTTAAACGTGTTGGTAGAAAGAAACTAAAAACATTTTAGATGGTTGTGCTTAAATTTACTGGCTAAACAAACTACACCATGTTAGATATTTGAGGTGTTTTCAAATACATGATTCTTAAAATTTATAGAAGGCATTGGACCTTCCGGTAAATGTTTTCTTAAGTTGTTATCTAGTGCTTGAAACGGTTTGCTAAGTATTCATGTGATATTGCTATTGTCAGCAAGCGATCTAGGACTTGCTCCCTCATTTCTCTATTCTAAGCCCAACTTGTTCTTTCATTTTTCTATTCTCTTCAAGGTAGGAAACTAATTCTATTATAAAGAAATCTGTAGGATGCACAATTTAATCTTTAGACCTTATAAAAGAGATGGCTAACATTTTTTCTGTAATAGCATAGCCAAAATAAGAACTTAAATAATAATCTCATAGCTAGATTCACTTTGCCATCAGTGAAGTATACAGTAAGTAGAAAAAACCTCCCTTTCAGACCAAAGGGAAAGAAAGTTTTAAAGTGAGAATATAATTTTCCTCATGGGCATTGTCTCCCTTAGAAAAACTACTACAGAACATGCCTGTGACTATAGACTTGTAGTTCAGGCCACCGAAGATTAGAGATGAGATACGGGCACTCCCTTGACTTGCATCCTCTGGTCTGCTTTAACACAAACGAGGAGGAAAAGAAAGCTAGGCATCAGAAGCAATGGGTGGCAGGCCTATTAATGGCTGATCTGTACAGTGATCTGCCCTCCTGCAGACCCAACAGGCCAGTCCACTGCAGTGGCTTTCAATGTGGTAAGCCTGGGCTTCAGCAGAAGTCAGGTTGTGAGGAGCCCTGGCAGCTCTGCCAAGAGTTGGATCACTGGAAATGGACCTGCCCTGGAGTTGAAGGATGACCAGGTCAGAGTCACAGATCTTATTGGCTCTAAGCTGAAAAGCCCTTCACTCAGCCCAACTTCCAAAGTGACCACTGCAGCTGAGGAGATGGTCAAGTAGGGTCAGCAACATTGCAGGCAGAACTGTACATTTCTTGTTAGAGATGCCACCTGCCTTTACCTGGCCAGCTCTCCTCCCAGGTCAGCCAAGGAATGAAAGTCAACAGAGTGCCTTCCCCTAGGAGGTTCACACCTCCCTTAGGATATACCCCATGTGAAGAGATAGATATGACTGGGCCTCTTAACTTACAAGGCCTAAAGCCCACCAGATTATTATCAAGCCCCTTCTATCAGGTTCTATTTGCCTCTCAATCAGAAAACCTAATTGTAGCTTAGACAGCACCTTTCTTAGCTCCTCTAATAATGACTCTGTCCTTTGTTCTAGGCCCTGTCTAGTGCACTTGGGCCTCATTCCTTCGTAATCATAACCTCTACTCTACCACCAATGGCTCTACTCCCAACCTGTGTGTACTGATGGTCCTCTTCCCCACTTAATGCTGTATAATTTTTCAAACCTGGTAAATGCCACTCTTAGGATCCTTGGTTACTATCCTCACTCTGTCTTTTATGACCTTGTCTAAATATGATCAGATTCGGCAAACTTGGAAGGCTTCTATAGCCTTGGCAACTCATGACGATAGCCTAGGGTGGTTACTGGCGCCATAAACTAGAGTGTCAATTTGTTGGGTCAACAACAGGAGCCACTGTGCACTTGCTCCTCATGTGGCATCTCTGTCCTTAATGTGCTGTACATTGTGATTTAATGCTATAACTAGTACTCAAACAGTATGTTTCACTTTGTGTATCTATGTGGGTGCAAACTGTTGAAATCTTTATACTAAATTGATCTTCTGTATATAAAGAGAATTGAAAATGAATCTTGATGCAAATGTAAGAGGAGAGGAATGGGAGAGGGGAGGGTTGCGGGTGGGAGGGAAGTTATGGAAGGTGGCAGCCACTGTAATCCATAACCTGTACACTGGAAATTTATATTCATTAAATAAAAGTTAAAAAAATAAATAAATAAAAATAAATGTTCCCTAATAAAAAAAAAACTTTAAAACAGTAAAGTCCTTAGATAATAACCAGAAAACACAAACACAGGGGCTGCGGCAATATCTGGGATTGAGTTAGCAAAAACAAAACCGCATATTTCCGTTTTCATCAGTCATATCCGGACAAAGTGGTTTGGAATTCGTATGCAATGGACTGAGAAAATCACAGTACAAATGGTTTTTGAGAAAAGCAAAGTCCTTTCTTTAGGCAAGTGAATAAAATGTCATGTATAGAAACAGAAATATCATGTTTGTTTGCCGCAATTCCTCTAGCTTTCTCCTAGAAAATAAGAATGTGTAGTGCTGGAGTCTCCATGAGGAACCACTGAGTGTTTCCCAGTACAAAATTAAATGTCCCCTGATAAAAAAAGAATTTAAACAATAAATCCATTGATAATATCCAGAAAATAAAAACACAGGGGCTGTGGTTATATATGGGATTGAGTTAGCCAAAACAAAACCGGATATTTCCGGTTACATCCAGTCATATCCGGAAAAAGTGATGTGGAATTCGTATGCAATGGACTGAGAGAATTACAGTGAAAGTGGTTTTGGAGAAAAGCAAAGTCTTTTCGTTAAGCAAGTGCATAAAATGTCATCTATACAAACAGAAATATCATGATTGTTTGCCGCAGTTCCTCTAGCTTTCTCGCTAGAAAATATGAATGTGTAGAGCTGGTGTCTCCATGTGGAAGTAATTAGAGTTTCCCAATACAAAATTAAATGTTCCCTGATAAAAAGCATTCAAAACAATAAAGTCCTTCGATAATATCCAGAAAACACAACCACAGAGGCTGTCGCAATATCTGGGATTCAGTTAGCCAAAACACAAGCAGATATTTCCCCTTTCATCCAGTCATATCCGGACAAAGTGGTGTGGAATTCGTATGTAGTGGACTGCGAAAATTTCAGTGAAAATGGTTTTGGAGAAAAGCATAGTCTTTTCGTTAGGCAAGTGCATAAAATGTCATGTATAGAAACAGAAATATCATGTTTATTTGCCACAGTTCCTCTAGCATTCTCCCTAGAAAATACGAATATGTAGAGCTGGTGTCTCCATGAGGAACCAATTAGATTTTCCCAATACAAAATTAAATGTTCCCTGACAAAAAAATTAAAAATAAACTTTCAAAGTAATAAAGTCCTTCGACAATATCCAGAAAACACAAACACAGGGGCTGTGGCAATATCTGGGATTGAGTAAGCCAAAACAAAACCGGATATTTCCGGTTTCATCCAGTCATATCCGGAAAAAGTAGTGTGGAATTCGTATGCAATCAACCGAGAAAATCACAGTAATATTGGTTTTGGAGAAAAGCAGAGTCTTTTATTTAGGCAAGTGCATAAAATGCCATCTATACAAACAGAAATATCATGTTGTTTGCAGCAATTCTTCTAGCTTTCTCGCAAGAAAATACGAATCTGTAGAGCTTGTGTCTCCATGTCGAACCACTGATTGTATGCCAGGACAAAATCAAATGTTCCCTGACTAAAAAAAAGAAATACCTTTCAAGACAATAATGTCCATTGATAATTTCCAGAAAACACAAAAACAAAGGCTGTGGCAATTTCTGGGATTGTGTTAGCCAAAACAAAAATGGATATTTGCGGTTTCATCCAGTCATATCTAGACAAAGTGGTGTGGAATTCGTATGCAATGGACTGAGAAAATCACAGTAAAAATGGTTTTGGAAAAAAGCAAAGTCCTTTCGTTAGGCAAGTGCATAAAATATCATCTATACAAACCGAAATATCATGTTTGTTTGCCACAGTTCCTCTAGCTTTCTCCTAGAAAATACGAATGTGTAGAGCTGGTATCTCCATGTGGAACCAATTAGAGTTTCCCAGTACAAAATATAATGTTCCCTGATAAAAAAATGTTCAAAACAATAGTGACCTTTGATAATACCCATAAAACACAAAGGCTGTGGCAATCTGGGATTGAGTTAGCCAAAAGAAACCCGGAGATTTCCCTTTTGATCCAGTCATATCCGGAAAAAGTGGTGTGGAATTCGTATGCAATGGACTGAGAAAATTACAGTAAAAATGGTTTTTGAGAAAATCAAAGTCTTTCCGTTAGGCAAGTGCATAAAATGCCATCTATACAAACAGAAATATCAAGTTTGTTTGCAGCAGTTCCTCTAGCTTTCTCCCTAGAAAATACGAATGTGTAGAGCTGGTGTCTCCATGTGGAACCAATTAATGTTTCCCAGTCCAAAATTACATGATCCCTGATTAAAAAAAAAAAAAACTTTCAAAACAATAAAGTCCTTCGATAATATCCAGAAAAAACAAACACAGGGTTGTGGCAATATCTGGTATTGAGTTAGACAAAACAAAACCGGATATTTCCGGTTTCATTCAGTCATATCCAGAAAAAGTGGTGTGGAATTCATATGCAGTGGACTGAAAAACTTGCAGTGAAAATGGTTTTGGAGAAAAACAAAGTCCTTTCGTTAGGCAAGTGCATAAAATGTCATGTATACAAACAGAAATATCATGTATGTTTGCCGAAGTTCCTCTAGTTTTCTCGCTGGATTAAACGAATAGGAAGAACTGGTTTCTACATGTGGAACCAGTGATTATTTCCCAGTACAAAATTAAATGCTCCCTGATTAAAAAAAAACGTTCAAAACAATAATGACCATTGATAATATCCAGAAAACACAAACACAGGGGCTGTGGCAATATCTGGGATTGAGTTAGCCAAAAGAAAACCGGATATTTCCAGTTTGATCCAGTCATATCCGGAAAAAGTTGTGTGGAATTCCTATGCAATAGACCAAGCAAATCATAGTAAAAATGGTTTTGGAGAAAAGCAAAGTCTTTTCGTTAGGCAAGTGCATAAAATGCCATCTATACAAACAGAAATATCATGTTTGTTTGCCGCAGTTCTTCCAGCTTTCTCCTAGAAAATACGAATGTGTAGAGCTGGTATCTCCATGTGGAACCAATTAGAGTTTCCCAGTACAAAATTAAATGTTACCTGATAAAAAAAAACATTCAAAACAATAGAGTCCTTCGATAATATCCAGAAAAAACAAACACAGAGCTTGTCGCAATATCTAGGATTGAGTTAGCCAAAATAGAAGCGGATATTTCCCCTTTCATCCAGTCATATCCGGACAAAATGGTGTGGAATTCGTATGCAATGGACTGGGAGAATTACAGTAAAAATGGTTTTGGAGAAAAGCAAAGTCTTTTCGTTAGGCAATTGCATAAAATGTCATGTACACAAACAAAGATATCATGTTTGTTTGCTGCAGTTCCTCTAGTTTTCTCCTAGAAAATAAGTATGTGTAGAGCTGGTGTCTCCATGTGGAACCAATCAGAGTTTCCCAGTACAAAATTAAAGGTTCCCTGTTAAAAAACATTCAAAACAATAAAGTCCTTCGATAATGTCTAGAAAGCAGATACACAGAGGCTGTCGCAATATCTGGGATTCAGTTAGCCAAAACACAACCGCATATCTCTCGTTTCATTCAATCATATCAGGACGACGTGGTGTGGAATTCATATGCAATGGACCGAGAAAATCACAGTAAAAATGGTTTTGGAGAAAAGCAAAGTCTTTTCGTTAGGTAAGTGCATAAAATGTCATCTATACAAACAGAAATATCATGTGTGTTTGCCGTAGTTCCTCTAGTTTTCTCCTAGAAAATATGAATGTGTAGAGCTGGTGTCTCCATGTGGAACCAATTAGAGTTTCCTAGTACAAAACTAAATGTTCCCTGGTAAAAACATTCAAAACAATAAAGTCCTTCGATAATATCCAGAAAACACAAACACAGAGGCTGTCGCAATATCTTGGATTCAGTTAGCCAAAACACAACCGTATATTTCTGGTTTCATCCACTCATATCCGGACAAAGTCGTGTGGAATTCGTATTCAATGGACAGACAAAATCACAGTAAAAATGGTTTTGGAGAAAAGTAAAGTGTTTTCGTTAGGCAAGTGCATAAAATGTCATGCATACAAACAGAAATATCATGTTTGTTTGCCGCAGTTCCTCTAGGGTTCTGGTTAGAAAATACGAAGGTGCAGAATAGTTTCTCCATGTGAAACCAGTGAGTGTTTCTCATTAGGAAATTAAATGTTCCCTTATAAAAAAAAAAAAAAACTTTGAAAACCATTAAGTGTCGATATTATCCAGAAAACACAAAAACAGAGGCTGTTGCAATATGTGGGATTGAGTTAGCCAAAACACATCCGCATATTTCCGGTTACATCGAGTCATATCCGGAAAAAGTGGTGTGCAATTCGTGTGCAATGGACAGGAAAATCAGAGTAAAAATGGCTTTGGAGAAAAACAAAAGTCTTTTTGTTAGGCAAGTGCATAAAATGTCGTGTATACAAACAGAAATGTTATGTTGGTTTGCCGCAGTTCCTCTAGATTTCTCTCTAGAAAATACGAATGTGTAGAGCTGGTGTCACCATGTGGAACCAATCAGTCTCCCAGTACAAAATTAAATGTTCCCTGATAAAAAAAATCATTCAAAACAATAAATTCCATCGATAATATTTAGAAAAGACAAACACAGAGGCTGCGGCAATATCTTGAATTGAGTTAGCCAAAAAAAAAAAGCGGATATTTCTGGTTTCATTCAGTCATATCCGGACAAAGTAGTGTGGAATTCGTATGGAATGGACAGAGAAAATCACATTGAAAATGGTTTTTGAGAAAAGCAAAGTCTTTTCGTTAGGCAAGTGCATAAAATGCCATCTATATAAACAGAAATATGATTGTTTGCCGCAGTTCCTCTAGCTTTCTCAGTAGAAAATACAAATGTGTATAGCTGGTGTCCCCATGTGGAACCAATAAAGTTTCCCAGTACAAAATCAAATGTTCCCTGATTAAAAAAAAAGTTTCAAAACAATAAAGTCCTTCGATAATATCCAGAAAACACAAACGCAGGGGCTGTGGCAATATCTTGGATTGAGTTAGCCAAAACAAAACCGGATATTTCCGGTTCATCCAGTCATATCAGCACAATGCGGTGTGCAATTCGTATGCAATAGACTGAGAAAATTACAGTGAAAATGGTTTTGGAGAAAAGGAAAGTCCTTTCGTTAGGCAAGTGCATAAAATGCCATCTATATAAACAGAAATACTATGATTGTTTGGCGCAGTTCCTCTAGCTTTCTCCCTAGAAAATACGAATGTGTAGAGCTGGTGTCTCCATGTGGAACCACTGAGTGTTTCCCAGTACAAAACTAAATGTTTCCTGATAAAAAACCTTTCAAAACAATAAAGTCCTTCGATAATATCCAGAAAACAGAAACACAGGGGCTGTCACAATATCTGTGATTGATTTAGCTAAAACACAAGCGGACATTTACGGTTTCATCTAGTCATATCCTGACAAAGTCGTGTGGAATACGTATGCCATGGACTGAGAAAATTTACAGTGAAAGTGGTTTTGGAGAAAAGTTTTTTCATGAGGCATGTGCATAAAATGTCTTGTATACAAACAGAAATATCATGTTTGTTTGCCACAGTTCTTCTAGATTTCTCCAAAGAAAATACGAATGTGTAGAGCTGGTGTCTCCATGTGGAACCAATTAGAGTTTCCCAGTAGAAAATTAAAAGTTACCTGATTAAAAAAAAGGTTCACAACAATAATGTCCACTGATAATATCCAGAAAACACAAACACAGAGGCTGTGGCAATATCTGGGATTGAGTTTGCCAAAACAAAACCAGATATTTCCGTGTTTCATCCAGTCATAACCGGAAAAAGTGGTCTGTAATTCATATGCAATGGACAGAAAAAATCACAGTAAAAAAGGTTTTGGAGAAAAGCAAAGTCTATTCGTTAGGCAAGTGCATAAAATGTCATGTATACAAACAGAAATATCATGTTTGTTTGCGGCAGTTCCTCTAGCTTTCTCCCTAGAAAATACGAATGTGTAGAGCTGGTGACTCCATGTGGAACCAATAAAGTTTCCCAGGACAAAATCAAATGTTCCCTGACAAAAACATTCAAAATAATAAAATACTTTGATAATATCCAGAAAACACAAACACAGGGGCTGTGGCAACATGTGGAATTGAGTTAGCCAAAATCAAACCGGATATTTCTGGTCTTATCCAGTCATATCCGGACAAAGTGGTTTGGAATTTATATGCAATGGACCGAGAAAATCACAGGAAAAATGCTTTTGAGAAAAGCAAAGTCTTTTCGTTAGGCAAGTGCATAAAATGTCATGTATACAAACAGAAATATCATGTTTGTTTGTGGCAGTTCCTCTAGCTTTCTCCCTAGAAAATACGAATGTGTAGAGCTGGTGACTCCATGTGGAACCAATAAAGTTTCCCAGGACAAAATCAAATGTTCCCTGACAAAAAACATTCAAAATAATAAAATACTTTGATAATATCCAGAAAACACAAACACAGGGGCTGTGGCAACATGTGGAATTGAGTTAGCCAAAATTAAACCGGATATTTCTGGTTTTATCCAGTCATATCCGGACAAAGTGGTTTGGAATTTATATGCAATGGACCGAGAAAATCACAGGAAAAATGCTTTTGAGAAAAGCAAAGTCTTTTCGTTAGGCAAGTGCATAAAATGTCATGTATATAAACAGAAATATCATGTTTGTTTGTGGCAGTTCCTCTAGCTTTCTCCCTAGAAAATACGAATGTGTACAGCTGGTGACTCCATGTGGTTCCAATAAAGTTTCCCAGGGCAAAATCAAATGTTCCCTGACAAAAAACATTCAAAATAATAAAATACTTCGATAATATCCAGAAAACACAAACACGGGGGATGTGGAAATATGTGGAATTGAGTTAGCCAAAACTAAACCGGATATTTCTGGTTTTATCCAGTCATATCCGGACAAAGTGGTTTGGAATTTATATGCAATGGACCGAGAAAATCACAGTAAAAATGGTTTTGGAGAAAAGCAAAGTCTTTTCATTAGGCAAGTGCATAAAATGTCATGTATACAAACAAATATGTTTGTTTTCTGCAGTTCCTCTAGCTTTCTCCTAGAAAATACGAATATCTAGAGCTGGTGTCTCCATGTGGAAGTAATTAGAGTTTCCCAGAACAAAGTTAAATATTCGCTGATAAAAAAACATTCAAAAGAAAAAAGTCCTTCGATAATATCTAGAAAACACAAACACAGGGGCAGTCGCAATATCTGGGATTTAGTTAGCCAAAACACAAGAGGATATTTTGGAATTCATCCAGTGATATCTGGAAAAAGAGGTCTAGAATTTGTATGCAACAGACCGAGAAAATCAAAGTAAAAATGGTTTTGGGGAAAATCAAAGTCCTTTCTTTAGGCAAGTGCATAAAATGTCATCTATACAAACAGAAATATCATGATTGTTTGCCGCAGTTCCTCTAGCTTTTTCCTAGAAGATACGAATGTGTAGAGCAGGTGTCTCCCTTTAGACCAATTAGAGTTTCCCAGTACAAAATTCAATGTTCCCAGATTTAAAAAAATAAACTTTCAAAACAATAATGTCCTTCGATAACATCCAAAAAAACACAAACACAGAGGCTGTGGCCATATCTGGGATTGAGTTAGCCAAAACAAAACCGGATTTTCTGGTTTCATCCAGACATATCCGGACAAAGTGGAGTGCAATTCGTATGCAATGGACCAAGAAAATCACAATAAAAATGGTTTCGGAGAAAAGCAAAGTGTTTTCGTTAGGCAAGTGCATAAAATGCCATCTATACAAACAGAAATATTATGTTTGTTTACCGAAGTTCCTCTAGCTTTCTCCTAGAAAATATGAATGTGTAGAGCTGGTGTCTCCATGTGGAACCTTTTAGAGTTTCCCAGTACAAAATGAAATGTTCCCTGATAAAAACACATTAAAGAAATAAAGTCCTTCGATAATATCCGGAAAACGCAAACACAGAGGCTGTGGCAATATCTGGGATTGAGTTAGCCAAAAAAAAACCAGATATTTCCGGTTTCATCCAGTCATATCTGCACAAAGTGGTGTGGAATTCGTATGCAATGGACAGACAAAATCACAGTAAAAATGATTTTGGAGAAAAGCAAAGTCTTTTCGTTAGGCAAGTGCATAAAATCTCATGTAAACCAACAGAAACATCAAGTTTGTTTGCCGCAGTTCCTGTAGTTTTCTCGCTAGAATACACGAATAGGTAGAACTGATTTCTGCATGTGGAACCAGTGATTGTTTCCCAGTACAAAATTAAATGTTCCCCTATTAAAAAACATTCAAAACAAAAATGACCATTGATAATATCCAGAAAACACAAACACAGAGGCTGTGGCAATCTGGGATTGAGTTAGCCAAAACAAAACCGGATATTTCCAGTTTCATCCAGTCATATGCGGACAAAGTGGTGTGGAATTCCTATGCAATAGACCAAGGAAATTATAGTAAAAATGGTTTTTGAGAAAAGCAAAGTCTTTTCGTTAGGCAAGTGCATAAAATGCCATCTATATAAACAGAAATATGATTGTTTGCCGCAGTTCCTCTAGCTTTCTCAGTAGAAAATACAAATGTGTATAGCTGGTGTCCCCATGTGGAACCAATAAAGTTTCCCAGTACAAAATCAAATGTTCCCTGATTAAAAAAAAGTTTCAAAACAATAAAGTCCTTCGATAATATCCAGAAAACACAAACGCAGGGGCTGTGGCAATATCTTGGATTGAGTTAGCCAAAACAAAACCGGATATTTCCGGTTCATCCAGTCATATCAGCACAATGCGGTGTGCAATTCGTATGCAATAGACTGAGAAAATTACAGTGAAAATGGTTTTGGAGAAAAGGAAAGTCCTTTCGTTAGGCAAGTGCATAAAATGCCATCTATATAAACAGAAATACTATGATTGTTTGGCGCAGTTCCTCTAGCTTTCTCCCTAGAAAATACGAATGTGTAGAGCTGGTGTCTCCATGTGGAACCACTGAGTGTTTCCCAGTACAAAACTAAATGTTTCCTGATAAAAAACCTTTCAAAACAATAAAGTCCTTCGATAATATCCAGAAAACAGAAACACAGGGGCTGTCACAATATCTGGGATTGAGTTAGCTAAAACACAAGCGGACATTTACGGTTTCATCTAGTCATATCCTGACAAAGTCGTGTGGAATACGTATGCCATGGACTGAGAAAATTTACAGTGAAAGTGGTTTTGGAGAAAAGTTTTTTCATGAGGCATGTGCATAAAATGTCTTGTATACAAACAGAAATATCATGTTTGTTTGCCACAGTTCTTCTAGATTTCTCCAAAGAAAATACGAATGTGTAGAGCTGGTGTCTCCATGTGGAACCAATTAGAGTTTCCCAGTAGAAAATTAAAAGTTACCTGATTAAAAAAAAGGTTCACAACAATAATGTCCACTGATAATATCCAGAAAACACAAACACAGAGGCTGTGGCAATATCTGGGATTGAGTTTGCCAAAACAAAACCAGATATTTCCGGTTTCATCCAGTCATAACCGGAAAAAGTGGTTTGGAATTTATATGCAATGGACCGAGAAAATCACAGGAAAAATGCTTTTGAGAAAAGCAAAGTCTTTTCGTTAGGCAAGTGCATAAAATGTCATGTATACAAACAGAAATATCATGTTTGTTTGCGGCAGTTCCTCTAGCTTTCTCCCTAGAAAATACGAATGTGTAGAGCTGGTGACTCCATGTGGAACCAATAAAGTTTCCCAGGACAAAATCAAATGTTCCCTGACAAAAAACATTCAAAATAATAAAATACTTTGATAATATCCAGAAAACACAAACACAGGGGCTGTGGCAACATGTGGAATTGAGTTAGCCAAAATCAAACCGGATATTTCTGGTTTTATCCAGTCATATCCGGACAAAGTGGTTTGGAATTTATATGCAATGGACCGAGAAAATCACAGGAAAAATGCTTTTGAGAAAAGCAAAGTCTTTTCGTTAGGCAAGTGCATAAAATGTCATGTATACAAACAGAAATATCATGTTTGTTTGTGGCAGTTCCTCTAGCTTTCTCCCTAGAAAATACGAATGTGTACAGCTGGTGACTCCATGTGGTTCCAATAAAGTTTCCCAGGGCAAAATCAAATGTTCCCTGACAAAAAACATTCAAAATAATAAAATACTTCGATAATATCCAGAAAACACAAACACGGGGGATGTGGAAATATGTGGAATTGAGTTAGCCAAAACTAAACCGGATATTTCTGGTTTTATCCAGTCATATCCGGACAAAGTGGTTTGGAATTTATATGCAATGGACCGAGAAAATCACAGTAAAAATGGTTTTGGAGAAAAGCAAAGTCTTTTCATTAGGCAAGTGCATAAAATGTCATGTATACAAACAAATATGTTTGTTTTCTGCAGTTCCTCTAGCTTTCTCCTAGAAAATACGAATATCTAGAGCTGGTGTCTCCATGTGGAAGTAATTAGAGTTTCCCAGAACAAAGTTAAATATTCGCTGATAAAAAAACATTCAAAAGAAAAAAGTCCTTCGATAATATCTAGAAAACACAAACACAGGGGCAGTCGCAATATCTGGGATTTAGTTAGCCAAAACACAAGCGGATATTTTGGAATTCATCCAGTGATATCTGGAAAAAGAGGTCTAGAATTTGTATGCAACAGACCGAGAAAATCAAAGTAAAAATGGTTTTGGGGAAAATCAAAGTCCTTTCTTTAGGCAAGTGCATAAAATGTCATCTATACAAACAGAAATATCATGATTGTTTGCCGCAGTTCCTCTAGCTTTTTCCTAGAAGATACGAATGTGTAGAGCAGGTGTCTCCCTTTAGACCAATTAGAGTTTCCCAGTACAAAATTCAATGTTCCCAGATTTAAAAAAATAAACTTTCAAAACAATAATGTCCTTCGATAACATCCAAAAAAACACAAACACAGAGGCTGTGGCCATATCTGGGATTGAGTTAGCCAAAACAAAACCGGATTTTCTGGTTTCATCCAGACATATCCGGACAAAGTGGAGTGCAATTCGTATGCAATGGACCAAGAAAATCACAATAAAAATGGTTTCGGAGAAAAGCAAAGTGTTTTCGTTAGGCAAGTGCATAAAATGCCATCTATACAAACAGAAATATTATGTTTGTTTACCGAAGTTCCTCTAGCTTTCTCCTAGAAAATATGAATGTGTAGAGCTGGTGTCTCCATGTGGAACCTTTTAGAGTTTCCCAGTACAAAATGAAATGTTCCCTGATAAAAACACATTAAAGAAATAAAGTCCTTCGATAATATCCGGAAAACGCAAACACAGAGGCTGTGGCAATATCTGGGATTGAGTTAGCCAAAAAAAAACCAGATATTTCCGGTTTCATCCAGTCATATCTGCACAAAGTGGTGTGGAATTCGTATGCAATGGACAGACAAAATCACAGTAAAAATGATTTTGGAGAAAAGCAAAGTCTTTTCGTTAGGCAAGTGCATAAAATCTCATGTAAACCAACAGAAACATCAAGTTTGTTTGCCGCAGTTCCTGTAGTTTTCTCGCTAGAATACACGAATAGGTAGAACTGATTTCTGCATGTGGAACCAGTGATTGTTTCCCAGTACAAAATTAAATGTTCCCCTATTAAAAAACATTCAAAACAAAAATGACCATTGATAATATCCAGAAAACACAAACACAGAGGCTGTGGCAATCTGGGATTGAGTTAGCCAAAACAAAACCGGATATTTCCAGTTTCATCCAGTCATATGCGGACAAAGTGGTGTGGAATTCCTATGCAATAGACCAAGGAAATTATAGTAAAAATGGTTTTTGAGAAAAGCAAAGTCTTTTCGTTAGGCAAGTGCATAAAATGCCATCTATACAAACAGAAATATCATGTTGTTTGCAGCAATTCTTCTAGCTTTCTCGCAAGAAAATACGAATCTGTAGAGCTTGTGTCTCCATGTCGAACCACTGATTGTATGCCAGGACAAAATCAAATGTTCCCTGACTAAAAAAAAGAAATACCTTTCAAGACAATAATGTCCATTGATAATTTCCAGAAAACACAAAAACAAAGGCTGTGGCAATTTCTGGGATTGTGTTAGCCAAAACAAAAACGGATATTTGCGGTTTCATCCAGTCATATCTAGACAAAGTGGTGTGGAATTCGTATGCAATGGACTGAGAAAATCACAGTAAAAATGGTTTTGGAAAAAAGCAAAGTCCTTTCGTTAGGCAAGTGCATAAAATATCATCTATACAAACCGAAATATCATGTTTGTTTGCCACAGTTCCTCTAGCTTTCTCCTAGAAAATACGAATGTGTAGAGCTGGTATCTCCATGTGGAACCAATTAGAGTTTCCCAGTACAAAATATAATGTTCCCTGATAAAAAAATGTTCAAAACAATAGTGACCTTTGATAATACCCATAAAACACAAAGGCTGTGGCAATCTGGGATTGAGTTAGCCAAAAGAAACCCGGAGATTTCCCTTTTGATCCAGTCATATCCGGAAAAAGTGGTGTGGAATTCGTATGCAATGGACTGAGAAAATTACAGTAAAAATGGTTTTTGAGAAAATCAAAGTCTTTCCGTTAGGCAAGTGCATAAAATGCCATCTATACAAACAGAAATATCAAGTTTGTTTGCAGCAGTTCCTCTAGCTTTCTCCCTAGAAAATACGAATGTGTAGAGCTGGTGTCTCCATGTGGAACCAATTAATGTTTCCCAGTCCAAAATTACATGATCCCTGATTAAAAAAAAAAAAAACTTTCAAAACAATAAAGTCCTTCGATAATATCCAGAAAAAACAAACACAGGGTTGTGGCAATATCTGGTATTGAGTTAGACAAAACAAAACCGGATATTTCCGGTTTCATTCAGTCATATCCAGAAAAAGTGGTGTGGAATTCATATGCAGTGGACTGAAAAACTTGCAGTGAAAATGGTTTTGGAGAAAAACAAAGTCCTTTCGTTAGGCAAGTGCATAAAATGTCATGTATACAAACAGAAATATCATGTATGTTTGCCGAAGTTCCTCTAGTTTTCTCGCTAGATTAAACGAATAGGAAGAACTGGTTTCTACATGTGGAACCAGTGATTATTTCCCAGTACAAAATTAAATGCTCCCTGATTAAAAAAAACGTTCAAAACAATAATGACCATTGATAATATCCAGAAAACACAAACACAGGGGCTGTGGCAATATCTGGGATTGAGTTAGCCAAAAGAAAACCGGATATTTCCAGTTTGATCCAGTCATATCCGGAAAAAGTTGTGTGGAATTCCTATGCAATAGACCAAGCAAATCATAGTAAAAATGGTTTTGGAGAAAAGCAAAGTCTTTTCGTTAGGCAAGTGCATAAAATGCCATCTATACAAACAGAAATATCATGTTTGTTTGCCGCAGTTCTTCCAGCTTTCTCCTAGAAAATACGAATGTGTAGAGCTGGTATCTCCATGTGGAACCAATTAGAGTTTCCCAGTACAAAATTAAATGTTACCTGATAAAAAAAAACATTCAAAACAATAGAGTCCTTCGATAATATCCAGAAAAAACAAACACAGAGCTTGTCGCAATATCTAGGATTGAGTTAGCCAAAATAGAAGCGGATATTTCCCCTTTCATCCAGTCATATCCGGACAAAATGGTGTGGAATTCGTATGCAATGGACTGGGAGAATTACAGTAAAAATGGTTTTGGAGAAAAGCAAAGTCTTTTCGTTAGGCAATTGCATAAAATGTCATGTACACAAACAAAGATATCATGTTTGTTTGCTGCAGTTCCTCTAGTTTTCTCCTAGAAAATAAGTATGTGTAGAGCTGGTGTCTCCATGTGGAACCAATCAGAGTTTCCCAGTACAAAATTAAAGGTTCCCTGTTAAAAAACATTCAAAACAATAAAGTCCTTCGATAATGTCTAGAAAGCAGATACACAGAGGCTGTCGCAATATCTGGGATTCAGTTAGCCAAAACACAACCGCATATCTCTCGTTTCATTCAATCATATCAGGACGACGTGGTGTGGAATTCATATGCAATGGACCGAGAAAATCACAGTAAAAATGGTTTTGGAGAAAAGCAAAGTCTTTTCGTTAGGTAAGTGCATAAAATGTCATCTATACAAACAGAAATATCATGTGTGTTTGCCGTAGTTCCTCTAGTTTTCTCCTAGAAAATATGAATGTGTAGAGCTGGTGTCTCCATGTGGAACCAATTAGAGTTTCCTAGTACAAAACTAAATGTTCCCTGGTAAAAACATTCAAAACAATAAAGTCCTTCGATAATATCCAGAAAACACAAACACAGAGGCTGTCGCAATATCTTGGATTCAGTTAGCCAAAACACAACCGTATATTTCTGGTTTCATCCACTCATATCCGGACAAAGTCGTGTGGAATTCGTATTCAATGGACAGACAAAATCACAGTAAAAATGGTTTTGGAGAAAAGTAAAGTGTTTTCGTTAGGCAAGTGCATAAAATGTCATGCATACAAACAGAAATATCATGTTTGTTTGCCGCAGTTCCTCTAGGGTTCTGGTTAGAAAATACGAAGGTGCAGAATAGTTTCTCCATGTGAAACCAGTGAGTGTTTCTCATTAGGAAATTAAATGTTCCCTTATAAAAAAAAAAAAAACTTTGAAAACCATTAAGTGTCGATATTATCCAGAAAACACAAAAACAGAGGCTGTTGCAATATGTGGGATTGAGTTAGCCAAAACACATCCGCATATTTCCGGTTACATCGAGTCATATCCGGAAAAAGTGGTGTGCAATTCGTGTGCAATGGACAGGAAAATCAGAGTAAAAATGGCTTTGGAGAAAAACAAAAGTCTTTTTGTTAGGCAAGTGCATAAAATGTCGTGTATACAAACAGAAATGTTATGTTGGTTTGCCGCAGTTCCTCTAGATTTCTCTCTAGAAAATACGAATGTGTAGAGCTGGTGTCACCATGTGGAACCAATCAGTCTCCCAGTACAAAATTAAATGTTCCCTGATAAAAAAAATCATTCAAAACAATAAATTCCATCGATAATATTTAGAAAAGACAAACACAGAGGCTGCGGCAATATCTCGAATTGAGTTAGCCAAAAAAAAAAAGCGGATATTTCTGGTTTCATTCAGTCATATCCGGACAAAGTAGTGTGGAATTCGTATGGAATGGACAGAGAAAATCACATTGAAAATGGTTTTTGAGAAAAGCAAAGTCTTTTCGTTAGGCAAGTGCATAAAATGCCATCTATATAAACAGAAATATGATTGTTTGCCGCAGTTCCTCTAGCTTTCTCAGTAGAAAATACAAATGTGTATAGCTGGTGTCCCCATGTGGAACCAATAAAGTTTCCCAGTACAAAATCAAATGTTCCCTGATTAAAAAAAAAGTTTCAAAACAATAAAGTCCTTCGATAATATCCAGAAAACACAAACGCAGGGGCTGTGGCAATATCTTGGATTGAGTTAGCCAAAACAAAACCGGATATTTCCGGTTCATCCAGTCATATCAGCACAATGCGGTGTGCAATTCGTATGCAATAGACTGAGAAAATTACAGTGAAAATGGTTTTGGAGAAAAGGAAAGTCCTTTCGTTAGGCAAGTGCATAAAATGCCATCTATATAAACAGAAATACTATGATTGTTTGGCGCAGTTCCTCTAGCTTTCTCCCTAGAAAATACGAATGTGTAGAGCTGGTGTCTCCATGTGGAACCACTGAGTGTTTCCCAGTACAAAACTAAATGTTTCCTGATAAAAAACCTTTCAAAACAATAAAGTCCTTCGATAATATCCAGAAAACAGAAACACAGGGGCTGTCACAATATCTGGGATTGAGTTAGCTAAAACAAACCGGATATTTCCGGATTCATCCAGTCATATCCTGACAAAGTGGTGTGCAATTCATATGCAATGGACAGACAAAATCACAGTAAAAACGGTTTTGGAGAAAAGCAAAGTGTTTTCGTTAGGCAAATGCATAAATTGTCATGTATACAAACAGAAATATCATGTTTGTTTGCCACAGTTCTTCTAGATTTCTCCAAAGAAAATACGAATGTGTAGAGCTGGTGTCTCCATGTGGAACCAATTAGAGTTTCCCAGTAGAAAATTAAAAGTTACCTGATTAAAAAAAAGGTTCACAACAATAATGTCCACTGATAATATCCAGAAAACACAAACACAGAGGCTGTGGCAATATCTGGGATTGAGTTTGCCAAAACAAAACCAGATATTTCTGGTTTCATCCAGTCATAACCGGAAAAAGTGGTCTGTAATTCATATGCAATGGACAGAAAAAATCACAGTAAAAAAGGTTTTGGAGAAAAGCAAAGTGTTTTCGTTAGGCAAGTGCATAAAATGTCATGTATACAAACAGAAATATCATGTTTGTTTGCGGCAGTTCCTCTAGCTTTCTCCCTAGAAAATACGAATGTGTAGAGCTGGTGACTCCATGTGGAACCAATAAAGTTTCCCAGGACAAAATCAAATGTTCCCTGACAAAAAACATTCAAAATAATAAAATACTTTGATAATATCCAGAAAACACAAACACAGGGGCTGTGGCAACATGTGGAATTGAGTTAGCCAAAATCAAACCGGATATTTCTGGTTTTATCCAGTCATATCCGGACAAAGTGGTTTGGAATTTATATGCAATGGACCGAGAAAATCACAGGAAAAATGCTTTTGAGAAAAGCAAAGTCTTTTCGTTAGGCAAGTGCATAAAATGTCATGTATACAAACAGAAATATCATGTTTGTTTGTGGCAGTTCCTCTAGCTTTCTCCCTAGAAAATACGAATGTGTACAGCTGGTGACTCCATGTGGAACCAATAAAGTTTCCCAGGACAAAATCAAATGTTCCCTGACAAAAAACATTCAAAATAATAAAATACTTCGATAATATCCAGAAAACACAAACACGGGGGATGTGGAAATATGTGGAATTGAGTTAGCCAAAACTAAACCGGATATTTCTGGTTTTATCCAGTCATATCCGGACAAAGTGGTTTGGAATTTATATGCAATGGACCGAGAAAATCACAGTAAAAATGGTTTTGGAGAAAAGCAAAGTCTTTTCATTAGGCAAGTGCATAAAATGTCATGTATACAAACAAATATGTTTGTTTTCTGCAGTTCCTCTAGCTTTCTCCTAGAAAATACGAATATCTAGAGCTGGTGTCTCCATGTGGAAGTAATTAGAGTTTCCCAGAACAAAGTTAAATATTCGCTGATAAAAAAACATTCAAAAGAAAAAAGTCCTTCGATAATATCTAGAAAACACAAACACAGGGGCAGTCGCAATATCTGGGATTTAGTTAGCCAAAACACAAGCGGATATTTTGGAATTCATCCAGTGATATCTGGAAAAAGAGGTCTAGAATTTGTATGCAACAGACCGAGAAAATCAAAGTAAAAATGGTTTTGGGGAAAATCAAAGTCCTTTCTTTAGGCAAGTGCATAAAATGTCATCTATACAAACAGAAATATCATGATTGTTTGCCGCAGTTCCTCTAGCTTTTTCCTAGAAGATACGAATGTGTAGAGCAGGTGTCTCCCTTTAGACCAATTAGAGTTTCCCAGTACAAAATTCAATGTTCCCAGATTTAAAAAAATAAACTTTCAAAACAATAATGTCCTTCGATAACATCCAAAAAAACACAAACACAGAGGCTGTGGCCATATCTGGGATTGAGTTAGCCAAAACAAAACCGGATTTTCTGGTTTCATCCAGACATATCCGGACAAAGTGGAGTGCAATTCGTATGCAATGGACCAAGAAAATCACAATAAAAATGGTTTCGGAGAAAAGCAAAGTGTTTTCGTTAGGCAAGTGCATAAAATGCCATCTATACAAACAGAAATATTATGTTTGTTTACCGAAGTTCCTCTAGCTTTCTCCTAGAAAATATGAATGTGTAGAGCTGGTGTCTCCATGTGGAACCTTTTAGAGTTTCCCAGTACAAAATGAAATGTTCCCTGATAAAAACATATTAAAGAAATAAAGTCCTTCGATAATATCCGGAAAACGCAAACACAGAGGCTGTGGCAATATCTGGGATTGAGTTAGCCAAAAAAAACCCAGATATTTCCGGTTTCATCCAGTCATATCTGCACAAAGTGGTGTGGAATTCGTATGCAATGGACAGACAAAATCACAGTAAAAATGATTTTGGAGAAAAGCAAAGTCTTTTCGTTAGGCAAGTGCATAAAATCTCATGTAAACCAACAGAAACATCAAGTTTGTTTGCCGCAGTTCCTGTAGTTTTCTCGCTAGAATACACGAATAGGTAGAACTGATTTCTGCATGTGGAACCAGTGATTGTTTCCCAGTACAAAATTAAATGTTCCCCTATTAAAAAACATTCAAAACAAAAATGACCATTGATAATATCCAGAAAACACAAACACAGAGGCTGTGGCAATCTGGGATTGAGTTAGCCAAAACAAAACCGGATATTTCCAGTTTCATCCAGTCATATGCGGACAAAGTGGTGTGGAATTCCTATGCAATAGACCAAGGAAATTATAGTAAAAATGGTTTTGGAGAAAAGCAAAGTCTTTTCGTTAGGCAAGTGCATAAAATGCCATCTATACAAACAGAAATATCATGTTGTTTGCAGCAATTCTTCTAGCTTTCTCGCAAGAAAATACGAATCTGTAGAGCTTGTGTCTCCATGTCGAACCACTGATTGTATGCCAGGACAAAATCAAATGTTCCCTGACTAAAAAAAAGAAATACCTTTCAAGACAATAATGTCCATTGATAATTTCCAGAAAACACAAAAACAAAGGCTGTGGCAATTTCTGGGATTGTGTTAGCCAAAACAAAAACGGATATTTGCGGTTTCATCCAGTCATATCTAGACAAAGTGGTGTGGAATTCGTATGCAATGGACTGAGAAAATCACAGTAAAAATGGTTTTGGAAAAAAGCAAAGTCCTTTCGTTAGGCAAGTGCATAAAATATCATCTATACAAACCGAAATATCATGTTTGTTTGCCACAGTTCCTCTAGCTTTCTCCTAGAAAATACGAATGTGTAGAGCTGGTATCTCCATGTGGAACCAATTAGAGTTTCCCAGTACAAAATATAATGTTCCCTGATAAAAAAATGTTCAAAACAATAGTGACCTTTGATAATACCCATAAAACACAAAGGCTGTGGCAATCTGGGATTGAGTTAGCCAAAAGAAACCCGGAGATTTCCCTTTTGATCCAGTCATATCCGGAAAAAGTGGTGTGGAATTCGTATGCAATGGACTGAGAAAATTACAGTAAAAATGGTTTTTGAGAAAATCAAAGTCTTTCCGTTAGGCAAGCGCAGAAAATATCATGTATACAAACAGAAATATCATGTTTGTTTGCCGCAGTTCCACTAGTTTTCTCCTTACAATACACGAATAGGAAGAACTGGTTTATGCATGTGGAACCAGTGATTGTTTCCCAATACAAAATTAAATGCTCCCTGATTAAAAAAAAACGGTCAAAACAATAATGACCATTTGAAACACAAACACAGAGGCTATCCCAAATACTGGGATTGAGTTAGCCAAAACAAAACCGGATATTTCCGGTTTCATCCTGTCATATCCGGACAAAGTGGTGTGAAATTCGTATGCAAGAGACCGAGCAAATCATAGTAAAAATGGTTTTGGAGAAAAACAAAGTCTTTTCGTTAGACAATTGCATAAAATGTCATGTATGCAAACAGAAATATCATGTTTGTTTTCCACAGTTCCTCTATCTTTCTTTCTAGAAAATACGCATGTGCAGAGCTGCTTTCTTCATGTGGAACCACTGAGTGTTTCCCAGTACAAAATAAAATTTTCCCTGATAAATAAAATTTCAAAACAATTAAATCCAGTGATAATATCCAGAAAACACAAACACAGGTGCTGTTGCAATATCTGGGATTGAGTTAGCCAAAACAAAACCGGATATTTCTGGTTTCCTACAGTCATATCCTGACAAAGTGGTGTGGAATTCGTATGCAATGGACTGAGAAAATCACAGTAAAAATGGTTTTGGAGAAAAGCAAAGTCATTTCGTTAGGCTAGTGCATAAAATGTCATGTATACAAACAGAAATATCATGTTTGTTTTCCACAGTTCCTCTAGTTTTCTCCCTAGAATACACGAATAGGAAGAACTGGTTTCTGCATGTGGAACCAGTGATTGTTTCCCAGTACAAAATTAAATGCTCCCTTATTAAAAAAAAACGTTCAAAAAAATAATGACCATTGATAATATCCAGAAAACACAAACACAGGGGCTGTGGCAATATCTGGGATTGAGTTAGCCAAAAGAAAACCGGATATTTCCAGTTTCATCCAGTCATATCCGGAAAAAGTTGTGTGGAATTCCTATGCAATAGACCAAGCAAATCATAGTAAAAATGGTTTTGGAGAAAAGCAAAGTCTTTTCTTTAGGCAATTGCATAAAATGCCATCTATACAAACAGAAATATCATGAAAAAATCACTGAAAAGTGGTTTAGGAGAAAAGCAAAATCTTTTCGTTAGGAAAGTGCATAAAATTTCATGTATACAAACAAATTTATGCGTTTGTTGGCTGCAGTTCCTGTAGCTTATCGCTAGAATACGAATGTGTACAGGTGTTTCTCCATGTGGAACCACTGAGTGTTTCCCAGTATAAAATTAAATATTCCCTGATTACAAAAAAAAAAAAAACTTTCAAACAATAATATCCATTGATAATATCCAGAAAACAGAAACACAGGGGCTGTGGCAATGTATGGGATTGAGATAGCTAAAAAAAAAAAAAAAAAAAAAAACAGATTTCCGGTTTCATCCAGTCATATCCCGTAAAGTGGTGTGGAATTCTTATGCAATGGATACGCAAAATCACAGTAAAAATGGTTTTGGAGAAAAGCAAAGTCCTTTCGTTAGGCAAGTGCATAAAATGTCATGTACACAAACAGAAATATCATGTTTGTTTGCTGCAGTTCCTCTAGCTTTCTCCCAGAAAATATGAATGTATAGAGCTGGTGTCTCCATGTGAAACCAATTAGAGTAACCCAGTACAAAATCAAACGTTCCCTGATAAATAAAAAATTGCCAAACCATAAAGGCCTCGATAATATCCAGAAAACACAAACACAGAGGCTGTGGCAATATCTGGGATTGAGTTAGCAAAAAAAAAACGGATATTTCCGGTTTCATCCAGTCATCTCCGGACAAAGTGATGTGCAATTCGTATGCAATGTACTGAGAAAATCACAATAAAAATGGTTTGGAGAAATGGAAAGCCTTTTTGTTAGGCAAGTGCATAAAATGTCATGTATACAAACAGAAATATCATGTTTTTTTGCCGTAGTTCCTCTAGGTTTTTTGCTAGAAAATACGAATATGTAGAGCTGGTGTCTCCAAGTGGAAACACTGAGTGTTTCCAGCACAAAACTAAATGTTCCCTGATAAAAAAAAATTTCAAAACAATAAAGTACATTGATAATATCCAGAAAACACAATTACAGGGGCTGTGGAAATATCTGTGATTGAGTTAGCCAAAAAAAAAAAAAAAACAGATATTTCTAGTTTCATAGGTCATCTCCGGAAAATTAAATTGAAAATGGTTTTGGAGAAAAGCAAAGTCCTTTCGTTAAGCATGTGAAAGTGGTTTTCGAGAAAAGTTTTTTTCGTTACACACGTTCATAAAATGTCATGTATACAAACAGAAATATGATGTTTGTTTTCAGCAGTTCCTCTAGATTTCTCCTCAGAAAATACGAATGTGTAGAGCTGGTGTCTCCATGTGGAAGCAATTATAGTTTCCCAGTACAAAATTAAATCTTCCCTGACAAAAAAAAACATTCAAAACAATAAAATAATTTGATAATATCCAGAAAATACAAACACAGGGGCTGTGGCAATATCTGGGATTCTGTTAGCCAAAACAAAACCGGATATTTCCGGTTTCATCCAGTAATATCCGGAAAAAGTGGTGTGGTTTTCGTATGCAATGGACTGAGAAAATTACAGAGAAAACGCTTTTGGAGAAAAGCAATGTCTTTTTGAAAGGCAAGTGCATAAAATGCCATGTATACAAACAGAAATATCAGGTTTGTTTGCCGCAGTTACTTTAGCTTTCTCCCTAGAAAATACGAATGTGTAGAGCTGGTGTCTCCATGTGGAACGAGTGAGTGTGTCCCAGTACAAAATTAAATGTTCCCTGATTAAAAAAAAACTTTCAAAACAATAATGTCCATTGATAATTTCCAGAAAAAACAAACTCAGGGGCTGTGGCAATATCTGGGATTGAGTTAGCCAAAACAAAACCGGATATTTCCGGTTTCATGCAGACATATCCTGAGAAAGTGGTGTGGAATTTGTATGCAATGGACCGAGAAAATCAAAGTAAAAATGGTTTTGGAGAAAGGCAAAGGCTTTTCGTTAGGCAAGTGCATAAAATGTCATGTATACAAACAGAAATATCATGTTTGTTTACCGCAGTTCCTCTAGATTTCTCCTAGAAAATACGAATGTGTAGAGCTGGTGTCTCCATGTGGAACGAATTAGAGTTTCGCAGTACAAAATTAAATGTTCCCTGATAAAAAACATTCAAAACAAGAAAGTCCATCAATAATATCCAGAAAACACAAACACAGGGTCTGTGGCAATATCTGGGATTAAGTTAGCCAAAACAAAAATGGACATTTCCGGTTCCATCCAGTCATATCCGCAAAAAGTGCTGTGGAATTCTTATGCAATGGATACGCAAAATCACAGTAAAAATGGTTTTGGAGAAAAGCAAAGTCCTTTCGTTAGGCAAGTGCATAAAATGCCATCTATACAAACAAAAACACCATGACTGTTTGCCGCAGTTCCTTTGGATTTCTCCGCAGAAAATACGAATGTGTAGAGCTGGTGTCTCCATGTGCATCCAGGGATTGTTTCCACGTACAAAATTAAATGTTCCCTTATTAAAAAAAAAACATTCAAAATAATAATGTCCATTGATAATATCCAGAAAACACAAACACAGTGGCTGTGGCAATATCTGGGATTGAGTTAGCCAAAACAGAAGCGGATATTTCCGATTCAATCCAGTCATATCTGGAAAAAGTGGTGTGGAATTCGTATGCAATGACTGAGAAAATTGCAGTGAAAATGGTTTTGGAGAAAAGCAAAGTGTTTTCGTTAGGCAAGTGCATGATTTGTCATGTATACAAACAGACATATCATGTTTGTTTGCCGCAGTTCCTCTAGCATTCTCCCTAGAAAATACGAATCTGTAGTGCTGGTGTCTCCGTGTGGAACCAATTAGAGTTTCCCAGTACAAAATTAAATGTTCCCTGATAAAAAACTTTCAAAACAATAAAGTCCTTCGATAATATCCAGAAAACACAAACACAGTGGCTGTTGCAATATCTCGGCTCGAGTTAGGCAAGAACAACAGGATATTTCGGTTTGAACTAGTCATATCCGGACAAAGTGTTGTGGAATTTCTATGCAATGGACCGAGAAAATCACAGTAAAAATGGTTTAGGAGACAAGCAAAGTCTTTTCGTTAGGAAAGTGCATAAAATGTCATGTATACAAACAGAAATATCATGATTGTTTCCCCAGTTCCTCTCTCTTTCTCCCTAGAAAATACGAATGTGTAGAGCTGGTGTCTCCATGATGAACCAATTAGAGTTTCCCAATACAAAATTAAATGTTCCCTGATAAAAAAATAAAAAAAAAACTTTCAAAACAATAAAGTCCTTTGATCATATCCAAAAAACTCAAACACAGGGGCTGTTGCAATATCTGGTATTGAGTAAGCCAAAACAAACCGGATATTTCCGGATTCATCCAGTCATATCCTGACAAAGTGGTGTGCAATTCATATGCAATGGACAGACAAAATCACAGTAAAAACGGTTTTGGAGAAAAGCAAAGTGTTTTCGTTAGGCAAATGCATAAATTGTCATGTATACAAACAGAAATATCATGTTTGCTTGCCGCAGTTCCTCTAGCTTTCTCGCTAGAAAATACGAATGTGTAGAGCTGGTGTCTCCATGTGGAACCAGTGAGTGTTTCCCAGAACAAAATTAAATGTTCCCTGATTAAAAAAAAACTTTCAAAACAATAATGTCCATTGATAATTTCCAGAAAACACAAACACAGGGGCTTGGGAATCTGGGATTGAGTTAGCCAAAACAAAACCGGATATTTCCGGTTTCATCCAGGCGTATCCGAAAAAGTGGTGTGGAATTCGTATGCAATGGACCTAGAAAATCACAGTAAAAATGGTTTTGGAGGAAAGCAAAGTCTTTTCGTTAGGCAAGTGCTTAAAATGTCATGTATACAAAAAGAAATATCGTGTTTGTTTGCCCCAGTTCCTCTAGATTTCTCCCCAGAAAATACGAATCTGTAGTGCTGTTGTCTCCATGTGGAACCGATTAGAGTTTCCCAGTACAAAATTAAATGTTCCCTGATAAAAAAATTAAAAAAAAATTCAAACCAATAAAATCCTTCAATTATATCCAGAAAACACAAACACAGGGGCCGTGGCAATATCTGGAATTGAGTTAGCCAAAACAAAACCGGATATTTCCGGTTTCATCCAGTCATATCCAGGCAAAGTGGTGTGGAATTCGTATTCAATGGACTGAGAAAATCACATTAAAAATGGTTTTTGAGAAAAGCAGAGTCTTTTCGTTAGGCAAGTGCATAAAATGTCATGTATACAAACAGACATATCATGTTTGTTTGCTGCAGTTCCTCTAGCGTTCTCCCTAGAAAATAGGAATCTGTAGTGCTGGTGTCTCCGTGTGGAACCAATTAGAGTTTCCTAGTACAAAATTAAATGTTCCCTGATAAAAAAACTTTCAAAACAATAAAGTCCTTCGATAATATCCAGAAAACACAAACACAGTGGCTGTTGCAATACCTCGGCTCGAGTTAGGCAAGAACAACAGGATATTTCGGTTTGAACTAGTCATATCCGGACAAAGTGGTGTGGAATTTCTATGCAATGGACCGAGAAAATCACAGTAAAAACGGTTTGGGAGAAAAGCAAAGTCTTTTCGTTAGGAAAGTGCATAAAATGTCATGTATACAAACAGAAATATCATGTTTGTTTGCCGCAGTTCCTCTAGCATTCTCGCTAGAAAATACGAATGTGTAGAGCTGGTGTCTCCATGAGGAACCAATTAGAGTTTCCCAATACAAAATTAAATGTTCCCTGATAAAAAAATAAAAAAAAAACTTTCAAAACAATAAAGTCCTTTGATCATATCCACAAAACTCAAACACAGGGGCTGTTGCAATATCTAGGATTGAGTAAACCAAAACAAAACCGGATATTTCCGGATTCATCCAGTCATATCCTGACAAAGTGGTGTGGATTTCGTATGCAATGGACAGACAAAATCACAGTAAAAATGGTTTTGGAGAAAAGCAAAGTGATTTCGTTAGGCAAATGCATAAATTGTCATGTATACAAACAGAAATATCATGTTTGCTTGCCGCAGTTCCTCTAGCTTTCTCGCTAGAAAATACGAAAGTGTAGAGCTGGTGTCTCCATGTGGAACCAGTGAGTGTGTCCCTGTACAAAATTAAATGTTCCCTGATTAAAAAAAACTTTCAAAACCATAATATCCATTGATAATTTCCAGAAAACACAAACACAGGGGCTGTGGCAATATCTGGGAATGAGTTAGCTAGAACAATACCGGATATTTCCGGTTCCATCCAGTCTTATCCGCAAAAAGTGCTGTGGAATTCTTATGCAATGGATACGCAAAATCACAGTAAAAATGGTTTTGGAGGAAAACAAAGTCCTTTCAATAGTCAAGTGCATAAAATGCCATCTATACAAACAAAAATAGCATGACTGTTTGCCGTAGTTCCTTTGGATTTCTCCGCAGAAAATACGAATGTGTAGAGCTGGTGTCTCCATGTGGAACCAGGGATTGTTTCCACGTACAAAATTAAATGTTCCCTTATTAAAAAAAACATTCAAAATAATAATGTCCATTGATAATATCCAGAAAACACAAACACAGGGGCTGTGGCCATATCTGGGATTGAGTTAGCCAAAACAGAAGCGGATATGTCCGATTCAATCCAGTCATATCTGGAAAAAGTGGTGTGGAATTTGTATGCAATGGACTGAGAATATCACAGTAAAAATGGTTTTGGAGAAAAGCAAAGTCTTTTTTTATGCAACTGCATAAAATTTCATGTATACAAACAGAAATATCATGTTTGTTTGCCGCAGTTCATCTAGATTTCTCCCTAGAAAATACAAATGTGTAGAGCTGGTGTCTCCATGTGGAACCAATTAGAGTTTCCCAGTACAAAATTAAATGTTCCCTGATAAAAAAACTTTCAAAACAATAAAGTCTTTCGATAATATCCAGAAAACACAAACACAGTGGCTGTTGCAATATCTGGGCTTAGGTTAGCCAAGAAATACAGGATATGTCGGTTTCAACTAGTCATATCCGGACAAAGTGGTGTGGAATTTCTATGTAATGGACCGAGAAAATCACAGTGAAAACGGTTTAGGAGAAATGCAAAGTCTTTTCGTTAGGAAAGTGTATAAAATTTCATGTATACAAACAGAAATATCATGTTTGTTTGCCCCAGTTCCTCTCTCTTTCTCCCTAGAAAATATGAATATGTAGAGCTGGTGTCTCCATGAGGAACCAATTAGAGTTTCCCAATACAAAATTAAATGTTCCCTGATAAAAAATAAATAAAAACTTTCAAAACAATAAAGTCCTTTGATCATATCCACAAAACACAAACACAGGGGCTGTTGCAATATCTGGGATTGAGTTAACCAAAACAAAACCGGATATTTTCGGTTTCATCCAGTCATATCCGGAAAAAGTGTTGTGGAATTTCTGTTCAATGGACTGAGAAAATCACAGTAAAAAAGTTTTTGGAGAAAAGCAAAGACTTTTCTTTAGGAACGTCCATAAAATGTCATGTATACAAACAGAAATATCATGTTTGTTTGCCGCAGTTCCTCTAGCATTCTCACTAGAAAATACGAATGTGTAGAGCTGGTGTCTCCATATGGAACAAGTGAATGTTTCACAGTACAAAACTAAATGTTCCCTGATAAAAATTTTTTTTCAAAACAATAATGTCCATTGAAAATATCCAGAAAACACAAACACAGGGGCTCGGGGAATATCTGGGATTGAGTTAGCCAAAACAAAACCGGATATTTCCGGTTTCATCCAGTCATGTCCGGAAAAAGTGGTGTGGAATTCGTATGCAATGTACAGAGAATATCATAGTAAAAATGGTTTCGGAGAAAAGCAAAGTCTTTTCTTTATGCAACTGCATAAAATGTCATGTATACAAACAGAAATATCATGTGTGTTTGCCGCAGTTCCTCTAGCATTCTCACTAGAAAATACAAATGTGTAGAGCTGGTGTCTCCATGTGGAACCAATTAGAGTTTCCAAGTATATAATTAAATGTTCATTGAGGAAGAAAAAAAAAACTTTCAAAACAATAAAGGCCTTCGGTAATAACAAGAAAACACATACACAGAGGCTGTGGCAATACCTGGGATTGAGTTAGCCAAAACAAAACTGGATATTTCCGGTTTCCTCAATCATATCCGGACAAAGTGGTGTGGAATCCGTATGCAATGGACCGAGAAAATCACAGTAAAATGATTTTGGAGAAAAGCAAATTCTTTTCGTTAGGCAAGTGCATAAAATGTCATGTATACAAACACAGATATCATGTTTGTTTGCCGCAGTTCCTCTAGCTTTCTCCCTAGAAAATATGAGTTTTTAGTGCTGTTCTCTCCATGTGGACCCAGTGAGTGTTTCCCAGTACAAAACTAAATGTGCCCTGATAGAAAAAAAATCTTTCAAAACAATTAAGTCCATTGATTATATCCAGAAAATACAAACAGAGGATCTGTGGCAATATCTGTGATTCAGTTAAACAAAACACAACCGGATATTTCCGGTCATCCAGTCATATCCGTACAAAGTGGTGTGGAATTCCTATGTAATGGACAGACAAAATCACAGTAAAAATGGTTTTGTAGAAAAGCGAAGTCTTTTTGTTAGGCAATTGCATAAAATGCCATCTATACAAACAGAAATATCATGATTGTTTGCCAGAGTTCTTTTAAATATCTCCCCAGAATATACGAATGTGTACATCTGGTGTCTCCATGTGGAACCAATTAGAGTTTCCCAGTACAAAATTAAATATTCCTTGATAAAAAAAACTTTCAAAACAATAAATTCCTTCGATAATATCCAGAAAACACAAACACATAGGCTGTCGCAATATCTGGGATTGAGTTAGCCAAAATAAAACCGGATATTTCCGGTTTCATCCAGTCATATCAGGACAAAGTGGTGTGGAATTCGTATGTAATGGACTGAGAAAATCACAGTAAAAATGGTCTTGGAGATAAGCAATGTCTTTTGGTTAGGCAAATGCATAAAATGCCATCTACACAAACAGAAAGAGCATGTTTATTTTCCGCAGTTCCTCTAGCCTTCTCTCTAGAAAATACGAATCTGTAGAGCTGGTGGCTCCATGTGGAACCAGTGAGTGTTTCGCAGTATGAAACTAAATGTTCACTGATTAAAAAAACTTTAAAAATATAAAGTCCATCAATAATATCCAGAAAACACAAACAAAGTATCTGTGGCAATATCTGGGATTGAGCTAGCCAAAACAAAACCGGATATTTCCGGTTTCATGCAGTCATATCCGGAAAAGTGGTGTGGAATTTGTATGCAATAGATGAAGCAAATCATAGTAAAAATGGTTTTGGAGAAAAGCAAAGTCCTTTCTTTAGGCAAGTGCATAAAATGTCATGTACAGAAACAGAAATATCATGTTTGTTTGCCGAGTTCCTCTAGCTTTCTCCCTAGAAAATACGAATGTGTAGAGCTTGTAACTCCATGTGGAACCAATCAGAGTTTCGCAGTACAAAATTAAATGTTCCCTGATAAAAAACATTCAAAACCATAAAGTCCTTCGATAATATCCAGAAAACACAAACACAGAGGCTGTCGCAATATCTGGGATTCTTAGCCAAAACACAACCTCATATTTCTGGTTTCATTCACTCATATCAGGATAAGGTGGTGTGGAATTCGTATGCAATGGACAGACAAAATCACAGTAAAAATGGTTTTGTAGAAAAGCAAAATCTTTTCGTTAGGCAAGTGCATAAAATGTCATGTATACAAACAGAAATATCAAGTTTGTTTGCCGCATTTCCTCTAGTTTTCTCCTAGAAAATACGAATGTGCAGAGCTGTTGTCTCCATATCAACGAATCAGAGTTTCCCAGTACAAAATTACATGTTCCTGAAAAAAAAAATAAAACTTTCAAAACAATAAAGTCCATCGATAATATCCGGAAAACACTAACAAAGGGTCTGCGGCAATATCTGGGTTTCAGTTAGCCAAAACAGAACTTGATATTTCCGGTTTCATCCACTGATATCGGGACAAAGTGTTGGGGAGTTCATATGCAATGGATAGACAAAATCACAGTAAAAATGGCTTTGGAGAAAAGCAAAGTCCTTTCGTTAGGCAAGTGCATAAAATGTCATGTATACAAACACAGATATCATGTTTGATTGCGGCAGTTCCTCTAGCTTTCTCCCTAGAAAATACGAGTTTTTAGAGCTGTTCTCTCCATGTGGACCCAGTGAGTGTTTCCCAGTACAAAACTAAATGTTCCCTGATAGAAAAAAAATCTTTCAAAACAATAAAGTCCATTGATGATATCCAGAAAATACAGAGGATCTGTGGCAATATCTGTGACTCAGTTAGCCAGAACACAACCGGATATTTCCAGTCATTCAGTCAAATCCGTACAAAGTGGTGTGGAATTCGTATGTAATGGACAGACAAAATCACAGTAAAAATGGTTTTGTAGAAAAGCAAAGTCTTTTTGTTAGGCAAGTGCATAAAATGCCATCTATACAAACAGAAATATCATGATTGTTTGCCGCAGTTCCTTTAGATAAAACCCCAGAAAATACGAATGTGTAGAGCTGGTGTCTCCATGTGGAACCAATTAGAGTTTCCCAGTACAGAATTAAATATTCCTTGATAAAAAAATAAAACATTCAAAACAAGAAAGTCCTTCGAAAATATCCAGAAAACACAAACACATAGGCTGTCGCAATATCTGGGATTGAGTTAGCCAAAATAAAACCGGATATTTCCGGTTTCATCCAGTCATATCAGGACAAAGTGGTGTGGAATTCGTATGCAATGGACTGAGGAAATCACAGTAAAATGGTCTTCGAATAAAGCAGAGTCTTTTGGTTAGGAAAATGCATAAAATGCCATCTACACAAACAGAAATAGCATGTTTATTATCTGCAGTTTCTCTCACCTTCTCTCTAGAAAATACAAATCTGTAGAGCTGGTGGCTCCATATGGAACGAGTGAGTGGTTCCCAGTACGAAACTAAATGTTCACTGATTAAAAAACTTTAAAAACAATAAAGTCCATCTATAATATCCAGAAACACAAACACACGATCTGTGGCAATATCTGGGATTCAGTTAGCCAAAACACAGCTGCTTATTTCCGGTTTCATCCAGTCATATCCGGACAAAGTGGTGTGGATTTCATATGCAATGGACTAAGAAAATTACATTAAAAATGGTTTTGGAGAAAAGCAAAGTCTTTTCATTAGGCAAGTGCATAAAATGTAATGTAAACAAACAGAAATATCAGGTTTTTTTGCCGCAGTTCCTCTAGTTTTGTCCTAGAAAATATGAATGTGTAGAGCTGGTGTCTCCATGTAGAACCAATCGGAATTTTTGTATAAAATAGCTGGGCTTGCAAAATGCTTTTATGAGATAACTAAACTTTAGCTGAACTTGTAGCATGTGATGAATGTGTTAATGCTTTTATGAGATAATGGAGCATGTGATAATTATTTTAGGAGCTATGTTAAGTTTTTGGTCATGATGACCCCGTATTTGTGCTTGCTCAAGGTTTTTGTTTCCTTACCCTGGAAAAACCCTTTACCTTGTGATTATTTGCCATGTTGTGGTTTATCTTGCGATCTTTTGTAATGCTGTGGAGATATGCTAATGTTGTGGTTTTAAGCCTTAAATACTCTGTGCGGTTGATGATCGGGGCCTCTCTTCTCGCACTGCACCAGAGGGTGCTGTTGTGCTTTGAGACGGCCCATCTGCGCAGATGTAATAAACTTCCTCATGCTTTTTGCAGCGATTGGAGTGGAATTCGTGTTTCTGGGGTCGGTAGAATTGTGAGACACTTTGAGGGGTCTTACAAAAGTGGTGTGGAATTTGTATGCAATGGACCTAGAAAATCACAGTAAAAATGGATTTGGAGAAAATCAAAGTCGTTTTGTTAGGCAAGTGCATAAAAAGTCATGCATACAAACAGCAATATCATGTTTCTTTGCCTCAGATCCTCAAGATTTCTCCTAGAAAATACGAATGTGTAGAGCTGGCGTCTCCCTGTGGAACCAATTAGAGTTTCCCAGTAGAAAATCAAATGTTCCCTGACAAAAAAAAATTTCAAAACAATAAAGTCCTTCGATAATATCCAGAAAACACAAACACAGGGGCTGTGGCAATATCTGGGATTGAGATAGCCAAAACAAAACCGGATATTTCCGGTTTCATCCAGTCATATCCGGACAAAGTGGTGTGGAATTCGTATGCAATGGACTGCGAAAATTGCAGTGAAAATGGTTATGGAGAAAAACAAAGTCTTTTCGTTAGGCAAGTGCATAAAATGCCATCTACACAAACAGAAATATCATGTTTGTTTGCCGCAGTTCCTCTAGCTTTCTCCTAGGAAATACGAATGTGTAGACCTGGTGTCTCCATGTAGAACCACTAAGTGTTTCCCAGTACAAAATCAAATCTTCCCTGATAAAACACATTCAAACAATAAAGTCCTTCGATAATAGCCAGAAAACACAAGTACAGAGGCTGTGGCAATATCTGGGATTGAGATAGCCAAAACAAAACCGTATATTTCCAGTTCATCCAGTCATATCCGGTCAAACTGGTGTGGAATTCGTATGCAATGGACCGAGAAAACCATAGTAAAAATGGTTTTGGAGAAAAGCAAAGTCTTTCTTTAGGCAAGTGCATATAATGTCATGTACAGAAAAAGAAATATCATGTTTGTTTGCCGCAGTTCCTCTAGCTTTTTCGCTAGAAAATACGAATGTGTAGAGCAGGTTTCTCCATGTGGAACCAGTGAGTGTTTCCCTGCACAAAATTAAATGTTCCCTGATAAAAAAAAACTTTCAAAAAATAATGACCATTGATAATATCCAGAAAACACAAACACAGGGGATGTGGCAATCTAGGATTGAGTTAGCAAAAAAACCCGGATATTTACAGTTTCATCCAGTCATATTCAGACAAAGTGGTGTGGAATTCGTACGCAATGGACCGAAAAAATGACAGTAATAATGGTTTTGAATAAAAGGAAAGTCTTTTCGTTAGGCAAGTGCATAAAATGTCATGTATACAAACAGAAATATCATGTTTGTCGCAGTTCCTCTAGCTTTCTCCTAGAAAATATGGATGTGTAGAGCTGGTGTCTGCATGTGGAACCAATTAGAGTTTCCCAGTACAAAATCAAATCTCCCCTGATAAAAAAAAATTCAAACAATAAAGTCCTTCGATAATATCCAGAAGACACAAGTACAGAGGCTGTCGCAATATCTGGGATTCAGTTAGCCAAAACACAAGCGGATATTTCCCCTTTAATCCAGTCATATCCGGAAAAAGTGGTGTGGAATTCGTATGCAATGGACTGAGAAAATTACAGTGAAAATGCTTATGGAGAACAACAAAGTCTTTTCGTTAGGCAAGTGCATAAAATGGCATCTATACAAACAGAAATATCATGTTTGTTTGCCGCACTTCCTCTAGCTTTCTCCTAGATATACGAATGTGTAGAGCTGGTGTCTCCATGTGGAACCAATTAGTTTCCCAGTACAAAACTAAATGTTCCCTGATAAAAAAAAATTTCAAAACAATAAAGTCCTTTGATAATATCCAGAAAACACAAACACAGGGGCTGTGGCAATAACTGGGATTCAGTTAGCCACAACAAAACTGGATATTTTGGATTCATCCAGTCATATCCGGAAAAAGTGGTGTGCAGTTCGTATGCAATGGACAGACAAAATCACAGTAAAAATGGTTTTTGAGAAAAGCAAAGTCCTTTTGTTGGGCAAGTGCATAACATGTCATGTATACAAACAGAAATATCATGTTTGTTTGTCGCAGTTCCTCTAGCTTTCTTGTATAAAATACGAATGTGTAGAGCTGGTGTCTCCATGTGGAACCAATTAGAGTTTCCCAGTACAAAATTAAATGTTCCCTGATTAAAAAAAATTCAAAATATTAATGACCATTGATAATATCCAGAAAACAGAAACACAGGGGCTGTGGCAATCTGGGGTTGAGTTAGCCAAAAAAAACCCGGATATTTCCGGTTTCATCCAGTCATATTTTGACAAAGTGGTGTGGAATTCGTATGCAATGGACCGAGAAAATCGCAGTAATAATAGTTTTGGAGAAAAGAAAAGTCCTTTCTTTAGGAAAAATGTTTTGTATACAAACAGAAATATCATGTTTGTTTGCCGCAGTTCCTCTAGCATTCTCCTAGAAAATACGAATGCGTAGAGCTGGTGTCTCCATGTGGAAACAATTAGAGTTTCCCACTACAAAATTAAATGTTCCCTGATAAAAAAATTTTCAAAACAATAAAGTCCTTCGATAATATCCAGAAAACACAAACACAGGAGCTGTGGCAATATCTGGGATTGATTTATCCATAACAAAACCGGATATTTCCGGTTTCATCCAGTCATATTCGGACAAAGTGGTGTGCAATTCGTATGCAAGGGACTGAGAAAATCACAGTAAAATGGTTTTGAAGAAAAGCAAAGTCTTTTCGTTATGCAAGTGCATAAAATGTCATGTATACAAACAGAAATATCATGATTGTTTGCCGCAGTTCCTCTAGCTTTCTCGATAGAAAATACCAATGTTTAGAGCTTGTGGCTCCATGTGGAACCACTGAGTGTTTCCCAGTACAAAATTAAATGTTCCCTGAGGAAAAAAAAACTTTGATAACAATAATGTCCATTGATAATATCCAGAAAACACAAACACAGGGGCTTGGCAATATCTGGGATTGAGTTAGCCAAAACAAAACCAGATATTTCCGGTTTCATCCAGTCATATCAGGACAAAGTGGTGTGGAATTCGTATGCAATGGACTGAGGAAATCACAGTAAAATGGTCTTCGAATAAAGCAGAGTCTTTTGGTTAGGAAAATGCATAAAATGCCATCTACACAAACAGAAATAGCATGTTTATTATCTGCAGTTTCTCTCACCTTCTCTCTAGAAAATACAAATCTGTAGAGCTGGTGGCTCCATATGGAACGAGTGAGTGGTTCCCAGTACGAAACTAAATGTTCACTGATTAAAAAACTTTAAAAACAATAAAGTCCATCTATAATATCCAGAAACACAAACACACGATCTGTGGCAATATCTGGGATTCAGTTAGCCAAAACACAGCCGCTTATTTCCGGTTTCATCCAGTCATATCCGGACAAAGTGGTGTGGATTTCATATGCAATGGACTAAGAAAATTACATTAAAAATGGTTTTGGAGAAAAGCAAAATCTTTTCATTAGGCAAGTGCATAAAATGTAATGTAAACAAACAGAAATATCAGGTTTGTTTGCCGCAGTTCCTCTAGTTTTGTCCTAGAAAATATGAATGTGTAGAGCTGGTGTCTCCATGTAGAACCAATCGGAATTTTTGTATAAAATAGCTGGGCTTGCAAAATGCTTTTATGAGATAACTAAACTTTAGCTGAACTTGTAGCATGTGATGAATGTGTTAATGCTTTTATGAGATAATGGAGCATGTGATAATTATTTTAGGAGCTATGTTAAGTTTTTGGTCATGATGACCCCGTATTTGTGCTTGCTCAAGGTTTTTGTTTCCTTACCCTGGAAAAACCCTTTACCTTGTGATTATTTGTCATGTTGTGGTTTATCTTGCGATCTTTTGTAATGCTGTGGAGATATGCTAATGTTGTGGTTTTAAGCCTTAAATACTCTGTGCGGTTGATGATCGGGGCCTCTCTTCTCGCACTGCACCAGAGGGTGCTGTTGTGCTTTGAGACGGCCCATCTGCGCAGATGTAATAAACTTCCTCATGCTTTTTGCAGCGATTGGAGTGGAATTCGTGTTTCTGGGGTCGGTAGAATTGTGAGACACTTTGAGGGGTCTTACAAAAGTGGTGTGGAATTTGTATGCAATGGACCTAGAAAATCACAGTAAAAATGGATTTGGAGAAAATCAAAGTCGTTTTGTTAGGCAAGTGCATAAAAAGTCATGCATACAAACAGCAATATCATGTTTCTTTGCCTCAGATCCTCAAGATTTCTCCTAGAAAATACGAATGTGTAGAGCTGGCGTCTCCCTGTGGAACCAATTAGAGTTTCCCAGTAGAAAATCAAATGTTCCCTGACAAAAAAAAATTTCAAAACAATAAAGTCCTTCGATAATATCCAGAAAACACAAACACAGGGGCTGTGGCAATATCTGGGATTGAGATAGCCAAAACAAAACCGGATATTTCCGGTTTCATCCAGTCATATCCGGACAAAGTGGTGTGGAATTCGTATGCAATGGACTGCGAAAATTGCAGTGAAAATGGTTATGGAGAAAAACAAAGTCTTTTCGTTAGGCAAGTGCATAAAATGCCATCTACACAAACAGAAATATCATGTTTGTTTGCCGCAGTTCCTCTAGCTTTCTCCTAGGAAATACGAATGTGTAGACCTGGTGTCTCCATGTAGAACCACTAAGTGTTTCCCAGTACAAAATCAAATCTTCCCTGATAAAACACATTCAAACAATAAAGTCCTTCGATAATAGCCAGAAAACACAAGTACAGAGGCTGTGGCAATATCTGGGATTGAGATAGCCAAAACAAAACCGTATATTTCCGGTTCATCCAGTCATATCCGGTCAAACTGGTGTGGAATTCGTATGCAATGGACCGAGAAAACCATAGTAAAAATGGTTTTGGAGAAAAGCAAAGTCTTTCTTTAGGCAAGTGCATATAATGTCATGTACAGAAAAAGAAATATCATGTTTGTTTGCCGCAGTTCCTCTAGCTTTTTCGCTAGAAAATACGAATGTGTAGAGCAGGTTTCTCCATGTGGAACCAGTGAGTGTTTCCCTGCACAAAATTAAATGTTCCCTGATAAAAAAAAACTTTCAAAAAATAATGTCCATTGATAATATCCAGAAAACACAAACACAGGGGATGTGGCAATCTAGGATTGAGTTAGCAAAAAAACCCGGATATTTACAGTTTCATCCAGTCATATTCAGACAAAGTGGTGTGGAATTCGTACGCAATGGACCGAAAAAATGACAGTAATAATGGTTTTGAATAAAAGGAAAGTCTTTTCGTTAGGCAAGTGCATAAAATGTCATGTATACAAACAGAAATATCATGTTTGTCGCAGTTCCTCTAGCTTTCTCCTAGAAAATATGGATGTGTAGAGCTGGTGTCTGCATGTGGAACCAATTAGAGTTTCCCAGTACAAAATCAAATCTCCCCTGATAAAAAAAAATTCAAACAATAAAGTCCTTCGATAATATCCAGAAGACACAAGTACAGAGGCTGTCGCAATATCTGGGATTCAGTTAGCCAAAACACAAGCGGATATTTCCCCTTTAATCCAGTCATATCCGGAAAAAGTGGTGTGGAATTCGTATGCAATGGACTGAGAAAATTACAGTGAAAATGCTTATGGAGAACAACAAAGTCTTTTCGTTAGGCAAGTGCATAAAATGGCATCTATACAAACAGAAATATCATGTTTGTTTGCCGCACTTCCTCTAGCTTTCTCCTAGATATACGAATGTGTAGAGCTGGTGTCTCCATGTGGAACCAATTAGAGTTTCCCAGTACAAAACTAAATGTTCCCTGATAAAAAAAAATTTCAAAACAATAAAGTCCTTTGATAATATCCAGAAAACACAAACACAGGGGCTGTGGCAATAACTGGGATTCAGTTAGCCACAACAAAACTGGATATTTTGGATTCATCCAGTCATATCCGGAAAAAGTGGTGTGCAGTTCGTATGCAATGGACAGACAAAATCACAGTAAAAATGGTTTTTGAGAAAAGCAAAGTCCTTTTGTTGGGCAAGTGCATAACATGTCATGTATACAAACAGAAATATCATGTTTGTTTGTCGCAGTTCCTCTAGCTTTCTTGTATAAAATACGAATGTGTAGAGCTGGTGTCTCCATGTGGAACCAATTAGAGTTTCCCAGTACAAAATTAAATGTTCCCTGATTAAAAAAAATTTCAAAATATTAATGACCATTGATAATATCCAGAAAACAGAAACACAGGGGCTGTGGCAATCTGGGGTTGAGTTAGCCAAAAAAAACCCGGATATTTCCGGTTTCATCCAGTCATATTTTGACAAAGTGGTGTGGAATTCGTATGCAATGGACCGAGAAAATCGCAGTAATAATAGTTTTGGAGAAAAGAAAAGTCCTTTCTTTAGGAAAAATGTTTTGTATACAAACAGAAATATCATGTTTGTTTGCCGCAGTTCCTCTAGCATTCTCCTAGAAAATACGAATGCGTAGAGCTGGTGTCTCCATGTGGAAACAATTAGAGTTTCCCACTACAAAATTAAATGTTCCCTGATAAAAAAATTTTCAAAACAATAAAGTCCTTCGATAATATCCAGAAAACACAAACACAGGAGCTGTAGCAATATCTGGGATTGATTTATCCATAACAAAACCGGATATTTCCGGTTTCATCCAGTCATATTCGGACAAAGTGGTGTGCAATTCGTATGCAAGGGACTGAGAAAATCACAGTAAAATGGTTTTGAAGAAAAGCAAAGTCTTTTCGTTATGCAAGTGCATAAAATGTCATGTATACAAACAGAAATATCATGATTGTTTGCCGCAGTTCCTCTAGCTTTCTCGATAGAAAATACCAATGTTTAGAGCTTGTGGCTCCATGTGGAACCACTGAGTGTTTCCCAGTACAAAATTAAATGTTCCCTGAGGAAAAAAAAACTTTGATAACAATAATGTCCATTGATAATATCCAGAAAACACAAACACAGGGGCTTGGCAATATCTGGGATTGAGTTAGCCAAAACAAAACCAGATATTTCCGGTTTCATCCAGTCATATCAGGACAAAGTGGTGTGGAATTCGTATGCAATGGACTGAGGAAATCACAGTAAAATGGTCTTCGAATAAAGCAGAGTCTTTTGGTTAGGAAAATGCATAAAATGCCATCTACACAAACAGAAATAGCATGTTTATTATCTGCAGTTTCTCTCACCTTCTCTCTAGAAAATACAAATCTGTAGAGCTGGTGGCTCCATATGGAACGAGTGAGTGGTTCCCAGTACGAAACTAAATGTTCACTGATTAAAAAAAAATACTTTAAAAACAATAAAGTCCATCTATAATATCCAGAAACACAAACACACGATCTGTGGCAATATCTGGGATTCAGTTAGCCAAAACACAGCTGCTTATTTCCGGTTTCATCCAGTCATATCCGGACAAAGTGGTGTGGATTTCATATGCAATGGACTAAGAAAATTACATTAAAAATGGTTTTGGAGAAAAGCAAAGTCTTTTCATTAGGCAAGTGCATAAAATGTAATGTAAACAAACAGAAATATCAGGTTTGTTTGCCGCAGTTCCTCTAGTTTTGTCCTAGAAAATATGAATGTGTAGAGCTGGTGTCTCCATGTAGAACCAATCGGAATTTTTGTATAAAATAGCTGGGCTTGCAAAATGCTTTTATGAGATAACTAAACTTTAGCTGAACTTGTAGCATGTGATGAATGTGTTAATGCTTTTATGAGATAATGGAGCATGTGATAATTATTTTAGGAGCTATGTTAAGTTTTTGGTCATGATGACCCCGTATTTGTGCTTGCTCAAGGTTTTTGTTTCCTTACCCTGGAAAAACCCTTTACCTTGTGATTATTTGTCATGTTGTGGTTTATCTTGCGATCTTTTGTAATGCTGTGGAGATATGCTAATGTTGTGGTTTTAAGCCTTAAATACTCTGTGCGGTTGATGATCGGGGCCTCTCTTCTCGCACTGCACCAGAGGGTGCTGTTGTGCTTTGAGACGGCCCATCTGCGCAGATGTAATAAACTTCCTCATGCTTTTTGCAGCGATTGGAGTGGAATTCGTGTTTCTGGGGTCGGTAGAATTGTGAGACACTTTGAGGGGTCTTACAAAAGTGGTGTGGAATTTGTATGCAATGGACCTAGAAAATCACAGTAAAAATGGATTTGGAGAAAATCAAAGTCGTTTTGTTAGGCAAGTGCATAAAAAGTCATGCATACAAACAGCAATATCATGTTTCTTTGCCTCAGATCCTCAAGATTTCTCCTAGAAAATACGAATGTGTAGAGCTGGCGTCTCCCTGTGGAACCAATTAGAGTTTCCCAGTAGAAAATCAAATGTTCCCTGACAAAAAAAAATTTCAAAACAATAAAGTCCTTCGATAATATCCAGAAAACACAAACACAGGGGCTGTGGCAATATCTGGGATTGAGATAGCCAAAACAAAACCGGATATTTCCGGTTTCATCCAGTCATATCCGGACAAAGTGGTGTGGAATTCGTATGCAATGGACTGCGAAAATTGCAGTGAAAATGGTTATGGAGAAAAACAAAGTCTTTTCGTTAGGCAAGTGCATAAAATGCCATCTACACAAACAGAAATATCATGTTTGTTTGCCGCAGTTCCTCTAGCTTTCTCCTAGGAAATACGAATGTGTAGACCTGGTGTCTCCATGTAGAACCACTAAGTGTTTCCCAGTACAAAATCAAATCTTCCCTGATAAAACACATTCAAACAATAAAGTCCTTCGATAATAGCCAGAAAACACAAGTACAGAGGCTGTGGCAATATCTGGGATTGAGATAGCCAAAACAAAACCGTATATTTCCGGTTCATCCAGTCATATCCGGTCAAACTGGTGTGGAATTCGTATGCAATGGACCGAGAAAACCATAGTAAAAATGGTTTTGGAGAAAAGCAAAGTCTTTCTTTAGGCAAGTGCATATAATGTCATGTACAGAAAAAGAAATATCATGTTTGTTTGCCGCAGTTCCTCTAGCTTTTTCGCTAGAAAATACGAATGTGTAGAGCAGGTTTCTCCATGTGGAACCAGTGAGTGTTTCCCTGCACAAAATTAAATGTTCCCTGATAAAAAAAAACTTTCAAAAAATAATGACCATTGATAATATCCAGAAAACACAAACACAGGGGATGTGGCAATCTAGGATTGAGTTAGCAAAAAAACCCGGATATTTACAGTTTCATCCAGTCATATTCAGACAAAGTGGTGTGGAATTCGTACGCAATGGACCGAAAAAATGACAGTAATAATGGTTTTGAATAAAAGGAAAGTCTTTTCGTTAGGCAAGTGCATAAAATGTCATGTATACAAACAGAAATATCATGTTTGTCGCAGTTCCTCTAGCTTTCTCCTAGAAAATATGGATGTGTAGAGCTGGTGTCTGCATGTGGAACCAATTAGAGTTTCCCAGTACAAAATCAAATCTCCCCTGATAAAAAAAATTCAAACAATAAAGTCCTTCGATAATATCCAGAAGACACAAGTACAGAGGCTGTCGCAATATCTGGGATTCAGTTAGCCAAAACACAAGCGGATATTTCCCCTTTAATCCAGTCATATCCGGAAAAAGTGGTGTGGAATTCGTATGCAATGGACTGAGAAAATTACAGTGAAAATGCTTATGGAGAACAACAAAGTCTTTTCGTTAGGCAAGTGCATAAAATGGCATCTATACAAACAGAAATATCATGTTTGTTTGCCGCACATCCTCTAGCTTTCTCCTAGATATACGAATGTGTAGAGCTGGTGTCTCCATGTGGAACCAATTAGAGTTTCCCAGTACAAAACTAAATGTTCCCTGATAAAAAAAATTCAAAACAATAAAGTCCTTTGATAATATCCAGAAAACACAAACACAGGGGCTGTGGCAATAACTGGGATTCAGTTAGCCACAACAAAACTGGATATTTTGGATTCATCCAGTCATATCCGGAAAAAGTGGTGTGCAGTTCGTATGCAATGGACAGACAAAATCACAGTAAAAATGGTTTTTGAGAAAAGCAAAGTCCTTTTGTTGGGCAAGTGCATAACATGTCATGTATACAAACAGAAATATCATGTTTGTTTGTCGCAGTTCCTCTAGCTTTCTTGTATAAAATACGAATGTGTAGAGCTGGTGTCTCCATGTGGAACCAATTAGAGTTTCCCAGTACAAAATTAAATGTTCCCTGATTAAAAAAAATTTCAAAATATTAATGACCATTGATAATATCCAGAAAACAGAAACACAGGGTCTGTGGCAATCTGGGGTTGAGTTAGCCAAAAAAAACCCGGATATTTCCGGTTTCATCCAGTCATATTTTGACAAAGTGGTGTGGAATTCGTATGCAATGGACCGAGAAAATCGCAGTAATAATAGTTTTGGAGAAAAGAAAAGTCCTTTCTTTAGGAAAAATGTTTTGTATACAAACAGAAATATCATGTTTGTTTGCCGCAGTTCCTCTAGCATTCTCCTAGAAAATACGAATGCGTAGAGCTGGTGTCTCCATGTGGAAACAATTAGAGTTTCCCACTACAAAATTAAATGTTCCCTGATAAAAAAATTTTCAAAACAATAAAGTCCTTCGATAATATCCAGAAAACACAAACACAGGAGCTGTGGCAATATCTGGGATTGATTTATCCATAACAAAACCGGATATTTCCGGTTTCATCCAGTCATATTCGGACAAAGTGGTGTGCAATTCGTATGCAAGGGACTGAGAAAATCACAGTAAAATGGTTTTGAAGAAAAGCAAAGTCTTTTCGTTATGCAAGTGCATAAAATGTCATGTATACAAACAGAAATATCATGATTGTTTGCCGCAGTTCCTCTAGCTTTCTCGATAGAAAATACCAATGTTTAGAGCTTGTGGCTCCATGTGGAACCACTGAGTGTTTCCCAGTACAAAATTAAATGTTCCCTGAGGAAAAAAAAACTTTGATAACAATAATGTCCATTGATAATATCCAGAAAACACAAACACAGAGGCTTGGCAATATCTGGGATTGAGTTAGCCAAAACAAAACCAGATATTTCCGGTTTCATCCTGTCATATTCGGACAAAGTGATGTGCATTTCGTATGCAATGGACTGAGAAAATCACAGAAAAAATGGTTTTGGAGAAAAGCAAAGTCTTTTCGTTAGGCAAGTGCATAAAATGTCATGTATATAAACAGAAGTATCATGTTTCTTTGCTGCAGTCCATCTAGCTTTCTCGCTAGAAAATACGAATGTGTAGAGCTGCTTTCTGCTTGTGGAATAACTGAGTGTTTCCCAGTACAAAATTAAATGTTCCCTGATAAAAAATCTCAAAAAATAAAATACTTCGATAATATCCAGAAAACATAAGCACAGGGGCTGTGGCAATATCTGGGATTGAGTTAGCCAAAACAAAACCGGATATTTCCGGTTTCATGCAGTCATATCCGGACAAAGTGGTGTGGAATTCGTACGCAATGGACCGAGAAAAACACAGTAAAAATGGTTTTGGAGAAAAGCAAAGTCTTTTTGTTAGGCAAGTGCATAAAATGCCATCTATACCAACAGAAATATCATGTTTGCCGCAGTTCCTCAAGCTTTCTCCCTAGAAAATATGAATGTGTAGAGCTTGTGTCTCCATGTGGAACTCATTAGAGTTTCCCAGTACAAAATTAAATCTTCCCTGATAAAAAAATAAAAAAAAAACTTTTCAAAACCATAAAGTCCTTCGATAATATCCAGAAAACGCAAGCACAGGTGCTGTGGCAATATCTGGCATTGAGTTAGCCAAATAAAACCGGATATTTCCGGTTTCATCCAGTCATATCTGGACAAAGTGGTGTGGAATTCATATGCAATAGACGGAGAAAATCACAGTAAAAACGGTTTAGGAGAAAAGCAAAGTGTTTTCGTTAGGAAAGTGCATAAAATATCAGGTATACAAACAGAAATATCATGTTTGTTTGCCCCAGTTCCTCTCTCTTTCTCCCTAAAAATACGAATGTGTAAAGCTGGTATCTCCATGTGGAACCAATTAGAGTTTCCCAGGACAAAATTAAATCTTCCCTGATAAAAAAATAAAAAAAATTTCAAAACCATAAAGTCCTTCGATAATATCCAGAAAACGCAACCACAGGTGCTGTGGCAATATCTGACATTGAGTTAGCCAAAAAAAACCGGATATTTCTGGTTTCATCCAGTCATTTCCAGAAAAAGTGGTGTGCAATTCGTATGCAATTGACCAAGAAAATTACAGTGAAAATGGTTTTGGAGAAAAGCAAAGTCTTTTCGTTAGGCAAGTGCATAAAATGCCATCTATATAAACAGAAATATCATGATTGTTTGCCGCAGTTCCTCTAGCTTTCTCGCTAGAAAATACGAATGTGTAGAACTGGTGCCTCCATGTGGAACCACTGATTGTTTCCCAGTAAAAATAAATGTTCCCTGATAAAAAAAATTTTTCAAAACTATAATGACCATTGATAATTTCCAGAAAACACAAGCACAGGGGCTGTGGCAATCTGGGATTCAGTTAGCCAAAACATAACCGGATATTTCCGGTTTCATCCAGTCATATCCAGAAAAAGTGGTGTGGAATTTGTATGCAATGGACTGAGAATATCACAGTAAAAATGGTTTTGGAGAAAAGGAAAGTCTTTTCGTTAGGCCAGTGCATAAAATGTATGTATACAAACAGTAATATCATGTTTGTTTGCCGCAGTTCATCTAGCTTTCTCCCTACAAAATATGAATGTGTATAGCTGGTGTCTCCATCTGGAACCAATTAGAGTTCCCCAGTACAAAATTAAATGTTAACTGATAAAAAAATAAAAAAAAACTTTAAAAACAATAAAGTCCTTTGATCATATCCAAAAAACACAAACACAAGGGCTGTTGCAATATCTGGGATTGAGTTAGCCAAAACAAAACCGGATATTTCCTGATTCATCCAGTCATATCCGGACAACGTGGTTTGCAATTCGTATGCAAGGGACAGACAAAATCACAGTAAAAATGGTTTTGGAGAAAAGCAAAGTGTTTTCGTTAGGCAAGTGCATAAATTGTCATGTATACAAACAGAAATTTCATGTTTGTTTGCCGCAGTTCCTCTAGCTTTCTCCCTAGAATATTCGAATCTGTAGTGCTGGTGTCTCCATGTGGAACCAATTAGAGTTTCCCAGTACAAAATTAAATGTTCCATGATTAAAAAAAAACTTTTAAAATAATAAAATCCATTGATAATATCCAGAAAACACAAACACAGGTGCTGTGGCCAACTCTGGAATTGACTTAGCCAAAAAAAACCTGATGTTTCCGGTTTCATCCAGTCATATCTGGACAAAGTGGTGTGGAATTCATATGCAGTGGACTGAGAAAATTGCAGTGAAAATGGTTTTGGCGAAAACCAAAATCATTTCGTTAGTCAAGTGCGTAAAATGCAATCTATACAAACAGAAATATCATGTTTTTTTGCCAGAGTTCCTCTAGCATTCTCCTTAGACAATACGAATGTATAGAGCGGTTTCTCCATGTGGAACTAATTAGAGTTTCACAGTGCAAAATTAAATGGTCCCTGATTAAAAAAAATTTCAAAACAATAAAGTCCTTAGATAATATCCAGAATTCACAAACACAGGGGCTGTGGCAATATCTGGGATTGAGTTAGCCAAAACACAACCGGATATTGCCGATTTCATCCAGTCATATCCTGACAAAGTGGTGTGGAATTCATATGCAATGGACAGACAAAATCACAGTAAATGGTTTTGGAGAAAAGCAAAGTCTTTTCGTTAGGCAAGTGCATAAAATTCCATCTATACAAACAGAAATATCATGTTTGTTTCCCGCAGTTCTTTTAGATTTCTCCCCAGAAAATAAGAATGTGTAGAGCTGATGTCTCCATGTGGAACCCATTAGATTTTCCCAGTACAAAAGTAAATGTTCCCTGAGAAAAAACATTGAAAACATTAAAGTCCATTGATAATATCCAGGAAACACAAACACAGGGGCTGTGGCAATATCTGGGATTGAGTTAGACAAAACAAACGGGATATTTCCCGTTTCATCCAGTCATATCCGGACAAAGTGTTGTGGAATTCGTATGCAATGGGCAGACAAAATCACAGTAAAAATGGATTTGTAGAAAAGTAAAGTCTTTTTGTTAGGCAAGTGCATAAAATGCCATCTATACAAACAAAAATATCATGATTGTTTGCCGCAGTTCTTTTAGGTTTCTCCCCAGGAAATAGGAATTTGTAGAGATGGTGTCTACATGTGGAACCAATTAGAGTTTCCCAGTACAAAATCAAATGTTCCCTGATTAAAAAAAAAAAACTTTCAAAACAATAAAGTCCTTCGATAACATCTAGAAAACACAAACACAGGGTCTGTGGCAATATCTGGGATTGAGTTAGCCGAAACAAAACCGGATATTTCCGGTTTCATCCAGTCATATCCAGACAGAGTGGTGTGGAATTCGTATGCAATAGACCGAGAAAATCACATTAAAAATGGTTTTGGAGTAAAGCAAAATCTTTTCGGTAGGCAAGTGCATAACATGTCATGTAACCAAACAGAAATATCATGTTTGTTTCCCGCAGTTTACTATATTTCTCCCTAGAAACTACAAATGTGTATAGCTGGTGTCTCCATCTGGAACCAATGAGTGCTTTCCAGTAGAAAATTAAATGTTCCCTGATAAAGAAAAAAAAAACTTTCAAAACAATGAAGTCCTTTGATAATATCCAGAAAACACAAACACAGGGGCTGTGGCTATAACTGGGATTGAGTTAGCAGAAAAAAAAACGGATATTTCCAGTTTAATCCAGTCTTATTTGACAAAGTATTGTGCAATTCATATGTAATGGACAGACAAAATCACAGTAAAAATTGTTTTGCAGAAAACCAAAGTCTTTGTTAGGCAAGTGCATAAAATGCCATCTATACAAACAGAAATATCATGATTGTTTGCCGCAGTTCATTTAGATTTCTCCCCAGAAAATACGAATCTGTAGAGCTGGTGTCTCCATGTGGAACCAATTAGAGTTTCCCAGTACAAAATTAAATGTTCCCTGATGAAAAAAACATTCAAAACAATAAAATATTTCGATAATATCCAGAAAACACAAACACAGAGGCTGCGGCAATATCTGGGATTCAGTTAGCCAAAACACAAAAGCATATTTCCGGTTTCATACAATCATATCCAGACAAACTGTTGTGCAATTCGTATGCAATGGACTGAGAAAATCACAGTGAAAATGGTTTTGGAGAAAAGCTAAGTCTTTTCATTACGCAAGTGCATAAAATGTCATGTAAACAAACAGAAATATCATGTTTGTTTGCCGCAGTTCATCTAGCTTTCTCAAAGAAAATACGAATGTGTAGAGCTGGTGTCTCCATGTGCAACCAATTAGAGTTTCCCAGTACAAAATTAAATGTTCACTGATAAAAAATATTCAAAACAATAAAATCCTTCGATAATATCCAGAAAACACAAACACAGAGGCTGTCGCAATATCTGGGACTCAGCCAAAACAAAACCGGATATTTCCTGTTTCATCCAGTCATATGCGGACAAAGTGGTGTGGAATTCGTATGCAATCGACCGAGAAAATCACAGTAAAAATCGTTTTGAAGTAAAGGAAAGTAGTTTCGTTAGGCAAGTGCATAAAATTTCATGTATAGAAAAAGAAATATCATGTTTGTTTTCCGCAGTTCCTCTAGATTTCTCCTAGAAAATACGAATGTGTAGAGCTGGTGTCTCCATGTGGAACCAATTAGAGTTTCCCAGTACAAATTATATGTTCCCTGAAAAAAAAAAACTTTCAAAACAATAAAGTCCTTCGATAATATCCAGAAAACACAAATGCAGATGCTGTGGTAATATCTGGGGTTGAGTTAGAAAAAACAAAACCGGATATTTCTGGTTTTATCCAGTCATATCCGGACAACGTGGTGTGCAATTCGTATGCAATAGACCGAGAAAATCACAAACAGAAATACACAAACAGAAATATCACATTGTTTGCCGCAATTCATTTAGATTTCTCCTAGAAAATACGAATGTTTAGAGCTGGTTTCTCCATGTGGAAGCAATTAGAGTTGCCCAGTAAAAAATTAAATGATCCCTGACAAAAAATATTCGAAACAATAAATTTCTCTGATAATATCCAGAAAACACAAACACAGAGGCTGCCGCAATATGTGGGATTCAGTTACCCAAAAAAAAATGGATATTTCTGGTTTCATCCAGTCATATCCAGACAAAGTGATGTGGAATTCATATGCAATGGACTGAGAAAATTGCAGTGAAAAAAGTTTTGGAGAAAAGCAAAGTCATTTCGTTATGCAGTGCATAAAATTCCATCTATACAAACAGAAATATCATGATTGTTTGCCGCAGTTCCTCTAGCTTTCTCGCTAGAAAATACGAATGTTTACAGCTGGTGTCTCCATGTGCAACCAATTAGAGTTTCCCAGTACAAAATCAAATGTTCCCTGATAAAAAAAATTTCAAAACAATAAAGTCATTTGATAATATCCAGAAAACACAAACACAGGGGATGAGCAATATCTGTGATTGAGTTAGCCAAAACAAAACCGTATATTTCCGGTTTCATCCAGTCATATCCGGACATAGTGGTGTGCAAATCGTATGCAATGGACAGATAAAATGTCAGTAAAAATGGTTTTGGAGAAAAGCAAAGTCTTTTCTTTTGGCAAGTGCATAAAATGCCATCTATAAAAACAGAAATATCATGATTGTTTGCCGCAGTTCCTTTAGATTTCACCCCAGAAAATAAGAATGGGTAGAGCTGGTGTCTCCATGTGGAACCAATTAGAGTTTCCCAGTACAAAATTAAATATTCCCTGATAAAAAAATCTTTCAAAACAATAAAGTCCATTGATAATATCCAGAAAACACAAGCACAGTGGTTGTGGCAATATCTGGGATTGTTTTAGCAAAAAAAAAAAACGGATATTTCCGGATTGATCCAGTCATTTCTGGAAAAGTGGTGTGGAATTTGTATGCTGTGGACCTAGAAAATTGCAGTAAAAATGGTTTTGGAGAAAATCAAAGTCTTTTCGTTAGGCAGGTGCATAAAATGCCATCTATACAAACAGAAATATCATGATTGTTTGCCGCAGTTCCTGTGGCTTTCTCGCTAGAAAATACGAATGTGTAGAGATGGTTTCTCCATGTGGAACCAGAGAGTGTTTCCCAGTACAAAATTAAATGTTCCCTGATTAAAAAAATTCAAATCAATGAATTCCTTCCATAATATCCAGAAAACACAAACACCGGGCCTTTGGCAATATCTGGAATTCAGTTAGCCTAAACAAAACCGGATATTTCCAGTTTCATCCAGTCATATCTGGACAAAGTGGTGTGGAATTCGTATGCAATGGACTGAGAAAATTGCAGTGAAAACGGTTTTGGAGAAAAGCAAAGTCTTTTCGTTAGGCAAGTGCATAAAATGTCATGTATCCAAACAGAAATATCATGTTTGTTTGCCGCAGTTGCTGTAGCTTTCTCCCTAGAAAATAGGAATGTGTAGAGCTGGTTTCTGCATGTGGAACCAATGTGTGTTTCCACGTACAAATTAAATGTTCCCTGATAAAAAAAAAGTTTCAAAACAATAATGACCATCGATAATATCCAGAAAACACAAACACAGGGGCTGTGGCAATATCTGGGATTGTGTTAGCCAAAACAAAATCGAATATTTCCGGTTTCATCCAGTCATATCCGGACAAAGTGTTGTGAAATTCGTATGCAATGGACTGAGAAAATTGCAGTGAAAATGGTTTTGGTGAAAAGCAAAGTCTTTTTGATAGGCCTGTCCATAAAATGCCATCTATACAAACAGAAATATCATGTTTGCTTGCCGCAGTTCCTCTAGCTTTCTCCCTAGAAAATACCAATGTGTACAGCTTGTTTCTCCATGTGGAACCACTGAGTGTTACGCAGTACAAAATTAAATGTTCCTTGATTAAAAACAAAGCTTTAACAACAATAAATTCTATTGATAATATCCAGAAAACACAAACACAGAGTCTGTCGCAATATCTGGATATCAGTTAGCGAAAACACAACCAATATTTTCTGTTGCATCCAGTCATATCCGGACAAAGTGTTATAGAATTCGTATGCAATGGACCCTGAAAAATCACAATAAAAATGTTTTGGAGACAAGCAAAGTCTTTTCTTTAGGCAAGTGAATAATATGTCATCTATACAAGCAGAAATATCATGTTTGTTTAACGCAGTTCCTCTAGCTTTCTCGCTAGAAAATACGAATGTGTAGTGCTGGTGTCTCCATTTGGAACCAATTAGAGATTCCCAGTACAAAATTAAATGTCCCCTTATAAAAAAAACTTTCAAAACAATTAAGTCCATCGATAATATCCAGAAAAAACAAACACAGGGTCTGCAAAAATATCTGGGATTGAGTTAGCCAAAACAAAACCGGATATTTCCGGTTTCATCCAGTCATATGTGGAAAAAGTGTCTTTAATTCGTATGCAATGGACCGAGAAAATCAAAGTAAAAAAGGTTGTGGAGAAAAGCAAAGTCTTTTCTTTAGGCAAGTGCATAAAATGTCATGTATACAAACAGAAATATCATATTTGTTTGCCGCAGTTCCTCTAGATTTCTCCTACCAAATACTTATATGTGGAACTGGTGTCTCCATGTGGAACCAGTGAGTGTTTCCCAGTACAAAATTAAGTGTTCCCTGATAAAAAACTTTCAAAACAATAAAGTCCTTCGATAATATCCAGAAAACACAAACACAGAGGCTGGCGCAATATCTGGAATTCAGTTAGCCAAAACACAGCCGGATATTTCTGGTTTCATCCAGTCATATCCGGACAAAGTGGTGTCAAATTCTTATGCAATGGACAGAAGAAATCACAGTAAAAATGGTTTTCGAGAAAAGCAAAGTCTTTTCGTAAGGCAAGTGCATAAAATGTCATGTACAAAAAACAGAAATATCATGTTTGTTTGCCGCAGTTCCTCTAGCTTTCTCACTGGAAAATATGAATGTTTAGAGCTGGTGTCTCCATGTGGAACTAGTGAGTGTTTCCCACTACAAAATAAATTGTTTCCAGATAATAAAAACCTACAAAACAGTTAAGTCCATCGATAATTTCCAGAAAACACAAACACAGGGGCTGTCGCAATATCAGGGATTGAGTTTGCAAAAAAAACCCAGATATTTCCGGTTTCATTCAGCCATATCCGGAAAAAGTTGTGTGTTATTCGTAAGCAATGGACCGATAAAATTACAGTGAAAATCGTTTTGGAGAAAATAAAGTCTTTTCATTAGGGAAGAGCACAAAATGCCATCTACATAAACAGAAATATCATGTTTCTATGCCGATGTTCCTAGAGCTTTCTTCCTAGAAAATACGAATGTCTAGAGCTGGTGTCTCCATGTGGAAGAAATTAGAGTTTCCCAGTACAAAATTAAATGTTCCCTGATATAAAAACATTCAAAACGATAAAGTCCATCGATCATATCCAGAAAACACAAACACAGGGTCTGTGGCAATATCTGGGATTGAGATAGCCAAAACAAAACCTGATATTTCCAGTTTCATCCAGTCATATCTGGAAAAAGTGGTGTGGAATTCATATGCAAGGCCCGAGAAAATCTCAGTAAGAATGGTTTTGGAGAAATGCAAAGTCTTTTCGTTAGTGAAGTGCATAAAATGCCATCTATAAAAACAGAAATATCATATTTCATTGCCGCATTTTGTCTAGCTTTCTCGCTAGAGTATACGAATGCTTAGAGCTGGTGTCTCCATGGGGAAGCAATTAGAGTTTCCCAGTACAAAATTAAATGTACCCTGATAAAAAAAAGAAAACATTCAAAACAATAAAGTCGTTCGATAATATCCAGAAAACACAAACACAGGGGCTGTGGCAATATCTTGGATTGAGTTAGCCAAAACAAAACTGGATATATCCGGATTCATCAAGTCATATCTGGACAAAGTGGTGTGGAATACGTATGCAATAGATGAGAAGATCAAAGAAAAATTTGTTTTGGAGCAAAGTCTTTTCGTTAGGCAAGTGCATAAAATGGCATGTATACAAACAGAAATATTATGTATGTTTGCCGCAATTCCTCTAGCTTTCACCCTAGGAAACACGAATGTGTAGAACTGGTGTCACCATGTGGAAACAATTAGAGTTTCCCAGTACAAAATTCAATGTTCCCTGATAAAAAACGTTCAAAACAATAAAGTCCTTCGATATTATCCAGAAAAGACAAACAAAGAGGGTGCTGCAATATCTGGGATTGAGTTAGACAAAACACAGCGGAATATTTGTGGTTTCATCAACTCATATCTGCACAAAGTGGTGGGAATTCAAATGCAATGGACAGACAAATTCACAGTAAAAATGGTTTTCGAGAAAAGCAAAGTCTTTTCGTTAGGCAAGTGCATAAAATGTCATGTACAGAATTAGAAATATCATGTTTGTTTTTCCGCAGTTCCTCTAGCTTTCTCCTAGAAAATATGAATGTGTATAGCTGGTGTCTCCATGTGGAATCAGTGAGTGTTTCCAAGTACAAAATTAAATGTTCCCTGATTAAAAAAAAAATTCAAAACAATAAAGTCCATCGATAATATCCAGAAATCTCATACTCAGGGGCTGCGGCAATATCTGGGATACTGTTAGACAAAACAAAACTGGATATTTCCGGTTTCATCCAGTCATATCCGGAAAAAGTGTCTTTAATTCGTATGCAATGGACCAAGAAAATCAAAGTAAAAAAGGTTTTGGAGAAAAGCAAAGTCTTTTCATTAGGCAAGTGCATAAAATGTCATGTATACAAACAGAAATAAAATGTATGTTTGCTGCAGTTCCTCTACCTTTCTCCCTAGAAAATACGAATGTGTAGATCTGGTGTCTCCATGTAGAATCAATTAGAGCTTCCCAGTACAAAATTAAATGTTCCTTGAAAAAAAATTTTTTTCAAAACAATAAAGTCCTTCGAAAATATCCAGAAAACACAAACACAGGGTCTGCAGCAGTATCTAGGATTGAGTTAGCCAAAACAAAACCGGATATTTCTGGTTTCATCCAGTCATATCCGGACAAAGTGGTGTCGAATTCGTATGCAATGGATAGACAAAATCACATTAAAAATGGTTTTCGAGAAAAGCAAAGTCTTTTCGTTAGGCAAGTACATAAAATGTCATGTATACAAACAGAAATATCATGTTTGTTTCCCGAAGTTCCTCTAGATTTCTCCTAGAAAATACGAATGTGTAGAGCTGGTGTCTCCATGTGGAACCAGTGAGTGTTTCCCTGTACAAAATTAAATGTTCTCTGTTAAAAAAACATTCAAAACAATAAATTCCATCGATAATATAAAGAAAACAAAAACAAAGGGTCTGCAGCAGTATCTAGGATTGAGTTAGCCAAAACAAAACTGGATATTTCGGGTTTCATCCAGTCATATCCAGACAAAGTGGTGTCGAATTCGTATGCAATGGATAGACAAAATCACATTAAAAATGGTTTTGGAGAAAAGCAAAGTCTTTTCGTTAGGCAAGTACATAAAATGTCATGTATACAAACAGAAATATCATGTTTGTTTGCCGCAGTTCTTCTAGCTTTCTCCTAGAAAATACGAATGTGTAGAGCTGGTGTCTCCATGTGGAACCAGTGAGTGTTTCCCTGTACAAAATTAAATGTTCTCTGATAAAAAAAAACATTCAAAACAATAAAGTCCATCGATAATATAAAGAAAACAAAAACACAGGGTCTGCAGCATTATCTAGGATTGAGTTAGCAAAAACAAAACCGGATATTTCGGGTTTCATCCAGTCATATCCGGACAAAGTTGTGTGGAACTCGTGTGCAATGGACCTAGAAAATTACAGTGAAAATGGTTTTGGAGAATAGCAAACGCTTTTCTTTTGACAAGTGCATAAAATGTCATGTATACAAACAGAAATACCATGTTTGATTGCCGCAGTTCCTCTAGCTTTCTCCCTAGCAAATACGAATATGTGGAGCTGGTGTCTCCATCTGGAAACAATTAGAGTTTCCCAGTACAAAATTAAATGTTCTCTGATAAAAAAATTTCAAAACAATAAAGTCCATATAATATAAAGAAAACAAAAACACAGGGTCTACAGCAATATCTGGGATTGAGATAGCAAAAAAAACCCGGATATTTACAGTTTCATCCAATCGTATCCGGACAAAGTAGTGTGGAATTCGTATGCAATGGACTGAGAAAATTGCAGTGAAAATGGTTTTGGAGAAAAGCAAAGTCTTTTCATTAGGCAAGTGCATAAAAAGTCATGTATACAAACAGAAATATCATGTTTGTTTGCCGCAGTTCCTCTAGCTTTCTCCTAGAAAATATGAATGTGTAGAGCTGGTGTCTCCATGTGGAACCAATTAGAGTTCCCCAATATATAATTAAATGTTCCCTGAAAAAAAACATTCAAAAAAGGAAAGTCCTTCGATAATATCCAGAAAACACAAACACAGAGGCTGTCGCAATATCTGGGAATCCGTTAGCCAAAACACAAACATATATTTCTGATTTTATCCAGTCATATCCGGACAAAGTTGTGTTTAATTCTTAAGCAATGGACCGAGAAAATCACAGTAAAAATTGTTTGGGATAAAAGCAAAGTCTTTTCATTAGGCAAGTGCATAAATTGTCATGTATACAAACAGAAATGTCATGTTTCTTTGCCGCAGTTGCTCTAGATTTCTCCTAGAAAACACGAATGTGTAGAGCTGGTGTCTCCATGGGGAACCAGTGAGTGTTTCCCAGTATAAAACTAAATGTTCCCTGATAAAAAAAAACTTTCAAAACAATATTGATAATATCCAGAAACCACAAACACAGGGGCTGTGGCAATATCTGGGATTGAGATAGCCAAAACAAAACCAGATATTTCCAGTTTCATCCAGTCATATCCGTACAAAGTGGTGTGGAATACCTATGCCATGGACTGAGAAAATTACAGTGAAAGTGGTTTTGGAGAAAAGCAAAGTCTTTTCATTCGGCAAGTGCATAAAATGCCATCTATACAAGCAAATATACCATGTTTGTTTGCCGCAGTTAATCTAGCTTTCTCGCTAGAAAATATGAATGTGTAGAGCTGGTTTCTCCATGTGGAACCAGTGAGTGTTTCCCAGTATAAATTTAAATGTTATCTGATAAAAAAATTCAAAACAATAAAGTCCTTCGATAATATCCAGAAATCACAAATACAGGGGCTGTGACAATATCTGGGATTGACTTAGCCAAAATAAAACCGGATATTTCCGGTTTCATCCAGTCATATCCACAATAAGTATTGTGGAAATCATATGCAATGGACAGAGAAAGTTACAGTGAAAATGGTTTTGGAGAAAAGCAAAGTCTTTTCGTTAGGGAAGTGCATAAAATGTTATTTAAACAAACAGAAATATCATGTTTGTTTGCTGCAGTTTTTCTACGATTTTCCTAGAAAATACGAAAATGCAGAGCTGGTGTCTCCATGTGGAACCAGTGTTTCCCACTAGAAAATTAAATGTTCCCTGATAAAAAATCTTTTAAAACAGTAAAGTCCATCGATAATATCCAGAAAACACAAACACAGTGGCTGCGGCAATATCTGGAATTGACGTAGCCAAAACCAAACCGGATATGTCCCGTTTCATCCACTCATATCCGCAATCGGTTTTGTGCAATTCGTATGCAATGGACAGACAAAATCACAGTAAAAATGGTTTTGAAAAAAGCAAAGTCTTTTCTTTAGGCAAGTGCATAAAATGTCATGTATACAAACAGAAATATCATGTTTGTTTTCCTCAGTTCCTCTAGCTTTCTCGCTAGAAAATACGAATCTGTAGAGCAGGTTTCTCCATGTGGAACCAGTGAGTGTTTCCCAGTACAAAATTAAATGTTCCCTGATTAAAAAAAAAAAAAACTTTCAAAACAATAATGTCCATTGATAGTATCCAGAAAACACAAACACAGGGGCTGTGACAATATCTGGGACTGAATTAGCCAAAAACGACAGGATATTTCCGGTTTCATCCAGTCATAACCGGACAAAGTGGTGTGGAATTCGTATGCAATGCACCGAAAAAATCCCAGTAAAAACGGTTTTGGATAAAAGCAAAGTTTTTTTGTTAGGCAAGTGCATAAAATGTAATGTATACAAATAAAAATATCATGTTCACTGCACTTCCTCTATCTTTCTACTAGAAAATACGAATGCGTAGAGCTGGTGTCTCCATGTGGAACCGGTTAGAGTATCCCAGTACAAAATTAAATGTTCCCTGATAAAAAAACATTCAAAACAATAAAGTCCTTCGATAATATACAGAAAACACAAACACAGAAGCTGTCACAATATCTGGGATTGAGTTAGCCAAAACACAAGCAGATATTTACCCTTTCATCCAGTCATATCTGGACAAAGTGGTGTGCAATTCGTATGCAATGGACAGAGAAAGTTACAATGAAATGGTTTTAGAGAAAAGCAAAGTCTTTTCGTTAGGCAAGTGCATAAAATGTCATGTAAACAAACAGAAATATCATGTTTGTTTGCTGCAGTTCCTCTAGATTTCTCCTAGAAAATACGAATGTGTAGAGCTGGTGTCTCCATGTGGAAACAATTAGAGTTTCCCAGTAGAAAATTAAATGTTCCCTGATAAAAAAATAAAAAACCTTCCAAAAAAAAGTCCATCGATAATATCCAGAAAACACAAACACAGGTGTTGTGGCAATATCTGAATTCAGTTAGCCAAAAAAAGAAAACGGGATATTTCCAGTTTCATCCAGTCAAATCTGTACAAATTGGTGCGCAATTTGTATGCAATGGACAGACAAAATCACAGTAAAAATGGTTTTGGAAAAGAGCAAAGTCTTTTCTTTAGGCAAGTGCATAAAATGTCATGTATACAAACAGAAATATCATGTTTGTTTGCCTCAGTTCCTCTAGCTTTCTCGCTAGAAAATACGAATCTGTAGAGCAGGTTTCTCCATGTGGAACCAGTGAGTGTTTCCCAGTACAAAATTAAATGTTCCCTGATTAAAAAAAAACTTTCAAAACAATAATGTCCATTGATAGTATCCAGAAAACACAAACACAGGGGCTGTGACAATATCTGGGATTGAATTAGCCAAAAACAACAGGATATTTCCGGTTTCATCCAGTCATAACCGGAGAACGTGGTGTGGAATTCTTATGCAATGGACCAAGAAAATCATAGTAAAAATGGTTTTGGAGAAAAGCAAAGCCTTTCGTTAGGCAAGTGCATAAAATGTCATGTATACAAACAGAAATATCATGATAGTTTGCCGCAGTTCCTAAAGATTTCTCCCCAGAATATACGAATGTGTAGAACTGGTATCTCCATGTAGAACCAATTAGAGTTTCCCAGTACAAAATTAAATATTCCCTGATAAAAAAACATTCAAAGCAACAAAGTCCTTAGATAATATCCAGAAAACACAAACACAGAGGCTGTCAAAATAAATGGGATCCAGTTAGCCAAAACACAAGCAGATAGTTCCCCTTTCATCCACTCATATCTGGACAAAGTGGTGTGGAATTCGTATGCAATGGACCGAGAAAATCAGAGCAAAATGGTTTTGGAGAAAAGCAAAGTCTTTTCATTAGGCAAGTGCATAAAATGCCATCTCTACAAACAGAAATATCATGATTGTTTGCCTCAGTTCCTCTAGCTTTCTCCTAGAAAATACGAGTGTGTAGAGATGGTGTCTACATGTGGAACAAATTAGAGTTTCCCACTACAAAATTCAATGTTTATGATTAAAAAAAAATCTTTCCAAATAGTAAAGTCCTTCGATAATATCCAGAAAACACAAACACAGGGGCTGTGCCAATATCTGGGATTGAGTTAGCCAAAACAAAACCGGATATTTCCAGTTTCATCCAGTCATATCCAGACAAAGTTGTGTGCAATTCGTATGCAATGGAACGATAAAATCACACTAAAAATGGTTTAAGAGAAAAGCAGTCTTTTCGTTATGCAAGCGCATAAAATGTATGTGTACAAATAGAAATATCATATTTGCTTGCCACAGTTCCTCTAGCTTTCTCAGTAGAAAATACGAATATGTAGAACTGGTTTCTCCATGTGGAACCACTGAGTGTTTCCCAGTACAAAATTTAATGTTTCTTGATAATAAAAAAAACTTTCAAAACAATAAAGTCCTTCGATAATATCCAGAAAACACAAACACATGGGCTGTGGCAATATCTGGGATTGAGTTAGCCAAAACAAAACCGGATATTCCGGTTTCATACAGTCATATCTAGACAAAGTGGTTTGAATTCGTATGCAATGGACCAAGAAAATGACCGTAAAAATGGCTTTGGAGAAAAGCAAAGTCCTTTCGTTAGGCAAGTGCATAAAATGCCATCTATTCAAACAGAAATATCATGTTTCTTTGCCACAGTTACTCTAGCTTTCTCCATAGAAAATTCGAAAGTGTAGAGCTGGTTTCTCCACGTGGAACCAATAAATGTTTCCCAGTTCAAAATAAAATGTTCGTTGATAAAAAAAAAATTCAAAACAATAAAATCCTTCGATAATATCCAGAAAATAGAAACACAGAGGCTGTCGCAATATCTGGGATTGAGTTAGCCAAAACACAACCGCATATTTCTGATTTCATCCAGTCATGACCGGATAAAGTGTTATGGAAATCGTATGCAATGGACTGAGAAAATCGAGTGAAAATGGTTTTGGAGAAAAGCAACGTCTTTTCGTTAGGCAAGTGCATAAAATGTCATCTATACAAACAGAAATATCATGTTTGTTTGCCCCACTTCCTCTATCTTTCCCCTAGAAAATATGAATGTGTAGAGCTGGTGTCTCCATGTGGAACCAATTAGAGTTTCCCAGTACAAAATTAAATGTTCCATGATAAAAAAAACATTCAAAACAATAAAGTAATTCGATAATATCCAGAAAACACAAACACAGAGGCTGTCGCAATATCTGGGATTGAGTTAGCCAAAACACAAGCGGATATTTCCACTTTCATCCATTCATAGCCAGACAAAGTGGTGTGCAATTCGTATGCAATGGACAGACAATATCACAGTAAAAATGGTTTTGGAGAAAAGCAAAGTCTTTTTGTTAGGCAAGTGCATAAAATATCATTTATACAAACAGAAATATCATGTTTGTTTGCCGCAGTTCCTCCATCTTTCTCAGTAGAAAATACGAATATGTAGAACTGGTTTCTGCATGTGGAACCACTGAGTGTTATCCGGTACAAAATTAAATGTTTCTTGATAATAAAAAAAAAAAAAAACTTTCAAAACAATAAAGTCCTTCGATAATATCCAGAAAACACAAACACATGGGCTGTGGCAATATCTGGGATTGAGTTAGCCAAAACAAAACCGGATATTCCTGTTTCATACAGTCATATCCGGACAAAGTGTTTTGGAATCCATATGCAATGGACCGAGAAAATCACAGTAAAAATGGCTTTGGAGAAGTAAAGTCCTTTCGTTAGGCAACTGCATAAAATGCCATCTATCCAAACAGAAATATCATGTTTCTTTGCCACAGTTCCTCTAGCTTTATCCCTAGAAAATATGAAAGTGTAGAGCTAGTGCCTCCATGTGGAACCAATAAATGTTTCCCAGTACAAAATAAAATGTTCGCTGATAAAAAAAAAATCAAAACAGTAAAGTGCTTCGATAATATCCAGAAAACACAAACACAGGGCTGTCGGAATATCTGGGATTCAGTTAGCGAAAACACAACCGCATATTTCTGGTTTTGTCTAGTCATATCCGGACAAAGTGGTGTGCAATTTGTATGCAATGGACCGAGAAAATCACAGTTATAATCGTTTTGGAGAAAAGCAAAGTCTTTTCGTTAGTCAAGTGCATAAAATGCCATCTATACAAACAGAAATAATCATGTTTGTTTGCCACAGTTCCTTTAGATTTCTAACCAGAAAATACAAATGTGTAGAGCTGGTTTCTCCATGTGGAACCAATTAGAGTTTCCCAGTACAAAATTAAATGTTCCCTGATAAAAAAAAACTTTTAAAACAATAAAGTCATTCGATAATATCCAGAAAACACAAACACAGAGGCTGTCGCAATAAATTGGATTCATTTCGCCAAAACACAAACAGATATTTCCGGTTTCATCCAGTCATATCCGGACAAAGTGGTGTGGAATTCGTATGCAATGGACCGAGAAAATCACAGTAAATTTGTTTTTGAAAAAAGGAAAGTCTTTTCGTTAGGCAAGTGCATAAAATATTATGTAAACAAACAGAAATATCATGTGTGCTTGCCACAGTTCCTCTAGGTTTCTCCCTAGAAAATACGAATATGTAGAGCTGGTGTCTCCATATGGAACAAATTAGAATTTCCCAGTACAAAATTAAATGTTCCCTGATAATAAATATTCAAAACAATAAAGTCCTTCGATAATATCCAGAAAACACAAACACAGGGGCTGTGGCAATATCTGGGATTGAGTTAGCGAAAACAAAACCAGATACTTCCAGTTTCATCCAGTCCTATCCGGACAAAGTGGTGTGTAATTTGTATGCAGTGGACCGAGAAAATCACAGTGAAAATGGTTTTGGAGAAAAGCAAAGTCTTTTCGTTAGGCAAGTGCATAAAATGCCATCTATATAAACAGAAATATGGTGATTGTTTGCCGCAGTTCCTCTAGATTTCTCCTTAGAAAATACTAATGTGTAGAGCTGGTGTCTCCATGTGGAAGCAGTTAGAATTTCCCAGCACAAAATTAAATTTTCCTGATTAAAAAAAAAACCTTAAAAACAATAAATTCCATCGATAATTTCCAGAAAACACAAACACAGAGGCTGTCGCAATATCTGGATATCAGTTAGCAAAACCACATAAGGATATTTCTGGTTTCATCCAGTCATATCCGGACAAAGTGGTGTGGAATTCGTATGCAGTGGACCCAGAAAATCACAATAATAAATTTTGGAGAAAAGCAAAGTATTTCCCTTCAGCAAGTGCATAATATGTCATCTATACAAGCAGAAATATCATGTTTGTTTGCAGCAGTTCCTCTAGCTTTCTCCCTAGAAAACATGAATATGTAGAGCTGGTGTCTGCATGTGGAACCAATGAGAGTTTCCCAGTACAAAATTAAATGTTCCCTGATGAAAAAAAGAAAAAAAAAGAAAAAAACTTTCAAAACAATAAAGTCCATTGATGATATCTAGAAAACACAAACAGAGGATCTGTGGCAATATCTGTGATTGAGTTAGCCAAAAAAAACCCAGATATTTCTGGTTTCATCCAGTCATATCCGGACAAAGTGTTGGGGAATTCACATGCAATGGACTGAGAAAATTACATGAAAAATTGTTTTGGAGAAAAACAGTCTTTTCGTTAGCCCAATGCATAAAATGCCATCTACACAAACAAAAATATCATGCTTTTTTGCCGCAGTTCCTCTAGCTTTCTCCCTAGAAAATACGAATGTGAAGAGCTTGTGTCTCCATGTGGAACCAATTAGTTTCCCAGTACAAAATTACAAGTTCCCATATAAAATAATCTTTCAAAAAAATAAAGTCCTTCGATAATATCCAGAAAACACACACACAGAGTCTGTCGCAATGTCTGGATATCAGTTACCAAAACACAGGGGCTGTGGCAATATCTGGGATTGAGTTAGCTAAAACAAAACCGGATATTTCCGATTTCATCCAGTCATATCCGGAAAAAGTGGTGTGGAATTTGTATGCAACGGAATGAGAAAATCACAGTAAATTGGTTTTGGAGAAAAGCAAAGTCCTTTCGTTAAGAAAGTGCATAAAATCTCATATATACAAAGAGAAATATCATGTTTGTTTGCCACAATTCCTCTAGCTTTCTCCTAGAAAATAGTAATGTGTAGAGCTGGTGTCTCCATGTGGAACCAATTAGAGTTTCCCAGTACAAAATTAAATGTTCCCGGATAAAAAAAAAAAACTTAAAAAAATAAATTCCATTGATGATATCCAGAAAACAGAAACAGAGGATCTGTGGCAATATCTGATATTGAGTTAGCCAAAAGAAAACTGCATATTTGCGGTTTCATCCACTCATATCCGGACAAAGTAGTGTGGAGTTCGTATGCACTAGAGAGACAAAATCACAGTAAAAATGGTTTTGGAGAAAAGCAAAACCTTTTCGATAGGGAAGTGCATAAAATTCCATCTATAGAAACAGAAATATCATGTTTGTTTGCGCCAGTTCCTCTAGCTTTCTCGCTAGAAAATACGAATGTGTAGACCTGGTGTCTCCATGGGGAACCAATTAGAGTTTCCCAGTACAAAATTAAATGTTCACTGATAAAAAACATTCAAAACAATAAAGTCCTTCGATAATATCCAGAAAGCACAAACACAGGGGCTGTCGCAATGTATGGGATTCAGTTAGCCAAAACACAACCTCATATTTCTGGTTTCATTCACTCATATCAGGACGAGCTGGTGTGGAATTCGTATGAATGGACAGGCAAAATCACAGTAAAAATGGTTTTGGAGAAAAGCAAAGTCTTTTCTTTAGGCAAGTGCCTAAAATGTCATGTATACAAAAAAAAAAACCTTTTCGATAGGGAAGTGCATAAAATTCCATCTATACAAACAGAAATATCATGTTTGTTTGCCGCAGTTCCTCTAGTTTTCTCCTAGAAAATACGAATGTGTAGATCTGGTGTCTCCATGTGGAACCAATTAGTTTCCCAATAGAATATTAAATGTTCCCTGATAAAAAAAATCTTTGAAAACAATAAAATCCTTTGATAATATCCAGAAAACACAAACACAGTGGCTGTCGCAATATCTGGATATTAGTTTGCCTAACACAACCGGATATTTCCAGTTTCATGCAGTCATATCATGTTTGTTTGCTGCAGTTCCTCCAGGTTTCTCCCCAGAAAATACGAATGTGTAGAGCTGGTGTCTGCATGTGGAACCAATGAGAGTTTCCCAGTATAAAATTAAATGTTCCCTGATAAAAAAACAGTCAAAACAATAAAGTCCTTCAATAATATCCAGAAAACACAGACACAGGGGCTGTAGCAAAATCTGGGATTAAGTTAGCCAAAACACAAGCGGATATTTCCCCTTTCATCCAGTCATATGTGGATAAAATGGTGTGCAATTCGTATGCAATGGACCGAGAAAATCACAGTAAAAACGGTTTTGGAGAAAAGCAAAGTCCTTTCGTTCGTCAAGTGCTTAAAATTCCATCTATATAAACAGAAATATCATGTTTGTTAGAGGCAGTTCCTCTAGCTTTCTGCTAGAAAATACGAATGTGTAGAGCTCGTGTCTCCATGTGGAACCAATTAGGCTTTCCCAGTACAAAATTAAATGTTCCCTGATAAAAGAAAACATTCAAAACAATAAAGTCCTTCGATAATATCTAAAAAACACAAACACAGGGGCTGTCGCAATATCTGGGAATGAGTTAGCCAAAACACAACCGGATATTTCCGGTTTCATGCAGTCATATCCGGACAAAGTGGTGTGGAATTCGAATGCAAAGACAGAAAAAAATCACATTAAAAACGGTTTTGGAGAAAAGCAGTCTTTTCGTTAGGCAAGTGCATAAAATGCCATCTATACAAACAGAATTATCATGATTGGTTGCCGCAGTTCCTCAAGTTTTCTCTAGAAAATATGAATGTGTAGAGCTTGTGTCTCCATGTGGAACCAATTAGAGTTTCCCAGTACAAAATTAAATGTTCCCTGAAAAAAAACTCTTTCAAAACACAAAAGTCCTTCGATAATATCCAGAAAACACAAACACAGGGGCTGTGGTAATATCTCGGATTCAGTTAGCCAAAACAATATCGGATATTTCCGGTTTCATCCAGTCAAATCCAAAAAAGTGGTGTGGAATTTGTATGTAATGGACCGAGGAAATCACAGTAAAAATGGTTTTGGAGAAAAGCCAAGACTTTTCATTAGGCAAGTGCATAAAATGCCATCTACATAAACAGAAATATCATGTTTGTTTGCCCCAGTTCCTCTAGGATTCTCGCTGGAAAATACGAATATGTAGAGCTGGTTTCTCCATGTGGAACCACTGAGTGTTTCCCAGTACAAAATTAAATGTTCCCTGATAAAAAACTTTCAAAACGATAATGTCCATTGATAATATCCAGAAAACACAACACAGGGGCTGTGGCAATATTTGGGATTGAGTTAGACAAAACAAAACCGGATATATCCGGTTTCTTACAGTCATATCCAGAAAAACTGTTGTAGAATTCATATGCAATGGACTGAGAGAATTGCAGTGAAAATCGTTTTGGAGAAAAGCAAAGTCTTTTCGTTAGTCAAGTGCATAAAATGCCATCTATACAAACATAAATATCATGTTTGCTTCCCGCAGTTCCTCTAGCTTTCTCCCCAGAAAATACGAATGTGTAGAGCTGGTGTCTCCATGTGGAACCAATTAGGCTTTCCCAGTACAAAATTAAATGTTCCCTGATTAAAAAATATTCAAAAGAATAAAGTCCTTCGATAATATCCAGAAAACACAAACACAAAGGCTGTCGCAATAACTTGGATTGAGTTAGCCAAAACAAAACCGGATATTTCCGATTTCATCCAGTCATATCCGTACAAAGTGTTTTGAAATTCGTATGCAACGGACAAAATCACAGTAAAAATGGTTTTGGAGAAAAGCAAAGTCCTTTCGTTAAGCAAGTGCATAAAATGCCATCTATACAAACAGAATTATCATGATTGGTTGCCGCAGTTCCTCAAGTTTTCTCTAGAAAATATGAATGTGTAGAGCTTGTGTCTCCATGTGGAACCAATTAGAGTTTCCCAGTACAAAATTAAATGTTCCCGGATAAAAAAAAAACTTAAAAAAATAAATTCCATTGATGATATCCAGAAAACAGAAACAGAGGATCTGTGGCAATATCTGATATTGAGTTAGCCAAAAGAAAACTGCATATTTGCGGTTTCATCCACTCATATCCGGACAAAGTAGTGTGGAGTTCGTATGCACTAGAGAGACAAAATCACAGTAAAAATGGTTTTGGAGAAAAGCAAAACCTTTTCGATAGGGAAGTGCATAAAATTCCATCTATAGAAACAGAAATATCATGTTTGTTTGCGCCAGTTCCTCTAGCTTTCTCGCTAGAAAATACGAATGTGTAGACCTGGTGTCTCCATGGGGAACCAATTAGAGTTTCCCAGTACAAAATTAAATGTTCACTGATAAAAAACATTCAAAACAATAAAGTCCTTCGATAATATCCAGAAAGCACAAACACAGGGGCTGTCGCAATGTATGGGATTCAGTTAGCCAAAACACAACCTCATATTTCTGGTTTCATTCACTCATATCAGGACGAGCTGGTGTGGAATTCGTATGAATGGACAGGCAAAATCACAGTAAAAATGGTTTTGGAGAAAAGCAAAGTCTTTTCTTTAGGCAAGTGCCTAAAATGTCATGTATACAAAAAAAAAAAACCTTTTCGATAGGGAAGTGCATAAAATTCCATCTATACAAACAGAAATATCATGTTTGTTTGCCGCAGTTCCTCTAGTTTTCTCCTAGAAAATACGAATGTGTAGATCTGGTGTCTCCATGTGGAACCAATTAGTTTCCCAATAGAATATTAAATGTTCCCTGATAAAAAAAATCTTTGAAAACAATAAAATCCTTTGATAATATCCAGAAAACACAAACACAGTGGCTGTCGCAATATCTGGATATTAGTTTGCCTAACACAACCGGATATTTCCAGTTTCATGCAGTCATATCATGTTTGTTTGCTGCAGTTCCTCCAGGTTTCTCCCCAGAAAATACGAATGTGTAGAGCTGGTGTCTGCATGTGGAACCAATGAGAGTTTCCCAGTATAAAATTAAATGTTCCCTGATAAAAAAACAGTCAAAACAATAAAGTCCTTCAATAATATCCAGAAAACACAGACACAGGGGCTGTAGCAAAATCTGGGATTAAGTTAGCCAAAACACAAGCGGATATTTCCCCTTTCATCCAGTCATATGTGGATAAAATGGTGTGCAATTCGTATGCAATGGACCGAGAAAATCACAGTAAAAACGGTTTTGGAGAAAAGCAAAGTCCTTTCGTTCGTCAAGTGCTTAAAATTCCATCTATATAAACAGAAATATCATGTTTGTTAGAGGCAGTTCCTCTAGCTTTCTGCTAGAAAATACGAATGTGTAGAGCTCGTGTCTCCATGTGGAACCAATTAGGCTTTCCCAGTACAAAATTAAATGTTCCCTGATAAAAGAAAACATTCAAAACAATAAAGTCCTTCGATAATATCTAAAAAACACAAACACAGGGGCTGTCGCAATATCTGGGAATGAGTTAGCCAAAACACAACCGGATATTTCCGGTTTCATGCAGTCATATCCGGACAAAGTGGTGTGGAATTCGAATGCAAAGACAGAAAAAAATCACATTAAAAACGGTTTTGGAGAAAAGCAGTCTTTTCGTTAGGCAAGTGCATAAAATGCCATCTATACAAACAGAATTATCATGATTGGTTGCCGCAGTTCCTCAAGTTTTCTCTAGAAAATATGAATGTGTAGAGCTTGTGTCTCCATGTGGAACCAATTAGAGTTTCCCAGTACAAAATTAAATGTTCCCTGAAAAAAAACTCTTTCAAAACACAAAAGTCCTTCGATAATATCCAGAAAACACAAACACAGGGGCTGTGGTAATATCTCGGATTCAGTTAGCCAAAACAATATCGGATATTTCCGGTTTCATCCAGTCAAATCCAAAAAAGTGGTGTGGAATTTGTATGTAATGGACCGAGGAAATCACAGTAAAAATGGTTTTGGAGAAAAGCCAAGACTTTTCATTAGGCAAGTGCATAAAATGCCATCTACATAAACAGAAATATCATGTTTGTTTGCCCCAGTTCCTCTAGGATTCTCGCTGGAAAATACGAATATGTAGAGCTGGTTTCTCCATGTGGAACCACTGAGTGTTTCCCAGTACAAAATTAAATGTTCCCTGATAAAAAACTTTCAAAACGATAATGTCCATTGATAATATCCAGAAAACACAACACAGGGGCTGTGGCAATATTTGGGATTGAGTTAGACAAAACAAAACCGGATATATCCGGTTTCTTACAGTCATATCCAGAAAAACTGTTGTAGAATTCATATGCAATGGACTGAGAGAATTGCAGTGAAAATCGTTTTGGAGAAAAGCAAAGTCTTTTCGTTAGTCAAGTGCATAAAATGCCATCTATACAAACATAAATATCATGTTTGCTTCCCGCAGTTCCTCTAGCTTTCTCCCCAGAAAATACGAATGTGTAGAGCTGGTGTCTCCATGTGGAACCAATTAGGCTTTCCCAGTACAAAATTAAATGTTCCCTGATTAAAAAATATTCAAAAGAATAAAGTCCTTCGATAATATCCAGAAAACACAAACACAAAGGCTGTCGCAATAACTTGGATTGAGTTAGCCAAAACAAAACCGGATATTTCCGATTTCATCCAGTCATATCCGTACAAAGTGTTTTGAAATTCGTATGCAACGGACAAAATCACAGTAAAAATGGTTTTGGAGAAAAGCAAAGTCCTTTCGTTAAGCAAGTGCATAAAATGCCATCTATACAAACAGAATTATCATGATTGGTTGCCGCAATTCCTCTAAATTTCGTCCTAGAAAATACGAATGTGTAGAGCTGGTTTCTGCATGTGGAACCAGTGAGTGTTTCCCAGTATAAAATTAAATGTTCCCTGATAAAAAAAAACTTTCAAAACAATAATGACCATTGATAATATCCAGAAAACACAAACACAGTGACTGTGGCAATATCTGGGATTGAGTTGTCCAAAACAAACCTGGATATTTCCGGTTTCATCCAGTAGTATCCGGAGAAAGTGGAGTGGAATTCGTATGCAATGGACTGAGAAAATTGCAGTGAAAATGGTTTTGGAAAAAAGCAAAGCCTTTGCGTTAGGCAAGTGCATAAAATGCCATGTTTTTAAAAGAAATATCAAGTTTGTTTGTCGCAGTTGCTCTAGCTTTCTCAGTAGAAAATAAGAATGTGTAGAGCTGGTTTCTACATGTGGAACCACTGAGAGTTTCCCATGAAAATTTAAATGTTCCCTGATAAAAAAAGTTTGAAGACAATAATATCCATTGATAATATCCAGAAAACACAAACACAGGGGCTGTGGCAATATCTGGGATTCAGTTAGCCAAAACAAAATCACATATTTCTGGTTTCATCCAGTAATATCCGGACAAAGTGAAGTAGAATTTGTATGCAATGGAAAGAGAAAATCACAGAAAAATGGTTTTGAAGAAAAGCCAAGTCTTTTTGTTAGGCAAGTGCATAAAATGCCATGTATACAAACAGAAATATCATTTTTGTTTGCCGCAGTTCCTCTAGCTTTTTTGCTAGAAAATACGAATGTGTAGAGCTGGTGTCTCCATGTGGAACCAGTGAGTGTTTCCCTGTACAAAATTAAATGTTCCTTGATAATAAACATTCAAAAAATAAAGTCCTTCGATAATATCCAGAAAACAGAAACACAGAGTCTGTCGAATATCTAGGATTCAGTTAGCCAAAAAAAAACCGGATATATCCAGTTTCATCCAGTCATATCCAGACAAAGTGGTGTGGAATTCGTATGAAATGGACCGAGAAAATAACAGTAAAAATGGTTTTGGAGAAAAGCAAACTCCTTTCTTTAGGCAAGTGCATAAAATGTCACGTATACAAACAGAAATATCATGATTGTTTGCCCCAGTTCTTTTAGATTTCTCCGCAGGAAATACGAATGTGTAGAGCTGGTGTCTCCATGTGGAACAAGTGAGTGTTTCCCTTTACAAAATTAAATGTTCCCTGATTAAAAAATATTCAAAAGAATAAAGTCCTTCGATAATATCCAGAAAACACAAACACAGAGGCTGTCGCAATATCTGGGATTGAGTTAGCCAAAACACAAGCTGATATTTCCCCTTTCATCCAGTCATATCCAGACAAAGTGAGGTGGAATTCGTATACAAGGAACCGAGAAAATCGCATTAAAAAGGTTTTGGAGAAAAAGAAAATTCATTTCGTTAGGCAAGTGCATAAAATGCCATCTATACAAACAGAAATATCATGTTTCTTTGCCGAAGTTCCTCTAGCTATCTCCCTAGAAAATACGAATGTGTAGAGCTGGTGTCTCCATGTGGAACCAATTAGAGTTTCCCAGTACAAAATTAAATGTTCCATGATTAAAAAAAATTTCAAAACAATAAAGTCCTTCGATAATATCCAGAAAACACTAACACAGGGGCTGTGGCAATATCTGGGATTGAGTTACCAAAACACAAGCGGTTATTTCCGGTTTCATCCAGTCATATCCGGAAAAAGTGGTGTGGAATTCGTATGCAATGGACCGAGAAAATAACTGTAAAAATGGTTATGGAGAAAATTAAATTCCTTTCGTTAGGCAAGTGCACAAAATGTCATGTTTACAAACAGAAATATCATGTTTGCTTGCCGCAGTTCCTCTAGGTTTCTGCTAGAAAATACGAATGTGTATAGCTGGTGTCTCCATGTGGAACCACTGAGTGTTTCCCAGTACAAAATTAAATGTTCCCTGATAAAAAACTTTCAAAACAATAATGTCCATTGATAATATCCAGAAAACACAACACAGGGGCTGTGGAAATATCTTGGATTGAGTTAGCGAAAACAAAACCGGATATTTCCGGTTTCATCCAGTCATATCCGGACAAAGTGCTGTGGAATTCGTATGCAATAGACCGAGAAAATCACAGTAAAAATGGTTTTGGAGAAAATAAAAGTCTTTTCGTTAGGCAAGTCCATATAATGCCATCTATACAAATAGAAATATCATGTTTGTTTGCCGCAGTTCCTTTATATTTCTCCCCAGAACATACGAATGTGTAGAGCTGGTGTCTCCATGAGGAACAAATTAGAGTTTCTCAATTCCAAATTAAATGTTCTCTGATAAAAAAAAAAAAACTTTCAAAACAATAAAGTCATTCGATAATATCCAGAAAACCCAAACACAGAAGCTGCAGCAATAACTGGGATTCAGTTAGCCAAAACACAATGGGTATTTCCGGTTTCATCTAGTCATATCCGGACAAAGTGGTGTTGAATTCGTATGGAATGGACCGAGAAAATCACAGTAAAAATGGTTTTGGAGAAAACCAAAGTCCTTTCGTTAGGCATGTGCATATAATGTCATGTATACAAACAGAAATATCATGTTTGTTTGATGCAGTTCATCTAGCATTCTCGCTAGAAAATACGAATGTGTAGAGCTGGTATCTCCATGTGGAACCAATTTGATTTTCCCAGTACAAAATTAAATGTTCCCTGATTAAAAAAAAAAGAAACTTTCAAAACAATAAAGTCCTTCGATAATATCCAGAAAACACATACACAGGGGCTGTGGCAATATCTGGGATTGAGTTAGCCAAAACAAAACCGGATACTTCCCCTTTCATCCAGTCATATCCGGACAAAGTGGTGTGGAACTCTTATGCAATAGCCCGAGAAAATAACCGTAAAAATGGTTTTGGAGGAAAGCAAAGTCTTTTCGTTAGGCAAGTGTATAAAAGGTCATCTATACAAACAGAAATATCATGTTTGTGTTCCCCTGTTCCTCTAGCTTTTTCCTAAACAATACGAATGAGTGGAGCTGGTGTCTCCATGTGGAACCAATTAGAGTTTCCCGGTACAAAATTAAATGTTCCCTGATTAAAAAACAAAAATAAAAAAAAATTCAAAACAATAAAGTCCTTCGATAATATCCAGAAATCACAAACACAGGTGCTGTGCCAATATCTGGGATTGGGTTAGCCAAAACATAAGCGGATATTTCCCCTTTGATCCAGTCATATCCGGACAAAGTGGTGTGGAATTCGTATGTAATGGACCGAGAAAATCACAGTAAAAGTGGTTTTGGAGAAAAGCAAAGTCTTTTTATCAGGCAAGCGCAGAAAATGTCATGTAAACAAAGAGAAATATCATGGTTGTTTCCCACAGTTCCTTTTGATTTCTCCGCAGAAAATACGAATGTGTAGAGCTGGTGTCTCCTTGTGGAACCAATTAGAGTTTCCCAGTACAAAATTAAATGTTCCCTGATTAAAAAAATTCAAAACAATAAAGTCCTTCAATGATATCCAGAAAACACAAACACAGGGGCTGTGGTAATATCTGGGATTGAGTTAGCCGAAAGATAACCGGATATTTCCGGTTTTATCCAGTCATATCCATCAAAAGTAGTGTATACTTCAAAGGCAATGGACCTGGAAAATTACAGTGAAAATGGTTTTGGAGAAAAGCAAAGTCTTTTCGTTAGGCAAGTGCATAAAATGCCATCGATACAAAAATAGCATGACTGTTTGCCGCAGTTCCTTTGGATTTCTCCCCAGAAAATACGAATGTGTAGAGCTGGTTTCTCCATGTGGAACCAGGGATTGTTTCCACGTACAAAATTAAATGTTCCCTTATTAAAAAAAATTCAAAATAATAATGTCCATTGATAATATCCAGAAAACACAAACACAGTGGCTGTTGCAATATCTGGGATTGAGTTAGCCAAAACAAAACCGGATATTTCCGGTTTCATGCAGTCATATTCGGACAAAGTCGTGTGGAATTTGTATGCAATAGACCAAGCAAATCATAGTAAAAATGGTTTTGGAGAAAAGCAAAGGCTTTTCGTTATGCAAGTGCATAAAACGTCATGTATACAAACAGAAATATCATGTTTGTTTGCTGCAGTTCCTCTAGTTTTCTATCTAGAAAATACGAATGTGTAGAGCTGGTGTCTCCATATGGAACCAATTAGGGTTTCCCAGTACAAATTTAAGTGTTCCCTGATAAGAAAAAAAAATCTTTCAAAAAAATAAATTGCTTCCATAATATCCAGAAAACACAAACACAGGGTCTGTGGCAATGTTGGATTGAGTTAGTCAAAACAAAACCGGATAATTCCGGTTTCTTCCAGTCACATCCGGACAAAATGATGTGGAATTCGTATGTAATGGACCGAGAAAATCACATTAAACATGGTTTTTGAGAAAAGCAAAGTCTTTTCGTTAGGCAAGTGCATAAAGTGTCATCTATACAAACAGAAATGTCATGTTTGTTTGCCGGAGTTCCTCTAGTTTTCTCTAGAAAATATGAATGTGTAGAGCTTGTGTCTCCATGTGGAACCAATTAGAGATTCTCAGTACAAAATTAAATGTTCCCTGATAAAAAAAAAAAGCAAACTTTCAAAACAATAGGGTCCTTCGATACTATCCAGAAAACACAAACACAGGGGATGTGGCAATATCTGGGATTCAGTTAGCCAAAACAAAACAGGATATTTCCGGTTTCATCCAGTCATATCCGGACAAAGTGGTGTGGAATTCGTATGCAATGGACCGAGAAAATCACAGAAAAACGGTTTTGAAGAAAAGAAAAGTCTTTTGTTAGGCAAGTGGATAAAATGTCATGTATACAAACAGAAATATCAAGTTTGCTTGCCGCCGTTCCTCTAGCTTTCTCCCTAGAAAATACGAATGTGTAGAGCTAGTGTCTCCATGTGGAACCAATTAGAATTTCCAAGTACAAAATTAAATGTTCCTTGATAATAAATATTCAAAACAATAAAGTCATTTGATAATATCCAGAAAACACAAACACAGAGACTGTCGCAATATCTAGGATTCAGTTAGCCAAAAAAAAAAAAACCGGATATTTCCGGTTTCATCGAGTAATATCCGGGCAAAGTGGTGTGGAAATCATATGAAATGGACGGAGAAAATAACAGTAAAAATGGTTTTGGAGAAAAGCAAAGTCTTTTCGTTAGGCAAGTGCGTAAAATGTCATGTATACAAACAGAAATATCATGTTTGTTTTCCGCAGTTCCTCTAGATTTCTCGCTAGGAAATACGAATGTGTAGAGCTGGTTTCTCCATGTGGAACCAGTGAGTGTTTCCCCGTAGAAAAGTAAATGTTACCTGTTAAAAAATATTCAAAGCAATAAAGTCCTTCGATAATATCCAGAAAAAGAAACACAGAGGCTGTTGCAATATCTGGGATTCAGTTAGCCAAAACACAACCGCATATTTCTCGTTTCATTCACTCATATCAGGACGAAGTGGTGTGGAATTCATATGCAATGCACAGACAAAATTACAGTAAAATGGTTTTGGAGAAAAGCAAAGTGTTTTTGTTAGGCAAGTGCAGAAAATGTCATGTATAGAAACAGAAATATCATGTTTGTTTGTCGCAGTTCCTCTCTCTTTCTCCCCAGAAAATACGAATGTGAGGAGCTGGTGTCTTCATGTGGAACCAATTAGAGTTTCCCAGTACAAAATTAAATGTTCTCTGATAAAAAAAAACTTCCAAAACAATAAAGTCCTTCCATAATATCCAGAAAAAAAAACACAGGGGCTGTGGCAAATTCTGGGATTTAGATAGTAAAAACTGAACCGCATATTTCTGGATTCATCCAGTCATATCCGGACAAAGTGATGTGGTATTCGTATGCAATGGACCGAGAAAATCACAGTAAAAATGATTTTGGAGAAAAGCAAAGTCTTTTCGTTAGGCAAGTGCATAAAATGTCATGTATACAAACAGAAATATCATGTTTGCTTTTCGCAGTTCCTCTAGGTTTCTCCCTAGAAAATACGAATGTGTACAGCTGGTGTCTCCATGTCGAACCAATTAGAGTTTCCTAGTACAAAATTAGATGTTCCCTGATAAAAAACAATCAAAACAATAAATTCCTTCGATAATATCCAGAAAACACAAACACAGGGGTTGTGGCAATATCTGGGATTTAGATAGTAAAAACTGAACCGCATATTTCTGGTTTCATCCAGTCATATCTGGACAAACTGGGTGTGGAGTCCGTATGCAATGGACCGAGAAAATCACAGTAAAAATGATTTTGGAGAAAAGCAAAGTCTTTTCGTTAGGCAAGTGCATAAAATGTCGTGTATACAAACAGAAATATCATGTTTGGTTGCTGCAGTTCCTCTAGGTTTCTCCCTAGAAAATACGAATGTGTAGAGCTGGTGTCTCCATGTGGAACCACTGAGTGTTTCCCAGTAGAAAATTAAATGTTCCTTGATAAAAAAAAAACAACTTTCAAAACAATAAAGTCCTTCGATAATATACAGAAAACACAAACACTGGGCCTTTCGCAATATCTGGGATTGAGTTAGCCATAACAAAACCGGATATTTCCAGTTTCATCCAGTCATATCCGGAAAAAGTGGTGTGTAATTTGTATGCAATGGGTCGAGAAAATCACAGTAAAAATGGTTTTGGAGAAAAGCAAATTTTTTTTCATTAGGAAAGTGCATGAAATGCCATCTATATATAAACAGAAATATGCTGTTTTTTTGCCGCAGTTCCTCTAGCATTCTCCCTAGAAAACACGAATGTGTAGAGCTCGTTTCTCCATGTGGAACCAATTAGAGTTTCCCAGTACTAACTAAATGCTAACAAGTTAAAAAAAAACTTTCAAAACAATAATGTCCATTGATAATATCCAGAAAACACAAACACAGTGGCTGTTGCAATATTTAGGATTGAGTTAGCCAAAACAAAACCGGATATTTCCGGTTTCATCCAGTCATATCCGGACAAAGTTTTGTGCAATTCGTATGTAATGGACCGAGAAAATCACAGTAAAATTGGATTTGCAGAAAAGCAAAGTCTTTTGGTTAGGCAAGTGCATAAAATGCCATCTATACAAACAGAAATATCATGATTGTTTGCCACAGTTCCTCTAGATTTCTCATAGAAAATACGAATGTGTAGAGCTTGTGTCTCAATGTGTAACCAATTAGAGTTTCCCAGTACAAAATTAAATGTTCCCTGATTAAAAAAAAACTTTCAAAACAATAATGTCCATTGATAATATCAAGAAAACACAAACACAGGGGCTGTGGCAATATCTGGATATCACCTAGCCAAAACACAACGGATATTTCCGATTTCAACGAGTCATATCCGGACAAAGTGGTGTGCAATTCGTATGCAATGGATAGACAAAATCGCAGTGAAAATGGTTTTGGAGAAAAGCAAAGTCCTTTCGTTAGGGAAGTGCATAAAATGTCATGTATACAAACAGAAATATCATATTGTTTGCCGCAGTGCCTCTAGATTTTTCTCGCTAGAAATTACGAATGTGTGGAGCTGGTGTCTCCATGTGGAAGAAATTAGAGTTTCCCAGTACAAAATTGAAATTTTCCTGATAAAAAAATCTTTGAAAACAATAAAGTCCTTCGATAATATCCAGAAAACACAAACACAGGATCTGTGGCAATATCAGTGATTGAGTTAGTCAAAACACAACCGCATATTTCCGGTTTCATCCACTAATATTCGGACCATTTGGTGTGGAATTCAAATGCAATGGACATACAAAATCACAGTAAAAATGATTTTCGAGAATAGCAAAGTCTTTTCGTGATGCAAGTGCATAAAACGTCATGTATACAAACGAAATATTAGGTTTGTTTGCCGAAGTTCCTCTAGCTTTCTCATAGACAATACGAATGTGTAGAGCTGGTTTGTCCATGTGGAACCACTGAGTGTTTCCCAGTACAAATTTAAATATTCCCTGATAAAGAAAAATTCAAAACAATAAAGTCCTTCGATAATATCCAGAAAACACTAACACAGGGTCTGTGGCAATATCTGGGATTGTGTTAGCCAAAACAAAACCGGATATGTCCCGTTTCATGCACTCATAGCCGCAATAAGCTTTGTGGAATTCGTATGCAATGGACTGAGAAAGTTACAGTGAAAATGGTTTTGGAGAAAAGCAAAGTCCTTTCTTTAGGCAAGTGCATAAAATGTCATGTATACAAACAGAAATATCATGTTTGTTTGCCGCAGTTCCTCTAGGATTCTCCTAGAAAATATGAATGTGTAGAGCTTGTGTCTCCATGTGGAACCAATTAGAGTTTCCCAGTACAAAATTAAATGTTCCCTGATAAAAACAATTTTCAATGCAATAATGTCCGTCGATACTATTCAGAAAACACAAACACAGGGCTGCGGCAATATCTTGGATTGAGATACCCAAAACAAAATCGGATATTTCTGGTTTCATGCAGTCATATCCGGACAAAGTGGTGTGGATTTCGTATGCAATGGACCGATAAAATCGCAGTAAAAATGGTTTGGGAGAAAAGCAAAGTCTTTTCGTTAGGCAAGTAAATAAAATATCATGTATACAAACAGAAAAATCATGTTTGTTCGCCGCAGGTCCTCTAGCATTCTCCCTAGAAAATACGAATATGTAGAGCTCGTGTCTCCATGTGGAACCAATTAGAGTTTCCCAGTACAAAATTAAATGTTCCCTGATAAAGAAAAAATCTCTCAAAACAATAAAGTTCATCGATAATATACAGAAAACACAAACACAGGGGCTGTGGCAATATCTGGGATTGAGTTACCCAAAACAAAACCGGATATTTCCGGTTTCATCCACTTATATCTGGACAAAGTGGTGTGCAATTCGTATGTAATGGACTGAGAAAGTTACAGTGAAATGGTTTTGGAGAAAAGCAAAGTCTTTTCGTTAGGCAAGTGCATATAATGCCATCTGTTCAAACAGAAATATCATCTTTGTTTACCAAAGTTCCTCTGGCTTTCATGCTAGAAAATACGTATGCCTAGAGCTGGTGTCTCCATGTGGAACCAATTAGAGTTTCCCAGTACAAAATTAAATGTTCTCTGATAAAAAAAAATTATTTCAAAAAATATAAATTCTTTGATAATATCCAGAAAACACAAATTCAGGATCTGTGGCAATATCTGGGTTTGAGTTAGCCGAAACAAAACCGGATATTTCCCGTTTCATCCACTCATATCCGCAGTAAGTGGTGTGGAATTCATATGCAATGGACTGAGAAAATCACAGTAAAAATGGTTTTGGAGAAAAGCAAAGTCTTTTCCTTAGGCAAGTGCATAAAATGTCATGCATACAAACAGAAATACCATGTTTGTTTGCCGCAGTTCCTCTAGCTTTCTCCTAGAAAATACGAATGTGTAGAGCTGGTGTCTCCATGTGGAACCAATTAGAATTTCCTAGTACAAAATTACATGTTCCCTGACAAAAAAAAACATTCAAAACCATAAATTTCTTCGATAATATCAAGAAAACACAAACACGGATGCTGCCGCAATATCTGGGATTCAGGTAGCCAAAACACAATCGCATATTTCTCGTTTCAAGCAAGTCATATCCCGACAAAGTGGTTTCGAATTCATATGCAATGGACTGAGAAAATCACAGTAAAAATGGTTTTGGAGAAAAGCAAAATATTTTCATTAGGCAAGTGCATAAAATCTCATGTATACAAACAGAAGTATCATGTTTGTTTGCCGCAGTTCCTCTAGCTTTCTCGCCAGAAAGTACGAATATGTAGAGCTCGTGTCTCCATGTGGAACCAATTAGAGTTTCCCAGTACAAAATTAAATGTTCCCTGATAAAAAATTTTCAAATCAATAAATTCCATTGATAATATCCAGAAAACACAAACACAGGGGCTGCGGCAATATCTGGGATTGAGTTAGCAAAAACAAAACCGTATATGCCCCATTTCTTCCACTCATATCTGGACAAAGTTGTTTGGAATTCGTATGTAAAGGACTGAGAAAAGAGATTGAAAATGGTTTTGGAGAAAAGCCAAGTCTTTTCGTAAGGCAGGTGCATAAAATATCATCTATACAAACAGAAATATCATGATTGTTTGCCGCAGTTCCTCTAGCTTTCTCCTCTACGAATGTGTAGAGCTGGTTTCTGCATGTGGAACCAGTGAGTGTTTCCCAGTATTAAATTAAATGTTCTGGGGAGCGGCAAGATGGCAGAATACGAAGGGAGCACATTGATACTTCAGCAAGACACACAGGTTAATAACAGTGGAGATACTGCAGGGTCAAGGAAGAGTAGGGGAAGAAACAGCACTGGAAACTCTTCCGGAACTAGTGATTCACAGTGGACCTGCGTGGAGAGCGTGGAAGCCCAAGTTCGGGTCACCAGCAGCAGACTCAACGCACCAGCGCTGGAACGCGAGCTGTGCGGAATTACTTCCCTTTTGAATCAAAAAGGGAAAGAAAGAAAGAGAGATTTACCATGCCTAACCTGGGAGTGTCATCTTTGACACACCCTCAGCCCTGAGGAACAAATCACAGCTCTCAGGCCACACTTTTCTCAAGCCTCTAAGGCTCCACCGAAAGCAGACAGTCCACTTAATATAGAGCCATAGTGTAACAAGAAAAAACACCACAGTGAAGAAACCAAATATCTCCAACATGCCATACAACAAATGCAAAAACCGAGGTAACAAGAACAAGGAAGACACCATGATGCCCCCAAATGAAAAAGACACCCCAATTCAAGATTATGAAGATGATGAGATAGAAGAAATGCAAGAAGCAGACCTCAAAAAATTGATAAGAACATTAAGAAGTTCTCAAAAACAAATTCTTGAACTACAGAAATCCTTAATGGACAAGATAGAAAATCTCTCTCGTGAAAATGAAATATTAAGGAGGAATCAAAATGAAATGAAACAACTAGTAGAACATGAAACTGTGATAGTGACAAAAAACCACAATGAAATGAAGAACTCAATAGATCAAACGACAAACACATTAGAGAGCCTTAAAAACAGAATGGGCAAAGCAGAAGAGAGAATATCAGACTTAGAAGACAGAGAACAGGAAAGGAAACAGGCAAACCACAGAAAAGAAGAAGAAATTAGAAATCTAAAATATATTGTCGGGAATCTACAGGATATTATTAAAAAACCTAATATTCGGCTTCTAGGAGTTCCTGAAGGCATGGAGAGTAAGAAAGGATTAGAAGGCATTTTCAGTGAGATACTAGCAGAAAATTTCCCAGGTTTGGAGAAGGACAGAGGCATCTTAGTACAGGAAGCTTATAGAACCCCTAATAAACATGACCAAAAGAGATCCTCACCACGACACATTGTAATCAAACTCACCACAGTGAAACATAAAGAAAAGATTCTAAAAGGTGCAAGAGAGAAATGTCAGATTACTCTCAGAGGATCTCCAATTAGACTCACAGCAGACTTCTCATCAGAAACCCTACAAGCTAGAAGGGAATGGCGAGACATAGCCCAGGTGCTAAGAGAGAAAAACTGCCAGCCCAGAATACTATATCCTGCAAAGCTCTCATTTGTGAATGAAGGTGAAATTAAGACTTTTCATAGCAAACAGAAACTGAAAGAATTTGTGGCCACTCATCCTGCCCTGCAAAAGATGCTTAAAGATGTGTTACACACAGAAACACAGAAACATGGTCACCAATATGAAAGAAGGTAAAGGAAGGAAACCTCACAGCAAAAGATCATAGGAAACTCAATTTCTCTTTGACATAGAATTACACTCTGATGCTCTGTTAAAACAATGTGTTAAAGTAATCTAAAAACAAAAAGCAATTCAAATCAATTGGCAATCTACAAAAAGAGTTAAAGATTTTAAAAGCTATTATTAAAATTGCTATATTGGTCTATTATGCTATGTTATATGTGTGTACATATTGTATGTCCACATAGGAAATTTTATTAAGAATCTCTCTGCAGGGTCAAGGAAGAATAGGGGATGAAATAGCATATGAAACTCTTCCGGAACTAGTGATTCACAATGTACCTGCGTGGAGAGCGTGGGAGCCCAAGTTCGGGACACCAGCAGGAGACTCAACGCACCAGCGCTGGAACGCGAGGTGAGCCGAACCACAATAGCCCGAGACACCAGCGGGCAAGCAGAAAAAGGAGGCTAGAGGGAACGAGGCTTGAAACTTCGTGGGGAAAAGTTCACCAGGCTAACTAGAAAAGAGAGAGGAAAAAAATGAAAAAAGTGACCTATACGGACACAAGTTTCTCTCTTTCCGCTCACCTCTCAAAGGTGAGCAAGACAGAGCAGGCGCCATTTTGGACATACGTCATAAGTAGGGTGACCTCAGGTCTGCACCGGCCCTGAGCCTAGCAGAAAAACCTGACTCTGGGGGGAGAGGTGAAATAACAGGAGATTAGGATCTAACTTGGCAACCCAGTGGGAGACTGCAGGAGAATTGGAGCCCACACTGAGGGCAGCACAGATTCCCTGTGTGGTCCGTGGGAAAGAGCTTCCGATCTCTGGCTCCTGTGGGTATATCATTTGCCTGCTAACTAACTCCACTTACGTTCAGCTGTGCGGAATTACTTCCCTTTTGAATCAAAAAAGAGAGAGACTTACCACACCTAACCTGGGAGTGTCATCTTTGACACACCCTCAGCACTGAGGAACAAAACACAGCTCTCAGTCCACACTCATCTCAAGCCTCTAAGGCACCACTGAAAGCAGACAGTCCACTTAATATAGAGCCACAGTGTAATAAGAAAAAACACCACAGTGAAGAAACCAAATATCTCCAACATGCCAAACAACAAACGCAAAAACCGAGGTAACAAGAACAAGGAAGACACTATGACACCCCAAAATGAAAAAGACACCCCAATTCAAGTTTATGAAGATGAGGAGAATGAAGAAATACAAGAAGCAGATCTCAAAAAATTGATAAGAACATTAAGAAGTTCTCAAAAACAAATTCTGGAACTACAGAAATCCTTAATGGACAAGGTAGAAAATCTCTCTCGTGAAAATGAAATATTAAGGAGGAATCAAAATGAAATGAAACAACTAGTGGAACAAGAAATGGTGATAGTGACGAGAAATCATAATGAAATGAAGAATTCAATAGATCAAATGACAAACACATTAGAGAGTCTTAAAAACAGAATGGGTGAAGCAGAAGAGAGAATATCAGACTTAGAAGACAGAGAACAGGAAAGGAAACAATCAAATCAAAGAAAAGAAGAAGAAATCAGAAATCTAAAAAATACTGTCAGGAATCTACAGGATACTCTTAAAAAACCCAACATTCGGGTTCTAGGAGTACCTGAAGGCATGCAGAGAGAGAAAGGATTAGAAGGCATTTTTAGTGAGATACTAGCAGAAAATTTCCCAGGTTTGGAGAAAGACAGAGACATCCTAATACAGGAAGCTCATAGAACCCCTAATAAACATGACCAAAAGAGATCCTCACCACGACACGTCGTATTCAAACTCACCACAGTGAAACACAAAGAAAAGATCCTAAAATGTGCAAGAGACAAACGCCAGATTACTCTCAGAGGATCTCCAATTAGACTCACAGCAGACTTCTCTTCAGAAACCCTACAAGCTAGGAGAGAATGGCGAGACATAGCCCAGGTGCTAAGAGAGAAAAACTGCCAGCCCAGAATATTATATCCTGCAAAGCTCTCATTTATGAATGAAGGTGAAAGAAAGACCTTTCACAGCAAACAGACATTGAAAGAATTTGTCGCCACCCGTCCAGCCCTGCAAAAGATGCTTAAAGATGTGTTACATACAGAAACACAGAAACACGGTCACCAATATGAAAGAAGGTAAAGGTAGGAAACCTCACACCAAAAGATCACAGGAATCTCAAACCATATATTAGAAAGTATCTTTGGCTAATGGCAGGGCAAAGTTACTCCTTCTCAATAGTCACATTGAATGTTAATGGCTTGAACTGTCCAGTTAAAAGACACCGATTGGCTGATTGGGTTTAGGAACAAAACCCATCCTTTTGCTGCTTACAAGAAACCCATCTATCCAACAATGATCCATACAGGCTGAGAGTGAAAGGCTGGAAAAAGATATACCACGCCAACAGAAATGAAAAGAGAGCGGGCGTAGCCATTTAATATCAGACAACATAAACTTTACCACAAAAACTGTTAGGAGAGACAAAGAGGGGCACTACATAATGATTAAGGGATCCATTCAACAGGAAGATATAACAATTATCAATGTATATGCACCTAATTACAGGGCACCAGCTCATTTAAAAGACTTGTTAAGGGACTTAGAGGGAGACTTAGACCCCAAAACAATAGTACTGGGGGACTTCAATACTCCACTCTCAGAGATAGACAGATCAACAGGACAGAAGATCAACAAGGAGACAGTAGATTTAAATGACACTATAGCCCAAATGGATCTAACAGATATCTACAGAACATTTCATCCTACATCTAAGGACTTTACATTCTTCTCAGCAGTACATGGAACCCTCTCTAGGATTGACCACATACTAGGCCATAAAGCAAGTCTCAGCAAATTCAAAAGAATTAGAATCATACCATGCAGCTTCTCAGACCACAAAGGAATGAAATTGGAAATTGGCAACTCAGGAATCCCTAGAGCACGTGCAAACACATGGAGATTGAACAACATGCTCCTCAATGAACAATGGGTCGTAGAAGAAATTAAAAGAGAAATCAAAAATTTTCTGGAAGTAAATGAGGATAACAGCACAACATACCAAAACCTATGGGATACAACAAAAGCAGTGTTAAGAAGAAAGTTTATATCAATAGGTGCCTACATCAAGAAATTGGAAAGGCACCAAATAGATGAGCTTTCAAGTCATCTCAAGGATCTAGAAAATCTGCAGCAAACCAAACCCAAACGCAGTAGGAGAAGAGAAATAATAAATCAGAGAAGAAATCAATAGGATTGAATCCAAAAAAACATTACAAAAAATCAGCCAAACGAGGAGCTGGTTTTTTGAAAAAATAAACAAAATTGACACCCCATTGGCCCAACTAACTAAAAAAAGAAGAGAAAAGACCCAAATGAATAGGATCAGAGATGAAATGGGAAACGTAACAACAGACACCACAGAAATAAAAAGAATCATCAGAAATTACTACAAGGACTTGTATGCCAGCAAACAGGGAAATCTATCAGAAATGGACAGATTCTTGGACACATACAACCTCCCTAAATTGAGCCAGGAAGACATAGAAAACCTAAACAGACCAATAACTGACACAGAAATTGAAACAGTAATAAAGGCCCTCCCAACAAAGAAAAGCCCAGGGCCAGATGGATTCACTGCTGAGTTCTACCAGACATTTAGAGAAGAACTAACTCCAATTCTTCTCAAACTATTCAGAGCAATCGAAAAAGAGGGAATCCTCCCAAATTCTTTCTATGAAGCCACCATCACCTTAATTCCTAAGCCAGAAAGAGATGCAACATTGATAGAGAATTACAGACCCATATCCCTGATGAACATAGATGCAAAAATACTCAATAAAATTCTGGCCAATAGAATGCAACAACACATCAGAAAGATCATCCACCCAGAACAAGTGGGATTCATCCCCGGTATGCAGGGATGGTTCAACATTCGCAAAACAATCAATGTAATACACTACATTAACAGACTGCAGAAGAAAAACCATATGATTCTCTCAATAGACGCAGAGAAAGCATTTGATAAAATACAACACCCTTTCATGATGAAAACTCTAAGCAAACTGGGTATGGAAGGAACATTCCTCAATACAATCAAAGCAATATATGAAAAACCCACGGCCAACATCCTATTGAATGGGGAAAAGTTGGAAGCATTTCCACTGAAATCTGGTACCAGACAGGGATGCCCACTCTCACCACTGCTCTTCAATATAGTTCTGGAAGTTTTGGCCAGAGCTATTAGGCAAGAAAAAGAAATTAAAGGGATACAAATCGGGAAGGACAAACTCAAACTATCCCTCTTTGCAGATGATATGATTCTTTATTTAGGGGACCCAAAGAACTCTACTAAGAGACTGCTGGAACTCATCGAAGAGTTTGGCAAAGTAGCAGGATATAAAATCAATGCACAAAAATCAACAGCCTTTGTATACACAGGCAATGCCACGGCTGAGGAAGAACTTCTAAAATCAATCCCATTCACAATAGCTACAAAAACAATCAAATACCTTGGAATAAACTTAACCAAAGACGTTAAAGATCTCTACGATGAAAACTACAAAACCTTACAGAAAGAAATAGAAGAGGATACCAAAAAATGGAGAAATCTTCCATGCTCATGGATTGGAAGAATCAATATCATCAAAATGTCTATTCTCCCAAAAGCAATTTATACATTCAATGCAATACCCATCAAGATCCCGAAGACCTTCTTCTCAGATCTGGAAAAATGATGCTGAAATTCATATGGAGACACAGAAGACCTCAAATAGCCAAAGCAATCCTGTACAACAAAAACAAAGCCGGAGGCATCACAATACCTGATTTTAGGACATACTACAGGGCAGTTGTTATCAAAACAGCATGGTACTGGTACAGAAACAGATGGATAGACCAATGGAACAGAATAGAAACACCAGAAATCAATCCAAACATCTACAGCCAACTTATATTTGACCAAAGATCCAAATCTAACCCCTGGAATAAGGACAGTCTATTCAATAAATGGTGCTGGGAAAATTGGATTTCCATGTGCAGAAGCTTGAAGCAAGACCAATACCTATCACCTTACACAAAAATTCACTCAACATAGATTAAAGACTTAAATCTACGACCCGAAACCATCAAATTATTAGAGAGCATTGGAGAAACCCTGCAAGATATAGGCACAGGCAAAGACTTCTTGGAAAATACTCCAACAGCACAGGCAGTCAAAACCAAAATTAACATTTGGGACTACATCAAATTGAGAAGTTTCTGTACTTCAAAAGAAACAGTCAGGAAAGTGAAGAGGCAACCGACAGAATGGGAAAAAATATTTGCAAACTGTACTACAGATAAAGGGTTGATAACCAGAATCTACAAAGAAATCAAGAAAATGCACAACAACAGAACAAACAACCCACTTAAGATATGGGCCAAGGACCTCAATAGACATTTTTCGAAAGAGAAAATCCAAATGGCCAACAGACACATGAAAAAATGTTCAAGATCACTAGCAATCAGGGAAATGCAAATCAAAACCACAAGGAGGTTTCACCTCACCGCGGTGAGAATGGCTCACATTCAGAAATCTACCAACAACAGATGCTGGAGAGGATGTGGGGAAAAAGGGACACTAACCCACTGTTGCTGGGAATGCAAACTGGTTAAGTCACTATGGAAGTCTGTCTGGAGATTCCTCAGAAACCTGAACATAACCCTACCATACAACCCAGCCATCCCACTCCTTGGAATTTACCCAAAGGAAATTAATTTGGCAAATAAAAAAGCCATCTGCACATTAATGTTTATTGCAGCTCAATTCACAATAGCTAAGACCTGGAACCAACCCAAATGCCCATCAACAGTAGACTGGATAAAGAAATTATGGGACATGTACTCCATAGAATACTATACAGCAGTAAGAAACAACGAAACCCAGTCATTTCAACAAGATGGAGCAATCTGGAAAACATCATGCTGAGTGAATTAAGCCAGTCCCAAAGAGACAAATATCATTTGTTTTCCCTGATCGGTGACAACTGAGCGCCAAAGGGGAAACCTGTTAAGTGAAATGGACACTATAAGCAACAATGAACTGATCAGCTCCTGTCCTGACTTTAGATGTACAATGTAATACTTTATCCTTTTTAGTATTTGTTGTTGTTCTTGTTGTTCTAGTACTAGTGGTTGAACTCTGTAATTAACACACAATTATTCTTAGGTGGTTAAATTTTAACTGAAAAGCGATCCCTGTTAAATCTAAGAGTGGAAAAATAGAGGGAGGAGATGAAGAGCTATGGGTTATTTAACTATGTGCTTATTTTCAAAGACTTGAATAATCACCCTGTAACAATGATCAGATTTGGTCTATGTTATGTCATGATTTTAAGGAATCTTATTTCAACCAGATATTTTGGATTTTGATATTGGTCTATTATGCTATGTTATATGTGCGTACATATTGTATGTCCACATGGGGAAATTTTATTAAGAGTTTTATTTTAAATGGCTTTTAGATAAGATTGTCCATAAATTTAAGCTGCTAAAATCAATCAAAGATACATTTTAATTTGTATGACCTGAATCTGTGTATCATATGGTTTAAACTTGTTGGTAGAAAGAAACTAAACACATTTTATATGGTTGTGCTTAAGTTTACTGGTTAAACAAACTACACCATGTTAGATATTTAAGAGGTGTTTTCAAATACATGATTCTTAAAATTTATAGAAGGCATTGGACCATCCGGTAAATGTTTTATTAAGTTCTTATCTAAGGGTTGAAACGGTTTGCTAAGTATTCATGTAATATTGCTATTGTCAGCAAGTGATCTAGGACTTGCTCCCTCCTTTCCTTTATTCTAAGCCCAACTTGTTCTTTCACTTCTCTATTCTCTTCAAGGTAGGGAACTAATTCTATTATGAAGGAATCTGTAGGACGCACAATTTAATCTTTAGACCTTATAAAAGAGATGGCTAACATTTTTCTGTAATAGCATAGCCAAAATAAGAACTTAACTAATAATCTCATAGCTAGATTCACATCGCCATCAGCGAAGTATACAGTAAGTAGAAAAAAAAAAACCTCACTTTCAGACCAAAGGGAAAGAAAGTTTTAAAGTGAGAATATAATTTTCCTCATGGGCATTGTCTACCTTAGAAAAACTACTACAGAACATGCCTGTGACTATAGACTTGTAGTTCAGGCCACCGAAGATTAGAGATGGGATACGGGCACTCCCTTGACTTGCATCCTCTGGTCTGCTTGAACACAAACCAGGAGGAAAAGAAAGCTCGGCATCAGAAGCAATGGGTGGCAGGCCTATTAATGGCTGATCTGTACAGTGATCTGCCCTCAAGGAGACCCAACAGGCCAGTCCACTGCAGTGGCTTGCAATGTGGTAAGCCTGGGCTTCAGCAGAAGTCAGCTTGTGAAGAGCCCTGGCAGCTCTGCCAAGAGTTGGATCACTGGAAATCGACCTGCCCTGGAGTCAAAGGATGCCCAGGTCAGAGCCACAGATCTTATTGGCTCTAAGCTGAAAAGCCCTTCACGCAGCCCAACTTCCAAAGTGACCACTGCAGCTGAGGGGATGGTCAAGTAGGGTCAGCAACATTGCAGGCAGAACTGTAAATTGCTTGTTAGAGATGCCACCTACCTTTACCTGGCCAGCTCTCCCCCCAGCCCAGCCAAGTAATGAAAGTGAACAGAGTGCCTTCCCCTAGGAGGTTCACACCTCCCTTAGGATATACCCCATGTGAAGAGATAGATAGGTCTGGGCCTCTTAACTTACAAGGCCTAAAGCCCACCAGATTATTATCAAGCCCCTTCTATCAGGTTCTATTTGCCTCTCAATCAGAAAACTTAATTGTAGCTTAGACAGCACCTTTCTTAGCTCCTCTAATAATGACTCTGTCCTTTGTTCTAGACCCTGTCTAGCACACTTGGGCCTCATTCCTTTGTAATCATAACCTCTACTCTACCACCAATGGCCCTACTCCCAACCTGTGTGTACTGATGGTCCTCTTCCCCACTTCATGCTGTATAATTTTTCAAACCTGGTAAATGCCACTCTTAGGATCCTTGGTTACTATCCTCACTCTGTCTTTTATGACCTTGTCTAAATATGATCAGAGTCGGCAAACTTGGAAGCTTCCATAGCCTTGGCAACTCATGACGACAGCCTAGGGTGGTTACTGGCGCCATAAACTAGAGTGTCAATTTGTTGGGTCAACAACAAGAGCCACTGTGCACTTGCTCCTCATGTGGGATCTCTGTCCTTAGTGTGCTGTACATTTTGATTTAATGCTATAACTAGTACTCAAACAGTATGTTTCACTTTGTGTTTCTATGTGGGTGCAAACTGTTGAAATCTTTATACTAAATTTATCTTCTGTATATAAAGAGAATTGAAAATGAATCTTGATGTGAATGGAAGGGGAGAAGAAGTGGGAGAGGGGAGGGTTGTGGGTGGGAGGGAAGTTATGGGAGGGGGAAGCCATTGTAATCCATAAGCTGCACACTGGAAATTTATATTCATTAAATAAAAGTTAAAAATAAAATAAAATTTTAAAAAAAAACAAATAATAAATAAATCTTAAAAAATAAGCTAAAAAAATTAAATGTTCCCTGATTAAAAAAAAACTTTCAAAACAATAATGACCATTGATAATATCCAGAAAACACAAACACAGGGGCTGTGGCAATCTGGAATTGAGTTAGCCAAAACAAAACTGGATATTACTGGTTTCATCCAGTCATATCCGGACAAAGTGGTATGGAATTCCTATGCAATGGACCGAGAAAAATCACAGTAAAAATGCTTTTGGAGAAAAGCAAAATCTTTTTGTGAGGCAAGTGCATAAAATGTCATGTATATAAACAGAAATATCATGTTTGTTTGCCGCAGTTCCTCTAGCTTTCTCCTAGAAAATGCGAATGTGTAGAGCTGGTGTCTCCATGTGGAACCAATTAGAGTTTCCCAGTACAAAATCAAATGTTCCCTGATAAAAAACATTCAAAACAAAAAGTCCTTCGATACTATCCAGAAAACACAAACACAGGGGCTGTAGCAATAAATGGGATTCAGTTAGCCAAAACACAAACGGATATTTCAGGTTTCATCCAGTCATAACTGGAAAAAGTGTTGTGGAATTCGCATACAATGGACCGAGAAAATCACAGTAAAAAAGGCTTTGGAGAAAAGCAAAGTCTTTTTATTAGGCAAGTGCATAAAATGTCATGTATATAAACAAATTTATATGTATGTTTGCCGCAGTTCCTCTAGCTTCTCGCTAGAAAATACGAATGTGTAGAGCTGGTTTCAGCATTTGGAACCAGTGAGTGTTTCCCAGTACAAAATTGAATGATTCCTGATAAAAATAAAACTTTAAAAACAATAATGTCCATTGATAATATCCAGAAAACACAAACACAGGGGCTGTGGCAGTATCTGGGATTCAGTTAGCCAAAACACAACTGCATATTTCTGGTTTCATCCACTCGTATCGCGACAAAGTTTTGTGCACTTACTATGCAATGGACCGACAAAATCATAGTAAAAATATCATGTTTGGTTGCCGCAGTTCCTCTAGCTTTCTCCCTAGAAAATACGAATGTGTAGAGCTGGTTTCTCCTGTGGAACAAGAGAGTGTTTCCCAGTACAAAATTAAAAGTTGTCTCATAAAAAAAAAATTTCAACACAATAAAATCCTTCGATAATATCCAGAAAACACAAACACAGAGGCTGTCACAATATCTGGAATTCAGTTAGCCAAAACGCAACCGGATATTTCTGGTTTCATCCAGTCATATCCGGACAAGGTGGTGTCGAATTCGTATGAAATGGACAGACAGTAAAAATGGATTTGGAGAAAAGCAAAATCTTTTCATTAGGCAAGTGCATAAAATGTCATGTATACAAACAGAAATATCATGTTTGTTTTCTGCAGTTCCTCGAGCTTTCTCGCTAGAAAATACGAACCTTTAGTTCTGGTTGATCCATGTGGAACAACTGAGTGTTTTCCAGTACAAAAATAAATGTTCCCAGATGAAAAAAGAAACAACTTTCAAAACAATAATGTCCTTCGATAATATCCAGAAAACACAAACACAGGTGCTGTGGCAATATCTGGGATTGAGTTAGCCAAAACAAAACCGGATATTTCCGGTTTCATCCAGTCATATGTGGACAAAATGGTGTGCAATTCATATGCAATTGACCGAGAAAATCACAGTAAAAACAGTTTTGGAGAAAAGCAAAGTATTTTCCTTCTGTAATGCATAAAATGCCTTCTATATAAACAGAAATATCATGCTTGTTTGCCGCAGTTCCTCTAGCCTTCTCGCTAGAAAATACGAATATGTAGAGCTGGTGTCTCCATGTGGAACCAGTGAGTGTTTCCCAGTACAAAATTGAATGTTTCCTGATAAAAATAAAACTTTAAAAACAATAATGTCCATTGATAATATCAAGAAAACACAAACACAGGGGCTGTGGCAATATCTGGGATTGAGTTAGCCAAAACAAAACCGGATATTTCCGGTTTCATCCAGTCACATCCGGAAAAAGTGCTGTGGAATTCCTATGCAATGGACGGAGAAACTTGCAGTGAAAATGGTTTTGGAGAAAAGCAAAATCCTTTTGTTAGGCAAGTGCATAAAATATAATGTATACAAACAGAAATATCATGTTTGTTTGCCACAGTTCCTCTAGCTTTCTCCCTAGAAAATACGAATGTGTAGAGCTGGTGTCTCCATGTGGAACCAATTAGAGTTTCCCCGTACAAAATTAAATGTTCCCTGATAAAAAAAAACTTTCAAAACAATAAAGTCCTTCAATAATATCCAGAAAACACAAACACAGGAGCTGTGGCAATCTGGCATTGAGTTAGCCAAAACAAAACCGGATATTTCCGGTTTCATCCAGTCATATCTGGAAAAAGTGGTGTTGCATTCGTATGCAATGGACTGAGAAAATCACAGCAAAAATGGTTTTGGAGAAAAGCAGTCTTTTTTTTAGGCAAGTACATAAAATGTCATGTATACACACAGAAATATCATGTTTATTTGCCGCAGTCCCTCTAGCTTTCTCCTAGAAAATACGAATCTGTAGAGCTGGTGTCTCCATGTGGAACCCGGGAGTGTTTCCCAGTACAAAATTAAAAGTTAACTGATAAAAAAAGCTTTCAAAAAAATAAAGTCCATCGATAATATCCAAAAAACACAAACACAGAGGCTGTTTCAATATCTAGGATTGAGTTAGCCAAAACACAGCCGCATATATCCGGTTTTATCCAGTCTTATCCGGAGAAAGTGATGTGGAATTTGTATGCAATGTACCGACAAAATCACAGTAAAAATGGTTTTGGAGAAAAGCAAAGTCTTTTCGTTAGTCAAGAGCATAAAATGTCATGTATACAAACAGAAATATCATGTTTGTTTGCCGCAGTTCCTCTAGGTTTCTCCTAGAAAATACGAATGTGTAGCCCTGGTGTCTCCATGTGGAACCTTTTAGGGTCTCGCAGTACAAATTTAAATTTTCCCTGATTAAAAAAAAAATCTTTCAAAACAATAAAGTCCTTCGATAATATCCAGAAAACACAAAGGCAGAATCTGTGGCAATATCTGGGATTGAGTTAGCCAAAACACAACCGGATATTTCCGGTTTCATCTAGTCATATCCGGACAAATTGGTGTGGAATTCGTATGCAATGGACAGACAAAATCGCAGTAAAAATTGTTTTGGAGAAAAGCAGTCTTTTCGTTAGTCAAGAGCATAAAATGTCATGTATACAAACAGAAATATCATGTTTGTTTGCCGCAGTTCCTCTAGATCTCTCCTAGAGAATACAAATGTGTAGAGCTGGTGTCTCCATGTGGAACCAATTAGAGTTTTCCAGTACAAAATTAAATGTTCCCAGATAAAAAAAAACTTTCAAAACAATAATGTCCATTGATAATATCCAGAAAACACAAACACAGGGGCTGTGGCAATATCTGGGATTGAGTTAGCAAAACAAAACCGGATATTTCCGGTTTCATCCAGTTATAACCAGAATAAGTGTTGTGGAATTCGTATGCAATGGAAAAGAAAATTACAGTAAACATGGTTCTGGAGAAAAACAAAGTATTTTCGTTAGGCAAGTGCATAAACTATCATCTATACAAACAGAAATATCATGTTTGTTTGCCACCGTTGCTCTAGGTTTCTCCTAGAAAATACGAATGTGTAGAGCTGGTGTCTCCATGTGGAACCAATTAGAGTTTGCCAGTACAAAATTAACTGTTCCCTGATTAAAAAAAAACATTCAAAATAATAAAATGCTTCGATATTATCCAGAAAAAAAAACACAGAGGCTGTCAAAATATCTGAGACTGAGTTAGCCAAAAATATCCGGATATTTCCGGTTTCATCCAGTCATATCCGAACAATGTGGTGTGGAATTCGTATGCAATGGACTGAGAAAATTACAGTGAAAGTGGTTTTGGAGAAAAGCAACGTCTGTTTTTTAGGCTTGTGCATAAAATGTCATATATACAAACAGAAATACCATGTTTGTTTGCCGCAGTTCCTCTAGGTTTCTCCTAGAAAATACGAATGTGTAGAGCTGGTGTCTCCATGTGGAACCTATTAGAGTTTTCCAGTACAAAATTAAATGCTCCCTGATAAAAAAAAAAACTTTCAAAACAATAAAATACTTCGATAATATCCAGAAAACACAAACACAGGGGCTGTGGCAATATATGGGTTGAGTTAACCAAAACAAAACCGGATATTTCCGGTTTCATCCAGTCATATCGGGACAAAGTGGTGTGGAATTCGTATGCAATGAAATGAGAGAATTACAGTGAAAGTGGTTTGGGAGAGAAGCAAAGTCTTTTCGTTAGGGAAGTGCATAAAATGCCATATATATAAACAGATATATCATGATTCTTTGCCGCAGTTCCTCTAGTCTCGGTAGAAAATACGAATGTCTAGAGCTGGTGTCCCCATTTGGAACCAGTGAGTGTATACCAGTACAGAATTTAATGTTCCGTGATAAAAAAAAATTCAAAAAAAATAATGTCCATTGATAATATCCAGGAAACACAAACACATGGGCTGTGGCAATATCTGGGATTCAGTTAGCCCAAACAGTACCGCATATTTCTGGTTTCATCCACTCATATCCGGACAAAGTGCTGTGGAATTCGTATGCAATGGATAGACAAAATCACAGTAAAAATGGTTTTGGAGAAAAGCAAAGTCTTTTCGTTAGGCAAGGGCAAAAAATGCCATCTATACAAACAGAAATATCATGTTTCTTTGCCGCAGTTCCTCTAGGTTTCTCCCTAGAAAATACGAACGTGTAGAGCTGGTGTCTCCGTGTGGAACCAATTAGAGATTCCCAGTACAAAATTAAAACATTCCTAATTAAAAAAATTTCAAAATAATAAAGACCTTCGATAATATCCAGAAAACAAAAACACAGAGGCTATCACCATATCTAGGATTCAGTTAGCCAAAACAGAAACGGATATTTCCGGTTTCATTCAGTCATATCCGGACAAAGTCGTGTGCAATTCGTATGTAATATACTGAGAAAATTAAATTGAAAATGGTTTTTTGAGAAAAGCAAAGTCTTTTCATTAGGCTAGTGCATAAAATGCCATCTGTACAAACAGAAATATCATGATTGTTTCCGCAGTGCCTCTAAATTTCTCCTAGAAAATACGAATGTGTAGAGCTGTTTTCTCCATGTGGAACCAGTGAGTGTTTAACAGTACAAAATTAAATGTTCCCTGATTAAAAAAAAAAAAACCTTTCAAACAATAATCTCCATTGGTTATATCCAGAAAACCCAAACACAGGGGCTGTCCAATATCTGGGATTCAGTTAGTCAAAACACAACCGCATATTTCGGGTTTCATCCACTCATATCCGGACCAAGTTTTGTGCAATTCGTATGCAATGGATCGACAAAATCACAGTAAAAATGGTTTTGGAGAAAAGCAAAGTCTTTTCATTATGCAAGTGCATAACATGCCATCTATACAAACAGAAATATCATGTTTGTTTGCCGCAGTTCCTCTAGCTTTCTCCTAGAAAATACGAATGTGTAGAGCTGGTGTCTCCATGTGGAACCAATTAGAGTTTCCCAGTACAAAATTAAATGTTCCCTGATAAAAAAAACTTTCAAAACAATAAAGTCCTTCGATAATATGCAGAAAACACAAACACAGGATCTGAGGCAATATCTGGGATTGAGGGAGCCAAACAAAAACTGGATATTTCAGGTTTCATCCAGTCATATCCGGACAAAGTGGAGTGCAATTCGTATGCAATGGACTGATAAAATAACAGTAAAAACGGTTTTTGAGAAAAAAAAAGTCTTTTCGTTATTCAAATGCATAGAATGTCATGTATACAAACAGAAATATCATGTTTGTTTGTCGCAGTTCCTCTAGCTTTCTCGCTAGAAAATACGAATGTGTAGAGCTGGTGTCTCCATGTGGAACCACTGAGTGTATCCCAGTACAAAATTAATTGTTCGGTGATAAAAAAAAACTTTGAAAACAATAATGTCCATTGATAATATCCAGAAAACACAAACACAGGGGCTGTGACAATATCTGGGATTGAGTTAGCCAAAACAAAACCGGATATTTCCGGTTTCATCCAGTTATATCCGGACAAAGTGCTGTGGAATTCGTATGCAATGGACCGAGAAAATCCCAGTAAAAATGGTTTTGGAGAAAAGGAAAGTCTTTTCGTTAGGCAAGTGCATAAAATGTCATGTATACAAAGAGAAATATCATGTTTGTTTGCCACAGTTCCTTTAGTTTTCTTGCTAGAATATACGAATATGTAGAGTTGATTTCTGGAAGTGGAAACAGTGAGTATTTCCCAGTACAAAATTAAATATACCCTGATAATGAAAAACTTTCAAAACAATAGTGACCATTGTTAATATGAAGAAAACACAAACACAGGGGCTGTGGCAATATTTGCAATTGAGTTAGCCAAAAAAAAAAACAGATATTTCCGGTTTCATCCAGTCACATCCAGAAAAAGTGTTGTGGAATTCGTATGTAATGGACTGCGAAAATTGCAGTGAAAATGGTTTTGGAGAAAAGCAAAGTATTTTTTTGGGGAAGCACATAAAATGCCATCTATACAAACAGAAATATCATGTTTGTTTGCCGCAGTTCCTCTAGTTTTCTCGCTAGAATACACGAATAGGTAGTACTGGTTTCTGCATGTGGAACCAGTGATTGTTTCCCAGTACAAAATTAAATGTTCCCTGATTTAAAAAAAGCGTTCAAAACAATAATGACCATTGATAATATCCAGAAAACACAGACACAGGATCTGTGGCAATATCTGGGATTCATTTAGCCAAAACACAATCGCATATTTTCGGTTTCATCCAGTCATATCCGGACAAAGTGGTATGGAATTCGTATGCAATGGACTGAGAAAATGACAGTTAAAATGGTTTTGGAGAAAAGCAAATTATTCTCATTAGGCAAGTGCATTAAATGACATCTGTACAAACAGAAATATCATGATTGTTTGCCGCAGTTCCTTTAGATTTCTCCCTAGTAAATATGAATGTGTAGAGCTGGTGTCTCCATGTGAAACCAATTAGAGTTTCCCAGTACAAAATCAAATGTTACCTGATTACAAAAAAGAAAAAAACTTTCAAAACAATAAAGTCCTTCGATAATATCCAGAAAACACAAACACAGGATCTGTGGCAATATCTGGGATTCAGTTAGCCAAAACACAATCGCATATTTTCGGTTTCATCCAGTCATTTCCGGACAAAGTGATGTGAAATTCGTATGCAGTGGACTGAGAAATTTACAGTGAAAATGGTTTTGGAGAAAAGAAGAATCTTTTCGTTAGGCAAGTGCATAAAATGCCATCTACAAACAGAAATATCATGTTTGTTTGCGGCACTTCCTCTAGCTTTCTCCCTAGAAAATACTAATGTGTAGAGCCGGTGTCTCCATGTGGAATCAATTAGAGTTTCCCAGTACAAAATTAAATGTTCCCTGACAAAAAAAAATTTTCAAAACAATAAAGTCCATTGATAATATCCGGAAAAACCATTACAGGGGCTGTGGCAATATCTGTGATTGAGTTCCCCCCAAAAAAAAAAAATCGAGATATTTCTGGTTTCATAGGTCATCTCCGGAAAAAGTGGTGTGTAATTCGTGTGCAATGGACTGAGAAAAATAAACTGAAAATGGTTTTGGAGAAAAGCAAAGTCCTTTCGTTAGGCAAGTGCATAAAATGCCATCTATACAAACAGAAATATCATGTTTGTTTGCCGCAGTTCCTCTAGCTTTCTCTCTAGAAAATATGAATGTGTAGAGCTGGTTTCTCCATGTGGAACCAATCAGAGTTTCCCAGCAGAAAATCAAATGTTCCCTGATTAAAAAAAAAAAAAAACTTTCAAAACAATAAAGTTCTTCGATAATATCCAGAAAACAAAACCAGAGGGGCTGTGGCAATATCTGGGATTGAGTTAGCCAAAACAAAACCGGATATTTCCAGTTTCATCCAGTCATATTGGGACAAAGTAGTGTGGAATTCGTATACAATGGACTCAGAAAATTGGAGTGAAAATGATTTTGGAGATAAGCAAATTCTTTTCGTTAGGCAAGTGTATAAAATATCATGTATCCAAACAGAAATATCATGTTTGTTTGCCTCAGTTCCTGTAGGTTTCTGCTAGAAAATACGAATGTGTAGAGCTGGTGTCTCCATGTGGAACCAATAAGAGTTTCCCAGTAAAAAAATTAAATGTTCCTTGATAAAATAAATTTCAATATATAATTTCCATTGATAATATGCAGAAAACACAAATACAGAGGCAGTCCCTATATCTGGGATTCAGTTAGTCAAAACACAACCGGATATTTCCGGTTTCATCCAGTCGTATCCGCAGAAAGTGGTGTGGAATTCGTATGCAATGGACTGTGAAAATTGCAGTGAAATAGGTTTTGGAGAAAAGCAAAGTCTTTTTACTAGGCAAGTGCATATAATGCCATCTATACAAAGAGGAATATCATGTTTCTTTGCCACTGTTCCTCTAGCTTTCTCCCTAGAAAACACGAATGTGTAGAACTGGTGTCTCCATGTGGAAGCAATTATAGTACCCCAGTACAAATTTCAATGTTCCCTGACAAAAAAACATTCAAAATAATAAAAGACTTTGATAATATCCAGAAAAAAAAAAAACACAGAGGCTGTGGCAATATCTGGGATTAAGTTAGCCAAAACAAAACCGGATATTTCCAGTTTCATCCAACATATCCGGACAAAGTGGTGTGGATTTCGTATGCAATGGACTGAGAAAATTGCAGTGAAAATATTTTGGAGAAAAGCAATGTCTTTTCGAAAGGCAAGTGCATAAAATGTCATGTATACAAACAGAAATATCATGTTTGTTTGCCGCAGTTCCTCTAGCTTTCTCTCTAAAAATACGAATGTGTAGAGCTCGTGTCTCCATGTGGAACCAATAAGAGTTTCCCAGTAAAAAAATTAAATATTCCCTGATAAAAAACATTCAAAACAATAATGTCCATTGATGATATCCAGAAAACACAAACAGAGGATCTGTGGCAAAATCTGAGATTGAGTTAGCCAAAAGAAAACCGCATATTTCCGGTTACATCCAGTCATATCCGGACAAAGTGGTGTGGAATTCGTATGCACTGGAGAGACAAAATCACAGTAAAAATGGTTTTGGAGAAAAGCAAAGTCTTTTCGTTAGGCAAGTGCATAAAATGTCATGTATACAAACAGAAATATCATGTTTGTTTGCCGCAGTTCCTCTAGCTATCTCACTAGAAAATACGAATGTGTAGAGCTAGTGTCTCCCTGTGGAACCACTGAGTGTTTCCAAGTAGAAAATTAAATGTTCACAGATAAAAAAAACTTTCAAAACAATAAAGTCCATCGATAATATCCAGAAAACACAAACACAGGGTCTATGGTAATATCTGGGTTTCAGTTAGCCAAAACAGAACCGGATATTTCCGGTTTCATCCTCTCATATCCATACAAAGTGGTGTGGAATTCGTATGTAATGGACCGAGAAAATCACAGCAAAAAATGGTTTTGGAGGAAAGCAGAGTCTTTTTGTTATTCAAGTGCATAAAAAGTCATCTATACAAACAGAAATATCATGATTGTTTCCCGCAGTACCTCTAGCTTTCTCCCTAGAAAATACGAATGTGTAGAGCTGGTTTCTCCATGTGGAACCACTGGGTGTTTCCCAGTACAAAATTAAATGTTCCATGATTAAAAAAAAAAAAAAACTTCTAAAACAATAAAATCCTTCGATAATATCCACAAAACACAAACACTGGGGCTGTGGCAATATCTGGGATTCAGTTAGCCAAAACACAACTGCATATTTCTGGTTTCATCCAGTCATGTCGGGACAAAGTGGTGTGGAATTCTTATGGTATGCACCGACAAAATCACAGTAAAAATGGTTTTGGAGAAAAGCAAATTCTTTTCGTTAGGCAAGTGCATAAAATGTGATCTATACAAACAGAAATATCATGTTTGTTTGCCGCCGTTCCTCTATCTTTCTCCTAGAAAATACGAATGTGTAGAGCTGGTGTCTCCATGTGGAACCAATTAGAGTTTCCCAGTACAAAATTAAATATTCCCTGAAAAAAACATTCGAAACAATGAATTACTTCGATAATATCCAGAAAACACAAACACAGGGGCTGTGGCAATATCGGGGATTGAGTTAGCCAAAACAAAACCGGATATTTCCGGTTTCATCCAGTCATATAAGCATAAAGTGGTGTGGAATTCGTATCCAATGGACTGAGAAAATTACAGTGAAAATGGTTTTGGAGAAAAGCAAAGTCTTTTCGTTAGGCAATTGCATAAAATGCCATCTATACAAATGGAAATATCATGATTGTTTGCCACAGTTAATTGAGATTTCGCCCCAGAAAATACGAATATGTAGAGCTGGTTTCTCCATGTGGAACCAGTGAGTGTTTCCCAGTAGAAAATTAAATGTTTCGGGGGCGGAGCCAAGATGGCGGATAGTGAGGACGTGCGCCATTAGTCTGCGAAAATAAAGTTTCATAAAAGTGGAATTACTGTAGCCTTAGGAAAAGACTGAAGAAAAATCTGCAGAGGAAACGCTTCCGGATCTAGTGGATGAGACACAGAGGATCTACTGAGAGCCCACTGCGTTGAAACCCAACCGTGGCAACCGAGCCACAGAGTCTCGCCAGCGCGGGAACCAGAGGTAAGTCAAAAGCCTCAGAAACTCTCCTCCTCCCGCCTCCGCCTGCAGCTCTGCTGCGGCGGCCGCGGCGGTGGCCACGGTGGCGGCGGCAGCAGCGGCGTCCCGAGCGCCTCTCTCCACGGTCCCAGTCCTGGGGAGCGCACACAGGAACTGCAGCGGCGGCGGCGGCGGCCTTGTCCCGAAGCGCCTCTCTCCATGGTCCCAGTCCCGGGGAGCGCGCGCAGGCACTACAGCGGCGGTGGCAGCGGCGGCGATCGTGTGGCCTGGCTGGCCCTAGGCGACAGCGCCTAGAGAGGAAGATCACGGCAGAAGCCCCAGGTGGATCCTTGGATCACCAGCTGAGACAAGGCCTCAGGAAAAGATTCAAGAAAAAAAAAAACTGCAGAAGAAACGCTCCCAGATCTAGTGGATGTGACACAGAGGACCTACAAGGAGCCCACCGCGTGGAAAACCAACTGCGGGAGACGACCCGCAAAATCTACCCAGTGCAGGAACCAATGGGAGCCATTCGGAATTACTTCCCAACTGAGTCAAAAAAAAAAAAAAAAAGAGAGAGAGAGCGAGAGAGAGAGTTCCAGCAAGGAGCAAGGAGAGTCACTTTTTGCAAAGCCTCAAACCTGAAGAATCAAGCAGAGCTCACTGGCCACACCCACCACAGCCTCTAAGGATCCATCAAAGCAGACAGCCCACCTAGAGGCATAGTATAACGAGAAAAAAACACCACAGCAAAAAAAAAAAACATAATATCTCCAACATGCCAAAGAACGTAGAAGCAGAGTTAACAAGAGCAAGGAAGACACTATGATGCCCCAAATGAACAAGACCCCCCAGTCCAAGATTATGAAGATGAAGAGATAGAGGAAATGCAAGAAGCGGATCTCAAAAAACTGATAAGAACATTAAGAAGTTCTCAAAAACAAATTCTGGAACTACAGAAATCCTTAATGGACAAGATAGAAAATCTCTCTCGTGAAAATGAAATATTAAGGAGGAATCAAAATGAAATGAAACAACTAGTAGAACGTGAAACTGTGATAGTGACAAGAAACCATAATGAAATGAAGAATTCAATAGATCAAATGACAAACACATTAGAAAGCCTCAAAAACAGAATGGGTGAAGCAGAAGAGAGAATATCGGAATTAGAAGACAGAGAACAGGAAAGGAAACAATCAAATCAAAGAAGAGAAGAAGAAATCAGAAATCTAAAAAATACTGTCAGGAATCTACAGGATACTCTTAAAAAACCCAACATTCGGGTTCTAGGAGTACCTGAAGGCATGGAGAGAGAGAAAGGATTAGAAGGCCTTTTTAGTGAGATTCTAGCAGAAAATTTCCCAGGTTTGGAGAAAGACAGAGACATCCTAATACAGGAAGCTCATAAAACCCCTAATAAACATGACCAAAAGAGATCCTCACCACGACACGTCGTAATCAAACTCACCACAGTGAAACACAAAGAAAAGATCCTAAAATGTGCAAGAGAGAAACGCCAGATTACTCTCAGAGGATCTCCAATTAGACTCACAGCAGACTTCTCATCAGAAACCCTACAAGCTAGAAGGGAATGGCGAGACATAGCCCAGGTGCTAAGAGAGAAAAACTGCCAGCCCAGAATATTATATCCTGCAAAGCTCTCATTTATGAATGAAGGTGAAATAAAGACCTTTCACAGCAAACAGACATTGAAAGAATTTGTCGCCACTTGTCCAGCCCTGCAAAAGATGCTTAAAGATGTGTTACATACAGAAACACAGAAACACGGTCACCAATATGAAAGAAGGTAAAGGTAGGAAACCTCACAGCAAAAGATCACAGGAATCTCAAACCATATATTAGAAAGTATCTTTGGCTAATGGCAGGGCAAAGTTACTCCTTCTCAATAGTCACATTGAATGTTAATGGCTTGAACTGTCCAGTTAAAAGACACCGATTGGCTGATTGGGTTAAGGAACAAAACACATCCTTTTGCTGCTTACAAGAAACCCATCTATCCAACAATGATCCATACAGGCTGAGAGTGAAAGGCTGGAAAAAGATATACCATGCCAACAGAAATGAGAAGAGAGTGGGCGTAGCCATCTTAATATCGGACAACATGGCCGGCGCTGTGGCTCAACAGGCTAATCCTCCGCCTTGCGGCGCCGGCACACCGGGTTCTAGTCCCGGTCGGGGCACCGATCCTGTCCCGGTTGCCCCTCTTCCAGGCCAGCTCTCTGCTGTGGCCAGGGAGTGCAGTGGAGGATGGCCCAAGTGCTTGGGCTCTGCACCCCATGGGAGACCAGGAGAAGCACCTGGCTCCTGCCATCGGAACAGCGCGGTGCGCCGGCCACATCGCGCTACCGCGGCGGCCATTGGAGGGTGAACCAACGGCAAAAGGAAGACCTTTCTCTCTGTCTCTCTCTCACTGTCCACTCTGCCTGTCAAAAATAAAATAAAAAAAATAAAATTAATATCGGACAACATAAACTTTACCACAAAAACTGTTAGGAGAGACAAGAGGGGCACTATATAATGATTAAGGGATCCATTCAACAGAAAGATATAACGATTATCAATGTATATGCACCTAATTACAGGGCACCAGCTCATTTAAAAGACTTGTTAAGGGACTTAAACGGAGACTTAGACCCCAACACAATAGTACTGGGGGACTTCAATACTCCACTCTCAGAGATAGACAGATCAACAGAACAGAAGATCAACAAGGAGACAGTAGATTTAAATGACACTATAGCCCAAATGGATCTAACAGAGATCTACAGAACATTTCATCCTACATCTAAGGACTTTACATTCTTCTCAGCAGTACATGGAACCTTCTCTAGGACTGACCACATACTAGGCCATAAAGCAAGTCTCAGCAAATTCAAAAGAATTAGAATCATACCATGCAGCTTCTCAGACCACAAAGGAATGAAATTGGAAATTGGCAACTCAGGAATCCCTAGAGCACGTGCAAACACATGGAGATTGAACAACATGCTCCTGAATGAACAATGGGTCGTAGAAGAAATTAAAAGAGAAATCAAAAATTTTCTGGAAGTAAATGAGGATAACAGCACAACATACCAAAACCTATGGGATACAACAAAAGCAGTGTTAAGAAGAAAGTTTATATCAATAGGTGCCTACATCAAGAAATTGGAAAGGCACCAAATAGATGAGCTTTCAAGTCATCTCAAGGATCTAGAAAATCTGCAGCAAACCAAACCCAAACGCAGTAGGAGAAGAGAAATAATTAAAATCAGAGAAGAAATCAACAGGATTGAATCCAAAAAAACATTACAAAAAATCAGCCAAACGAGGAGCTGGTTTTTTGAAAAAATAAACAAATTTGACACCCATTGGCCCAACTAACTAAAAAAAGAAGAGAAAAGACCCAAATCAATAGGATCAGAGATGAAATGGGAAATGTAACAACAGACACCACAGAAATAAAAAGAATCATCAGAAATTACTACAAGGACTTGTATGCCAGCAAACAGGGAAATCTATCAGAAATGGGCAGATTCTTGGACACATACAACCTCCCTAAATTGAGCCAGGAAGACATAGAAAACCTAAACAGAGCAATAACTGACACAGAAATTGAAACAGTAATAAAGGCCCTCCCAACAAAGAAAAGCCCAGGGCCAGATGGATTCACTGCTGAGTTCTACCAGACATTTAGAGAAGAACTAACTCCAATTCTTCTCAAACTATTCAGAGCAATCGAAAAAGAGGGAATCCTCCCAAATTCTTTCTATGAAGCCACCATCACCTTAATTCCTAAGCCAGAAAGAGATGCAACATTGATAGAGAATTACAGACCCATATCCCTGATGAACATAGATGCAAAAATACTCAATAAAATTCTGGCCAATAGAATGCAACAACACATCAGAAAGATCATCCACCCAGAACAAGTGGGATTCATCCCCGGTATGCAGGGATGGTTCAACATTCGCAAAACAATCAACGTAATACACTACATTAACAGACTGCAGAAGAAAAACCATATGATTCTCTCAATAGACGCAGAGAAAGCATTTGATAAAATACAACACCCTTTCATGATGAAAACTCTAAGCAAACTGGGTATGGAAGGAACATTCCTCAATACAATCAAAGCAATATATGAAAAACCCACGGCCAACATCCTATTGAATGGGGAAAAGTTGGAAGCATTTCCACTGAAATCTGGTACCAGACAGGGATGCCCTCTCTCACCACTGCTCTTCAATATAGTTCTGGAAGTTTTGGCCAGAGCTATTAGGCAAGAAAAAGAAATTAAAGGGATACAAATCGGGAAGGACAAACTCAAACTATCCCTCTTTGCAGATGATATGATTCTTTATTTAGGGGACCCAAAGAACTCTACTAAGAGACTGCTGGAACTCATCGAAGAGTTTGGCAAAGTAGCAGGATATAAAATCAATGCACAAAAATCAACAGCCTTTGTATACACAGGCAATGCCACGGCTGAGGAAGAACTTCTAAAATCAATCCCATTCACAATAGCTACAAAAACAATCAAATACCTTGGAATAAACTTAACCAAAGACGTTAAAGATCTCTACGATGAAAACTACAAAACCTTACAGAAAGAAATAGAAGAGGATACCAAAAATGGAGAAATCTTCCATGCTCATGGATTGGAAGAATCAATATCATCAAAATGTCTATTCTCCCAAAAGCAATTTATACATTCAATGCAATGCCCATCAAGATCCCGAAGACCTTCTTCTCAGATCTGGAAAAAATGATGCTGAAATTCATATGGAGACCCAGAATTCCTCGAATAGCCAAAGCAATCCTGTACAACAAAAACAAAGCCGGAGGCATCACAATACCTGATTTCAGGACATACTACAGGGCAGTTATTATCAAAACAGCATGGTACTGGTACAGAAACAGATGGATAGACCAATGGAACAGAATAGAAACACCAGAAATCAATCCAAACATCTACAGCCAACTTATATTTGACCAAAGATCCAAATCTAACCCCTGGAATAAGGACAGTCTATTCAATAAATGGTGCTGGGAAAATTGGATTTCCATGTGCAGAAGCTTGAAGCAAGACCCATACCTATCACCTTACACGAAAATTCACTCAACATAGATTAAAGACTTAAATCTACGACCCGAAACCATCAAATTATTAGAGAGCATTGGAGAAACCCTGCAAGATATAGGCACAGGCAAAGACTTCCTGGAAAATACTCCAACAGCACAGGCAGTCAAAACCAAAATTAACATTTGGGACTGCATCAAATTGAGAAGTTTCTGTACTTCAAAAGAAACAGTCAGGAAAGTGAAGAGGCAACCGACAGAATGGGAAAAATATTTGCAAACTGTACTACAGATAAAGGGTTGATAACCAGAATCTACAAAGAAATCAAGAAAATCCACAACAACAAAATAAACATCCCACTTAAGAGATGGGCCAAGGACCTCAATAGACATTTTTCAAAAGAGGAAATCCAAATGGCCAACAGACACATGAAAAAATGTTCAAGATCACTAGCAATCAGAGAAATGCAAATTAAAACCACAATGAGGTTCCATCTCACCCCGGTGAGAATGGCTCACATCCAGAAATCTACCAACAACAGATGCTGGAGAGGATGTGGGGAAAAAGGGACACTAACCCACTGTTGCTGGGAATGCAAACTGGTTAAGCCACTATGGAAGTCTGTCTGGAGATTCCTCAGAAACCTGAACATAACCCTACCATACAACCCAGCCATCCCACTCCTTGGAATTTACCCAAAGGAAATTAATTTGGTAAATAAAAAAGCCATCTGCACATTAATGTTTATTGCAGCTCAATTCACAATAGCTAAGACCTGGAACCAACCCAAATGCCCATCAACAGTAGACTGGATAAAGAAATTATGGGACATGTACTCCATAGAATACTATACAGCAGTAAAGTAAGAAACAACGAAACCCAGTCATTTGCAACAAGATGGAGCAATCTGGAAAACATCATGCTGAGTGAATTAAGCCAGTCCCAAAGAGACAAATATCATTTGTTTTCCCTGATCGGTGACAACTGAGCGCCAAAGGGGAAACCTGTTAAGTGAAATGGACACTATATGCAACAATGAACTGATCAGCTCCTGTCCTGACTTTAGATGTACAATGTAATACTTTATCCTTTTTAGTATTTGTTGTTGTTGTTCTAGTACTAGTGGTTGAACTCTGTAATTAACACACAATTATTCTTAGGTGGTTAAATTTTAACTGAAAAGGGATCCCTGTTAAATCTAAGAGTGGAAAAATAGAGGGAGGAGATGAACAATTTGGAACATGCTCAATCGGACTGGCCTCAAATGGTGGAGTTAGATATGTGCCAGGGGATTCCAACACAATCCCACCAAGATGGCATGTACCAATTCCATCTCACTAGTCCAAGTGATCAATTTCAGCTCACAATTGATAGCTCTGATAGGTCTAAGAGTCAAAGGGATCACACAAACAAGACAAGTATCTGCTAATACTAACTGATAGAATCAAAAAGGGAGAGAAAGATCCAACATGGGAAGCGGGATACACAGCAGACTCATAGAATGGCAGATGTCCTAAACAACACTCTGGCCTCAGAATCAGCCCTCAAGGCATTTGGATCTGGCAGAAGAGCCCATGAGAGTATAGCAGGCATGGAAAGCCAAGATATCATGGAAAAAAAAGACCTAAATGAATGATCTCTGTGAGTGAGATCCCAGTGGAAAGAACGGGGCCATCAAAGAAGGAGGTACCCTTCTCCGAAGGGAGGAGAGATCTTCCACTTTGACTATGACCCTATCGGAATAAGATCAAAGTCAGCGAACTCTAAAGGCTTCCATAGCCCTGGCAACTCATGACTAGAGCCTAGGGAGATTACTGACGCCATGAACAGGAGTGTCAAATTGTTAAATCAGCAACAGGAGTCACTGTGTACTTACACCCCATGTGGGATCTGTCCCTAATGTGTCGTCCTAAGCGAAGTGATGCTACAACTAGTACTGAAACAGTATTTTTATACTTTGTGCTTCTGTGTGGGCACAAAATGATGAGGACTTTACTAATTATATACTGAATTGATTTTCTGTATATAAAGAGAATTGGAAATGAAAAAAAACAACCTGGTGTTAAAAAGGAAATGGCATAGAAAATTAAATAATTTGAAAAAATTATGTAGGATCTCTGTCTTTAATGTGCTGTACATTGCTATTTAATGCTATAATTAGTAACCCAATGGTAGTTTTTTTCACTTTATGTCGCTATATGGGCAAAATGTTGAAATCTTTACCTAATATATACTAAACTGACCTTCTGTATATAAAGAGAATTGAAAATGAATCTTTACATGAATGGAAGGGGAAAGGGAGCAGGAAAGGGGAGGGTTGCGGGTGGGAGGGAAGTTATGGGAGGGGGGAAACCATTGTAACCCATAAGCTATACTTTGGAAATTTAAATTCATTAAATAAAAGTTTAATAAAAAAAGTGGTGTGGAATTTGTATGCAATAGACTGAGAAAATTGCAGTGAAAATGGTTTTGGAGAAAATCAAAGTCTTTTCGTTAGGCAAGTCCATAAAATGCTATCTATACAAGGAGAAATGTCATGTTTGTTTGCCGTAGTTCCTCTAGCTTTCTCCCTAGAAAATACGAATGTGTAGAGCTGGTGTCTCCATGTGGAACCAATTAGAGTTTCCCAGTACAAAATTAAATGTTCCCTGATCAAATATTCCTTTCAAAACAATAATGTCCATTGATAATATCCAGAAAACACAAACACAGGGGCTGTGGCAGTATGTGGGATTGAGTTAGCCAAAAGAAAACTGGATATTTCCAGATTCATCCAGTAATATCCGGACAATGTAGTGTGGAGTACTTATGCCATGGACTGAGAAAAATTACAGTGAAAGTGGTTTTGGAGAAAAGCGAAGTTTTTTCGTTAGGCAAGTCCATAAAATCTCATGTACACAAACAGAAATTACATGTTTTTATGACGCAGTTCCTCTAGTTTTCTCCTAGAAAATGCGAATGTGTAGAGCTGGTGTCTCCATGTGGAACAAATTAGAATTTCCCAGTACAAAATAAAATGTTCCCTGAAAAAAAAAACTTTCAAAACTATAAAGTCCTTCGATAATATCCAGAAAACACAAACAGAGGCTGTCGCAATATCTGGGATTCAGTTAGCCAAAACACAACCGCATATTTGTGGATTCATCCACTCATATCCAGACAAAGTGATGTGGAATTCGTATGCAATGGTCTGAGAAAAAAACAGCAAAAATTGTTTTCGAGAAAAGCAAAGTATTTTCTTTAGGCAAGGGCATAAAATTCCATCTATACAAACAGAAATATCATGTTTGTTTGCAGCAGTTCCTCTAGCTTTCTCCCTAGAAAATACGAATGTGTAGAGCTGGTTTCTACATGTGGAACCAGTGAGTGTTTCCCAGTACAAAATTAAATGTTCCCTGATAAAAAAAAATTTTCAAACAATAGTGTCCATTGATAATATCCAGAAAACACAAACACAGGGGCTGTGGCAAGATCTGGGATTGAGTTAGCCAAAATAAAACCGAATACTTCCGGTTACTTCCACTCATAGCCGGACAAAGTCGTGGGGAATTCGTATTCAGTGGACCGAGAAAAATACAGTAAAAATGGTTTTGCAGAAAAGCAAAGTGTTTTCGTTAGGCAAGTGCATAAAATGTCATGTATACAAACGTAAAATCATGTTTGTTGGCCGCAGTTCCTCTAGCTTTCTCCCTAGAAAATACGAATGTGTAGAGCTGGTGTCTCCATGTGGAACCAATTAGAGTTTCCCAGTAGAAAATTAAATGTTCTCTGATAAAAAAAACTTTCAAAACAATAATTTCCATTGATAATATCCAGAAAACACAAACACAGGGGCTGTGGCAAGATCTGGGTTTGAGTTAGCCAAAACAAAACCGGATATTTCTGGTTCCATCCAGTCATATCGGGACAAAGTGGTCTGAAATTCATATGCAAGGGAACGACAAAATCACAGAAAAATGGATTTGGAGAATAGCAAAGTCCTTTCGTTAGGCAAGTACATAAAATGTCATGTATACAAACAGAAATATCATGTTTGTTTGAAGTAGTTCATCTATTTTCTCGCTATAATATACGAACATGTACAGCTGGTGTCTCCATGTGGAACCAATTAGAGTTTCCTAGTGCAAAATTAAATGTTCGCTGATAAAAAAAAAATCTTTTAAAACAATAACGTCCTTCGATAATATCCAGAAAACACAAACACAGAGGCTGTCGCAATAAATTGGATTCAGATCGCCAAAACACAAGCAGATATTTCCCATTTTATCCACTCATATCCGGACAAAGTGGCGTGGAATTCGTATGCAATTGACCGAGAAAATCACAGTAAAATTTGTTTTGGAGAAAAGCAAAGTCTTTTCGTTAGGCAAGTGCATAAAATGTCATGTATACAAACAGAAATATGTGTGCTTGTCACATTTCCTCTAGCTTTCTCCCTAGAAAATACGAATATGTGGAGCTGGTCTCTCCATGTGGAATCAATTAGAATTTCCCAGTACAAAATTAAATGTTCCCTCATAGAAAACATTCTAAACAATAAAGTCCTTCGATAATATCCAGAAAACACAACACAGGGGCTGTGGCAATATCTGGAATTGAGTTAGCCAAAACACAAGCGGATTTTTCCCCTTTCTTCCAGTCATATCTGGACAAAGTGGTGTGGAATTCGTATGCAATGGACTTAAAAAATTGCATTGAAAATGATTTTGGAGAAGAGCAAAGTCTTTTCCTTAGGCAAGTGCATAAAATGCCATCTATACAAACAGGAATATCATGTTTGTTTGCCGGAGTTCCTCTAGCATTCTCCCTGGACAATACGAATGTGTAGAGCTGGTTTCTCCATGTGGAACCAATTAGAGTTTCCCAGTACAAAAATTAAATGTTCCCTGATAAAAAAATTTCAAACAATAAAGTCCTTTGATAATATCCAGAAATCACAAACACAGGGGCTGCGGCAATATCTGGGATTGAGTTAGCCAAAACACAACCGGATATTTCCGGTTTCATCCACTCATATCTGGACAAAGTGGTGTGCAATTCCTAAGCAATGGACAGACAAAATCACAGTAAACGGTTTTGGAGAAAAGCAAAGTCTTTTTGTTAGGCAAGTGCATAAAATGCCATCTATACAAACAGAAATATCATGATTGTTTGCCGCAGTTCCTTTAGATTTCTCCCTAGAATGTACGAATTGTAGAGCTTGTGTCTCCATGTGGAACCAATTAGAGTTTCCCAGTGCAAGAATAAATGTTCCCAAAGATGGCGGAATAGGCAGGGAGCAAACTATTCTTCCGGTAGAAAGACAGTTTAATATAAGTGGAGATACTGCAGGGTCAAGGATGAGTAGGGGATGAAACAGTAGAGGAAACTCTTCCGGAACTAGTGATTCACAGTGGACCTGCGTGGAGAGCGTGGGAGCCCTAGTTCGGGACACCAGCGGCAGACTCAACACACCAGCGCTGGAACGCGAGGTGAGCCGATCCTCAGTAGCCCAAGACACCAGCAGGCAAGTGGCAAGAGGAGGCTAGAGGGAACGAGGCTTGAAACTCCATGGGGAGAAATTCACCAGGCTAACTAGAAGAGAGAGAGGAAAAAAATTTAAAAAGTGACCAATACGGACTCAAGTTTCTCTCTCTCCGCTCACCTCTCAAAGGCGACCAAGACAGAGCAGGCACCATTTTGGACATACGTCATAAGCAGGGCGACCTAAGGTCTGCACCGGGCCTGAGCCTAGCAGAAACACCGGACTCTGGGGGGAGGGGTGAAATAACAGGAGATTAGGATCTAACTTGGCAACCCAGTGGGAGACTGCAGGAGAATTGGAGCCCACACTGAGGGCAGCACAGATTCCCTGTGTGGTCCTTGGGAAAGAGCTTCTGATCTCTGGCTCCTGTGGGTATATCATTTGCCTGCTAACTACCTCCAATTACGTTCAGCTGTGCGGAATTACTTCCCTTTTGAATCAAAAAAAAGAAAGAGAGATTTACCACACCTAACCTGGGAGTGTCATCTTTGACACACCCTCAACCCTGAGGAATCAAACACAGCTCACAGTCCACACTCATCTCAAGTCTCTAAGGCTCCACTGAAAGCAGACAGTCCACTTAATATAGAGCCATAGTGTAACAAGAAAAAACACCACAGTGAAGAAACCAAATATCTCCAACATGCCAAACAACAAACGCAAAAACCGAGGTAACAAGAACAAGGAAGACACTATGACGCCCCCAAATGAAAAAGACACCCTAACTCAAGATTATGAAGCTGATGAGATAGAAGAAATGCAAGAAGCGGATCTCAAAAAATTGATAAGAACATTAAGAAGTTCTCAAAAGAAATTCTTGAACTACAAAAAACCTTAATGGACAAGATAGAAAATCTCTCTCGTGAAAATGAAATATTAAGGAGGAATCAAAATGAAATGAAACAACTAGTGGAACAAGAAACTGGGATAGTGACAAGAAATCATAATGAAATGAAAAATTCAATAGATCAAATGACAAACGTATTAGAGAGCCTTAAAAACAGAATGAGCGAAGCAGAAGAGAGAATATCAGACGTAGAAGACAGAGAACAGGAAAGGAAACAGGCAAACCAAAGAAAAGAAGAAGAAATTAGAAATCTAAAAAATATTGTCGGGAATCTACAGGATACTATTAAAAAACCCAACATTCGGGTTCTAGGAGTTCCTGAAGGCATGGAGAGTAAGAAAGGATTAGAAGGCATTTTCAGTGACATACTAGCAGAAAATTTCCCAGGTTTGGAGAAGGACAGAGGCATCTTAGTACAGGAAGCTTATAGAACCCCTAATAAACATGACCAAAAGAGATCCTCACCACGACATGTTGTAATCAAACTCACCACAGTGAAACACAAAGAAAAGATCCTAAAATGTGCAAGAGAGAAACGCCAGATTACTCTTAGAGGATCTCCAATTAGACTCACAGCAGACTTCTCATCAGAAACCCTACAAGCTAGAAGGGAATGGCGAGACATAGCCCAGGTACTAAGAGAGAAAAACTGCCAGCCCAGAATACTATATCCTGCAAAGCTCTCATTTGTGAATGAAGGTGAAATTAAGACTTTTCATAGCAAACAGAAACTGAAAGAATTTGTGGCCACTCATCCTGCCCTGCAAAAGATGCTTAAAGATGTGTTACACACAGAAACACAGAAACATGGTCACCAATATGAAAGAAGGTAAAGGAAGGAAACCTCACAGCAAAAGAACACAGGAAGCTCGATTTCTCTTCGACATAGAATTAAACTCTGATGCTCTGTTAAAGCAATGTGTTAAAGTAATCTATTATGTTCTCTTGATGTCTGTTAAATTCTAATTGTTCAAAAACAGCTGCATTTTTATTAAGAGCTATGGGTTATTTAAATATGTGCTTATTTTCAAAGATTTGAATAATAACCTTGTAACAATGATCAAATTTCTTCTATGTTATGTCATGATTTTAAGGAATCTTATTTCAACTAGATATTTTGGATTTTGAGCCTTCTTAGCATACTTGACAGGCATTCAAAAAATCAAAGTTTCAAACAATCTGGTCTCTAAAATTTCCACTAAATCCTGGACTTTGGATGTTCCCTGATAAAAAAAAAAACTTTCAAAACAATAAAATCCTTCGATAATATCCAGAAAACACAAACACAGGGGCAGTGGAAATCTGAGATTGAGTTAGCCAAAACAAACCGGATATTTCCGGTTTCATCCAGTCATATCCGGACAAAGTGGTGTGGAATTCATATGCAATGGACCGAGAAAATCGCAGTGAAAATGGTTTTGGAGAAAAGCAAAGTCTTTTCGTTAGGCAAGTGTATAAAATGTAATGTATACAAACAGAAATATCATGATTGTTTGCCGCAGTTAATCTAATTTCTCGCTAGAAAATACGAATGTGTAGAGCTGGTTTCTCCATGTGGAACCAGTGAGTGTTTCCCCGTACAAAACTAAATGTTACCTGTTAAAAAAAATTGAAGACAATAAAGTCCATTGATAATATCCAGAAAGCACAAACACAGGGGCTGTGTCAATCTGGAATTGAGTTATCCAAAAAAACCGGATATTTCCGGTTTCATCCAGTCATATCCGGACAAAGTGGTGTGGAATTCGTATGCAATGGACCAAGAAAATCGCAGTAAAAATGGTTTTGGAGAAAAGCAAAGTCTTTTCGTTAGGAAAGTGCATATAATGTCATGTATAGAAACAGAAATATCATTTTGCTTGCCGCAGTTCTTCTAGCTTTCTCCTAGAAAATACGAATGTGTAGAGCTGGTTTCTCCATGTAGAACCAATTAGAGTTTCCCAGCACAAAATTTAATGTTCCCTTGTAAAAAATATTCAAAACAATAAAGTCCTTCGATAATATCCACAAAACACAAACACAGAGGCTGTCGCAATATCTGGGATTGAGTTAGCCAAAAACAACAGAATATTTCCGGTTTCATCTAGTCATATCAGGACAAAGTGGTGTGGAATTTGTATACAATGGACCGAGAAAATCACAGTAAAAATGGATTAGGAGAAAAGCAAAGCCTTTTCGTTAGGTAAGCGCACAAAATGTCATGTATACAAACAGAAATATCATGTTTGTTTGAGGCAGTTCCCCTAGCTTTCTCCCTAGAAAATACGAATGTGTAGAGCTGGTGTCTCCATGTGGAACCCATTAGAGTTTCCCACTACAAAATTAAATGTTCCCTGATAAAAAAGAAACGTTCAAAACAATAAAGTCCTTTGATAATATCCAGAAATCATAAACACAGGGGCTGCGGCAATATCTGGGATTGAGTTAGCCAAAAGAAAACCGGATATTTCAGTTTCATCCTGTCATATCCGGACAAAATGATGTGGAGTTCGTATGCAATGGACCGAGAAAATCACAGTAAAAATGGTTTTGTAGAAAAGCAAATTCTTTTCGTTAGGCAATTCCATAAAATGCCATCTATACAAACAGAAATATCAAGTTTGTTTTCCGCAGTTCCTTTAGATTTATCCCGAGAATATACGAATGTCCAGAGCTGGTGTCTCCATGAGGAACCAAATAGAGTTTCCCAAATCAAAATTAAATGTTCTCTGATAAAGAAAAAAAATTTCAGAACAATAAAGTCCTTCGATAATATCCAGAAAACACAAACACAGAGGCTGTTGCAATAACTGGGATTCAGTTAGCCAAAACAAAACCGTATATTTCAAGTTTCATCCAGTCATATCCGGACAAAGTGGTGTGTAATTCATATGCAATGGACAGACAAACTCACAGTAAAAATGGTTTTGGAGAAAAGCAAAGTCTTTTCGTTAGGTAAGTGCCTAAAATATCATGTATACAAACAGAAATATCATGTTTGTTTGCCATATTTCCTTTAGATTTCTCCATAGAAAACACGAATGTGTAGAGCTGGTTTCTGCAAGTGGAACCACTGAGTGTTTCCCAGTACAAAATTAAATGTTCGGTGATAAAAAAAAACTTTCAAAACAATAAAATCCTTCGATAATATCCAGCAAACACAAACACAGGGGCTGTGGCAATTTTGGATTAAATTAGCAAAAACACAAACGGATATTTTCGCTTTCATCCAGTCATTTCCGGACAAAGTGGTGTGGAATTTGTATGCAATGGACCGAGAAAATCACAGTAAAAATGGTTTAGGAGAAAAGCAAAGTCTTTTCGTTAGGCAAGTGCATAAAATGTCCACCATACAAACAGAAATATCATGTTTGTTTGCCGCCATTCCTCTAGATTTCTCACTAGGAAATATGAATGTGTAGAGCTGGTTTCTCCATGTGGAACCAGTGAGTGTTTCACAGTACAAAACTAAATGTTACCTGTTAAAAAAAAATCAAGACAATAAAGTCCATTGATAATATCGAGAAAGCACAAACACAGGGACTGTGGAAATTTTGGATTGAATTAGCCAAAACACAAGCGGATATTTTCAGTTTCATCCAGTCATATCTGGACAAAGTGGTGTGGAATTCATATGCAATGGACTGAGAAAATTACAGTGAAAGTGGTTTTGGAGAAAAGCGAAGTCTTTTCGTTAGGCAAGTGCATAAAATGTCATGTATACAAACAGAAATATCATGTTTGTTTGCCGCAGTTCCTCTGGATTTCTCGCTAGAAAATACGAATTTGTAGAGCTGGTGTCTCCATGTGGAACGAATTAGAGTTTCCCAGCACAAAATTAAATGTTCCCTTATAAAAAATATTCAAAACAATAAAGTCCTTCAATAATATCCACAAAACACAAACACAGAGGCTGTCGCAATATCTGGGATTGAGTTAGCCAAAAAGAACAGAATATTTCCGGTTTCATCTAGTCATATCCGGACAAAGTGGTGTGGAATCTGTATGCAATAGACCAAGCAAATCACAGTAAAAATGGTTTAGGAGAAAAGCAAAGTCTTTTTGTTAGGCAAGTGCACAAAATGTCATGTATACAATCAGAAATATCATGTTTGTTTGCCGCAGTTCTTCTAGCTTTCTCCTAGAAAATAAGAATGTGTAGAGCAGGTGTCTCCATGTGGAACCCATTAGAGTTTCCCAGTACAAAATTAAATGTTCCATGATAAAAAAAAAACTTTCAAAACAATAAAGTCCTTCGATAATATCCAGAAAACACAAACCCAGGGGCTGCGGCAATATCTGGGATTGAGTTAGCCAAAACAAAACCGGATATTTCCGGTTTCATCCAGTCATATCAGGACAAATTGGTGTGGAATTCGTATGCAATGGTCCTAGAAAATCCCAGTAAAATGGTTTTGGAGAAAAACTGTCTTTTCGTTAGGCAAGTGCATAAAATGTCATGTATACAAACAGAAATATCATGTTTGTTTGCCGCAGTTCCTCTGGATTTCTCGCTAGAAAATACGAATGTGTAGAGCTGGTGTCTCAATGTCAACCAATCAGAGTTTCCCAGTACAAAATTAAATGTTCTCTGATAAAAAAAAAACTTTCAAAACCAAAAATCCATCCATAATATCCATAAAACACAAACACAGAGGCTGCGTCGATATCTGGGATTCGGTTAGCCAAAAGAAAACCGGATATTTCCGGTTTCATCCACTCATATCCTGACAAAGTGGTGTGGAATTGATATTTAATGGACAGAGAAAATCACAGTAAAAATGGTTTTGGAGAAAAGCAAAGTCTTTTCGTTAGGCAAATGCGTAAAATGCCATCTACAGAAACAGAAATATCATGTTTGTTTGCTGCAGTTCCTTTAGCATTCTCCCTGGAACATACATATGTGTAAAGCTGATGTCTCCATGTGGAACCAATTAGAGTTTCCCAGTACAAAATTAAATGTTCCCTGATAAAAAAAATCTTTCAAAACAATAAAGTCCTTTGATAATATCCAGAAAACACAAACACAGAGGCTTCATCAATACTGGGATTCGATTAGACAAAAGAAAACCGGATATTTCCGGTTTCATCCAGTCATATCGGGACAATGTGGTGTGGAATTCGTATGCAATGGAACCAGAAAATCACAGTAAAAATGGCTTTGGAGTAAAGCAAAGTCCTTTCATTAGGAAAGTACATAAAGTGACATCTATCCAAACAGAAATATCATGTTTCTTTGCCACATTTCCTCTAGCTGTCTCCCTAGAAAATCCGAATGTGTAGAGCTGGTGTCTCCATGTGGAACCAATTAGTTTCCCAGTATAAAATTAAAGGTTCCCTGATAATAAAAACTTTTCAAAACAATAAAGTCCATCGATCATATGCAGAAAACACAAACAGAGGATGTGTGGCAATATCTGTGATTGAGTTAGCCAAAGGAAACCAGATGTATACAAACAGAAATATCATGTTTCTTTGCTGCAGTACCTCTAGTTTTCTCCTAGAAAATACGAATGTGTAGAGCTGGTGTCTCCATGTGGAACCAATCAGAGTTTCCCAGTACAAAATTAAATGTTCCCTGATTAAAAAAAATTTAAAAACAATAAATTCCATCGATAATATCCAGAAAACACAAACAAAGAGGCTGTGGCAATATCCTGGATTCGGTTAGCCAAAACAAAACCGGATATTTCCGGTTTCATCCACTCATATCCGGACAAAGTTGTGTGGAATTCGTATTTAATGGACAGACAAAATCACAGTAAAAATGGTTTTGGAGAAAAGCAAAGTCTTTTCATTAGGCAAATGCATAAAATGCCATCAACACAAACAAAATATCAAGTTTGTTTGCCGCAGTTCCTCTAGCTTTCTCCCTGGCAGATATGAATGTGTAAAGCTGATGTCTCCATGTGGAACCAATTAGAGTTTCCCAGTACAAAATTAAATATTTCCTGATAGAAAAATCTTTCAAAGCAATAAAGTCCTTCGATTATATCCAGAAACACAAACACAGAGGTTGTCGCAATATGTGGATATCAGTTACCAAAAAACAACCGGATGTTTCCGATTTCATCCAGTCATATCCGGACAAAGTGGTGTGGAATTCCTATGCAATGGACCGAGAAAATCACAGTAAAAATTGTTTAGGAGAAAAGCAAAGTCTTTTCGTTAGGCAAATGCATAAAATATCAATTATACAAGCAGAAATATCATGTTTGTTTGCCGCAGTTCCTCTAGCCTTCTCGCAAGAAAATACGAATGTGGAGAGCTGGTTTCTCCATGTGGAACCAGTGACTGTTTCCCTGCACAAAATTCAATGTTCACTGAAAAAAAAGCTTTAAAATAATAAAGTCCTTCGATAATATCCAGAAAACACAAACACAGGGCCTGCGGCAATATCTGGGATTCAGTTAGCCAAAACACAACCGCATATTTCTGGTTTCATTCACTCATATCTGGACAAAGTGGTATGGAATTCATATGCAATGGCCGAGATAATCACAGTGAAAATGGTTTTGGAGAAAAGCAAAGTCTTTTTGTTAGGCAAGTGCATAAAATGTCATGTATACAAATAGAAATATCATGTTTGTTTGCCACAGTACCTCTAGCTTTCTCCCTAGAAAATGCGAAGGTGTAGAGCTTCTGTATCCATGTGGAACCACTGAGTGTTTCCCATTACAAAATCAAATGTTCCCTGATAAAAAAAAAAAACTTTCAAAACAGTAAAGTCCATCGATAATATCCAGAAAACAGAAACACAAAGGCTGTCGCAATATCAGGGATACAGCTAGCCAAAACACAAACGCAATCTTTCCGGTTTCATCCAGTGATATCCGGACAAATTCGTGTGGAATTCGTATGCAATGGACTGAGAAAATCACAGTAAAAATGATTTTGGAGAAAAGCAAAGTCTTTTCGTTATGAAAGTGCATAAAATGTCATGTATACAAGGAGAAATATCATGCTTGTGTGCCGCAGTTCCTCTAGCTTTCTCCTACAAAATACGAATTTTTAGAGCTGGTGTCTCCATATGGAACTAATTAGAGTTTCCCAGTACAAAATTTATTGTTCCCTGATTAAAAAAAAAATTTCAAAACAATAAATTCCATCGATAATATCTAGAAATCACAAACACAGGGGCTGTGGCAATATCTGGGATTGAGTTAGCCAAAACAAAACCGGATATTTCCGGTTTCATCCACTCATATCTGGACAAAGTGGTGTGGAATTCGTATCTAATGGATTCAGAAAATTACAGTGAAAATGGTTTTGGAGAAAAGCAAAGTCTTATCATTAGGCAAGTGCAAAAAACGTCATGTATACAAACAGAAATATTATGATTGTTTGCCATAGTTCCTCTAGATTTCTCACTAGAAAATACAAATGTGTAGAGCTGATGTCTCCATGTGGAACCAATCACAGTTTCCCAGTACAAAATTAAATGTTCCCTGATTAAAAAAAATTCAAATCAATAAACTCCATCGATAATATCCAGAAAACACAAACACAGGGGCTGCGGCAATATCTTGGATTCAGTTAGCAGAAAAACAACCGGATATTTCCGTTTTCACCGACTCATATGCGAACAAAGTTGTATGGAATTCGTATGCAATGAACAGAAAAAATCACAGTAAAAATGGTTTTGGAGAAAAGCAAAGTCTTTTCGTTATGCAGGTGCATAAAATATCATCTATACAAACAGAAATATCATGTTTGTTTGCCGCAGTTCCTCTAGCTTTCTCGCTAGAAAATACGAATGTGTAGAGCTGTTGTCTCCATGTGGAACCAATCAGAGTTTCCCAGTACAAAATTAAATGTTCCCTGATTAAAAAAAATCTTTAAAAACAATAAAGTCCATCTATAATATCCAGAAAAGACAAACACAGAGTCTGCGGCAATATCCGGGATGAGTTAGCGAAAACACAACCGGATATTTCTGGTTTCATCCAGTCATTTCCGGACAAATTAGTGTGGAATTTGTATGTAATAGACTGAGAAAATCACAGTAAAAATGGTTTTGGAGAAAAGCAAAGAATTTTCGTTAGGCTTATGCATAAATCCCATCTACACAAACAGAAATATCATGTTTGTTTGCACAGTTCCTCTAGCTTTCTCCCTGGAAGATGCGAATGTGTAATGCTGATGTCTCCATGTGGAACCAATTAGAGTTTCCCAGTACAAAATTAAATGTTTCCTGATAAAAAAAAAATCTTTCAAAGCAATAAAGTCCTTCGATTATATCCAGAAAACACAAACACAGAAGCTGTCGCAATATCTGGATATCACTTAGCCAAAACACAACCGGATATTTCAGATTTCATGCAGTCAAATCCGGACAAAGTGGTGTGGAATTCGTATGTAATGGACTGAGAAAATCACAGTAAAAATGGTTTTGGGGAAAAGCAAAGTCTTTTCGTTAGGCAAGTGTATAAAATGTCATCTATACATGCAGAAATATCATGTTTGTATGTCGCAGTTCCTCTAGCTTTCTCGCTAGAAAATACGAATGTGTAGAGCTGGTGTCTTCATGTGGAACCAGTAACTGTTTCACAGTACAAAATTAAATGTTTCCTGATAAAAAAAATTTTCAAAGCAATAAAGTCCTTTGATGTTATCCAGAAAACACAAACACAGAGGCTGTCGCAAAATATCTGGATATCACTTAGCCAAAACACAAACGGATATTTCCGATTGCATCCAGTCATAACCGGACAAAGTGGTGTGGATTTCGTATGTAATGGACTGAGAAAATCACAGTAAAATGGTTTTGGGGAAAAGCAAATCTTTTCGTTAGGCAAGTGCATAAAATGTCATGAATACAAACAGAAATATCATGTTTGTTTACCGCAGTTCCTCTAGTTTTCTCCTAGAAAATATGAATGTGTAGAGTTAGTGTGTCCATGTGGAACCAGTGAGTGTTTCCCAGAACAAAATTAAATGTTCCCTGATAAAAAACATTCAAAACAATAAAGTCCATTGATAATATCCAGAAAACACAAACAGAGGCTGTAGCAATATCTTGGATTCAGTTAGCCAAAACACAACCGCATATTTCTGGTTTCATTCACTCATATCTGGACAAAGTGGTATGGAATTCGTATGCAATGGCCGAGATAATCACAGTGAAAATGGTTTTGGAGAAAAGCAAAGTCTTTTTGTTAGGCAAGTGCATAAAATGTCATGTATACAAATAGAAATATCATGTTTGTTTGCCACAGTACCTCTAGCTTTCTCCCTAGAAAATGCGAAGGTGTAGAGCTTCTGTATCCATGTGGAACCACTGAGTGTTTCCCATTACAAAATCAAATGTTCCCTGATAAAAAAAAAAAAAACTTTCAAAACAGTAAAGTCCATCGATAATATCCAGAAAACAGAAACACAAAGGCTGTCGCAATATCAGGGATACAGCTAGCCAAAACACAAACGCAATCTTTCCGGTTTCATCCAGTGATATCCGGACAAATTCGTGTGGAATTCGTATGCAATGGACTGAGAAAATCACAGTAAAAATGATTTTGGAGAAAAGCAAAGTCTTTTCGTTATGAAAGTGCATAAAATGTCATGTATACAAGGAGAAATATCATGCTTGTGTGCCGCAGTTCCTCTAGCTTTCTCCTACAAAATACGAATTTTTAGAGCTGGTGTCTCCATGTGGAACTAATTAGAGTTTCCCAGTACAAAATTTATTGTTCCCTGATTAAAAAAAATTTCAACACAATAGATTTCATCGATAATATCTAGAAATCACAAACACAGGGGCTGTGACAATATCTGGGATTGAGTTAGCCAAAACAAAACCGGATATTTCCGGTATCATCCAGTCATATCGGTACAAAGTGGTGCGGATTCGTATCTAATGGATTCAGAAAATTACAGTGAAAATGGTTTTGGAGAAAAGCAAAGTCTTATCATTAGGCAAGTGCAAAAAACGTCATGTATACAAACAGAAATATCATGATTGTTTGCCGCAGTTCCTCTAGATTTCTCGCTAGAAAATACGAATGTGTATAGCTGGTGTCCCAATGTGGAACCACTGAGTGTTTCCCAGTACAAAACTAAATGTTTCCTGATAAAAAAAATTTTTCAAAACAATAAAGTCCTTTGATAATATCCAGAAAACACAAACACAGGGGCTGTGGCAATATCTGGGATTGAGTTAGCCAAAACACAACCGGATATTTCCGGTTTCATCCAGTCATATCAGGACAAAGTGGTTTGGGATTCGTATGCAATGGACGGGAAAATCACAGTAAATGTGGTTTTTGAGAAAAGCAAACTCTTTTCATTAGGCAAGTGGATAAAATGCCATCTATTCAAACAGAAATATCATGATTTTTTGCCGAAGTTCCTATAGATTTCTCATAGAAAATACGAATGTGTAGAGCTGGTGTCTCCATGTGGAGCCAATTAGAGTTTCCCAGTACGAAATAAAACGTTCCCGGATTTAAAAAAAAAAAACTATCAAAACCATAAAGTCCTTCGATAATATCCAGAAAACACAAACACAGGGCTGTGGCAATATCTGGGATTGAGTTAGCCAAAACAAAACCGGATATTTCCGGTTTCATCCAGTCATATCCGGACAAAGTGGTGTGGAATTCGTATGAAATGGTCCGAGAAAATCACAGTAAAAATGGTTTTGGAGAAAAGCATAGTGTTTTCGTTAGGCAAGGGCATAAAATGCCATCTATATAAACAGAAATATCATGATTGTTTGCCGCAGTTCCTGTAGTTTTCTCCTAGAAAATACTAATGTGTAGAGCTGGTGTCTACATGTCAAACCAATTAGAGTTTCCCAGTACAAAATAAAATGTTCCCTGATAAAAAAAACTTTCAAAACTAAATGTCCTTCGATAATATCCAGAAAACACAAACACAGGGTCTGTGGCAATATCTGGGATTGAGTTAGCCAAAACAAAACCGGATATTTCCGGTTCATCCAGTCATATCCGGACAATGTGGTGTGCAATTCGTATGCAATAGACTGAGAAAATTAGTGAAAATGGTATTGGAGAAAAGCAAAGTCTTATTGTTAGGCAAGTGCATAAAATGTCATGTATACAAATAGAAATATCGTGATTGTTTGCCGCAGTTCCTCTAGCTTTTTCGCTAGAAAATACGAATGTGTAGAGCTGGTGTCTCCATGTGGAACCACTGAGTGTTTCCCAGTACAAAATAAATGTTTCCTGATAAAAAACCTTTCAAAACAATAAAGTCCTTCGATAATATCCAGAAAAGAGAAACACAGAGGCTGTGGCAATCTGGGATTGAGTTAGCTAAAACACAAGCGGATATTTTCAGTTTCATCCAGTCATATCCTGACCAAGCCGTGTGGAATACGTATGCCATGGACTGAGAAAATTTACAGTGAAAGTGGTTTTGGAGAAAAGTTTTTTCATTAGGCATGTGCATAAAATGTCTTGTATACAAACAGAAATATCATGTTTGTTTGCCGCAGTTCCTCTAGATTTCTCCCCAGAAAATACGAATGTGTAGAGCTGGTGTCTCCATGTGGAACCAATTAGAGTTTCCCAGTAGAAAATTAAAAGTTACCTGATTAAAAAAATTTGAAAACAATAAAGTCCATTGATAATATCCAGAAAACACAAACACAAAGGCTGTGGCAATATCTGGGATTGAGTTAGCCAAAACAAAACCAGATATTTCCGGTTTCATCCAGTCATATCCGGACAAAGTGGTGTGGAATTCGCATGCAATGGACAGAAAAAATCACAGTAAAAATGGTTTTGGAGAAAAGCAAAGTCTTTTCGTTAGGAAAGTGCATAAAATGCCATCTATACTAACAGAAACATCATTTTTGTTTGCCGCAGTTCCTCTAGCTTTCTCCCTAGAAAATACGAATGTGTAGAGCTGGTGTCTCCATATGGAACCAATTAGAGTTTCCCAGTACAAAATTAAATGTTCCCTGAAAAAAAAACTTTCAAAACAATAAGTCCTCCGATAATATCCAGAAAACACAAACATAGGATCTGTGGCAATATCTGGGGTTGAGTTACCCAAAACAAAACCGGACATTTCCGGTTTCATCCAGTCATATCCGGGCAAAGTTGTGTGCAGCTCGTAAGCAATAGACCGAGAAAATCACAATAAATATGGTTTTGGAGAAAAGCAAAGTATTTTCATTAGGCAAGAGGATAAAATGTCATCTATTCAAACAGAAATATCAAGATTGTTTGCCGCAGTTACTCTAGCATTCTCAGTAGAATATACATTTGTGTATAGGTGGTGTCTCCATGTGGAACCAATTAGAGTTTCCCAGTACAAAATTAAATGTTTCCTGATTAAAAAAAAAAAAACTTTCAAAACTATAAAGTCCTTCGATAATATCCAGAAAACACAAACTCAGGGGCTGTGGCAATATCTGGGATTGAGTTAGCCAAAACAAACCCGATATTTCCGGTTCATCCAGTCATATCCGGACAATGTGTTGTGCAATTCGTATGCAATAGACTGAGAAAATTACAGTGAAAATGGTCTTGGAGAAAAGCAAAGTCTTTTCGTTAGACAAGTGCATAAAATGCCATCTATACAAATAGAAATATCATGTTTATTTGCCGCAGTTCCTCTAGCTTTCTCCCTAGAAAATACTAATGTGTAGAGCTGGTATCTCCATGTGGAACCAGTGAGTGTTTCCCAGTATAAAATTAAATGTTCCCTGATTAAAAAAAAAAACTTTCAAACAATAATGTCCATTGATAATATCCAGAAAACCCAAACACAGGGGCTGTGGCAATATCTGTGATTCGGTTAGCCGAAACACAACCGCATATTTCTGGTTTCATCCACACATATCCGAACAAACTGGTGTGGAATTCATATGCAATGGACCGACTAAATCACATAAAAATGGATTTGGAGAAAAGCAAAGTCTTTTTGTTAGGCAAGTGCAAAAAATGTCATGTATACAAACAGAAATTTCATGTTTGTTTGCCGTAGTTCCTCTTGCTTTCTCCCTACAAAATACGAAATGTGTAGAGCTGGTGTCCCCATGTGGAACCAATAAAGTTTCCCAGTACAAAATCAAATGTTCCTTGACAAAAAACATTCAAAACAATAAAGTACTTCGATAATATCCAGAAAACACAAACACAGGGGCTGTCGCAATATCTGGAATTGAGTTAGCCAAAACAAAACCGGATATTTCCGGTTTCATCCAGTCATATCCGGGCAAAGTGGTGTGGAATTCGTATGCAATGGTCCGAGAAAATCACAGTGAAAATGGTTTTTGAGAAAAGCAAAGTCTTTTCATTAGGCAAGTGCATAAAATGCCATCTATATAAACAGAAATATGATTGTTTGCCACAGTTCCTCTAGCTTTCTCAGTAGAATATACAAATGTGTATAGCTGGTGTCCCCATGTGGAACCAATTAGAGTTTCCCAGTACAAAATTAAATGTTCCCAAATTAAAAAAAAAAGTTTCAAAACAATAAAGTCCTTCGATAATATCCAGAAATCACAAACACAGGGGCTGTGGCAATATCTGGGATTGAGTTAGCCAAAACAAAACCGGATATTTCCGGTTCATCCAGTCATATCCTTACAATGTGGTGTGCAATTCGTATGCAATGGACTGAGAAAATTACAGTGAAAATGGTTTTGGGGAAAAGGAAAGTCTTTTCGTTAGGCAAGTGCATAAAATGTCATGTATACAAATAGAAATATCGTGATTGTTTGCCGCAGTTCCTCTAGCTTTTTCGCTAGAAAATACGAATGTGTAGAGCTGGTGTCTCCATGTGGAACCACTGAGTGTTTCCCAGTACAAAATAAATGTTTCCTGATAAAAAACCTTTCAAAACAATAAAGTCCTTCGATAATATCCAGAAAAGAGAAACACAGAGGCTGTGGCAATCTGGGATTGAGTTAGCTAAAACACAAGCGGATATTTTCAGTTTCATCCAGTCATATCCTGACCAAGCTGTGTGGAATACGTATGCCATGGACTGAGAAAATTTACAGTGAAAGTGGTTTTGGAGAAAAGTTTTTTCATTAGGCATGTGCATAAAATGTCTTGTATACAAACAGAAATATCATGTTTGTTTGCCGCAGTTCCTCTAGATTTCTCCCCAGAAAATACGAATGTGTAGAGCTGGTGTCTCCATGTGGAACCAATTAGAGTTTCCCAGTAGAAAATTAAAAGTTACCTGATTAAAAAAAATTTGAAAACAATAAAGTCCATTGATAATATCCAGAAAACACAAACACAAAGGCTGTGGCAATATCTGGGATTGAGTTAGCCAAAACAAAACCAGATATTTCCGGTTTCATCCAGTCATATCCAGACAAAGTGGTGTGGAATTCGCATGCAATGGACAGAAAAAATCACAGTAAAAATGGTTTTGGAGAAAAGCAAAGTCTTTTCGTTAGGAAAGTGCATAAAATGCCATCTATACTAACAGAAACATCATTTTTGTTTGCCGCAGTTCCTCTAGCTTTCTCCCTAGAAAATACGAATGTGTAGAGCTGGTGTCTCCATATGGAACCAATTAGAGTTTCCCAGTACAAAATTAAATGTTCCCTGAAAAAAAAAACTTTCAAAACAATAAGTCCTCCGATAATATCCAGAAAACACAAACATAGGATCTGTGGCAATATCTGGGGTTGAGTTACCCAAAACAAAACCGGACATTTCCGGTTTCATCCAGTCATATCCGGGCAAAGTTGTGTGCAGCTCGTATGCAATAGACCGAGAAAATCACAATAAATATGATTTTGGAGAAAAGCAAAGTATTTTCATTAGGCAAGAGGATAAAATGCCATCTATTCAAACAGAAATATCAAGATTGTTTGCCGCAGTTACTCTAGCTTTCTCAGTAGAATATACATTTGTGTATAGGTGGTGTCTCCATGTGGAACCAATTAGAGTTTCCCAGTACAAAATTAAATGTTTCCTGATTAAAAAAAAAAACTTTCAAAACTATAAAGTCCTTCGATAATATCCAGAAAACACAAACTCAGGGGCTGTGGCAATATCTGGGATTGAGTTAGCCAAAACAAACCCGATATTTCCGGTTCATCCAGTCATATCCGGACAATGTGTTGTGCAATTCGTATGCCATAGACTGAGAAAATTACAGTGAAAATGGTCTTGGAGAAAAGCAAAGTCTTTTCGTTAGACAAGTGCATAAAATGCCATCTATACAAATAGAAATATCATGTTTATTTGCCGCAGTTCCTCTAGCTTTCTCCCTAGAAAATACTAATGTGTAGAGCTGGTATCTCCATGTGGAACCAGTGAGTGTTTCCCAGTATAAAATTAAATGTTCCCTGATAAAAAAAAAACTTTAAAACAATAATGTCCATTGATAATATCCAGAAAACCCAAACACAGGGGCTGTGGCAATATCTGTGATTCGGTTAGCCGAAACACAACCGCATATTTCTGGTTTCATCCACACATATCCGAACAAACTGGTGTGGAATTCATATGCAATGGACCGACTAAATCACATAAAAATGGATTTGGAGAAAAGCAAAGTCTTTTTGTTAGGCAAGTGCAAAAAATGTCATGTATACAAACAGAAATTTCATGTTTGTTTGCCGTAGTTCCTCTTGCTTTCTCCCTACAAAATACGAAATGTGTAGAGCTGGTGTCCCCATGTGGAACCAATAAAGTTTCCCAGTACAAAATCAAATGTTCCTTGACAAAAAACATTCAAAACAATAAAGTACTTCGATAATATCCAGAAAACACAAACACAGGGGCTGTCGCAATATCTGGAATTGAGTTAGCCAAAACAAAACCGGATATTTCCGGTTTCATCCAGTCATATCCGGGCAAAGTGGTGTGGAATTCGTATGCAATGGTCCGAGAAAATCACAGTGAAAATGGTTTTTGAGAAAAGCAAAGTCTTTTCATTAGGCAAGTGCATAAAATGCCATCTATATAAACAGAAATATGATTGTTTGCCACAGTTCCTCTAGCTTTCTCAGTAGAATATACAAATGTGTATAGCTGGTGTCCCCATGTGGAACCAATTAGAGTTTCCCAGTACAAAATTAAATGTTCCCAAATTAAAAAAAAAAGTTTCAAAACAATAAAGTCCTTCGATAATATCCAGAAATCACAAACACAGGGGCTGTGGCAATATCTGGGATTGAGTTAGCCAAAACAAAACCGGATATTTCCGGTTCATCCAGTCATATCCTTACAATGTGGTGTGCAATTCGTATGCAATGGACTGAGAAAATTACAGTGAAAATGGTTTTGGGGAAAAGGAAAGTCTTTTCGTTAGGCAAGTGCATAAAATGTCATGTATACAAATAGAAATATCGTGATTGTTTGCCGCAGTTCCTCTAGCTTTTTCGCTAGAAAATACGAATGTGTAGAGCTGGTGTCTCCATGTGGAACCACTGAGTGTTTCCCAGTACAAAATAAATGTTTCCTGATAAAAAACCTTTCAAAACAATAAAGTCCTTCGATAATATCCAGAAAAGAGAAACACAGAGGCTGTGGCAATCTGGGATTGAGTTAGCTAAAACACAAGCGGATATTTTCAGTTTCATCCAGTCATATCCTGACCAAGCTGTGTGGAATACGTATGCCATGGACTGAGAAAATTTACAGTGAAAGTGGTTTTGGAGAAAAGTTTTTTCATTAGGCATGTGCATAAAATGTCTTGTATACAAACAGAAATATCATGTTTGTTTGCCGCAGTTCCTCTAGATTTCTCCCCAGAAAATACGAATGTGTAGAGCTGGTGTCTCCATGTGGAACCAATTAGAGTTTCCCAGTAGAAAATTAAAAGTTACCTGATTAAAAAAAATTTGAAAACAATAAAGTCCATTGATAATATCCAGAAAACACAAACACAAAGGCTGTGGCAATATCTGGGATTGAGTTAGCCAAAACAAAACCAGATATTTCCGGTTTCATCCAGTCATATCCGGACAAAGTGGTGTGGAATTCGCATGCAATGGACAGAAAAAATCACAGTAAAAATGGTTTTGGAGAAAAGCAAAGTCTTTTCGTTAGGAAAGTGCATAAAATGCCATCTATACTAACAGAAACATCATTTTTGTTTGCCGCAGTTCCTCTAGCTTTCTCCCTAGAAAATACGAATGTGTAGAGCTGGTGTCTCCATATGGAACCAATTAGAGTTTCCCAGTACAAAATTAAATGTTCCCTGAAAAAAAAACTTTCAAAACAATAAGTCCTCCGATAATATCCAGAAAACACAAACATAGGATCTGTGGCAATATCTGGGGTTGAGTTACCCAAAACAAAACCGGACATTTCCGGTTTCATCCAGTCATATCCGGGCAAAGTTGTGTGCAGCTCGTAAGCAATAGACCGAGAAAATCACAATAAATATGGTTTTGGAGAAAAGCAAAGTATTTTCATTAGGCAAGAGGATAAAATGTCATCTATTCAAACAGAAATATCAAGATTGTTTGCCGCAGTTACTCTAGCTTTCTCAGTAGAATATACATTTGTGTATAGGTGGTGTCTCCATGTGGAACCAATTAGAGTTTCCCAGTACAAAATTAAATGTTTCCTGATTAAAAAAAAAACTTTCAAAACTATAAAGTCCTTCGATAATATCCAGAAAACACAAACTCAGGGGCTGTGGCAATATCTGGGATTGAGTTAGCCAAAACAAACCCGATATTTCCGGTTCATCCAGTCATATCCGGACAATGTGTTGTGCAATTCGTATGCCATAGACTGAGAAAATTACAGTGAAAATGGTCTTGGAGAAAAGCAAAGTCTTTTCGTTAGACAAGTGCATAAAATGCCATCTATACAAATAGAAATATCATGTTTATTTGCCGCAGTTCCTCTAGCTTTCTCCCTAGAAAATACTAATGTGTAGAGCTGGTATCTCCATGTGGAACCAGTGAGTGTTTCCCAGTATAAAATTAAATGTTCCCTGATAAAAAAAAAAACTTTAAAACAATAATGTCCATTGATAATATCCAGAAAACCCAAACACAGGGGCTGTGGCAATATCTGTGATTCGGTTAGCCGAAACACAACCGCATATTTCTGGTTTCATCCACACATATCCGAACAAACTGGTGTGGAATTCATATGCAATGGACCGACTAAATCACATAAAAATGGATTTGGAGAAAAGCAAAGTCTTTTTGTTAGGCAAGTGCAAAAAATGTCATGTATACAAACAGAAATTTCATGTTTGTTTGCCGTAGTTCCTCTTGCTTTCTCCCTACAAAATACGAAATGTGTAGAGCTGGTGTCCCCATGTGGAACCAATAAAGTTTCCCAGTACAAAATCAAATGTTCCTTGACAAAAAACATTCAAAACAATAAAGTACTTCGATAATATCCAGAAAACACAAACACAGGGGCTGTCGCAATATCTGGAATTGAGTTAGCCAAAACAAAACCGGATATTTCCGGTTTCATCCAGTCATATCCGGGCAAAGTGGTGTGGAATTCGTATGCAATGGTCCGAGAAAATCACAGTGAAAATGGTTTTTGAGAAAAGCAAAGTCTTTTCATTAGGCAAGTGCATAAAATGCCATCTATATAAACAGAAATATGATTGTTTGCCACAGTTCCTCTAGCTTTCTCAGTAGAATATACAAATGTGTATAGCTGGTGTCCCCATGTGGAACCAATTAGAGTTTCCCAGTACAAAATTAAATGTTCCCAAATTAAAAAAAAAAGTTTCAAAACAATAAAGTCCTTCGATAATATCCAGAAATCACAAACACAGGGGCTGTGGCAATATCTGGGATTGAGTTAGCCAAAACAAAACCGGATATTTCCGGTTCATCCAGTCATATCCTTACAATGTGGTGTGCAATTCGTATGCAATGGACTGAGAAAATTACAGTGAAAATGGTTTTGGGGAAAAGGAAAGTCTTTTCGTTAGGCAAGTGCATAAAATGTCATGTATACAAATAGAAATATCGTGATTGTTTGCCGCAGTTCCTCTAGCTTTTTCGCTAGAAAATACGAATGTGTAGAGCTGGTGTCTCCATGTGGAACCACTGAGTGTTTCCCAGTACAAAATAAATGTTTCCTGATAAAAAACCTTTCAAAACAATAAAGTCCTTCGATAATATCCAGAAAAGAGAAACACAGAGGCTGTGGCAATCTGGGATTGAGTTAGCTAAAACACAAGTGGATATTTTCAGTTTCATCCAGTCATATCCTGACCAAGCTGTGTGGAATACGTATGCCATGGACTGAGAAAATTTACAGTGAAAGTGGTTTTGGAGAAAAGTTTTTTCATTAGGCATGTGCATAAAATGTCTTGTATACAAACAGAAATATCATGTTTGTTTGCCGCAGTTCCTCTAGATTTCTCCCCAGAAAATACGAATGTGTAGAGCTGGTGTCTCCATGTGGAACCAATTAGAGTTTCCCAGTAGAAAATTAAAAGTTACCTGATTAAAAAAAATTTGAAAACAATAAAGTCCATTGATAATATCCAGAAAACACAAACACAAAGGCTGTGGCAATATCTGGGATTGAGTTAGCCAAAACAAAACCAGATATTTCCGGTTTCATCCAGTCATATCCGGACAAAGTGGTGTGGAATTCGCATGCAATGGACAGAAAAAATCACAGTAAAAATGGTTTTGGAGAAAAGCAAAGTCTTTTCGTTAGGAAAGTGCATAAAATGCCATCTATACTAACAGAAACATCATTTTTGTTTGCCGCAGTTCCTCTAGCTTTCTCCCTAGAAAATACGAATGTGTAGAGCTGGTGTCTCCATATGGAACCAATTAGAGTTTCCCAGTACAAAATTAAATGTTCCCTGAAAAAAAAACTTTCAAAACAATAAGTCCTCCGATAATATCCAGAAAACACAAACATAGGATCTGTGGCAATATCTGGGGTTGAGTTACCCAAAACAAAACCGGACATTTCCGGTTTCATCCAGTCATATCCGGGCAAAGTTGTGTGCAGCTCGTATGCAATAGACCGAGAAAATCACAATAAATATGATTTTGGAGAAAAGCAAAGTATTTTCATTAGGCAAGAGGATAAAATGCCATCTATTCAAACAGAAATATCAAGATTGTTTGCCGCAGTTACTCTAGCTTTCTCAGTAGAATATACATTTGTGTATAGGTGGTGTCTCCATGTGGAACCAATTAGAGTTTCCCAGTACAAAATTAAATGTTTCCTGATTAAAAAAAAAACTTTCAAAACTATAAAGTCCTTCGATAATATCCAGAAAACACAAACTCAGGGGCTGTGGCAATATCTGGGATTGAGTTAGCCAAAACAAACCCGATATTTCCGGTTCATCCAGTCATATCCGGACAATGTGTTGTGCAATTCGTATGCCATAGACTGAGAAAATTACAGTGAAAATGGTCTTGGAGAAAAGCAAAGTCTTTTCGTTAGGCAATTGCATAAAATGCCATCTATACAAATGGAAATATCATGATTGTTTGCCACAGTTAATTGAGATTTCGCCCCAGAAAATACGAATATGTAGAGCTGGTTTCTCCATGTGGAACCAGTGAGTGTTTCCCAGTAGAAAATTAAATGTTCCCTGATAAAAAAAAAAACTTTAAAACAATAATGTCCATTGATAATATCCAGAAAACCCAAACACAGGGGCTGTGGCAATATCTGTGATTCGGTTAGCCGAAACACAACCGCATATTTCTGGTTTCATCCACACATATCCGAACAAACTGGTGTGGAATTCATATGCAATGGACCGACTAAATCACATAAAAATGGATTTGGAGAAAAGCAAAGTCTTTTTGTTAGGCAAGTGCAAAAAATGTCATGTATACAAACAGAAATTTCATGTTTGTTTGCCGTAGTTCCTCTCGCTTTCTCCCTACAAAATACGAAATGTGTAGAGCTGGTGTCCCCATGTGGAACCAATAAAGTTTCCCAGTACAAAATCAAATGTTCCTTGACAAAAAACATTCAAAACAATAAAGTACTTCGATAATATCCAGAAAACACAAACACAGGGGCTGTCGCAATATCTGGAATTGAGTTAGCCAAAACAAAACCGGATATTTCCGGTTTCATCCAGTCATATCCGGGCAAAGTGGTGTGGAATTCGTATGCAATGGTCCGAGAAAATCACAGTGAAAATGGTTTTTGAGAAAAGCAAAGTCTTTTCATTAGGCAAGTGCATAAAATGCCATCTATATAAACAGAAATATGATTGTTTGCCACAGTTCCTCTAGCTTTCTCAGTAGAATATACAAATGTGTATAGCTGGTGTCCCCATGTGGAACCAATTAGAGTTTCCCAGTACAAAATTAAATGTTCCCAAATTAAAAAAAAAAGTTTCATAACAATAAATTCCTTCGATAATATCCAGAAATCACAATCACCGGGGCTGTGGCAATATCTGGGATTGAGTTAGCCAAAACAAAACCGGATATTTCCGGTTCATCCAGTCATATCCTTACAATGTGTTGTGCAATTCGTATGCAATGGACTGAGAAAATTACCGTGAAAATGGTTTTGGGGAAAAGGAAAGTCTTTTCGTTAGGCAAGTGCATAAAATGCCATCTATATAAAGAGAAATACTATGATTGTTTGCTGCAGTTCCTCTAGCTTTCTCGCTAGGAAATACCAATGTGTAGAGCTGGTGTCTCCATGTGGAACCACTGAGTGTTTCCCAGTACAAAATAAATGTTTCCTGATAAAAAACCTTTCAAAACAATAAAGTCCTTCGATAATATCCAGAAAAGAGAAACACAGAGGCTGTGGCAATCTGGGATTGAGTTAGCTAAAACACAAGCGGATATTTTCAGTTTCATCCAGTCAATCCTGACCAAGTCGTGTGGAATACGTATGCCATGGACTGAGAAAATTTACAGTGAAAGTGGTTTTGGAGAAAAGTTTTTTCATTAGGCATGTGCATAAAATGTCTTGTATACAAACAGAAATATCATGTTTGTTTGCCGCAGTTCCTCTAGATTTCTCCCCAGAAAATACGAATGTGTAGAGCTGGTGTCTCCATGTGGAACCAATTAGAGTTTCCCAGTAGAAAATTAAAAGTTACCTGATTAAAAAAATTTGAAAACAATAAAGTCCATTGATAATATCCAGAAAACACAAACACAAAGGCTGTGGCAATATCTGGGATTGAGTTAGTAAAAACAAAACCAGATATTTCCGGTTTCATCCAGTCATATCCGGACAAAGTGGTGTGGAATTCACATGCAATGGACAGAAAAAATCACAGTAAAAATGGTTTTGGAGAAAAGCAAAGTCTTTTCGTTAGGAAAGTGCATAAAATATCATTATACAAACAGAAATATCATGTTCGTTTGCTGCATTTCCTCTAGATTTCTCCCCAGAATATACGAATGTGTAGAGCTTGTGTCTCCATGTGGAACCAATTAGAGTTTCCCAGTACAAAATTAAATGTTCCCTGATAACAAAAAACATTCAAAACAATAAAGTCCTTCGATAATATCCAGAAAACACAAACACAGAATCTGTGGCAATATCGGGGATTGAGTTAGCCAAAACAAAACGGGATTTTTCCAGTTTCATCCAGTCATATCCGGACAAAGTGGTGTGGAATTCGTATGCAATGTACAGACAAAATCACAGTAAAAATGGTTTTGGAGAAAATCAAAGTCTTTTCGTTAGGCAAGTGCATAAAATGCCATCTGTATAAACAGAAATATCATGATTGTTTGCCGTAGTTCCTCTAGCTTTCTCCCTAGAAAATATGAATGTGTAGAGCTGGTGTCTCCATGTGGAACCAATTAGAGTTTCCCAGTGCAAAAATAAATGTTCCCTGAGAGCGGCAAGATGGCGGAATAGGCAGGGAGCACACTATTAGTCCGGGGGGAGAGAAAGTTTAATATAAGTGGAGATACTGCAGGGTCAAGGAAGAGTTGGGGAATAAACAGCATTGGAAACTCTTCCGGAACTAGTGATTCACAGTGGACCTGCGTGGAGAGCGTGGGAGCCCAAGTTCGGGACACTAGCGGGAGACTCAACACACCGGCGCTGGAACGCGGGGTGAGCCAAACGTCAATAGCCCGAGATACCAGCGGGGAAGCGGAAAGAGGAGGCTAGAGGGAACGAGGCTTGAAACTCCGTGGGGGAAAGTTCACCAGGCTAACTAGAAGAGAGATAGGAAAAAATAAAAAAGTGACCGATATAGACACAAATTTCTCTCTCCGCTCACCTCTCAAAGGCGAGCAAGACAGAGCAGGCGCCATTTTCGACATACGTCATAAGCAGGGCGACCTCAGGTCTGTACCAGGCCTGAGCCTAGCAGAAACACCGGACTCTGGGGGGAGGGGTGAAATAACAGGAGATTAGCATCTAACTTGGCAACACAGTGGGAGACTGCAGGAGAATTGGAGCCCACACTGAGGGCAGCAGAGATTCCCTGTGTGGTCCTTGGGAAAGAGCTTCCAATCTCTGGCTCCTGTGGGTATATCATTTGCCTGCTAACTACCTCCAATTACGTTCAGCTGTGCGGAATTACTTCCCTTTTAAATCAAAAAAAGAGAGATTTACCACACCTAACCTGGGAGTGTCATCTTTGACACACCCTCAACCCTGAGGAATCAAACACAGCTCTCAGTCCACACTCATCTCAAGCCTCTAAGGCTCCACTGAAAGCAGACAGTCCACTTAATATAGAGCCATAGTGTAACAAGAAAAAACACCACAGTGAAGAAACCAAATATCTCCAACATGCCAAACAACAAACACAAAAACCAAGCTAACAAGAACAAGGAAGACACTATGATGCCCCCAAATGAAAAAGACACCCCAATTCAAGATTATGAAGATGTTGAGATCGAAGAAATGCAAGAAGCAGATCTCAAAAATTGATAAGAACATTAAGAAGTTGTCAAAAGCAAATTCTGGAATTACAGAAATCCTTAATGGACAAGATAGAAAATCTCTCTGGTGAAAATGAAATATTAAGGAGGAATCAAAATGAAATGAAACAACTAGTGGAACAAGAAACACTGATAGTGACGAGAAATCATAATGAAATGAAGAATTCAATAGATCAAATGACAAACACATTAGAGAGCCTTAAAAACAGAATGAGCGAAGCAGAAGAGAAAATATCAGACTTAGAAGACAGAGAACAGGAAAGGAAACAGGCAAACCAAAGAAAAGAAGAAGAAATTAGAAATCTGATGCAGTCCCAAATGTTAATTTTGGTTTTGACTGCCTGTGCTGTTGGAGTATTTTCCAGGAAGTCTTTGCCTGTGCCTATATCTTGCAGGGTTTCTCCAATGCTCTCTAATAATTTGATGGTTTCGGGTCGTAGATTTAAGTCTTTAATCCATGTTGAGTGAATTTTTGTGTAAGGTGATAGGTATGGGTCTTGCTTCAAGCTTCTGCACGTGGAAATCCAATTTTCCCAGCACCATTTATTGAATAGACTGTCCTTATTCCAGGGATTAGATTTGGATCTTTGGTCAAATATAAGTTGGCTGTAGATGTTTGGATTGATTTCTGGTGTTTCTATTCTATTCCATTGGTCTATCCATCTGTTTCTGTACCAGTACCATGCTGTTTTGATAACAACTGCCCTGTAGTATGTCCTAAAATCAGGTATTGTGATGCCTCCGGCTTTGTTTTTGTTGTACAGGATTGCTTTGGCTATTCCAGGTCTTCTGTGTCTCCATATGAATTTCAGCATCATTTTTCCAGATCTGAGAAGAAGGTCTTCGGGATCTTGATGGGTATTGCATTGAATGTATAAATTGCTTTTGGGAGAATAGACATTTTGATGATATTGATTCTTCCAATCCATGAGCATGGAAGATTTAAAATATTGTCGGGAATCTACAGAATACTATTTAAAAACCCAACATTCAGGTTCTAGGAGTTCCTGAAGGCATGGAGAGGGAGAAAGGATTAGAAGGCATTTTCATTGAGATACTAGCAGAAAATCTCCCAGGTTTGGAGAAGGACAGAGGCATCTTAGTACAGGAAGCTTATAGAACCCCTAATAAACATGACCAAAAGAGATCCTCACCACGACATGTTGTAATCAAACTCACCACAGTGAAACATAAAGAAAAGATCCTAAAATGTGCAAGAGAGAAATGTCAGATCACTCTTAGAGGATCTCCAATCAGACTCACAGCAGACTTCTCATCAGAAACCCTACAAGGTAGAAGGGAATGGCGAGACATAGCCCAGGTACTAAGAGAGAAAAACTGCCAGTCCAGAATACTATATCCTGCAAAGCTCTCATTTGTGAATGAAGGTGAAATTAAGACTTTTCATAGCAAACAGAAACTGAAAGAATTTGTGGCCACTCATCCTGCCCTGCAAAAGATGCTTAAAGATGTGTTACACACAGAAACATGGTCACCAATATGAAAGAAGGTAAAGGAAGGAAACCTCACAGCAAAAGATCACAGGAATGATCAAATTTGGTCTATGTTATGTCATGATTTTAAGAAATCTTATTTCAACCAGATAGTTTGGATTTTGAGCCTTCTTGGCATTCTTGACAGGCATTCAAAAAATCAAAGTTTCAAACAATCTGGTCTCTAAAATTTCCAGGAAATCCTGGACTTTGGTTTTTCCAGTTTGGGCCCAACTGAAAAAATCGAAGGACCTATGTCTCTCATCTTATAGAGACTCCAACTAATCAGGGTATTTGGATTATATTAGAAGGACTGTCAAGATGTGATGTGGTACCAGACTTTAATTTTCTATAATGGAAAATGCTATTAATACAAATGTTTGAGAATTAAAAAGTCTAATGATCTTGTGTTACTAGACATGATAGTTATCTCAATGAGAAAGCCCCAGAGGCCTAAAGGGTTAAATACTTGTAAAATCCTACAGGTGCTTTCAAAAATACTGTGAAGTAAGCAAGTGCCTCTTGTTGGTTGATGAGTTTATAATTTTAAACATGGCGACTTAAAGTCTTTTGTCATCCACAGTTATATATGATGTGCTGCTCATAAAACTAAAACGTTGTTGGTTCTGTGTTTAGCTGTCCTCCTATAGGTTCCTATGGACTTTTTCCAGCCACTTTTATTGTATTCAGTACTTTGGGATGGCTCTGTAAACAGATGAAGCCAATAATGTATTACCAGTACCAACTGAGAGAAAGTATGGTTAACTGAGGTGACTAAAAACAAAAAGCAATTCAAATCAATTGGCAATCTACAAAAAGAGTTAAAGATTTTAAAAGCTATTATTAAAATTGCTATATTGGTCTATTATGCTATATTATATATGTGTACATATTGTATGTCCACATGGGGAAATTTTATTAAGGGTTTTATTTTAAATGGCTTATAGATAAGATTGTCCATAAATTTAAGCTGCTAAAATCAATCAAAGATACATTTTAATTTGAGTGACCTGAATCTGTGTATCATATGTTTTAAACGTGTTGGTAGAAAGAAACTAAAAACATTTTAGATGGTTGTGCTTAAGTTTACTGGCTAAACAAACTACACCATGTTAGATATTTAAGAGGTGTTTTCAAATACATGATTCTTAAAATTTATAGAAGGCATTGGACCTTCTGGTAAATGTTTTCTTAAGTTGTTATCTAGTGGTTGAAACGGATTGCTAAGTATTCATGTGATATTGCTATTGTCAGCAAGTGATCTAGGACTTGCTCCCTCAATTCTCTATTCTAAGCCCAACTTGTTCTTTCATTTCTCTATTCTCTTCAAGGTAGGAAACTAATTCTATTATAAAGGAATCAGTGGGATGCACAATTTAATCTTTAGACCTTATAAAAGAGATGTCTAACATTTTTCTGTAATAGCATAGCCAAAATAAGAACTTAAATAATAATCTCATAGCTAGATTCACTTCGCCATCAGTGAAGTATACAGTAAGTAGAAAAAACCTCCCTTTCAGACCAAAGGGAAAGAAAGTTTTAAAGTGAGAATATAATTTTCCTCATGGGCATTGTCTACCTTAGAAAAACTACTACAGAACATGCCTGTGACTATAGACTTGTAGTTCAGCCACCGAAGATTAGAGATGGGACACGGGCACTCCCTTGACTTGCATTCTCTGGTCTGCTTGAACACAAACCAGGAGGAAAAGAAAGCTCAGCATCAGAAGCAATGGGTGGCAGGCCTATTAAAGGCTGATCTGTACAGTGATCTGTCCTCAAGGAGACCCAACAGGCCAGTCCACTGCAGTGGCTTGCAATGTGGTAAGCCTGGGCTTCAGCAGAAGTCAGCTTGTGAAGAGCCCTGGCAGCTCTGCCAAGAGTTGGATCACTGGAAATGGACCTGCCCTGGAATCGAAGGATGCCCAGCTCAGAGCCACAGATCTTATTGGCTCCAAGCTGAAAAGCCCTTCACTCAGCCCAACTTCCAAAGTGACCACTGCAGCTGAGGGGATGGTCAAGTAGGGTCAGCAACATTGCAGGCAGAAGTGTACATTTCTTGTTAGAGATGCCACCTGTCTTTACCTGGCCAGCTCTCCTCCCAGGCCAGCCAAGTAATGAAAGTCAACAGAGTGCCTTCCCCTAGGAGGTTCACACCTCCCTTAGGATATACCCCATGTGAAGAGACAGATAGGTCTGGGCCTCTTAACTTACAAGGCCTAAAGCCCACCAGATTATTATCAAGCCCCTTCTATCAGGTTCTATTTGCCTCTCAATCAGAAAAATTACTTGTAGCTTAGACAGCACCTTTCTTAGCTCCTCTAATAATGACTCTGTCCTTTGTTCTAGGCCCTGTCTAGTGCACTTGGGCCTCATTCCTTCATAATCATAACCTCTACTCTACCACCAATGGCTCTACCCCCAACCTCTGTGTATTGATGGTCCTCTTCCCCACTTCATGCTGTATAATTGTTCAAACCTGGTAAATGCCACTCTTAGGATCCTTGGTTACTATCCTCACTCTGTCTTTTATGACCTTGTCTAAATATGATCAGATTCGGCAAACTTGGAAGGCTTCCATAGCCTTGGCAACTCATGACGACAGCCTAGGGTGGTTACTGGCGCCATAAACTAGAGTGTCAATTTGTTGGGTCAACAACAAGAGCCAATGTGCACTGGCTCCTCATGTGGGATCTCTGTCCTTAATGCGCTGTACATTTTGATTTAATGCTATAACTAGTACTCAAACAGTATGTTTCACTTTGTGTTTCTATGTCGGTGCAAACTGTTGAAATCTTTATACTAAATTGATCTTCTGTATATAAAGAGAATTGAAAATGAATCCTGATGCAAATGGAAGAGGAGAGGGAGCGGGAGAGGGGAGGGTTGCGGGTGGGAGGGAAGTTATGGGAGGGGGAAGCCACAGTAATCCATAAGCTGTACACTGGAAATTTATATTCATTAAATAAAAGTTAAAAAAATAAATTGGAAAAAAAATAAATGTTCCCTAAAAAAAGAAAAATTTCAAAACAATAAAGTCCTTCGATAATATCCAGAAAACACAAACACAGGGGCTGTGGCAGTATCTGGGATTGAGTTAGCCAAACCAAAACCGGATATTTCCGGTTTCATCCAGTCATATCCAGAAAAAGTGGTGTGGAATTCGTATGCAATGGACTGAGGAAATTGCAGTGAAAATGATTTTGGAGAAAAGGAAAGTGATTTCGTTAGGCAAGTGCATAAATTGTCATGTATACAAACAAAAATATCATGTTTCTTTACCGCAGTTCCTTTAGCCTTTTCCCTAGAAAATACGAATCTGTACTGCTTGTGTCCTCATGTGGAATCAATTAGAGTTTCCGAAGACAAAATTAAATGTTCCCTAATGAACAAATAAAAAAAAACTTTCAAAACAATGAAGTCATTCGATAATATCCAGAAAACACAAACACATGGTCTGTCGCAATATCTGGGATTGAGTTAGCCAAAACAAAACCGGATATTTCCGGTTTCAAACAGTCATATCCAGTAAAAGTGGTGTGGAATTCATGTGCAATCTACTGAGAAAATTGCAGTGAAAATGGTTTTGGAGAAAAGCAAAGTCTTTTCTTTACTCAATTGCATAAAATGCCATCTATACAAACAGAAATATCATGATTGTTTGCCGCAGTTCCTTTAGATATCTCCTCAGAAAACAAAATTAAATGTTCCTTGATAAAAAAAAAAACTTTCAAAACAATAAAGTCCTTCGATAATATCCAGGAAACACAAACACAGGGGCTGCGGCAATATCTCGGATTCAGTTAGCCAAAACACAACAGAATATTTTCCGGTTTAATCCAGAAATATCCGGACAAAGTGGTGTGGAATTTGTATGCAATGGACCGAGAAAATCACACTCAAACTGGTTTTGGAGAAAAGCAAAGTCTTTTCGTTTGGCAAGTGCATAAAATGTCATGTATACAGACAGAAATATCATGTTTCTTTGCCATAGTTCCTCTAGCTTTCTCGCTAGAAAATACGAACGTGTTTAGCTGGTGTCTCCATGTGGAATCAGTGAGTGTTTCCCAGTGCAAAATTAAATGTTCCCTTACAAAAAAAAACTTTCAAAACAATAAATTCCTTCGATAATATCCAGAAAATACAAACACAGGGGCTGTGGCAATATCTGGGATTCAGTTAGCCAAAACACAAGCAGATATTTCCCCTTTCATCCAGTCATATCCGGACAAACTGGTGTGGAATCCATTCGCAATGGACCGAGAAAATCACAGTAAAAATGGTTTTGGAGAAAAGCAAAGTGCTTTCGTTAGGCAAGTGCATAAAATGTCATGTATACAAACAGAAATATCATGTTTGTTTGCCACAGTTCCTCTAGCTTTCTCCCTAGAAAATACGAATATGTAGAGCTGGTGTCTCCATGTGGAACCAATTAGAGTTTTCCAGTACAAAATTAATGTTCCCTGATAGAGAAACATTCAAAACAAAAAAGTCCTTCGATAATATCCAGAAAACACAAACAAAGAGGCTGTTTCAATAACTGGGATTGAGTTAGCCAAAAGACAAGCGGATATTGCAGGTTTCATCCAGTCATATCTGGAAAAAGTAGTTTGGAATTCGTATGCAATGGACCGAGAAAATCACAGTAAAAATGATTTTGGAGAAAAGCAAAGTCTTTTCGTTAGTCAAGTGCATAAAATACCATGTATACCAACAGAAATATCATGTTTGTTTGCCGCAGTTCCTCTAGCTTTCTCCTAGAAGATACACATGTATAGAGCTGGTGTCTCCATGTGGAACCAATTAGAGTTTCCCAGTACAAAATTAAATGTTCCCTGATTTAAAAAAAAAAAAAACTTTCAAAACAATAAAGTCCTTCGATAATATCCAGAAAACACAAACACAGAGGCTGTGGCAATATCTCGGATTCAGTTAGCCAAAAAAAAAACCGGATATTTCCCCTTCCATCCGCTCATATCCGGACAAAGTGGTGTGGAATTCGTATGCAATGGACCGAGAAAATCACAGTAGAAATGGTTTTGGAGAAAAGCAAAGTCCTTTCTTTAGGCAAGTGCATAAAATGTCATGTATATAAACAAATTTATATGTATGTTTGTCGCAGTTCCTCCAGCTTTCTCATTAGAAAATACGAATGTGTAGAGCTGGTTTCAGCATGTGGAACCAGTGAGTGTTGACCAGTACAAAATTGAATGTTCCCTGATAAAAAAAAAAAACTTTCAAAACAATAAAGTCCATTGATAATATCCAGCAAACAGTAACACAGAGGCTGTGGCAATATCTGGGATTGAGTTAGCCAAAACAAAACCGGATATTTCCGGTTTCATGCAGTCATACCCGGAAAAAGTGATGTTGAATTCATATGCAATGGACTGAGAAAATTGCAGTGAAAATGGTTTTGGAGAAAAGCAAAGTCTTTTCATTAGGCAAGTGCATAAACTGTCATCTATGCAAACAGAAATATCATGTTTGTTTGCCGCAGTTCCTGTAGCTTTATCCTAGAAAATACGAATGTATAGAGCTGGTGTCTCCATGTGGAACCAATTAGAGTTTCTCAGTACAAAATTAAATATTCCCTGATAAAAAAGCATTCAAAACACTAAAGTCCTTCGATAATATCCAGAATACACAAACACAGGTGCTGTGGCAATATCTGGGTTTGAGTTAGGCAAAACACAAGCGGATATTTGCGCTTTCATCCAGTCATATCTGGAAAAAGTGGTGTGGAATTCGTATGCAATGGACTGAGAAAATCACAGTAAAAAAGGTTTTGGAGAATATTAAAGTCATTTCTTTAGGCAAGTGCATAAAATGTCATGTATACAAACAGAAATATGATGTTTGTTTGCCGCAGTTCCTCTCTCTCCCTAGAAAATATGAACGTATAGAGCTACTGTCTCCATGTGCAAACAATTAGAGTTTCCCAGTAAAAAATTATATATTCCCTGATAAAAAAATTCTAAACAAGAAAGTCCTTCGATAATATCCAGAAAACACAAACACAGGGGCTGTGGCTATATATGGGGTTCAGTTAGCCAAAATAAAACCGGATATTTCCGGTTTCATCCAGTCATATCTGGACAAAGTTGTGTGGAATTCGTATGCATTGGACCAAGAAAATCTCAGTACAAATGGTTTTGGAAAAAAGCAAAGTATTTTCGTTAGGCAAGTGCATAAAATGTCATGTATACAAACAGAAATATCATGTTTGTTTGCCGCATTTCCTCTAGCTTTCTCCCTAGAAAATACGAATGTGTAGAGCTGGTGTCTCCATGTGGAACCACTGAGTGTTTCCCAGTACAAAATTAAATGTTCCCTGATAAAAAAACTTTCAAAACAATAATGACCATTGATAATATCCAGAACACACAGACTCTGGGGCTGTGGCAGTATCTGTTATTGAGTTAGCCAAAACAAAACCAGATATTTCCAGTTTCATCCAGTCATATCCGGACAAAGTGGTGTGGAATTCGTATGCAATGGACTGAGAAAATCACAGTAAAATGGTTTTGGAGAAAAGCAAAGTCTTTTCGTTAGGCAAGTGCATAAAATGTCATGTATACAAACAAATATGTTTGTTTTCTTCAGTTCCTCTAGCTTTCTCCTAGAAAATACCAATGTGTAGATCCGGTGTCTCCATGTGGAACCAATTAGAGTTTCCCAGAACAAAGTTAAATATTCGCTGATAAAATAACATTCAAAAGAAAAAGGTCCTTCGATAATATCCAGAAAACACAAACACAGGGGCTGTGGCAATATCTGGGATTGAGTTAGCCAAAACACAAGTGGATATTTCCGAATTCATCCAGTGATATCTGGAAAAAGTGGTGGCGAATTCGTATGCAACTGACAGAGAAAATCACAGTAAAAGCGGTTTTGGGGAAAATCAAAGTCCTTTCTTTAGGCAAGTGCAAAAAATGCCAACTATACTAACAGAAATATCATGTTTCTTTGCCACAGTTCCTCTAGGTTTCTCCCTAGAAAATACGAATGTGTAGATCTGGTTTCTCCATGTGGAACCAGTAAGTGTTTAGCAGTAGAAAATTAAATGTTCCCTGATTAAAAAAAAAAAAAAACTTTCGAAAAATAATCACAATTGGTAATATCCGAAAACCCAAACACAAGGGCTGTCGCAATATCTGTGATTCGGTTAGCCAAAACACAACCGCATATTTCTTGTTTCATCCACTCATATCCGGACAAAGTGGTTTGGAATTTGTATGAAATGGACCGACAAAATCGCACTAAAATGTTTGGAGAGAAGCAAAGTCTTTTGGTTATGCAAGTGCATAAAATGTCATCTAAACAAACAGAACTATCATGTTTGTTTGCCACAGTACTTTAGATTTCTCCCCAGAAAATGCGAATGTGTAGAGCTGGATTCTCCATGTGGAACCAATTAGAGTTTCCCAGTACAAAATTATATGTTCCCTGATAAAAAAATTCAAAACAATAATGTCCATTGATAATATCCAGAAAACACAAACACAGGGGCTGTGGCAACAACTGGTATCAAGTTAGCCAAAACAGAACCGCATATTTTAGTTTTCATCCACTCATATCTGGACAAAATGGTGTGGAATTTGTATGCAATGGACCGACAAAATCACAGTAAAAATGATTTTGGAGAAAAGCAAAGTCTTTTCGTTAGGCAAGTGCATAAAATGCCATATATACAAACAGAAATATCATGTTTCTTTGCCGCAGTTACTCTAGCTTTCTCCCTAGAAAATACGAATGTGTACAGCTGGTTTCTACATGTGGAACCAATTAGAGTTTCCCAGTAGAAAATTAAATGTTCCCTGATAAAAAAAAATTTCAAAATAATGAAATACTTCGATAATATCCAGAATACACAAACAAAGAGGCCGTCCCCATATCTGGGATTCAGTTAGCCAAAACAAAACCGGATATTTCTGGTTTCATCCAGTCATATCCGGACAAAGTGGTGTGGAATTTGTATGCAATAGACCAAGCAAATCATAGTAAAAATGGTTTTGGAGAAAAGCAAAGTCCTTTCTTTAGACAAGTGCATAAAATGTCATGTATAGAAACAGAAATATCATGTTTGTTTGCCGAGTTCCTCTAGCTTTCTCCCTAGAAAATACGAATGTGTAGAGCTGGTGTCTCCATGTGGAACCAATTAGAGTTTCCCAGTACAAAATTAAATGTTCCCTGATAAGAAAAATTTTCAAAACAATAAAGTCCTTCGATGATATCCGCTAAACACAGACCCAGGATCTGTGAAAATATATGGGATTGAGTTAGCCAAAACACAATTGGATATTTCCGGTTTCATCCGGTCATACCCGGACAAACTGGTGTGGAATTCGTATGCAAAGGACCGAGAAAACCACAGCAAAAATGCTTTTGGATAAAGGCAAATTCTTTTCGTTAGGCAAGTGCATAAAATGTCATGTATACAAACAGAAATATCAGGTTTCTTTGCTGTAGTTCCTCTAGCTTTCTCGCTAGAAAATACGAATGTGTAGAGCTGGTTTCTCCACGTGTATCCAGTGAGTGTTTCCCAGTACAAAGTCAAATATTTCCTGTAAATAAAAAAAACTTTCAAACAATAATGACCAATGATAATATCCAGAAAACACAAGCACAGAGGCTGTGGCAATATCTGGGGTTGAGTTTGCCAAAACACAACCGGATATTTCCCCTATAACCCAGTCATATCTGGACAAAGCTATGTGGAATTCGTATGCAATAGACCAAGAAAATCACAGTGAAAATGGTTATGGAGAAAACCAAAGTCTTTTCGTTAGGCAAGTGCATAAAATGCCATCTATACAAACAGAAATATCATGTTTGTTTGCCGCAGTTCCTCTAGCTTTCTCCTGGAAAATACGAATGTGTAGAGCTGGAGTCTCCATGTGGAACCAATTAGAGTTTCCCAGTATAAAATTAAATGTTCCCTGATAAGAAAAAAAAATTCAAAACAATAAAGTCCTTCGAAAGTATCCAGAAAACACAAACGCAGGGGCTGTGGCAATATCTGGGATTGAGTTAGCCAAAACAAAACCGGATATTTCCGGTTTCATGCAGTCATATCCGGACAAAGTGGTGTGGAAATTGTATGCAATAGTCCAAACAAATCATAGTAAAAATGGTTTTGGAGAAAAGCAAAGTCTTTCCATTAGGCAAGTGCATAAAATGCCATCTATACAAACTGAAATATCATGTTTGTTTGCCGCAGTTCTCCTAGCTTTCTCCTAGAAAATACGAATGTGTAGAGCTGGTGTCTCCATGTGGAACCAATTAGAGATTCCCAGTAAAAAATTAAATTTTCCCTGATAAAAAAAGTTTCAAAACAATAAAGTCCTTTGATAATATCCAGAAAACACAAACACAGGGGCTGTGGCAATATCTGGGATTGAGTCCGGCAAAACAAAACCGGATATTTCCGGTTTCATCCAGTCATATCCGCACAAAGTGGTGTGGAATTTGTATGCAATAGACCTAGAAAATCATCGTAAAAATGGTTTTGGATAAAAGTAAAGTCATTTCGTTAGACAAGTGCATAAACTGTCATGTATACAAACAGAAAAATCATGTTTGTTTGCCGCAGTTCCTCTAGTTTTCTCCCTAGAATACACGAATAGGAAGAACTGGTTTCTGCATGTGGAACCAATGATTGTTTCCCAGTACAAAATTAAATGCTCCCTGATTAAAAAAAAACGTTCCAAACAATAATGACCATTGATAATATCCAGAAAACACAAACACAGGGGCTGTGGCAATATCTGGGATTGAGTTAGCCAAAACAAAACCAGATATTTCCGGTTTCATGCAGTCATATCTGGACAAAGTGGTGTGGAATTTGTATGCAATAGACCAAGCAAATCATAGTGAAAATGGTTTTGGAGAAAAGCAAAGTCTTTTCGTTAGATAAGTGCATATAATGTCATGTACACAAAAAGAAATATCATGTTTGTTTGCCGCAGTTCCTCTAACTTTCTCGCTAGAAAATATGAATGTGTAGAGCATGTTTCTCCATGTGGAACCAGTCAGTGTTTCCCTGTACAAAATTAAATGTTCCTTGATAAAAAAAAACTTTCCAAAAAATAATGACAATTGATAATATCCAGAAAACACAAACATAGGGGCTGTGGCAATCTGGGATTGCGTTAGCCAAAAAAAACCCGGATATTTCTGGTTTAATCCATTCATATCTGGACAAAGTGGTGTGGAATTCGTACAGCATACACTGAGAAAATTACAGTGAAAGTGGTTTTGGAGAAAAGTAAAGTCTTTTCGTTAGGCAAGTGCATAAAATGTCATGTATACAAACAGAAATATCATGTTTGTTTACCGCAGTTCCTCTAGCTTTCTCCCTAGAAAATATGATGCGTACAGCTCGTTTCTCCTTGGGGAATCACTGAGTATTTCCCAGTACAAAGTTAAATGTTCCCTGATAAAAAAAAACTTTCAAAACAATAAAGTCCTTCGATAATATCCAGAAAACACAAACACAGGCTCTGTGGCAGTATCTGGGATTGAGTTAGCCAAAAACAACCGGATATTTCGGGTTGCATCCAGTCATTCCGGACAAAGTGGTTTGGAATTCCTATGCAATGGACTGAGAAAATTACAGTGAAAGTGATTTTGGAGAAAAGCAAAGTCTTTTCATTAGAAAAGTGCATAAAATGTCATGTATACAAACAGAAATATCATGTTTGTTTGCCACATTTCCTCTATCTTTCTGGCTAGAAAATACGAATGTGTAGAGCTGGTGTCTCCATGTGGAACCAATTATAGGTTCCCAGTACAAATTTAATGTTACCTGATAAAAAAATTTTGAAAACAATAAATTCCTTCGATAATATCCAGAAAAAATAGACACAGTATCTGTGCCAAAATCTGGGATTCAGTTAGCCAAAATAAAACCGGATATTTCCAGTTTCATCCAGTCATATCCGGACAAAGTAGTGTGGAATTTGTATGCAATGGACCGAGAAAATCACAGTAAAAATGGTTTTGGAGAAAAGCAAAGTTTTTTCGTTAGGCAAGTGCATAAAACGCCATCTATACAAACAGAAATATCATGTTTGTTTTCCGCAGTTCCTCTAGCTTTCTCCTAGAAAAACGAATGTGTAGAGCTGGTCTCTCTAATGTGGAACCAATTAGGGATTCCCAGTACAAAACTAAATGTTCTCTGATAAAACAATAATAAAAACTTTCAAAACAATAATGTCCTTCGATAATATCCAGAAAACACAAACACAGGCTCTGTGGCAGTATCTGGGATTGAGTTAGCCAAAACAAAACCGGATATTTCCGGTTGCATCCAGTAATATCCGGCAAAGTGGTTTGGAATTCGTATGCAATGGACTGAGAAAATCACAGTAAAAATGGTTTTGAGAAAAGCAAAGTCCTTTCGTTAGGCAAGTGCATAAAATGTCATGTATACAAACAGAAATATCATGTTTGTTTGCCGCACTTCCTCAAGCTTTCTCCTAGAAAATACGAATGTGTAGAGCTGGTGTCTCCATGTGGAACCACTGAGGGTTTCCCAGTACAAAATTAAATGTTCCCTGATAAAAAAAAACATTCAAAATAATAAAGTCCTTCGATAATATCCAGAAAACACAAACACAGAGGTTGTCGCAATATCTGGGATTCAGTTAGCCTAAACACAAGCGGATATTTCCCCTTTCATCAGTCATATCCGGACAAAGTGGTGTGGAATTCTTATGCAATGGACTGAGAAAATTACAGTAAAAATTGTTTTGGAGAAAAGCAAAGTCCTTTCTTTAGGCAAGTGCATAAAATGTCATGTATACAAACAGAAATATGTTTGTTTGCCACAGTTCCTCTAGCTTTCGCCTAGAAAATATGAATGTGTAGAGGTGGTGTCTCAATGTAGGACCAATTAAAATTTCCCGTAAAAATTAACTGTTCCCTGATAAAAAAATATTTTAAAACAATAAAGTCCTTCAATAATATCCAGAAAACACAGACACAGGATCTGTGCCGAAATCTGGGATTCAGTAACCCAAAACAAAACCGGATATTTCCAGTTTCATCCAGTCATATCCGGACAAAGTGGTGTGGAATTTATATGCAATGGACCGAGAAAATCACAGTAAAAATGGTTTTGGAGAAAAGCAAAGTCTTTTCGTTAGGCAAGTGCATAAAATGTCATGTATACAAACAGAAATATCATGTTTGTTTTCCGCAGTTCCTCTAGCTTTCTCGCTGCAAAATAAATGTATAGAGCTGGTGTCTCCATGTGGAACCAATTAGAGTTTCCCAGTACAAAATTAAAAGTTCCCTGAGGAAAAAAAAATCTTTCAAAACAATAAAGTCCTTCGATTATATCCAGAAAACACAAACACAGAGGCTGTCGCAATATCTGGGATTCAGTTAGCCAGAACACAACCGCATATTTCTGATTTCATCCACTCATATCCAGACAAAGTGTTGTGGAATTTGAAACAATGGACCGAGAAAATCACAGTAAAAATGGTTTTGGAGAAAAGCAAAGTCCTTTCTTTAGGCAAGTGGATAAAATGTCATGTATACAAACAGAAATATCGTGTTTGTTTGCCGCAGTTCCTCTAGCTATCTCGCTAGAAAATACGAATGTGTAGAGCTGGTGTCTCCATGTGGAACCAGCGAGTTTTCCCAGAAGAAAATTAAATGTTCACTGAAAAAAAAAAAAAAACAAAAACTGAAAACAAAAAAGTCCATCTATAATATCCAAAATACAAAAACACATGATCTGCGGCAATATCTGGGTTTCAGTTAGCCAAAACACAACCGGATATTTCCTGTTGCATCCAGTCATATCTAGACAAAGTGTTGGGGAATTCATATGCAATGGACAGACAAAATCTCAGTAAAAATGGTTTTGGAGAAAAGCAAACTCTTTTCGTTAGGCAAGTGTATAAAATATCATGTATACAAACAGAAATATCATGTTTGTTTGCCGCACTTCCTCAAGCTTTCTCCTAGAAAATACGAATGTGTAGATCTGGTGTCTCCATGTGGAACCAATTAGAGTTTCCCAATACAAAATTAAATGTTCCCTGAATAAAAAAACATTCAAAATAATAAAGTCCCTCGATAATATCCAGAAAACACAAAAACAGAGGTTGTCGCAATACGACATGTTTAGAGCTGGAGTCTCCATGTGGAACCAATTAGAATTTCCCAGTACAAAATTAAATGTTCCGTGATTAAAAAAAAAAAAAAACTTTCAAAACAATAAAGTCCATAGATGATATCCAGAAAACAGAAAAAAAGAATGTTTGGCAATATCTAGGATAGAGTTAGCTAAAACAAAACCGGATATTTCTGGTTTCATCCAGTCGTATCCGGACAAAGTGCTGTGGAATTCGTATGCAATGAACAGACAAAATCACAGTAAAAATGGTTTTGGAGAAAAGCAAAGTCTTTTCGATAGGCAAGTGCATAAAATTCCATCTATACAAACAGAAATATCATGTTTGTTTGCTGCAGTTCCTCTAGATTTCTCCCTAGAAAATATGAATGTGTGGAGCTGGTCTCTCCATGTGGAACCAATTAGAATTTCCCAGTATAAAATTAAATGTTCCCTGATAAAAACATAATAAAAACTTTCAAAACAATAAAGTCCTTTGATAATATCCAGAAAACACAAACTCAGGGGTGTGGCAATATCTGGGATTGAGTTAGCCAAACCAAAACCGGATATTTCAGGTTCCATCCAGTCATGTCCGGACAAAGTGGAGTGCAATTCATATGCAATGGACGGAGAAACTCACAGTAAAAATGGTTTTGGAGAAAAGCAAAGTCCTTTCGTTAGGCAAGTGCATAAAATGTCATGTATACTAACAGAAATATCATGTTTGTTTGCCGCAGTTCCTCTAGGTTTCTGCTAGAAAATACGAATGTGTAGAGCTGTTATCTCCATCTGGAACCAGAGTTTCCTAGAAAAAAATTAAATGTTCCCTGGTTTAAAAAAAACTTTCAAAACAATAAATTCATTTGATAATATCCAGAAAACACAAACACAGGATCTGGGGCAATGTCTGTTATTGAGTTAGCCAAAATAAAACCGGATATTTCCGGTTTCATCCAGTCATATCCGGACAAAGTGCTGTGGAAATCCTATGCAATGTACTGAGAAAATCACAGTAAAAATGGTTTTTGAGAAAAAAAGTCTTTTCGTTATTCAAGTGCATAAAATGCCATCTATACAAACAGAAATATCATCTTTGTTTGCCGCAGTTCCTCTAGCATTCTCGCTAGAAAATACGAATGTGTAGAGCTGGTTTCTCCATGTGGAACCACTGAGTGTTTCCCAGTACAAAATTAAATGTTCCCTGATAAAAAAAAAACAAAAAACTTTCAAAACAATAATGACCATTGATAATATCCAGAAAATACAAACAAAGGGGCTGTGGCAATATCTGGGATTGAGTTAGCCAAACCAAAACCGGATATTTCCATTTTCATCCAGTCATACCCGGACAAAGTGGTGTGGAATTCCTATGCAATGGACTGGGAAATTACGGTGAAAATGGTATTGGAGAAAAGCAAACTCCTTTCTTTAGGCAAGTGCATAAAATGCCATCTATACAAACAGAAATATCATGTTTGTTTGCTGCAGTTCCTCTAGCTTTCTCCTAGAAAATACGAATGTGTAGAGCTGCTTTCTCCATGTGGAACCAATTAGAGTTTCCCAGTACAAAATTAAATGTTCCCTGAAACATTCAAAACAAGAAAGTCCATAGATAATATCCAGAAAACACAAACACAGGGGCTGTGGCAATATCTGGATTCAGTTAGCCAAAACAAAACCGGATATTTCCCCTTTCATCCAGTCTTATCTGGACAAATTGGTGTGGAATTCGTATGCAATGAATAGACAAAGTCACAGTAAAAATGGTTTTGGAGAAAAGCAAAGTCATTTCCTTAGGCAAGTGCATAAAATGCCATCTATACAAACCGAAATATCATGACTGTTTGCCGCAGTTCCTCTAGCTTTGTTCTGGAAGATATGAATGTGTAGAGCAGGTGTCTCCCTTTAGAACGAATTAGAGTTTCACAGTACAAACTTAAATGCTCCCAGATTAAAAAAAACATTGAAAACAATAATGCCCTTTGATAACATCCAGAAAACACAAACACAGAGGCACAGAGGCTGTGGCAATATCTGGGATTGAGTTAGCCAAAACAAAACCGGATTTTCTGGTTTCATCCAGACATCCGGACAAAATGGAGTGCAATTCTTATGCAATCGACTGAGAAAATCACAGTAAAAATGGTTGTGGACAAAAGCAAACTCCTTTCTTTAGAAAAGTGCATAAAATGCCATCTATACAAACAGAAATATCATGTTTGTTTGCCGCAGTTCCTCTAGCTTTCTCCTAGAAAATACGAATGTGTAGAGCTGGAATCTCCATGATGAACCAATTAGAGTTTCCCAGTACAAAATTAAATGTTCCCTGATAAAAAACATTGAAAACAATAAAGTCCTTCGATAATTTCCAGAAAACGCAACCACAGAGGCTGTCACAATATCTGGGATTGAGTTAGCCAAAACACAAGCGGATATTTCCCCTTTCATCCAGTCATATCCGTACAATGTGGTCTGCAATTCGTATGCAATCGACTGAGAGAATTACAGTGAAAGTGGTTTTGGAGTAAAGCAAAGTCTTTTCATTAGGCAGGTGCATAAATTGTCATGTATAGAAACACAAATATCATGTTTGTTTGCCGCAGTTCCTGTAGCTTTTCCAAGAAAATGCGGATGTTTAGAGCCGGTGTCTCCATGTGGAACAAATTAGAGTTTCCCAGTACAAAATTAAATGTAACCTGATAAAAAAAAAGATTCAAAACAATAATGTCCTTCGGAAATATGCAGAAAAAACAAACAGAGCGGCTGTGGCAATATCTGGGATTGAGTTAGCCAAAACGTAAGCGGATATTTCCAGGTTCATCCAGTCATATCCAGACAAAGTGGTGTGGGATTTGTATGCAATAGACAGACAAAATCACAGTAAAAATGGTTTTGGAGAAAAGCAAAGTCCTTTCATTAGGCAAGTGCATAAAATATCATCTATACTAACAGAAGAAAATCACACTAAAAATGGTTTTTGAGAAAATCAAAGTCTTTCCGTTAGGCAAGTGCATATAATGCCATCTTTACAAACAGAAATATCATGTTAGTTTGCAGCAGTTCCTCTAGCTTTCTCCCTAGAAAATACGAATGTGTAGAGCTGGTGTTTCCATGTGGAACCAATTAGTTTCCCAGTCCAAAATTACATGTTCCCTGATTAAAAAAAAACTTTCAAAACAATAAAGTCCTTCGATAATATCCAGAAAACACAAACACAGGGGCTGTGGCAATATCTGGGATTGAGTTAGCCAAAAGGAAACCTGATATTTCCGGTTTCATGCAGTCATATCCGGACAAAGTGGTGTGGAATTTGTATGCAATAGACCAAGCAAATAGTAGTAAAAATGGTTTTGGAGAAAAGCAAAGTCTTTTCGTTAGACAAGTGCATAAAATGTCATGTATACAAACAGAAATATCATGTCTGTTTGCCGCAGTTCCTCTAGTTTTCTCCCTAGAATACACGAATAGGAAGAACTGGTTTCTGCATGTGGAACCAGTGATTGTTTCCCAGTACAAAATTAAATGCTCCCTGATTAAAAAAAAAGGTTCAAAACAATAATGACCATTGATAATAACCAGAAAACACAAACACAGGGGCTGTGGCAATATCTGGGATTGAGTTAGCCAAAACAAAACCGGATATTTCCGGTTTCATGCAGTCATATCCGGACAAAGTGGTGTGGAATTTGTATGCAATAGACCAAGCAAATCATAGTAACAATGGTTTTGGAGAAAAGCAAACTCCTTTCTTTAGGCAAGTGCATAAAATGTCATGTATACAAACAGAAATATCATGTTTGTTTGCCGCAGTTCCTGTAGCATTCTCGCTAGAAAATATGAATGTGTTAAGCTGGTGTATCCATGTGGAACCAATTAGAGTTTCCCAGTACAAAATTAAATGTTCCCTGATAAGAAAAATTTTCAAAACAATAAAGTCCTTCGATGATATCCACTAAACAGAGACCCAGGATCTGTGACAATATCTGGGATTGACTTAGCCAAAACACAATTGGATATTTCCGGTTTCATGCAGTCATATCTGGACAAAGTGGTGTGGAATTTGTATGCAATAGACCCAGAAAATCATAGTAAAAATGGTTTTGGAGAAAAGCAAAGTCCTTTCTTCAGGCAAGTGCATAAAATGTCATGTATACAAACAGAAATATCATGTTTGCTTGCCGCAGTTTCTCTAGTTTTCTCCCTAGAATACATGAATAGGAACAACTGGTTTCTGCATGTGGAACCAGTGATTGTTTCCCAGTGCAAAATTAAATGCTCCCTAATTAAAAAAAAAAACGTTCAAAACAATAGTCACCATTGATAATATCCAGAAAACACAAACACTGGGGCTGTGGCAATATCTTGGATTGAGTTACCCAAAAAAAACCGGATATTTCCGCTTTCATGCAGTCATATCTGGACAAAGTGGTGTGGAATTTGTATGCAAGAGACCAAGCAAATCATAGTAAAAATGGTTTTGGAGAAAAGCAAAGTCTTTTCTTTAGGTAAGTGCATAAAATGTCATGTATACAAACAGAAATATCATGTTTGCTTGCCGCAGTTTCTCTAGTTTTCTCCATAGAATACATGAATAGGAACAACTGGTTTCTGCATGTGGAACCAGTGATTGTTTCCCTGTACAAAATTAAATGCTCCCTGATTAAAAAAAAAAAAAAACGTTCCAAACAATAATGACCATTGATAACATCCAGAAAACACAAACACAGGGGCTGTGGCAATATCTGGGATTGAGTTAGCCAAAACAAAACCGGATATTTCCGGTTTCATGCAGTCATATCCGGACAAAGTTGTGTGGAATTTGTATGCAATAGTCCAAGCAAATCATAGTAAAAATGGTTTTGGAGAAAAGCAAACACTTTCTTTAGGCAAGTGCATAAAATGTCATGTATACAAACTGAAATATCATGTTTGTTTGCCGCAGTGCCTCTAGTTTCTCGCTTAGAAAATACGAATGTGTAGAGCTGGTGTCTCCATGTGGAACAAATTAGAGTTTCCCAGTACAAAATTAAATGTTCCCTGATATAAAAAAATTTTCAAAACAATAATGACCATTGATAATATCCAGAAAACACAAACACAGATGCTGTGGCAATCTGGCATTGAGTTAGCCAAAACAAAACCGGATATTTCCGGTTACATGCAGTCATATCCGGACAAAGTGGTGTGGAATTTGTATGCAATATACCTAGAAAATCATAGTAAAAATGGTTTTGGAGAAAAGCAAACTCCTTTCTTTAGGCAAGTGCATAAAATGTCATGTATACAAACAGAAATATCATGTTTGTTTGCCGCAGTTCCTGTAGCATTCTCGCTAGAAAATATGAATGTGTTAAGCTGGTGTATCCATGTGGAACCAATTAGAGTTTCCCAGTACAAAATTAAATGTTCCCTGATAAGAAAAATTTTCAAAACAATAAACACCTTCGATGATATCCACTAAACACAGACCCAGGATCTGTGACAATATCTGGGATTGAGTTAGCCAAAACACAATTGGATATTTCCGGTTTCATGCAGTCATATCTGGACAAAGTGGTGTGGAATTTGTATGCAATAGACCCAGAAAATCATAGTAAAAATGGTTTTGGAGAAAAGCAAAGTCCTTTCTTCAGGCAAGTGCATAAAATGTCATGTATACAAACAGAAATATCATGTTTGCTTGCCGCAGTTTCTCTAGTTTTCTCCCTAGAATACATGAATAGGAACAACTGGTTTCTGCATGTGGAACCAGTGATTGTTTCCCTGTACAAAATTAAATGCTCCCTGATTAAAAAAAAAAAAAAAACGTTCCAAACAATAATGACCATTGATAATATCCAGAATACACAAACACAGATGCTGTGGCAATCTGGCATTGAGTTAGCCAAAACAAAACCGGATATTTCCGGTTTCATGCAGTCATATCCGGACAAAGTGGTGTGGAATTTGTATGCAATAGACCTAGAAAATCATAGTAAAAATGGTTTTGGAGAAAAGCAAAGTCCTTTCTTTAGGCAAGTGCATAAAATGTCATGTATACAAACAGAAATATCATGTTTGTTTGCCGCAGTTCCTCTAGCTTTCTCACTAGAAAATACGAATGTGTAGAGCTGGTGTCTCCATGTGGAACCACTGAGGGTTTCCCAGTACAAAATTAAATGTTCCCTGATAAAAAAAAGTTTCAAAACAATAAAGTCCTTTGATAATATCCAGAAAACACAAACACAGGGGCTGTGGGAATATCTGGGATTGAGTTAGCCAAAAGAAAACCGGATATTTCCGGTTTCATCCAGTCATATCCGAAAAAGTGCTGTGCAATTCCGATGCAATGAACCGAGAATATCACAGTGAAAATGGTTTTGGAGAAAAGCAAAGTCCTTTCTTTACTCAAGTGCATAAAATGTCATGTATACAAACAGAAATATCATGTTTGTTTGCCGCAGTTCCTGTAGTTTTCTCCCTAGAATACACGAATAGGAAGAACTGGTTTCTGCATGTGGATCCAGTGATTGTTTCCCTATACAAAATTAAATGCTCCCTGATTTAAAAAAAACGTTCCAAACAATAATGACCATGGATAATATCCAGAAAACACAAACACAGGGGCTGTGGCAACATTTGGGATTGACTTAGCCAAAAGACAACCGGATATTTCCGGTTTCATCCAGTCATATCCGGAAAAAGTACTGTGGAATTCCTATGCAATGAACCGAGAAAATCATATTAAAAATGGTTTTGGAGAAAAGCAAAGTCCTTTCTTTAGGCAAGTGCATAAAATGTCATGTATACAGACAGAAATATCATGTTTGTTTGCCGCAGTTCCTCTAGTTTCTCCCTTAGAAAATATGAATGTGTAGAGCTGCTGTCTCCATGTCGAACAAATTAGAGTTTCCCAGTACAAAATTAAATGTTTTCTGATATAAAAAAATTTTCAAAACAATAATGACCATTGATAATATCCAGAAAACACAAACACAGTGGCTGTGGCAATATCTGTGATTGAGTTAGCCAAAACAAAACTGGATATTTCCGGTTTCATGCAGTCATATCCGGACAAAGTGGTTTGGAATTGTATGCAATAGACCAAGCAAATCATAGTAAAAATCGTTTTAGGGAAAAGCAAAGTCTTTTGGTTGGACAATTGCATAAAATGTCATGTATACAAACAGAAATATCATGTTTGTTTGCCGCAGTTCCTCTAGCATTCCCCGTATAAATTGCAAATGTTTAGAGCTGGTGTCTCCATGTGGAACCACTAGGGTTTCCCAGTACAAAATTAAATGTTCCCTGATAAAAAAAAAATGTTTCAAAACAATAAAGTCCTTTGATAATATCCAGAAAACACAAACACAGGGGCTGTGGCAATATCTGGGATTGAGCTAGCCAAAACAAAACCGGATATTTCCGGTTTCATGCAGTCATATCCGGAAAAAGTAGTGTGGAATTTGTATGCAATAGACCAAGCAAATCATAGTAAAAATGGTTTTTTAGAAAAGCAAATCTTTTCGTTAGACAAGTGCATAAAATGCCATCTATACAAACAGAAATATCATGTTTGTTTGCCGCAGTTCTTCTAGCTTTTTCCTAGAAAATACGAATGTGTAGAGCTGGTGTCTCCATGTGGAACCAATTAGAGTTTTCCAGTACAAAATTAAATTTTCCCTAATAAAAAACATTCAAAACAATAAAGTCCTTTGATAATATCCAGAAAACACAAACACAGAGGCTGTGGCAATCTGGGATTGAGTTAGCCAAAAGAAAACCGGATATTTCCGGTTTCATGCAGTCATATCCGGACAAAGTGGTGTGGAATTCCTATGCAATGCACCGAGAAAATCATAGTAAAAATGGTTTTTTAGAAAAGCAATGTCTTTTCGTTGGACAATTGCATAAAATGTCATGTATACAAACAGAAATATCATGTTTGTTTGCCGCAGTTCCTCTAGCTTTCTCGCTAGAAAATACGAATGTGTAGAGCTGGTGTCTCCATGTGGAAACACTGAGTGTTTCCCAGTACAAAATTAAATGTTCCCTGATAAAAAAAAATTTCAAAACAATAAAGTCCTTTGATAATATCCATAAAACACAAACACAGGGGCTGTGGCAATATCTGGGATTGAGTTAGCCAAAACAAAACTGGATATTTCCAGTTTCATGGAGTCATATCCGAAAAAGTGCTGTGGAATTCCTATGCAATGAACCGAGAAAATCGCAATAAAAATGGATCTTGGAGAAAAGCAAAGTCCTTTCTTTACCCAAGTGCATAAAATATCATGTATACAAACAGAAATATCATGTTTATTTGCCGCATTTCATCTAGTATTCTCCCTAAAATACACGAATAGGAAGAACTGGTTTCTGCATGTGGATCCTGTGATTGTTTCCCTGTACAAAATTAAATGCTCCCTGATTAAAAAAAACATTCCAAACAATAATGACCATGGATAATATCAAGAAAACACAAACACAGGGGCTGTGGCAATATCTGAGATTGAGTTAGCCAACACAAAACCGGATATTTCCGGTTTCATCCAGTCATATCCGGACAAAGTGGTGTGGAATTTGTAAGCAATAGACCAAGCAAATCATAGTAAAAATGCTTTTGGAGAAAAGCAAATTTTTTTCGTTAGACAAGTGCATAAACTGTCATGTATACAAACAGAAATATCATGTTTGTTTGCCGCAGTTCCTCTAGCTTTCTCCTAGAAAATATGAATGTGTAGAGCTGGTTTCTCCATGTGGAACCACTGAGTGTTTCCCAGTACAAAATTAAATGTTCCCTGATTAAAAAAATTTTCAAAACAATAAAGTCCTTTGATAATATCCAGAAAACACAAACACAGGGGCTGTGGCAATATCTGGGATTGAGTTAGCCAAAACAAAATGGGATATTTCCGGTTTCATGCAGTCATATCCGGACAAAGTGGTGTGGAATTCCTATGCAATGGACCGAGAAAGTCATAGTAAAATTGGTTTTGGAGAAAAGCAAAGTCCTTTCTTTAGGCAAGGGCATAAAATGTCATGTATACAAACAGAAATATCATGTCTGTTTGCCGCAGTTCCTCTAGTTTTCTCCCTAGAATACACGAATAGTAAGAACTGGTATCTGCATGTGGAACCAGTGATTGTTTCCCTGTACAAAATTAAATGCTCCCTGATTAAAAAAAAGGTTCAAAACAATAATGACCATTGATAATATCCAGAAAACACAAACACAGGGGCTGTGGCAATATCTGGGATTGAGTTAGAAAAACAAAACCGGATATTTCCGGTTTCATGCAGTCATATCCGGACAAAGTGGTGTGGAATTTGTATGCAATAGACAAAGCAAATCATAGTAAAAATGGTTTTGGAGAAAAGCAAACTCCTTTCTTTACGCAAGTGCATAAAAAGTCATGTATACAAACAGAAATATCATGTTTGTTTGCCACAGTTCCTCTAGATTCTCGCTTAGAAAATACGAATGTGTAGAGCTGGTGTCTCCATGTGGAACAAATTAGAGTTTCCCAGTACAAAATTAAATGTTCCCTGATATAAAAAATTTTCAAACTATAGTGACCATTGATAATATCCAGAAAACAAAAACACAGAGGCTGTGGCAATATCTGGGATTGAGCTAGCCAAAACAAAACCGGATATTTCCGGTTTCATGCAGTCATATCCGGACAAAGTGGTGTGGAATTTGTATGCAATAGACCTAGAAAATCATAGTAAAAATGGTTTTGGAGAAAAGCAAATTCCTTTCTTTAGGCAAGTGCATAAAATATCATGTATACAAACAGAAATATCATGTTTGTTTGCCGCAGTTCCTCTAGTATTCTCCCTAGAATACACGAATAGAAAGAACTGGTTTCTGCATGTGGAACCAGTGATTGTTTCCCTGTACAAAATTAAATACTCCCTGATTAAAAAATAAAAAAAAAACGTTCCAAACTATAATGACCATTGATAATATCCAGAAAACACAAACACAGGGGCTGTGGCAATATCTGGGATAGAGTTAGCCAAAACAAAACGGGATATTTCCGGTTTCATGCAGTCATATCCGGACAAAGTGGTGTGGAATTCCTATGCAATGGACCGAGAAAGTCATAGTAAAATTGGTTTTGGAGAAAAGCAAAGTCCGTTCTTTAGGCAAGGGCATAAAATGTCATGTATACAAACAGAAATATCATGTCTGTTTGCCGCAGTTCCTCTAGTTTTCTCCCTAGAATACACGAATAGTAAGAACTGGTTTCTGCATGTGGAACCAGTGATTGTTTCCCTGTACAAAATTAAATGCTCCATGATTAAAAAAAAGGTTCAAAACAATAATGACCATTGATAATATCCAGAAAACACAAACACAGGGGCTGTGGCAATATCTGGGATTGAGTTAGCCAAAACAAAACCGGATATTTCCGGTTTCATGCAGTCATATCCGGACAAAGTGGTGTGGAATTTGTACGCAATAGACCAAGCAAATCATAGTAAAAATGGTTTTGGAGAAAAGCAAAGTCGTTTCGTTAGGCAACTGCATAAAATGCCATATATACAAACAGAAATATCATGTTTGTTTGCCGCAGTTCTTCTAGCTTTTTCCTAGAAAATACGAATGTGTAGAGCTGGTGTCTCCATGTGGAACCACTGAGGGTTTCCCAGTACAAAATTAAATGTTCCCCGATAAAAAAAAATTCAAAACAATAAATTCCTTCGATAATATCCAGAAAACACAAACACAGGGGCTGTGGCAATATCTGAGATTGAGTTAGCCAAAACAAAACTGGATATTTCCGGTTTCATGCAGTCATATCCGGAAAAAGTGCTGTGGAATTCCTATGCAATGAACCGAGAAAATCATAGTAAAAATGGTTTTGGAGAAAAGAAAACTCCTTTCTTTACGCAAGTGCATAAAATGTCATGTATACAAACTGAAATATCATGTTTGTTTGCCGCAGTTCCTCTAGCTTTCTCCTAGAAAATACGAATGTGTAGAGCTGGTGTCTCCATGTGGAACCAATTAGAGTTTCCCAGTACAAAATTAAATACTCCCTGATTAAAAAATAAAAAAAAAACGTTCCAAACTATAATGACCATTGATAATATCCAGAAAACAAAAACACAGAGGCTGTGGCAATCTGGGATTGAGTTAGCCAATTAAAACCGGATATTTCCGGTTTCATGCAGTCATATCTGGACAAAGTGGTGTGGAATTTGTATGCAATAGACCAAGCAAATCATAGTAAAAATGGTTTTGGAGAAAAGCAAAGTCCTTTCTTTAGGCAAGTGCATAAAATGTCATGTATACAAACAGAAATATCATGTTTGTTTGCCGCAGTTCCTCTAGTATTCTCCCTAGAATACACGAATAGGAAGAACTGGTTTCTGCATGTGGAACCAGTGATTGTTTCCCTGTACAAAATTAAATGCTCCCTGATTAAAAAAAAAAAAAAAAACTTTCAAAACAATAATGACCATTGATAATATCCAGAAAACTAAAACACAGGGGCTGTGGCAATATCTGGGATTGAGTTAGCCAAAACAAAACCGGATATTTCCGGTTTCATGCTGTCATATCCGGACAAAGTGGTATGGAATTTGTATGCAATAGACCAAGCAAATCATAGTAAAAATGGTTTTGGAGAAAAGCAAAGTCTTTTTGTTAGACAAGTGCATAAAATGTCATGTATACAAACAGAAATATCATGTTGGTTTCCCACAGTTCCTCTAGCTTTCTCGATAGAAAATACGAATGTGTAGAGCTGGTGTCTCCATGTGGAACCACTGAGTGTTTCCCAGTACAAAATTAAATGTTCCCTGATAAAAAAAAATTTCAAAACAATAAAATACTTTGATAATATCCATAAAACACAAGCACAGGGGCTGTGGCAATATCTGGGATTGAGTTAGCCAAAAGAAAACCGGATATTTCCGGTTTCATCCAGTCATATCCGGAAAAAGTGCTGTGGAATTCCTATGCAATGAACCGAGAAAATCATAGTAAAAATTGTTTTGGAGAAAAGCAAAGTCTTTTCGTTAGGCAAGTGCATAAAATGCCATCTATACAAACAGAAATATCATGTTGGTTTGCCGCAGTTCTTCTAGCTTTTTCCTAGAAAATACGAATGTGTAGAGCTGGTGTCTCCATGTGGAACCACTGAGGGTTTCCCAGTACAAAATTAAATGTTCCCCGATAAAAAAAAATTTCAAAACAATAAATTCCTTCGATAATATCCAGAAAACACAAACACAGGGGCTGTGGCAATATCTGGGATTGAGTTAGCCAAAACAAAACTGGATATTTCCGGTTTCATCCAGTCATATCTGGAAAAAGTGCTGTGGAATTCCTATGCAATGAACCGAGAAAATCATGGTAAAAATGGTTTTGGAGAAAAGCAAAATCCTTTCTTTAGGCAAGTGCATAAAATGTCATGTATACAAACTGAAATATCATGTATGTTTGCCGCAGTTCCTCTAGTTTCTCGCTTAGAAAATACGAATGTGTAGAGCTGGTGTCTCCATGTGGAACCAATTAGAGTTTCCCAGTACAAAATTAAATGTTCCCTGATTAAAAAATAAAAAAACGTTCCAAACTATAATGACCATTGATAATATCCAGAAAACACAAACACAGGGGCTGTGGCAATATCTGGGATTGAGTTAGCCAAAACAAAACCGGATATTTCCGGTTTCATGCAGTCATATTCGGACAAAGTGGTGTGGAATTTGTATGCAATAGACCAAGCAAATCATAGTAAAAATGGTTTTGGAGAAAAGCAAAGTCTTTTCGTTGGACAATTGCATAAACTGTCATGTATACAAACAGAAATATCATGTTTGTTTGCCGCAGCTCCTCTAGCTTCTCGCTTAGAAAATACGAATGTGTAGAGCTGGTGTCTCCATGTGGAACCACTGAGTGTTTCCCAGTACAAAATTAAATGTTCCCTGATAAAAAAAATATTTAAACAATAATGACCATTGATAATATCCAGAAAACAAAAACACAGAGGCTGTGGCAATCTGGGATTGAGTTAGCCAAAACAAAACCGGATATTTACGGTTTCATCCAGTCATATCCGGACAAAGTGGTGTGGAATTTGTATGCAATAGACCAAGCAAATCATAGTAAAAATGGTTTTGGAGAAAAGCAAAGTCCTTTCTTTAGGCAAGTGCATAAAATGTCATGTATACAAACAGAAATATCATGTTTGTTTGCCGCAGTTCCTCTAGTTTTCTCCCTAGAATACACGAATAGGAAGAACTGGTTTCTGCTTCTGGAACCAGTGATTCTTTCCCTGTACAAAATTAAATGCTCCCTGATTAAAAAAAAAAACGTTCAAAACAATAATGACCATTGATAATATCCAGAAAACACAAAAATAGGGGCTGTGGCAATATCTGCGATTGAGTTAGCCAAAACACAACCGGATATTTCCGGTTTCATGCAGTCATATCCGGACAAAGTGGTGTGGAATTTGTATGCAATAGACCAAGCAAATCATAGTAAAAATGCTTTTGGAGAAAAGCAAAGTTTTTTCGTTAGACAAGTGCATAAAATGTCATGTATACAAACAGAAATATCATGTTTGTTTGCCGCAGTTCCTCTAGCTTTCTCCTACAAAATACGAATGTGTAGAGCTGGTGTCTCCATGTGGAACCAATTAGAGTTTCCCAGTAGAAAATTAAATGTTCCCTGATAAAAAAAAATTTCAAAACAATAAAGTCCTTTGATAATATCCAGAAAACACAAACACAGAGGCTGTCGCAATATCTGTGTTTGAGTTAGCCAAAACAGAAGTGGATATTTCCCCTTTCATCCAGTAATATTCGGACAAAGTGGTGTGGAATTTGTATGCAATAGTCCAAGCAAATCATAGTAAAAATGGTTTTGGAGAAAAGCAAACTCCTTTCTTTAGGAAAGTGCATAAACTGTCATGTATACAAACAGAAATATCATGTTTGTTTGCCGCAGTTCCTCTAGTTTCTCGCTTAGAAAATACGAATGTGTAGAGCTGGTGTCTCCATGTGGAACCAATTAGAGTTTCCCAGTACAAAATTAAATGTTCCCTGATAAAAAAAAATATTTAAACAATAATGGCCATTGATAATATCCAGAAAACACAAACACAGAGGCTGTGGCAATCTGGGATTGAGTTAGCCAAAACAAAACCGGATATTTACGGTTTCATCCAGTCATATCCGGACAAAGTGGTGTGGAATTTGTATGCAATAGACCAAGCAAATCATAGTAAAAATGGTTTTGGAGAAAAGCAAACTCCTTTCTTTAGGCAAGTGCATAAAATGTCATGTATACAAACAGAAATATCATGTTTGTTTGCCGCAGTTCCTCTAGTTTTCTCCCTAGAATACACGAATAGGAAGAACTGGTTTCTGCTTCTGGAACCAGTGATTCTTTCCCTGTACAAAATTAAATGCTCCCTGATTAAAAAAAAAACGTTCAAAACAATAATGACCATTGATAATATCCAGAAAACACAAAAATAGGGGCTGTGGCAATATCTGGGATTGAGTTAGCCAAAAGGAAACCGAATATTTCCGGTTTCATGCAGTCATATCCGGACAAAGTGGTGTGGAATTTGTATGCAATAGACCAAGCAAATCATAGTAAAAATGCTTTTGGAGAAAAGCAAAGTTTTTTCGTTAGACAAGTGCATAAAATGTCATGTATACAAACAGAAATATCATGTTTGTTTGCCGCAGTTCCTCTAGCTTTCTCCTACAAAATACGAATGTGTAGAGCTGGTGTCTCCATGTGGAACCAATTAGAGTTTCCCAGTAGAAAATTAAATGTTCCCTGATAAAAAAAATTTCAAAACAATAAAGTCCTTTGATAATATCCAGAAAACACAAACACAGAGGCTGTCGCAATATCTGTGTTTGAGTTAGCCAAAACAGAAGCGGATATTTCCCCTTTCGTCCAGTAATATCCGGACAAAGTGGTGTGGAATTTGTATGCAATAGACCAAGCAAATCATAGTAAAAATGGTTTTGGAGAGAAGCAAAGTCATTTCATTAGGCAGGTGCATAAAATGTCATGTATACAAACAGAAATATCATGTTTGTTTGCTGCAGTTCCTCTAGCATTCTCCGTATAAATTACAAATGTTTAGAGCTGGTTTCTCCATGTGGAAACACTGAGTGTTTCCCAGTACAACATTAAATGTTCCCTGATAAAAAAAAGTTTCAAAACAATAAAGTCCTTTGATAATATCCAGAAAACACAAACACAGGGGCTGTGGCAATATCTGGGATTGAGTTAGCCAAAAGAAAACCGGATATTTCCAGTTTCATGCAGTCATATCCGGACAGAGTGGTGTGGAATACCTATGCAATGGACCGAGAAAATCATAGTAAAAATGGTTTTGGAGAAAAGCAAACTCCTTTCTTTAGGCAAGTGCATAAAATGTCATGTATACAAACAGAAATATCATGTCTGTTTGCTGCATTTCATCTAGTTTTCTCCCTAGAATACACGAATAGTAAGAACTGGTTTCTGCATGTGGAACCAGTGATTGTTTCCCTATACAAAATTAAATGCTCCCTGATAAAAAAAAACGTTCAAAGCAATAATGACCATTGATAATATCCAGAAAACACAAACACAGGGGCTGTGGCAATATCTGGGATTGAGTTAGCCAAAACACAACCGGATATTTCCGGTTTCATGCAGTCATATCCGGACAAAGTTGTGTGGAATTTGTATGCAATAGTCCAAGCAAATCATAGTAAAAATGGTTTTGGAGAAAAGCAAACTCCTTTCTTTAGGAAAGTGCATAAACTGTCATGTATACAAACAGAAATATCATGTTTGTTTGCCGCAGTTCCTCTAGTTTCTCGCTTACAAAATACGAATGTGTAGAGCTGGTGTCTCCATGTGGAACAAATTAGAGTTTCCCAGTACAAAATTAAATGTTCCCTGATAAAAAAAAATTTTCAAAACAATAATGGCCATTGATAATATCCAGAAAACACAAACACAGAGGCTGTGGCAATCTGGGATTGAGTTAGCCAAAACAAAACCGGATATTTCCGGTTTCATGCAGTCATATCCGGACAAAGTGGTGTGGAATTTGTATGCAATAGACCAAGCAAATCATAGTAAAAATGGTTTTGGAGAAAAGCAAACTCCTTTCTTTAGGCAAGTGCATAAAATGTCATGTATACAGACAGAAATATCATGTTGGTTTCCCACAGTTCCTCTAGATTTCTCCCTAGAATACACGAATAGGAAGAACTGGTTTCTGCATGTGGAACCAGTGATTGTTTCCCTGTACAAAATTAAATGCTCCCTGATTAAAAAAAAAAAAAAACGTTCCAAACAATAATGACCATTGATAATATCCAGAAAACACAAACACAGGGGCTGTGGCAATATCTGGGATTGAGCTAGCCAAAACAAAACCGGATATTTCCGGTTTCATGCAGTCATATCCCGAATAGTGGTGTGGAATTTGTATGCAATAGATGAAGCAAATCATAGTAAAAATGGTTTTGGAGAAAAGCAAAGTCCTTTCTTTAGGCAAGTGCATAAAATGTCATGTATACAAACTGAAATATCATGTTTGTTTGCCGCAGTTCCTCTAGCTTTCTCCTAGAAAATGTGAATGTGTAGAGCTGGTATCTCCATGTGGAACCACTGAGGGTTTCCCAGTACAAAATTAAATGTTCCCTGATAAAAAAATGTTTCAAAACAATCAAGTCTTTGATAATATCCAGAAAACACAAACACAGGGGCTGTGGCAATATCTGGGATTGAGTTAGCCAAAACACAACCGGATATTTCCGGTTTCATCCAGTCATATCCGAAAAAGTGCTGTGCAATTCCTATGCAATGAACCGAGAAAATCACAGTAAAAATGGTTTTGGGGAAAAGCAAAGTCTTTTCGTTGGACAATTGCATAAAATGTCATGTATACAAACAGAAATATCATGTTTGTTTGCCGCAGTTCCTCTAGTTTCTCGCTTAGAAAATATGAATGTGTAGAGCTGGTGTCTCCATGTGGAACCACTGAGGGTTTCCCAGAACAAAATTAAATGTTCCCTGATAAAAAAAAAACTTTCAAAACAATAATGAACTTTGATAATATCCAGAAAACACAAACACAGAGGCTGTGGCAATCTGGGATTGAGTTAGCCAAAACACAACCGGATATTTCCGGTTTCATCCACACATATCTGGAAAAAGTGTTGTGGAATTCCTATGCAATGCACCGAGAAAATCATAGTAAAAATGGTTTTGGAGAAAAGCAAAGTCCTTTCTTTAGGCAAGTGCATAAAATGTCATGTATACAAACAGAAATATCATGTTTGTTTGCCGCAGTTCCTCTAGTTTTCTCCCTAGAATACACGAATAGAAAGAACTCGTTTCTGCTGGAACCAGTGATTCTTTCCCTGTACAAAATAAAATGCTCCCTGATTAAAAAAAAAGTTCAAAACAATAATGACCATTGATAATATCCAGAAAACACAAACATAGGGGCTGTGGCAATATCTGAGATTGAGTTAGCCAAAACAAAACCGGATATTTCCGGTTTCATCCAGTCATATCCGGACAAAGTGGTGTGGAATTTGTATGCAATAGACCAAGCAAATCATAGTAAAAATGCTTTTGGAGAAAAGCAAATTTTTTTCGTTAGACAAGTGCATAAAATGTCATGTATACAAACAGAAATATCATGTTTGTTTGCCGCAGTTCCTCTAGCTTTCTCCTAGAAAATACGAATGTGTAGAGCTGGTGTCTCCATGTGGAACCAATTAGAGTTTCCCAGTACAAAATTAAATGTTCCCCGATAAAAAACAATCAAAAGAATAAAGTCCTTTGATAATATCCAGAAAACGCAAACACAGGGGCTGTGGCAATATCTGGGATTGAGTTAGCCAAAACACAACCGGATATTTCCGGTTTCATGCAGTCATATCCGGACAAAGTGTTGTGGAATTCCTATGCAATGCACCGAGAAAATCATAGTAAAAATGGTTTTGGAGAAAAGCAAACTCCTTTCTTTAGGCAAGTGCATAAAATGTCATGTATACAAACAGAAATATCATGTGTGTTTTCCGCATTTCCTCTAGTTTTCACCCTAGAATACACGAATCGTAAGAACTGGTTTCTACATGTGGAACCAATGATTGTTTCCCTATTCAAAATTAAATGCTCCCTGATTAAAAAAAAACGTTCAAAGCAATAATGACCATTGATAATATCCAGAAAACACAAACACAGGGGCTGTGGCAATATCTGGGATTGAGTTAGCCAAAACAAAACCGGATATTTCCGGTTTCATGCAGTCATATCCAGACAAAGTTGTGTGGAATTTGTATGCAATAGTCCAAGCAAATCATAGTAAAAATGGTTTTGGAGAAAAGCAAACTCCTTTCTTTAGGCAAGTGCATAAAATGTCATGTATACAAACAGAAATATCATGTTTGTTTGCCGCAGTTCCTCTAGTTTCTCGCTTAGAAAATACGAATGTGTAGAGCTGGTGTCTCCATGTGGAACTAATTAGAGTTTCCCAGTACAAAATTAAATGTTCCCTGATAAAAAAAATTTCAAAACAATAATGACCATTGATAATATCCAAAAAACACAAACACAGAGGCTGTGGCAATCTGGGATTGAGTTAGCCAAAACAAAACCGGATATTTCCGGTTTCATCCACTCATATCCGGAAAAAGTGTTGTGGAATTCCTATGCAATGCACCGAGAAAATCATAGTAAAAATGGTTTTGGAGAAAAGCAAACTCCTTTCTTTAGGCAAGTGCATAAAATGTCATGTATACAAACAGAAATATCATGTTTGTTTGCCGCAGTTCCTCTAGTTTTCTCCCTAGAATACACGAATAGGAAGAACTGGTTTCTGCTTCTGGAACCAGTGATTCTTTCCCTGTACAAATTTAAATGCTCCCTGATTAAAAAAAAACATTCAAAGCAATAATGACCATTGATAATATCCAGAAAACACAAACACAGGGGCTGTGGCAATATCTGGGATTGAGTTAGCCAAAAGACAACCGGATATTTCCGGTTTCATGCAGTCATATCCGGAAAACTGGTGTGGAATTTGTATGCAATAGACCAAGCAAATCATAGTAAAAATGCTTTTGGAGAAAAGCAAAGTTTTTTCGTTAGACAAGTGCATAAAATGTCATGTATACAAACAGAAATATCATGTTTGTTTGCCGCAGTTCCTCTAGCTTTCTCCTAGAAAATACGAATGTGTAGAGCTGGTGTCTCCATGTGGAACCAATTAGAGTTTCCCAGTACAAAATTAAATGTTCCCTGATAAAAAACAATCAAAACAATAAAGTCCTTTGATAATATCCAGAAAACACAAACACAGAGGCTGTCGCAATATCTGTGATTGAGTTAGCCAAAACAAAAGCGGATATTTCCCCTTTCATCCAGTAATATCCGGACAAAGTGGTGTGGAATTTGTATGCAATAGACCAAGCAAATCATAGTAAAAATGGTTTTGGAGAAAAGCAAAGTCATTTCATTAGGCAGGTGCATAAAATGTCATGTATACAAACAGAAATATCATGTTTGTTTGCTGCAGTTCCTCTAGCATTCTCCGTATAAATTACAAAAGTTTAGAGCTGGTTTCTCCATGTGGAACCACTGAGGGTTTCCCAGTACAAAATTAAATGTTCCCTGATAAAAAAAGTTTAAAAACAGTAAAGTCGTTTGATAATATCCAGAAAACACAAACACAGGGGCTGTGGCAATATCTGGGATTGAGTTAGCCAAAACACAACCGGATATTTCCGGTTTCATGCAGTCATATCCGGACAAAGTGGTGTGGAATTCCTATGCAATGGACTGAGAAAATCATAGTAAAAATGGTTTTGGAGAAAAGCAAACTCCTTTCTTTAGGCAAGTGCATAAAATGTCATTTATACAAACAGAAATATCATGTGTGTTTGCCGCATTTCCTCTAGTTTTCTCCCTAGAATACACGAATAGTAAGAACTGGTTTCTGCATGTGGAACCAGTGATTGTTTCCCTATACAAAATTAAATGCTCCCTGATTAAAAAAAACATTCAAAGCAATAATGACCATTGATAATATCCAGAAAACACAAAAATAGGGGCTGTGGCAATATCTGGGATTGAGTTAGCCAAAACACAACCGGATATTTCCAGTTTCATCCAGTCATATCCGGACAAAGTGGTGTGGAATTTGTATGCAATAGACCAAGCAAATCATAGTAAAAATGCTTTTGGAGAAAAGCAAATTTTTTTCGTTAGACAAGTGCATAAAATGTCATGTATACAAACAGAAATATCATGTTTGTTTGCCGCAGTTCCTCTAGTTTTCTCCCTAGAAAATACGAATGTGTGGAGCTGGTGTCTCCATGTGGAACCACTGAGGGTTTCCCAGTACAAAATTAAATGTTCCCCGATAAAAAAAAATTCAAAACAATAAAGTCCTTTGATAATATCCAGAAAACACAAACACAGGGGCTGTGGCAATATCTGGGATTGAGTTAGCCAAAAGAAAACCGGATATTTCCGGTTTCATCCAGTCATATCCGGACAAAGTGGTGTGGAATTTGTACGCAATAGACCAAGCAAATCATAGTAAAAATGGTTTTGGAGAAAAGCAAAGTCATTTCATTAGGCAGGTGTATAAAATGCCATCTATACAAACAGAAATATCATGTATGTTTGCCGCAGTTCCTCTAGTTTCTCGCTTAGAAAATACGAATGTGTAGAGCTGGTGTCTCCATGTGGAACAAATTAGAGTTTCCCAGTACAAAATTAAATGTTCCCTGATAAAAAAAATTTTCAAAACAATAATGACCATTGATAATATCCAGAAAACAGAAACACAGAGGCTGTGGCAATCTGGGATTGAGTTAGCCAAAACAAAACCGGATATTTCCGGTTTCATCCACTCATATCCGGACAAAGTGGTGTGGAATTTGTATGCAATAGACCAAGCAAATCATAGTAAAAATGCTTTTGGAGAAAAGCAACTTTTTTTCGTTAGACAAGTGCATAAAATGTCATGTATACAAACAGAAATATCATCTTTGTTTGCCGCAGTTCCTCTAGATTTCTCCTAGAAAATACGAATGTGTAGAGCTGGTGTCTCCATGTGGAACCAATTAGAGTTTCCCAGTACAAAATTAAATGTTCCCCGATAAAAAAACAATCAAAAGTATAAAGTCCTTTGATAATATCCAGAAAACGCAAACACAGAGGCTGTCGCAATATCTGTGATTAAGTTAGCCAAAACAAAACCGGATATTTCCGTTTTCATGCAGTCATATCCGGACAAAGTGTTGTGGAATTCCTATGCAATGCACCGTGAAAATCATAGTAAAATTGGTTTTGGAGAAAAGCAAACTCCTTTCTTTAGGCAAGTGCATAAAATGTCATGTATACAAACAGAAATATCATGTGTGTTTGCCGCATTTCCTCTAGTTTTCTCCCTAGAATACACGAATAGTAAGAACTGGTTTCTGCATGTGGAAACAGTGATTGTTTCCCTATACAAAATTAAATGCTCCCTGATTAAAAAAAACGTTCAAAGGAATAATGACCATTGATAATATCCAGAAAACACAAACACAGGGGCTGTGGCAATATCTGGGATTGAGTTAGCCAAAACAAAACCGGATATTTCCGGTTTCATGCAGTCATATCCGGACAAAGTGGTGTGGAATTTGTATGCAATATACCTAGAAAATCATAGTAAAAATGGTTTTGGAGAAAAGCAAAGTCCTTTCTTTAGGCAAGTGCATAAACTGTCATGTATACAAACAGAAATATCATGTTTGTTTGCCGCAGTTCCTCTAGTTTCTCGCTTAGAAAATACGAATGTGTAGAGCTGGTGTCTCCATGTGGAACAAATTAGAGTTTCCCAGTACAAAATTAAATGTTCCCTGATTAAAAAAATTTTCAAAACAATAATGACCATTGATAATATCCAGAAAACACAAACACAGAGGGTGTGGCAATCTGGGAATGAGTTAGCCAAAACACAACCGGATATTTCCGATTTCATGCAGTCATATCCGGACAAAGTGGTGTGGAATTTGTATGCAATGGACCTAGAAAATCATAGTAAAAATGGTTTTGGAGAAAAGCAAAGTCCTTTCTTTAGGCAAGTGCATAAAATGTCATGTATACAAACAGAAATATCATGTTTGTTTGCCGCAGTTCCTCTAGTTTTCTCCCTAGAATACACGAATAGGAAGAACTGGTTTCTGCATGTGGAACCAGTGATTGTTTCCCTGTACAAATTTAAATGCTCCCTGATTAAAAAAAAATAAAACGTTCCAAACAATAATGACCATTGATAATATCCAGAAAACACAAACACAGGGGCTGTGGCAATATCTGGGATTGAGCTAGCCAAAACAAAACCGGATATTTCTGGTTTCATGCAGTCATAATCGGAAAAGTGGTGTGGAATTTGTATGCAATAGACGAAGCAAATCATAGTAAAAATGGTTTTGGAGAAAAGCAAAGTCCTTTCTTTAGGCAAGTGCATAAAATGTCATGTATACAAACAGAAATATCATGTTTGTTTGCCGCAGTTCCTCTAGCTTTCTCCTAGAAAATGCGAATGTGTAGTGCTGGTATCTCCATGTGGAACCACTGAGGGTTTCCCAGTACAAAATTAAATGTTCCCTGATAAAAAAAAGCTTCAAAACAATAAAGTCCTTTGATAATATCCAGAAAACACAACCACAGGGGCTGTGGCAATATCTGGGATTGAGTTAGCCAAAAGAAAACCGGATATTTCCGGTTTCATCCAGTCATATCCGAAAAAGTGCTGTACAATTCCTATGCAATGAACCGAGAAAATCACGGTAAAAATGGTTTTGGGGAAAAGCAAAGTCTTTTCGTTGGACAATTGCATAAAATGTCATGTATACAAACAGAAATATCATGTTTGTTTGCCGCAGTTCCTCTAGTTTCTCGCTTAGAAAATATGAATGTGTAGAGCTGGTGTCTCCATGTGGAACCACTGAGTGTTTCCCAGTACAAAATTAAATGTTCCCTGATAAAAAAAAACTTTCAAAATAATAATGAACTTTGATAATATCCAGAAAACACAAACACAGAGGCTATGGCAATCTGGGAATGAGGTAGCCAAAACACAACCGGATATTTCCGGTTTCATGCAGTCATATCCGGAAAAAGTGTTGTGGAATTCCTATGCAATGCACCGAGAAAATCATAGTAAAAATGGTTTTGGAGAAAAGCAAACTCCTTTCTTTAGGCAAGTGCATAAAATGTCATGTATACAAACAGAAATATCATGTTTGTTTGCCGCAGTTCCTCTAGTTTTCTCCCTAGAATACACGAATAGGAAGAACTGGTTTCTGCTTCTGGAACCAGTGATTCTTTCCCTGTACACAATTAAATGCTCCCTGATTAAAAAAAAACGTTCAAAGCAATAATGATCATTGATAATATCCAGAAAACACAAACATAGGGGCTGTGGTAATATCAGGGATTGAGTTAGCCAAAACAAAACCGGATATTTCCGGTTTCATGCAGTCATATCCGGACAAAGTGGTGTGGAATTTGTATGCAATAGACCAAGCAAATCATAGTAAAAATGGTTTTGGAGAAAAGCAAAGTCCTTTCTTTACTCAAGTGCATAAAATGTCATGTATACAAACAGAAATATCATGTTTGTTTGGCGCAGTTCCTCTAGCTTTCTCCTAGAAAATACGAATGTGTAGAGCTGGTGTCTCCATGTGGAACCAATTAGAGTTTCCCAGTACAAAATTAAATGTTCCCTGATTAAAAAATAAAAAACGTTCCAAACTATAATGACCATTGATAATATCCAGAAAACACAAACACAGAGGCTGTGGCAATATCTGGGATTGAGTTAGCCAAAACAAAACCGGATATTTCCGGTTTCATGCAGTCATATCTGGACAAAGTGGTGTGGATTTGTATGCAATAGACCAAGCAAATCATAGTAAAAATGGTTTTGGAGAAAAGCAAAGTCTTTTCATTGGACAATTGCATAAACTGCCATGTATACAAACAGAAATATCATGTTTGTTTGCCGCAGCTCCTCTAGCTTCTCGCTTAGAAAATATGAATGTGTAGAGCTGGTGTCTCCATGTGGAACCACTGAGTGTTTCCCAGTACAAAATTAAATGTTCCCTGATAAAAAAAAAACTTTCAAAACAATAATGAACTTTGATTATATCCAGAAAACACAAACACAGAGGCTATGGCAATCTGGGAATGAGGTAGCCAAAACACAACCGGATATTTCCGGTTTCATCCACTCATATCCGGACAAAGTGTTGTGGAATTCCTATGCAATGCACCGAGAAAATCATAGTAAAATTGGTTTTGGAGAAAAGCAAACTCCTTTCTTTAGGCAAGTGCATAAAATGTCATGTATACAAACAGAAATATCATGTGTGTTTGCCGCATTTCCTCTAGTTTTCTCCCTAGAATACACGAATAGTAAGAACTGGTTTCTGCATGTGGAACCAGTGATTGTTTCCCTATACAAAATTAAATGTTCCCTGATAAAAAAAAGTTTCAAAACAATAAAGTCCTTTGATAATATCCAGAAAACACAAACACAGGGGCTGTGGCAATATCTGGGATTGAGTTAGCCAAAAGAAAACCGGATATATCCGGTTTCATCCAGTCATATCCGAAAAAGTGCTGTGCAATTCGTATGCACTGAACCGAGAAAATCACAGTAAAAATGGTTTTTGGGAAAAGCAAAGTCTTTTCGTTGGACAATTGCATAAAATGTCATGTATACAAACAGAAATATCATGTTTGTTTGCCGCAGTTCCTCTAGTTTCTCGCTTAGAAAATATGAATGTGTAGAGCTGGTGTCTCCATGTGGAACCACTGAGTATTTCCCAGTACAAAATTAAATGTTCCCTGATAAAAAAAACTTTCAAAACAATAATGAACTTTGATAATATCCAGAAAACACAAACACAGAGGCTGTGGCAATCTGGGATTGAGTTAGCCAAAACACAACCGGATATTTCCGGTTTCATCCACTCATATCCGGAAAAATTGTTGTGGAATTCCTATGCAATGCACCGAGAAAATCATAGTAAAAATGGTTTTGGAGAAAAGCAAAGTCCTTTCTTTAGGCAAGTGCATAAAATGTCATGTATACAAACAGAAATATCATGTCTGTTTGCCGCAGTTCCTCTAGTTTTCTCCCTAGAATACACGAATAGAAAGAACTCGTTTCTGCATGTGGAACCAGTGATTGTTTCGCTGTGCAAAATTAAATGCTCCGTGAGTAAAAAAAACGTTCAAAACAATAATGATCATTGATAATATCCAGAAAACACAAACATAGGGGCTGTGGCAATATCAAGGATTGAGTTAGCCAAAAGACAACCGGATATTTCCGGTTTCATTCAGTCATATCCGGACAAAGTGGTGTGGAATTTGTATGCAATAGACCAAGCAAATCATAGTAAAAATGGTTTTGGAGAAAAGCAAAGTCCTTTCTTTACTCAAGTGCATAAAATGTCATGTATACAACAGAAATATCATGTTTGTTTGCTGCAGTTCCTCTAGCTTTCTCCTAGAAAATACGAATGTGTAGAGCTGGTGTCTCCATGTGGAACCAATTAGAGTTTCCCAGTACAAAATTAAATGTTCCCTGATTAAAAAAATTTTTCAAAACTATAATGACCATTGATAATATCCAGAAAACACAAACATAGGGGCTGTGGCAATATCAAGGATTGAGTTAGCCAAAAGACAACCGGATATTTCCGGTTTCATTCAGTCATATCCGGACAAAGTGGTGTGGAATTTGTATGCAATAGACCTAGAAAATCATAGTAAAAATGGTTTTGGAGAAAAGCAAAGTCCTTTCTTTAGGCAAGTGCATAAAATGTCATGTATACAAACAGAAATATCATGTTTGTTTGCCGCAGTTCCTCTAGTTTTCTCCCTAGAATACACGAATAGGAAGAACTGGTTTCTGCATGAGGAAACAGTGATTGTTTCCCACTACAAAATTAAATGCTCCCTGATTAAAAAATAAAAAAAAACGTTCCAAACAATGATGACCATTGATAATATCCAGAAAACACAAACATAGGGGCTGTGGCAACATCTGGGATTGAGTTAGTCAAAACAAAACCGGATATTTCCTGTTTCATGCTGTCATATCCGGACAAAGTGGTGTGGAATTTGTATGCAATAGACCAAGCAAATCATAGTAAAAATGGTTTTGGAGAAAAGCAAAGTCTTTTTGTTAGGCAAGTGCACAAAATGTCATGTATACAAACAGAAATATCATGTTTGTTTGCCGCAGTTCCTCTAGCTTTCTCCTAGAAAATAAGAATGTGTAGAGCAGGTGTCTCCATGTGGAACCACTGAGTGTTTCCCAGTACAAAATTAAATTTTCCCTGATAAAAAAAATTCAAAACAATAAAGTCCTTTGATAATATCCAGAAAGCACAAACACAGGGGCTGTGGCAATATCTGGGATTGAGTTAGCCAAAACACAACCGGATATTTCCGGTTTCATCCAGTCATATCCGGAAAAAGTGCTGTTGAATTCCTATGCAATGAACCGAGAAAATCATAGTAAAAATGGTTTTGGAGAAAAGCAAAGTCTTTTCGTTAGGCAAGTGCATAAAATGCCATCTATACAAACAGAAATATCATGTTTGTTTGCCGCAGTTCTTCTAGCTTTTTCCTAGAAAATACGAATGTGTAGAGCTGGTGTCTCCATGTGGAACCACTGAGGGTTTCCCAGTACAAAATTAAATGTTCCCCCATAAAAAAAATTTCAAAACAATAAAGTCCTTTGATAATGTGCAGAAAACACAAACACAGGGTCTGTGGCAATATCTGGGATTGAGTTAGCCAAAACAAAACTGGATATTTCCGGTTTCATCCAGTCATATCCGGAAAAAGTGCTGTGGAATTCCTATGCAATGAACTGAGAAAATCATAGTAAATATGGTTTTGGAGAAAAGCAAACTCCTTTCTTTAGGCAAATGCATAAAATATCATGTATACAAACTGAAATATCATGTATGTTTGCCGCAATTCCTCTAGTTTCTCGCTTAGAAAATACGAATGTGTAGAGCTGGTGTCTCTATGTGGAACCAATTAGAGTTTCCCAGTACAAAATTAAATGTTCCCTGATTAAAAAATAAAAAAACGTTCCAAACTATACTGACCATTGATAATATCCAGAAAACACAAACACAGAGGCTGTGGTAATATCTGGGATTGAGTTAGCCAAAACAAAACCGGATATTTCCGGTTTCATGCAGTCATATCCGGACAAAGTGGTGTGGAATTTGTATGCAATAGACCAAGCAAATTATAGTAAAAATGGTTTTGGAGAAAATCAAAGTCTTTTCGTTGGACAATTGCATAAACTGTCATGTATACAAACAGAAATATCATGTTTGTTTGCCGCAGCTCCTCTAGCTTCTCCCTTAGAAAATACGAATGTGTAGAGCTGGTGTCTCCATGTGGAACCACTGAGTGTTTTCCAGTACAAAATTAAATGTTCCCTGATAAAAAAAATTTTCAAAACAATAATGACCATTGATAATATCCTGAAAACACAAACACAGAGGCTGTGGCAATCTGGGATTGAGTTAGCCAAAAAACAACCGGATATTTCCGGTTTCATCCAGTCATATCCGGACAAAGTGGTGTGGAATTTGTATGCAATAGACCAAGCAAATCATAGTAAAAATGGTTTTAGAGAAAAGCAAACTCCTTTCTTTAGGCAAATGCATAAAATGTCATGTATACAAACTGAAATATCATGTTTGTTTGCCGCAGTTCCTCTAGTTTCTCGCTTAGAAAATACGAATGTGTAGAGCTTGTGTCTCCATGTGGAACAAATTAGAGTTTCCCAGTACAAAATTAAATGTTCCCTGAGAAAAAAAAATTTTTTCAAAACAATAATGAACTTTGATAATATCCAGAAAACACAAACACAGGGGCTGTGGCAATCTGGGATTGAGTTAGCCAAAACAAAACCGGATATTTCCGGTTTCATGCAGTCATATCCGGACAAAGTGGTGTGGAGTTTGTATGCAATGGACCTAGAAAATCATAGTAAAAATGGTTTTGGAGAAAAGCAAAGTCCTTTCTTTAGGCAAGTGCATAAAATGTCATGTATACAAACAGAAATATCATGTTTGTTTGCCGCAGTTCCTCTAGTTTTCTTCCTAGAATACACGAATAGGAAGAACTGGTTTCTGCATGTGGAACCAGTGATTGTTTCCCTGTACAAAATTAAATGCTCCCTGATTAAAAAAAAAAAAAGTTCCAAACAATAATGACCATTGATAATATCCAGAAAACACAAACACAGGGGCTGTGGCAATATCTGGGATTGAGCTAGCCAAAACAAAACCGGATATTTCCGGTTTCATGCAGTCATATCCGGAAAAGTGGTGTGGAATTTGTATGCAATAGACGAAGCAAATCATAGTAAAAATGTTTTTGGAGAAAAGCAAAGTCGTTTCTTCAGGCAAGTGCTTAAAATGTCATGTATACAAACAGACATATCATGTTTGTTTGCCGCAGTTCCTCTAGCTTTCTCCTAGAAAATGCGAATGTGTAGAACTGGTGTCTCCATGTGGAACCACTGAGTGTTTCCCAGTACAAAATTAAATGTTCCCTGATAAAAAAAAGTTTCAAAACAATAAAGTCCTTTGATAATATCCAGAAAACACAAACACAGGGGCTGTGGCAATATCTGGGATTGAGTTAGCCAAAAGAAAACCGGATATATCCGGTTTCATCCAGTCATATCCGAAAAAGTGCTGTGCAATTCCTATGCAATGAACCGAGAAAATCACAGTAAAAATGGTTTTGGGGAAAAGCAAAGTCTTTTCGTTGGACAATTGCATAAAATGTCATGTATACAAACAGAAATATCATGTTTGTTTGCCGCAGTTCCTCTAGTTTCTCGCTTAGAAAATACGAATGTGTAGAGCTGGTGTCTCCATGTGGTACCACTGAGTGTTTCCCAGTACAAAATTAAATGTTCCCTGATAAAAAAACTTTCAAAACAATAATGAACTTTGATAATATCCAGAAAACACAAACACAGAGGCTGTGGCAATCTGGGATTGAGTTAGCCAAAACACAACCGGATATTTCCGGTTTCATCCACTCATATCCGGAAAAATTGTTGTGGAATTCCTATGCAATGCACCGAGAAAATCATAGTAAAAATGGTTTTGGAGAAAAGCAAACTCCTTTCTTTAGGCAAGTGCATAAAATGTCATGTATACAAACAGAAATATCATGTTTGTTTGCCGCAGTTCCTCTAGTTTTCTCCCTAGAATACACGAATAGAAAGAACTCGTTTCTGCATGTGGAACCAGTGATTGTTTCCCTGTACAAAATTAAATGCTCCCTGATAAAAAAACGTTCAAAACAATAATGATCATTGAAAATATCCAGAAAACACAAACATAGGGGCTGTGGCAATATCAGGGTTTGAGTTAGCCAAAAGACAACCGGATATTTCCGGTTTCATTCAGTCATATCCGGACAAAGTGGTGTGGAATTTGTATGCAATAGACCAAGCAAATCATAGTAAAAATGGTTTTGGAGAAAAGCAAAGTCCTTTCTTTAATCAGGTGCATAAAATGTCATGTATACAAACAGAAATATCATGTTTGTTTGCCGCAGTTCCTCTAGCTTTCTCCTAGAAAATACGAATGTGTAGAACTGGTGTCTCCATGTGGAACCAATTAGAGTTTCCCAGTACAAAATTAAATGTTCCCTGATTAAAAAAAATTTCAAAACTATAATGACCATTGATAATATCCAGAAAACACAAACACAGAGGCTGTGGCAATCTGGGATTGAGTTAGCCAAAACAAAACCGGATATTTCCGGTTTCATGCAGTCATATCCGGACAAAGTGGTGTGGAATTTGTATGCAATAGACCTAGAAAATCATAGTAAAAATGGTTTTGGAGAAAAGCAAAGTCCTTTCTTTAGGCAAGTGCATAAAATGTCATGTATACAAACAGAAATATCATGTTTGTTTGCCGCAGTTCCTCTAGTATTCTCCCTAGAATACACGAATAGGAAGAACTGGTTTCTGCATGTGGAACCAGTGATTGTTTCCCTGTACAAAATTAAATGCTCCCTGATTAAAAAATAAAAAAAAACGTTCCAAACAAAAATGACCATTGATAATATCCAGAAAACACAAACACAGGGGCTGTGGCAATATCTGGGATTGAGTTAGCCAAAACAAAACCGGATATTTCCGGTTTCATGCTGTCATATCCGGACAAAGTGGTGTGGAATTTGTATGCAATAGACCAAGCAAATCATAGTAAAAATGGTTTTGGAGAAAAGCAAAGTCTTTTTGTTAGGCAAGTGCACAAAATGTCATGTATACAAACAGAAATATCATGTTTGTTTGCCGTAGTTCCTCTAGCTTTCTCCTAGAAAATAAGAATGTGTAGAGCAGGTGTCTCCATGTGGAACCACTGAGTGTTTCCCAGTACAAAATTAAATGTTCCCTGATAAAAAAAAATTTCAAAACAATAAAGTCCTTTGATAATATCCTGAAAACACAAACACAGAGGCTGTGGCAATCTGGGATTGAGTTAGCCAAAACACAACCGGATATTTCCGGTTTCATGCAGTCATATCCGGACAAAGTGGTGTGGAATTTGTATGCAATAGACCAAGAAAATCATAGTAAAAATGGTTTTGGAGAAAAGCAAACTCCTTTCTTTAGGCAAGTGCATAAAATGTCATGTATACAAACTGAAATATCATGTTTGTTTGCCGCAGTTCCTCTAGTTTCTCGCTTAGAAAATACGAATATGTAGAGCTTGTGTCTCCATGTGGAACAAATTAGAGTTTCCCAGTACAAAATTAAATGTTCCCTGATAAAAAAAAATTTTCAAAACAATAATGACCATTGATAATATCCAGAAAACACAAACACAGAGGGTTGGCAATCTGGGATTGAGTTAGCCAAAACACAACCGGATATTTCCGGTTTCATGCAGTCATATCCGGACAAAGTAGTGTGGAATTTGTATGCAATGGACCTAGAAAATCATAGTAAAAATAGTTTTGGAGAAAAGCAAAGTCCTTTCTTTAGGCAAGTGCATAAAATGTCATGTATACAAACAGAAATATCATGTTTGTTTGCCGCAGTTCCTCTAGATTTCTCCCTAGAATACACGAATAGGAAGATCTGGTTTCTGCATGTGGAACCAGTGATTGTTTCCCTGTACAAAATTAAATGCTCCCTGATTAAAAAAAAAAAAAAACGTTCCAAACAATAATGACCATTAATAATATCCAGAAAACACAAACACAGAGGCTGTGGCAATCTGGGATTGAGTTAGCCAAAACACAACCGGATATTTCTTGTTTCATGCAGTCATATCCGGACAAAGTGGTGTGGAATTTGTATGCAATGGACCTAGAAAATCACAGTAAAATGGTATTTGAGAAAAGCAAAGTCTTTTCGTTTGGCAAGTGCATAAAATGTTTTGTATACAAACAGAAATATCACGTTTGTTTGCCGCAGTTCCTCTAGCTTTCTCCTAGAAAATGCGAAAGTGTAGAGCTGGTATCTCCATGTGGAAGCACTGAGGGTTTCCCAGTACAAAATTAAATGTTCCCTGATAAAAAAAAGTTTCAAAACAATAAAGTCCTTTGATAATATCCAGAAACACAAACACAGGGGCTGTGGCAATATCTGGGATTGAGTTAGCCAAAAGAAAACCGGATATATCCGGTTTCATCCAGTCATATCCGAAAAAGTGCTGTGCAATTCGTATGCAATGAACCGAGAAAATCACAGTAAAAATGGTTTTGGGGAAAAGCAAAGTCTTTTCGTTGGACAATTGCATAAAATGTCATGTATACAAACAGAAATATCATGTTTGTTTGCCGCAGTTCCTCTAGTTTCTCGCTTAGAAAATATGAATGTGTAGAGCTGGTGTCTCCATGTGGAACCACTGAGTGTTTCCCAGTACAAAATTAAATGTTCCCTGATAAAAAAAACTTTCAAAACAATAATGAACTTTGATAATATCCAGAAAACACAAACACAGAGGCTGTGGCAATCTGGGATTGAGTTAGCCAAAACACAACCGGATATTTCCGGTTTCATCCACTCATATCCGGAAAAATTGTTGTGGAATTCCTATGCAATGCACCGAGAAAATCATAGTAAAAATGGTTTTGGAGAAAAGCAAAGTCCTTTCTTTAGGCAAGTGCATAAAATGTCATGTATACAAACAGAAATATTATGTCTGTTTGCCGCAGTTCCTCTAGTTTTCTCCCTAGAATACACGAATAGAAAGAACTCGTTTCTGCATGTGGAACCAGTGATTGTTTCGCTGTGCAAAATTAAATGCTCCGTGAGTAAAAAAAAAACGTTCAAAACAATAATGATCATTGATAATATCCAGAAAACACAAACATAGGGGCTGTGGCAATATCAGGGATTGAGTTAGCCAAAAGACAACCGGATATTTCCGGTTTCATCCCGTCATATCCGGACAAAGTGGTGTGGAATTTGTATGCAATAGACCAAGAAAATCATAGTAAAAATGGTTTTGGAGAAAAACAAAGTCCTTTCTTTAGGCAAGTGCATAAAATATCATGTATACAAACAGAAATATCATGTTTGTTTGCCGCAGTTCCTCTAGTTTTCTCCCTAGAATATACGAATAGAAACAACTCGTTTCTGCATGTGGAACCAGTGATTGTTTCCCTGTACAAAATTAAATGCTCCCTGATTAAAAAAAAACGTTCAAAGCAATAATGACCATTGATAATATCCAGAAAACACAAACACAGAGGCTGTCGCAATATCTGTGATTGAGTTAGCCAAAACAAAACCGGATATTTCCGGTTTCATGCTGTCATATCCGGAAAAGTGGTGTGGAATTTGTATGCAATAGACCAAGCAAATCATAGTAAAAATGCTTTTGGAGAAAAGCAAAGTCTTTTTGTTAGGCAAGTGCACAAAATGTCATGTATACAAACAGAAATATCATGTTTGTTTCCCGCAGTTCCTCTAGCTTTCTCCTAGAAAATAAGAATGTGTAGAGCAGATGTCTCCATGTGGAACCACTGAGTGTTTCCCAGTACAAAATTAAATGTTCCCTGATAAAAAAAAATTTCAAAACAATAAAGTCCTTTGATAATATCCAGAAAACACAAACACAGGGGCTGTGGCAATATCTGGGATTGAGTTAGCCAAAAGAAAACCGGATATTTCCGGTTTCATCCAGTCATATCCGGAAAAAGTGTTGTGGAATTCCTATGCAATGAACCGAGAAAAATCACAGTAAAAATGGTTTTGGAGAAAAGCAAAGTCTTTTCGTTAGGCAAGTGCATAAAATGCCATCTATATAAACAGAAATATCATGTTTGTTTGCCGCAGTTCTTCTAGCTTTTTACTAGAAAATACGAATGTGTAGAGCTGGTGTCTCCATGTGGAATCACTGAGGGTTTCCCAGTACATAATTAAATGTTCCCCCATAAAAAAAATTCAAAAGAATAAAGTCCTTCCATAATATCCAGAAAACACAAACACAGGGGCTGTGGCAATATCTGGGATTGAGTTAGCCAAAACTAAACTGGATATTTCCGGTTTCATCCAGTCATATCCGGAAAAAGTGCTGTGGAATTCCTATGCAATGAACCGAGAAAATCATAGTAAAAATGGTTTTGGAGAAAAGCAAAGTCCTTTCTTTAGGCAAGTGCATAAAATGTCATGTATACAAACTGAAATATCATGTTTGTTTGCCGCAGTTCCTCTAGCTTTCTCCTAGAAAATACGAATGTGTAGAGCTGGTGTCTCCATGTGGAACCAATTAGAGTTTCCCAGTACAAAATTAAATGTTCCCTGATTAAAAAATAAAAAAAAGTTCCAAACTATAATGACCATTGATAATATCCAGAAAACACAAACACAGGGGCTGTGGCAATATCTGGGATTGAGCTAGCCAAAACAAAACCGGATATTTCCGGTTTCATGCAGTCATATCCGGACAAAGTGGTGTGGAATTTGTATGCAATAGACCAAGCAAATCATAGTAAAAATGGTTTTGGAGTAAAGCAAAGTCTTTTCGTTGGACAATTGCATAAACTGTCATGTATACAAACAGAAATATCATGTTTGTTTGCCGCAGCTCCTCTAGCTTCTCGCTTAGAAAATACGAATGTGTAGAGCTGGTGTCTCCATGTGGAACCACTGAGTGTTTCCCAGTACAAAATTAAATGTTCCCTGATAAAAAAAAATTTTCAAAAAATAATGACCATTGATAATATCCTGAAAACACAAACACAGATGCTGTGGCAATCTGGTATTGAGTTAGCCAAAACACAACCGGATATTTCCGGTTTCATGCAGTCATATCCGGACAAAGTGGTGTGGAATTCATATGCAATAGACCAAGCAAATCATAGTAAAAATGTTTTTGGAGAAAAGAAAACTCCTTTCTTTAGGCAAGTGCATAAAATGTCATGTATACAAACAGAAATATCATGTTTGTTTACCGCAGTTCCTCTAGTTTTCTCCCTAGAATACACGAATAGGAAGAACTGGTTTCTGCTTCTGGAACCAGTGATTCTTTCCCTGTACAAAATTAAATGCTCCCTGATTAAAAAAAACGTTCAAAACAATAATGACCATTGATAATATCCAGAAAACACAAACACAGGGGCTGTGGCAATATCTGGGATTGAGTTAGCCAAAACAAAACCGGATATTTCTGGTTTCATGCAGTCATATCCGGAAAAGTGGTGTGGAATTTGTATGCAATAGACGAAGCAAATCATAGTAAAAATGGTTTTGGAGAAAAGCAAAGTCCTTTCTTTGGCAAGTGCATAAAATGTCATGTATACAAACAGACATATCATGTTTGTTTGCCGCAGTTCCTCTAGCTTTCTCCTAGAAAATGCAAATGTGTAGAACTGGTGTCTCCATGTGGAACCACTGAGTGTTTCCCAGTACAAAATTAAATGTTCCCTGATAAAAAAAAGTTTCAAAACAATAAAGTCCTTTGATAATATCCAGAAAACACAAACACAGGGGCTGTGGCAATATCTGGGATTGAGTTAGCCAAAAGAAAACCGGATATATCCGGTTTCATCCAGTCATATCCGAAAAAGTGCTGTGCAATTCCTATGCAATGAACCGAGAAAATCACAGTAAAAATGGTTTTGGGGAAAAGCAAAGTCTTTTCGTTGGACAATTGCATAAAATGTCATGTATACAAACAGAAATATCATGTTTGTTTGCCGCAGTTCCTCTAGTTTCTCGCTTAGAAAATACGAATGTGTAGAGCTGGTGTCTCCATGTGGTACCACTGAGTGTTTCCCAGTACAAAATTAAATGTTCCCTGATAAAAAAACTTTCAAAACAATAATGAACTTTGATAATATCCAGAAAACACAAACACAGAGGCTGTGGCAATCTGGGATTGAGTTAGCCAAAACACAACCGGATATTTCCGGTTTCATCCACTCATATCCGGAAAAATTGTTGTGGAATTCCTATGCAATGCACCGAGAAAATCATAGTAAAAATGGTTTTGGAGAAAAGCAAACTCCTTTCTTTAGGCAAGTGCATAAAATGTCATGTATACAAACAGAAATATCATGTTTGTTTGCCGCAGTTCCTCTAGTTTTCTCCCTAGAATACACGAATAGAAAGAACTCGTTTCTGCATGTGGAACCAGTGATTGTTTCCCTGTACAAAATTAAATGCTCCCTGATAAAAAAACGTTCAAAACAATAATGATCATTGAAAATATCCAGAAAACACAAACATAGGGGCTGTGGCAATATCAGGGTTTGAGTTAGCCAAAAGACAACCGGATATTTCCGGTTTCATTCAGTCATATCCGGACAAAGTGGTGTGGAATTTGTATGCAATAGACCAAGCAAATCATAGTAAAAATGGTTTTGGAGAAAAGCAAAGTCCTTTCTTTAATCAGGTGCATAAAATGTCATGTATACAAACAGAAATATCATGTTTGTTTGCCGCAGTTCCTCTAGCTTTCTCCTAGAAAATACGAATGTGTAGAACTGGTGTCTCCATGTGGAACCAATTAGAGTTTCCCAGTACAAAATTAAATGTTCCCTGATTAAAAAAAATTTCAAAACTATAATGACCATTGATAATATCCAGAAAACACAAACACAGAGGCTGTGGCAATCTGGGATTGAGTTAGCCAAAACAAAACCGGATATTTCCGGTTTCATGCAGTCATATCCGGACAAAGTGGTGTGGAATTTGTATGCAATAGACCTAGAAAATCATAGTAAAAATGGTTTTGGAGAAAAGCAAAGTCCTTTCTTTAGGCAAGTGCATAAAATGTCATGTATACAAACAGAAATATCATGTTTGTTTGCCGCAGTTCCTCTAGTATTCTCCCTAGAATACACGAATAGGAAGAACTGGTTTCTGCATGTGGAACCAGTGATTGTTTCCCTGTACAAAATTAAATGCTCCCTGATTAAAAAATAAAAAAAAACGTTCCAAACAAAAATGACCATTGATAATATCCAGAAAACACAAACACAGGGGCTGTGGCAATATCTGGGATTGAGTTAGCCAAAACAAAACCGGATATTTCCGGTTTCATGCTGTCATATCCGGACAAAGTGGTGTGGAATTTGTATGCAATAGACCAAGCAAATCATAGTAAAAATGGTTTTGGAGAAAAGCAAAGTCTTTTTGTTAGGCAAGTGCACAAAATGTCATGTATACAAACAGAAATATCATGTTTGTTTGCCGTAGTTCCTCTAGCTTTCTCCTAGAAAATAAGAATGTGTAGAGCAGGTGTCTCCATGTGGAACCACTGAGTGTTTCCCAGTACAAAATTAAATGTTCCCTGATAAAAAAAAATTTCAAAACAATAAAGTCCTTTGATAATATCCTGAAAACACAAACACAGAGGCTGTGGCAATCTGGGATTGAGTTAGCCAAAACACAACCGGATATTTCCGATTTCATGCAGTCATATCCGGACAAAGTGGTGTGGAATTTGTATGCAATAGACCAAGAAAATCATAGTAAAAATGGTTTTGGAGAAAAGCAAACTCCTTTCTTTAGGCAAGTGCATAAAATGTCATGTATACAAACTGAAATATCATGTTTGTTTGCCGCAGTTCCTCTAGTTTCTCGCTTAGAAAATACGAATATGTAGAGCTTGTGTCTCCATGTGGAACAAATTAGAGTTTCCCAGTACAAAATTAAATGTTCCCTGATAAAAAAAAATTTTCAAAACAATAATGACCATTGATAATATCCAGAAAACACAAACACAGAGGGTTGGCAATCTGGGATTGAGTTAGCCAAAACACAACCGGATATTTCCGGTTTCATGCAGTCATATCCGGACAAAGTAGTGTGGAATTTGTATGCAATGGACCTAGAAAATCATAGTAAAAATAGTTTTGGAGAAAAGCAAAGTCCTTTCTTTAGGCAAGTGCATAAAATGTCATGTATACAAACAGAAATATCATGTTTGTTTGCCGCAGTTCCTCTAGATTTCTCCCTAGAATACACGAATAGGAAGATCTGGTTTCTGCATGTGGAACCAGTGATTGTTTCCCTGTACAAAATTAAATGCTCCCTGATTAAAAAAAAAAAAAAAACGTTCCAAACAATAATGACCATTAATAATATCCAGAAAACACAAACACAGAGGCTGTGGCAATCTGGGATTGAGTTAGCCAAAACACAACCGGATATTTCTGGTTTCATGCAGTCATATCCGGACAAAGTGGTGTGGAATTTGTATGCAATGGACCTAGAAAATCACAGTAAAAATGGTATTTGAGAAAAGCAAAGTCTTTTCGTTTGGCAAGTGCATAAAATGTTTTGTATACAAACAGAAATATCACGTTTGTTTGCCGCAGTTCCTCTAGCTTTCTCCTAGAAAATGCGAAAGTGTAGAGCTGGTATCTCCATGTGGAAGCACTGAGGGTTTCCCAGTACAAAATTAAATGTTCCCTGATAAAAAAAAGTTTCAAAACAATAAAGTCCTTTGATAATATCCAGAAACACAAACACAGGGGCTGTGGCAATATCTGGGATTGAGTTAGCCAAAAGAAAACCGGATATATCCGGTTTCATCCAGTCATATCCGAAAAAGTGCTGTGCAATTCGTATGCAATGAACCGAGAAAATCACAGTAAAAATGGTTTTGGGGAAAAGCAAAGTCTTTTCGTTGGACAATTGCATAAAATGTCATGTATACAAACAGAAATATCATGTTTGTTTGCCGCAGTTCCTCTAGTTTCTCGCTTAGAAAATATGAATGTGTAGAGCTGGTGTCTCCATGTGGAACCACTGAGTGTTTCCCAGTACAAAATTAAATGTTCCCTGATAAAAAAAACTTTCAAAACAATAATGAACTTTGATAATATCCAGAAAACACAAACACAGAGGCTGTGGCAATCTGGGATTGAGTTAGCCAAAACACAACCGGATATTTCCGGTTTCATCCACTCATATCCGGAAAAATTGTTGTGGAATTCCTATGCAATGCACCGAGAAAATCATAGTAAAAATGGTTTTGGAGAAAAGCAAAGTCCTTTCTTTAGGCAAGTGCATAAAATGTCATGTATACAAACAGAAATATTATGTCTGTTTGCCGCAGTTCCTCTAGTTTTCTCCCTAGAATACACGAATAGAAAGAACTCGTTTCTGCATGTGGAACCAGTGATTGTTTCGCTGTGCAAAATTAAATGCTCCGTGAGTAAAAAAAAACGTTCAAAACAATAATGATCATTGATAATATCCAGAAAACACAAACATAGGGGCTGTGGCAATATCAGGGATTGAGTTAGCCAAAAGACAACCGGATATTTCCGGTTTCATCCCGTCATATCCGGACAAAGTGGTGTGGAATTTGTATGCAATAGACCAAGAAAATCATAGTAAAAATGGTTTTGGAGAAAAACAAAGTCCTTTCTTTAGGCAAGTGCATAAAATATCATGTATACAAACAGAAATATCATGTTTGTTTGCCGCAGTTCCTCTAGTTTTCTCCCTAGAATATACGAATAGAAACAACTCGTTTCTGCATGTGGAACCAGTGATTGTTTCCCTGTACAAAATTAAATGCTCCCTGATTAAAAAAAAACGTTCAAAGCAATAATGACCATTGATAATATCCAGAAAACACAAACACAGAGGCTGTCGCAATATCTGTGATTGAGTTAGCCAAAACAAAACCGGATATTTCCGGTTTCATGCTGTCATATCCGGAAAAGTGGTGTGGAATTTGTATGCAATAGACCAAGCAAATCATAGTAAAAATGCTTTTGGAGAAAAGCAAAGTCTTTTTGTTAGGCAAGTGCACAAAATGTCATGTATACAAACAGAAATATCATGTTTGTTTCCCGCAGTTCCTCTAGCTTTCTCCTAGAAAATAAGAATGTGTAGAGCAGATGTCTCCATGTGGAACCACTGAGTGTTTCCCAGTACAAAATTAAATGTTCCCTGATAAAAAAAAATTTCAAAACAATAAAGTCCTTTGATAATATCCAGAAAACACAAACACAGGGGCTGTGGCAATATCTGGGATTGAGTTAGCCAAAAGAAAACCGGATATTTCCGGTTTCATCCAGTCATATCCGGAAAAAGTGTTGTGGAATTCCTATGCAATGAACCGAGAAAAATCACAGTAAAAATGGTTTTGGAGAAAAGCAAAGTCTTTTCGTTAGGCAAGTGCATAGAATGCCATCTATATAAACAGAAATATCATGTTTGTTTGCCGCAGTTCTTCTAGCTTTTTACTAGAAAATACGAATGTGTAGAGCTGGTGTCTCCATGTGGAATCACTGAGGGTTTCCCAGTACATAATTAAATGTTCCCCCATAAAAAAAAATTCAAAAGAATAAAGTCCTTCCATAATATCCAGAAAACACAAACACAGGGGCTGTGGCAATATCTGGGATTGAGTTAGCCAAAACTAAACTGGATATTTCCGGTTTCATCCAGTCATATCCGGAAAAAGTGCTGTGGAATTCCTATGCAATGAACCGAGAAAATCATAGTAAAAATGGTTTTGGAGAAAAGCAAAGTCCTTTCTTTAGGCAAGTGCATAAAATGTCATGTATACAAACTGAAATATCATGTTTGTTTGCCGCAGTTCCTCTAGCTTTCTCCTAGAAAATACGAATGTGTAGAGCTGGTGTCTCCATGTGGAACCAATTAGAGTTTCCCAGTACAAAATTAAATGTTCCCTGATTAAAAAATAAAAAAAAGTTCCAAACTATAATGACCATTGATAATATCCAGAAAACACAAACACAGGGGCTGTGGCAATATCTGGGATTGAGCTAGCCAAAACAAAACCGGATATTTCCGGTTTCATGCAGTCATATCCGGACAAAGTGGTGTGGAATTTGTATGCAATAGACCAAGCAAATCATAGTAAAAATGGTTTTGGAGTAAAGCAAAGTCTTTTCGTTGGACAATTGCATAAACTGTCATGTATACAAACAGAAATATCATGTTTGTTTGCCGCAGCTCCTCTAGCTTCTCGCTTAGAAAATACGAATGTGTAGAGCTGGTGTCTCCATGTGGAACCACTGAGTGTTTCCCAGTACAAAATTAAATGTTCCCTGATAAAAAAAAATTTTCAAAAAATAATGACCATTGATAATATCCTGAAAACACAAACACAGATGCTGTGGCAATCTGGTATTGAGTTAGCCAAAACACAACCGGATATTTCCGGTTTCATGCAGTCATATCCGGACAAAGTGGTGTGGAATTCATATGCAATAGACCAAGCAAATCATAGTAAAAATGTTTTTGGAGAAAAGAAAACTCCTTTCTTTAGGCAAGTGCATAAAATGTCATGTATACAAACAGAAATATCATGTTTGTTTACCGCAGTTCCTCTAGTTTTCTCCCTAGAATACACGAATAGGAAGAACTGGTTTCTGCTTCTGGAACCAGTGATTCTTTCCCTGTACAAAATTAAATGCTCCCTGATTAAAAAAAACGTTCAAAACAATAATGACCATTGATAATATCCAGAAAACACAAACACAGGGGCTGTGGCAATATCTGGGATTGAGTTAGCCAAAACAAAACCGGATATTTCTGGTTTCATGCAGTCATATCCGGAAAAGTGGTGTGGAATTTGTATGCAATAGACGAAGCAAATCATAGTAAAAATGGTTTTGGAGAAAAGCAAAGTCCTTTCTTTGGCAAGTGCATAAAATGTCATGTATACAAACAGACATATCATGTTTGTTTGCCGCAGTTCCTCTAGCTTTCTCCTAGAAAATGCAAATGTGTAGAGCTGGTATCTCCATGTGGAAGCACTGAGGGTTTCCCAGTACAAAATTAAATGTTCCCTGATAAAAAAAAAAGTTTCAAAACAATAAAGTCCTTTGATAATATCCAGAAAACACAAACACAGGGGCTGTGGCAATATCTGGGATTGAGTTAGCCAAAATAAAACCGGATATTTCCGGTTTCATCCAGTCATATCCGAAAAAGTGCTGTGGAATTCCTATGCAATGAACCGAGAAAATCACAGTAAAAATGGTTTTGGGGAAAAGCAAAGTCTTTTCGTTGGACAATTGCATAAAATGTCATGTATACAAACAGAAATATCATGTTTGTTTACCGCAGTTCCTCTAGTTTTCTCCCTAGAATACACGAATAGGAAGAACTGGTTTCTGCTTCGGGAACCAGTGATTCTTTCCCTGTACAAAATTAAATGCTCCCTGATTAAAAAAAAACGTTCAAAACAATAATGACCATTGATAATATCCCGAAAACACAAAAATAGGGGCTGTGGCAATATCTGGGATTGAGTTAGCCAAAAGACAACCGGGTATTTCCGGTTTCAGGGAGTCATATCCGGACAAAGTGGTGTGGAATTTGTATGCAATAGACCAAGCAAATCATAGTAAAAATGCTTTTGGAGAAAAGCAAAGTTTTTTCGTTAGACAAGTGCATAAAATGTAAGGTATACAAACAGAAATATCATGTTTGTTTGCCGCAGTTCCTCTAGCTTTCTCCTACAAAATACGAATGTGTAGAGCTGGTGTCTCCATGTGGAACCAATTAGAGTTTCCCAGTACAAAATTAAATGTTCCCTGATAAAAAACAATCAAAACAATAAAGTCCTTTGATAATATCCAGAAAACACAAACACAGAGGCTGTCGCAATATCTGTGATTGAGTTAGCCTAAACAAAAGCGGATATTTCCCCTTTCATCCAGTAATATCCGGACAAAGTGGTGTGGAATTTGTATGCAATAGACCAAGCAAATCATAGTAAAAATGGTTTTGGAGAAAAGCAAAGTCATTTCATTAGGCAGGTGCATAAAATGTCATGTATACAAACAGAAATATCATGTTTGTTTGCTGCAGTTCCTCTAGCATTCTCCGTATAAATTACAAATGTTTAGAGCTGGTTTCTCCATGTGGAAACACTGAGGGTTTCCCAGTACAAAATTAAATGTTCCCTGATAAAAAATTTTCAAAACAGTAAAGTCCTTTGATAATATCCAGAAAACACAAACACAGGTGCTGTGGCAATATCTGGGATTGAGTTAGCCAAAAGAAAACCGGATATTTCCAGTTTCATGCAGTCATATCCGGACAGAGTGGTGTGGAATTCCTATGCAATGGACCGAGAAAATCATAGTAAAAATGGTTTTGGAGAAAAGCAAACTCCTTTCTTTAGGCAAGTGCATAAAATGTCATGTATACAAACAGAAATATCATGTCTGTTTGCCGTCTTTCCTCTAGTTTTCTCCCTAGAATACACGAATAGTAAGAACTGGTTTATGCATGTGGAACCAGTGATTGTTTCCCTATACAAAATTAAATGCTCCCTGATTAAAAAAAATGTTCAAAGCAATAATGACCATTGATAATATCCAGAAAACACAAAAATAGGGGCTGTGGCAATATCTGGGATTGAGTTAGCCAAAACAAAACCGGATATTTCCGGTTCCATGCAGTCATATCCGGACAAAGTGGTGTGGAATTTGTATGCAATAGTCCAAGCAAATCATAGTAAAAATGGTTTTGGAGAAAAGCAAACTCCTTTCTTTAGGCAAGTGCATAAAATGTCATGTATACAAACAGAAATATCATGTTTGTTTGCCGCAGTTCCTCTAGTTTCTCGCTTAGAAAATACGAATGTGTAGAGCTGGTGTCTCCATGTGGAACAAATTAGAGTTTCCCAGTACAAAATTAAATTTTCCCTGATAAAAAAAAAATTTCAAAACAATAATGACCATTGATAATATCCAGAAAACACAAACACAGAGGCTGTGGCAATCTGGGATCGAGTTAGCCAAAACAAAACCGGATAATTCTGTTTGCCGCATTTCCTCTAGTTTTCTCCCTAGAATACACGAATAGGAAGAACTGGTTTCTGCATGTGGAACCAGTGATTGTTTCCCTGTACAAAATTAAATGCTCCCTGATTAAAAAAAAAAACGTTCCAAACAATAATGACCATTGATAATATCCAGAAAACACAAACACAGGGGCTTTGGCAATATCTGGGATTGAGCTAGCCAAAACACAACCGGATATTTCCGGTTTCATGCAGTCATATCCGGAAAAGTGGTGTGGAATTTTTATGCAATAGACGAAGCAAATCATAGTAAAAATGGTTTTGGAGAAAAGCAAAGTCCTTTCTTCAGGCAAGTGCATAAAATGTCATGTATACAAACAGACATATCATGTTTGTTTGCCGCAGTTCCTCTAGCTTTCTCCTAGAAAATGCGAATGTGTAGAGCTGGTATCTCCATGTGGAACCACTGAGGGTTTCCCAGTACAAAATTAAATGTTCCCTGATAAAAAAAGTTTCAAAACAATAAAGTCCTTCGATAATATCCAGAAAACACAAACACAGGGGCTGTGGCAATATCTGGGATTGAGTTAGCCAAAACAAAACCGGATATTTCCGGTTTCATGCAGTCATATCTGGACAAAGTTGTGTGGAATTTGTATGCAATAGTCCAAGCAAATCATAGTAAAAATGGTTTTGGAGAAAAGCAAACTCCTTTCTTTAGGCAAGTGCATAAAATGTCATGTATACAAACAGAAATATCATGTTTGTTTGCCGCAGTTCCTCTAGTTTCTCGCTAGAAAATACGAATGTGTAGAGCTGGTGTCTCCATGTGGAACCAATCAGATTTTCCCAGTACAAAATTAAATGTTCCCTGATATAAAAACATTTTAAAACAATAATGACCATTGATAATATCCAGAAAACACAAACACAGGGGCTGTGGCAACATTTGGGATTGAGTTAGCCAAAACACAACCGGATATTTCCGGTTTCATGCAGTCATATCCGGACAAAGTGGTTTGGAATTCCTATGCAATGGACCGAGAAAATCATAGTAAAAATGGTTTTGGAGAAAAGCAAAGTCCTTTTTTAGGCAAGTGCATAAAATGTCATGTATACAAACAGAAATATCATGTTTATTTGCCGCAGTTCCTCTAGTTTTCTCCCTAGAACACACGAATAGGAAAAACTCGTTTCTGCGTGTGGAACCAGTCATTGTTTCCCTGTACAAAATTAAATGCTCCCTGATTAAAAAAAAACTTTCAAAACAATAATGACCATAGATAATATCCAGAAAACACATACACAGAGGCTGTGGCAATATCTGGGATTGAGTTAGCCAAAACAAAACCGGATATTTCCGGTTTCATCCAGTCATATCCGGAAAAAGTGCTGTGGAATTGCTATGCAATGCACCGAGAAAATCATAGTAAAAATGGTTATGGAGAAAAGCCAAGTCCTTTCTTTAGGCAAGTGCATAAAATGTCATGTATACAGACAGAAATATCATGTTTGTTTGCCGCAGTTCCTCTAGTTTCTCGCTTAGAAAATACGAATGTGTAGAGCTGGTGTCTCCATGTGGAACAAATTAGAGTTTCCCAGTACAAAATTAAATGTTCCCTTATATAAAAAAATTTTCAAAACAATAATGACCATTGATAATATCCAGAAAACACAAACACAGGGGCTGTGGCAATATCTGGGATTGAGTTAGCCAAAACAAAACTGGATATTTCCGGTTTCATCCACTCATATCCGGAAAAAGTGGTGTGGAATTTGTATGCAATAGACAAAGCAAATCATAGTAAAAACGGTTTTGGGGAAAAGCAAAGTCTTTTCGTTGGACAATTGCATAAAATGTCATGTATACAAACAGAAATATCATGTTTGTTTGCCGCAGTTCCTCAAGTTTCTCGCTTAGAAAATACGAATGTGTAGAGCTGGTGTCTCCATGTGGAACCACTGAGTGTTTCCCAGTACAAAATTAAATGTTCCCTGATAAAAAAAAAAATTTCAAAACAATAATGACCTTTGATAATATCCAGAAAACACAAACACAGTGGCTGTGGCAATCTGGGATTGAGTTAGCCAAAACACAACCGGATATTTCCGGTTTCATCCACTAATATCCGGAAAAAGTGTTGTGGAATTCCTATGCAATGCACCGAGAAAATCATAGTAAAATTGGTTTTGGAGAAAAGCAAACTCCTTTCTTTAGGCAAGTGCATAAAATGTCATGTATACAAACAGAAATATCATGTTTGTTTGCCGCAGTTCCTCTAGTTTTCTCCCTAGAATACACGAATAGTAAGAACTGGTTTCTGCATGTGGAACCAGTGATTGTTTCCCTGTACAAAATTAAATGCTCCCTGATTAAAAAAAACGTTCAAAACAATAATGATCATTGATAATATCCAGAAAACACAAACATAGGGGCTGTGGCAATATCAGGGATTGAGTTAGCCAAAAGACAACCGGATATTTCCGGTTTCATTCAGTCATATCCGGAAAAAGCGGTGTGGAATTTGTATGCAATAGACCAAGCAAATCATAGTAAAAATGGTTTTGGAGAAAAGCAAAGTCCTTTCTTTACTCAAGTGCATAAAATGTCATGTATACAAACAGATATATCATGTTTGTTTGCCGCAGTTCCTCTAGCTTTCTCCTAGAAAATACGAATGTGTAGAGCTGGTGTCTCCATGTGGAACCAATTAGAGTTTCTCAGTACAAAATTAAATGTTCCCAGATAAAAAACATTCAAAACAATAAAGTCCTTTGATAATATCCAGAAAACACAAACACAGAGACTGTGGCAATATCTGTGATTGAGTTAGCCAAAACAAAATCAGATGTTTCCAGTTTCATGCAGTCATATCCGGACAAAGTGGTGTGGAATTTGTATGCAATAGACCAAGCAAATCATAGTAAAAATGGTTTTGGAGAAAAGCAAAGTCCTTTCGTTAGGCAAGTGCATAAAATGTCATGTATACAAACAGACATATCATGTTTGTTTGCCGCGGTTCCTGTAGTTTCTCGCTTAGAAAATACGAATGTGTAGAACTGGAGTCTCCATGTGGAACCACTGAGTGTTTCCCAGTACAAAATTAAATGTTCCCTGATTAAAAAAAAAACTTTCAAAACAATATGACCATTGATAATATCCAGAAAACACAAACACAGATGTTGTGGCAATCTGGGATTGAGTTAGCCCAAACACAACCGGATATTTCCGGTTTCATGCAGTCATATCCGGACAAAGTGGTGTGGATTTCCTATGCAATGGACAGAGAAAATCATAGTAAAATGTTTTTGGAGAAAAGCAAAGTCCTTTCTTTAGGCAAGTGCATAAAATGTCATGTATACAAACAGAAATATCATGTTTGTTTGCCACAGATCCTCTAGTTTTCTCCTAGAATACACGAATAAGAAGAACTGGTTTCTGCATGTGGAACCAGTGATTGTTTTCCAGTACAAAATTAAATGCTCCCTGATTAAAAAAAAACGTTCCAAACAATAATGACCATTGATAATATCCAGAAAACACAAACACAGGTGCTGTGCAATATCTGGGATTGATTTAGCCAAAAGAAAACCGGATATTTCCGGTTTCATGCAGTCATATCCGGACAAAGTGGTGTGGAATTTGTATGCAATAGACCAAGCAAATCATAGTAAAAATGGTTTTGGAGAAAAGCAAAGTCTTTTCGTTAGACAAGTGCATAAAATGTCATGTATACAAACAGAAATATCATGTTTGTTTGCCGCAGTTCCTCTAGTTTTCTCCCTAGAATACACGAATAGAAAGAACTCGTTTCTGCATGTGGGACCAGTGATTGTTTCCCTGTACAAAATTAAATGCTCCCTGATTAAAAAAAAACGTTCCAAACAATAATGACCATTGATAATATCCAGAAAACACAAACATAGGGGCTGTGGCAATATCAGGGATTGAGTTAGCCAAAAGACAACCGGATATTTCCGGTTTCATTCAGTCATATCCAGACAAAGCGGTGTGGAATTTGTATGCAATAGACCAAGCAAATCATAGTAAAAATGGTTTTGGAGAAAAGCAAAGTCCTTTCTTTACTCAAGTGCATAAAATGTCATGTATACAAACAGATATATCATGTTTGTTTGCCGCAGTTCCTCTAGCTTTCTCCTAGAAAATACGAATGTGTAGAGCTGGTGTCTCCATGTGGAACCAATTAGAGTTTCTCAGTACAAAATTAAATGTTCCCTGATAAAAAACATTCAAAACAATAAAGTCCTTTGATAATATCCAGAAAACACAAACACAGAGGCTGTCGCAATATCTGTGATTGAGTTAGCCAAAACAAAAGTGGATATTTCCGGTTTCATCCAGTCATATCCGGACAAAGTGGTGTGGAATTCCTATGCAATGCACTGAGAAAATCATAGTAAAAATGGTTTTGGAGAAAAGCAAAGTCCTTTCTTTAGGCAAGTGCATAAAATGTCATGTATACAAACAGAAATATCATGTTTGTTTGCTGCAGTTCCTCTAGCATTCTCCGTATAAATTACAAATGTTTAGAGCTGGTTTCTCCATGTGGAACCACTGAGGGTTTCCCAGTACAAAATTAAATGTTCCCTGACAAAAAAAATGTTTCAAAACAATAAAGTCCTTTGATAATATCCAGAAAACACAAACACAGGGGCTGTGGCAATATCTGGGATTGAGTTAGCCAAAACAAAACCGGATATTTCCGGTTTCATACAGTCATATATTGGACAAAGTTGTGTGGAATTTGTATGCAATAGTCCAAGCAAATCATAGTAAAAATGGTTTTGGAGAAAAGCAAATTCCTTTCTTTAGGCAAGTGCATAAAATGTCATGTATACAAACAGAAATATCATGTTTGTTTTCCGCAGTTCCTCTAGTTTCTCGCTAGAAAATACGAATGTGTAGAGCTGGTGTCTCCATGTGGAACCAATCAGATTTTCCCAGTACAAAATTAAATGTTCCCTGATAAAAAAATTTTCAAAACAATAATGACCATTGATAATATCCAGAAAACACAAACACAGAGGCTGTGGCAATATGGGATTGAGTTAGCCAAAAGAAAACCGGATATTTCCGGTTTCATGCAGTCATATCCGGACAAAGTGGTGTGGAATTTGTATGCAATAGACCTAGAAAATCATAGTAAAAATGGTTTTGGAGAAAAGCAAAGTCCTTTATTTAGGTAAGTGCATAAAATGTCATGTATACAAACAGAAATATCATGTTTGTTTGCCGCAGTTCCTCTAGATTTCTCCCTAGAATACACGAATAGGAAGAACTGGTTTCTGCATGTGGAACCAGTGATTGTTTCCCTGTACAAAATTAAATGCTCCCTGATTAAAAAAAATGTTCCAAACAATAATGACCATAGATAATATCCAGAAAACACAAACACAGGGGCTGTGGCAATATCTGGGATTGAGTTAGCCAAAACAAAACCGGATATTTCCGGTTTCATCCAGTCATATCCGCACAAAGTGGTGTGGAATTTGTATGCAATAGACCAAGCAAATCATAGTAAAAATGGTTTTTGAGAAAAGCAAAGTCTTTTCGTTAGACAAGTGCATAAAATGTCATGTATACAAACAGAAATATCATGTTTGTTTGCCGCAGTTCCTCTAGTTTCTCGCTTAGAAAATACAAATGTGTAGAGCTGGTGTTTCCATGTGGAACCACTGAGTGTTTCCCAGTACAAAATTAAATGTTCCCTGATAAAAAAAAAACTTTCAAAACAATAATGACCATTGATAATATCCAGAAAACACAAACACAGTGGCTGTGGCAATATCTGGGATTGAGTTAGCCAAAAGAAAACCGGATGTTTCCGGTTTCATCCAGTCATATCCGGACAAAGTGGTGTGGAATTTGTATGCAATAGACCAAGCAAATCATAGTAAAAATGGTTTTGGAGAAAAGCAAAGTCCTTTCGTTAGGCAAGTGCATAAAATGTCATGTATACAAACAGAAATATCATGTTTGTTTGCCGCGGTTCCTCTAGTTTCTCGCTTAGAAAATACGAATGTGTAGAACTGGAGTCTCCATGTGGAACCACTGAGTGTTTCCCAGTACAAAATTAAATGTTCCCTGATTAAAAAAAACTTTCAAAACAATATGACCATTGATGATATCCAGAAAACACAAACACAGGTGCTGTGCAATATCTGGGATTGATTTAGCCAAAAGAAAACCAGATATTTTCGGTTTCATGCTGTCATATCCGGAAAAAGTGGTGTGGAATTTGTATGTAATAGACCAAGCAAATCATAGTAAAAATGGTTTTTGAGAAAAGCAAAGTCTTTTCGTTAGACAAGTGCATAAAATGTCATGTATACAAACAGAAATATCATGTTTGTTTGCTGCAGTTCCTCTAGCTGTCTCGCTAGAAAATACGAATGTGTAGAGCTGGTGTCTCCATGTGGAACCACTGAGGGTTTCCCAGTACAAAATTAAATGTTCCCTGATAAAAAAAATTTCAAAACAATAAAGTCCTTTGATAATATCCAGAAAACACAAACACAGGGGCTGTGGCAATATCTGGGATTGAGTTAGCCAAAACACAACCGGATATTTCCGGTTTCATGCAGTCATATCCGGAAAAAGTGGTGTGGAATTCGTATGCAATGGACTGAGAGAATTACAGTAAAAATGGTTTTGGAGAAAAGCATAGTCATTTCATTAGGCAGGTGCATAAAATGTCATGTATACAAACAGAAATATCATGTTTGTTTGCTGCAGTTCCTCTAGCATTCTCCGTAGAAAATACAAAGTTTTAGAGCTGGTGTCTCCATGTGGAACCACTGAGGGTTTCCCAGTACAAAATTAAATGTTCCCTGATAAAAGAAAAGTTTCAAAACAATAAGTCCTTTGATAATATCCAGAAAACACAAACACAGGGGCTGTGGCAATATCTGGGATTGAGTTAGCCAAAAGAAAACCAGATATTTTCGGTTTCATGCAGTCATATCCGGACAAAGCGGTGTGGAATTCCTATGCAATGGACCGAGAAAATCATAGTAAATTTGGTTTTGGAGAAAAGCAAAGTCTTTTCTTTAGACAAGTGCATAAAATGTCATGTATACAAACAGAAATATCATGTTTGTTTGCCGCAGTTCCTCTACATTCTCCCTTAGAAAATACGAATGTGTAGAGCTGGTGTTTCCATGTGGAACCACTGAGTATTTCCCAGTACAAAATTAAATGTTCCCTGATAAAAAAAAACTTTCAAAACAATAATGACCATTGATAATATCCAGAAAACACAAACACAGTGGCTGTGGCAATATCTGGGATTGAGTTAGCCAAAACAAAACCGGATGTTTCCGGTTTCATGCAGTCATATCCGGACAAAGTGGTGTGGAATTTGTATGCAATAGACCAAGCAAATCATAGTAAAAATGGTTTTGGAGAAAAGCAAAGTCTTTTCGTTACACAAGTGCATAAAATGTCATGTATACAAACAGAAATATCATGTTAGTTTGCCGCAGTTCCTCTAGCTTTCTCGCTAGAAAATACGAATGTGTAGAGCTGGTGTCTCCATGTGGAACCACTGAGTGTTTCCCAGTAAAAATTAAATGTTCCCTGATAAAAAAAATTTTGAAAACAATAAAGTCCATTGATAATATCCAGAAAACACAAACACAAGGGCTGTGACAATATCTGGGATAGAGTTAGCCAAAACAAAACCGGATATTTCCGGTTTCATGCAATCATATCCGGACAAAGTGGTGTGGAATTCCTGTGCAATAGACCAAGCAAATCATAGTAATAATGGTTTTGGAGAAAAGCTAAATCCTTTCGTTAGACAAGTGCATAAAATGTCATGTATACAAACAGAAATATCATGTCTGTTTGCCGCAGTTCCTCTAGTTTTCTCCCTAGAATACACGAATAGGAAGAACTGGTTTCTACATGTGGAACGAGTGATTGTTTCCCTGTACAAAATTAAATGCTCCCTGATTAAAAAAAAAACGTTCAAAACAATAATGACCATTGATAATATCCAGAAAACACAAACACAGGGGCTGTGGCAATATCTGGGATTGATTTAGCGAAAACAAAACCGGATGTTTCCGGTTTCATGCAGTCATATCCACACAAAGTGGTGTGGAATTTGTATGCAATAGACCAAGCAAATCATAGTAAAAATGGTTTTGGAGAAAAGCAAAGTCTTTTCGTTACACAAGTGCATAAAATGTCATGTATACAAACAGAAATATCATGTTAGTTTGCCGCAGTTCCTCTAGCTTTCTCGCTAGAAAATACGAATGTGTAGAGCTGGTGTCTCCATGTGGAACCACTGAGTGTTTCCCAGTAAAAATTAAATGTTCCCTGATAAAAAAAATTTTGAAAACAATAAAGTCCATTGATAATATCCAGAAAACACAAACACAAGGGCTGTGACAATATCTGGGATAGAGTTAGCCAAAACAAAACCGGATATTTCCGGTTTCATGCAATCATATCCGGACAAAGTGGTGTGGAATTCCTGTGCAATAGACCAAGCAAATCATAGTAATAATGGTTTTGGAGAAAAGCTAAATCCTTTCTTTAGGCAAGTGCATAAAATGTCATGTATACAAACAGAAATATCATGTCTGTTTGCCGCAGTTCCTCTAGTTTTCTCCCTAGAATACACGAATAGGAAGAACTGGTTTCTACATGTGGAACGAGTGATTGTTTCCCTGTACAAAATTAAATGCTCCCTGATTAAAAAAAAAACGTTCAAAACAATAATGACCATTGATAATATCCAGAAAACACAAACACAGGGGCTGTGGCAATATCTGGGATTGATTTAGCGAAAACAAAACCGGATATTTCCTTTTTCATGCAGTCATATCCGGACAAAGTGGTGTGGAATTTGTATGCAATAGACCAAGCAAATCATAGTAAAAATGGTTTTGGAGAAAAGCAAAATCCTTTCGTTAGACAAGTGCATAAAATGTCATGTATACAAACAGAAATATCATGTTTGTTTGCCGCAGTTCCTCTAGATTCTCGCTTAGAAAATACGAATGTGTAGAACTGGTGTCTCCATGTGGAACCACTGAGTGTTTCCCAGTACAAAATTAAATGTTCCCTGATAAAAAAAAACTTTCAAAACAATAATGACCATTGATATTATCCAGAAAACACAAACACAGGGGCTGTGGCAATCTGGGATTGAGTTAGCCAAAACACAACCGGATATTTCTGGTTTCATGCAGTCATATCCGCAAAAAGTGGTGTGGAATTTGTATGCAATAGACCAAGCAAATCATAGTAAAAATGGTTTTGGAGAAAAGCAAAGTCTTTTCTTTAGACAAGTGCATAAAATGTCATGTATACAAACAGAAATATCATGTTTGTTTGCCGCAGTTCCTCTAGGTTTCTCCCGAGAATACACGAATAGGAGGAACTGGTTTCTGCATGTGGAACCAGTGATTGTTTCCCTGTACAAATTTAATGCTCCCTGATTAAAAAAAAACGTTCAAAACAATAATGACCATTGATAATATCCAGAAAACACAAACACAGGGGCTGTGACAATATCTGGGATTGAGTTAGCCAAAACACAACCGGATATTTCTGGTTTCATGCAGTCATATCCGGACAAAGTGGTGTGGAATTTGTATGCAATAGACCAAGCAAATCATAGTAAAAATGGTTTTGGAGAAAAGCAAAATCCTTTCGTTAGACAAGTGCATAAAATGTCATGTATACAAACAAAAATATCATGTTTTTTTGCCGCAGTTCCTCTAGAGTCTCGCTTAGAAAATACGAATGTGTAGAACTGGTGTCTCCATGTGGAACCACTGAGTGTTTCCCAGTAAAAATTAAATGTTCCCTGATAAAAAAAATTTTGAAAACAATAAAGTCCATTGATAATATCCAGAAAACACAAACACAGTGGCTGTGGCAATATCTGGGATTGAGTTAGCCAAAACAAAACCGGATATTTCCGGTTTCATGCAGTCATATCCGCAAAAAGTGGTGTGGAATTTGTATGCAATAGACCAAGCAAATCATAGTAAAAATGGTTTTGGAGAAAAGCAAAGTCTTTTCTTTAGACAAGTGCATAAAATGTCATGTATACAAACAGAAATATCATGTTTGTTTGCTGCAGTTCCTCTAGTTTCCTCCTTAGGAAATACGAATGTGTTGAGCTGATGTCTCCATGTGGAACCAGTGATTGTTTCCCAGAACAAAATTAAATGTTCCCTGATGAAAAAAAAACGTTCCAAACAATAATGACCATTGATAATATCCAGAAAACACAAACACAGGGGCTGTGGCAATATCTGGGATTGAGTTAGCCAAAACAAAACCGGATATTTCCGGTTTCATGCAGTCATATCCGGACAAAGTGGTGTGGAATTTGTATGCAATAGACCAAGCAAATCATAGTAAAAATGGTTTTGGAGAAAAGCAAAGTCCTTTCGTTAGGCAAGTGCATAAAATGCCATCTATACAAACAGAAATATTATGTTTGTTTGCCGCAGTTCTTCTAGCTTTTTCCTAGAAAATACGAATGTGTAGAGCTGGTGTCTCCATGTGGAACCAGTTAGAGTTTCCCAGTACAAACTTTAATGTTCCCTGATAAAAAACATTCAAAACAATAAAGTCCTTTGATAATATCCAGAAAAGACAAACACAGAGGCTGTCGCAATATCTGTGATTGAGTTAGCCAAAACAAAAGTGGATATTTCCCCTTTCATCCAGTCATATCCGGACAAAGTGGTGTGGAATTCATATGCAATGGACTGAGAGAATTACAGTAAAAATGGTTTTGGAGAAAAGCAAAGTCATTTCATTAGGCAGGTGCATAAAATGTAATGTATACAAACAGAAATATCATGTTTGTTTGCTGCAGTTCCTCTAGCATTCTCCAAAGAAAATACAAAGGTTTAGAGCTAGTTTCTCCATGTGGAACCACTGAGTGTTTCCCAGTACAAAATTAAATGTTCCCTGATAAAAAAAAGTTTCAAAACAATAAAGTCCTTCGATAATATCCAGAAAACACAAACACAGGGTCTGTGGCAATATCTGGGATAGAGTTAGCCAAAAGAAAACCGGATATTTCCGGTTTCATCCAGTCATATCCCGAAAAAGTGTTCTGGAATTCCTATGCAATGGAATGAGTAAATCATAGTAAAAATTGTTTTGGAGAAAAGCAAAGTCCTTTCGTTAGGCAAGTGCATAAAATGTCATGTATACAAACAGAAATATCATGTTTGTTTGCCGCAGTTCCTCTAGCTTTCCCCTAGAAAATAAGAATGTGTAGAGCTGGTGTCTCCATGTGGAACCAATTAGAGTCTCCCAGTACAAAATTAAATGTTCCCTGATAAAAAACATTTAAAACAATAAAGTCCTTTGATAATATCCAGAAAACACAAACACAGAGGCTGTCGCAATATCTGTGATTGAGTTAGCCAAAACAAAAGTGGATATTTCCGGTTTCATCCAGTCATATCCGGACAAAGTGGTGTGGAATTCCTATGCAATGCACTGAGAAAATCATAGTAAAAATGGTTTTGGATAAAAGCAAAGTCCTTTCTTTAGGCAAGTGCATAAAATGTCATGTATACAAACAGAAATATCATGTTTGTTTGCTGCAGTTCCTCTAGCATTCTCCGTATAAATTACAAATGTTTAGAGCTGGTTTCTCCATGTGGAACCACTGAGGGTTTCCCAGTACAAAATTAAATGTTCCCTGACAAAAAAAATGTTTCAAAACAATAAAGTCCTTTGATAATATCCAGAAAACACAAACACAGGGGCTGTGGCAATATCTGGGATTGAGTTAGCCAAAACAAAACCGGATATTTCCGGTTTCATACAGTCATATCTGGACAAAGTTGTGTTGAATTTGTATGCAATAGTCCAAGCAAATCATAGTAAAAATGGTTTTGGAGAAAAGCAAATTCCTTTCTTTAGGCAAGTGCATAAAATGTCATGTATACAAACAGAAATATCATGTTTGTTTTCCGCAGTTCCTCTAGTTTCTCGCTAGAAAATACGAATGTGTAGAGCTGGTGTCTCCATGTGGAACCAATCAGATTTTCCCAGTACAAAATTAAATGTTCCCTGATAAAAAAATTTTCAAAACAATAATGACCATTGATAATATCCAGAAAACACAAACACAGAGGCTGTGGCAATATGGGATTGAGTTAGCCAAAAGAAAACCGGATATTTCCGGTTTCATGCAGTCATATCCGGACAAAGTGGTGTGGAATTTGTATGCAATAGACCTAGAAAATCATAGTAAAAATGGTTTTGGAGAAAAGCAAAGTCCTTTATTTAGGTAAGTGCATAAAATGTCATGTATACAAACAGAAATATCATGTTTGTTTGCCGCAGTTCCTCTAGATTTCTCCCTAGAATACACGAATAGGAAGAACTGGTTTCTGCATGTGGAACCAGTGATTGTTTCCCTGTACAAAATTAAATGCTCCCTGATTAAAAAAAACGTTCCAAACAATAATGACCATAGATAATATCCAGAAAACACAAACACAGGGGCTGTGGCAATATCTGGGATTGAGTTAGCCAAAACAAAACCGGATATTTCCGGTTTCATCCAGTCATATCCGCACAAAGTGGTGTGGAATTTGTATGCAATAGACCAAGCAAATCATAGTAAAAATGGTTTTTGAGAAAAGCAAAGTCTTTTCGTTAGACAAGTGCATAAAATGTCATGTATACAAACAGAAATATCATGTTTGTTTGCCGCAGTTCCTCTAGTTTCTCGCTTAGAAAATACGAATGTGTAGAGCTGGTGTTTCCATGTGGAACCACTGAGTGTTTCCCAGTACAAAATTAAATGTTCCCTGATTAAAAAAAACTTTCAAAACAATAATGACCATTGATAATATCCAGAAAACACAAACACAGTGGCTGTGGCAATATCTGGGATTGAGTTAGCCAAAAGAAAACCGGATGTTTCCGGTTTCATGCAGTCATATCCGGACAAAGTGGTGTGGAATTCCTATGCAATAGACCAAACAAATCATAGTAATAATGGTTTTGGAGAAAAGCAAAATCCTTTCGTTAGACAAGTGCATAAAATGTCATGTATACAAACAGAAATATCATGTTTGTTTGCCGCAGTTCCTCTAGTTTTCTCCCTAGAATACACGAATAGGAAGAACTGGTTTCTACATGTGGAACGAGTGATTGTTTCCCTGTACAAAATTAAATGCTCCCTGATTAAAAAAAATGTTCAAAACAATAATGACCATTGATAATATCCAGAAAACACAAACAAAGGGGCTGTGGCAATATCTGGGATTGATTTAGCGAAAACAAAACCGGATATTTCCTTTTTCATGCAGTCATATCCGGACAAAGTGGTGTGGAATTTGTATGCAATAGACCAAGCAAATCATAGTAAAAATGGTTTTGGAGAAAAGCAAAGTCCTTTCGTTAGGCAAGTGCATAAAATGTCATGTATACAAACAGAAATATCATGTTTGTTTGCCGCGGTTCCTCTAGTTTCTCGCTTAGAAAATACGAATGTGTAGAACTGGAGTCTCCATGTGGAACCACTGAGTGTTTCCCAGTACAAAATTAAATGTTCCCTGATTAAAAAATCTTTCAAAACAATATGACCATTGATGATATCCAGAAAACACAAACACAGATGCTGTGGCAATCTGGGATTGAGTTAGCCAAAACACAACCAGATATTTCCGGTTTCATGCAGTCATATCCGGACAAAGTGGTGTGGAATTCATATGCAATGGACAGAGAAAATCATAGTAAAAATGTTTTTGGAGAAAAGCAAAGTCCTTTCTTTAGGCAAGTGCATAAAATGTCATGTATACAAACAGAAATATCATGTTTGTTTGCCGCAGATCCTCTGGTTTTCTCCTAGAATACACGAATAAGAAGAACTGGTTTCTGCATGTGGAACCAGTGATTGTTTTCCAGTACAAAATTAAATGCTCCCTGATTAAAAAAAAACGTTCCAAACAATAATGACCATTGATAATATCCAGAAAACACAAACACAGGTGCTGTGCAATATCTGGGATTGATTTAGCCAAAAGAAAACCGGATATTTCCGGTTTCATGCTGTCATATCCGGACAAAGTGGTGTGGAATTTGTATGTAATAGACCAAGCAAATCATAGTAAAAATGGTTTTTGAGAAAAGCAAAGTCTTTTCGTTAGACAAGTGCATAAAATGTCATGTATACAAACAGAAATATCATGTTTGTTTGCTGCAGTTCCTCTAGCTGTCTCGCTAGAAAATACGAATGTGTAGAGCTGGTGTCTCCATGTGGAACCACTGAGGGTTTCCCAGTACAAAATTAAATGTTCCCTGATAAAAAAAAATTTCAAAACAATAAAGTCCTTTGATAATATCCAGAAAACACAAACACAGGGGCTGTGGCAATATCTGGGATTGAGTTAGCCAAAACACAACCGGATATTTCCGGTTTCATCCAGTCATATCCGGAAAAAGTGGTGTGGAATTCGTATGCAATGGACTGAGAGAATTACAGTAAAAATGGTTTTGGAGAAAAGCATAGTCATTTCATTAGGCAGGTGCATAAAATGTCATGTATACAAACAGAAATATCATGTTTGTTTGCTGCAGTTCCTCTAGCATTCTCCGTAGAAAATACAAAGTTTTAGAGCTGGTGTCTCCTTTGGAACCACTGAGGGTTTCCCAGTACAAAATTAAATGTTCCCTGATAAAAGAAAAGTTTCAAAACAATAAGTCCTTTGATAATATCCAGAAAACACAAACACAGGGGCTGTGGCAATATCTGGGATTGAGTTAGCCAAAAGAAAACCGGATATTTCCGGTTTCATGCAGTCATATCCGGACAAAGTGGTGTGGAATTCCTATGCAATGGACCGAGAAAATCATAGTAAATTTGGTTTTGGAGAAAAGCAAAGTCTTTTCTTTAGACAAGTGCATAAAATGTCATGTATACAAACAGAAATATCATGTTTGTTTGCCGCAGTTCCTCTAGTTTCTCGCTTAGAAAATACGAATGTGTAGAGCTGGTGTCTCCATGTGGAACCACTGAGTGTTTCCCAGTAAAAATTAAATGCTCCCTGATTAAAAAAAACGTGCCAAACAATAATGACCATTGATAATATCCAGAAAACACAAACACAGGGGCTGTGGCAATATCTGGGATTGAGTTAGCCAAAACAAAACCGGATATTTCCTGTTTCATGCAGTCATATCTGGACAAAGTTGTGTGGAATTTGTATGCAATAGTCCAAGCAAATCATAGTAAAAATGGTTTTGGAGAAAAGCAAAGTCCTTTATTTAGGCAAGTGCATAAAATGTCATGTAAACAAATAGAAATATCATGTTTGTTTGCCGCAGTTCCTCTAGTTTACGCTAGAAAATACGAATGTGTAGAGCTGGTGTCTCCATGTGGAACCAATCAGATTTTCCCAGTACAAAATTAAATGTTCCCTGATAAAAAAAATTTTCAAAACAATAATGACCATTGATAATATCCAGAAAACACAAACACAGAGGCTGTGGCAATATGGGATTGAGTTAGCCAAAACATAACCTGATATTTCCGGTTTCATGCAGTCATATCCGGACAAAGTGGTGTGGAATTTCTATGCAATAGACCTAGAAAATCAAAGTAAAAATGGTTTTGGAGAAAAGCAAAGTCCTTTATTTAGGCAAGTGCATAAAATGTCATGTATACAAACAGAAATATCATGTTTGTTTGCCGCAGTTCCTGTAGATTTCTCCCTAGAATACACGAATAGGAAGAACTGGTTTCTGCTTCTGGAACCAGTGATTGTTTCCCTGTACAAAATTAAATGCTCCCTGATTAAAAAAAACGTTCCAAACAATAATGACCATAGATAATATCCAGAAAACACAAACACAGGGGCTGTGGCAATATCTGGGATTGAGTTAGCCAAAACAAAACCGGATATTTCCGGTTTCATCCAGTCATATCCGCACAAAGTGGTGTGGAATTTGTATGCAATAGACCAAGCAAATCATAGTAAAAATGGTTTTTGAGAAAAGCAAAGTCCTTTATTTAGGCAAGTGCATAAAATGTCATGTATACAAACAGAAATATCATGTTTGTTTGCCGCAGTTCCTCTACATTCTCCCTTAGAAAATACGAATGTGTAGAGCTGGTGTTTCCATGTGGAACCACTGAGTATTTCCCAGTACAAAATTAAATGTTCCCTGATAAAAAAAAAACTTTCAAAACAATAATGACCATTGATAATATCCAGAAAACACAAACACAGTGGCTGTGGCAATATCTGGGATTGAGTTAGCCAAAACAAAACCGGATGTTTCCGGTTTCATGCAGTCATATCCACACAAAGTGGTGTGGAATTTGTATGCAATAGACCAAGCAAATCATAGTAAAAATGGTTTTGGAGAAAAGCAAAGTCTTTTCGTTACACAAGTGCATAAAATGTCATGTATACAAACAGAAATATCATGTTAGTTTGCCGCAGTTCCTCTAGCTTTCTCGCTAGAAAATACGAATGTGTAGAGCTGGTGTCTCCATGTGGAACCACTGAGTGTTTCCCAGTAAAAATTAAATGTTCCCTGATAAAAAAAATTTTGAAAACAATAAAGTCCATTGATAATATCCAGAAAACACAAACACAAGGGCTGTGACAATATCTGGGATAGAGTTAGCCAAAACAAAACCGGATATTTCCGGTTTCATGCAATCATATCCGGACAAAGTGGTGTGGAATTCCTGTGCAATAGACCAAGCAAATCATAGTAATAATGGTTTTGGAGAAAAGCTAAATCCTTTCGTTAGACAAGTGCATAAAATGTCATGTATACAAACAGAAATATCATGTCTGTTTGCCGCAGTTCCTCTAGTTTTCTCCCTAGAATACACGAATAGGAAGAACTGGTTTCTACATGTGGAACGAGTGATTGTTTCCCTGTACAAAATTAAATGCTCCCTGATTAAAAAAAAACGTTCAAAACAATAATGACCATTGATAATATCCAGAAAACACAAACACAGGGGCTGTGGCAATATCTGGGATTGAGTTAGCCTAAACAAAACCGGATATTTCCGGTTTCATGCAGTCATATCCGGACAAAGTGGTGTGGAATTCGTATGCAATGGACTGAGAGAATCACAGTAAAAATGGTTTTGGAGAAAAGCAAAGTCATTTCATTAGGCAGGTGCATAAAATGTCATGTATACAAACAGAAATATCATGTTTGTTTGCGGCAGTTCCTCTAGCATTCTCCGAAGAAAATACAAAGGTTTAGAGCTGGTTTCTCCATGTGGAACCACTGAGTGTTTCCCAGTACAAAATTAAATGTTCCCTGATAAAAAAAGTTTCAAAACAATAAAGTCCTTTGATAATATCCAGAAAACACAAACACAGGGGCTGTGGCAATATCTGGCATAGAGTTATCCAAAAGAAAACCGGATATTTCCGGTTTCATCCAGTCATATCCAGAAAAAGTGTTGTGGAATTCCTATGCAATGGACCGAGAAAATCATAGTAAAAATTGTTTTGGAGAAAAGCAAAGTCCTTTCTTTAGGCAAGTGCATAAAATGTCATGTATACAAACAGAAATATCATGTTTTTTTGCCGCAGTTCCTCTAGATTTCTCCCTAGAATACACGAATAGGAAGAACTGGTTTCTACATGTGGAACCAGTGATTGTTTCCCTGTACAAAATTAAATGCTCCCTGATTAAAAAAAAACGTTCAAAACAATAATGACCATTGATAATATCCAGAAAACACAAACACAGGGGCTGTGGCAATATCTGGGATTGAGTTAGCCAAAACACAACCGGATATTTCCGGTTTCATGCAGTCATATCCGGACAAAGTGGTGTGGAATTTGTATGTAATAGACCAAGCAAATCATAGTAAAAATGGTTTTGGAGAAAAGCAAAGTCCTTTCGTTAGGCAAGTGCATAAAATGTCATGTATACAAACAGAAATATCATGTTTGTTTGCTGCGGTTCCTCTAGTTTCTCGCTTAGAAAATACGAATGTGTAGAACTGGAGTCTCCATGTGGAACCACTGAGTGTTTCCCAGTACAAAATTAAATGTTCCCTGATTAAAAAAAAAACTTTCAAAACAATATGACCATTGATAATATCCAGAAAACACAAACACAGATGCTGTGGCAATCTGGGATTGAGTTAGCCAAAACACAACCGGATATTTCCGGTTTCATGCAGTCATATCCGGACAAAGTGGTGTGGAATTCATATGCAATAGACCAAGCAAATCATAGTAAAAATGTTTTTGGAGAAAAGCAAAGTCCTTTTTTAGGCAAGTGCATAAAATGTCATGTATACAAACAGAAATATCATGTTTGTTTGCCTCAGTTCCTCTAGTTTTCTCCCTAGAATACACGAATCGGAAGAACGGGTTTCTGCATGTGGAACCAGTGATTGTTTCCCTGTACAAAATTAAATGCTCCCTGATTAAAAAAAAACGTTCAAAACAATAATGACCATTGATAATATCCAGAAAACACAAACACAGGGGCTATGGCAATATCTGGGATTGAGTTAGCCAAAACAAAACTGGATGTTTCCGGTTTCATGCAGTCATATCCGGACAAAGTGGTGTGGAATTTGTATGCAATAGACCAAGCAAATCATAGTAAAAATGGTTTTGGAGAAAAGCAAAGTCTTTTCGTTAGACAAGTGCATAAAATATCATGTATACAAACAGAAATATCATGTTAGTTTGCCGCAGTTCCTCTAGCTTTCTCGCTAGAAAATACGAATGTGTAGAGCTGGTGTCTCCATGTGGAACCACTGAGTGTTTCCCAGTAAAAATTAAATGTTCCCTGATAAAAAAAAATTTTGAAAACAATAAAGTCCATTGATAATATCCAGAAAACACAAACACAGGGGCTGTGGCAATATCTGGGATTGAGTTAGCCTAAACAAAACCGGATATTTCCGGTTTCATGCAGTCATATCCGGACAAAGTGGTGTGGAATTCGTATGCAATGGACTGAGAGAATCACAGTAAAAATGGTTTTGGAGAAAAGCAAAGTCATTTCATTAGGCAGGTGCATAAAATGTCATGTATACAAACAGAAATATCATGTTTGTTTGCGGCAGTTCCTCTAGCATTCTCCGAAGAAAATACAAAGGTTTAGAGCTGGTTTCTCCATGTGGAACCACTGAGTGTTTCCCAGTACAAAATTAAATGTTCCCTGATAAAAAAAGTTTCAAAACAATAAAGTCCTTTGATAATATCCAGAAAACACAAACACAGGGGCTGTGGCAATATCTGGCATAGAGTTATCCAAAAGAAAACCGGATATTTCCGGTTTCATCCAGTCATATCCAGAAAAAGTGTTGTGGAATTCCTATGCAATGGACCGAGAAAATCATAGTAAAAATTGTTTTGGAGAAAAGCAAAGTCCTTTCTTTAGGCAAGTGCATAAAATGTCATGTATACAAACAGAAATATCATGTTTTTTTGCCGCAGTTCCTCTAGATTTCTCCCTAGAATATACGAATAGGAAGAACTGGTTTCTACATGTGGAACCAGTGATTGTTTCCCTGTACAAAATTAAATGCTCCCTGATTAAAAAAAAACGTTCAAAACAATAATGACCATTGATAATATCCAGAAAACACAAACACAGGGGCTGTGGCAATATCTGGGATTGAGTTAGCCAAAACACAACCGGATATTTCCGGTTTCATGCAGTCATATCCGGACAAAGTGGTGTGGAATTTGTATGTAATAGACCAAGCAAATCATAGTAAAAATGGTTTTGGAGAAAAGCAAAGTCCTTTCGTTAGGCAAGTGCATAAATTGTCATGTATACAAACAGAAATATCATGTTTGTTTGCTGCGGTTCCTCTAGTTTCTCGCTTAGAAAATACGAATGTGTAGAACTGGAGTCTCCATGTGGAACCACTGAGTGTTTCCCAGTACAAAATTAAATGTTCCCTGATTAAAAAAAAAACTTTCAAAACAATATGACCATTGATAATATCCAGAAAACACAAACACAGATGCTGTGGCAATCTGGGATTGAGTTAGCCAAAACACAACCGGATATTTCCGGTTTCATGCAGTCATATCCGGACAAAGTGGTGTGGAATTCATATGCAATAGACCAAGCAAATCATAGTAAAAATGTTTTTGGAGAAAAGCAAAGTCCTTTTTTAGGCAAGTGCATAAAATGTCATGTATACAAACAGAAATATCATGTTTGTTTGCCTCAGTTCCTCTAGTTTTCTCCCTAGAATACACGAATCGGAAGAACGGGTTTCTGCATGTGGAACCAGTGATTGTTTCCCTGTACAAAATTAAATGCTCCCTGATTAAAAAAAACGTTCAAAACAATAATGACCATTGATAATATCCAGAAAACACAAACACAGGGGCTGTGGCAATATCTGGGATTGAGTTAGCCAAAACAAAACTGGATGTTTCCGGTTTCATGCAGTCATATCCGGACAAAGTGATGTGGAATTTGTATGCAATAGACCAAGCAAATAGTAGTAAAAATGGTTTTGGAGAAAAGCAAAGTCTTTTCGTTAGACAAGTGCATAAAATATCATGTATACAAACAGAAATATCATGTTAGTTTGCCGCAGTTCCTCTAGCTTTCTCGCTAGAAAATACGAATGTGTAGAGCTGGTGTCTCCATGTGGAACCACTGAGTGTTTCCCAGTAAAAATTAAATGTTCCCTGATAAAAAAAATTTTGAAAACAATAAAGTCCATTGATAATATCCAGAAAACACAAACACAGGGGCTGTGGCAATATCTGGGATTGAGTTAGCCTAAACAAAACCGGATATTTCCGGTTTCATGCAGTCATATCCGGACAAAGTGGTGTGGAATTCGTATGCAATGGACTGAGAGAATCACAGTAAAAATGGTTTTGGAGAAAAGCAAAGTCATTTCATTAGGCAGGTGCATAAAATGTCATGTATACAAACAGAAATATCATGTTTGTTTGCGGCAGTTCCTCTAGCATTCTCCGAAGAAAATACAAAGGTTTAGAGCTGGTTTCTCCATGTGGAACCACTGAGTGTTTCCCAGTACAAAATTAAATGTTCCCTGATAAAAAAAGTTTCAAAACAATAAAGTCCTTTGATAATATCCAGAAAACACAAACACAGGGGCTGTGGCAATATCTGGCATAGAGTTATCCAAAAGAAAACCGGATATTTCCGGTTTCATCCAGTCATATCCAGAAAAAGTGTTGTGGAATTCCTATGCAATGGACCGAGAAAATCATAGTAAAAATTGTTTTGGAGAAAAGCAAAGTCCTTTCTTTAGGCAAGTGCATAAAATGTCATGTATACAAACAGAAATATCATGTTTTTTTGCCGCAGTTCCTCTAGATTTCTCCCTAGAATATACGAATAGGAAGAACTGGTTTCTACATGTGGAACCAGTGATTGTTTCCCTGTACAAAATTAAATGCTCCCTGATTAAAAAAAAACGTTCAAAACAATAATGACCATTGATAATATCCAGAAAACACAAACACAGGGGCTGTGGCAATATCTGGGATTGAGTTAGCCAAAACACAACCGGATATTTCCGGTTTCATGCAGTCATATCCAGACAAAGTGGTGTGGAATTTGTATGTAATAGACCAAGCAAATCATAGTAAAAATGGTTTTGGAGAAAAGCAAAGTCCTTTCGTTAGGCAAGTGCATAAAATGTCATGTATACAAACAGAAATATCATGTTTGTTTGCTGCGGTTCCTCTAGTTTCTCGCTTAGAAAATACGAATGTGTAGAACTGGAGTCTCCATGTGGAACCACTGAGTGTTTCCCAGTACAAAATTAAATGTTCCCTGATTAAAAAAAAAACTTTCAAAACAATATGACCATTGATAATATCCAGAAAACACAAACACAGATGCTGTGGAAATCTGGGATTGAGTTAGCCAAAACACAACCGGATATTTCCGGTTTCATGCAGTCATATCCGGACAAAGTGGTGTGGAATTCATATGCAATAGACCAAGCAAATCATAGTAAAAATGTTTTTGGAGAAAAGCAAAGTCCTTTTTTAGGCAAGTGCATAAAATGTCATGTATACAAACAGAAATATCATGTTTGTTTGCCTCAGTTCCTCTAGTTTTCTCCCTAGAATACACGAATCGGAAGAACGGGTTTCTGCATGTGGAACCAGTGATTGTTTCCCTGTACAAAATTAAATGCTCCCTGATTAAAAAAAACGTTCAAAACAATAATGACCATTGATAATATCCAGAAAACACAAACACAGGGGCTGTGGCAATATCTGGGATTGAGTTAGCCAAAACAAAACTGGATGTTTCCGGTTTCATGCAGTCATATCCGGACAAAGTGGTGTGGAATTTGTATGCAATAGACCAAGCAAATAGTAGTAAAAATGGTTTTGGAGAAAAGCAAAGTCTTTTCGTTAGACAAGTGCATAAAATATCATGTATACAAACAGAAATATCATGTTAGTTTGCCGCAGTTCCTCTAGCTTTCTCGCTAGAAAATACGAATGTGTAGAGCTGGTGTCTCCATGTGGAACCACTGAGTGTTTCCCAGTAAAAATTAAATGTTCCCTGATAAAAAAAATTTTGAAAACAATAAAGTCCATTGATAATATCCAGAAAACACAAACACAGGGGCTGTGGCAATATCTGGGATTGAGTTAGCCTAAACAAAACCGGATATTTCCGGTTTCATGCAGTCATATCCGGACAAAGTGGTGTGGAATTCGTATGCAATGGACTGAGAGAATCACAGTAAAAATGGTTTTGGAGAAAAGCAAAGTCATTTCATTAGGCAGGTGCATAAAATGTCATGTATACAAACAGAAATATCATGTTTGTTTGCGGCAGTTCCTCTAGCATTCTCCGAAGAAAATACAAAGGTTTAGAGCTGGTTTCTCCATGTGGAACCACTGAGTGTTTCCCAGTACAAAATTAAATGTTCCCTGATAAAAAAAGTTTCAAAACAATAAAGTCCTTTGATAATATCCAGAAAACACAAACACAGGGGCTGTGGCAATATCTGGCATAGAGTTATCCAAAAGAAAACCGGATATTTCCGGTTTCATCCAGTCATATCCAGAAAAAGTTTTGTGGAATTCCTATGCAATGGACCGAGAAAATCATAGTAAAAATTGTTTTGGAGAAAAGCAAAGTCCTTTCTTTAGGCAAGTGCATAAAATGTCATGTATACAAACAGAAATATCATGTTTTTTTGCCGCAGTTCCTCTAGATTTCTCCCTAGAATACACGAATAGGAAGAACTGGTTTCTACATGTGGAACGAGTGATTGTTTCCCTGTACAAAATTAAATGCTCCCTGATTAAAAAAAAACGTTCAAAACAATAATGACCATTGATAATATCCAGAAAACACAAACACAGGGGCTGTGGCAATATCTGGGATTGAGTTAGCCAAAACAAAACTGGATGTTTCCGGTTTCATGCAGTCATATCCGGACAAAGTGGTGTGGAATTTGTATGCAATAGACCAAGCAAATAGTAGTAAAAATGGTTTTGGAGAAAAGCAAAGTCTTTTCGTTAGACAAGTGCATAAAATATCATGTATACAAACAGAAATATCATGTTAGTTTGCCGCAGTTCCTCTAGCTTTCTCGCTAGAAAATACGAATGTGTAGAGCTGGTGTCTCCATGTGGAACCACTGAGTGTTTCCCAGTAAAAATTAAATGTTCCCTGATAAAAAAAATTTTGAAAACAATAAAGTCCATTGATAATATCCAGAAAACACAAACACAGGGGCTGTGGCAATATCTGGGATTGAGTTAGCCTAAACAAAACCGGATATTTCCGGTTTCATGCAGTCATATCCGGACAAAGTGGTGTGGAATTCGTATGCAATGGACTGAGAGAATCACAGTAAAAATGGTTTTGGAGAAAAGCAAAGTCATTTCATTAGGCAGGTGCATAAAATGTCATGTATACAAACAGAAATATCATGTTTGTTTGCGGCAGTTCCTCTAGCATTCTCCGAAGAAAATACAAAGGTTTAGAGCTGGTTTCTCCATGTGGAACCACTGAGTGTTTCCCAGTACAAAATTAAATGTTCCCTGATAAAAAAAGTTTCAAAACAATAAAGTCCTTTGATAATATCCAGAAAACACAAACACAGGGGCTGTGGCAATATCTGGCATAGAGTTATCCAAAAGAAAACCGGATATTTCCGGTTTCATCCAGTCATATCCAGAAAAAGTGTTGTGGAATTCCTATGCAATGGACCGAGAAAATCATAGTAAAAATTGTTTTGGAGAAAAGCAAAGTCCTTTCTTTAGGCAAGTGCATAAAATGTCATGTATACAAACAGAAATATCATGTTTTTTTGCCGCAGTTCCTCTAGATTTCTCCCTAGAATACACGAATAGGAAGAACTGGTTTCTACATGTGGAACCAGTGATTGTTTCCCTGTACAAAATTAAATGCTCCCTGATTAAAAAAAAACGTTCAAAACAATAATGACCATTGATAATATCCAGAAAACACAAACACAGGGGCTGTGGCAATATCTGGGATTGAGTTAGCCAAAACACAACCGGATATTTCCGGTTTCATGCAGTCATATCCGGACAAAGTGGTGTGGAATTTGTATGTAATAGACCAAGCAAATCATAGTAAAAATGGTTTTGGAGAAAAGCAAAATCCTTTCGTTAGACAAGTGCATAAAATGTCATGTATACAAACTGAAATATCATGTTTGTTTGCCGCAGTTCCTCTAGATTCTCGCTTAGAAAATACGAATGTGTAGAACTGGTGTCTCCATGTGGAACCACTGAGTGTTTCCCAGTACAAAATTAAATGTTCCCTGATAAAAAAAAAACTTTCAAAACAATAATGACCATTGATATTATCCAGAAAACACAAACACAGGGGCTGTGGCAATCTGGGATTGAGTTAGCCAAAACAAAACTGGATATTTCCGGTTTCATGCAGTCATATCCGGACAAAGTGGTGTGGAATTTGTATGCAATAGACCAAGCAAATCATAATAAAAATGGTTTTGGAGAAAAGCAAAGTCCTTTCTTTAGGCAAGTGCATAAAATGTCATGTATACAAACAGAAATATCATGTTTGTTTGCCGCAGTTCCTCTAGGTTTCTCCCGAGAATACACGAATAGGAGGAACTGGTTTCTGCATGTGGAACCAGTGATTGTTTCCCTGTACAAATTTAATGCTCCCTGATTAAAAAAAAACGTTCAAAACAATAATGACCATTGATAATATCCAGAAAACACAAACACAGGGGCTGTGACAATATCTGGGATTGAGTTAGCCAAAACACAACCGGATATTTCCGGTTTCATGCAGTCATATCCGGACAAAGTGGTGTGGAATTTGTATGTAATAGACCAAGCAAATCATAGTAAAAATGGTTTTGGAGAAAAGCAAAATCCTTTCGTTAGACAAGTGCATAAAATGTCATGTATACAAACAAAAATATCATGTTTTTTTGCCGCAGTTCCTCTAGAGTCTCGCTTAGAAAATACGAATGTGTAGAACTGGTGTCTCCATGTGGAACCACTGAGTGTTTCCCAGTAAAAATTAAATGTTCCCTGATAAAAAAAAATTTTGAAAACAATAAAGTCCATTGATAATATCCAGAAAACACAAACACAGTGGCTGTGGCAATATCTGGGATTGAGTTAGCCAAAACACAACCGGATATTTCCGGTTTCATGCAGTCATATCCGCAAAAAGTGGTGTGGAATTTGTATGCAATAGACCAAGCAAATCATAGTAAAAATGGTTTTTGAGAAAAGCAAAGTCTTTTCGTTAGACAAGTGCATAAAATGTCATGTATACAAATAGAAATATCATGTTTGTTTGCCGCAGTTCCTCTAGCTTTCTCGCTAGAAAATACGAATGTGTAGAGCTGGTGCCTCCATGTGGAACCACTGAGGGTTTCCCAGTACAAAATTAAATGTTCCCTGATAAAAGAAAAGTTTCAAAACAATAAAGTCCTTTGATAATATCCAGAAAACACAAACACAGGGGCTGTGGCAATATCTGGGATTGAGTTAGCCAAAAGAAAACCGGATATTTCCGGTTTCATGCAGTCATATCCGGACAAAGTGGTGTGGAATTCCTATGCAATGGACCGAGAAAATCATAGTAAATTTGGTTTTGGAGAAAAGCAAAGTCTTTTCTTTACACAAGTGCATAAAATGTCATGTATACAAACAGAAATATCATGTTTGTTTGCCGGAGTTCCTCTAGTTTCTCGCTTAGAAAATATGAATGTTAGAGCTGGTGTCTCCATGTGGAACCAGTGATTGTTTCCCAGTACAAAATTAAATGCTCCCTGATTAAAAAAAACGTGCCAAACAGTAATGACCATTGATAATATCCAGAAAACACAAACACAGGGGCTGTGGCAATATCTGGGATTGAGTTAGCCAAAACAAAACCAGATATTTCTGGTTTCATGCAGTTATATCCGGACAAAGTTGTGTGGAATTTGTATGCAATAGACCAAGCAAATAGTAGTAAAAATGGTTTTGGAGAAAAGCAAAGTCTTTTCGTTAGGCAAGTGGGTTAAATGCCATCTATACAAACAGAAATATCAAGTTTGTTTGCCGCAGTTCTTCTAGCTTTCTCCTAGAAAATACGAATGTGTAGAGCTGGTGTCTCCATGTGGAACCAATTAGAGTTTCCCAGTACAAAATTAAATGTTCCCACATAAAAAACATTCAAAACAATAAAGTCCTTTGATAATATCCAGAAAAGACAAACACAGAGGCTGTCGCAATATCTGTGATTGAGTTAGCCAAAAAAAGCGGATATTTCCCCTTTCATCCAGTCATATCCGGACAAAGTATTGTGGAATTTGTATGCAATAGAACAAGCAAATCATAGTAAAATGGTTTTGGAAATATGCAAAGTCATTTCATTAGACAAGTGCATAAAATGTCATGTATACAAACAGAAATATCATGTTTGTTTGCCGCAGTTCCTCTAGCATTCTCCGTAGAAAATGCTAATGTTTAGAGCTGGTTTCTCCATGTGGAACCACTGATAGTTTCCCAGTACAAAATTAAATGTTCCCTGATAAAAAAAAAGTTTCAAAACAATAAAATCCTTTGATACTATCCAGCAAACACAAACACAGGTTCTGTGGCAATACATGGGATTGAGTTAGCCAAAACAAAACCGGATATTTCCGGTTTCATGCAGTCATATCCGGACAAAGTGGTGTGGAATTCCTATGCAATGCACCGAGAAAACCATAGTAAAAATGGTTTTGGAGAAAAGCAAAGTCCTTTCGTTAGGCAAGTGCATAAAATGTCATGTATACAAACTGAAATATCATGTTTGTTTGCCGCAGTTCCTCTAGTTTTCTCTCTAGAATACACGAATCGGAAGAACGGGTTTCTGCATGTGGAACCAGTGATTGTTTCCCTGTACAAAATTAAATGCTCCCTGATTAAAAAAAACGTTCAAAACAATAATGACCATTGATAATATCCAGAAAACACAAACACAGGGGCTGTGGCAATATCTGGGATTGAGTTAGCCAAAACAAAACCGGATATTTCCGGTTTCATGCAGTCATATCCGGACAAAGTGGTGTGGAATTTGTATGCAATAGACCAAGCAAATAGTAGTAAAAATGGTTTTTGAGAAAAGCAAAGTCTTTTCGTTAGACAAGTGCATAAAATATCATGTATACAAACAGAAATATCATGTTAGTTTGCCGCAGTTCCTCTAGCTTTCTCGCTAGAAAATACGAATGTGTAGAGCTGGTGTCTCCATGTGGAACCACTGAGTGTTTCCCAGTACAAAATTAAATGTTCCCTGATAAAAAAAAGTTTCAAAACAATAAAGTCCTTCGATAATATCCAGAAAACACAAACACAGGGGCTGTGGCAATATCTGGTATAGAGTTAGCCAAAAGAAAACCGGATATTTCCGGTTTCATCCAGTCATATCCAGAAAAAGTGTTGTGGAATTCCTATGCAATGGACCGAGAAAATCATAGTAAAAATGGTTTTGGAGAAAAGCAAAGTCCTTTCTTTAGGCAAGTGCATAAAATGTCATGTATACAAACAGAAATATCATGTTTGTTTGCCGCAGTTCCTCTAGATTTCTCCCTAGAATACACGAATAGGAAGAACTGGTTTCTACATGTGGAACCAGTGATTGTTTCCCTGTACAAAATTAAATGCTCCCTGATTAAAAAAAAAACGTTCAAAACAATAATGACCATTGATAATATCCAGAAAACACAACACAGGGGCTGTGGCAATATCTGGGATTGAGTTAGCCAAAACACAACCGGATATTTCCGGTTTCATGCAGTCATATCCGGACAAAGTGGTGTGGAATTTGTATGCAATAGAACAAGCAAATCATAGCAAAAATGGTTTTGGAGAAAAGCAAAATCCTTTCGTTAGACAAGTGCATAAAATGTCATGTATACAAACAGAAATATCATGTTTGTTTGCCGCAGTTCCTCTAGATTCTCGCTTAGAAAATACGAATGTGTAGAACTGGTGTCTCCATGTGGAACCACTGAGTGTTTCCCAGTACAAAATTAAATGTTCCCTGATAAAAAAAAACTTTCAAAACAATAATGACCATTGATATTATCCAGAAAACACAAACACAGGGGCTGTGGCAATCTGGGATTGAGTTAGCCAAAACAAAACTGGATATTTCCGGTTTCATGCAGTCATATCCGGACAAAGTGGTGTGGAATTTGTATGCAATAGACCAAGCAAATCATAATAAAAATGGTTTTGGAGAAAAGCAAAGTCCTTTCTTTAGGCAAGTGCATAAAATGTCATGTATACAAACAGAAATATCATGTTTGTTTGCCGCAGTTCCTCTAGGTTTCTCCCGAGAATACACGAATAGGAGGAACTGGTTTCTGCATGTGGAACCAGTGATTGTTTCCCTGTACAAATTTAATGCTCCCTGATTAAAAAAAAACGTTCAAAACAATAATGACCATTGATAATATCCAGAAAACACAAACACAGGGGCTGTGACAATATCTGGGATTGAGTTAGCCAAAACACAACCGGATATTTCCGGTTTCATGCAGTCATATCCGGACAAAGTGGTGTGGAATTTGTATGCAATAGACCAAGCAAATCATAGTAAAAATGGTTTTGGAGAAAAGCAAAATCCTTTCGTTAGACAAGTGCATAAAATGTCATGTATACAAACAAAAATATCATGTTTTTTTGCCGCAGTTCCTCTAGAGTCTCGCTTAGAAAATACGAATGTGTAGAACTGGTGTCTCCATGTGGAACCACTGAGTGTTTCCCAGTAAAAATTAAATGTTCCCTGATAAAAAAATTTTTGAAAACAATAAAGTCCATTGATAATATCCAGAAAACACAAACACAGTGGCTGTGGCAATATCTGGGATTGAGTTAGCCAAAACAAAACCGGATATTTCCGGTTTCATGCAGTCATATCCGCAAAAAGTGGTGTGGAATTTGTATGCAATAGACCAAGCAAATCATAGTAAAAATGGTTTTGGAGAAAAGCAAAGTCTTTTCTTTAGACAAGTGCATAAAATGTCATGTATACAAACAGAAATATCATGTTTGTTTGCTGCAGTTCCTCTAGTTTCCTCCTTAGGAAATACGAATGTGTTGAGCTGATGTCTCCATGTGGAACCAGTGATTGTTTCCCAGAACAAAATTAAATGTTCCCTGATGAAAAAAAAAACGTTCCAAACAATAATGACCATTGATAATATCCAGAAAACACAAACACAGGGGCTGTGGCAATATCTGGGATTGAGTTAGCCAAAACAAAACCGGATATTTCCGGTTTCATGCAGTCATATCCGGACAAAGTGGTGTGGAATTTGTATGCAATAGACCAAGCAAATCATAGTAAAAATGGTTTTGGAGAAAAGCAAAGTCCTTTCGTTAGGCAAGTGCATAAAATGCCATCTATACAAACAGAAATATTATGTTTGTTTGCCGCAGTTCTTCTAGCTTTCTCCTAGAAAATACGAATGTGTAGAGCTGGTGTCTCCATGTGGAACCAGTTAGAGTTTCCCAGTACAAACTTTAATGTTCCCTGATAAAAAACATTCAAAACAATAAAGTCCTTTGATAATATCCAGAAAAGACAAACACAGAGGCTGTTGCAATATCTGTGATTGAGTTAGCCAAAACAAAAGTGGATATTTCCCCTTTCATCCAGTCATATCCGGACAAAGTGGTGTGGAATTCATATGCAATGGACTGAGAGAATTACAGTAAAAATGGTTTTGGAGAAAAGCAAAGTCATTTCATTAGGCAGGTGCATAAAATGTAATGTATACAAACAGAAATATCATGTTTGTTTGCTGCAGTTCCTCTAGCATTCTCCAAAGAAAATACAAAGGTTTAGAGCTAGTTTCTCCATGTGGAACCACTGAGTGTTTCCCAGTACAAAATTAAATGTTCCCTGATAAAAAAAAGTTTCAAAACAATAAAGTCCTTCGATAATATCCAGAAAACACAAACACAGGGTCTGTGGCAATATCTGGGATAGAGTTAGCCAAAAGAAAACCGGATATTTCCGGTTTCATCCAGTCATATCCCGAAAAAGTGTTGTGGAATTCCTATGCAATGGAACGAGTAAATCATAGTAAAAATTGTTTTGGAGAAAAGCAAAGTCCTTTCATTAGGCAAGTGCATAAAATGTCATGTATACAAACAGAAATATCATGTTTGTTTGCCGCAGTTCCTCTAGCTTTCTCCTAGAAAATAAGAATGTGTAGAGCTGGTGTCTCCATGTGGAACCAATTAGAGTCTCCCAGTACAAAATTAAATGTTCCCTGATTAAAAAATATATTTCAAACAATAAAGTCCTTCGATAATATCCAGAAAACACAAACAAAGAGGCTGTCGCAATATCTAGGATTGAGTTAGCCAAAACACAACCGGATATTTCCCATTTCATCCAGTCATATCCGGACAAAGTGGTGTGGAATTCGCATGCAATGGACTGAGAAAATGACAGTAAAAATGGTTTTGGAGAAAAGCAAAGTCTTTTCGTTAGACAAGTGCATAAAATGTCATGTATACAAACAGAAATATCATGTTTGTTTGCCACAGTTCCTCTAGCTTTCTCCTAGAAAATATGAATGTGTAGAGCTGGTGTCTCCATGTGGAACCAATTAGAGTTTCCCAGTATAAAATTAAATGTTCCCTGATAAGAAAAAAATTTCAAAACCATAAATTCCTTCGATAATATCCAGAAAACACAAACACAGGGGCTGTGGCAATATCTGGGATTGAGTTAGCCAAAACAAAACCGGATATTTCCGGTTTCATCCAGTCATATCCGGACAAAGTGGTGTGGAATTCGTATGCAATAGACCAAGCGAATGATAGTAAAAATGGTTTTGGAGAAAAGCAAACTCCTTTCTTTAGACAAGTGCATAAAATGTCATGTATACAAACAGAAATATCATGATTGTTTGTCGCAGTTCCTCTAGCTTTCGCGCTAGAAAATACGAATGTGTTGAGCTGGTGTCTCCATGTGGAACCTCTGAATGTTTCCCAGTACAAAATTAAATGTTCCCTGATAAAAAAAAATTTCAAAACAATAAAGTCCATTGATAATATCCAGAAAACAAAAACACAGGGGCTGTGGCAATGCTCAATCGGACTTGCCGGAAATGGTGGAGTTAGAAATGTGCCAGGGGATTCCAACACAATCCTACCAAGATGGCATGTAGCAATGCCATCGCACTAGTCCAAGTGATCAATTTCAGCTCACAATTGATAGCTCTGAAAGGTCTAAGAGTCAAAGAGATCATACAAACAAGACAAGTATCTGCTAATACTAACTGATAGAATCAAAAAGGGAGAGAAATATCCAACATGGGAAGTGGGATACACAGCAGACTCATAGAATGGCAGATGTCCTAAACAACACTCTGGCCTCAGAATCAGCCCTCAAGGCATTCGGATCTGGCTGAAGAGCCCATGTGAGTATAGCAGGCATGGAAAGCCAAGATATCATGGAAAAGAAAAAGACCTAAATAAATGATCTCTGTGAGTGAGATCCCAGTGGAAAGTACGGGGCCATTAAAGAAGGAGGTACCCTTCTCTGAAGGGAGGAGAGAACTTCCACTTTGACTATGACCCTATCGGAAAAAGATCAAAGTCAGCGAACTCTAAAGGCTTCCATAGCCCTGGCAACTCATGACTAGAGCCTAGGGAGATTACTGACGCCATGAACAGGAGTGTCAAATTGTTAAATCAGCAACAGGAGTCACTGTGTACTTACACCCCATGTGGGATCTGTCCCTAATGTGTCGTCTAAAGCGAAGTGATGCTACAACTAGTACTGAAACAGAATTTTTATACTTTGTGTTTCTGTGTGGGCACAAACTGATAAAAACATTTTAAGGTCCACAACAATCCATGTCCAAAGACCTTCTTCTGAGCCACTGCCAAGTCAAATGGTGGCCACGGTGACCAGCTCTAGGAAATAAGAATGGGGCCAGCGGCATCACTTTATCCTCAGCTTGATGTATTCCATGGAGTGTACCAGGAAAGCCACAGGGTGTCAGGTCCCTGGGGAATGTTAGCTACCAGGACAATTTCCTCCTTGGCATGGAAAAATAGGACACACAGAGGCCAAGGACTGAAAGTCTGATTTCCATAGCAACATAGGCACTGTCCCTTCTTGCTGGGGATGGAGCATGTTGAAGACCTATTCTGAGCATATATCTCAAATAACAAAGCTTCTAAACATACTAAATTATCCTAAATAAATGGACTATGTGATTCAAGTAAGGCCATCTCAAAACTGTATAACAGTTCCTTCTAAAGCTAAGCTCTATCAGATAGCTTTTTGTTTTCCTTATGATCCCGGAGAACACCTTCACTAATAATGGAAAGATGTTTTATCCCTGGATATATTGCCACCCCAAGTCATAGCTCATCCTGAGTCTTCCTTAATCATGTTGAGATTTCTATAAGGGTCACCTGTTGAAGTTGCTTTTTAATTCTTTGGAGAAAGCAGGCTGGGCTCAGCTATGGGCTTATGTCTGCATTACAAATGTTAAAGGGATTTATTTGCAAATAAAATATTTCCCACACGTATTTGCCTGACTAAATCATAAGGCATAAAAAACAGCCTGAATTGACAAAAATGATCATTATTGGCAAAGGGAAATCATTCCAAATATATTCATACTTACCCATATCTGCTTTTTGAACTTTGATCCAAAAAACCTTCTTGAATTAAGTGTTTTGCTTTTAGTACACTTATCTCAGAAATATGAAATGAAATAGTGAAGTAAACAGTACTATTTTTAAATAATGCAATTTATATCTAGTATGATCACATGTGGTATTCTTACTTATTATGTGGAATTGCAAGTTGAAATATTTCATATCCTATATTATAAACACTAACCTATGGTTTTCTCCTACGTTTTCAAAAGTCACTATAATATTTTCATATTGTCATTAGCATTGATTATGCTACCATATTAGTGTTCTGCTTTATATATTTAATTAAATGTTTTCTATTTTGTATCTTGCCCTGAGGCATTTTAAACATGCAGGGGACAATTTTACAAATGGGAAAATGAGGAAACAAACCAACACATAAAATGCCTGGTATGTTCCCTACTGAATATAACATTTAAAAATTGGAATTGGGTGATCACTGACATCATAAATAAGAGTGTCAATTGTTAAATCAACAACAGGAGTCACTGTGCACTTGCTCTCCATGTAGGACCTCTGTCCTTAATGAGTTGTACTATGAGAATTAACGGTAAAACTAGGCTTCAAACAGCACTTTATACTTTGTGTGTCTGTGTGGGTGCAAACTGTTGAAATCTTTACTTAGTATAGAGTTGATCTTCTGTATATAAAGATAATTTAAAAAGGATCTTAATGAAGAATGGAATGGGAGAGGGTGTAGGAGGTGGGATGGGAGTGCGGGTGGGAGGGCAGGTATGGAGGAAGAACTGCTATATTACAAAAGCTGTACCTATGAAATTTATTAAATAAAAGCTTTCTAAAAAAAGAAAAAATATATATCTGGGATTGAGTTAGCCAAAACAAAACCGGATATTTCCGGTTTCATGCAGTCATATCCGTAGAAAGTGGTGTGCAATTCATATGCAATAGACCAAGCAAATCATAGTAAAAATGGTTTTGGAGAAAAGCAAAGTCTTTTCGTTAGACAAGTGCATAAAATGGCATGTATACAAACAGAAATATCATGTTTGTTTGCCACAGTTCCTCTAGCTTTCTCCTACAAAATACGAATGTGTAGAGCTGGTGTCTCCATGTGGAACCAATTAGAGTTTCCCAGTACAAAATTATATGTTCCCTGATTAAAAAAAAACTTTAAAACAATAATGTCCATTGATAATATCCAGAAAACACAAACACAGGGCTTGTCGCAATATCTGTGATTGAGTTAGCCAAAACAAAACCGGATATTTCCGGTTTCATCCAGTCATATCCAGACAAAGTGGTGTGGAATTTGTATGCAATGGACCGAGAAAATCACAGTAAAAATGGTTTTGGAGAAAGGCAAAGGCTTTTCGTTAGGCAAGTGCATAAATTGTCATGTATACAAACAGAAATATCATGTTTGTTTGTTGCAATTCCTCTAGCTTTCTCCTAGAAAATACGAATGTGTAGAGCTGGTGTCTCCATGTGGAACCAATTGGAGTTTCCCAGTACAAAATTAAATGTTCCCTGATAAAAAGCATTCAAAACAATAAAGTCCTTCGATAATATCCAGAAAAGACAAACACAGAGGCTGTAGCAATATCTGGGATTCAGTTAGCCAAAACACAAGCAGACATATCCAATTTCATCCAGTCATATCCGGACAAAGTGGTGTGGAATTCGCATGCAATGAACTCAGAAAATGACAGTAAAAATGATTTTGGAGAAAAGCAAAGTACTTTCGTTAGGCAAGTGCATAAAATGTCATGTATACAAACAGAAATATCATGTTTGTTTGCCGCAGTTCCTCTAGCTTTCTCCTAGAAAATAAGAATGTGTAGAGCTGGTGTCTCCATGTGGAACCAATTAGAGTCTCCCAGTACAAAACTAAATGTTCCCTGATTAAAAAATATCTTTCAAACAATAAAGTCCATCGATAATATCAAGAAAACACAAACAAAGAGGCTGTCGCAATATCTTGGATTGAGTTAGCCAAAACACAACCGGATATTTCCACTTTCATCCAGTCATATCCGTACAAAGTGGTGTGCAATTCGTATGCAATAGACCAAGCAAATCATAGTAAAAATGGTTTTGGAGAAAAGCAAAGTCTTTTCGTTAGACAAGTGCATAAAATGTCATGTATACAAACAGAAATATCATGTTTGTTTGCCGCAGTTCCTCTAGCTTTCTCCTAGAAAATACGAATGTGTAGAGCTGGTGTCTCCATGTGGAACCAATTGGAGTTTCCCAGTACAAAATTAAATGTTCCCTGATAAAAAGCATTCAAAACAATAAAGTCCTTCGATAATATCCAGAAAACACAAACACGGAGGCTGTAGCAATATCTGGGATTCAGTTAGCCAAAACACAAACAGATATTTCCCATTTCATCCAGTAATATCCGGACAAAGTGGTGTGGAATTCGCATGCAATGGACTGAGAAAACGACAGTAAAAATGGTTTTGGAGAAAAGCAAAGTCCTTTCTTTAGGCAAGTGCATAAAATGTCATGTATACAAACAGAAATATCATGTTTGTTTGCCGCAGTTCCTCTAGCTTTCTCCTAGAAAATACGAATGTGTAGAGCTGGTGTCTCCATGTGGAACCAATTAGAGTCTCCCAGTACAAAATTAAATGTTCCCTGATAAAAAAATATTCAAAACAATAAAGTCCTTCGATAATATCCAGAAAACAGAAACAAAGAGGTTGTCGCAATATCTAGGATTCAGTTAGCCAAAACAAAACCGGATATTTCCCCTTTCATTCAGTCATATCCGGACAAAGTGGTGTGGAATTCGTATGCAATGGACTGAGAGAATTACAGTGAAAATGATTTTGGAGAAAAGCAAAGTCTTTTCATTAGCAGGTGCATAAAATGTCATGTATACAAACAGAAATATCATGTTTGTTTGCCGCAATTCCTCTAGCTTTCTCCTAGAAAATACGAATGTGTAGTGCTGGTGTCTCCATGTGGAACCAATTAGAGTTGCCCATTAGAAAATTAAATGTTCCCTGATAAAAAAACAGTCAAAACAATAAAGTCCTTCGATAATATCCAGAAAACACAAACTAAGAGGCTGTGGCAATATCTGGGATTGAGTTAGCCAAAACAAAACCGGATATTTACGGTTTCTTCCAGTCATATCGGGACAAAGAACTGTGGAATTCCTATGCAATGGACCAAGAAAATCATAGTAAAAATGGTTTTGGAGAAAAGCAAAGTCTTTTCCTTAGGCAAGTGCATAAAATATCATGTATACAAACAGAAATATCATGTTTATTTGCCACAGTTCCTCTAGCATTCTCCTAGAAAATACGAATGTGTAGAGGTGGTGTCTCCATATGGAACCAATTAGAGTTTCCCAGTACAAAATTAAATGTTCCCTGATAAAAAAAAACTTTCAAAACAATAATGACCATTGATAATATCCAGAAAACACAAACACAGGGGCTGTGGCAATATCTGGGATGAGTTAGCCAAAAGAAAACCGGATATTTCCGGTTTCATGCAGTCATATCCGGAAAAAGTGGTGTGGAATTCGTATGCAATGGACTGAGAAACTTGCAGTGAAAAAGGTTTTGGATAAAAGCAAAGTCTTTTCGTTAGACAAGTGCATAAAATGTCATGTATACAAACAGAGATATCATGTTTGTTTGCCACAGTTTCTCTAGCTTTCTCCTAGAAAATACGAATGTGTAGAGCTGGTGTCTAATGTGGAACCAATTAGAGTTTCCCAGTACAAAATTACTTGTTCCCTGATTAAAAAAAAAACATTCTAAACAGTAATGTCCTTCGATAATATCCAGAAAGCACAAACACAGGGGCTGTGGCAATATCTAGCATTGAGTTAGCTGAAACATAACCGGATATTTGCGGTTTCATCCAGTCATATCCATAAAATGTGGTGTGGAGTTCGTAGGCAATGGACCTAGAAAATTGCAGTGAAAACGGTTTTGGAGAAAAGCAAAGTGTTTTCGTTAGGCAAGAGCATAAAATACTATGTATACAAACAGAAATATCATGTTTGTTTGCCGCAGTGCCTCTAGCTTTCTGCCTAGAAATACGAATGTGTAGAGCTGGCATCTCCATGTAGAACCAATTAGAGTTTTCCAGTACAAAACTAAATGTTCCCTGATAAAAAAAAAACTTTCAAAATAATAGAGTCCTTCTATAATATCCAGAAAACACAAACACAGGGGCTGTGGCAATATCTGGGATTGAGTTAGCCAAAAGAAAACCGGATATTTCCGGTTGAACCCAGTCATATCCGGACAAAGTAATGTGGAATTTGTATGCAATGGACCGAGAAAATCACAGAAAAACAGTTTTGAAGAAAAGCAAAGTCTTTTCATTAGACAAGTGCATAAAATGTCATGTATACAAACAGAAATATCATGTTTGTTTGCCACATTTCCTCTAGTTTCTCGCTTAGAAAATACGAATGTGTAGAGCTGGTGTCTCCATGTGGAACCACTGAGTGTTTCCCAGTACAAAATTAAATGTTTCCTGATGAAAAAAAACTTTCAAACCAATAATGACCATTGATAATATCCAGAAAACACAAACACAGAGCCTGTCGCAAACTCTGAGATTGTGTTAGCCAAAACAAAACCGGATATTTCCCTTTTGATCCAGTAATATCCGGACAAAGTGGTTTGCAATTCGTATGCAATGGACTGAGAAAATTTCAATGAAAATGGTTTTGGATTACAGCAAAGTCTTTTTGTTAGGCAAGTGCGTGAAATATCATGTATACAAACAGAAATATCACGTTTGTTTGCTGCAGTTCCTCTAATTTCTCCCTAGAAAACAAATGTGTAGAGCTGGAGTCTCCATGTGGAACCAATTAGAGTTTCCCAGTACAAAATTAAATGTGCCCTGATAGGAAAAAAAAATCATTCAAAACAATAGAGTCCTTCGATAATATCCAGAAAACACAAACACAGGGTCTGTGGCAATATCTGGGATTGAGTTAGCCAAAACACAACCGGATATTTCCAGTTTCATCCAGTCATATCCGGAAAAAGTGGTGTGGAACTCGTATTGAATAGACTGAAAAAATCACTGAAAAACGGTTTTTTAGAAAAGCAAAGTCTTTTCATTAGGCAAGTGTGTAACATATCATCTATACAAACAGAAATATCATGTTTGTTTGCCACAGTTCCTCTATCTTTCTCCTAGAAAATACAAATGTGTAGAGCTGGTGTCTCCATGTGGAACCAATTAGAGTTTCCCAGTACAAAATTAAATGTTCCCTGATAAAAAACATTCAAAAAAAAAGAGTCCTTCAATATATCCAGAAAACACAAACACAGAGCCTGTCGCAACATCTGGGATTGAGTTAGATAAAACAAAACCGGATATTTCCGGTTTCATCTAGTCATATCCGGACAAAGTGGTGTGGATTCATATGCAATGAACCGAGAAAATCACAGTAAAAATGGTTTTGGAGAAAAGCAAAGTCTTTTCGATAGGCAAGTACATAAAATGCCAAGTATACAAACAGAAATATCATGTTTGTTTGCCGCAATTCCTCTAGCTTTCTCCTAGAAAATACGAATGTGTAGAGCTGGTGTCTCCATGTGGAACCAATTAGAGTTTCCCAGTACAAAATTAAATGTTCCCAGATAGGAAAAAAAATCTTTCAAAACAATAGAGTCCTTCGATAATATCCAGAAAACACAAACACAGGGTCTGTGGCAATATCTGGGATTGAGTTAGCCAAAACAAAACCGGATATTTCCCCTTTCATCCAGTCATATCCATAAAATGTGGTGTGGAGTTCGTAGGCAATGGACCTAGAAAATTGCAGTGAAAATGGTTTTGGAGTAAAGCAAAGTCTTTTCGTTAGGCAACTGCATAAAATGTCATGTATACAAACAGAAATATCATGTTTGTTTGCCGCAGTTCCTCTAGCTTTCTCCCTAGAAAATACGAATGTGTAGAGCTGGTGTCTCCATGTGGAAACAATTAGAGTTTCCAGTATAAAATGCTCCCTGATTAAAAAAAAAAAAAAACTTTGAAAACAATCAAGTCCTTCGATAATATCCTGAAAACACAAACACAGAGGCTGTCGCAATATATGGGATCCAGTTAGCCAAAAAAAAAAAAAAAACGGATATTTCCGGATTTATCCAGTCATATCCGGACAAAGTGGTTTGGAATTCGTATGCAATGGACTGGGAAAATTTCAGTGAAAATTGTTTTGGATTAAAGCAAAGTTTTTTCGTTAGGTAAGTGCGTAAAATATCATGTATACAAACAGAAATATCATATTTGTTTGCCACAGTTCCTCTAGCTTTCTCCTGGAAAATACGAATGTGTAGAGCTGGTGTCTCCATGTGGATCCAATTAGAGTTTCCCAGTACAAAATTAAATGTTCCGTGATAAATAAACATTCAAAACAATAAAGTCCTTCAATAATATCCAGAAAACACAAACACAAGGCTGTCGAAATAAATGGGATTGAGTTATCCAAAACACAAGCGGATATTTCCCCTTTCATCCACTAATGTCCGGACAAAGTGGTGTGGAATTCGTATGCAATGCACCGAAAAAATCCTAGTAAAACGGTTTTGGAAAAAAGCAAAGTCTTTTTGTTAGGCAAGTGCATAAAATGTCATGTATACAAACAAATTTATATGTATGTTTGCCGCAGTTCCTCTAGCTTTCTCGCTAAAAAATACGAATGTGTAGAGCTGGTTTCTCCATGTGGAACCAGTGAGTGTTTCCCAGTACAGAATTAAATGTTCCCTGATAAAAAAACATTCAAATCAATAAAGTCCATCCATAATATCCAGAAAACAAAAACACAGAGGCTGTTGCAATATCTGGGATTGAGTTAGCCAAAACAAAACCGGATATTTCCGGTTTCATCCAGTCATATCCGGACAAAGTGGTTTGAAATTCGTATGCAATGGACCGAGAAAATCACATTAAAAATGGTTTTTGAGAAAAGCAGACTCTTTTCGTTAGGCAACTGCATAAAATGTCATGTATACAAACAGAAATATCATGTTTGTTTTTCGCAGTACCTCTAGCTTTCTCCTGGAAAATACAGATATGTAGAGCTGGTGTCTCCATATGGAACCAGTGAGTGTTTCCCAGTACAAAATTAAATGTTCCCCTATAAAAAGAAACTTTCAAAACAATAATGACTTTTGATGATATCTAGAAAACACAAACACAGGTGCTGTGGCAATCTGGGATTGAGTTAGCCAAAAAAAAAAAAAAAAAACGGATATTTCCGGTTTCATCCAGTCATATCCGGACAAAGTGGATTGGAATTCATATGCAATGGAGTGAAAAAATTACAGTAAAAGTGCTTTTGGAGAAAAGCAAAGTCTTTTTGTTAGGCAAGGGCATAAATTGTCATGTATACAAACAAAATATCACGTTTGTGTGCCGCAGTTCCTCTAGCTTTCTCCTAGAAAATACGAATGTGTAGAGCTGGTGTCTCCATGTGGAACCAATTAGAGTTTTCCAGTACAAAATTAAATGTTCCCTGACTAAAAAAAAAAAATTTGAAAACAATAAGGTCCTTCGATAATATCCAGAAAACACAAACACAGAGGATTTCGCAATAAATGGGATTCAGATGGCCAAAACACAAGCGGATATTTCCCCCATCATCCAGTCATATCCGGAAAAAGTGGTGTGGAATTCGTATGCAATGGACCGAGAAAATCACAGTAAAAACGGAATTGGAGAAAAGCAGTCTTTTCGTTAGGCAAGTGCATAAAATGTCATGTATAAAAACAAATTTATATGTTTGTTTGCTGCAGTTCCTCTAGCTTTCTCGCTAGAAAATACAAATGTGTAGAGCTGGTTTCTCCATGTGGAACAAGTGAGTGTTTCCCAGGACAAAATTAAATGTTCCCTGATAAAAAACATTCAAAACAATAAAGTCCGTTGATAATATGTTGAAAACACAAACACAGAGGTTGTAGCAATATCTTGGATTGAGTTAGCCAAAACAAAACCGGATATTTCCGGTTTCATCCAGTCATATCCGGAAAAAATGGTGTGGAATAGGTATGCAATGGGCCGAGAAAATCACAGTAAAATGGTTTTGGAGAAAAGGAAAGTCTTTTCGTTAGGCAAGTGCATAAAATGCAATCTATACAAACAGAAATATCATGTTTGTTTGGACCAGTTCCTCTAGCTTTCTCAGTCGAAAATACGAATATGTAGAGCTGGTGTCTCCATGTGGAACCAGTCAGTGTTTCCCAGTACAAAATTAAATGTTCCCTGATAAAAAAAACTTTCAAAACAATAATGTCAATTGATAATATCCAGAAAACACAAACATAGGGGCTGTGGGAATCTGGGATTGTGTTAGTCAAACAAAACCGGATATTTCCGGTTTCATCCAATCATAACCGGAGAAAGTGGTGTGGAATTCGTATGCAATGGACAAAGAAAATTACAGTAAAAATGGTTTTGGAGAAAAGCAAAGTCTTTTCCTTAGGCAAGTGCGTAAAATATCATCTATACAAACAGAAATATCATGTTTGTTGTCCGCAGTTGCTCTAGATTTCTCCTAGAAAATAGGAATGTGTAGAGCTGGTATCTCCATGTGGAACCAATTAGAGTTCCCAGTACAAAATTAAATGTTCCCTGATAAAAAGAAAAAAAAAATTTCAAAATAATAAAGTCCTTGGATAATATCCAGGAAACACAAACACAGGGGCTGTGGCAATATCTGGGATTGACTTAGCAAAAAAAAAACCAGATATTTCCGGTTTCATCCAGTCATATAAGCAAAAAGTTTTGTGGAATTCGGACGCAATAGACTCAGAAAATAGCAATGAAAATGGTTTTGGAGAAAAGCACAGTTTTTTCGTTAGGGAACTGCATAAAATGTCATGTATACAAACAGAAATATCATGTTTGTTTGCCGCAGTTCCTCTAGGTTCCTCCTAGAAAATACGAATGTGTAGAGATGGTTTCTCCATGTGCAACCAGTGAGTTTTTGCCAGTACAAAATTAAATGTTCCATGATAAAAAAAACTTTCAAAACAATAAAGTCCTTGGATAATATCCAGAAAACACAAACACAGGGGTGTGGCAATATATGGGATTGAGTTAGCCAAAACGAATCCGGATATTTCCTGTTGCATCCAGTCATATCCGGACAAAGTGGTGTGCAATTCGTATGCAATGGACTGAGAAAATTGTAGTGAAAATGGTTTTGGAGAAAAGCAAAGTCTTCTCGTTAAGCAAGTGCATAAAATGTCATGTATACAAACAGAAATATCATGTTTGTTTCCCGCAGATCCTCTAGCTATCTAGTAGAAAAAAAGAATGTGTAGAGCTGGTGTCTCCATGTGGAATCAATTAGAGTTTCCCAGCACAAAGTTAAATGTTCCCTGGAAAAAAAAAACTTTCAAAACAATAAAGTACTTCGATAATATCCAGAAAAAACAAACATAGGGGCTGTGGCAAAATCTGGGATTGAGTTAGCCAAAACACAATTGGATATTTCCGGTTTCATCCAGTCATATCCCGACAAAGTGGTGTGGAATTCCTATTCAATGGACTGAGAAATTTGCATTGAAAATGGTTTTGGAGAAAAGCAAATTCTTTTCGTTAGGGAAGTTCATAAAATGTCATGTATATAAACAGAAATATCAGGTATCTTAGCTACAGTTCCTCTAGCATTCTCCTAGAAAGTACGAATGTGTTGAGCTGGTGTCTCCATGGGGAACCAATTATTGTTTCCCAGCGCAAAATTTAATGTTCCCTGATAAATAACATTCAAAACAATATAGTCCTTCTGTAATATCCAGAAACAGAAGCGCAGAGGCTGTCACAATATCTGCGATTCAGTTAGCCAAAACACAAGCGGATATTTCCCCTTTCATCCAGTCATATCTGGACAAAGTGGTGTGGAATCCGTATGCCATGGACCGAGAAAATCACTGTAAAAATGGTTTTGCAGAAAAACAAAGTCTTTTCGTTAGGCAATTGCATAAATTGTCATGTATACAAACAGAAATATCATGTTTGTTTCCCGCAGATCCTCTAGCTTTCTAGTTGAAAATACGAATGTGTAGAGCTGGTGTCTCCATGCAGAACCAATTAGAGTTTCCCACTACAAAATTAAATGTTCCCTGATAAAAAAAACAAACTTTCAAAACAATAAAGTCCTTGGATAATCTCCAGAAAACACAACCACAGGGGCTTTGGAAATATCCGGAATTGAGTTAGCCAAAACAAAACCTGATATTTTCGGTTGCATCCAGTCATATTCAGACAAAGTGGTGTGCAATTTCTATGCAATGGACCGAGAAAATCACAGTAAAATGGTTTTGAAGAAAGGCAAAGTCTTTCTGTTAGCCAAGTGCATAAAATGTCATGTATACAAACATATATATCATGTTTGTTTGTCACAGTTCCTCTAGCTTTCTAGTAGAAAATACGAATGTGTAGAGCTGGTGTCTCCATGTAGAACCACTGAGTGTTTCCCAGTACAAAATTAAATGTTGCCTGATAAAAAAACTTTCAAAACAATAATGTCCATTGATAATATCCAGTAAAAACAAACACAGGGTCTGTGGCAATATCTGGGATTGAGTTAGTCAAAACAGCACCGGATATTTCCGGTTTCATCCAGTCATATGTGGACAAAGTGGTGTGGAATCATATGCAATGGACCGAGAAAATCACAGCAAAAACGGTTTTGGAGAAAAGCAAAGTCTTTTCTTTAGGCAAGTGCATAAAATGTCATCTATACAAACAGAAATATCAAGTTTGTTTGCAACAGTTCCTCTAACTTTCTCCCTAGAAAATACGAATGTGTAGAGCTGCATTCTCCATGTGGAAACAGTGAGTGTTTCCCATACAAAATTAAATGTTCCCTGATGAAAAAAAAAATTCAAAATAATAAAGTCCTTTGATAATATCCATAAAACACAAACACAGGGGCTGTGGCAATATCTCGGATTGAGTTAGCCAAAACAAAACCGGATATTTCCGGTTTGATCCACTCATATGCGGACAAAGTGGTGTGGAATTCGTATGCAATGGCCTGAGAAAATGCAATGAAAATGGTTCTGGAGAAAAGCAAAGTCTTTTCTTTAGGCAAGTGCATAAAATATCATGTATACAAACAGAAATATCATGATTGTTTGCCGCAGTTCCTTTAGATTTCTCCCCAAAAAAACGAATCTGTAGAGCTAATTTCTCCATGTGGATCCACTGAGTGTTTCCCAGTACAAAATTAAATGCTCCCTGATAAAAAATAACTTTCAAAACAATAATGTCCATTGATAATATTCAGAAAACACAAACACAGGGGCTGTGGCAATATCAGGGATTGAGTTAGCCAAAACAAAACCGGATATTTCCGGTTTCTTCCAGTCATATCCTATCAAAGTGGTGTGCAAGTCGTATGCAATGGACCGACAAAACCACCATAAAAATGTATTTTGGTTAGGCAAGAGCATAAAATGTCATCTATACAAACAGAAATATCATGATTGCCGCAGTTCCTCTAGCTTTCTCACTAGAAAATAGGAATGTGTAGAGCTGGTGTTTCCATGTGGAACCATTTAGAGTTTCCCAGTACAAGATTAAATGTTCCCTGATTAAAAAAAAAAACTTTCAAAACTATAAAGTCCTTTGATAATATCCAGAAAACACAAACACAGGGGCTGTCGCAATATCAGGGATTGAGTTAGCCAAAACAATACCGGATATTTCCAGTTTCATCCAGTCATATCTGGACAAAGCGTTGTGGAATTCGTATGCAGTGGTCAGAGAAAATCACAGTAAAATGGTTTTGGAGAAAAGGAAAGTCTTTTCGTTAGGCAAGTGCATAAAATGCCATCTATACAAACAGAAATGTCATGTTTGTTTGGAGCAGTTCCTCTAGCTTTCTCATTCGAAAATACGAATGTGTAGAGCTGCTGTCTCCATGTGGAACCTATTAGAGTTTTCCAGTACAAAATTAAATGTTCCCTGATTAAAAAAAAAAAAAAACTTTCAAAACAGTAAAGTCCTTCGATAATATCCAGAAAACACAAACACAGGGGCTGTGGCGATATATGGGATTGAGTTAACCAAAACAAAACCGGATATTTCCGGTTTCCTCCAGTCATATCGTGACAAAGTGGTGTGGAATTCGTATGCAATGGAATGAGAAAATCACAGTAAAAATGGTTTTGGAGAAAAGCAAAGTCTTTTTTTTAGGCAAGTGCATTAAATGCCATATATATAAACAGATATATCATGATTGTTTGCCGCAATTCCTCCAGCTTTCTCGCTAGAAAATACGAATGTGTAGAGCTGGTGTCCCCATTTGGAACCAGTGAGTGTATACCAGTACAGAATTTAAAGTTCCCTGATAAAAAAATTTCAAAAAAATAATGTCAATTGATAATATCTAGAAAACAAAAACACAGGGGCTGTGGCAATATCTGGGATTCAGTTAGCTCAAACAGTACCGCATATTTCTGGTTTCATCCACTCATATCCGGACAAAGTGCTGTGGAATTCGTATGCAATGGACCGACAAAATCACAGTAAAAATGGTTTGGAGAAAAGCAAATTCTTTTCGTTAGGCAAGTGCAAAAAATGCCATCTATACAAACAGAAATATCATGTTTCTTTGCCGCAGTTCCTCTAGCTTTCTCATTCGAAAATACGAATGTGTAGAGCTGCTGTCTCCATGTGGAACCTATTAGAGTTTTCCAGTACAAAATTAAATGTTCCCTGATTAAAAAAAAAAAAAACTTTCAAAACAGTAAAGTCCTTTGATAATATCCAGAAAACACAAACACAGTTGCTGTGGCGATATATGGGATTGAGTTAACCAAAACAAAACCGGATATTTCCGGTTTCCTCCAGTCATATCGTGACAAAGTGGTGTGGAATTCATATGCAATGGAATGAGAAAATCACAGTAAAAATGGTTTTGGAGAAAAGCAAAGTCTTTTTTTCAGGCAAGTGCATTAAATGCCATATATATAAACAGATATATCATGATTGTTTGCCGCAATTCCTCCAGCTTTCTCGCTAGAAAATATGAATGTGTAGAGCTGGTGTCCCCATTTGGAACCAATGAGTGTATACCAGTACAGAATTTAAAGTTCCCTGATAAAAAAATTTCAAAAAAATAATGTCCATTGATAATATCTAGAAAACAAAAACACAGGGGCTGTGGCAATATCTGGGATTCAGTTAGCTCAAACAGTACCGCATATTTCTGGTTTCATCCACTCATATCCGGACAAAGTGCTGTGGAATTCGTATTCAATGGACTGACAAAATCACAGTAAAAATGGTTTGGAGAAAAGCAAATTCTTTTCGTTAGGCAAGTGCAAAAAATGCCATCTATACAAACAGAAATATCATGTTTCTTTGCCGCAGTTCCTCTAGGTTTCTCCCTAGAAAATACGAACGTGTAGAATTGGTGTCTCCGTGTGGAACCAATTATAGATTCCCAGTACAAAATTAAAACATCCCTAATTAAAAAAAATTTCAAAATAATAAAGTCCTTCGATAATATCCAGAAAACACAAACACAGAGGCTGTATCCATATCTGGGAATCAGTTAGCTAAAACACAAACAGATATTTCCGGTTTCATTCAGTCTTATCCGGACAAAGTGGTGTGCAATTCGTATGCAATGTAGTGAGAAAATTACATTGAAAATGTTTTTTTGAGAAAAGCAAAGTCTTTTCATTAGGCAAGTGCATAAAATGCCATCTATACAAACAGAAATATCATGATTGTTTCCGCAGTGCCTCTAGATTTCTCCTAGAAAATACGAATGTGTAGAGCTGGTTTCTCCATGTGGAACCAGTGAGTGTTTAACAGTACAAAATTAAATGTTCCCTGATTTAAAAAAAAAACCTTCAAACAATAAACTCCATTGGTTATATCCAGAAAACCCAAACACAGGGGCTGTCCAATATCTGGGGTTCAGTTAGCCAAAACACAACCGAATATTTCTGGTTTCATCCACTCATATCCGGAAAAGTGGTGTTGAATTCGTGTGCAATGGACCGAGACAATCACAGTAAAAATGGTTTTGGAGAAAAGCAAAGTCTTTTCATTATGCAAGTGCATAACATGCCATCCATACAAACAGAAATATCATGTTTGTTTGCCGCAGTTCCTCTAGCTTTCTCCCTAGAAAATACGAATGTGTATAGCTGGGGTCTCCATGTGTAACTAATTAGAGTTGCCCAGTACAAAATTAAATATTCCCTGATAAAAAAACATTCAAAATAATAAAGTCCTTCGATAATATCCAGAAAACACAAACACAGAGTCTTTCCCAATATCTTGGATTCAGTTAGCCAAAGCACAACCGCATATTTCTGGTTTCATCCACTCATATCCGGACAAAGTGGTGTGGAATTCGTATGCAATGGACCGACAAAATCACAGTAAAAATGGTTTTGGAGAAAAGTAAAGTGTTTTCTTTAGGCAAGTGCATAAAATGCCATCTATACAAACAGAAATATCATGTTTGTTTGCCGCAGTTCCTCTAGCTTTCTCCTAGAAAATACGAATGTGTAGAGCTGGTGTCTCCATGTGGAACCAATTGGAGTTTCCCAGTACAAAATGAAATGTTCCCTGATAAAAAAAAACTTTCCAAACAATAAAGTCCTTCGATAATATCCAGGAAACACAAACACAGGATCTGAGGCAATATCTGGGATTGAGTTAGCCAAACCAAAACCGGATATTTCAGTTTTCATCCAGTCAAATCCGGACAAAGTGGAGTGCAATTCGTATGCAATGGAATGATAAAATCACAGTACAAATGGTTTTGGAGAAAAGCAAAGTCTTTTCATTACGCAAGTGCATAAAATGCCATCTATACAAACAGAAATATAATGTTTGTTTGCCGCAGTTCCTCTAGCTTTCTCGATAGAAAATATGAACCTGTAGAGCTGGTTTCTCCATGTGGAACCACTGAGTGTTTCCCAGTAGAAAATTAAAAGTTCCGTGATAAAAAAAAAAAAAAAAACTTTCAAAAAAATAATGACCATTGATAATATCCAGAAAACACAAACACAGAGGCTGTGGGAATCTGGGATTGAGTTAGCCAAAACACATCCGCATATTTCCGGTTTCATCCAGTCATATCCGGACAAAGTGGTGTGCAATTCGAATGCAATAGCCCGAGAAAATCACAGTAAAAATAGTCTTGGAGAAAAGCAAATTCTTTTCATTAGGTAAATGCATGAAATACCATGTATACAAACAGAAATATCATGTTTGTTTTCCGCAGTTCCTCTAGTTTTCTCGCTAGAATATATGAAAGTGCAGAGCTGGTTTCTGCATGTGGAACCAGTGAGTGTTTCCCAGTACAAAGTTAAATGTTCACTGATTAAAAAAAATTTTCAAAACAATAATGACCATTGATAATATCCAGAAAATACATACACAGGGGCTGTGGCAATATCTCGGATTTACTTAGCCAAAACAAAACAGGGTATTTCCTGTTTCATCCAGTCATATCCGGAAAAATGGTGTGGAATTCGTATGTAATGGACTGCGAAAATTGCAGTGAAAATGGTTTTGGAGAAAAGCAAAGTCTTTTTTTTAGGGAAGTACATAAAATGCCATCTATACAAACAGAAATATCATGTTTGTTTACAGCAGTTCCTCTAGTTTTCTCGCTAAAATACATGATTAGGTAGAACTGGTTTCTGCATGTGGAACCCGTGATTGTTTCCCAGTACAAAATTAAATGTTCTCTGATTTTAAAAAAGCGTTCAAAACAATAATGACCATTGATAATACCCAGAAAACACAGACACAGGATGTGTGGTCATATCTGGGATTCAGTTAGCCAAAACACAATAGCATATTTCCGGTTTCATCCAGTCATATCGGGACAAAGTGCTGTGGAATTCGTACGCAAAGGGCTGAGAAAATGACAGTGAAAATGGTTTTAGAGAAAAGCAAAGTATTCTCCTTAGGCAGGGGCATAAAAGGCCATCTATACAAACAGAAATATCATAATGTTTTGCCGCAGTTCCTTAGATTTCTCCCTAGAAAATACGAATGTGTAGAGCTGGTGTCTCCATGTGGAACCACTGAGGGTTTCCCAGTGCAAAAATAAATGTTCCCTAATAAAAAAATTTTTTTCAAAACAATAAAGTCCTTCGATAACATCCAGAAAACACAAGCACAGGAGCTGTGCAAATATCTGGGATTCAGTTAGCCAAAACAAAACCGGAGATTTCCGGTTTCATCCAGTCATATCCGGAAAAAGTGATGTGGAATTCATATGCAATGGACCGAGAAAATCACAGTAAAGTGGTTTAGGAAAAAAGCAAAGTCTTTTCGTTAGGAAAGTGCATAAAATGTCATGTATACAAACAAATTTATGTGTTTGTTTGCTGCAGTTCCTGTAGCTTTCTCGCTAGAATACGAATGTGTAGAGGTGTTTCTCCATGTGGAACCACTGAGTGTTTCCTAGTAGAAAATTAAATGTTCCCTGATTACAAAAAAAAAAAAAAAAAAAAAAAAAAAAAAAAAACTTTCAAAAAATACTATCCATTGATAATATCCAGAAAACAGAAAAACAGGTGCTGTGGCAATGTATGGGATTGAGATAGCCAAAAAAAAAAAAAAAAGGATTTCCGGTTTCATCCAGTCGTATCCGGAAAATTTGTGTGGAAATCGTATGCAATCGACTGTGAAAATCACAGTAAAAATGGTTTTGGAAAAACAAAGTCTTTTTGTTAGGCAAGTGCATATAATGCCATCTACACAAACAGGAATATCCTTTTTCTTTGCCACAGTTCTTCTACCTTTCTCCCTAGAAAACACGAATGTGTAGAGCTGGTGTCTCCATGTGGAACCAATTGGAGTTTCCCAGTACAAAATTAAATGTTCCCTGATAAAAAACTTTCAAAACAATAATACTTTGATAATATCCAGAAAATACAAACACAGGGGCTGTGGCAATATCTGGGATTCTGTTAGCCAAAACACAATTGCCTATTTCCGGTTTCATCCAGTCAAACCCAGAGAAAGTGATGTGGAATTCGTATGCAATTATCCGAGAAAATCACAGTAAAAATGGTTTTTAGAGAAAAGCAAAGTCTTATCGTTAGGCAAGTGCATAAAATGTCATGTATACAAAAAGAAATATCATGTTTGTTGGCTGCAGTTCCTCTAGCTTTCTCCCAGAAAATATGAATGTATAGAGCTGGTGTCTCCATGTGAAACCAATTAGAGTAACCCAGTACAAAATCAAATGTTCCCTGATAAAAAAAAATTCCAAACAATAAAGGACTTCGGTAATATCCAGAAAACACAAACACAGGGGCTGTGGCAATATCTGGGATTGAGTTAGCAAAAAAAACCCGGATATTTCCGGTTTCATCCAGTCATCTCCGGACAAAGTGATGTGCAATTCATATGCAATGTACTGAGAAAATCACAATAAAAATGGTTTGGAGAAATGGAAATCCTTTTTGTTAGGCAAGTGCATAAAATGTCATGTATACAAACAGAAATATCATGTTTGTTTGCCGCAGTTCCTCTAGCTTTCTCGCTAGAAAATACGAATAAGTAGAGCCGGAGTCTCCAAGTGGAAACACTGAGTGTTTCCAGCACAAAATTAAATGTTCCCTGATAAAAAAAAATTCAGAACAATAAAGTACATTGATAATATCCAGAAAACACAATTACAGGGGCTGTGGCAATATCTGTGATTGAGTTAGCAAAAAAAAAAAAAAAAACAGATATTTCGAGTTTCATAGGTCATCTCTGGAAAAAGTGGTGTGGAATTCGTATGCTATGGACTGAGAAAATTAAATTGAAAATGGTTTTGGAGAAAAGCAAATTCCTTTCGTTAGGCATGTGCATAAAATGCCATCTATACAAACAGTAATATCATGTTTGTTTGCCGCAGTTTCTCTAGCTTTCTCCCTAGAAAACAAGACTGTGTAGAGCTGGTGTCTCCATGTGGAACCAGGGGTTGTTTCCACGTACAAAATTAAATGTTCCCTTATTAAAAAAACATTCAAAATAATAATGTCCATTGATAATATCCAGAAAACACAAACACAGGGGCTGTGGCAATATCTGGGATTGAGTTAGCCTAAACAGAACCGGATATTTCCGATTCAATCCAGTCATATCTGGAAAAAGTGGTGTGGAATTTTTATGCAATGGACTGAGAATATCACAGTAAAAACGGTTTAGGAGAAAAGCAAAGTCTTTTCGTTAGGAAACTGCATAAAATGTCATATATACAAACAGAAATATCATGTTTGTTTGCCCCAGTTCCTCTCTCATTCTCCCTAGAAAATACGAATATGTAGAGCTGGTGTCTCCATGAGGAACCAAGTAGAGTTTCCCAATACAAAATTAAATGTTCTCTGATAAAAACATAAAAAAAAATTTCAAAACAATAAAGTCCTTTGATCATATCCACAAAACTCAAACACTGGGGCTGTTGCAATATCTGGGATTGAGTAAGCGAAAACAAAACCGGATATTTCCGGATACATCCAGTCATATCCTGACAAAGTGGTGTGCAATTCGTATGCAATGGACAGACAAAATCACAGTAAAAATGGTTTTGGAGCAAAGCAAAGTGTTTTCGTTAGGCAAATGCATAAAATGTCATGTATACAAACAGAAATATCATGTTTGCTTGCCGCAGTTCCTCTAGCTTTCTCGCTAGAAAATACGAATGTGTAGAGCTGGTGTCTCCATGTGGAACCAGTGAGTGTGTCCCAGTACAAAATTAAATGTTCCCTGATAAAAAAATTAAAGAAATTTCAAACCAATAAAATCCTTCAATTATATCCAGAAAACACAAACACAGGGGCTGTGGCAATATCTGGAATTGAGTTAGCCAAAGCAAAACCAGGTATTTCCGGTTTCATCCAGTCATATCCAGACAAAGTGGTGTGGAATTCGTATGCAATGGACCTAGAAAATCACATTAAAAATGGTTTTTGAGAAAAGCAGAGTCTTTTCGTTAGGCAACTGCATAAAATGTCATGTATACAAACAGAAATATCATGTTTGGTTGCCGCAGTTCCTCTAGCTTTCTCCCTAGAAAATACGAATGTGTAGAGCTGGTGTCTCCATGTGGAACCAATTAGAGTTTCCCAGTACAAATTAAATGTTCCCTGATAAAAACATTCAAAACAATGAAGTCCTTCGATACTATCCAGAAAAAACAAAGACAGTGGCTGTTGCAATATCTGGGATTGAGTTAGACAAAAACAACAGGATATTTCCGGTTTCATCTAGTCATATCCGAAAAAAGTGTTGTGGAATTTCTATGCAATGGACTGAGAAAATCACAGTAAAAAAGGTTTTGGAGAAAAGCAAAGTCTTTTCTTTAGGAACGTCCATAAAATGTCATGTATACAAACAGAAATATCATGTTTGTTTGCCCCAGTTCCTCTAGCATTTTCGCTAGAAAATATGAATGTGTAGAGCTGGTGTCTCCATGTGGAACCACTGAGTGTTTCCCAGTACAAAATTAAATGTTCCATGATTAAAAAACAAGTGTTAAAACAATAAAATCCTTCGATAATATCCATAAAACACAAACACGAGGGCTGTTGCAATATCTGGGATTGAGTTAGCAAAAAAAAAAAAAAAAAACGGATATTTCCGGTTTCATCCATTCATATCCGGACAAAGTCGTGTGGAATTCGTATGCAATGGACTGAGAAAATTATAGAGAAAGTGGATTTGGAGAAAAGCAAAGTCTTTCCGTTAGGCAAGTGCATAAATTGTCATGTATACAAACAGAAATATCATGTTGTTTGCCGAAGTTTCTATAGATTTCTCCCTAAAAATATGAATGTGTATAGCTGGTTTCTCCATGGGGAACCAATCAGAGTTTCCCAGTACAAAATTAAATGTTCACTGATAAAAAAAATTCAAAACCATAAAGTCCTTCGATAATATCCAGAAAGCACAAACACAGAGCTGTCGCAATATTTGGGATTCAGTTAGCCAAAACACAACCTCATATTTCTGGTTTCATTCGCACATATCAGGACCAGGTGGTGTGGAATTCATATGCAATGGAGAGACAAAATCACAGTAAAAATGGTTTTGGAGAAAAGCAAAGTCTTTTCGTTAGGCAAGTGCATAAAATATCATGTATACAAACAGAAATATCATGTTTGTTTGCCGCAGTTCCTCTAGCTTTCTCGCTAGAAAATACGAATGTGTAGAGCTGGTGTCTCCATGTGGAACCACTGAGTGTATCCCAGTACAAAATTAAATGTTCGGTGATAAAAAAAAAAAACTTTGAAAACAATAATGACCATTGATAATATCCGGAAAACACAAACACAGGGGCTGTCGCAATATCTGAGATTGAGTTAGCCAAAACAAAACCGTATATTTCAGGTTTCATCCACGCATATCCGGACAAAATGGTGAAGAATTCGTATGCAATGGACCGAGAAAATTACAGTGAAAGTGGATTTGGAGAAAAGCAAAATCTTTTTGTTAGGCAAGTGCATAAATTGTCATGTATACAAACAGAAATATCATGTTTGTTTGCCACAGTTTCTATAGCTTTCTCCCTAAATATATGAATGTGTAGAGCTGGTTTCTCCATGGGGAACCAATCAGAGTTTCCCAGTACAAAATTAAATGTTCACTGAAAAAAAAACTTTAAAAATAACAAAGTCCATCGATAATATCCAGAAAACACAAACACAGCGGCTTTGGCAATATCTGGGATTGAGTTAGCCAAAACAAAACCGGATATTTCCGGTTTCATTCACTCATATCCGGACAAAGTGGTAGGGAATTCGTATGCACTAGAGACAAAATCACAGTAAACATGCTTTTGGAGAAAAGCAAAGTCTTTTCGTTAGGCAAGAGCATAAAATGTCATGTATACAAACAGAAATGTCATGTTTCTTTGCTGCAGTTCCTCTAGATTTCTCCTGCAAAATACGAATGTGTAGAGCTGGGGTATCCATGTCAACGTATCAGAATTTCCCAGTACAAAATTAAATGCTCGCTGATAAAAAAAATTAAAAACAATAAAGTCCATGGATAATATCCAGAAAACACAAACACAGAGGCTGCGTCAATATCTGGGATTCAGTTAGCCAAAAAAAAAAAAAAAAAAACTGCATATTTCCGGTTTCATCGAGTCATATCCGGACTAAGTGGTGTGGAATTCATATGCAATGGAGAGACAAAATCACAGTAAAAATGGTTTTGGAGAAAAGCAAAGTCTTTTTGTTAGGCAAGTGCATAAAATATCATGTATACAAACAGAAATATCATGTTTGTTTGCCGCAGTTCCTCTAGCTTTCTCGCTAGAAAATACGAATGTGTAGAGCTGGTGTCTCCATGTGGAACCACTGAGTGTATCCCAGTACAAAATTAAATGTTCGGTGATAAAAAAAAAACTTTGAAAACAATAATGACCATTGATAATATCAAGAAAACACAAACACAGGGGCTGTCGCAATATCTGGGATTGAGTTAGCCAAAACAAAACCGTATATTTCAGGTTTCATCCACGCATATCCGGACAAAATGGTGAAGAATTCGTATGCAATGGACCGAGAAAATTACAGTGAAAGTGGATTTGGAGAAAAGCAAAATCTTTTCGTTAGGAAAGTGCATAAAATGTCATGTATACAAACAGAAATATCATGTTTGTTTGCCACAGTTTCTATAGCTTTCTCCCTAAATATACGAATGTGTAGAGCTGGTTTCTCCATGGGGAACCAATCAGAGTTTCCCAGTACAAAATTAAATGTTCACTGAAAAAAAAACTTTAAAAATAATAAAGTCCATCGATAATATCCAGAAAACACAAACACAGCGGCTTTGGCAATATCTGGGATTGAGTTAGCCAAAACAAAACCGGATATTTCCGGTTTCATTCACTCATATCCGGACAAAGTGGTAGGGAATTCGTATGCACTAGAGACAAAATCACAGTAAACATGCTTTTGGAGAAAAGCAAAGTCTTTTCGTTAGGCAAGAGCATAAAATGTCATGTATACAAACAGAAATGTCATGTTTCTTTGCTGCAGTTCCTCTAGATTTCTCCTGCAAAATACGAATGTGTAGAGCTGGGGTATCCATGTCAACGTATCAGAATTTCCCAGTACAAAATTAAATGCTCGCTGATAAAAAAAAATTAAAAACAATAAAGTCCATGGATAATATCCAGAAAACACAAACACAGAGGCTGCGTCAATATCTGGGATTCAGTTAGCCAAAAAAAAAAACAAACTGCATATTTCCGGTTTCATCGAGTCATATCCGGACAAAGTGGTGTGGAATTCATATGTAATGGCCTGAGAAAATTACAATAAAAAAATTTTGGAGAAAAGCAAAGTCTTTTCGTTAGGCAAGTGCATTATATATCATCTATACAAACAGAAATATCATGTTTGTTTGCCGCAGTTCCTCTAGCTTTCTCGCTAGAAAATATGATTGTGTAGAGCTGGTGTCTCCATGTGGAACCACTGAGTGTTTCCCAGTACAAAATTAAATGTTTCCTGATAAAAAAAAAACTTTAAAAACAATAAAGTCCATTGATGATATCCAGAAAACCCAAAAACAGGATCTGTGGCAATATCTGTAATTGAATTAGCGAAAACAAATCCGGATATTTCCAGTATCATCGAGTCATATCCGGACAAAGTGGTGTGGAATTCGCATGCAATGGACTGAGAAAATTACAGTAAAAATTGTTTTGGAGGAAAGCAAAGTCTATTCGTTTGGCAAGTGCATAAAATGTCATGTATACAAACAGAAATATCATGTTTGGTTGCCGCAGTTCCTCTAGCTTTCTCCCTAGAAAATACGAATGTGTAGAGCTGGTGTCTCCATGTGGAACCAATTAGAGTTTCCCAGTACAAATTAAATGTTCCCTGATAAAAACATTCAAAACAATGAAGTCCTTCGATACTATCCAGAAAAAACAAAGACAGTGGCTGTTGCAATATCTGGGATTGAGTTAGACAAAAACAACAGGATATTTCCGGTTTCATCTAGTCATATCCGAAAAAAGTGTTGTGGAATTTCTATGCAATGGACTGAGAAAATCACAGTAAAAAAGGTTTTGGAGAAAAGCAAAGTCTTTTCTTTAGGAACGTCCATAAAATGTCATGTATACAAACAGAAATATCATGTTTGTTTGCCCCAGTTCCTCTAGCATTTTCGCTAGAAAATATGAATGTGTAGAGCTGGTGTCTCCATGTGGAACCACTGAGTGTTTCCCAGTACAAAATTAAATGTTCCATGATTAAAAAACAAGTGTTAAAACAATAAAATCCTTCGATAATATCCATAAAACACAAACACGAGGGCTGTTGCAATATCTGGGATTGAGTTAGCAAAAAAAAAAAAAACACCGGATATTTCCGGTTTCATCCATTCATATCCGGACAAAGTCGTGTGGAATTCGTATGCAATGGACTGAGAAAATTATAGAGAAAGTGGATTTGGAGAAAAGCAAAGTCTTTCCGTTAGGCAAGTGCATAAATTGTCATGTATACAAACAGAAATATCATGTTGTTTGCCGAAGTTTCTATAGATTTCTCCCTAAAAATATGAATGTGTATAGCTGGTTTCTCCATGGGGAACCAATCAGAGTTTCCCAGTACAAAATTAAATGTTCACTGATAAAAAAAATTCAAAACCATAAAGTCCTTCGATAATATCCAGAAAGCACAAACACAGAGCTGTCGCAATATTTGGGATTCAGTTAGCCAAAACACAACCTCATATTTCTGGTTTCATTCGCACATATCAGGACCAGGTGGTGTGGAATTCATATGCAATGGAGAGACAAAATCACAGTAAAAATGGTTTTGGAGAAAAGCAAAGTCTTTTCGTTAGGCAAGTGCATAAAATATCATGTATACAAACAGAAATATCATGTTTGTTTGCCGCAGTTCCTCTAGCTTTCTCGCTAGAAAATACGAATGTGTAGAGCTGGTGTCTCCATGTGGAACCACTGAGTGTATCCCAGTACAAAATTAAATGTTCGGTGATAAAAAAAAAACTTTGAAAACAATAATGACCATTGATAATATCCGGAAAACACAAACACAGGGGCTGTCGCAATATCTGAGATTGAGTTAGCCAAAACAAAACCGTATATTTCAGGTTTCATCCACGCATATCCGGACAAAATGGTGAAGAATTCGTATGCAATGGACCGAGAAAATTACAGTGAAAGTGGATTTGGAGAAAAGCAAAATCTTTTTGTTAGGCAAGTGCATAAATTGTCATGTATACAAACAGAAATATCATGTTTGTTTGCCACAGTTTCTATAGCTTTCTCCCTAAATATACGAATGTGTAGAGCTGGTTTCTCCATGGGGAACCAATCAGAGTTTCCCAGTACAAAATTAAATGTTCACTGAAAAAAAAACTTTAAAAATAACAAAGTCCATCGATAATATCCAGAAAACACAAACACAGCGGCTTTGGCAATATCTGGGATTGAGTTAGCCAAAACAAAACCGGATATTTCCGGTTTCATTCACTCATATCCGGACAAAGTGGTAGGGAATTCGTATGCACTAGAGACAAAATCACAGTAAACATGCTTTTGGAGAAAAGCAAAGTCTTTTCGTTAGGCAAGAGCATAAAATGTCATGTATACAAACAGAAATGTCATGTTTCTTTGCTGCAGTTCCTCTAGATTTCTCCTGCAAAATACGAATGTGTAGAGCTGGGGTATCCATGTCAACGTATCAGAATTTCCCAGTACAAAATTAAATGCTCGCTGATAAAAAAAATTAAAAACAATAAAGTCCATGGATAATATCCAGAAAACACAAACACAGAGGCTGCGTCAATATCTGGGATTCAGTTAGCCAAAAAAAAAAACAAACTGCATATTTCCGGTTTCATCGAGTCATATCCGGACAAAGTGGTGTGGAATTCATATGTAATGGCCTGAGAAAATTACAATAAAAAAATTTTGGAGAAAAGCAAAGTCTTTTCGTTAGGCAAGTGCATTATATATCATCTATACAAACAGAAATATCATGTTTGTTTGCCGCAGTTCCTCTAGCTTTCTCGCTAGAAAATATGATTGTGTAGAGCTGGTGTCTCCATGTGGAACCACTGAGTGTTTCCCAGTACAAAATTAAATGTTTCCTGATAAAAAAAAAACTTTAAAAACAATAAAGTCCATTGATGATATCCAGAAAACCCAAAAACAGGATCTGTGGCAATATCTGTAATTGAATTAGCGAAAACAAATCCGGATATTTCCAGTATCATCGAGTCATATCCGGACAAAGTGGTGTGGAATTCGCATGCAATGGACTGAGAAAATTACAGTAAAAATTGTTTTGGAGGAAAGCAAAGTCTATTCGTTTGGCAAGTGCATAAAATGTCATGTATACAAACAGAAATATCATGTTTGTTTGCCGCAGTTCCTCTAGCTTTCTCAATAGAAAATACCAATGTGTAGAGCTGGTGTCTCCATGTGGAACTGATTAGTTTCCCAGTGCAAAATGACAAGTTCCCTGATAAAAAAAAATCTTTCGAAACAATGAAGTCCTTCGATAATATCCAGAGAACACAAACACAGGGGCTGTCACCATGTCTGGATTTCAGTTAGCCAAAACACAACCGGATATTTCCGGTTTCATCCATTCATATCCGGTCAAAGTGGTGTGCAATTCCTATGTAATGGACTGAGAAAATTACAGTGAAAATGGTTTTGAGAAAAGCAAAGTCTTTTCGTTACGCAAGTGTCATGAATACAAACAGAAATATCATGTTTGTTTGTCGCAGTTCCTCTAGCTTTCTCCCTAGAAAATATGAATGTTTAGAGCTGGTGTCTCCATGTGGAACCAATTAGAGATTCCAAGTACAAAATTCAATGATCGCTGATAAAAAAAAAACTTTAAAATAATAATGTCCATTTATAATATCCAGAAAGACACAAACACAGGGGCTGTAGCAAAATCTTGGATTCAGTTAGCCAAAACACAAGCGGATATTTCCCCTTTCATACAGTCATATCCGGACAAAGTGGTTTGGACTTCGTATGCAATGGACCAAGAAAATCACAGTAAAAATGGTTTTGGAGAAAAGCAAAGTCTTTTCGTTAGGCAATTGCCTAAAATTTCATGTACGCAAACAGAAATACCATGTTTGTTTGCCGCAGTTCCTCTAGCTTTCTCCTAGAAAATATGAATGTGTAGATCTTGTGTTTCCATGTGGAACCAATTAGAGTTTCCCAGTACAAAATTAAATGTTCCCTGATAAAAAAAAAAACTTTCAAAACAATAAAGTCCTTCGATAATATCAAGAAAACAAAAACACAGATGCTGTGGAAATATCTGGGATTGAGTAAGCCAAAACAAAACCAGATGTTGGGAAGCGGAGCCGTGTGCGGCGGGAGCCAGCCGGGCGGCGGAAGCGGAGCCGTGTGCGGCGGGAGCCAGCCGGGCGGCGGAAGCGGAGCCGTGTGCGGCGGGTGCCAGCCGGGCGGCGGAAGCGGAGCCGTGTGCGGCGGGAGCCGTGTGCGGCGGGAGCCGTGTGCGGCGGGAGCCGTGTGCGGCGGGAGCCGTGTGCGGCGGGAGCCGTGCCACAGAACCTCGCCAGCGCGGGAACCAACGGAAGAGGGTAAGACCTCAGAAATCCAAGACATTGAGGGGGGAGGGAAACAGAGGCCTCACCCTTCACTCAACAAGCAAAACAAAGAGCACTGCGATTTTACATATCTAAAGCGCAGCCAAACTCAATAACTTTAGCAAAACTGGAGAACACATTGAGGGCTGAATAAACTCTTGGTGTGGTCCCAGAGGTAGATCAAACGAATACTCACAGAGGCCAGATTTCAACTACCCTCAACTCCACTCCCAACTGAGTCAAAAAAAAAAAAAACCCATAAATTATCTCCAACATGCCAAACAATAAACATAGAAGCCGAGGTAACAAAAGCAAGGAAGACACTATGACGCCCCCAAATGAGAAAGACACACCAAAGCAAGATTATGAAGATGAAGAGATAGAGGAAATGCAAGAACCAGATCTCAAAAAAGTGATAGGAACATTAAGAAGTTCTCAAAAACAAATTCTGGAACTACAGAAATCCTTAATGGACAAGGTAGAAAATCTCTCTCGTGAAAATGAAATATTAAGGAGGACTCAAAATGAAATGAAACAACTAGTAGAACGTGAAACTGTGATAGTGACAAGAAACCATAATGAAATGAAGAATTCAATAGATCAAATGACAAACACATTAGAAAGCCTCAAAAACAGAATGGGTGAAGCAGAAGAGAGAATATCGGAATTAGAAGACAGAGAACAGGAAAGGCAACAGTCAAATCAAAGAAAAGAAGAAGAAATCAGAAATCTAAAAAACACTGTCAGGAATCTACAGGATACTATTAAAAAACCCAACATTCGGGTTCTAGGAGTTCCTGAAGGCATGGAAAGGGAGAAAGGATTAGAAGGCCTTTTTAGTGAGATACTAGCAGAAAATTTCCCAGATTTGGAGAAAGACAGAGGCATCCTAGTACAGGAAGCTCATAGAACCCCTAATAAACATGACCAAAAGAGAACCTCACCACGTCACGTCATAATCAAATTCACCACAGTGAAACACAAAGAAAAGATCCTAAAATGTGCAAGAGAGAAACGCCAATCGAAAAAGAAGGAATTCTCCCAAATTCTTTCTATGAAGCCACAATCACCTTAATTCCTAAGCCGGAAAAAGATGCAGCATTGAAAGAGAATTACACACCAATATCCCTGATGAACATAGATGCAAAAATACTCAATAAAATTCTGGCCAATAGAATGCAACAACACATCAGAAAGATCATCCACCCAGACCAAGTGGGATTTATCCCTGGTATGCAAGGATGGTTCAACGTCCGCAAAACAATCAACGTAATACACCACATTAACAGGCTGAAGAAGAAAAACCATATGATTCTCTCAATAGACGCAGAGAAAGCATTTGATAAAATACAACACCCTTTCATGATGAAAACTCTAAGCAAACTGGGTATGGAAGGAACATTCCTCAATACAATCAAAGCAATATATGAAAAACCCACGGCCAACATCCTATTGAATGGGGAAAAGTTGGAAGCATTTCCACTGAGATCTGGCACCAGACAGGGATGCCCACTCTCACCACTGCTATTCAATATAGTTCTGGAAGTTTTAGCCAGAGCTATTAGGCAAGAAAAAGAAATTAAAGGGATACAAATCGGGAAGGAAGAAGTCAAACTATCCCTCTTTGCAGATGATATGATTCTTTATTTAGGGGACCCAAAGAACTCTACTAAGAGACTGCTGGAACTCATCGAAGAGTTTGGCAAAGTAGCAGGATATAAAATCAATCCACAAAAATCAACAGCCTTTGTATACACAGGCAATGCCACGGCCGAGGAAGAACTTCTAAAATCAATCCCATTCACAATAGCTACAAAAACAATCAAATACCTTGGAATAAACTTAACCAAAGACGTTAAAGATCTCTACGATGAAAACTACAAAACCTTACAGAAAGAAATAGAAGAGGATACCAAAAAATGGAGAAATCTTCCATGCTCATGGATTGGAAGAATCAATATCATCAAAATGTCTATTCTCCCAAAAGCAATTTATACATTCAATGCAATACCAATCAAGATACCGAAGACATTCTTCTCAGATCTGGAAAAAATGATACTGAAATTCATATGGAGACACAGAAGACCTCGAATAGCCAAAGCTATCTTGTACAACAAAAACAAAGCCGGAGGCATCACAATCCCAGATTTCAGGGCATACTACAGGGCAGTTGTTATCAAAACAGCATGGTACTGGTACAGAAACAGATGGATAGACCAATGGAACAGAATAGAAACACCAGAAACCAATCCAAACATCTACAGCCAACTTATATTTGATCAAAGACCCAAAACTAATCCCTGGAATAAGGACAGTCTATTCAATAAATGGTGCTGGGAAAACTGGATTTCCATATGCAGAAGCTTGAAGCAAGACCCATACCTTTCACCTTACACAAAAATTCACTCAACGTGGATTAAAGACTTAAATCTATGGCCCGAAACCATCAAATTATTAGAGAGCATTGGAGAAACCCTGCAAGATATAGGTACAGGCAAAGACTTTTTGGAAAAGACCCCAGGAGCACAGGCAGTCAAAACCAAAATGAACATTTGGGATTGCATCAAATTGAGAAGTTTCTGTACTTCGAAAGAAACAGTCAGGAAAGTGAAGAGGCAACCGACAGAATGGGAGAAAATATTTGCACATTATGCTACAGATAAAGGGTTGATAACCAGAATCTACAAAGAAATCAAGAAAATCCACAACAACAGAAGAAACAACCCACTGAAGAGATGGGCCAAGGACCTCAATAGACACTTTTCAAAAGAAGAAATCCAAATGGCCAACAGACACATGAAAAAATGTTCAAGATCACTAGCAATCAGAGAAATGCAAATCAAAACCACAATGAGGTTTCACCTCACCCCGGTGAGAATGGCTCACATCCAGAAATCTACCAACAATAGATGCTGGAGAGGATGTGGGGAAAAAGGGACACTAACCCACTGTTGCTGGGAATGCAAACTGGTTAAGCCATTATGGAAGTCAGTCTGGAGATTCCTCAGAAACCTGAACATAACCCTACCATACAACCCAGCCATCCCACTCCTTGGAATTTACCCAAAGGAAATTAATTTGGCTAATAAAAAAGCCATCTGCACATTAATGTTTATTGCAGCTCAATTCACAATAGCTAAGACCTGGAACCAACCCAAATGCCCATCAACAGTAGACTGGATAAAGAAATTATGGGACATGTACTCCATAGAATACTATACAGCAGTAAGGAACAATGAAACCCAGTCATTTGAAACAAGATGGAGGGATCTGGAAAACATCATGCTGAGTGAACTAAGCCAGTCCCAAAGAGACAAATATCATTTGTTTTCCCTGATCGGCGAAAACTAACTGAGCACCGATGGGGAAACCTGCTGAAATGAAATGGACACTATAAGAAACAATGACCTGATCAGCTTAGGTCCTGACTCTAGATATAGAATGCAATACTTTATCCTTATACTTTGCGTTTCTGTGTGGGCACAAACTGATGAGCTCTATACTAATGATATACTGAAGTGATCTTCTGTATATAAAGAGAATTGGAAATGAAAAAAAAAATAACAACCTGGTATTCAAGGGGAAATGGCATAGAAAGTTAATTAATTTGAAAAAAAATCATGTGGGTTCTCTGTCTTTAATGTGCTGTACATTGTTATTTGATGCTATAATTAGTAATCCAATGGTAGTTTTTTTCACTTGTATTGCTATATGGGCAAAATGTTGAAAACTTTACCATTAAATATACTAAGCTGATCTTCTGAGTACAAAGAGAATTGAAAATGAATCCTTACATGAATGGAAGGGGAGAGGGAGCGGGAGAGGGGAGGGTTGCGGGCGGGAGGGAAGTTACGGGAGGGGGGAAGCCATCGTAACCCATAAGCTGTACTTTGGAAATTTATATTCATTAAATAAAAGTTAAAAAAAAACAAATAAAAATAGGTACCAAGTTAAAAAAAAAAAAAAACCAGATGTTTCCGGTTTCATCCAGTCATATCCGGAAAAAGTGGTGTGGAATTAGTAAGCAATTCACTGAAAAAATTACAGTAAAAATGGTTTTGGAGAAAAGCAAAGTCTTTTCGATAGGCAAGTGCATAAAATGTCATGTATACAAACAGAAATATCATGTTTTTTCCCGCAGATCCTCTAGCTTTCTAGTAGAAAATACGAATGTGTAGAGCTGGTGTCTCCATGTGGAACCAATTAGAGTTTCCCAGTACAAAATTAAATGTTCCCTGAAAAAAAAAAAGACTTTCAAAACATTAATGTCCTTTGACAATATCCAGAAAACACAAACACAGGGGCTGTGGCAATATCTGGGATTGAGTTAGCCACAACAAAACCAGATATTTCCGGTTTCATCCAGTCATATCCGGACAAAGTGGTGTGGAATTCGTATGCAATGGACTGAGAAAATTACAGTAAAAATGGTTTTGGAGAAAAGCAAAGTCTTTTCGTTAGGCAAGTGCATAAAATGTTATATATACAAACAGAAATATCACGTTTGTTTGCCGCAGTTCCTCTAGCTTTCTCCTAGAAAATGCGAATGTGTAGAGTTGGTGTCTCCATGTGGAACCAATTAGAGTTTCCCAGTACAAAATTAAATGTTCCCTGATAAAAAAAATTTGAAAACAATAAAGACATTGGGTAATATCCAGAAAACACAAACACAGTGTCTGTGGCAATATCTGGGATTCAGTTAGCCAAAACAGAAGCGGATATTTCCAGTTTCATCCAGTCAAATCTGGACAAAGTGTTGTGGAATTGGTATGCAATGGACCGAGAAATACGCAGTAATAATAGTTTTGGAGAAAAGAAAAGTCCTTTCTTTAGGAAATTGCATAAAATGCTTTGTATACAAACAGAAATATCATGATTGTTTGCCGCAGTTCCTTCAGATTTCTCCTAGAAAATACGAATGTGTAGAGCTGGTGTCTCCATGTGGAACCAATTAGCGTTTCCCAGTACAAAATTAAATGTTCCCTGATAGAAAAAAAAAACTTTCAAAACAATAAAGTCTGTTGATAATATCCGGAAAACACAAACTCAGGGGATGTGGCAATATCTGGGATTGAGTTAGCCAAAACAAAACCGGACATTTCCGCTTTCATCCAGTCATATCCGGACAAAGTGGTGTGGAAATCATATCCAATGGACCGAGAAAATCACAGTAAAAATGGTTTTGGAGAAAAGCAAAGTCTTTTCGTTAGTCAAGTGCATAAAATGTCATGCATACAAACAGAAATATCATGTTTGTTTCCCGCAGTTCCTCTAGCTTTTTCTCTAGAAAATAGGAATGTCTAGAGCTGATGTCTCCATGTGAAACCAATTAGAGTTTTCCAGTACAAAAGTAAATGTTCCCTGATAAAAAAAACATTCAAAGCAATAAAGTCCTTCGATAATATCCAGAAAACACCAACACAGGGGCTGTGGCAATATCAGAGATTGAGTTAGCCAAAACAAAACCGGATATTTCCGGTTTCATCCAGTCATATCCGGACAAAGTTGTGTGGAATTCATATGCAATGGATAGCAAAAATTGCAGTGATTATGGTTTTGGAGAAAGGCAAAGTCTTTTCGTTAGGCAAGTGCATAAAATGCCATCTATAGAAACAGAAATATCATGATTTTTTGCCGCAGTTCCTTTAGATTTCTCCCCAGAAAACACAAATGTTTATATCTGGTGTCTCCATGTGGAACAAATTAGAGTTTCCAGGTACAAAATCAAATGTTCCCTGATAAAAAAAACTTTGATAACAATAATGCCCATTGATAATATCCAGAAAACACAAACAAAGGGGCTGTGGCAATATCTGGGATTGACTTAGCCAAAACAAAACGGGATATTTCCGGTTTCATCCACTCATATCCCGACAAAGTGGTCTGCAATTCGTATGTAATGGACAGACAAAGTCGCAGTAAAAATGGTTTTGGAGAAAAGCAAAGTCTTTTCGTTAGTCAAGTTCATAAAATTCCATCTATACAAACAGAAATATAATATTCTTTGTGGCAGTTCATTTAGATTTCTACCCAGAAAATACGAATGTGTATAGTTGGTGTCTCCATGTGAAACGAATTAGAGTTTCCCAGTACAAAATTAAATGTTCCCTCATAAAAAAAAAAAACTTTCAAAACAATAAAGTCCTTCGATAATATCCAGAAAACACAAACACCGGGGCTGTGGCAATATCTGGGATTTAGTTAGCCAAAACAAAACCGGATATATCCGGTTTCATCCAGTCATATCCGGACAATGTGGTGTGGAAAACGCATGCAATGGACGGAGAAAATCACAGTGAAAGTGCTTTTGGAGAAAAGCAAAATCTTTTCGTTAGGCAAGTGCATATAATGTCATGCATACAAACAGAAATATCAGGTTTGTTTGCCACATTTCCTCTAGCTTTCTCGCTAGAAAATATAAATGTGTAGAGCTGGTGTCTCCATGTGGAACCAATTGGAGTTTCCCAGTACAAAATTAAATATTCCCTGATAAAAAAATATTCAAAACAATAAAGTTCATCGATAATATCCAGAAAACACAGACACAGGGGCTGTGGCAATATCTGAGATTGAATTAGCCAAAATAAAACCCGTATATTTCTGGTTTCATCCAGTCATATCCAGACAAAGTGGTGTCGAAATCGTATGCAATGGACTGTGAAAATTGCAGTGAAAATTGTTTTGGAGAAAAGCAAAGTCTTTTCGTTAGGCACGTGCATAAAATGCCATGTATACAAACAGAAATATCATGTTTGTTTGCCGCAGTTCCTTTAGATATCTCCCTAGAAAATACGAATGTGTAAAGCTGGTGTCTCCATGTTGAACCAATTATAGTAGCGCAGTAGAAAATTAAATGATCCCTGACAAAAACATTGAAAACAATAAAATACTTTGATAATATCCAGAAAACACAACACAGAGGCTGTGGCAATATCTGGGATTCAGTTAGCAAAAACTCAACAGCATATTTCCGGTTTAATCCAGTCATTTCCGGAAAAAGTGATGTGGAATTCGTATGCAATGGACCAAGAAAATCACATTAAAATGGTTTTGGAGAAAAGCAAATTCTTTTCATTAGGCAAGTGCATAAAATGTCATGTATACAAACAGAAATATCATGTTTCTTTGCCGCACTTCCTCTAGATTTCTCCCTAGAAAGTACGAATGTGTAGAGCTGGTGTCTGCATGTAGAACCACTGGGTATTTCCCAGTACAAAATTAAATGTTCCCTGATAAAAAATCTTTCAATACAATAATGTCCATAGATAATATCCACAAAAAAGAAACACAGGGGCTGTGGCAATATCTGGGATTGAGTTAGCCAAAACAAAACCTGATATTTCCGGTTTCATCCAGTCATATCCGGACAAAGTGGTGTGCAATTCTTATGTAATGGACAGACAAAATCACAGTAAAAATGGTTTTGGAGAAAAGCAAAGTCTTTTCGTTAGGCAAGTGCATAAAATGCCATCTATACAAACAGAAATATCATGTTTGTTTGCCGCAGTTCCTCTAGCTTTCTCTCTAGAAAAAACGAATGTGTAGAGCTGATGTCTCCATGTGGAACTAATTAGAGTTTCCCAGTACAAAATTAAATTCTCCCTGATTAAAAAAAAACAAAACTTTCAAAACAATAAAGTCCTTCGATAATATCCAGAAAACACAACCACAGGGGCTGTGGCAATATCTGGGATTGAGTTAGCCAAAACAAAACCGGATATTTCCGGTTTCATCCAGTCATATCCGGAAAAAGTGGTGTGGAATTCATATGCAATGGACGGAGGAAATTACAGTAAAAATGGTTTTGGAGAAAAGCAAAGTCTTTTCGTTAGCCAAGTGCATAAAATGCCATCTATATAAACAGAAATATCATGATTGTTTCCCGCAGTTCCTCTAGCTTTCTCCCCAGAAAATATGAATTTGTAGAGCTGTTGTCTCCATGTGGAACCAGTTAGTGTTTTCCAGGGCAAAAATAAATGTTTCCTAATAAAAAAAACAACTTTCAAAACAATAAAGTCCTTCGATAATATCCAGAAAACAAAAACACAGGTGCTGTGGCCTTATACTTGGGATTGAGTTAGGCAAAGCAAAACCGGATATTTCCGGTTTCACCCAGTCATATCCGGAAAATGTGGTGTTGAATTCGTATGCAATGGACTGCAAAAATGCAGTGAATATGGTTTTGGAGAAAGCCAAAATCTTTTCTTTAGGCAAGTGCATAAAATGCCATCTATACAAACAGAAATATCATGATTGTTTGCCGCAGTTCCTTTAGATTTCTCCCCAGAAACCACAAATGTTTATAGCTGGTGTCTCCATGTGGAACAAATTAGAGTTTCACAGAAAAAAATTAAAGGTTCCCTGATTAAAAAAAATTTAAAAACAATAAAGTCCTTCGATAATATTCAGAAAACACAAACACAGGTGCTGTTTCAATATCTGGGATTGAGTTAGCCAAAACAAAACGTGATATTTCCGGATTCATCCAGTCATATCCAGACAAAGTGATGTGGAATTCGTATGCAATGGACTGAGAAAATTACAGAGAAAGTGGTTTTGGAGAAAAGCAAAGTCTTTTAGTTAGGCAAGTGCATAAAATGCCATCTATACAAACAGAAATGTAAACATTGTCTGCCGCAGTTCCTCTAGCTTTCTCTCTAGAAAATACGAATGTGTATAGCTGGTGTCTCCATGTGGAACAAATTAGAGTTTCCCAGTACAAAATCAAATGTTCCCTGATAAAATTTTTTTTTTCAAAACAATAAAATTCTTCGATAATATCCAGAAAACACAAACACAGGGGCTGTCGCAATATCTGGGATTGACTTAGCCAAAACAAAACCGGATATTTCCGGTTTCTTCCACTCATATCACGACAAACTCTTGTGCAATTCTTATGTAATGGACAGACAAAATCACAGTGAAAATTGTTTTGGAGAAAAGCAAAGTCTTTTCGTTAGGCAAGTGTATAAAATGCCATCTATACAAACAGAAATATCATGTTTGTTTGCCGCAGTTCCTCTAGCTTTCTCTCTAGAATATACGAATGTGTAGAGCTGGTGTTTCCATGTGGAACCAATTAGAGTTTCCCAGTACAAAATCAAATGTTCCCTCATAAAAAAAACTTTCAAAACAATAAAGTCCTTTGATAATATACAGAAAACACAAACACAGGGTCTGTAGCAATATCTTGGATTGACTTAGCCAAAACAAAACCGGATATTTGCGGTTTCATCCAGTCATATCCAGACAAAGTGGTGTGGAATTCGTATGCAATGGACATACAAAATCACAGTAAATGGTTATGGAGAAAAGCAAAGTCTTTTTGTTAGGCAAGTGCATAAATTGTCATGTATACAAACAGAAATATCATGTTTGTTTCCCGCAGTTCCTCTAGCTTTTTCTCTAGAAAATAGGAATGTCTAGAGCTGATGTCTCCCGTGAAACCAATTAGAGTTTTCCAGTACAAAAGTAAATGTTCCCTGATAAAAAAAACATTCAAAGCAATAAAGTCCTTCGATAATATCTAGAAAACACAACCACATGGCTGTGAAAATACCTGGGATTGAGTTAGCCAAAAGAATACCGGATATTTCCGGTTTTATCCAGTCAAATCGGGACAAAGTTGTGTGGAATTCATATGCAATGGATAGCAAAAATTGCAGTGATTATGGTTTTGGAGAAAGGCAAAGTCTTTTTGTTAGGCAAGTGCATAAAATACCATCTATAGAAACAGAAATATCATGATTTTTTGCCGCAGTTCCTTTAGATTTCTCCCCAGAAAACACAAATGTTTATATCTGGTGTCTCCATGTGGAACAAATTAGAGTTTCCCAGTACAAAATCAAATGTTCCCTGATAAAAAAAACTTTGATAACAATAATGCCCATTGATAATATCCAGAAAACACAAACAAAGGGGCTGTGGCAATATCTGGGATTGACTTAGCCAAAACAAAACGGGATATTTCCGGTTTCATCCACTCATATCCCGACAAAGTGGTCTGCAATTCGTATGTAATGGACAGACAAAATCGCAGTAAAAATGGTTTTGGAGAAAAGCAAAGTCTTTTCGTTAGTCAAGTTCATAAAATTCCATCTATACAAACAGAAATATAATATTCTTTGTGGCAGTTCATTTAGATTTCTACCCAGAAAATACGAATGTGTATAGTTGGTGTCTCCATGTGAAACCAATTAGAGTTTCCCAGTACAAAATTAAATGTTCCCTCATAAAAAAAAAACTTTCAAAACAATAAAGTCCTTCGATAATATCCAGAAAACACAAACACCGGGGCTGTGGCAATATCTGGGATTTAGTTAGCCAAAACAAAACCGGATATATCCGGTTTCATCCAGTCATATCCGGACAATGTGGTGTGGAAAACGCATACAATGGACGGAGAAAATCACAGTGAAAGTGCTTTTGGAGAAAAGCAAAGTCTTTTCGTTAGGCAAGTGCATATAATGTCATGCATACAAACAGAAATATCATGTTTGTTTGCCACATTTCCTCTAACTTTCTCGCTAGAAAATATAAATGTGTAGAGCTGGTGTCTCCATGTGGAACCAATTGGAGTTTCCCAGTACAAAATTAAATGTTCCCTGATAAAAAATATTCAAAACAATAAAGTCCTTCGATAATATCCAGAAAACACAGACACAGGGGCTGTGGCAATATCTGAGATTGAATTAGCCAAAATAAAACCCGTATATTTCTGGTTTCATCCAGTCATATCCAGACAAAGTGGTGTCGAAATCGTATGCAATGGACTGTGAAAATTGCAGTGAAAATTGTTTTGGAGAAAAGCAAAGTCTTTTCGTTAGGCACGTGCATAAAATGCCATGTATACAAACAGAAATATCATGTTTGTTTGCCGCAGTTCCTTTAGATATCTCCCTAGAAAATACGAATGTGTAAGGCTGGTGTCTCCATGTTGAACCAATTATAGTTGCGCAGTAGAAAATTAAATGATCCCTGACAAAAACATTGAAAACAATAAAATCCATTGATAATATCCAGAAAACACAAACACAGAGGCTGTGGCAATATCTGGGATTCAGTTAGCAAAAACTCAACAGCATATTTCCGGTTTAATCCAGTCATATCCAGAAAAAGTGATGTGGAATTCGTATGCAATGGACCAAGAAAATCACATTAAAATGGTTTTGGAGAAAAGCAAATTCTTTTCATTAGGCAAGTGCATAAAATGTCATGTATACAAACAGAAATATCATGTTTCTTTGCCGCACTTCCTCTAGATTTCTCCCTAGAAAGTACGAATGTGTAGAGCTGGTGTCTGCATGTAGAACCACTGGGTATTTCCCAGTACAAAATTAAATGTTCCCTGATAAAAAATCTTTCAATACAATAATGTCCATTGATAATATCCACAAAAAAGAAACACAGGGGCTGTGGCAATATCTGGGATTGAGTTAGCCAAAACAAAACCTGATGTTTCCGGTTTCATCCACTCATATCCGGACAAAGTGGTGTGCAATTCTTATGTAATGGACAGACAAAATCACAGTAAAAATGGTTTTGGAGAAAAGCAAAGTCTTTTCGTTAGGCAAGTGCATAAAATGCCATCTATACAAACAGAAATATCATGTTTGTTTGCCGCAGTTCCTCTAGCTTTCTCTCTAGAAAATACGAATGTGTAGAGCTGAAGTCTCCATGTGGAACTAATTAGAGTTTCCCAGTACAAAATTAAATTCTCCCTGATTAAAAAAAACAAAACTTTCAAAACAATAAAGTCCTTTGATAATATCCAGAAAACACAACCACAGGGGCTGTGGCAATATCTGGGATTGAGTTAGCCAAAACAAAACCGGATATTTCCGGTTTCATCCAGTCATATCCGGAAAAAGTGGTGTGGAATTCATATGCAATGGACGGAGGAAATTACAGTAAAAATGGTTTTGGAGAAAAGCAAAGTCTTTTCGTTAGCCAAGTGCATAAAATGCCATCTGTATAAACAGAAATATCATGATTGTTTCCCGCAGTTCCTCTAGCTTTCTCCCCAGAAAATATGAATTTGTAGAGCTGTTGTCTCCATGTGGAACCAGTTAGTGTTTTCCAGGGCAAAAGTAAATGTTTCCTAATAAAAAAAACAACTTTCAAAACAATAAAGTCCTTCGATAATATCCAGAAAACAAAAACACAGGTGCTGTGGCCTTATACTTGGGATTGAGTTAGGCAAAGCAAAACCGGATATTTCCGGTTTCACCCAGTCATATCCGGAAAATGTGGTGTTGAATTCGTATGCAATGGACTGCAAAAATGCAGTGAATATGGTTTTGGAGAAAGCCAAAGTCTTTTCTTTAGGCAAGTGCATAAAATGCCATCTATACAAACAGAAATATCATGATTGTTTGCCGCAGTTCCTTTAGATTTCTCCCCAGAAACCACAAATGTTTATAGCTGGTTCCTCCATATGAAACCAATTAGAGTTTCCCAGTACAAAATTAAATGTTCCCTCATAAAAAAAAAACTTTCAAAACAATAAATTACTTCGATAATATCCAGAAAACACAAGCACAGGGGCTGTCGCAATATCTGGGATTGACTTAGCCAAAACAAAACCGGATATTTCCGGTTACTTCCAGTCATATCCCGACAAAGTGGTGTACAATTAGTATTTAATGGACAGACAAAATCACAGTAAAAATGGTTTTAGAGAAAAGCAAAGTCTTTTCGTTAGGCAAGTGCATAAAATGCCATCTATACAAACAGAAATATCATGAATGTTTGCCGCAGTTCATTTAGATTTCTCCCCAGAAAATACAAATGTGTATAGCTGGTTCCTCCATATGAAAACAATTAGAGTTTCCCAGTACAAAATTAAATGTTCCCATATTAAAAAAAAAAACTTTCAAAACAATGAATTCCTTTGATAATATCCAGAAAACACAAACACAGGGTCTGTGCCAATATCTGGGATCGAGTTAGCCAAAACAAAACCGGATATTTCTGGTTTCATCCAGTCATATCCGGACAAAGTGGTGTGGAATTCGTATGCATTGGAATGAGAAAATCACAGTAAAAATGGTTTTGGAGGAAAGTAAAGTCTTTTCGTTAGGCAAGTGCATAAAATGCCATCTATACAAACAGAAATATCATGTTTGTTTGCCGCAGTTCCTCTAGCTTTCTCCTAGAAAATACGAATGTGTAGAGCTGGTGTCTCCATGTGGAAGCAATTAGAGTTTCCCAGTCCAAAATTAAATGTTCCCTGATAAAAACATTCAAAGCAATAAAGTCCTTCGATAATATCAAGAAAACACAAACACAGAAGCTGTCACAATATCTGGGATTGAGTTAGCCAAACACAAGCGGATATTTCCCCTTTCATCCAGTAATATTCAGACAAAATGGTGTGGAATTCGCATGCAATCGACTGAGAGAATTACAGTGAAAGTATTTTTGGAGAAAACCAAAGTCTTTTCATTAGGCTGGTGCATAAAATGTCATGTATACAAACAGAAATATCATGTTTGTTTGCCGCAGTTCCTCTAGCTTTCTCGCTAGAAAATACGAATGTGTAGACCTGGTGTCTCCTTGTTGAACCAATTAGAGTTTCCCAGTACAAAATTAAATGTTCCCTGATTAAAAAAAACATACAAAAAATATGCTTCGGTAATATCCAGAAATCACAATCACAGGGGCTGTGGCAATATCTGGGATTGAGTTAGCCAAAAAAAAAAAAAAACGGATATTTCCGGTTTCATCCAGTCATATCCGGACAAAGTGGTGTGGAATTCGTATGCAATGGAATGAGAAAATCACAGTAAAAATGCTTTTGGATAAAGGCAAATTCTTTTCGTTAGGCAAGTGCATAAAATGCCATCTATACAAACAGAAATATCATGTTTGTTTGCCGCAGATACTCTAGCTTTCTCCTAGAAAATACGAATGTGTAGGTGTCTCCATGGGGAACCAATTAGAGTTTCCCAGTACATAATTAAATGTTCCCTAATAAAAAAACATTCAAAGCAATAAAGTCCTTAGATAATATCCAAAAAACACAAACAAAGAGGCTCTCGCAATATCTAGGATTCAGTTAGCCAAAACACAAGCAGATATTTCAATTTTGTTCCAGTCATATCTGGACAACGTTGTGTGGAATTCATGTGCAATGGAAAGTCAAAATCACAGTAAAAATGGTTTTGGGGAAAAGCAAAGTCCTTTCGTTAGGAAAGTGCATAAAATGTCATGTATACAAACAGAAATATCATGTTTGTTTGCCACAGTTCCTCTAGTATTCTCCCTAGAATACACGAATATGCAGAACTGGTTTCTGCATGTGGAACGAGTAATTGTTTCCCAGTACAAAATTAAATGTTCCCTGATGAAAAAAAATGTTCACAACAATAATGACCATTGATAATATCCAGAAAACACAAACACAGGGGCTGTGGCAATATCAGGGATTGAGTTAGCCAAAACAAAACCAGATATTTCCGGTTAAATCCAGTCAGATCCTGACAAAGTGGTGTGGAATTCGTATGCAATGGACCGACAAAATCACAGTAAAAATGGTTTTGGAGTAATGCAAAGTCATTTCGTTGGACAAGTGCATAAAATGTCATGGATACAAACAGAAATATCATGTTTGTTTGCTGCAGTTCCTCTAGCTTTCTCCTAGAAAATATGAGTGTGAAGAGCTGGTGTCTCCATGTCGAACCACTACGTGTTTCCCAGTACAAAATTAAATGTTTCCTGATAAAAAAATACCTTTCAAATTAATAATGTCCATTGATAATATCCAGAAAACACAAACACAAGGGCTGTGTCAATATCTGGGATTGAGTTAGCCAAAAACAACCAGATATTTCCGGTTTCATCCAGTCATATCTGCACAAAGTGCTGTGGAATTCCTATGAAATGTACCGAGAAAATCACAGTAAAAATGGTTTTGGAGAAAAGCAAAGTCTTTTCGTTAGGCAAGTGCATAAAATGCAATGTATTCAAACAGAAATATCATGTTTGTTTGCCGCAGTTCCTCTCGCTTTCTCCTAGAAAATACGAATGTGTAGAGCTGGTGTCTCCATGTGGAAGAAATTAGAGTTTCCCAGTACAAAATTATATATTCCCTGATAAAAAAATTTTCAAAACAATAAAATCCTTCGATAATATCCAGAAAACACAAACACAGTCTGTGGCAATATCTGGGATTGAGTTAGCCAAAACAAAACCGGATATTTCCGGTTTCATCCAGTCATATCTAGACAAAGTTGTGTGGAATTTGTATGCCATGGACCGAGAAAAGCACAGTAAAAATGGTTTTGGAGGAAAGCAAAGTCTTTTCGTTAGGCAAGTGCATAAAATGTCATGTATCCAAACAGAAATATCATGTTTGTTTGCCGCAGTTCCTCTAGTTTTCCCCTAGAAAATACGAATGTGTAGAGCTGGTTTCTACATGTGGAACCACTGAGTGTTTCCCAGTACAAAACTAAATGTACCCTGATTAAAAAAAAAAACGGTTAAAACAAAAATGACCATTGATAATATACAGAAAACATAAACACAGTGGCTGTGGCAATCTGGGATTGTGTTAGCCAAAAAAAATCCGATATTTCCAGTTTCTTACAGTCATATCCGGACAAAGTGGTGTGCAATTCTTATGCAATGGACTGAGAAAATTACAGTGAAAGTATTTTTGGAGAAAACCAAAGTCTTTCGTTAGGCAAGTGCATAAAACATCATGTATAGAAACAGAAATATCATGTTTGTTTGCCGCAGTTCCTCTAGCTTTCTCGTAGAAAATATGAGTGTGTAGGGATGGTTTTTCCATGTTGAACCAAATAGAATTTCCCAGTACAAAATTAAATGTTCCCTGATAGAAAAAAAACATTCAAAACGGTAAAGTCCTTCGATAATTTCCAGAAAACACAAACACAGGGGCTGTGGCAATATCTGGGATTGAGTTAGCCAAAAAAACCCGGATATTTCCGGTTTCATCCAGTCATATCCGGACAAAGTGGTGTGGAATTCGTATGCAATGGAATGAGAAAATCACAGTAAAAATGGTTTTGGAGGAAAGGAAAGTCTTTTCGTTAGGCAAGTGCATAAAATGCCATCTATACAAACAGAAATATCATGTTTGTTTGCCGCAGATACTCTAGCTTTCTCCTAGAAAATACGAATGTGTAGGTGTCTCCATGTGGAACACATTATAGTTTCCCAGTACATAATTAAATGTTCCCTAATAAAAAAACATTCAAAGCAATAAAGTCCTTAGATAATATCCAAAAAAACACAAACAAAGAGGCTCTTGCAATATCTAGGATTCAGTTAGCCAAAACACAAGCAGATATTTCCGTTTTGATCCAGTCATATTCGGACAACGTTGTGTGGAATTCATGTGCAATGGAAAGTCAAAATCACAGTAAAAATGGTTTTGGAGAAAAGCAAAGTCCTTTCATTAGGCAAGTGCATAAAATGTCATGTATACAAACAGAAATATCATGTTTGTTTGCCACAGTTCCTCTAGTTTTCTCCCTAGAATACACGAATATGTAGAACTGGTTTCTGCATGTGGAACGAGTAATTGTTTCCCAGTACAAAATTAAATGTTCCCTGATGAAAAAAAAATGTTCACAACAATAATGACCATTGATAATATCCAGAAAACACAAACACAGGGGCTGTGGCAATATCTGGGATTGAGTTAGCCAAAACAAAACCGGATATTTCCGGTTTCATCCAGTCATATCCGGAAAAAGTGGTGTGGAATTCATATGCAATGGACGGAGGAAATTACAGTAAAAATGGTTTTGGAGAAAAGCAAAGTCTTTTCGTTAGCCAAGTGCATAAAATGCCATCTATATAAACAGAAATATCATGATTGTTTCCCGCAGTTCCTCTAGCTTTCTCCCTAGAAAATATGAATTTGTAGAGCTGTTGTCTCCATGTGGAACCAGTTAGTGTTTTCCAGGGCAAAAATAAATGTTTCCTAATAAAAAAAACAACTTTCAAAACAATAAAGTCCTTCGATAATATCCAGAAAACAAAAACACAGGTGCTGTGGCCTTATACTTGGGATTGAGTTAGGCAAAGCAAAACCGGATATTTCCGGTTTCACCCAGTCATATCCGGAAAATGTGGTGTTGAATTCGTATGCAATGGACTGCAAAAATGCAGTGAATATGGTTTTGGAGAAAGCCAAAATCTTTTCTTTAGGCAAGTGCATAAAATGCCATCTATACAAACAGAAATATCATGATTGTTTGCCGCAGTTCCTTTAGATTTCTCCCCAGAAACCACAAATGTTTATAGCTGGTGTCTCCATGTGGAACAAATTAGAGTTTCACAGAAAAAAATTAAAGGTTCCCTGATTAAAAAAAAATTTAAAAACAATAAAGTCCTTCGATAATATTCAGAAAACACAAACACAGGTGCTGTTTCAATATCTGGGATTGAGTTAGCCAAAACAAAACGTGATATTTCCGGATTCATCCAGTCATATCCAGACAAAGTGATGTGGAATTCGTATGCAATGGACTGAGAAAATTACAGTGAAAGTGGTTTTGGAGAAAAGCAAAGTCTTTTAGTTAGGCAAGTGCATAAAATGCCATCTATACAAACAGAAATGTAAACATTGTCTGCCGCAGTTCCTCTAGCTTTCTCTCTAGAAAATACGAATGTGTATAGCTGGTGTCTCCATGTGGAACAAATTAGAGTTTCCCAGTACAAAATCAAATGTTCCCTGATAAAATTTTTTTTTCAAAACAATAAAATTCTTCGATAATATCCAGAAAACACAAACACAGGGGCTGTCGCAATATCTGGGATTGACTTAGCCAAAACAAAACCGGATATTTCCGGTTTCTTCCACTCATATCACGACAAACTCTTGTGCAATTCTTATGTAATGGACAGACAAAATCACAGTGAAAATTGTTTTGGAGAAAAGCAAAGTCTTTTCGTTAGGCAAGTGTATAAAATGCCATCTATACAAACAGAAATATCATGTTTGTTTGCCGCAGTTCCTTTAGATATCTCCCTAGAAAATACGAATGTGTAAAGCTGGTGTCTCCATGTTGAACCAATTATAGTAGCGCAGTAGAAAATTAAATGATCCCTGACAAAAACATTGAAAACAATAAAATACTTTGATAATATCCAGAAAACACAACACAGAGGCTGTGGCAATATCTGGGATTCAGTTAGCAAAAACTCAACAGCATATTTCCGGTTTAATCCAGTCATTTCCGGAAAAAGTGATGTGGAATTCGTATGCAATGGACCAAGAAAATCACATTAAAATGGTTTTGGAGAAAAGCAAATTCTTTTCATTAGGCAAGTGCATAAAATGTCATGTATACAAACAGAAATATCATGTTTCTTTGCCGCACTTCCTCTAGATTTCTCCCTAGAAAGTACGAATGTGTAGAGCTGGTGTCTGCATGTAGAACCACTGGGTATTTCCCAGTACAAAATTAAATGTTCCCTGATAAAAAATCTTTCAATACAATAATGTCCATAGATAATATCCACAAAAAAGAAACACAGGGGCTGTGGCAATATCTGGGATTGAGTTAGCCAAAACAAAACCTGATATTTCCGGTTTCATCCAGTCATATCCGGACAAAGTGGTGTGCAATTCTTATGTAATGGACAGACAAAATCACAGTAAAAATGGTTTTGGAGAAAAGCAAAGTCTTTTCGTTAGGCAAGTGCATAAAATGCCATCTATACAAACAGAAATATCATGTTTGTTTGCCGCAGTTCCTCTAGCTTTCTCTCTAGAAAAAACGAATGTGTAGAGCTGATGTCTCCATGTGGAACTAATTAGAGTTTCCCAGTACAAAATTAAATTCTCCCTGATTAAAAAAAAACAAAACTTTCAAAACAATAAAGTCCTTCGATAATATCCAGAAAACACAACCACAGGGGCTGTGGCAATATCTGGGATTGAGTTAGCCAAAACAAAACCGGATATTTCCGGTTTCATCCAGTCATATCCGGAAAAAGTGGTGTGGAATTCATATGCAATGGACGGAGGAAATTACAGTAAAAATGGTTTTGGAGAAAAGCAAAGTCTTTTCGTTAGCCAAGTGCATAAAATGCCATCTATATAAACAGAAATATCATGATTGTTTCCCGCAGTTCCTCTAGCTTTCTCCCCAGAAAATATGAATTTGTAGGGCTGTTGTCTCCATGTGGAACCAGTTAGTGTTTTGCAGGGCAAAAGTAAATGTTTCCTAATAAAAAAAACAACTTTCAAAACAATAAAGTCCTTCGATAATATCCAGAAAACAAAAACACAGGTGCTGTGGCCTTATACTTGGGATTGAGTTAGGCAAAGCAAAACCGGATATTTCCGGTTTCACCCAGTCATATCCGGAAAATGTGGTGTTGAATTCGTATGCAATGGACTGCAAAAATGCAGTGAATATGGTTTTGGAGAAAGCCAAAATCTTTTCTTTAGGCAAGTGCATAAAATGCCATCTATACAAACAGAAATATCATGACTGTTTGCCGCAGTTCCTTTAGATTTCTCCCCAGAAACCACAAATGTTTATAGCTGGTGTCTCCATGTGGAACAAATTAGAGTTTCACAGAAAAAAATTAAAGGTTCCCTGATTAAAAAAAAATTTAAAAACAATAAAGTCCTTCGATAATATTCAGAAAACACAAACACAGGTGCTGTTTCAATATCTGGGATTGAGTTAGCCAAAACAAAACGTGATATTTCCGGATTCATCCAGTCATATCCAGACAAAGTGATGTGGAATTCGTATGCAATGGACTGAGAAAACTACAGTGAAAGTGGTTTTGGAGAAAAGCAAAGTCTTTTAGTTAGGCAAGTGCATAAAATGCCATCTATACAAACAGAAATGTAAACATTGTCTGCCGCAGTTCCTCTAGCTTTCTCTCTAGAAAATACGAATGTGTATAGCTGGTGTCTCCATGTGGAACAAATTAGAGTTTCCCAGTACAAAATCAAATGTTCCCTGATAAAATTTTTTTTTCAAAACAATAAAATTCTTCGATAATATCCAGAAAACACAAACACAGGGGCTGTCGCAATATCTGGGATTGACTTAGCCAAAACAAAACCGGATATTTCCGGTTTCTTCCACTCATATCACGACAAACTCTTGTGCAATTCTTATGTAATGGACAGACAAAATCACAGTGAAAATTGTTTTGGAGAAAAGCAAAGTCTTTTCGTTAGGCAGGTGCATAAAATGTCATCTATACAAACAGAAATATCATGTTTGTTTGCCGCAGTTCCTCTAGCTTTCTCTCTAGAATATACGAATGTGTAGAGCTGGTGTTTCCATGTGGAACCAATTAGAGTTTCCCAGTACAAAATCAAATGTTCCCTCATAAAAAAAACTTTCAAAACAATAAAGTCCTTTGATAATATCCAGAAAACACAAACACAGGGTCTGTAGCAATATCTTGGATTGACTTAGCCAAAACAAAACCGGATATTTGCGGTTTCATCCAGTCATATCCAGACAAAGTTGTGTGGAATTCGTATGCAATGGACATACAAAATCACAGTAAATGGTTATGGAGAAAAGCAAAGTCTTTTTGTTAGGCAAGTGCATAAATTGTCATGTATACAAACAGAAATATCATGTTTGTTTCCCGCAGTTCCTCTAGCTTTTTCTCTAGAAAATAGGAATGTCTAGAGCTGATGTCTCCATGTGAAACCAATTAGAGTTTTCCAGTACAAAAGTAAATGTTCCCTGATAAAAAAAACATTCAAAGCAATAAAGTCCTTCGATAATATCTAGAAAACACAACCACATGGCTGTGAAAATACCTGGGATTGAGTTAGCCAAAAGAATACCGGATATTTCCGGTTTTATCCAGTCAAATCGGGACAAAGTTGTGTGGAATTCATATGCAATGGATAGCAAAAATTGCAGTGATTATGGTTTTGGAGAAAGGCAAAGTCTTTTCGTTAGGCAAGTGCATAAAATACCATCTATAGAAACAGAAATATCATGATTTTTTGCCGCAGTTCCTTTAGATTTCTCCCCAGAAAACACAAATGTTTATATCTGGTGTCTCCATGTGGAACAAATTAGAGTTTCCCAGTACAAAATTAAATGTTCCCTGATAGAAAAAAAACATTCAAAACGGTAAAGTCCTTCGATAATTTCCAGAAAACACAAACACAGGGGCTGTGGCAATATCTGGGATTGAGTTAGCCAAAAAAACCCGGATATTTCCGGTTTCATCCAGTCATATCCGGACAAAGTGGTGTGGAATTCGTATGCAATGGAATGAGAAAATCACAGTAAAAATGGTTTTGGAGGAAAGGAAAGTCTTTTCGTTAGGCAAGTGCATAAAATGCCATCTATACAAACAGAAATATCATGTTTGTTTGCCGCAGATACTCTAGCTTTCTCCTAGAAAATACGAATGTGTAGGTGTCTCCATGTGGAACACATTATAGTTTCCCAGTACATAATTAAATGTTCCCTAATAAAAAAACATTCAAAGCAATAAAGTCCTTAGATAATATCCAAAAAAACACAAACAAAGAGGCTCTTGCAATATCTAGGATTCAGTTAGCCAAAACACAAGCAGATATTTCCGTTTTGATCCAGTCATATTCGGACAACGTTGTGTGGAATTCATGTGCAATGGAAAGTCAAAATCACAGTAAAAATGGTTTTGGAGAAAAGCAAAGTCCTTTCATTAGGCAAGTGCATAAAATCTCATGTATACAAACAGAAATATCATGTTTGTTTGCCACAGTTCCTCTAGTTTTCTCCCTAGAATACACGAATATGTAGAACTGGTTTCTGCATGTGGAACGAGTAATTGTTTCCCAGTACAAAATTAAATGTTCCCTGATGAAAAAAAAATGTTCACAACAATAATGACCATTGATAATATCCAGAAAACACAAACACAGGGGCTGTGGCAATATCTGGGATTGAGTTAGCCAAAACAAAACCGGATATTTCCGGTTTCATCCAGTCATATCGGGACAAAGTCCTATGGAATTCCTATGAAATGGACCGAGAAAATCACAGTCAAAATGGTTTTGGAGAAAAGTAAAATCTTTTCGTTAGGCAAGTGCATAAAATGCCATGTATTCAAACAGAAATATCACGTTTCTTTGCCGCAGTTCCTCTAGATTTCTCCTAGAAAATGCGAATGTGTAGAGTTGGTGTCTCCATGTGGAACCAATTAGAGTTTCCCAGTACAAAATTAAATGTTCCCTAGTAAAAAAAAGCATTCAAACCATAAATTCCTTCGATAATATCCAGAAAACACAAACACAGGGGCTTTGGCAATCTGGGATTGAGTTAGCCAAAACAAAACCGGATATTTCTAAATTCATCCACTGATATCCGGAAAAAGTGGTGTGGAATTCGTTTGCAATGTACTGAAAAAAATTACAGAGAAAGTGGTTTTGGAGAAAAGCAAACTTTTTTCGTTAGGCAAGTGCATAAAATGTCATGTATACAAACAGATATATCATGTTTGCTTGCCGCAGTTCCTCTTGTTTTCTTGCTAGAATATGCGAATATGTAGAACTAGTTTCTGCATGTGGAACAACAGAGTGTTTCGCAGTACAAAATTAAATGTTCCCTGATAAAAGCAAAACTTTCAAAACAGTAGTAACCATTGATAATAACCAGAAAACACAAACACAGGGGCTGTGGCAATCTGGGATTGAGTTAGCCAAAAACAACCAGATATTTCCGATTTCATCAAGTCATATCCGGACAAAGTGGTGTGGAATTTGTATGCAATGGACCGGGAACAGCACAGTAAAAATGGTTTTGGAGAAAAGCAAAGTCTTCTCGTTAAGCAAGTGCATAAAATGTCATGTATACAAACAGAAATATCATGTTTGTTTGCCGCAGTTCCTCTAGCTTTCTCCTAGAAAATACGAACGTGTAGAGCTGGTGTCTCCATGTGGAACCAATCAGAGTTTTCCAGTACAAAATTCAATGTTCCCTGATTAAAAAAAAAAAACTTTCAAAACAATAAAGTATCGATAATATCCAGAAAACACAAACACAGGATCTGTCACAGTATCTGGGATTGAGTTAGGCAAAACATAACTGGATATTTCTGGTTTCATCCAGTCAAATCCGGACAAATTGGTGTCGAATTCCTATGCAATGGACCGAGAAAATCACAGTAAAAATGGCTTTGGAGAAAAGCAAAGTCTTTTCGTTAGGCAAGTGCATAAAATGCCATCTATACACACAGAAATATCATGTTTGTTTGCCGCCGTTCCTCTATCTTTCTCCTAGAAAATACGAATCTGTATAGCTGGTGTCTCCATGTGGAACCAATTAGAGTTTCCAGTACAAAATTAAATGTTCCGTGATAAATAAACATTCAAAACAATAAAGTCCTTCGATAATATCCAGAAAACACAAACACAGGGGCTGTTTCAATATCTGGGATTTAGAGAGTAAAAACTAAACCGCATATTTCTAGTTTCATCCAGTCATTTCCTGAAAAAGTGGTGTGGAATTTGTATGCAATCGACTGAGAAAATTGCAGTGAAAATGGTTTTGGAGAAAAGCAAAGTCTTTTTGTTAGGCAAGTCCATAAAATGCTATCTATACAAGGAGAAATGTCATGTTTCTTTGACACAGTTCCGCTAGCTTTCTCGCTAGAAACTACAAATGTGTAGAGCTGGTGTCTCCCTGTGGAACCAATTAGAGTTTCCAAGTACAAAATTAAATGTTCCCTGATAAAAAAATGAAAAAAAAACATTCAAAACAATGAAGTCCTTAGATAATATCCAGAAAACACAGACAGTGTCTGTGGCAATATCTGGGTCTGAGTTAGCCAAAACAAAACCGGATATTTCTGGTTTCATCCAGTCATATCCGGACAAATTGGTGTGTAATTCGTATGCAGTGGACCGAGAAAATCACAGTGAAAATGGTTTTGGAGAAAAGCAAAGTCTTTTCGTTAGGCAAGTGCATAAAATGCCATCTATCTAAACAGAAATATGATGATTGTTTGCCGCAGTTCCTCTAGATTTCTCCTTAGAAAATACTAATGTGTAGAGCTGGTGTCTCCATGTGGAAGCAGTTAGAATTTCCCAGCACAAAATTAAATTTTCCTGATTAAAAAAAAAACTTTAAAAACAATAAATTCCATCGATAATTTCCAGAAAACACAAAAACAGTGGCTGTGGAAATATCTGGGACTGAGTTAGCCAAAACAAAACCGGATATTTCCGGTTTCATCCAGTCATATCCACAAAGTGGTGTGAAATTCGTATGCAATAGAATGAGGAAATCACAGCAAAAATGGTTTTGGAGAAAAGCAAAGTCTTTTCGTTAGGCAAGTGCATAAAATGCCATCTATACAATCAGGAATATACTTTTTGTATGCCGCAGTTCCTCCAGTATTCTCCCTAGAAAATACCAATGTGTAGAGCAGCTTTCTCCATGTGGAACCAGTGAGTGTTTCCCAGTCAAAATTAAATATTCCATGATAAAAAAAATTCAAATATAACGTCCTTCGATAATATCCAGAAAACACAAACACAGAAGCTGTGGCAATATCTGGGATTCAGTTAGCCAAAACAAAACCGGATATTTCCGATTTCATTAAGTCATATCCGGACAAAGTTGAGTGGAATTCGTATGCAGTACAGTGAGAAAATCACAGTAAAAATGATTTTGGAGAAAAGCAAAGTCTTTTCGTTAGGCAAGTGCATAAAATGTCATGTATACATACAGAAATATCATGTTTGTTTTCCGCAGTTCCTCTAAATTTCTCACTAGAAAATACGAATAATTAGAGCTGGTTTCTCCATGAGGAACCACATAGAGTTTCCCAGTAGAAAATTAAATGTTCCCTGATTAAAAAAAAAAAAAACTTTCAAAACAATAATGTCCATTGATAATATCCAGAAAACACAAACACAGGGGCTGTGGCAATATCTGGGATTGAGTTAGCCAAAACAAAACCGGATATTTCCGATATCTCCAGGCATAACCGCAAAAAGAGGTGTGGAATTCGTATGCAATGGACTGAGAAAGTTACAGTGAAAATGGTTTTGGAGAAAAGCAAACTCCTTTCTTTAGGCAAGTGCATAAAATGTCATGTATACAAACGTAAAATCATGTTTGTTGGCCGCAGTTCCTCTAGCTTTCTCCCTAGAAAATACGAATGTGTAGAGCTGGTGTCTCCATGTGGAACCAATTAGAGTTTCCCAGTACAAAATTAAATATTCCCTGATAAAAAACATTCCAAACAATAAAGTCCTTTGATAATATCCAGAAAACACAAACACAGAGGCTGTGGCAATCTGGGATTGAGTTAGCCAAAAACAGCCGCATATTTCTGGTTTTATCCCGTCATATCCGGACAAAGTGGTGTGCAATTCGTATGCCATGGACAGATAAAATTACAGTAAACATGGTTTTGGAGAAAAGCAAAGACATTTCGTTAGGCATGTGCATAAACTGTCATGTATACAAACAGAAATATCATGTTTCTTTGCTGCAGTTCCTCTAGCTTTCTCCCTAGAAAATACGAATGTGTACAGCTGGTTTCTACATGTGGAACCACATAGAGTTTCCCAATAGAATATTAAATGTTCCCTGATAAAAAAAAACTTTCAACACTATAATGTCCATTGATAATATCCAGAAAACACAAACACAGAGGCTGTCGCAATATCTGGATATCAGTTAGCAAAACCACATACGGATATTTCTGGTTTCATCCAGTCATATCCGGACAAAGTGGTGTGGAATTCATATGCTGTGGACCCAGAAAATCACAATAATAATTTTGGAGAAAAGCAAAGTATTTCCCTTCGGCAAGTGCATAATATGTCATCTATACAAGCAGAAATATCATGTTTGTTTGCAGCAGTTCCTCTAGCTTTCTCCCTAGAAAATATGAATATGTAGAGCTGGTGTCTGCATGTGGAACCAATGAGAGTTTCCCAGTACAAAATTAAATGTTCCCTGATGAAAAAAGGAAAAAAACTTTCAAAACAATAAAGTCCATTGATGATATCTAGAAAACACAAACAGAGGATCTGTGGCAATATCTGTGATTGAGTTAGCCAAAACAAAACCAGATATTTCTGGTTTCATCCAGTCATATCCGGACAAAGTGTTGGGGAATTCACATGCAATGGACTGAGAAAATTACATTAAAAATTGTTTTGGAGAAAAGCAGTCTTTTCGTTAGCCTAATGCATAAAATGCCATCTACACAAACAAAAATATCATGCTTTTTTGCCGCAGTTCCTCTAGCTTTCTCCCTAGAAAATACGAATGTGTAGAGCTTGTGTCTCCATGTGGAACCAATTAGTTTCCCAGTACAAAATTACAAGTTCCCATATAAAAAAATCTTTCAAAAAATAAAGTCCTTCGATAATATCCAGAAAACACACACACAGAGTCTGTCGCAATGTCTGGATATCAGTTACCATAACACAGGGGCTGTGGCAATATCTGGGATTGAGTTAGCTAAAACAAAACCGGATATTTCCGGTTTCATCCAGTCATATCCGGACAAAGTGGTGTGGAATTTGTATGCAATGGAATGAGAAAATCACAGTAAATTGGTTTTGGAGAAAAGCAAAGTCCTTTCGTTAAGAAAGTGCATAAAATCTCATATATACAAAGAGAAATATCATGTTTGTTTGCCACAGTTCCTCTAGCTTTCTCCTAGAAAATAGGAATGTGTAGAGCTGGTGTCTCCATGTGGAACCAATTAGATTTTCCCAGTACAAAATTAAATGTTCCCGGATAAAAAAAAAACTTAAAAAAATAAATTCCATTGATGATATCCAGAAAACAGAAACAGAGGATCTGTGGCAATATCTGATATTGAGTTAGCCAAAAGAAAACTGCATATTTGCGGTTTCATCCACTCATATCTGGACAAAGTAGTGTGGAGTTCGTATGCACTGGAGAGACAAAATCACAGTAAAAATGTTTTTGGAGAAAAGCAAAACCTTTTCGATAGGGAAGTGCATAAAATTCCATCTATACAAACAGAAATATCATGTTTGTTTGCGCCAGTTCCTCTAGCTTTCTCGCTAGAAAATACGAATGTGTAGACCTGGTGTCTCCATGGGGAACCAATTAGAGTTTCCCAGTACAAAATTAAATGTTCACTGATAAAAAACATTCAAAACAATAAAGTCCTTCGATAATATCCAGAAAGCACAAACACAGGGGGTGTCGCAATGTCTGGGATTCAGTTAGCCAAAACACAACCTCATATTTCTGGTTTCATTCACTCATATCAGGACGAGCTGGTGTGGAATTCGTATGAATGGACAGGCAAAATCACAGTAAAAATGGTTTTGGAGAAAAGCAAAGTCTTTTCTTTAGGCAAGTGCCTAAAATGTCATGTATACAAACAGAAATATCATGTTTGTTTGCCGCAGTTCCTCTAGTTTTCTCCTAGAAAATACGAATGTGTAGATCTGGTGTCTCCATGTGGAACCAATTAGTTTCCCAATAGAATATTAAATGTTCCCTGATAAAAAAAAATCTTTGAAAACAATAAAATCCTTTGATCATATCCAGAAAACACAAACACAGTGGCTGTCGCAATATCTGGATATTAGTTTGCCTAACACAACCGGATATTTCCAGTTTCATGCAGTCATATCATGTTTGTTTGCTGCAGTTCCTCCAGCTTTCTCCCCAGAAAATACGAAGGTGTAGAGCTGGTGTCTCCATGTGGAACCTGTTAGAGTATCCCAGTACAAAATTAAATGTTCCCTGATAAAAAAACAGTCAAAACAATAAAGTCCTTCAATAATATCCAGAAAACACAAACACAGGGGTTGTAGCAAAATCTGGGATTAAGTTAGCCAAAACACAAGCGGATATTTCCCCTTTCATCCAGTCATATGTGGATAAAATGGTGTGCAATTCGTATGCAATGGACCGAGAAAATCACAGTAAAAACGGTTTTGGAGAAAAGCAAAGTCCTTTCATTCGTCAAGTGCATAAAATTCCATCTATATAAACAGAAATATCATGTTTGTTAGAGGCAGTTCCTCTAGCTTTCTGCTAGAAAATACGAATGTGTAGAGCCCATGTCTCCATGTGGAACCAATTAGGCTTTCCCAGTACAAAATTAAATGTTCCCTGATAAAAGAAAACATTCAAAACAATAAAGTCCTTCGATAATATCCGAAAAACACAAACACAGGGGCTGTCGCAATATCTGGGAATGAGTTAGCCAAAACACAACCGCATATTTCCGGTTTCATGCAGTCATATCCGGACAAAGTGGTGTGGAATTCGAATGCAAAGACAGAAAAAAATCACATTAAAAACGGTTTTGGAGAAAAGCAAAGTCTTTTCGTTAGGCAAGTGCATAAAATGCCATCTATACAAACAGAATTATCATGATTGGTTGCCGCAGTTCCTCAAGTTTTCTCTAGAAAATATGAATGTGTAGGGCTTGTGTCTCCATGTGGAACCAATTAGAGTTTCCCAGTACAAAATTAAATGTTCCCTGAAAAAAAAACTCTTTCAAAACACAAAAGTCCTTCGATAATATCCAGAAAACACAAACACAGGGGCTGTGGTAATATCTCGGATTCAGTTAGCCAAAACAATATCGGATATTTCCGGTTTCATCCAGTCAAATCCAAAAAAGTGGTGTGGAATTTGTATGCAATAGACCAAGCAAATCACAGTAAAAATGGTTTTGGAGAAAAGCCAAGACTTTTCATTAGGCAAGTGCATAAAATGCCATCTACATAAACAGAAATATCATGTTTGTTTGCCGCAGTTCCTCTAGGATTCTCGCTGGAAAATAAGAATATGTAGAGCTGGTTTCTCCATGTGGAACCACTGAGTGTTTCCCAGTACAAAATTAAATGTTCCCTGATAAAAAACTTTCAAAACAATAATGTCCATTAATAATATCCAGAAAACACAACACAGGGGCTGTGGCAATATTTGGGATTGAGTTAGACAAAACAAAACCGGATATATCCGGTTTCTTACAGTCATATCCAGAAAAACTGTTGTAGAATTCATATGCAATGGACTGAGAGAATTGCAGTGAAAATGGTTTTGGAGAAAAGCAAAGTCTTTTCATTAGTCAAGTGCATAAAATGCCATCTATACTAACAGAAATATCATGTTTGCTTCCCGCAGTTCCTCTAGCTTTCTCCCCAGAAAATATGAATGTGTAGAGCTGGTGTCTCCATGTGGAACCAATTAGGCTTTCCCAGTACAAAATTAAGTGTTCCCTGATTAAAAAATATTCAAAAGAATAAAGTCCTTCAATAATATCCAGAAAACACAAACACAAAGGTTGTCGCAATAACTTGGATTGAGTTAGCCAAAACAAAACCGGATATTTCCGATTTCATCCAGTCATATCCGTACAAAGTGTTTTGAAATTCGTATGCAACGGACAAAATCACAGTAAAAATGGTTTTGGAGAAAAGCAAAGTCCTTTCGTTAAGCAAGTGCATAAAATGCCATCTATACAAACAGAATTATCATGATTGGTTGCCGCAGTTCCTCTAAATTTCGTCCTAGAAAATACGAATGTGTAGAGCTGGTTTCTGCATGTGGAACCAGTGAGTGTTTCCCAGTATAAAATTAAATGTTCCCTGATAAAAAAAAACTTTCAAAACAATAATGACCATTGATAATATCCAGAAAACACAAACACAGTGGCTGTGGCAATATCTGGGATTGAGTTGTCCAAAACAAACCTGGATATTTCCGGTTTCATCCAGTAGTATCCGGACAAAGGGGAGTGGAATTCGTATGCAATGGACTGAGAAAATTGCAGTGAAAATGGTTTTGGAAAAAAGCAAAGCCTTTGCGTTAGGCAAGTGCATAAAATGCCATGTTTTTAAAAAGAAATATCAAGTTTGTTTGTCGCAGTTGCTCTAGCTTTCTCAGTAGAAAATAAGAATGTGTAGAGCTGGTTTCTACATGTGGAACCACTGAGTGTTTCCCAGTACAATTTAAATGTTCCCTGATAAAAATGTTTCAAGACAATAATATCCATTGATAATATCCAGAAAACACAAACACAGGGGCTGTGGCAATATCTGGGATTCAGTTAGCCAAAACAAAACCACATATTTCTGGTTTAATCCAGTAATATCCGGACAAAGTGAAGTAGAATTTGTATGCAATGGAAAGAGAAAATCACAGAAAAATGGTTTTGAAGAAAAGCCAAGTCTTTTTGTTAGGCAAGTGCATAAAATGCCATGTATACAAACAGAAATATCATGTTTGTTTGCCGCAGTTCCTCTAGCTTTTTCGCTAGAAAATACGAATCTGTAGAGCTGGTGTCTCCATGTGGAACCACTGAGTGTTACCCAGTACAAAATTAAATGTTCCCTGATTAAAAAAAAAAAAAAAACTTTCAAAACAATAAAGTCCTTCGATAATATCCAGAAATCACAAACACAGGTGCTGTGCCAATATCTGGGATTGGGTTAGCCAAAACATAAGCGGGTATTTCCGGTTTCATCCAGTAATATCCGGACAAAGTGGTGTGGAATTCGTATGTAATGGAACGAGAAAATCACACTAAAAGTGGTTTTGGAGAAAAGCAATGTCTTTTTATTAGGCAAGCGCAGAAAATGTCATGTAAACAAAGATAAATATCATGGTTGTTTGCCGCAGTTCCTTTTGATTTCTCCGCAGAAAATACGAATGTAGAGCTGGTGTCTCCTTGTGGAACCAATTAGAGTTTCCCAGTACAAAATTAAATGTTCCCTGATTAAAAAAATTCAAAACAATAAAGTCCTTCGATGATATCCAGAAAACACAAACACAGGGGCTGTGGTAATATCTGGGATTGAGTTAGCTGAAACATAACCGGATATTTCCGGTTTTATCCAGTCATATCCATCAAAAGTAGTGTATACTTCATAGGCAATTGACCTAGAAAATTACAGTGAAAATGGTTTTGAGAAAAGCAAAGTCTTTTCATTAGGCAAGTGCATAAATTGCCATCGATACAAAAATAGCATGACTGTTTGCCACAGTTCCTTTGGATTTCTCCCCAGAAAATTCGAATGTGTAGAGCTGGTTTCTCCATGTGGAACCAGGGATTGTTTCCACGTACAAAATTAAATGTTCCCTTATTAAAAAAACATTCAAAATAATAATGTCCATTGAGAATATCCAGAAAACACAAACACAGTGGCTGTTGCAATATCTGGGATTGAGTTAGCCAAAACAAAACCGGATGTTTCCGGTTTCATGCAGTCATATCCGGACAAAGTCGTGTGGAATTTGTATGCAATAGACCAAGCAAATCATAGTAAAAATGGTTTTGGAGAAAAGCAAAGGCTTTTCGTTATGCAAGTGCATAAAACGTCATGTATACAAACAGAAATATCATGTTTGTTTGCTGCAGTTCCTCTAGTTTTCTGTCTAGAAAATACGAATGTGTAGAGCTGGTGTCTCCATATGGAACCAATTAGGGTTTCCCAGTACAAATTTAAGTGTTCCCTGATAAGAAAAAAAATCTTTCAAAAAAATAAATTGCTTCCATAATATCCAGAAAACACAAACACAGGGTCTGTGGCAATGTTGGATTGAGTTAGTCAAAACAAAACCGGATATTTCCGGTTTCTTCCAGTCACATCCGGACAAAATGATGTGGAATTCGTATGTAATGGACCGAGAAAATCACAGTAAACATGGTTTTTGAGAAAAGCAAAGTCTTTTCGTTAGGCAAGTGCATAAAGTGCCATCTATACAAACAGAAATGTCATGTTTGTTTGCCGGAGTTCCTCTAGTTTTCTCAATAGAAAATACGCATGTGTAGAACTGGTGTCTCCATGTGGAACCAATTAGAGATTCTCAGTACAAAATTAAATGTTCCCTGATAAAAAAAAAACAAACTTTCAAAACAATAGGGTCCTTCGATACTATCCAGAAAACACAAACACAGGGGATGTGGCAATATCTGGGATTCAGTTAGCCAAAACAAAACAGGATATTTCCGGTTTCATCCAGTCATATCCGGACAAAGTGGTGTGGTATTTGTATGCAATGGACCGAGAAAATCACAGAAAAACGGTTTTGAAGAAAAGCAAAGTCTTTTTGTTAGGCAAGTGGATAAAATGTCATGTATACAAACAGAAATATCAAGTTTGCTTGCCGCAATTCCTCTAGCTTTCTCCCTAGAAAATACGAATGTGTAGAGCTGGTGTCTCCATGTGGAACCAATTAGAATTTCCAAGTACAAAATTAAATGTTCCTTGATAATAAATATTCAAAACAATAAAGTCATTCGATAATATCCGGAAAACAGAAACACAGAGACTGTCGCAATATCTAGGATTCAGTTAGCCAAAAAAAAAACCCGGATATTTCCGGTTTCATCGAGTAATATCCGGACAAAGTGGTGTGGAAATCATATGAAATGGACCGAGAAAATAACAGTAAAAATGGTTTTGGAGAAAAGCAAAGTCTTTTCCTTAGGCAAGTGCGTAAAATGTCATGTATACAAACAGAAATATCATGTTTGTTTTCCGCAGTTCCTCTAGATTTCTCGCTAGGAAATACGAATGTGTAGAGCTGGTTTCTCCATGTGGAACCAGTGAGTGTTTCACAGTACAAAACTAAATGTTACCTGTTAAAAAAATATTCAAAGCAATAAAGTCCTTCGATAATATCCAGAAAAAGAAACACAGAGGCTGTTGCAATATCTGGGATTCAGTTAGCCAAAACACAACCACATATTTCTCGTTTCATTCACTCATATCAGGACGAAGTGGTGTGGAATTCATATGCAATGCACAGACAAAATTACAGTAAAATGGTTTTGGAGAAAAGCAAAGTGTTTTTGTTAGGCAAGTGCAGAAAATGTCATGTATAGAAACAGAAATATCATGTTTGTTTGCCGCAGTTCCTCTCTCTTTCTCCCCAGAAAATACGAATGTGAGGAGCTGGTGTCTTCATGTGGAACCAATTAGAGTTTCCCAGTACAAAATTTAATGTTCTCTCATAAAAAAAAAACTTCCAAAACAATAAAGTCCTTCGATAATATCCAGAAAAAAAAACACAGGGGCTGTGGCAATATCTGGGATTTAGATAGTAAAAACTGAACCGAATATTTCTGGTTTCATCCAGTCATATCCGGACAAAGTGATGTGGTATTTGTATGCAATGGACCGAGAAAATCATAGTAAAAATGATTTTGGAGAAAAGCAAAGTCTTTTCGTTAGGCAAGTGCATAAAATGTCGTGTATACAAACAGAAATATCATGTTTGGTTGCTGCAGTTCCTCTAGCTTTCTCCCTAGAAAATACGAATGTGTAGAGCTGGTATCTCCATGTGGAACCACTGAGTGTTTCCCAGTACAAAATTAAATGTTCCTTGATAAAAAAAAAGAACTTTCAAAACAATAAAGTCTTTCGATAATATACAGAAAACACAAACACAGGGCCTGTCGCAATATCTGGGATTGAGTTAGCCATAACAAAACCGGATATTTCCAGTTTCATCCAGTCATATCCGGAAAAAGTGGTGTGGAATTTGTATGCAATGGGTCGAGAAAATCACAGTAAAAATGGTTTTGGAGAAAAGCAAATTTTTTTTCATTAGGAAAGTGCATGAAATGCCATCTATATATAAACAGAAATATGATGTTTTTTTGCCGCAGTTCCTCTAGCATTCTCCCTAGAAAACACGAATGTGTAGAGCTCGTTTCTCCATGTGGAACCAGAGTTTCCCAGTACTAACTAAATGCTAACAAGTTATAAAAAACTTTCAAAACAATAATGTCCATTGATAATATCCAGAAAACACAAACACAGTGGCTGTTGCAATATCTGGGATTGAGTTAGCCAAAACAAAACCGGATATTTCCGGTTTCATCCAGTCATATCCGGACAAAGTTTTGTGCAATTCGTATGTAATGGACAGAGAAAATCACAGTAAAATTGGATTTGCAGAAAAGCAAAGTCTTTTCGTTAGGCAAGTGCATAAAATGCCATCTATACAAACAGAAATATCATGATTGTTTGCCACAGTTCCTCTAGCTTTCTCATAGAAAATACGAATGTGTAGAGCTTGTGTCTCAATGTGGAACCAATTAGAGTTTCCCAGTACAAAATTAAATGTTCCCTGATTAAAAAAAAGCTTTCAAAACAATAATGTCCATTGATAATATCAAGAAAACACAAACACAGGGGCTGTGGCAATATCTGGATATCAGCTAGCCAAAACACAACGGATATTTCCGATTTCAACCAGTCATATCCGGACAAAGTGGTGTGCAATTCATATGCAATGGATAGACAAAATCGCAGTGAAAATGGTTTTGGAGAAAAGCAAAGTCCTTTCGTTAGGGAAGTGCATAAAATGTCATGTATACAAACAGAAATATCATATTTGTTTGCCGCAGTGCCTCTAGATTTTTCTCGCTAGAAATTACGAATGTGTGGAGCTGGTGTCTCCATGTGGAAGAAATTAGAGTTTCCCAGTACAAAATTGAAATTTTCCTGATAAAAAAAGCTTTGAAAACAATAAAGTCCTTCGATAATATCCAGAAAACACAAACACAGGATATGTGGCAATATCAGTGATTGAGTTAGTCAAAACACAACCGCATATTTCCGGTTTCATCCACTAATATTCGGACCATTTGGTGTGGAATTCAAATGCAATGGACAGACAAAATCACAGTAAAAATGGTTTTGGAGAATAGCAAAGTCTTTTCGTGATGCAAGTGCATAAAACGTCATGTATACAAACGAAATATCAGGTTTGTTTGCCGAAGTTCCTCTAGCTTTCTCATAGACAATACGAATGTGTAGAGCTGGTTTGTCCATGTGGAACCACTGAGTGTTACCCAGTACAAATTTAAATATTCCCTGATAAAAAAAAATTCAAAACAATAAAGTCCTTCGATAATATCCAGAAAACACTAACACAGGGTCTGTGGCAATATCTGGGATTGTGTTAGCCAAAACAAAACCGGATATGTCCCGTTTCATGCACTCATAGCCGCAATAAGCTTTGTGGAATTCGTATGCAATGGAATGAGAAAGTTACAGTGAAAATGGTTTTGGAGAAAAGCAAAGTCCTTTCTTTAGGCAAGTGCATAAAATGTCATGTATACAAACAGAAATATCATGTTTGTTTGCCGCAGTTCCTCTAGGATTCTCCTAGAAAATATGAATGTGTAGAGCTTGTGTCTCCATGTGGAACCAATTAGAGTTTCCCAGTACAAAATTAAATGTTCCCTGATAAAAACAATTTTCAATGCAATAATGTCCGTCGATACTATTCAGAAAACACAAACACAGGGCTGCGGCAATATCTTGGATTGAGATACCCAAAACAAAATCGGATATTTCCGGTTTCATGCAGTCATATCCGGACAAAGTGGTGTGGATTTCGTATGCAATGGACCGATAAAATCGCAGTAAAAATGGTTTGGGAGAAAAGCAAAGACTTTTCGTTAGGCAAGTAAATAAAATATCATGTATACAAACAGAAAAATCATGTTTGTTCGCCGCAGGTCCTCTAGCATTCTCCCTAGAAAATACGAATATGTAGAGCTCGTGTCTCCATGTGGAACCAATTAGAGTTTCCCAGTACAAAATTAAATGTTCCCTGATAAAGAAAAAATCTCTCAAAACAAAAAAGTTCATCGATAATATACAGAAAACACAAACACAGGGGCTGTGGCAAAATCTGGGATTGAGTTAGCCAAAACAAAACCGGATATTTCCGGTTTCATCCAGTCATATCCGGACAAAGTTTTCTGCAATTCGTATGTAATGGACCGAGAAAATCACAGTAAAATTGGATTTGCAGAAAAGCAAAGTCTTTTCGTTAGGCAAGTGCATAAAATGCCATCTATACAAACAGAAATATCATGATTGTTTGCCACAGTTCCTCTAGCTTTCTCATAGAAAATACGAATGTGTAGAGCTTGTGTCTCAATGTGGAACCAATTAGAGTTTCCCAGTACAAAATTAAATGTGCCCTGATTAAAAAAAAAAAAAACTTTCAAAACAATAATGTCCATTGATACTATCAAGAAAACACAAACACAGGGGCTGTGGCAATATCTGGATATCAGCTAGCCAAAAGACAACGGATATTTCCGATTTCAACCAGTCATATCCGGACAAAGTGGTGTGCAATTCGTATGCAATGGATAGACAAAATCGCAGTGAAAATGGTTTTGGAGAAAAGCAAAGTCCTTTCGTTAGGGAAGTGCATAAAATGTCATGTATACAAACAGAAATATCATATTTGTTTGCCGCAGTGCCTCTAGATTTTTCTCGCTAGAAATTACGAATGTGTAGAGCTGGTGTCTCCATGTGGAAGAAATTAGAGTTTCCCAGTACAAAATTGAAATTTTCCTGATAAAAAAAATCTTTGAAAACAATAAAGTCCTTCGATAATATCCAGAAAACACAAACACAGGATCTGTGGCAATGTCAGTGATTGAGTTAGTCAAAACACAACCGCATATTTCCGGTTTCATCCACTAATATTCGGACCATTTGGTGTGGAATTCAAATGCAATGGACAGACAAAATCACAGTAAAAATGGTTTTGGAGAATAGCAAAGTCTTTTCGTGATGCAAGTGCATAAAACGTCATGTATACAAACGAAATATCAGGTTTGTTTGCCGAAGTTCCTCTAGCTTTCTCATAGACAATACGAATGTGTAGAGCTGGTTTGTCCATGTGGAACCACTGAGTGTTTCCCAGTACAAATTTAAATATTCCCTGATAAAAAAAAATTCAAAACAATAAAGTCCTTCGATAATATCCAGAAAACACTAACACAGGGTCTGTGGCAATATCTGGGATTGTGTTAGCCAAAACAAAACCGGATATGTCCCGTTTCATGCACTCATAGCCGCAATAAGCTTTGTGGAATTCGTATGCAATGGACTGAGAAAGTTACAGTGAAAATGGTTTTGGAGAAAAGCAAAGTCCTTTCTTTAGGCAAGTGCATAAAATGTCATGTATACAAACAGAAATATCATGTTTGTTTGCCGCAGTTCCTCTAGGATTCTCCTAGAAAATATGAATGTGTAGAGCTTGTGTCTCCATGTGGAACCAATTAGAGTTTCCCAGTACAAAATTAAATGTTCCCTGATAAAAACAATTTTCAATGCAATAATGTCCGTCGATACTATTCAGAAAACACAAACACAGGGCTGCGGCAATATCTTGGATTGAGATACCCAAAACAAAATCGGATATTTCCGGTTTCATGCAGTCATATCCGGACAAAGTGGTGTGGATTTCGTATGCAATGGACCGATAAAATCGCAGTAAAAATGGTTTGGGAGAAAAGCAAAGTCTTTTCGTTAGGCAAGTAAATAAAATATCATGTATACAAACAGAAAAATCATGTTTGTTCGCCGCAGGTCCTCTAGCATTCTCCCAAGAAAATACGAATATGTAGAGCTCGTGTCTCCATGTGGAACCAATTAGAGTTTCCCAGTACAAAATTAAATGTTCCCTGATAAAGAAAAAATCTCTCAAAACAAAAAAGTTCATCGATAATATACAGAAAACACAAACACAGGGGCTGTGGCAAAATCTGGGATTGAGTTAGCCAAAACAAAACCGGATATTTCCGGTTTCATCCAGTCATATCCGGACAAAGTTTTCTGCAATTCGTATGTAATGGACCGAGAAAATCACAGTAAAATTGGATTTGCAGAAAAGCAAAGTCTTTTCGTTAGGCAAGTGCATAAAATGCCATCTATACAAACAGAAATATCATGATTGTTTGCCACAGTTCCTCTAGCTTTCTCATAGAAAATACGAATGTGTAGAGCTTGTGTCTCAATGTGGAACCAATTAGAGTTTCCCAGTACAAAATTAAATGTGCCCTGATTAAAAAAAAAAAACTTTCAAAACAATAATGTCCATTGATACTATCAAGAAAACACAAACACAGGGGCTGTGGCAATATCTGGATATCAGCTAGCCAAAAGACAACGGATATTTCCGATTTCAACCAGTCATATCCGGACAAAGTGGTGTGCAATTCGTATGCAATGGATAGACAAAATCGCAGTGAAAATGGTTTTGGAGAAAAGCAAAGTCCTTTCGTTAGGGAAGTGCATAAAATGTCATGTATACAAACAGAAATATCATATTTGTTTGCCGCAGTGCCTCTAGATTTTTCTCGCTAGAAATTACGAATGTGTAGAGCTGGTGTCTCCATGTGGAAGAAATTAGAGTTTCCCAGTACAAAATTGAAATTTTCCTGATAAAAAAAATCTTTGAAAACAATAAAGTCCTTCGATAATATCCAGAAAACACAAACACAGGATATGTGGCAATATCAGTGATTGAGTTAGTCAAAACACAACCGCATATTTCCGGTTTCATCCACTAATATTCGGACCATTTGGTGTGGAATTCAAATGCAATGGACAGACAAAATCACAGTAAAAATGGTTTTGGAGAATAGCAAAGTCTTTTCGTGATGCAAGTGCATAAAACGTCATGTATACAAACGAAATATCAGGTTTGTTTGCCGAAGTTCCTCTAGCTTTCTCATAGACAATACGAATGTGTAGAGCTGGTTTGTCCATGTGGAACCACTGAGTGTTACCCAGTACAAATTTAAATATTCCCTGATAAAAAAAAATTCAAAACAATAAAGTCCTTCGATAATATCCAGAAAACACTAACACAGGGTCTGTGGCAATATCTGGGATTGTGTTAGCCAAAACAAAACCGGATATGTCCCGTTTCATGCACTCATAGCCGCAATAAGCTTTGTGGAATTCGTATGCAATGGACTGAGAAAGTTACAGTGAAAATGGTTTTGGAGAAAAGCAAAGTCCTTTCTTTAGGCAAGTGCATAAAATGTCATGTATACAAACAGAAATATCATGTTTGTTTGCCGCAGTTCCTCTAGGATTCTCCTAGAAAATATGAATGTGTAGAGCTTGTGTCTCCATGTGGAACCAAGTAGAGTTTCCCAGTACAAAATTAAATGTTCCCTGATAAAAACAATTTTCAATGCAATAATGTCCGTCGATACTATTCAGAAAACACAAACACAGGGCTGCGGCAATATCTTGGATTGAGATACCCAAAACAAAATCGGATATTTCCGGTTTCATGCAGTCATATCCGGACAAAGTGGTGTGGATTTCGTATGCAATGGACCGATAAAATCGCAGTAAAAATGGTTTGGGAGAAAAACAAAGACTTTTCGTTAGGCAAGTAAATAAAATATCATGTATACAAACAGAAAAATCATGTTTGTTCGCCGCAGGTCCTCTAGCATTCTCCCTAGAAAATACGAATATGTAGAGCTCGTGTCTCCATGTGGAACCAATTAGAGTTTCCCAGTACAAAATTAAATGTTCCCTGATAAAGAAAAAATCTCTCAAAACAAAAAAGTTCATCGATAATATACAGAAAACACAAACACAGGGGCTGTGGCAAAATCTGGGATTGAGTTAGCCAAAACAAAACCGGATATTTCCGGTTTCATCCAGTCATATCCAGACAAAGTTTTGTGCAATTCGTATGTAATGGACCGAGAAAATCACAGTAAAATTGGATTTGCAGAAAAGCAAAGTCTTTTCGTTAGGCAAGTGCATAAAATGCCATCTATACAAACAGAAATATCATGATTGTTTGCCACAGTTCCTCTAGCTTTCTCATAGAAAATACGAATGTGTAGAGCTTGTGTCTCAATGTGGAACCAATTAGAGTTTCCCAGTACAAAATTAAATGTGCCCTGATTAAAAAAAAAAAAAACTTTCAAAACAATAATGTCCATTGATACTATCAAGAAAACACAAACACAGGGGCTGTGGCAATATCTGGATATCAGCTAGCCAAAAGACAACGGATATTTCCGATTTCAACCAGTCATATCTGGACAAAGTGGTGTGCAATTCGTATGCAATGGATAGACAAAATCGCAGTGAAAATGGTTTTGGAGAAAAGCAAAGTCCTTTCGTTAGGGAAGTGCATAAAATGTCATGTATACAAACAGAAATATCATATTTGTTTGCCGCAGTGCCTCTAGATTTTTCTCGCTAGAAATTACGAATGTGTAGAGCTGGTGTCTCCATGTGGAAGAAATTAGAGTTTCCCAGTACAAAATTGAAATTTTCCTGATAAAAAAAATCTTTGAAAACAATAAAGTCCTTCGATAATATCCAGAAAACACAAACACAGGATATGTGGCAATATCAGTGATTGAGTTAGTCAAAACACAACCGCATATTTCCGGTTTCATCCACTAATATTCGGACCATTTGGTGTGGAATTCAAATGCAATGGACAGACAAAATCACAGTAAAAATGGTTTTGGAGAATAGCAAAGTCTTTTCGTGATGCAAGTGCATAAAACGTCCTGTATACAAACGAAATATCAGGTTTGTTTGCTGAAGTTCCTCTAGCTTTCTCATAGACAATACGAATGTGTAGAGCTGGTTTGTCCATGTGGAACCACTGAGTGTTACCCAGTACAAATTTAAATATTCCCTGATAAAAAAAAATTCAAAACAATAAAGTCCTTCGATAATATCCAGAAAACACTAACACAGGGTCTGTGGCAATATCTGGGATTGTGTTAGCCAAAACAAAACCGGATATGTCCCGTTTCATGCACTCATAGCCGCAATAAGCTTTGTGGAATTCGTATGCAATGGACTGAGAAAGTTACAGTGAAAATGGTTTTGGAGAAAAGCAAAGTCCTTTCTTTAGGCAAGTGCATAAAATGTCATGTATACAAACAGAAATATCATGTTTGTTTGCCGCAGTTCCTCTAGGATTCTCCTAGAAAATATGAATGTGTAGAGCTTGTGTCTCCATGTGGAACCAATTAGAGTTTCCCAGTACAAAATTAAATGTTCCCTGATAAAAACAATTTTCAATGCAATAATGTCCGTCGATACTATTCAGAAAACACAAACACAGGGCTGCGGCAATATCTTGGATTGAGATACCCAAAACAAAATCGGATATTTCCGGTTTCATGCAGTCATATCCGGACAAAGTGGTGTGGATTTCGTATGCAATGGACCGATAAAATCGCAGTAAAAATGGTTTGGGAGAAAAGCAAAGTCTTTTCGTTAGGCAAGTAAATAAAATATCATGTATACAAACAGAAAAATCATGTTTGTTCGCCGCAGGTCCTCTAGCATTCTCCCAAGAAAATACGAATATGTAGAGCTCGTGTCTCCATGTGGAACCAATTAGAGTTTCCCAGTACAAAATTAAATGTTCCCTGATAAAGAAAAAATCTCTCAAAACAAAAAAGTTCATCGATAATATACAGAAAACACAAACACAGGGGCTGTGGCAAAATCTGGGATTGAGTTAGCCAAAACAAAACCGGATATTTCCGGTTTCATCCAGTCATATCCGGACAAAGTTTTCTGCAATTCGTATGTAATGGACCGAGAAAATCACAGTAAAATTGGATTTGCAGAAAAGCAAAGTCTTTTCGTTAGGCAAGTGCATAAAATGCCATCTATACAAACAGAAATATCATGATTGTTTGCCACAGTTCCTCTAGCTTTCTCATAGAAAATACGAATGTGTAGAGCTTGTGTCTCAATGTGGAACCAATTAGAGTTTCCCAGTACAAAATTAAATGTTCCCTGATTAAAAAAAAACTTTCAAAACAATAATGTCCATTGATACTATCAAGAAAACACAAACACAGGGGCTGTGGCAATATCTGGATATCAGCTAGCCAAAAGACAACGGATATTTCCGATTTCAACCAGTCATATCCGGACAAAGTGGTGTGCAATTCGTATGCAATGGATAGACAAAATCGCAGTGAAAATGGTTTTGGAGAAAAGCAAAGTCCTTTCGTTAGGGAAGTGCATAAAATGTCATGTATACAAACAGAAATATCATATTTGTTTGCCGCAGTGCCTCTAGATTTTTCTCGCTAGAAATTATGAATGTGTAGAGCTGGTGTCTCCATGTGGAAGAAATTAGAGTTTCCCAGTACAAAATTGAAATTTTCCTGATAAAAAAAATCTTTGAAAACAATAAAGTCCTTCGATAATATCCAGAAAACACAAACACAGGATATGTGGCAATATCAGTGATTGAGTTAGTCAAAACACAACCGCATATTTCCGGTTTCATCCACTAATATTCGGACCATTTGGTGTGGAATTCAAATGCAATGGACAGACAAAATCACAGTAAAAATGGTTTTGGAGAATAGCAAAGTCTTTTCGTGATGCAAGTGCATAAAACGTCATGTATACAAACGAAATATCAGGTTTGTTTGCCGAAGTTCCTCTAGCTTTCTCATAGACAATACGAATGTGTAGAGCTGGTTTGTCCATGTGGAACCACTGAGTGTTACCCAGTACAAATTTAAATATTCCCTGATAAAAAAAAATTCAAAACAATAAAGTCCTTCGATAATATCCAGAAAACACTAACACAGGGTCTGTGGCAATATCTGGGATTGTGTTAGCCAAAACAAAACCGGATATGTCCCGTTTCATGCACTCATAGCCGCAATAAGCTTTGTGGAATTCGTATGCAATGGACTGAGAAAGTTACAGTGAAAATGGTTTTGGAGAAAAGCAAAGTCCTTTCTTTAGGCAAGTGCATAAAATGTCATGTATACAAACAGAAATATCATGTTTGTTTGCCGCAGTTCCTCTAGGATTCTCCTAGAAAATATGAATGTGTAGAGCTTGTGTCTCCATGTGGAACCAAGTAGAGTTTCCCAGTACAAAATTAAATGTTCCCTGATAAAAACAATTTTCAATGCAATAATGTCCGTCGATACTATTCAGAAAACACAAACACAGGGCTGCGGCAATATCTTGGATTGAGATACCCAAAACAAAATCGGATATTTCCGGTTTCATGCAGTCATATCCGGACAAAGTGGTGTGGATTTCGTATGCAATGGACCGATAAAATCGCAGTAAAAATGGTTTGGGAGAAAAACAAAGACTTTTCGTTAGGCAAGTAAATAAAATATCATGTATACAAACAGAAAAATCATGTTTGTTCGCCGCAGGTCCTCTAGCATTCTCCCTAGAAAATACGAATATGTAGAGCTCGTGTCTCCATGTGGAACCAATTAGAGTTTCCCAGTACAAAATTAAATGTTCCCTGATAAAGAAAAAATCTCTCAAAACAAAAAAGTTCATCGATAATATACAGAAAACACAAACACAGGGGCTGTGGCAAAATCTGGGATTGAGTTAGCCAAAACAAAACCGGATATTTCCGGTTTCATCCAGTCATATCCAGACAAAGTTTTGTGCAATTCGTATGTAATGGACCGAGAAAATCACAGTAAAATTGGATTTGCAGAAAAGCAAAGTCTTTTCGTTAGGCAAGTGCATAAAATGCCATCTATACAAACAGAAATATCATGATTGTTTGCCACAGTTCCTCTAGCTTTCTCATAGAAAATACGAATGTGTAGAGCTTGTGTCTCAATGTGGAACCAATTAGAGTTTCCCAGTACAAAATTAAATGTGCCCTGATTAAAAAAAAAAAAAACTTTCAAAACAATAATGTCCATTGATACTATCAAGAAAACACAAACACAGGGGCTGTGGCAATATCTGGATATCAGCTAGCCAAAAGACAACGGATATTTCCGATTTCAACCAGTCATATCTGGACAAAGTGGTGTGCAATTCGTATGCAATGGATAGACAAAATCGCAGTGAAAATGGTTTTGGAGAAAAGCAAAGTCCTTTCGTTAGGGAAGTGCATAAAATGTCATGTATACAAACAGAAATATCATATTTGTTTGCCGCAGTGCCTCTAGATTTTTCTCGCTAGAAATTACGAATGTGTAGAGCTGGTGTCTCCATGTGGAAGAAATTAGAGTTTCCCAGTACAAAATTGAAATTTTCCTGATAAAAAAAATCTTTGAAAACAATAAAGTCCTTCGATAATATCCAGAAAACACAAACACAGGATATGTGGCAATATCAGTGATTGAGTTAGTCAAAACACAACCGCATATTTCCGGTTTCATCCACTAATATTCGGACCATTTGGTGTGGAATTCAAATGCAATGGACAGACAAAATCACAGTAAAAATGGTTTTGGAGAATAGCAAAGTCTTTTCGTGATGCAAGTGCATAAAACGTCCTGTATACAAACGAAATATCAGGTTTGTTTGCTGAAGTTCCTCTAGCTTTCTCATAGACAATACGAATGTGTAGAGCTGGTTTGTCCATGTGGAACCACTGAGTGTTACCCAGTACAAATTTAAATATTCCCTGATAAAAAAAAATTCAAAACAATAAAGTCCTTCGATAATATCCAGAAAACACTAACACAGGGTCTGTGGCAATATCTGGGATTGTGTTAGCCAAAACAAAACCGGATATGTCCCGTTTCATGCACTCATAGCCGCAATAAGCTTTGTGGAATTCGTATGCAATGGACTGAGAAAGTTACAGTGAAAATGGTTTTGGAGAAAAGCAAAGTCCTTTCTTTAGGCAAGGGCATAAAATGTCATGTATACAAACAGAAATATCATATTTGTTTGCCGCAGTGCCTCTAGATTTTTCTCGCTAGAAATTACGAATGTGTAGAGCTGGTGTCTCCATGTGGAAGAAATTAGAGTTTCCCAGTACAAAATTGAAATTTTCCTGATAAAAAAATCTTTGAAAACAATAAAGTCCTTCGATAATATCCAGAAAACACAAACACAGGATCTGTGGCAATGTCAGTGATTGAGTTAGTCAAAACACAACCGCATATTTCCGGTTTCATCCACTAATATTCGGACCATTTGGTGTGGAATTCAAATGCAATGGACAGACAAAATCACAGTAAAAATGGTTTTGGAGAATAGCAAAGTCTTTTCGTGATGCAAGTGCATAAAACGTCATGTATACAAACGAAATATCAGGTTTGTTTGCCGAAGTTCCTCTAGCTTTCTCATAGACAATACGAATGTGTAGAGCTGGTTTGTCCATGTGGAACCACTGAGTGTTTCCCGGTACAAATTTAAATATTCCCTGATAAAAAAAAATTCAAAACAATAAAGTCCTTCGATAATATCCAGAAAACACTAACACAGGGTCTGTGGCAATATCTGGGATTGTGTTAGCCAAAACAAAACCGGATATGTCCCGTTTCATGCACTCATAGCCGCAATAAGCTTTGTGGAATTCGTATGCAATGGACTGAGAAAGTTACAGTGAAAATGGTTTTGGAGAAAAGCAAAGTCCTTTCTTTAGGCAAGTGCATAAAATGTCATGTATACAAACAGAAATATCATGTTTATTTGCCGCAGTTCCTCTAGGATTCTCCTAGAAAATATGAATGTGTAGAGCTTGTGTCTCCATGTGGAACCAATTAGAGTTTCCCAGTACAAAATTAAATGTTCCCTGATAAAAACAATTTTCAATGCAATAATGTCCGTCGATACTATTCAGAAAACACAAACACAGGGCTGCGGCAATATCTTGGATTGAGATACCCAAAACAAAATCGGATATTTCCGGTTTCATGCAGTCATATCCGGACAAAGTGGTGTGGATTTCGTATGCAATGGACCGATAAAATCGCAGTAAAAATGGTTTGGGAGAAAAGCAAAGTCTTTTCGTTAGGCAAGTAAATAAAATATCATGTATACAAACAGAAAAATCATGTTTGTTCGCCGCAGGTCCTCTAGCATTCTCCCTAGAAAATACGAATATGTAGAGCTCGTGTCTCCATGTGGAACCAATTAGAGTTTCCCAGTACAAAATTAAATGTTCCCTGATAAAGAAAAAATCTCTCAAAACAATAAAGTTCATCGATAATATACAGAAAACACAAACACAGGGGCTGTGGCAATATCTGGGATTGAGTTAGCCAAAACAAAACCGGATATTTCCGGTTTCTTCCAGTCATATCCGGACAAAGTTTTGTGCAATCCGTATGTAATGGACCGAGAAAATCACAGTAAAATTGGATTTGCAGTAAAGCAAAGTCTTTTCGTTAGGCAAGTGCATAAAATGCCATCTATACAAACAGAAATATCATGATTGTTTGCCACAGTTCCTCTAGCTTTCTCATAGAAAATACGAATGTGTAGAGCTTGTGTCTCAATGTGGAACCAATTAGAGTTTCCCAGTACAAAATTAAATGTTCCCTGATTAAAAAAAAAAAACTTTCAAAACAATAATGTCCATTGATACTATCAAGAAAACACAAACACAGGGGCTGTGGCAATATCTGGATATCAGCTAGCCAAAAGACAACGGATATTTCCGATTTCAACCAGTCATATCCGGACAAAGTGGTGTGCAATTCGTATGCAATGGATAGACAAAATCGCAGTGAAAATGGTTTTGGAGAAAAGCAAAGTCCTTTCGTTAGGGAAGTGCATAAAATGTCATGTATACAAACAGAAATATCATATTTGTTTGCCGCAGTGCCTCTAGATTTTTCTCGCTAGAAATTACGAATGTGTAGAGCTGGTGTCTCCATGTGGAAGAAATTAGAGTTTCCCAGTACAAAATTGAAATTTTCCTGATAAAAAAAATCTTTGAAAACAATAAAGTCCTTCGATAATATCCAGAAAACACAAACACAGGATCTGTGGCAATATCAGTGATTGAGTTAGTCAAAACACAACCGCATATTTCCGGTTTCATCCACTAATATTCGGACCATTTGGTGTGGAATTCAAATGCAATGGACAGACAAAATCACAGTAAAAATGGTTTTGGAGAATAGCAAAGTCTTTTCGTGATGCAAGTGCATAAAACGTCATGTATACAAACGAAATATCAGGTTTGTTTGCCGAAGTTCCTCTAGCTTTCTCATAGACAATACGAATGTGTAGAGCTGGTTTGTCCATGTGGAACCACTGAGTGTTACCCGGTACAAATTTAAATATTCCCTGATAAAAAAAAATTCAAAACAATAAAGTCCTTCGATAATATCCAGAAAACACTAACACAGGGTCTGTGGCAATATCTGGGATTGTGTTAGCCAAAACAAAACCGGATATGTCCCGTTTCATGCACTCATAGCCGCAATAAGCTTTGTGGAATTCGTATGCAATGGACTGAGAAAGTTACAGTGAAAATGGTTTTGGAGAAAAGCAAAGTCCTTTCTTTAGGCAAGTGCATAAAATGTCATGTATACAAACAGAAATATCATGTTTGTTTGCCGCAGTTCCTCTAGGATTCTCCTAGAAAATATGAATGTGTAGAGCTTGTGTCTCCATGTGGAACCAAGTAGAGTTTCCCAGTACAAAATTAAATGTTCCCTGATAAAAACAATTTTCAATGCAATAATGTCCGTCGATACTATTCAGAAAACACAAACACAGGGCTGCGGCAATATCTTGGATTGAGATACCCAAAACAAAATCGGATATTTCCGGTTTCATGCAGTCATATCCGGACAAAGTGGTGTGGATTTCGTATGCAATGGACCGATAAAATCGCAGTAAAAATGGTTTGGGAGAAAAACAAAGACTTTTCGTTAGGCAAGTAAATAAAATATCATGTATACAAACAGAAAAATCATGTTTGTTCGCCGCAGGTCCTCTAGCATTCTCCCTAGAAAATACGAATATGTAGAGCTCGTGTCTCCATGTGGAACCAATTAGAGTTTCCCAGTACAAAATTAAATGTTCCCTGATAAAGAAAAAATCTCTCAAAACAAAAAAGTTCATCGATAATATACAGAAAACACAAACACAGGGGCTGTGGCAAAATCTGGGATTGAGTTAGCCAAAACAAAACCGGATATTTCCGGTTTCATCCAGTCATATCCAGACAAAGTTTTGTGCAATTCGTATGTAATGGACCGAGAAAATCACAGTAAAATTGGATTTGCAGAAAAGCAAAGTCTTTTCGTTAGGCAAGTGCATAAAATGCCATCTATACAAACAGAAATATCATGATTGTTTGCCACAGTTCCTCTAGCTTTCTCATAGAAAATACGAATGTGTAGAGCTTGTGTCTCAATGTGGAACCAATTAGAGTTTCCCAGTACAAAATTAAATGTGCCCTGATTAAAAAAAAAAAAAACTTTCAAAACAATAATGTCCATTGATACTATCAAGAAAACACAAACACAGGGGCTGTGGCAATATCTGGATATCAGCTAGCCAAAAGACAACGGATATTTCCGATTTCAACCAGTCATATCTGGACAAAGTGGTGTGCAATTCGTATGCAATGGATAGACAAAATCGCAGTGAAAATGGTTTTGGAGAAAAGCAAAGTCCTTTCGTTAGGGAAGTGCATAAAATGTCATGTATACAAACAGAAATATCATATTTGTTTGCCGCAGTGCCTCTAGATTTTTCTCGCTAGAAATTACGAATGTGTAGAGCTGGTGTCTCCATGTGGAAGAAATTAGAGTTTCCCAGTACAAAATTGAAATTTTCCTGATAAAAAAAATCTTTGAAAACAATAAAGTCCTTCGATAATATCCAGAAAACACAAACACAGGATATGTGGCAATATCAGTGATTGAGTTAGTCAAAACACAACCGCATATTTCCGGTTTCATCCACTAATATTCGGACCATTTGGTGTGGAATTCAAATGCAATGGACAGACAAAATCACAGTAAAAATGGTTTTGGAGAATAGCAAAGTCTTTTCGTGATGCAAGTGCATAAAACGTCCTGTATACAAACGAAATATCAGGTTTGTTTGCTGAAGTTCCTCTAGCTTTCTCATAGACAATACGAATGTGTAGAGCTGGTTTGTCCATGTGGAACCACTGAGTGTTACCCAGTACAAATTTAAATATTCCCTGATAAAAAAAAATTCAAAACAATAAAGTCCTTCGATAATATCCAGAAAACACTAACACAGGGTCTGTGGCAATATCTGGGATTGTGTTAGCCAAAACAAAACCGGATATGTCCCGTTTCATGCACTCATAGCCGCAATAAGCTTTGTGGAATTCGTATGCAATGGACTGAGAAAGTTACAGTGAAAATGGTTTTGGAGAAAAGCAAAGTCCTTTCTTTAGGCAAGGGCATAAAATGTCATGTATACAAACAGAAATATCATATTTGTTTGCCGCAGTGCCTCTAGATTTTTCTCGCTAGAAATTACGAATGTGTAGAGCTGGTGTCTCCATGTGGAAGAAATTAGAGTTTCCCAGTACAAAATTGAAATTTTCCTGATAAAAAAATCTTTGAAAACAATAAAGTCCTTCGATAATATCCAGAAAACACAAACACAGGATCTGTGGCAATGTCAGTGATTGAGTTAGTCAAAACACAACCGCATATTTCCGGTTTCATCCACTAATATTCGGACCATTTGGTGTGGAATTCAAATGCAATGGACAGACAAAATCACAGTAAAAATGGTTTTGGAGAATAGCAAAGTCTTTTCGTGATGCAAGTGCATAAAACGTCATGTATACAAACGAAATATCAGGTTTGTTTGCCGAAGTTCCTCTAGCTTTCTCATAGACAATACGAATGTGTAGAGCTGGTTTGTCCATGTGGAACCACTGAGTGTTTCCCGGTACAAATTTAAATATTCCCTGATAAAAAAAAATTCAAAACAATAAAGTCCTTCGATAATATCCAGAAAACACTAACACAGGGTCTGTGGCAATATCTGGGATTGTGTTAGCCAAAACAAAACCGGATATGTCCCGTTTCATGCACTCATAGCCGCAATAAGCTTTGTGGAATTCGTATGCAATGGACTGAGAAAGTTACAGTGAAAATGGTTTTGGAGAAAAGCAAAGTCCTTTCTTTAGGCAAGTGCATAAAATGTCATGTATACAAACAGAAATATCATGTTTATTTGCCGCAGTTCCTCTAGGATTCTCCTAGAAAATATGAATGTGTAGAGCTTGTGTCTCCATGTGGAACCAATTAGAGTTTCCCAGTACAAAATTAAATGTTCCCTGATAAAAACAATTTTCAATGCAATAATGTCCGTCGATACTATTCAGAAAACACAAACACAGGGCTGCGGCAATATCTTGGATTGAGATACCCAAAACAAAATCGGATATTTCCGGTTTCATGCAGTCATATCCGGACAAAGTGGTGTGGATTTCGTATGCAATGGACCGATAAAATCGCAGTAAAAATGGTTTGGGAGAAAAGCAAAGTCTTTTCGTTAGGCAAGTAAATAAAATATCATGTATACAAACAGAAAAATCATGTTTGTTCGCCGCAGGTCCTCTAGCATTCTCCCTAGAAAATACGAATATGTAGAGCTCGTGTCTCCATGTGGAACCAATTAGAGTTTCCCAGTACAAAATTAAATGTTCCCTGATAAAGAAAAAATCTCTCAAAACAATAAAGTTCATCGATAATATACAGAAAACACAAACACAGGGGCTGTGGCAATATCTGGGATTGAGTTAGCCAAAACAAAACCGGATATTTCCGGTTTCTTCCAGTCATATCCGGACAAAGTTTTGTGCAATCCGTATGTAATGGACCGAGAAAATCACAGTAAAATTGGATTTGCAGTAAAGCAAAGTCTTTTCGTTAGGCAAGTGCATAAAATGCCATCTATACAAACAGAAATATCATGATTGTTTGCCACAGTTCCTCTAGCTTTCTCATAGAAAATACGAATGTGTAGAGCTTGTGTCTCAATGTGGAACCAATTAGAGTTTCCCAGTACAAAATTAAATGTTCCCTGATTAAAAAAAAAAAACTTTCAAAACAATAATGTCCATTGATACTATCAAGAAAACACAAACACAGGGGCTGTGGCAATATCTGGATATCAGCTAGCCAAAAGACAACGGATATTTCCGATTTCAACCAGTCATATCCGGACAAAGTGGTGTGCAATTCGTATGCAATGGATAGACAAAATCGCAGTGAAAATGGTTTTGGAGAAAAGCAAAGTCCTTTCGTTAGGGAAGTGCATAAAATGTCATGTATACAAACAGAAATATCATATTTGTTTGCCGCAGTGCCTCTAGATTTTTCTCGCTAGAAATTACGAATGTGTAGAGCTGGTGTCTCCATGTGGAAGAAATTAGAGTTTCCCAGTACAAAATTGAAATTTTCCTGATAAAAAAAATCTTTGAAAACAATAAAGTCCTTCGATAATATCCAGAAAACACAAACACAGGATCTGTGGCAATATCAGTGATTGAGTTAGTCAAAACACAACCGCATATTTCCGGTTTCATCCACTAATATTCGGACCATTTGGTGTGGAATTCAAATGCAATGGACAGACAAAATCACAGTAAAAATGGTTTTGGAGAATAGCAAAGTCTTTTCGTGATGCAAGTGCATAAAACGTCATGTATACAAACGAAATATCAGGTTTGTTTGCCGAAGTTCCTCTAGCTTTCTCATAGACAATACGAATGTGTAGAGCTGGTTTGTCCATGTGGAACCACTGAGTGTTTCCCGGTACAAATTTAAATATTCCCTGATAAAAAAAAATTCAAAACAATAAAGTCCTTCGATAATATCCAGAAAACACTAACACAGGGTCTGTGGCAATATCTGGGATTGTGTTAGCCAAAACAAAACCGGATATGTCCCGTTTCATGCACTCATAGCCGCAATAAGCTTTGTGGAATTCGTATGCAATGGACTGAGAAAGTTACAGTGAAAATGGTTTTGGAGAAAAGCAAAGTCCTTTCTTTAGGCAAGTGCATAAAATGTCATGTATACAAACAGAAATATCATGTTTGTTTGCCGCAGTTCCTCTAGGATTCTCCTAGAAAATATGAATGTGTAGAGCTTGTGTCTCCATGTGGAACCAATTAGAGTTTCCCAGTACAAAATTAAATGTTCCCTGATAAAAACAATTTTCAATGCAATAATGTCCGTCGATACTATTCAGAAAACACAAACACAGGGCTGCGGCAATATCTTGGATTGAGATACCCAAAACAAAATCGGATATTTCCGGTTTCATGCAGTCATATCCGGACAAAGTGGTGTGGATTTCGTATGCAATGGACCGATAAAATCGCAGTAAAAATGGTTTGGGAGAAAAGCAAAGTCTTTTCGTTAGGCAAGTAAATAAAATATCATGTATACAAACAGAAAAATCATGTTTGTTCGCCGCAGGTCCTCTAGCATTCTCCCTAGAAAATACGAATATGTAGAGCTCGTGTCTCCATGTGGAACCAATTAGAGTTTCCCAGTACAAAATTAAATGTTCCCTGATAAAGAAAAAATCTCTCAAAACAATAAAGTTCATCGATAATATACAGAAAACACAAACACAGGGGCTGTGGCAATATCTGGGATTGAGTTAGCCAAAACAAAACCGGACATTTCCGGTTTCATCCAGTCATATCCGGACAAAGTTTTGTGCAATCCGTATGTAATGGACCGAGAAAATCACAGTAAAATTGGATTTGCAGTAAAGCAAAGTCTTTTCGTTAGGCAAGTGCATAAAATGCCATCTATACAAACAGAAATATCATGATTGTTTGCCACAGTTCCTCTAGCTTTCTCATAGAAAATACGAATGTGTAGAGCTTGTGTCTCAATGTGGAACCAATTAGAGTTTCCCAGTACAAAATTAAATGTTCCCTGATTAAAAAAAAAAAAACTTTCAAAACAATAATGTCCATTGATACTATCAAGAAAACACAAACACAGGGGCTGTGGCAATATCTGGATATCAGCTAGCGAAAAGACAACGGATATTTCCGATTTCAACCAGTCATATCCGGACAAAGTGGTGTGCAATTCGTATGCAATGGATAGACAAAATCGCAGTGAAAATGGTTTTGGAGAAAAGCAAAGTCCTTTCGTTAGGGAAGTGCATAAAATGTCATGTATACAAACAGAAATATCATATTTGTTTGCCGCAGTGCCTCTAGATTTTTCTCGCTAGAAATTACGAATGTGTAGAGCTGGTGTCTCCATGTGGAAGAAATTAGAGTTTCCCAGTACAAAATTGAAATTTTCCTGATAAAAAAAATCTTTGAAAACAATAAAGTCCTTCGATAATATCCAGAAAACACAAACACAGGATCTGTGGCAATGTCAGTGATTGAGTTAGTCAAAACACAACCGCATATTTCCGGTTTCATCCACTAATATTTGGACCATTTGGTGTGGAATTCAAATGCAATGGACAGACAAAATCACAGTAAAAATGGTTTTGGAGAATAGCAAAGTCTTTTCGTGATGCAAGTGCATAAAACGTCATGTATACAAACGAAATATCAGGTTTGTTTGCCGAAGTTCCTCTAGCTTTCTCATAGACAATACGAATGTGTAGAGCTGGTTTGTCCATGTGGAACCACTGAGTGTTTCCCGGTACAAATTTAAATATTCCCTGATAAAAAAAAATTCAAAACAATAAAGTCCTTCGATAATATCCAGAAAACACTAACACAGGGTCTGTGGCAATATCTGGGATTGTGTTAGCCAAAACAAAACCGGATATGTCCCGTTTCATGCACTCATAGCCGCAATAAGCTTTCTGGAATTCGTATGCAATGGACTGAGAAAGTTACAGTGAAAATGGTTTTGGAGAAAAGCAAAGTCCTTTCTTTAGGCAAGTGCATAAAATGTCATGTATACAAACAGAAATATCATGTTTGTTTGCCGCAGTTCCTCTAGGATTCTCCTAGAAAATATGAATGTGTAGAGCTTGTGTCTCCATGTGGAACCAATTAGAGTTTCCCAGTACAAAATTAAATGTTCCCTGATAAAAACAATTTTCAATGCAATAATGTCCGTCGATACTATTCAGAAAACACAAACACAGGGCTGCGGCAATATCTTGGATTGAGATACCCAAAACAAAATCGGATATTTCCGGTTTCATGCAGTCATATCCGGACAAAGTGGTGTGGATTTCGTATGCAATGGACCGATAAAATCGCAGTAAAAATGGTTTGGGAGAAAAGCAAAGTCTTTTCGTTAGGCAAGTAAATAAAATATCATGTATACAAACAGAAAAATCATGTTTGTTCGCCGCAGGTCCTCTAGCATTCTCCCTAGAAAATACGAATATGTAGAGCTCGTGTCTCCATGTGGAACCAATTAGAGTTTCCCAGTACAAAATTAAATGTTCCCTGATAAAGAAAAAATCTCTCAAAACAATAAAGTTCATCGATAATATACAGAAAACACAAACACAGGGGCTGTGGCAATATCTGGGATTGAGTTAGCCAAAACAAAACCGGACATTTCCGGTTTCATCCAGTCATATCCGGACAAAGTTTTGTGCAATCCGTATGTAATGGACCGAGAAAATCACAGTAAAATTGGATTTGCAGTAAAGCAAAGTCTTTTCGTTAGGCAAGTGCATAAAATGCCATCTATACAAACAGAAATATCATGATTGTTTGCCACAGTTCCTCTAGCTTTCTCATAGAAAATACGAATGTGTAGAGCTTGTGTCTCAATGTGGAACCAATTAGAGTTTCCCAGTACAAAATTAAATGTTCCCTGATTAAAAAAAAAAAAAAACTTTCAAAACAATAATGTCCATTGATACTATCAAGAAAACACAAACACAGGGGCTGTGGCAATATCTGGATATCAGCTAGCCAAAAGACAACGGATATTTCCGATTTCAACCAGTCATATCCGGACAAAGTGGTGTGCAATTCGTATGCAATGGATAGACAAAATCGCAGTGAAAATGGTTTTGGAGAAAAGCAAAGTCCTTTCGTTAGGGAAGTGCATAAAATGTCATGTATACAAACAGAAATATCATATTTGTTTGCCGCAGTGCCTCTAGATTTTTCTCGCTAGAAATTACGAATGTGTAGAGCTGGTGTCTCCATGTGGAAGAAATTAGAGTTTCCCAGTACAAAATTGAAATTTTCCTGATAAAAAAAATCTTTGAAAACAATAAAGTCCTTCGATAATATCCAGAAAACACAAACACAGGATCTGTGGCAATGTCAGTGATTGAGTTAGTCAAAACACAACCGCATATTTCCGGTTTCATCCACTAATATTCGGACCATTTGGTGTGGAATTCAAATGCAATGGACAGACAAAATCACAGTAAAAATGGTTTTGGAGAATAGCAAAGTCTTTTCGTGATGCAAGTGCATAAAACGTCATGTATACAAACGAAATATCAGGTTTGTTTGCCGAAGTTCCTCTAGCTTTCTCATAGACAATACGAATGTGTAGAGCTGGTTTGTCCATGTGGAACCACTGAGTGTTTCCCGGTACAAATTTAAATATTCCCTGATAAAAAAAAATTCAAAACAATAAAGTCCTTCGATAATATCCAGAAAACACTAACACAGGGTCTGTGGCAATATCTGGGATTGTGTTAGCCAAAACAAAACCGGATATGTCCCGTTTCATGCACTCATAGCCGCAATAAGCTTTGTGGAATTCGTATGCAATGGACTGAGAAAGTTACAGTGAAAATGGTTTTGGAGAAAAGCAAAGTCCTTTCTTTAGGCAAGTGCATAAAATGTCATGTATACAAACAGAAATATCATGTTTGTTTGCCGCAGTTCCTCTAGGATTCTCCTAGAAAATATGAATGTGTAGAGCTTGTGTCTCCATGTGGAACCAATTAGAGTTTCCCAGTACAAAATTAAATGTTCCCTGATAAAAACAATTTTCAATGCAATAATGTCCGTCGATACTATTCAGAAAACACAAACACAGGGCTGCGGCAATATCTTGGATTGAGATACCCAAAACAAAATCGGATATTTCCGGTTTCATGCAGTCATATCCGGACAAAGTGGTGTGGATTTCGTATGCAATGGACCGATAAAATCGCAGTAAAAATGGTTTGGGAGAAAAGCAAAGTCTTTTCGTTAGGCAAGTAAATAAAATATCATGTATACAAACAGAAAAATCATGTTTGTTCGCCGCAGGTCCTCTAGCATTCTCCCTAGAAAATACGAATATGTAGAGCTCGTGTCTCCATGTGGAACCAATTAGAGTTTCCCAGTACAAAATTAAATGTTCCCTGATAAAGAAAAAATCTCTCAAAACAATAAAGTTCATCGATAATATACAGAAAACACAAACACAGGGGCTGTGGCAATATCTGGGATTGAGTTAGCCAAAACAAAACCGGACATTTCCGGTTTCATCCAGTCATATCCGGACAAAGTTTTGTGCAATCCGTATGTAATGGACCGAGAAAATCACAGTAAAATTGGATTTGCAGTAAAGCAAAGTCTTTTCGTTAGGCAAGTGCATAAAATGCCATCTATACAAACAGAAATATCATGATTGTTTGCCACAGTTCCTCTAGCTTTCTCATAGAAAATACGAATGTGTAGAGCTTGTGTCTCAATGTGGAACCAATTAGAGTTTCCCAGTACAAAATTAAATGTTCCCTGATTAAAAAAAAAAAACTTTCAAAACAATAATGTCCATTGATACTATCAAGAAAACACAAACACAGGGGCTGTGGCAATATCTGGATATCAGCTAGCCAAAAGACAACGGATATTTCCGATTTCAACCAGTCATATCCGGACAAAGTGGTGTGCAATTCGTATGCAATGGATAGACAAAATCGCAGTGAAAATGGTTTTGGAGAAAAGCAAAGTCCTTTCGTTAGGGAAGTGCATAAAATGTCATGTATACAAACAGAAATATCATATTTGTTTGCCGCAGTGCCTCTAGATTTTTCTCGCTAGAAATTACAAATGTGTAGAGCTGGTGTCTCCATGTGGAAGAAATTAGAGTTTCCCAGTACAAAATTGAAATTTTCCTGATAAAAAAATCTTTGAAAACAATAAAGTCCTTCGATAATATCCAGAAAACACAAACACAGGATCTGTGGAAATATCAGTGATTGAGTTAGTCTAAACACAACCGCATATTTCCGGTTTCATCCACTAATATTCGGACCATTTGGTGTGGAATTCAAATGCAATGGACAGACAAAATCACAGTAAAAATGGTTTTGGAGAATAGCAAAGTCTTTTCGTGATGCAAGTGCATAAAACGTCATGTATACAAACGAAATATCAGGTTTGTTTGCCGAAGTTCCTCTAGCTTTCTCATAGACAATACGAATGTGTAGAGCTGGTTTGTCCATGTGGAACCACTGAGTGTTTCCCGGTACAAATTTAAATATTCCCTGATAAAAAAAAATTCAAAACAATAAAGTCCTTCGATAATATCCAGAAAACACTAACACAGGGTCTGTGGCAATATCTGGGATTGTGTTAGCCAAAACAAAACCGGATATGTCCCATTTCATGCACTCATAGCCGCAATAAGCTTTGTGGAATTCGTATGCAATGGACTGAGAAAGTTACAGTGAAAATGGTTTTGGAGAAAAGCAAAGTCCTTTCTTTAGGCAAGTGCATAAAATGTCATGTATACAAACAGAAATATCATGTTTGTTTGCCGCAGTTCCTCTAGGATTCTCCTAGAAAATATGAATGTGTAGAGCTTGTGTCTCCATGTGGAACCAATTAGAGTTTCCCAGTACAAAATTAAATGTTCCCTGATAAAAACAATTTTCAATGCAATAATGTCCGTCGATACTATTCAGAAAACACAAACACAGGGCTGCGGCAATATCTTGGATTGAGATACCCAAAACAAAATCGGATATTTCCGGTTTCATGCAGTCATATCCGGACAAAGTGGTGTGGTATTCGTATGCAATGGACCGATAAAATCGCAGTAAAAATGGTTTGGGAGAAAAGCAAAGTCTTTTCGTTAGGCAAGTAAATAAAATATCATGTATACAAACAGAAAAATCATGTTTGTTCGCCGCAGGTCCTCTAGCATTCTCCCTAGAAAATACGAATATGTAGAGCTCGTGTCTCCATGTGGAACCAATTAGAGTTTCCCAGTACAAAATTAAATGTTCCCTGATAAAGAAAAAATCTCTCAAAACAATAAAGTTCATCGATAATATACAGAAAACACAAACACAGGGGCTGTGGCAATATCTGGGATTGAGTTAGCCAAAACAAAACCGGATATTTCCGGTTTCATCCAGTCATATCCGGACAAAGTTTTGTGCAATCCGTATGTAATGGACCGAGAAAATCACAGTAAAATTGGATTTGCAGTAAAGCAAAGTCTTTTCGTTAGGCAAGTGCATAAAATGCCATCTATACAAACAGAAATATCATGATTGTTTGCCACAGTTCCTCTAGCTTTCTCATAGAAAATACGAATGTGTAGAGCTTGTGTCTCAATGTGGAACCAATTAGAGTTTCCCAGTACAAAATTAAATGTTCCCTGATTAAAAAAAAAAAAAACTTTCAAAACAATAATGTCCATTGATACTATCAAGAAAACACAAACACAGGGGCTGTGGCAATATCTGGATATCAGCTAGCCAAAAGACAACGGATATTTCCGATTTCAACCAGTCATATCCGGACAAAGTGGTGTGCAATTCGTATGCAATGGATAGACAAAATCGCAGTGAAAATGGTTTTGGAGAAAAGCAAAGTCCTTTCGTTAGGGAAGTGCATAAAATGTCATGTATACAAACAGAAATATCATATTTGTTTGCCGCAGTGCCTCTAGATTTTTCTCGCTAGAAATTACGAATGTGTAGAGCTGGTGTCTCCATGTGGAAGAAATTAGAGTTTCCCAGTACAAAATTGAAATTTTCCTGATAAAAAAAATCTTTGAAAACAATAAAGTCCTTCGATAATATCCAGAAAACACAAACACAGGATCTGTGGCAATGTCAGTGATTGAGTTAGTCAAAACACAACCGCATATTTCCGGTTTCATCCACTAATATTCGGACCATTTGGTGTGGAATTCAAATGCAATGGACAGACAAAATCACAGTAAAAATGGTTTTGGAGAATAGCAAAGTCTTTTCGTGATGCAAGTGCATAAAACGTCATGTATACAAACGAAATATCAGGTTTGTTTGCCGAAGTTCCTCTAGCTTTCTCATAGACAATACGAATGTGTAGAGCTGGTTTGTCCATGTGGAACCACTGAGTGTTTCCCGGTACAAATTTAAATATTCCCTGATAAAAAAAAATTCAAAACAATAAAGTCCTTCGATAATATCCAGAAAACACTAACACAGGGTCTGTGGCAATATCTGGGATTGTGTTAGCCAAAACAAAACCGGATATGTCCCGTTTCATGCACTCATAGCCGCAATAAGCTTTGTGGAATTCGTATGCAATGGACTGAGAAAGTTACAGTGAAAATGGTTTTGGAGAAAAGCAAAGTCCTTTCTTTAGGCAAGTGCATAAAATGTCATGTATACAAACAGAAATATCATGTTTGTTTGCCGCAGTTCCTCTAGGATTCTCCTAGAAAATATGAATGTGTAGAGCTTGTGTCTCCATGTGGAACCAATTAGAGTTTCCCAGTACAAAATTAAATGTTCCCTGATAAAAACAATTTTCAATGCAATAATGTCCGTCGATACTATTCAGAAAACACAAACACAGGGCTGCGGCAATATCTTGGATTGAGATACCCAAAACAAAATCGGATATTTCCGGTTTCATGCAGTCATATCCGGACAAAGTGGTGTGGATTTCGTATGCAATGGACCGATAAAATCGCAGTAAAAATGGTTTGGGAGAAAAGCAAAGTCTTTTCGTTAGGCAAGTAAATAAAATATCATGTATACAAACAGAAAAATCATGTTTGTTCGCCGCAGGTCCTCTAGCATTCTCCCTAGAAAATACGAATATGTAGAGCTCGTGTCTCCATGTGGAACCAATTAGAGTTTCCCAGTACAAAATTAAATGTTCCCTGATAAAGAAAAAATCTCTCAAAACAATAAAGTTCATCGATAATATACAGAAAACACAAACAGAGGGGCTGTGGCAATATCTGGGATTGAGTTAGCCAAAACAAAACCGGACATTTCCGGTTTCATCCAGTCATATCCGGACAAAGTTTTGTGCAATCCGTATGTAATGGACCGAGAAAATCACAGTAAAATTGGATTTGCAGTAAAGCAAAGTCTTTTCGTTAGGCAAGTGCATAAAATGCCATCTATACAAACAGAAATATCATGATTGTTTGCCACAGTTCCTCTAGCTTTCTCATAGAAAATACGAATGTGTAGAGCTTGTGTCTCAATGTGGAACCAATTAGAGTTTCCCAGTACAAAATTAAATGTTCCCTGATTAAAAAAAAAAAACTTTCAAAACAATAATGTCCATTGATACTATCAAGAAAACACAAACACAGGGGCTGTGGCAATATCTGGATATCAGCTAGCCAAAAGACAACGGATATTTCCGATTTCAACCAGTCATATCCGGACAAAGTGGTGTGCAATTCGTATGCAATGGATAGACAAAATCGCAGTGAAAATGGTTTTGGAGAAAAGCAAAGTCCTTTCGTTAGGGAAGTGCATAAAATGTCATGTATACAAACAGAAATATCATATTTGTTTGCCGCAGTGCCTCTAGATTTTTCTCGCTAGAAATTACGAATGTGTAGAGCTGGTGTCTCCATGTGGAAGAAATTAGAGTTTCCCAGTACAAAATTGAAATTTTCCTGATAAAAAAATCTTTGAAAACAATAAAGTCCTTCGATAATATCCAGAAAACACAAACACAGGATCTGTGGAAATATCAGTGATTGAGTTAGTCTAAACACAACCGCATATTTCCGGTTTCATCCACTAATATTCGGACCATTTGGTGTGGAATTCAAATGCAATGGACAGACAAAATCACAGTAAAAATGGTTTTGGAGAATAGCAAAGTCTTTTCGTGATGCAAGTGCATAAAACGTCATGTATACAAACGAAATATCAGGTTTGTTTGCCGAAGTTCCTCTAGCTTTCTCATAGACAATACGAATGTGTAGAGCTGGTTTGTCCATGTGGAACCACTGAGTGTTTCCCGGTACAAATTTAAATATTCCCTGATAAAAAAAAATTCAAAACAATAAAGTCCTTCGATAATATCCAGAAAACACTAACACAGGGTCTGTGGCAATATCTGGGATTGTGTTAGCCAAAACAAAACCGGATATGTCCCATTTCATGCACTCATAGCCGCAATAAGCTTTGTGGAATTCGTATGCAATGGACTGAGAAAGTTACAGTGAAAATGGTTTTGGAGAAAAGCAAAGTCCTTTCTTTAGGCAAGTGCATAAAATGTCATGTATACAAACAGAAATATCATGTTTGTTTGCCGCAGTTCCTCTAGGATTCTCCTAGAAAATATGAATGTGTAGAGCTTGTGTCTCCATGTGGAACCAATTAGAGTTTCCCAGTACAAAATTAAATGTTCCCTGATAAAAACAATTTTCAATGCAATAATGTCCGTCGATACTATTCAGAAAACACAAACACAGGGCTGCGGCAATATCTTGGATTGAGATACCCAAAACAAAATCGGATATTTCCGGTTTCATGCAGTCATATCCGGACAAAGTGGTGTGGTATTCGTATGCAATGGACCGATAAAATCGCAGTAAAAATGGTTTGGGAGAAAAGCAAAGTCTTTTCGTTAGGCAAGTAAATAAAATATCATGTATACAAACAGAAAAATCATGTTTGTTCGCCGCAGGTCCTCTAGCATTCTCCCTAGAAAATACGAATATGTAGAGCTCGTGTCTCCATGTGGAACCAATTAGAGTTTCCCAGTACAAAATTAAATGTTCCCTGATAAAGAAAAAATCTCTCAAAACAATAAAGTTCATCGATAATATACAGAAAACACAAACACAGGGGCTGTGGCAATATCTGGGATTGAGTTAGCCAAAACAAAACCGGATATTTCCGGTTTCATCCAGTCATATCCGGACAAAGTTTTGTGCAATCCGTATGTAATGGACCGAGAAAATCACAGTAAAATTGGATTTGCAGTAAAGCAAAGTCTTTTCGTTAGGCAAGTGCATAAAATGCCATCTATACAAACAGAAATATCATGATTGTTTGCCACAGTTCCTCTAGCTTTCTCATAGAAAATACGAATGTGTAGAGCTTGTGTCTCAATGTGGATCCAATTAGAGTTTCCCAGTACAAAATTAAATGTTCCCTGATTAAAAAAAAAAAAAACTTTCAAAACAATAATGTCCATTGATACTATCAAGAAAACACAAACACAGGGGCTGTGGCAATATCTGGATATCAGCTAGCCAAAAGACAACGGATATTTCCGATTTCAACCAGTCATATCCGGACAAAGTGGTGTGCAATTCGTATGCAATGGATAGACAAAATCGCAGTGAAAATGGTTTTGGAGAAAAGCAAAGTCCTTTCGTTAGGGAAGTGCATAAAATGTCATGTATACAAACAGAAATATCATATTTGTTTGCCGCAGTGCCTCTAGATTTTTCTCGCTAGAAATTACGAATGTGTGGAGCTGGTGTCTCCATGTGGAAGAAATTAGAGTTTCCCAGTACAAAATTGAAATTTTCCTGATAAAATAAATCTTTGAAAACAATAAAGTCCTTCGATAATATCCAGAAAACACAAACACAGGATCTGTGGCAATATCAGTGATTGAGTTAGTCAAAACACAACCGCATATTTCCGGTTTCATCCACTAATATTCGGACCATTTGGTGTGGAATTCAAATGCAATGGACAGACAAAATCACAGTAAAAATGGTTTTGGAGAATAGCAAAGTCTTTTCGTGATGCAAGTGCATAAAACGTCATGTATACAAACGAAATATCAGGTTTGTTTGCCGAAGTTCCTCTAGCTTTCTCATAGACAATACGAATGTGTAGAGCTGGTTTGTCCATGTGGAACCACTGAGTGTTTCCCAGTACAAATTTAAATATTCCCTGATAAAAAAAAATTCAAAACAATAAAGTCCTTCGATAATATCCAGAAAACACTAACACAGGGTCTGTGGCAATATCTGGGATTGTGTTAGCCAAAACAAAACCGGATATGTCCCGTTTCATGCACTCATAGCCGCAATAAGCTTTGTGGAATTCGTATGCAATGGACTGAGAAAGTTACAGTGAAAATGGTTTTGGAGAAAAGCAAAGTCCTTTCTTTAGGCAAGTGCATAAAATGTCATGTATACAAACAGAAATATCATGTTTGTTTGCCGCAGTTCCTCTAGGATTCTCCTAGAAAATATGAATGTGTAGAGCTTGTGTCTCCATGTGGAACCAATTAGAGTTTCCCAGTACAAAATTAAATGTTCCCTGATAAAAACAATTTTCAATGCAATAATGTCTGTCGATACTATTCAGAAAACACAAACACAGGGCTGCGGCAATATCTTGGATTGAGATACCCAAAACAAAATCGGATATTTCTGGTTTCATCCAGTAATATCTGGAAAAAGTGGTGTGGATTTCGTATGCAATGGACCGATAAAATCGCAGTAAAAATGGTTTTGGAGAAAAGCAAAGTCTTTTCGTTAGGCAAGTAAATAAAATATCATGTATACAAACAGAAAAATCATGTTTGTTCGCCACAGGTCCTCTAGCATTCTCCCTAGAAAATACGAATATGTAGAGCTCGTGTCTCCATGTGGAACCAATTAGAGTTTCCCAGTACAAAATTAAATGTTCCCTGATAAAGAAAAAATCTCTCAAAACAATAAAGTTCATTGATAATATACAGAAAACACAAACACAGGGGCTGTGGCAATATCTGGGATTGAGTTAGCCAAAACAAAACCGGATATTTCCGGTTTCATCCACTTATATCTGGACAAAGTGGTTTGCAATTCGTATGTAATGGACTGAGAAAGTTACAGTGAAAATGGTTTTGGAGAAAAGCAAAGTCTTTTCGTTAGGCAAGTGCATATAATGCCATCTGTTCAAACAGAAATATCATCTTTGTTTGCCAAAGTTCCTCTGGCTTTCATGCTAGAAAATACGTATGCCTAGAGCTGGTGTCTCCATGTGGAACCAATTAGAGTTTCCCAGTACAAAATTAAATGTTCTCTGATAACAAAATTATTTCAAAAAATATAAATTCTTTGATAATATCCAGAAAACACAAATACAGGATCTGTGGCAATATCTGGGTTTGAGTTATCGAAACAAAACCGGATATTTCCCGTTTCATCCACTCATATCCGCAGTAAGTGGTGTGGAATTCGTATGCAATGGACTGAGAAAATCACAGTAAAAATGGTTTTGGAGAAAAGCAAAGTCTTTTCCTTAGGCAAGTGCATAAAATGTCATGCATACAAACAGAAATATCATGTTTGTTTGCCGCAGTTCCTCTAGCTTTCTCCTAGAAAATACGAATGTGTAGAGCTGGTGTCTCCATGTGGAACCAATTAGAATTTCCTAGTACAAAATTAAATGTTCCCTGACAAAAAAAACATTCAAAACCATAAATTTCTTCAATAATATCAAGAAAACACAAACACGGATGCTGCCGCAATATCTGGGATTCAGGTAGCCAAAACACAATCGCATATTTCTCGTTTCAAGCAAGTCATATCCCGACAAAGTGGTTTCGAATTCATATGCAATGGACTGAGAAAATCACAGTAAAAATGGTTTTGGAGAAAAGCAAAATATTTTCATTAGGCAAGTGCATAAAATCTCATGTATACAAACAGAAGTATCATGTTTCTTTGCCACAGTTCCTCTAGCTTTCTCGCCAGAAAATACGAATATGTAGAGCTCGTGTCTCCATGTGGAACCAATTAGAGTTTCCCAGTACAAAATTAAATGTTCCCTGATAAAAAATTTTCAAATCAATAAATTCCATTGATAATATCCAGAAAACACAAACACAGGGGCTGCGGCAATATCTGGGATTGAGTTAGCAAAAACAAAACCTTATATGCCCCGTTTCTTCCACTCATATCTGGACAAAGTTGTTTGGAATTCGTATGTAAAGGACTGAGAAAAGAGATTGAAAATGGTTTTGGAGAAAAGCCAAGTCTTTTCATAAGGCAGGTGCATAAAATATCATCTATACAAACAGAAATATCATGATTGTTTGCCGCAGTTCCTTTAGCTTTCTCCTCTACGATTGTGTAGAGCTGGTTTCTGCATGTGGAACCAGTGAGTGTTTCCCAGTATTAAATTAAATGTTCTGGGGAGCGGCAAGATGGCAGAATAGGAAGGGAGCACATTGATACTTCAGCAAGACACACAGGTTAATAACAGTGGAGATACTGCAGGGTCAAGGAAGAGTAGGGGAAGAAACAGCAGCGGAAACTCTTCCGGAACTAGTGATTCACAGTGGACCTGCGTGGAGAGCGTGGAAGCCCAAGTTCGGGACACCAGCAGCAGAATCAACGCACCAGCGCTGGAAAGCAAGCTGTGCGGAATTACTTCCCTTTTGAATCAAAAAGAGAAAGAAAGAAAGAGAGATTTACCATGCCTAACCTGGGAGTGTCATCTTTGACACACCCTCAGCCCTGAGGAACAAAACACAGCTCTCAGGCCACACTTTTCTCAAGCCTCTAAGGCTCCACCGAAAGCAGACAGTCCACTTAATATAGAGCCATAGTGTAACAAGAAAAAACACCACAGTGAAGAAACCAAATATCTCCAACATGCCATACAACAAATGCAAAAACCGAGGTAACAAGAACAAGGAAGACACCATGACGCCCCCAAATGAAAAAGACACCCCAATGCAAGATTATGAAGATGATGACATAGAATAAATGCAAGAAGCAGACCTCAAAAAATTGATAAGAACATTAAGAAGTTCTCAAAAACAAATTCTTGAACTACAGAAATCCTTAATGGACAAGATAGAAAATCTCTCTCGTGAAAATGAAATATTAAGGAGGAATCAAAATGAAATGAAACAACTAGTGGAACATGAAACTGTGATAGTGACAAAAAACCACAATGAAATGAAGAACTCAATAGATCAAATGACAAACACATTAGAGAGCCTTAAAAACAGAATGGGCAAAGCAGAAGAGAGAATATCAGACTTAGAAGACAGAGAACAGGAAAGGAAACAGGCAAAACAAAGAAAAGAAGAAGAAATAAGAAATCTAAAAAATATTGTCGGGAATCTACAGAATATTATTAAAAAACCTAATATTCGGCTTCTAGGAGTTCCTGAAGGCATGGAGAGTAAGAAAGGATTAGAAGGCCTTTTTAGTGAGATACTAGCAGAAAATTTCCCAGGTTTGGAGAAGGACAGAGGCATCTTAGTACAGGAAGCTTATAGAAACCCTAATAAACATGACCAAAAGAGATCCTCACCACGACACATTGTAATCAAACTCACCACAGTGAAACATAAAGAAAAGATTCTAAAAGGTGCAAGAGAGAAACGTCAGATTACTCTTAGAGGATCTCCAATTAGACTCACAGCAGACTTCTCATCAGAAACCCTACAAGCTAGAAGGGAATGGCGAGACATAGCCCAGGTGCTAAGAGAGAAAAACTGCCAGCCCAGAATACTATATCCTGCAAAGCTCTCATTTGTGAATGAAGGTGAAATTAAGACTTTTCATAGCAAACAGAAACTGAAAGAATTTGTGGCCACTCATCCTGCCCTGCAAAAGATGCTTAAAGATGTGTTACACACAGAAACACAGAAACATGGTCACCAATATGAAAGAAGGTAAAGGAAGGAAACCTCACAGCAAAAGATCATAGGAATCTCAATTTCTCTTTGACATAGAATTACACTCTGATGCTCTGTTAAAACAATGTGTTAAAGTAATCGAAAAACAAAAAGCAATTCAAATCAATTGGCAATCTACAAAAAGAGTTAAAGATTTTAAAAGCCATTATTAAAATTGCTATATTGGTCTATTATGCTATGTTATATGTGTGTACATATTGTATGTCCCCATAGGAAATTTTATTAAGAATCTCTCTGCAGGGTCAAGGAAGAATAGGGGATGAAATAGCATAGGAAACTCTTCCGGAACTAGTGATTCACAATGTACCTGCGTGGAGAGCGTGGGAGCCCAAGTTCGGGACACCAGCGGCAGACTCAACACACCAGCGCTGGAACGCGAGGTGAGCCGAACCACAATAGCCCGAGACACCAGCGGGCAAGCAGAAAAAGGAGGCTAGAGGGAACGAGGCTTGAAACTTCGTGGGGAAAAGTTCACCAGGCTAACTAGAAAAGAGAGAGGAAAAAAATTAAAAAAGCGACCTATACGGACACAAGTTTCTCTCTTTCCGCTCACCTCTCAAAGGTGAGCAAGACAGAGCAGGCGCCATTTTGGACATACGTCATAAGTAGGGCGACCTCAGGTCTGCACCGGCCCTGAGCCTAGCAGAAAAACCTGACTCTGGGGGGAGAGGTGAAATAACAGGAGATTAGGATCTAACTTGGCAACCCAGTGGGAGATTTCAGGAGAATTGGAGCCCACAGTGAGAGCAGCAGAGATTCCCTGTGTGGTCCTTGGGAAAGAGCTTCCGATCTCTGGCTCCTGTGGGTATATCATTTGCCTGCTAACTACCTCCAATTACGTTCAGCTGTGCGGAATTACTTCCCTTTTGAATCAAAAAAGAGAGAGACTTACCACACCTAACCTGGGAGTGTCATCTTTGACACACCCTCAGCCCTGAGGAACAAAACACAGCTCTCAGTCCACACTCATCTCAAGCCTCTAAGGCACCACTGAAAGCAGACAGTCCACTTAATATAGAGCCACAGTGTAACAAGAAAAAACACCACAGTGAAGAAACCAAATATCTCCAACATGCCAAACAACAAACGCAAAAACCGAGGTAACAAGAACAAGGAAGACACTATGACACCCCAAAATGAAAAAGACACCCCAATTCAAGATTATGAAGATGAGGAGAATGAAGAAATACAAGAAGCAGATCTCAAAAAATTGATAAGAACATTAAGAAGTTCTCAAAAATAAATTCTGGAACTACAGAAATCCTTAATGGAAAAGGTAGAAAATCTCTCTCGTGAAAATGAAATATTAAGGAGGAATCAAAATGAAATGAAACAACTAGTGGAACAAGAAATGGTGATAGTGACGAGAAATCATAATGAAATGAAGAATTCAATAGATCAAATGACAAACACATTAGAGAGTCTTAAAAACAGAATGGGCGAAGCAGAAGAGAGAATATCAGACTTAGAAGACAGAGAACAGGAAAGGAAACAATCAAATCAAAGAAAAGAAGAAGAAATCAGAAATCTAAAAAATACTGTCAGGAATCTACAGGATACTCTTAAAAAACCCAACATTCGGGTTCTAGGAGTACCTGAAGCCATGCAGAGAGAGAAAGGATTAGAAGGCCTTTTTAGTGAGATACTAGCAGAAAATTTCCCAGGTTTGGAGAAAGACAGAGACATACTAATACAGGAAGCTCATAGAACCCCTAATAAACATGACCAAAAGAGATCCTCACCACGACACGTCGTATTCAAACTCACCACAGTGAAACACAAAGAAAAGATCCTAAAATGTGCAAGAGACAAACGCCAGATTACTCTCAGAGGATCTCCAATTAGACTCACAGCAGACTTCTCTTCAGAAACCCTACAAGCTAGGAGAGAATGGCGAGACATAGCCCAGGTGCTAAGAGAGAAAAACTGCCAGCCCAGAATATTATATCCTGCAAAGCTCTCATTTATGAATGAAGGTGAAATAAAGAACTTTCACAGCAAACAGACATTGAAAGAATTTGTCGCCACCCGTCCAGCCCTGCAAAAGATGCTTAAAGATGTGTTACATACAGAAACACAGAAACACGGTCACCAATATGAAAGAAGGTAAAGGTAGGAAACCTCACACCAAAAGATCACAGGAATCTCAAACCATATATTAGAAAATATCTTTGGCTAATGGCAGGGCAAAGTTACTCCTTCTCAATAGTCACATTGAATGTTAATGGCTTGAACTGTCCAGTTAAAAGACACCGATTGGCTGATTGGGTTTAGGAACAAAACCCATCCTTTTGCTGCTTACAAGAAACCCATCTATCCAACAATGATCCATACAGGCTGAGAGTGAAAGGCTGGAAAAAGATATACCACGCCAACAGAAATGAAAAGAGAGCGGGCGTAGCCATTTAATATCAGACAACATAAACTTTACCACAAAAACTGTTAGGAGAGACAAAGAGGGGCACTACATAATGATTAAGGGATCCATTCAACAGGAAGATATAACAATTATCAATGTATATGCACCTAATTACAGGGCACCAGCTCATTTAAAAGACTTGTTAAGGGACTTAGAGGGAGACTTAGACCCCAATACAGTAGTACTGGGGGATTCAATACTCCACTCTCAGAGATAGACAGATCAACAGGACAGAAGATCAACAAGGAGACAGTAGATTTAAATGACACTATAGCCCAAATGGATCTAACAGATATCTACAGAACATTTCATCCTACATCTAAGGACTTTACATTCTTCTCAGCAGTACATGGAACCCTCTCTAGGATTGACCACATACTAGGCCATAAAGCAAGTCTCAGCAAATTCAAAAGAATTAGAATCATACCATGCAGCTTCTCAGACCACAAAGGAATGAAATTGGAAATTGGCAACTCAGGAATCCCTAGAGCACGTGCAAACACATGGAGATTGAACAACATGCTCCTGAATGAACAATGGGTCATAGAAGAAATTAAAAGAGAAATCAAAAATTTTCTGGAAGTAAATGAGGATAACAGCACAACATACCAAAACCTATGGGATACAACAAAAGCAGTGTTAAGAAGAAAGTTTATATCAATAGGTGCCTACATCAAGAAATTGGAAAGGCACCAAATAGATGAGCTTTCAAGTCATCTCAAGGATCTAGAAAATCTGCAGCAAACCAAACCCAAACCCAGTAGGAGAAGAGAAATAATTAAAATCAGAGAAGAAATCAATAGGATTGAATCCAAAAAAAATTACAAAAAATCAGCCAAACGAGGAGCTGGTTTTTTGAAAAAATAAACAAAATTGACACCCCATTGGCCCAACTAACTAAAAAAAGAAGAGAAAAGACCCAAATCAATAGGATCAGAGATGAAATGGGAAATGTAACAACAGACACCACAGAAATAAAAATAATCATCAGAAATTACTACAAGGACTTGTATGCCAGCAAACAGGGAAATCTATCAGAAATGGACAGATTCTTGGACACATACAACCTCCCTAAATTGAGCCAGGAAGACATAGAAAACCTAAACAGACCAATAACTGACACAGAAATTGAAACAGTAATAAAGGCCCTCCCAACAAAGAAAAGCCCAGGGCCAGATGGATTCACTGCTGAGTTCTACCAGACATTTAGAAAAGAACTAACTCCAATTCTTCTCAAACTATTCAGAGCAATCGAAAAAGAGGGAATCCTCCCAAATTGTTTCTATGAAGCCACCATCACCTTAATTCCTAAGCCAGAAAGAGATGCAACATTGATAGAGAATTACAGACCCATATCCCTGATGAACATAGATGCAAAAATACTCAATAAAATTCTGGCCAATAGAATGCACCAACACATCAGAAAGATCATCCACCCAGACCAAGTGGGATTCATCCCCGGTATGCAGGGATGGTTCAACATTCGCAAAACAATCAACGTAATACACTACATTAACAGACTGCAGAAGAAAAACCATATGATTCTCTCAATAGACACAGAGAAAGCATTTGATAAAATACAACACCCTTTCATGATGAAAACTCTAAGCAAACTGGGTATGGAAGGAACATTCCTCAATACAATCAAAGCAATATATGAAAAACCCACGGCCAACATCCTATTGAATGGGGAAAAGTTGGAAGCATTTACACTGAAATCTGGTACCAGACACGGATGCCCTCTCTCACCACTGCTATTCAATATAGTTCTGGAAGTTTTGGCCAGAGCTATTAGGCAAGAAAAAGAAATTAAAGGGATACAAATCGGGAAGGACGAACTCAAACTATCCCTCTTTGCAGATGATATGATTCTTTATTTAGGGGACCCAAAGAACTCTACTAAGAGACTGCTGGAACTCATCAAAGAGTTTGGCAAAGTAGCAGGATATAAAATCAATGCACAAAAATCAACAGCCTTTGTATACACAGGCAATGCCACGGCTGAGGAAGAACTTCTAAAATCAATCCCATTCACAATAGCTACAAAAACAATCAAATACCTTGGAATAAACTTAACCAAAGACGTTAAAGATCTCTACGATGAAAACTACAAAACCTTACAGAAAGAAATAGAAGAGGATACCAAAAAATGGAGAAATCTTCCATGCTCATGGATTGGAAGAATCAATATCATCAAAATGTCTATTCTCCCAAAAGCAATTTATACATTCAATGCAATACCCATCAAGATCCCGAAGACCTTCTTCTCAGATCTGGAAAAATGATGCTGAAATTCATATGGAGACACAGAAGACCTGGAATAGCCAAAGCAATCCTGTACAACAAAAACAAAGCCGGAGGCATCACAATACCTGATTTTAGGACATACTACAGGGCAGTTGTTATCAAAACAGCATGGTACTGGTACAGAAACAGATGGATAGACCAATGGAACAGAATAGAAACACCAGAAATCAATCCAAACATCTACAGCCAGCTTATATTTGACCAAAGATCCAAATCTAATCCCTGGAATAAGGACAGTCTATTCAATAAATGGTGCTGGGAAAATTGGATTTCCATGTGCAGAAGCTTGAAGCAAGACCCATACCTATCACCTTACACAAAAATTCACTCAACATAGATTAAAGACTTAAATCTACGACCCGAAACCATCAAATTATTAGAGAGCATTGGAGAAACCCTGCAAGATATAGGCACAGGCAAAGACTTCCTGGAAAATACTCCAACAGCACAGGCAGTCAAAACCAAAATTAACATTTGGGACTACATCAAATTGAGAAGTTTCTGTACTTCAAAAGAAACAGTCAGGAAAGTGAAGAGGCAACCGACAGAATGGGAAAAAATATTTGCAAACTGTACTACAGATAAAGGGTTGATAACCAGAATCTACAAAGAAATCAAGAAAATGCACAAAAACAGAACAAACAACCCACTTAAGATATGGGCCAAGGACCTCAATAGACATTTTTCGAAAGAGAAAATCCAAATGGCCAACAGACACATGAAAAAATGTTCAAGATCACTAGCAATCAGGGAAATGCAAATCAAAACCACAAGGAGGTTTCACCTCACCGCGGTGAGAATGGCTCACATTCAGAAATCTACCAACAATAGATGCTGGCGAGGATGTGGGGAAAAAGGGACACTAACCCACTGTGGCTGGGAATGCAAACTGGTTAAGCCACTATGGAAGTCTGTCTGGAGATTCCTCAGAAACCTGAACATAACCCTACCATACAACCCAGCCATCCCACTCCTTGGAATTTACCCAAAGGAAATTAATTTGGCAAATAAAAAAGCTATCTGCACATTAATGTTTATTGCAGCTCAATTCACAATAGCTAAGACCTGGAACCAACCCAAATGCCCATCAACAGTAGACTGGATAAAGAAATTATGGGACATGTACTCCATAGAATACTATACAGCAGTAAGAAAAAACGAAACCCAGTCATTTGCAACAAGATGGAGCAATCTGGAAAACATCATGCTGAGTGAATTAAGCCAGTCCCAAAGAGACAAATATCATTTGTTTTCCCTGATCGGTGACAACTGAGCGCCAAAGGGGAAACCTGTTAAGTGAAATGGACACTATAAGCAACAATGAACTGATCAGCTCCTGTCCTGACTTTAGATGTACAATGTAATACTTTATCCTTTTTAGTATTTGTTGTTGTTGTTGTTGTTCTAGTACTAGTGGTTGAACTCTGTAATTAACACACAATTATTCTTAGGTGGTTAAATTTTAACTGAAAAGCGATCCCTGTTAAATCTAAGAGTGGAAAAATAGAGGGAGGAGATGAACAATTTGGAACATGCTCAATCGGACTGGCCTCAAATGGTGGAGTTAGATATGTGCCAGGGGATTCCAACACAATCCCACCAAGATGGCATGTACCAATGCCATCTCACTAGTCCAAGTGATCAATTTCAGCTCACAATTGATAGCTCTGATAGGTCTAAGAGTCAAAGGGATCACACAAACAAGACAAGCATCTGCTAATACCAACTGATAGAATCAAAAAGGGAGAGAAAGATCCAACATGGGAAGCGGGATACACAGCAGACTCATAGAATGGCAGATGTCCTAAACAACACTCTGGCCTCAGAATCAGCCCTCAAGGCATTCGGATCTGGCAGAAGAGCCCATGAGAGTATAGCAGGCATGGAAAGCCAAGATATCATGGAAAAGGAAAAGACCTAAATAAATGATCTCTGTGAGTGAGATCCCAGTGGAAAGTACGGGGCCATCAAAGAAGGAGGTACCCTTCTCCGAATGGAGGAGAGAACTTCCACTTTGACTATGACCCTATCGGAATAAGATCAAAGTCAGCGAACTCTAAAGGCTTCCATAGCCCTGGCAACTCATGACTAGAGCCTAGGGAGATTACTGACGCCATGAACAGGAGTGTCAAATTGTTAAATCAGCAACAGGAGTCACTGTGTACTTACACCCCATGTGGGATCTGTCCCTAATGTGTCGTCCTAAGCGAAGTGATGCTACAACTAGTACTGAAACAGTATTTTTATACTTTGTGTTTCTGTGTGGGCACAAAATGATGAGGACTTTACTAATTATATACTGAATTGATTTTCTGTATATAAAGAGAATTGGAAATGAAAAAAAAAACAACCTGGTGTTAAAAAGGAAATGGCATAGAAAATTAAATAATTTGAAAAAATTATGTAGGATCTCTGTCTTTAATGTGCTGTACATTGCTATTTAATGCTATAATTAGTAACCCAATGGTAGTTTTTTTCACTTTATGTCGCTATATGGGCAAAATGTTGAAATCTTTACTTAATATATACTAAACTGACCTTCTGTATATAAAGAGAATTGAAAATGAATCTTTACATGAATGGAAGGGGAAAGGGAGCAGGAAAGGGGAGGGTTGCAGGTGGGAGGGAAGTTATGGGAGGGGGGAAACCATTGTAATCCATAAGCTATACTTTGGAAATTTAAATTCATTAAATAAAAGTTTAATAAAAAAAGTGGTGTGGAATTTGTATGCAATCGACTGAGAAAATTGCAGTGAAAATGGTTTTGGAGAAAATCAAAGTCTTTTCGTTAGGCAAGTGCATAAAATGCTATCTATACAAGGAGAAATGTCATGTTTGTTTGCCGTAGTTCCTCTAGCTTTCTCCCTAGAAAATACGAATGTGTAGAGCTGGTGTCTCCATGTGGAACCAATTAGAGTTTCCCAGTACAAAAGTAAATGTTCCCTGATCAAATATTCCTTTGAAAACAATAATGTCCATTGATAATATCCAGAAAACACAAACACAGGGGCTGTGGCAGTATCTGGGATTGAGTTAGCCAAAAAACCGGATATTTCCAGATTCATCCAGTAATATCCGGACAATGTAGTGTGGAGTACTTATGCCATGGACTGAGAAAAATTACAGTGAAAGTGGTTTTGGAGAAAAGCGAAGTTTTTTTGTTAGGCAAGTCCATAAAATCTCATGTACACAAACAGAAATTACATGTTTTTATGACGCAGTTCCTCTAGTTTTCTCCTAGAAAATGCAAATGTGTAGAGCTGGTGTCTCCATGTGGAACCAATTAGAATTTCCCAGTACAAAATAAAATGTTCCCTGAAAAAAAAACTTTCAAAACTATAAAGTCCTTCGATAATATCCAGAAAACACAAACAGAGGCTGTCGCAATATCTGGGATTCAGTTAGCCAAAACACAACCGCATATTTGTGGATTCATCCACTCATATCCAGACAAAGTGATGTGGAATTCGTATGCAATGGTCTGAGAAAAAAACAGTAAAAATTGTTTTCGAGAAAAGCAAAGTATTTTCTTTAGGCAAGGGCATAAAATGCCATCTATACAAACAGAAATATCATGTTTGTTTGCAGCAGTTCCTCTAGCTTTCTCCCTAGAAAATACGAATGTGTAGAGCTGGTTTCTGCATGTGGAACCAGTGAGTGTTTCCCAGTACAAAATTAAATGTTCCCTGATAAAAAAAAATTTCAAACAATAGTGTCCATTGATAATATCCAGAAAACACAAACACAGGGGCTGTGGCAAGATCTGGGATTGAGTTAGCCAAAATAAAAACGAATACTTCCGGTTACTCCCACTCATAGCCGGACAAAGTCGTGGGGAATTCGTATTCAGTGGACCGAGAAAAATACAGTAAAAATGGTTTTGGAGAAAAGCAAAGTGTTTTCGTTAGGCAAGTGCATAAAATGTCATGTATACAAACTTAAAATCATGTTTGTTGGCCGCAGTTCCTCTAGCTTTCTCCCTAGAAAATACGAATGTGTAGAGCTGGTGTCTCCATGTGGAACCAATTAGAGTTTCCCAGTAGAAAATTAAATGTTCCCTGATAAAAAAAACTTTCAAAACAATAATTTCCATTGATAATATCCAGAAAACACAAACACAGGGGCTGTGTCAATATCTGGGTTTGAGTTAGCCAAAACAAAACCGGATATTTCTGGTTTCATCCAGTCATATCGGGACAAAGTGGTCTGAAATTCATATGCAAGGGAACGAGAAAATCACAGAAAAATGGATTTGGAGAATAGCAAAGTCCTTTCGTTAGGCAAGTACATAAAATGTCATGTATACAAACAGAAATATCATGTTTGTTTGAAGTAGTTCATCTATTTTCTCGCTAGAATATACGAACATGTACAGCTGGTGTCTCCATGTGGAACCAATTAGAGTTTCCTGGTACAAAATTAAATGTTCCCTGATTAAAAAAATTTCAAAACAATAATGTCCAAGGTAATATCCAGCAAACAAAAACACAGGGGCTGTGGCAATATCTGGGATTGAGTTAGCCAAAACAAACGCGGATATTTCCACTTTTATCCAGTCATATCCGGACAAAGTGGTGTGCAATTCATATGCAATGGACAGAAAAAATCACAGTAAAAATGGTCTTGGAGAAAAGCAAAGTCTTTTCGTTAGGCAAGTGCATAAAATGCCATCTATACAAACAGGAATATCATGTTTGTTTTCCGGAGTTCCTCTAGCTTTCTCCCTAGAAAATACGAATATGTAGAGCTGGTGTCTTCATGTGGAACCAGTGAGTGTTTCCCAGTACAAAATTAAATGTTCCATGATAAAAAAAAATTCAAAACAATAAATTCCTTCGATAATTTCCAGAAAACAGAAACACAAGATCTGTGGCAATATCTGGGATAGAGTTAGCCAAAAGAAAACCGGATATTTCCGGTTTCATCCAGTCATATCCGGACAAAGTGGTGTGGAATTCGTATGCAATGGACAAAGAAAATCACAGTTATAATCGTTTTGGAGAAAAGCAAAGTCTTTTTGTTCTTCAAGTGCATAAAATGTCATCTATACAAACAGAAATATCATGTTTGTTTGCCGCAGTTCCTTTAGATTTCTAACCAAAAAATACGAATGTGTAGAGCTGGTGTCTCCATGTGGAACCAATTAGAGTTTCCAGTGCAAAATTAAATGTTCCCTGATAAAAAAAATCTTTTAAAACAATAACGTCCTTCGATAATATCCAGAAAACACAAACACAGAGGCTGTCACAATAAATTGGATTCAGATCGCCAAAACACAAGCAGATATTTCCCATTTTATCCACTCATATCCGGACAAAGTGGCGTGGAATTCGTATGCAATTGACCGAGAAAATCACATTAAAATTTGTTTTGGAGAAAAGCAAAGTCTTTTCGTTAGGCAAGTGCATAAAATGTCATGTATACAAACAGAAATATCATGTGTGCTTGTCACATTTCCTCTAGCTTTCTCCCTAGAAAATACGAATATGTGGAGCTGGTCTCTCCATGTGGAATCAATTAGAATTTCCCAGTACAAAATTAAATGTTCCCTCATAGAAAACATTCTAAACAATAAAGTCATTCGATAATATCCAGAAAACACAACACAGGGGCTGTGGCAATATCTGGAATTGAGTTAGCCAAAACACAAGCGGATTTTTCCCCTTTCTTCCAGTCATATCTGGACAAAGTGGTGTGGAATTCGTATGCAATGGACTTCAAAAATTGCATTGAAAATGATTTTGGAGAAGAGCAAAGTCTTTTCCTTAGGCAAGTGCATAAAATGCCACCTATACAAACAGGAATATCATGTTTGTTTGCCGGAGTTCCTCTAGCATTCTCCCTGGACAATACGAATGTGTAGAGCTTGTTTCTCCATGTGGAACCAATTAGAGTTTCCCAGTACAAAATTAAATGTTCCCTGATAAAAAAAAATTTCAAACAATAAAGTCCTTTGATAATATCCAGAAATCACAAACACAGGGGCTGTGGCAATATCTGGGATTGAGTTAGCCAAAACACAACCGGATATTTCCGGTTTCATCCACTCATATCCGGACAAAGTGGTGTGCAATTCCTATGCAATGGACAGACAAAATCACAGTAAACGGTTTTGGAGAAAAGCAAAGTCTTTTTGTTAGGCAAGTGCATAAAATGCCATCTATACAAACAGAAATATCATGATTGTTTGCCGCAGTTCCTTTAGATTTTTCCCTAGAATGTACGAATGTGTAGAGCTTGTGTCTCCATGTGGAACCAATTAGAGTTTCCCAGTGCAAGAATAAATGTTCCCGAAGATGGCGGAATAGGCAGGGAGCAAACTATTCTTCCGGTAGAAAGACAGTTTAATATAAGTGGAGATACTGCAGGGTCAAGGATGAGTAGGGGATGAAACAGTAGAGGAAACTCTTCCGGAACTAGTGATTCACAGTGGACCTGCGTGGAGAGCGTGGGAGCCCTAGTTCGGGACACCAGCGGCAGACTCAACACACCAGCGCTGGAACGCGAGGTGAGCCGATCCTCAGTAGCCCAAGACACCAGCAGGCAAGTGGAAAGAGGAGGCTAGAGGGAACGAGGCTTGAAACTCCATGGGGAGAAATTCACCAGGCTAACTAGAAGAGAGAGAGGAAAAAAATTTAAAAAGTGACCAATACGGACTCAAGTTTCTCTCTCTCCGCTCACCTCTCAAAGGCGACCAAGACAGAGCAGGCACCATTTTGGACATACGTCATAAGCAGGGCGACCTAAGGTCTGCACCGGCCCTGAGCCTAGCAGAAACACCGGACTCTGGGGGGAGGGCTGAAATAACAGGAGATTAGGATCTAACTTGGCAACCCAGTGGGAGACTGCAGGAGAATTGGATCCCACACTGAGGGCAGCACAGATTCCCTGTGTGGTCCTTGGGAAAGAGCTTCTGATCTCTGGCTCCTGTGGGTATATCATTTGCCTGCTAACTACCTCCAATTACGTTCAGCTGTGCGGAATTACTTCCCTTTTGAATCAAAAAAAGAAAGAGAGATTTACCACACCTAACCTGGGAGTGTCATCTTTGACACACCCTCAACCCTGAGGAATCAAACACAGCTCACAGTCCACACTCATCTCAAGCCTCTAAGGCTCCACTGAAAGCAGACAGTCCACTTAATATAGAGCCATAGTGTAACAAGAAAAAACACCACAGTGAAGAAACCAAATATCTCCAACATGCCAAACAACAAACGCAAAAACCGAGGTAACAAGAACAAGGAAGACACTATGACGCCCCCAAATGAAAAAGACACCCTAACTCAAGATTATGAAGATGATGACATAGAAGAAATGCAAGAAGCAGATCTCAAAAATTGATAAGAACATTAAGAAGTTCTCAAAAGAAATTCTTGAACTACAAAAATCCTTAATGGACAAGATAGAAAATCTCTCTGGTGAAAATGAAATATTAAGGAGGAATCAAAATGAAATGAAACAACTAGTGGAACAAGAAACTGGGATAGTGACAAGAAATCATAATGAAATGAAAAATTCAATAGATCAAATGACAAACGTATTAGAGAGCCTTAAAAACAGAATGGGCGAAGCAGAAGAGAGAATATCAGACTTAGAAGACAGAGAACAGGAAAGGAAACAGGCAAACCAAAGAAAAGAAGAAGGAATCAGAAATCTAAAAAATATTGTCGGGAATCTACAGGATACTATTAAAAAACCCAACATTCGGGTTCTAGGAGTTCCTGAAGGCATGGAGAGTAAGAAAGGATTAGAAGGCATTTTCAGTGACATACTAGCAGAAAATTTCCCAGGTTTGGAGAAGGACAGAGGCATCTTAGTACAGGAAGCTTATAGAACCCCTAATAAACATGACCAAAAGAGATCCTCACCACGACATGTTGTAATCAAACTCACCACAGTGAAACATAAAGAAAAGATCCTAAAATGTGCAAGAGAGAAACGCCAGATTACTCCAGAGGATCTCCAATTAGACTCACAGCAGACTTCTCATCAGAAACCCTACAAGTTAGAAGGGAATGGCGAGACATAGCCCAGGTGCTAAGAGAGAAAAACTGCCAGCCCAGAATACTATATCCTGCAAAGCTCTCATTTGTGAATGAAGGTGAAATTAAGACTTTTCATAGCAAACAGAAACTGAAAGAATTTGTGGCCACTCAACCTGCCCTGCAAAAGATGCTTAAAGATGTGTTACAAACAGAAACACAGAAACATGGTCACCAATATGAAAGAAGGTAAAGGAAGGAAACCTCACAGCAAAAGAACACAGGAAGCTCGATTTCTCTTCGACATAGAATTAAACTCTGATGCTCTGTTAAAGCAATGTGTTAAAGTAATCTATTATGTTCTCTTGATGTCTGTTAAATTCTAATTGTTCAAAAACAGCTGCATTTTTATTAAGAGCTATGGGTTATTTAAATATGTGCTTATTTTCAAAGATTTGAATAATCACCTTGTAACAATGATCAAATTTGTTCTATGTTATGTCATGATTTTAAGGAATCTTATTTCAACTAAGATATTTTGGATTTTGAGCCTTCTTGGCATACTTGACAGGCATTCAAAAAATCAAAGTTTCAAACAATCTGGTCTCTAAAATTTCCACTAAATCCTGGACTTTGGATGTTCCCTGATAAAAAAAATAAAACTTTCAAAACAATAAAATCCTTCGATAATATCCAGAAAACACAAACACAGGGGCAGTGGCAATCTGGGATTCAGTTAGCCAAAACACAACTGCATATTTCTGGTTTCATCCACTCGTATCGCGACAAAGTTACTATGCAATTGACCGACAAAATCATAGTAAAAATATCATGTTTGTTTGCCGCAGTTCCTCTAGCTTTCTCCCTAGAAAATACGAATGTGTAGAGCTGGTTTCTCCTGTGGAACAAGAGAGTGTTTCCCAGTACAAAATTAAAAGTTGTCTCATAAAAAAAAAACTTTCAACACAATAAAATCCTTCGATAATATCCAGAAAACACAAACACAGAGGCTGTCACAATATCTGGAATTCAGTTAGCCAAAACGCAACCGGATATTTCTGGTTTCATCCAGTCATATCCGGACAAGGTGGTGTCGAATTCGTATGAAATGGACAGACAAAATCACAGTAAAAATGGATTTGGAGAAAAGCAAAATCTTTTCGTTAGGCAAGTGCATAAAATGTCATGTATACAAACAGAAATATCATGTTTGTTTTCTGCAGTTCCTCGAGCTTTCTCACTAGAAAATACGAAACTTTAGTTCTGGTTGATCCATGTGGAACAACTGAGTGTTTTCCAGTACAAAAATAAATGTTCCCAGATGAAAAAAGAAACAACTTTCAAAACAATAATGTCCTTCGATAATATCCAGAAAACACAAACACAGGTGCTGTGGCAATATCTGGGATTGAGTTAGCCAAAAAGAAAACCGGATATTTCCGGTTTCATCCAGTCATATGTGGACAAAATGGTGTGCAATTCATATGCAATTGACCGAGAAAATCACAGTAAAAACAGTTTTGGAGAAAAGCAAAGTATTTTCCTTATGTAATGCCTAAAATGCCTTCTATATAAACAGAAATATCATGCTTGTTTGCCGCAGTTCCTCTAGCCTTCTCGCTAGAAAATACGAATATGTAGAGCTGGTGTCTCCATGTGGAACCAGTGAGTGTTTCCCAGTACAAAATTGAATGTTTCCTGATAAAAATAAAACTTTAAAAACAATAATGTCCATTGATAATATCAAGAAAACACAAACACAGGGGCTGTGGCAATATCTGGGATTGAGTTAGCCAAAACAAAACCGGATATTTCTGGTTTCATCCAGTCATATCTGGAAAAAGTGGTGTTGCATTCGTATGCAATGGAGTGAGAAAATCACAGCAAAAATGGTTTTGGAGAAAAGCAGTCTTTTCGTTAGGCAAGTACATAAAATGTCATGTATACACACAGAAATATCATGTTTATTTTCCGCAGTCCCTCTAGCTTTCTCCTAGAAAATACGAATCTGTAGAGCTGGTGTCTCCATGTGGAACCCGGGAGTGTTTCCCAGTACAAAATTAAAAGTTACCTGATAAAAAAAGCTTTCAAAAAAATAAAGTCCATCGATAATATTAAAAAAACACAAACACAGAGGCTGTTGCAATATCTAGGATTGAGTTAGCCAAAACACAACCGCATATTTCCGGTTTTATCCAGTCTTATCCGGAGAAAGTGCTGTGGAATTCGTATGCAATGTACCGACAAAATCACAGTAAAAATGGTTTTGGAGAAAAGCAAAGTCTTTTCGTTAGTCAAGAGCATAAAATGTCATGTATACAAACAGAAATATCATGTTTGTTTGCCGCAGTTCCTCTAGATCTCTCCTAGAGAATACAAATGTGTAGAGCTGGTGTCTCCATGTGGAACCAATTAGAGTTTTCCAGTACAAAATTAAATGTTCCCAGATTAAAAAAAAAAACTTTCAAAACAATAATGTCCATTGATAATATCCAGAAAACACAAACACAGGGGCTGTGGCAATATCTGGGATTGAGTTAGCAAAACAAAACCGGATATTTCCGGTTTCATCCAGTCATAACCGGAATAAGTGTTGTGGAATTCGTATGCAATGGAAAAGAAAATTACAGTAAACATGGTTCTGGAGAAAAACAAAGTATTTTCGTTAGGCAAGTGCATAAACTATAATCTATACAAACAGAAATATCATGTTTGTTTGCCACCGTTGCTCTAGATTTCTCCTAGAAAATACGAATGTGTAGAGCTGGTGTCTCCATGTGGAACCAATTAGAGTTTCCCAGTACAAAATTAAATGTTCCCTGATTAAAAAAACATTCAAAATAATAAAATGCTTCGATATTATCCAGAAAAAAAAAAACACAGAGGCTGTCAAAATATCTGAGAATGAGTTAGCCAAAAATAACCGGATATTTCCGGTTTCATCCAGTCGTATCCGAACAATGTGGTGTGGAATTCGTATGCAATGGACTGAGAAAATTACAGTGAAAGTGGTTTTGGAGAAAAGCAACGTCTGTTTTTTAGGCTCGTGCATAAAATGTCATATATACAAACAGAAATACCATGTTTGTTTGCCGCAGTTCCTCTAGGTTTCTCCTAGAAAATATGAATGTGTAGAGCTGGTGTCTCCATGTGGAACCAATTAGAGTTTTCCAGTACAAAATTAAATGCTCCCTGATAAAAAAAAAACTTTCAAAACAATAAAATACTTTGATAATATACAGAAAACACAAACACAGGGGCTGTGGCGATATATGGGATTGAGTTAACCAAAACACAACCGGATATTTCCGGTTTCATCCAGTCATATCGGGACAAAGTGGTGTGGAATTCGTATGCAATGGAATGAGAGAATTACAGTGAAAGTGGTTTGGGAGAGAAGCAAAGTCTTTTCGTTAGGGAAGTGCATAAAATGCCATATATATAAACAGATATATCATGATTCTTTGCTGCAGTTCCTCTAGTTTCTCGGTAAAAAATACGAATGTCTAGAGCTGGTGTCCCCATTTGGAACCAGTGAGTGTATACCAGTACAGAATTTAATGTTCTGTGATAAAAAAATTCAAAAAAATAATGTCCATTGATAATATCCAGGAAACACAAACACATGGGCTGTGGCAATATCTGGGATTCAGTTAGCCCAAACAGTACCGCATATTTCTGGTTTCATCCACTCATATCCGGACAAAGTGCTGTGGAATTCGTATGCAATGGATAGACAAAATCACAGTAAAAATGGTTTTGGAGAAAAGCAAAGTCTTTTCGTTAGGCAAGTGCAAAAAATGCCATCTATACAAACAGAAATATCATGTTTCTTTGCCGCAGTTCCTCTAGGTTTCTCCCTAGAAAATACGAACGTGTAGAGCTGGTGTCTCTGTGTGGAACCAATTAGAGATTCCCAGTACAAAATTAAAACATTCCTAATTAAAAAAATTTCAAAATAATAAAGACCTTCGATAATATCCTGAAAACAAAAACACAGAGGCTATCACCATATCTGGGATTCAGTTAGCCAAAACAGAAACGGATATTTCCGGTTTCATTCAGTCATATCCGGACAAAGTCGTGTGCAATTCGTATGTAATATACTGAGAAAATTACATTGAAAATGGTTTTTTGAGAAAAGCAAAGTCTTTTCATTAGGAAAGTGCATAAAATGCCATCTGTACAAACAGAAATATCATGATTGTTTCCGCAGTGCCTCTAAATTTCTCCTAGAAAATACGAATGTGTAGAGCTGTTTTCTCCATGTGGAACCAGTGAGTGTTTAACAGTACAAAATTAAATGTTCCCTGATTAAAAAAAAAAAAAAAACAAACCTTTCAAACAATAATCTCCATCGGTTATATCCAGAAAACCCAAACACAGGGGCTGTCCAATATCTGGGATTCAGTTAGTCAAAACACAACCGCATATTTCTGGTTTCATCCACTCATATCCGGACAAAGTTTTGTGCAATTCGTATGCAATGGATCGACAAAATCACAGTAAAAATGGTTTTGGAGAAAAGCAAAGTCTTTTCATTATGCAAGTGCATAACATGACATCTATACAAACAGAAATATCATGTTTGTTTGCCGCAGTTCCTCTAGCTTTCTCCTAGAAAATACGAATGTTTAGAGCTGGTGTCTCCATGTGGAACCAATTAGAGTTTCCCAACAAAATTAAATGTTCCCTGATAAAAAAAAACTTTCAAAACAATAAAGTCCTTCGATAATATGCAGAAAACACAAACACAGGATCTGAGGCAATATCTGGGATTGAGGGAGCCAAACAAAAACTGGATATTTCAGGTTTCATCCAGTCATATCCGGACAAAGTGGAGTGCAATTCGTATGCAATGGACTGATAAAATAGCAGTAAAAACGGTTTTTGAGAAAAAAAAAAGTCTTTTCGTTATTCAAGTGCATAGAATGTCATGTATACAAACAGAAATATCATGTTTGTTTGCCGCAATTCCTCTAGCTTTCTCGCTAGAAAATACGAATGTGTAGAGCTGGTGTCTCCATGTGGAACCACTGAGTGTATCCCAGTACAAAATTAATTGTTCGGTGATAAAAAAAAATTTGAAAACAATAATGACCATTGATAATATCCAGAAAACACAAACACAGGGGCTGTGACAATATCTGGGATTGAGTTAGCCAAAACAAAACCGGATATTTCCGGTTACATCCAGACATATCCGGACAAAGTGCTGTGGAATTCGTATGCAATGGACCGAGAAAATCCCAGTAAAAATGGTTTTGGAGAAAAGGAAAGTCTTTTCGTTAGGCAAGTGCATAAAATGTCATGTATACAAAGAGAAATATCATGTTTGTTTGCCACAGTTCCTTTAGTTTTCTCCCTAGAAAATACGAATGTGTAGAGCTGGTTTCTCCTGTGGAACAAGAGAGTGTTTCCCAGTACAAAATTAAAAGTTGTCTCATAAAAAAAAACTTTCAACACAATAAAATCCTTCGATAATATCCAGAAAACACAAACACAGAGGCTGTCACAATATCTGGAATTCAGTTAGCCAAAACGCAACCGGATATTTCTGGTTTCATCCAGTCGTATCCGGACAAGGTGGTGTCGAATTCGTATGAAATGGACAGACAAAATCACTGTAAAAATGGATTTGGAGAAAAGCAAAATCTTTTCGTTAGGCAAGTGCATAAAATGTCATGTATACAAACAGAAATATCATGTTTGTTTTCTGCAGTTCCTCGAGCTTTCTCGCTAGAAAATACGAAACTTTAGTTCTGGTTGATCCATGTGGAACAACTGAGTGTTTTCCAGTACAAAAATAAATGTTCCCAGATGAAAAAAGAAACAACTTTCAAAACAATAATGTCCTTCGATAATATCCAGAAAACACAAACACAGGTGCTGGGGCAATATCTGGGATTGAGTTAGCCAAAAAGAAAACCGGATATTTCCGGTTTCATCCAGTCATATGTGGACAAAATGGTGTGCAATTCGTATGCAATTGACCGAGAAAATCACAGTAAAAACAGTTTTGGAGAAAAGCAAAGTATTTTCCTTATGTAATGCCTAAAATGCCTTCTATATAAACAGAAATATCATGCTTGTTTGCCGCAGTTCCTCTAGCCTTCTCGCTAGAAAATACGAATATGTAGAGCTGGTGTCTCCATGTGGAACCAGTGAGTGTTTCCCAGTACAAAATTGAATGTTTCCTGATAAAAATAAAACTTTAAAAACAATAATGTCCATTGATAATATCAAGAAAACACAAACACAGGGGCTGTGGCAATATCTGGGATTGAGTTAGCCAAAACAAAACCGGATATTTCCGGTTTCATCCAGTCACATCCGGAAAAAGTGCTGTGGAATTCCTATGCAATGGACGGAGAAACTTGCAGTGAAAATGGTTTTGGAGAAAAGCAAAGTCCTTTTGTTAGGCAAGTGCATAAAATATCATGTATACAAACAGAAATATCATGTTTGTTTGCCACAGTTCCTCTAGCTTTCTCCCTAGAAAATACGAATGTGTAGAGCTGGTGTCTCCATGTGGAACCAATTAGAGTTTCCCAGTACAAAATTAAATGTTCCCTGATAAAAAAAAAACTTTCAAAACAATAAAGTCCTTCAATAATATCCAGAAAACACAAACACAGGAGCTGCGGCAATATCTGGGATTGAGTTAGCCAAAACAAAACCGGATATTTCCGGTTTCATCCAGTCATATCTGGAAAAAGTGGTGTTGCATTCGTATGCAATGGACTGAGAAAATCACAGCAAAAATGGTTTTGGAGAAAAGCAGTCTTTTCGTTAGGCAAGTACATAAAATGTCATGTATACACACAGAAATATCATGTTTATTTTCCGCAGTCCCTCTAGCTTTCTCCTAGAAAATACGAATCTGTAGAGCTGGTGTCTCCATGTGGAACCCGGGAGTGTTTCCCAGTACAAAATTAAAAGTTACCTGATAAAAAAAGCTTTCAAAAAAATAAAGTCCATCGATAATATCCAAAAAACACAAACACAGAGGCTGTTGCAATATCTAGGATTGAGTTAGCCAAAACACAACCGCATATTTCCGGTTTTATCCAGTCTTATCCGGAGAAAGTGCTGTGGAATTCGTATGCAATGTACCGACAAAATCACAGTAAAAATGGTTTTGGAGAAAAGCAAAGTCTTTTCGTTAGTCAAGAGCATAAAATGTCATGTATACAAACAGAAATATCATGTTTGTTTGCCGCAGTTCCTCTAGGTTTCTCCTAGAAAATACGAATGTGTAGCCCTGGTGTCTCCATGTGGAACCTTTTAGGGTCTCGCAGTACAAATTTAAATTTTCCCTGATTAAAAAAAAATCTTTCAAAACAATAAAGTCCTTCGATAATATCCAGAAAACACAAAGGCAGAATCTGTGGCAATATCTGGGATTGAGTTAGCCAAAACACAACCGGATATTTCCGGTTTCATCTAGTCATATCCGGACAAATTGGTGTGGAATTCGTATGCAATGGACAGACAAAATCGCAGTAAAAATTGTTTTGGAGAAAAGTAGTCTTTTCGTTAGTCAAGAGCATAAAATGTCATGTATACAAACAGAAATATCATGTTTGTTTGCCGCAGTTCCTCTAGATCTCTCCTAGAGAATACAAATGTGTAGAGCTGGTGTCTCCATGTGGAACCAATTAGAGTTTTCCAGTACAAAATTAAATGTTCCCAGATAAAAAAAAAAAAAAAAACTTTCAAAACAATAATGTCCATTGATAATATCCAGAAAACACAAACACAGGGGCTGTGGCAATATCTGGGATTGAGTTAGCAAAACAAAACCGGATATTTCCAGTTTCATCCAGTCATAACCGGAATAAGTGTTGTGGAATTCGTATGCAATGGAAAAGAAAATTACAGTAAACATGGTTCTGGAGAAAAACAAAGTATTTTCGTTAGGCAAGTGCATAAACTATCATCTATACAAACAGAAATATCATGTTTGTTTGCCACCGTTGCTCTAGATTTCTCCTAGAAAATACGAATGTGTAGAGCTGGTGTCTCCATGTGGAACCAATTAGAGTTTCCCAGTACAAAATTAAATGTTCCCTGATTAAAAAAAACATTCAAAATAATAAAATGCTTCGATATTATCCAGAAAAAAAAAACACAGAGGCTGTCAAAATATCTGAGAATGAGTTAGCCAAAAATAACCGGATATTTCCGGTTTCATCCAGTCATATCCGAACAATGTGGTGTGGAATTCGTATGCAATGGACTGAGAAAATTACAGTGAAAGTGGTTTTGGAGAAAAGCAACGTCTGTTTTTTAGGCTCGTGCATAAAATGTCATATATACAAACAGAAATACCATGTTTGTTTGCCGCAGTTCCTCTAGGTTTCTCCTAGAAAATATGAATGTGTAGAGCTGGTGTCTCCATGTGGAACCAATTAGAGTTTTCCAGTACAAAATTAAATGCTCCCTGATAAAAAAAAACTTTCAAAACAATAAAATACTTTGATAATATCCAGAAAACACAAACACAGGGGCTGTGGCGATATATGGGATTGAGTTAACCAAAACACAACCGGATATTTCCGGTTTCATCCAGTCATATCGGGACAAAGTGGTGTGGAATTCGTATGCAATGGAATGAGAGAATTACAGTGAAAGTGGTTTGGGAGAGAAGCAAAGTCTTTTCGTTAGGGAAGTGCATAAAATGCCATATATATAAACAGATATATCATGATTCTTTGCTGCAGTTCCTCTAGTTTCTCGGTAAAAAATACGAATGTCTAGAGCTGGTGTCCCCATTTGGAACCAGTGAGTGTATACCAGTACAGAATTTAATGTTCTGTGATAAAAAAAATTCAAAAAAATAATGTCCATTGATAATATCCAGGAAACACAAACACATGGGCTGTGGCAATATCTGGGATTCAGTTAGCCCAAACAGTACCGCATATTTCTGGTTTCATCCACTCATATCCGGACAAAGTGCTGTGGAATTCGTATGCAATGGATAGACAAAATCACAGTAAAAATGGTTTTGGAGAAAAGCAAAGTCTTTTCGTTAGGCAAGTGCATAAAATGTCATGTATACAAACAGAAATATCATGTTTGTTTGCCACCGTTGCTCTAGATTTCTCCTAGAAAATACGAATGTGTAGAGCTGGTGTCTCCATGTGGAACCAATTAGAGTTTCCCAGTACAAAATTAAATGTTCCCTGATTAAAAAAAACATTCAAAATAATAAAATGCTTCGATATTATCCAGAAAAAAAAAACACAGAGGCTGTCAAAATATCTGAGAATGAGTTAGCCAAAAATAACTGGATATTTCCGGTTTCATCCAGTCATATCCGAACAATGTGGTGTGGAATTCGTATGCAATGGACTGAGAAAATTACAGTGAAAGTGGTTTTGGAGAAAAGCAACGTCTGTTTTTAGGCTCGTGCATAAAATGTCATATATACAAACAGAAATACCATGTTTGTTTGCCGCAGTTCCTCTAGGTTTCTCCTAGAAAATATGAATGTGTAGAGCTGGTGTCTCCATGTGGAACCAATTAGAGTTTTCCAGTACAAAATTAAATGCTCCCTGATAAAAAAAAACTTTCAAAACAATAAAATACTTTGATAATATACAGAAAACACAAACACAGGGACTGTGGCGATATATGGGATTGAGTTAACCAAAACACAACCGGATATTTCCGGTTTCATCCAGTCATATCGGGACAAAGTGGTGTGGAATTCGTATGCAATGGAATGAGAGAATTACAGTGAAAGTGGTTTGGGAGAGAAGCAAAGTCTTTTCGTTAGGGAAGTGCATAAAATGCCATATATATAAACAGATATATCATGATTCTTTGCTGCAGTTCCTCTAGTTTCTCGGTAAAAAATACGAATGTCTAGAGCTGGTGTCCCCATTTGGAACCAGTGAGTGTATACCAGTACAGAATTTAATGTTCTGTGATAAAAAAAATTCAAAAAAATAATGTCCATTGATAATATCCAGGAAACACAAACACATGGGCTGTGGCAATATCTGGGATTCAGTTAGCCCAAACAGTACCGCATATTTCTGGTTTCATCCACTCATATCCGGACAAAGTGCTGTGGAATTCGTATGCAATGGATAGACAAAATCACAGTAAAAATGGTTTTGGAGAAAAGCAAAGTCTTTTCGTTAGGCAAGTGCAAAAAATGCCATCTATACAAACAGAAATATCATGTTTCTTTGCCGCAGTTCCTCTAGGTTTCTCCCTAGAAAATACGAACGTGTAGAGCTGGTGTCTCCGTGTGGAACCAATTAGAGATTCCCAGTACAAAATTAAAACATTCCTAATTAAAAAAATTTCAAAATAATAAAGACCTTCGATAATATCCTGAAAACAAACACACAGAGGCTATCACCATATCTGGGATTCAGTTAGCCAAAACAGAAACGGATATTTCCGGTTTCATTCAGTCATATCCGGACAAAGTCGTGTGCAATTCGTATGTAATATACTGAGAAAATTACATTGAAAATGGTTTTTTGAGAAAAGCAAAGTCTTTTCATTAGGAAAGTGCATAAAATGCCATCTGTACAAACAGAAATATCATGATTGTTTCCGCAGTGCCTCTAAATTTCTCCTAGAAAATACGAATGTGTAGAGCTGTTTTCTCCATGTGGAACCAGTGAGTGTTTAACAGTACAAAATTAAATGTTCCCTGATTAAAAAAAAAAAAAAACAAACCTTTCAAACAATAATCTCCATCGGTTATATCCAGAAAACCCAAACACAGGGGCTGTCCAATATCTGGGATTAAGTTAGTCAAAACACAACCGCATATTTCTGGTTTCATCCACTCATATCCGGACAAAGTTTTGTGCAATTCGTATGCAATGGATCGACAAAATCACAGTAAAAATGGTTTTGGAGAAAAGCAAAGTCTTTTCATTATGCAAGTGCATAACATGCCATCTATACAAACAGAAATATCATGTTTGTTTGCCGCAGTTCCTCTAGCTTTCTCCTAGAAAATACGAATGTGTAGAGCTGGTGTCTCCATGTGGAACCAATTAGAGTTTCCCAGAACAAAATTAAATGTTCCCTGATAAAAAAAAAACTTTCAAAACAATAAAGTCCTTCGATAATATGCAGAAAACACAAACACAGGATCTGAGGCAATATCTGGGATTGAGGGAGCCAAACAAAAACTGGATATTTCAGGTTTCATCCAGTCATATCCGGACAAAGTGGAGTGCAATTCGTATGCAATGGACTGATAAAATAACAGTAAAAACGGTTTTTGAGAAAAAAAAGTCTTTTCGTTATTCAAGTGCATAGAATGTCATGTATACAAACAGAAATATCATGTTTGTTTGCCGCAATTCCTCTAGCTTTCTCGCTAGAAAATACGAATGTGTAGAGCTGGTGTCTCCATGTGGAACCACTGAGTGTATCCCAGTACAAAATTAATTGTTCGGTGATAAAAAAAATTTGAAAACAATAATGACCATTGATAATATCCAGAAAACACAAACACAGGGGCTGTGACAATATCTGGGATTGAGTTAGCCAAAACAAAACCGGATATTTCCGGTTACATCCAGTCATATCCGGACAAAGTGCTGTGGAATTCGTATGCAATGGACCGAGAAAATCCCAGTAAAAATGGTTTTGGAGAAAAGGAAAGTCTTTTCGTTAGGCAAGTGCATAAAATGTCATGTATACAAAGAGAAATATCATGTTTGTTTGCCACAGTTCCTTTAGTTTTCTCCCTAGAAAATACGAATGTGTAGAGCTGGTTTCTCCTGTGGAACAAGAGAGTGTTTCCCAGTACAAAATTAAAAGTTGTCTCATAAAAAAAAAACTTTCAACACAATAAAATCCTTCGATAATATCCAGAAAACACAAACACAGAGGCTGTCACAATATCTGGAATTCAGTTAGCCAAAACGCAACCGGATATTTCTGGTTTCATCCAGTCGTATCCGGACAAGGTGGTGTCGAATTCGTATGAAATGGACAGACAAAATCACTGTAAAAATGGATTTGGAGAAAAGCAAAATCTTTTCGTTAGGCAAGTGCATAAAATGTCATGTATACAAACAGAAATATCATGTTTGTTTTCTGCAGTTCCTCGAGCTTTCTCGCTAGAAAATACGAAACTTTAGTTCTGGTTGATCCATGTGGAACAACTGAGTGTTTTCCAGTACAAAAATAAATGTTCCCAGATGAAAAAAGAAACAACTTTCAAAACAATAATGTCCTTCGATAATATCCAGAAAACACAAACACAGGTGCTGGGGCAATATCTGGGATTGAGTTAGCCAAAAAGAAAACCGGATATTTCCGGTTTCATCCAGTCATATGTGGACAAAATGGTGTGCAATTCGTATGCAATTGACCGAGAAAATCACAGTAAAAACAGTTTTGGAGAAAAGCAAAGTATTTTCCTTATGTAATGCCTAAAATGCCTTCTATATAAACAGAAATATCATGCTTGTTTGCCGCAGTTCCTCTAGCCTTCTCGCTAGAAAATACGAATATGTAGAGCTGGTGTCTCCATGTGGAACCAGTGAGTGTTTCCCAGTACAAAATTGAATGTTTCCTGATAAAAATAAAACTTTAAAAACAATAATGTCCATTGATAATATCAAGAAAACACAAACACAGGGGCTGTGGCAATATCTGGGATTGAGTTAGCCAAAACAAAACCGGATATTTCCGGTTTCATCCAGTCACATCCGGAAAAAGTGCTGTGGAATTCCTATGCAATGGACGGAGAAACTTGCAGTGAAAATGGTTTTGGAGAAAAGCAAAGTCCTTTTGTTAGGCAAGTGCATAAAATATCATGTATACAAACAGAAATATCATGTTTGTTTGCCACAGTTCCTCTAGCTTTCTCCCTAGAAAATACGAATGTGTAGAGCTGGTGTCTCCATGTGGAACCAGAGTTTCCCAGTACAAAATTAAATGTTCCCTGATAAAAAAAAACTTTCAAAACAATAAAGTCCTTCAATAATATCCAGAAAACACAAACACAGGAGCTGCGGCAATATCTGGGATTGAGTTAGCCAAAACAAAACCGGATATTTCCGGTTTCATCCAGTCATATCTGGAAAAAGTGGTGTTGCATTCGTATGCAATGGACTGAGAAAATCACAGCAAAAATGGTTTTGGAGAAAAGCAGTCTTTTCGTTAGGCAAGTACATAAAATGTCATGTATACACACAGAAATATCATGTTTATTTTCCGCAGTCCCTCTAGCTTTCTCCTAGAAAATACGAATCTGTAGAGCTGGTGTCTCCATGTGGAACCCGGGAGTGTTTCCCAGTACAAAATTAAAAGTTACCTGATAAAAAAAGCTTTCAAAAAAATAAAGTCCATCGATAATATCCAAAAAACACAAACACAGAGGCTGTTGCAATATCTAGGATTGAGTTAGCCAAAACACAACCGCATATTTCCGGTTTTATCCAGTCTTATCCGGAGAAAGTGCTGTGGAATTCGTATGCAATGTACCGACAAAATCACAGTAAAAATGGTTTTGGAGAAAAGCAAAGTCTTTTCGTTAGTCAAGAGCATAAAATGTCATGTATACAAACAGAAATATCATGTTTGTTTGCCGCAGTTCCTCTAGGTTTCTCCTAGAAAATACGAATGTGTAGCCCTGGTGTCTCCATGTGGAACCTTTTAGGGTCTCGCAGTACAAATTTAAATTTTCCCTGATTAAAAAAAAATCTTTCAAAACAATAAAGTCCTTCGATAATATCCAGAAAACACAAAGGCAGAATCTGTGGCAATATCTGGGATTGAGTTAGCCAAAACACAACCGGATATTTCCGGTTTCATCTAGTCATATCCGGACAAATTGGTGTGGAATTCGTATGCAATGGACAGACAAAATCGCAGTAAAAATTGTTTTGGAGAAAAGCAGTCTTTTCGTTAGTCAAGAGCATAAAATGTCATGTATACAAACAGAAATATCATGTTTGTTTGCCGCAGTTCCTCTAGATCTCTCCTAGAGAATACAAATGTGTAGAGCTGGTGTCTCCATGTGGAACCAATTAGAGTTTTTCAGTACAAAATTAAATGTTCCCAGATAAAAAAAAAAAAACTTTCAAAACAATAATGTCCATTGATAATATCCAGAAAACACAAACACAGGGGCTGTGGCAATATCTGGGATTGAGTTAGCAAAACAAAACCGGATATTTCCGGTTACATCCAGTCATAACCGGAATAAGTGTTGTGGAATTCGTATGCAATGGAAAAGAAAATTACAGTAAACATGGTTCTGGAGAAAAACAAAGTATTTTCGTTAGGCAAGTGCATAAACTATCATCTATACAAACAGAAATATCATGTTTGTTTGCCACCGTTGCTCTAGATTTCTCCTAGAAAATACGAATGTGTAGAGCTGGTGTCTCCATGTGGAACCAATTAGAGTTTCCCAGTACAAAATTAAATGTTCCCTGATTAAAAAAAACATTCAAAATAATAAAATGCTTCGATATTATCCAGAAAAAAAAACACAGAGGCTGTCAAAATATCTGAGAATGAGTTAGCCAAAAATAACTGGATATTTCCGGTTTCATCCAGTCATATCCGAACAATGTGATGTGGAATTCGTATGCAATGGACTGAGAAAATTACAGTGAAAGTGGTTTTGGAGAAAAGCAACGTCTGTTTTTAGGCTCGTGCATAAAATGTCATATATACAAACAGAAATACCATGTTTGTTTGCGGAGTTCCTCTAGGTTTCTCCTAGAAAATATGAATGTGTAGAGCTGGTGTCTCCATGTGGAACCAATTAGAGTTTTCCAGTACAAAATTAAATGCTCCCTGATAAAAAAAAAACTTTCAAAACAATAAAATACTTTGATAATATACAGAAAACACAAACACAGGGGCTGTGGCGATATATGGGATTGAGTTAACCAAAACACAACCGGATATTTCCGGTTTCATCCAGTCATATCGGGACAAAGTGGTGTGGAATTCGTATGCAATGGAATGAGAGAATTACAGTGAAAGTGGTTTGGGAGAGAAGCAAAGTCTTTTCATTAGGGAAGTGCATAAAATGCCATATATATAAACAGATATATCATGATTCTTTGCTGCAGTTCCTCTAGTTTCTCGGTAAAAAATACGAATGTCTAGAGCTGGTGTCCCCATTTGGAACCAGTGAGTGTATACCAGTACAGAATTTAATGTTCTGTGATAAAAAAAATTCAAAAAAATAATGTCCATTGATAATATCCAGGAAACACAAACACATGGGCTGTGGCAATATCTGGGATTCAGTTAGCCCAAACAGTACCGCATATTTCTGGTTTCATCCACTCATATCCGGACAAAGTGCTGTGGAATTCGTATGCAATGGATAGACAAAATCACAGTAAAAATGGTTTTGGAGAAAAGCAAAGTCTTTTCGTTAGGCAAGTGCAAAAAATGCCATCTATACAAACAGAAATATCATGTTTCTTTGCCGCAGTTCCTCTAGGTTTCTCCCTAGAAAATACGAACGTGTAGAGCTGGTGTCTCCGTGTGGAACCAATTAGAGATTCCCAGTACAAAATTAAAACATTCCTAATTAAAAAAATTTCAAAATAATAAAGACCTTCGATAATATCCTGAAAACAAACACACAGAGGCTATCACCATATCTGGGATTCAGTTAGCCAAAACAGAAACGGATATTTCCGGTTTCATTCAGTCATATCCGGACAAAGTCGTGTGCAATTCGTATGTAATATACTGAGAAAATTACATTGAAAATGGTTTTTTGAGAAAAGCAAAGTCTTTTCATTAGGAAAGTGCATAAAATGCCATCTGTACAAACAGAAATATCATGATTGTTTCCGCAGTGCCTCTAAATTTCTCCTAGAAAATACGAATGTGTAGAGCTGTTTTCTCCATGTGGAACCAGTGAGTGTTTAACAGTACAAAATTAAATGTTCCCTGATTAAAAAAAAAAAAAAAACAAACCTTTCAAACAATAATCTCCATCGGTTATATCCAGAAAACCCAAACACAGGGGCTGTCCAATATCTGGGATTCAGTTAGTCAAAACACAACCGCATATTTCTGGTTTCATCCACTCATATCCGGACAAAGTTTTGTGCAATTCGTATGCAATGGATCGACAAAATCACAGTAAAAATGGTTTTGGAGAAAAGCAAAGTCTTTTCATTATGCAAGTGCATAACATGCCATCTATACAAACAGAAATATCATGTTTGTTTGCCGCAGTTCCTCTAGCTTTCTCCTAGAAAATACGAATGTGTAGAGCTGGTGTCTCCATGTGGAACCAATTAGAGTTTCCCAGAACAAAATTAAATGTTCCCTGATAAAAAAAAACTTTCAAAACAATAAAGTCCTTCGATAATATGCAGAAAACACAAACACAGGATCTGAGGCAATATCTGGGATTGAGGGAGCCAAACAAAAACTGGATATTTCAGGTTTCATCCAGTCATATCCGGACAAAGTGGAGTGCAATTCGTATGCAATGGACTGATAAAATAACAGTAAAAACGGTTTTTGAGAAAAAAAAGTCTTTTCGTTATTCAAGTGCATAGAATGTCATGTATACAAACAGAAATATCATGTTTGTTTGCCGCAATTCCTCTAGCTTTCTCGCTAGAAAATACGAATGTGTAGAGCTGGTGTCTCCATGTGGAACCACTGAGTGTATCCCAGTACAAAATTAATTGTTCGGTGATAAAAAAAATTTGAAAACAATAATGACCATTGATAATATCCAGAAAACACAAACACAGGGGCTGTGGCAATATCTGGGATTGAGTTAGCCAAAACAAAACCGGATATTTCCGGTTACATCCAGTCATATCCGGACAAAGTGCTGTGGAATTCGTATGCAATGGACCGAGAAAATCCCAGTAAAAATGGTTTTGGAGAAAAGGAAAGTCTTTTCGTTAGGCAAGTGCATAAAATGTCATGTATACAAAGAGAAATATCATGTTTGTTTGCCACAGTTCCTTTAGTTTTCTCCCTAGAAAATACGAATGTGTAGAGCTGGTTTCTCCTGTGGAACAAGAGAGTGTTTCCCAGTACAAAATTAAAAGTTGTCTCATAAAAAAAAAACTTTCAACACAATAAAATCCTTCGATAATATCCAGAAAACACAAACACAGAGGCTGTCACAATATCTGGAATTCAGTTAGCCAAAACGCAACCGGATATTTCTGGTTTCATCCAGTCGTATCCGGACAAGGTGGTGTCGAATTCGTATGAAATGGACAGACAAAATCACTGTAAAAATGGATTTGGAGAAAAGCAAAATCTTTTCGTTAGGCAAGTGCATAAAATGTCATGTATACAAACAGAAATATCATGTTTGTTTTCTGCAGTTCCTCGAGCTTTCTCGCTAGAAAATACGAAACTTTAGTTCTGGTTGATCCATGTGGAACAACTGAGTGTTTTCCAGTACAAAAATAAATGTTCCCAGATGAAAAAAGAAACAACTTTCAAAACAATAATGTCCTTCGATAATATCCAGAAAACACAAACACAGGTGCTGGGGCAATATCTGGGATTGAGTTAGCCAAAAAGAAAACCGGATATTTCCGGTTTCATCCAGTCATATGTGGACAAAATGGTGTGCAATTCGTATGCAATTGACCGAGAAAATCACAGTAAAAACAGTTTTGGAGAAAAGCAAAGTATTTTCCTTATGTAATGCCTAAAATGCCTTCTATATAAACAGAAATATCATGCTTGTTTGCCGCAGTTCCTCTAGCCTTCTCGCTAGAAAATACGAATATGTAGAGCTGGTGTCTCCATGTGGAACCAGTGAGTGTTTCCCAGTACAAAATTGAATGTTTCCTGATAAAAATAAAACTTTAAAAACAATAATGTCCATTGATAATATCAAGAAAACACAAACACAGGGGCTGTGGCAATATCTGGGATTGAGTTAGCCAAAACAAAACCGGATATTTCCGGTTTCATCCAGTCACATCCGGAAAAAGTGCTGTGGAATTCCTATGCAATGGACGGAGAAACTTGCAGTGAAAATGGTTTTGGAGAAAAGCAAAGTCCTTTTGTTAGGCAAGTGCATAAAATATCATGTATACAAACAGAAATATCATGTTTGTTTGCCACAGTTCCTCTAGCTTTCTCCCTAGAAAATACGAATGTGTAGAGCTGGTGTCTCCATGTGGAACCAATTAGAGTTTCCCAGTACAAAATTAAATGTTCCCTGATAAAAAAAAAAAAAACTTTCAAAACAATAAAGTCCTTCAATAATATCCAGAAAACACAAACACAGGAGCTGCGGCAATATCTGGGATTGAGTTAGCCAAAACAAAACCGGATATTTCCGGTTTCATCCAGTCATATCTGGAAAAAGTGGTGTTGCATTCGTATGCAATGGACTGAGAAAATCACAGCAAAAATGGTTTTGGAGAAAAGCAGTCTTTTCGTTAGGCAAGTACATAAAATGTCATGTATACACACAGAAATATCATGTTTATTTTCCGCAGTCCCTCTAGCTTTCTCCTAGAAAATACGAATCTGTAGAGCTGGTGTCTCCATGTGGAACCCGGGAGTGTTTCCCAGTACAAAATTAAAAGTTACCTGATAAAAAAAGCTTTCAAAAAAATAAAGTCCATCGATAATATCCAAAAAACACAAACACAGAGGCTGTTGCAATATCTAGGATTGAGTTAGCCAAAACACAACCGCATATTTCCGGTTTTATCCAGTCTTATCCGGAGAAAGTGCTGTGGAATTCGTATGCAATGTACCGACAAAATCACAGTAAAAATGGTTTTGGAGAAAAGCAAAGTCTTTTCGTTAGTCAAGAGCATAAAATGTCATGTATACAAACAGAAATATCATGTTTGTTTGCCGCAGTTCCTCTAGGTTTCTCCTAGAAAATACGAATGTGTAGCCCTGGTGTCTCCATGTGGAACCTTTTAGGGTCTCGCAGTACAAATTTAAATTTTGCCTGATTAAAAAAAAATCTTTCAAAACAATAAAGTCCTTCGATAATATCCAGAAAACACAAAGGCAGAATCTGTGGCAATATCTGGGATTGAGTTAGCCAAAACACAACCGGATATTTCCGGTTTCATCTAGTCATATCCGGACAAATTGGTGTGGAATTCGTATGCAATGGACAGACAAAATCGCAGTAAAAATTGTTTTGGAGAAAAGCAGTCTTTTCGTTAGTCAAGAGCATAAAATGTCATGTATACAAACAGAAATATCATGTTTGTTTGCCGCAGTTCCTCTAGATCTCTCCTAGAGAATACAAATGTGTAGAGCTGGTGTCTCCATGTGGAACCAATTAGAGTTTTCCAGTACAAAATTAAATGTTCCCAGATAAAAAAAAAACTTTCAAAACAATAATGTCCATTGATAATATCCAGAAAACACAAACACAGGGGCTGTGGCAATATCTGGGATTGAGTTAGCAAAACAAAACCGGATATTTCCGGTTTCATCCAGTCATAACCGGAATAAGTGTTGTGGAATTCGTATGCAATGGAAAAGAAAATTACAGTAAACATGGTTCTGGAGAAAAACAAAGTATTTTCGTTAGGCAAGTGCATAAACTATCATCTATACAAACAGAAATATCATGTTTGTTTGCCACCGTTGCTCTAGATTTCTCCTAGAAAATACGAATGTGTAGAGCTGGTGTCTCCATGTGGAACCAATTAGAGTTTCCCAGTACAAAATTAAATGTTCCCTGATTAAAAAAAACATTCAAAATAATAAAATGCTTCGATATTATCCAGAAAAAAAAACACAGAGGCTGTCAAAATATCTGAGAATGAGTTAGCCAAAAATAACCGGATATTTCCGGTTTCATCCAGTCATATCCGAACAATGTGGTGTGGAATTCGTATGCAATGGACTGAGAAAATTACAGTTAAAGTGGTTTTGGAGAAAAGCAACGTCTGTTTTTAGGCTCGTGCATAAAATGCCATATATACAAACAGAAATACCATGTTTGTTTGCGGAGTTCCTCTAGGTTTCTCCTAGAAAATATGAATGTGTAGAGCTGGTGTCTCCATGTGGAACCAATTAGAGTTTTCCAGTACAAAATTAAATGCTCCCTGATAAAAAAAAACTTTCAAAACAATAAAATACTTTGATAATATACAGAAAACACAAACACAGGGGCTGTGGCGATATATGGGATTGAGTTAACCAAAACACAACCGGATATTTCCGGTTTCATCCAGTCATATCGGGACAAAGTGGTGTGGAATTCGTATGCAATGGAATGAGAGAATTACAGTGAAAGTGGTTTGGGAGAGAAGCAAAGTCTTTTCATTAGGGAAGTGCATAAAATGCCATATATATAAACAGATATATCATGATTCTTTGCTGCAGTTCCTCTAGTTTCTCGGTAAAAAATACGAATGTCTAGAGCTGGTGTCCCCATTTGGAACCAGTGAGTGTATACCAGTACAGAATTTAATGTTCTGTGATAAAAAAAATTCAAAAAAATAATGTCCATTGATAATATCCAGGAAACACAAACACATGGGCTGTGGCAATATCTGGGATTCAGTTAGCCCAAACAGTACCGCATATTTCTGGTTTCATCCACTCATATCCGGACAAAGTGCTGTGGAATTCGTATGCAATGGATAGACAAAATCACAGTAAAAATGGTTTTGGAGAAAAGCAAAGTCTTTTCGTTAGGCAAGTGCATAAAATGTCATGTATACAAACAGAAATATCATGTTTGTTTGCCACCGTTGCTCTAGATTTCTCCTAGAAAATACGAATGTGTAGAGCTGGTGTCTCCATGTGGAACCAATTAGAGTTTCCCAGTACAAAATTAAATGTTCCCTGATTAAAAAAAACATTCAAAATAATAAAATGCTTCGATATTATCCAGAAAAAAAAAAAACACAGAGGCTGTCAAAATATCTGAGAATGAGTTAGCCAAAAATAACCGGATATTTCCGGTTTCATCCAGTCATATCCGAACAATGTGGTGTGGAATTCGTATGCAATGGACTGAGAAAATTACAGTGAAAGTGGTTTTGGAGAAAAGCAACGTCTGTTTTTAGGCTCGTGCATAAAATGTCATATATACAAACAGAAATACCATGTTTGTTTGCCGCAGTTCCTCTAGGTTTCTCCTAGAAAATATGAATGTGTAGAGCTGGTGTCTCCATGTGGAACCAATTAGAGTTTTCCAGTACAAAATTAAATGCTCCCTGATAAAAAAAAACTTTCAAAACAATAAAATACTTTGATAATATCCAGAAAACACAAACACAGGGGCTGTGGCGATATATGGGATTGAGTTAACCAAAACACAACCGGATATTTCCGGTTTCATCCAGTCATATCGGGACAAAGTGGTGTGGAATTCGTATGCAATGGAATGAGAGAATTACAGTGAAAGTGGTTTGGGAGAGAAGCAAAGTCTTTTCGTTAGGGAAGTGCATAAAATGCCATATATATAAACAGATATATCATGATTCTTTGCTGCAGTTCCTCTAGTTTCTCGGTAAAAAATACGAATGTCTAGAGCTGGTGTCCCCATTTGGAACCAGTGAGTGTATACCAGTACAGAATTTAATGTTCTGTGATAAAAAAAATTCAAAAAAATAATGTCCATTGATAATATCCAGGAAACACAAACACATGGGCTGTGGCAATATCTGGGATTCAGTTAGCCCAAACAGTACCGCATATTTCTGGTTTCATCCACTCATATCCGGACAAAGTGCTGTGGAATTCGTATGCAATGGATAGACAAAATCACAGTAAAAATGGTTTTGGAGAAAAGCAAAGTCTTTTCGTTAGGCAAGTGCAAAAAATGCCATCTATACAAACAGAAATATCATGTTTCTTTGCCGCAGTTCCTCTAGGTTTCTCTAGGTTTCTCCCTAGAAAATACGAACGTGTAGAGCTGGTGTCTCCGTGTGGAACCAATTAGAGATTCCCAGTACAAAATTAAAACATTCCTAATTAAAAAAATTTCAAAATAATAAAGACCTTCGATAATATCCTGAAAACAAAAACACAGAGGCTATCACGATATCTGGGATTCAGTTAGCCAAAACAGAAACGGATATTTCCGGTTTCATTCAGTCATATCCGGACAAAGTCGTGTGCAATTCGTATGTAATATACTGAGAAAATTACATTGAAAATGGTTTTTTGAGAAAAGCAAAGTCTTTTCATTAGGAAAGTGCATAAAATGCCATCTGTACAAACAGAAATATCATGATTGTTTCCGCAGTGCCTCTAAATTTCTCCTAGAAAATACAAATGTGTAGAGCTGTTTTCTCCATGTGGAACCAGTGAGTGTTTAACAGTACAAAATTAAATGTTCCCTGATTAAAAAAAAAAAAAAACAAACCTTTCAAACAATAATCTCCATCGGTTATATCCAGAAAACCCAAACACAGGGGCTGTCCAATATCTGGGATTCAGTTAGTCAAAACACAACCGCATATTTCTGGTTTCATCCACTCATATCCGGACGAAGTTTTGTGCAATTCGTATGCAATGGATCGACAAAATCACAGTAAAAATGGTTTTGGAGAAAAGCAAAGTCTTTTCATTATGCAAGTGCATAACATGCCATCTATACAAACAGAAATATCATGTTTGTTTGCCGCAGTTCCTCTAGCTTTCTCCTAGAAAATACGAATGTGTAGAGCTGGTGTCTCCATGTGGAACCAATTAGAGTTTCCCAGAACAAAATTAAATGTTCCCTGATAAAAAAAAACTTTCAAAACAATAAAGTCCTTCGATAATATGCAGAAAACACAAACACAGGATCTGAGGCAATATCTGGGATTGAGGGAGCCAAACATAAACTGGATATTTCAGGTTTCATCCAGTCATATCCGGACAAAGTGGAGTGCAATTCATATGCAATGGACTGATAAAATAACAGTAAAAACGGTTTTTGAGAAAAAAAAGTCTTTTCGTTATTCAAGTGCATAGAATGTCATGTATACAAACAGAAATATCATGTTTGTTTGCCGCAATTCCTCTAGCTTTCTCGCTAGAAAATATGAATGTGTAGAGCTGGTGTCTCCATGTGGAACCACTGAGTGTATCCCAGTACAAAATTAATTGTTCGGTGATAAAAAAAAAACTTTGAAAACAATAATGACCATTGATAATATCCAGAAAACACAAATACAGGGGCTGTGACAATATCTGGGATTGAGTTAGCCAAAACAAAACCGGATATTTCCGGTTACATCCAGTCATATCCGGACAAAGTGCTGTGGAATTCGTATGCAATGGACCGAGAAAATCCCAGTAAAAATGGTTTTGGAGAAAAGGAAAGTCTTTTCGTTAGGCAAGTGCATAAAATGTCATGTATACAAAGAGAAATATCATGTTTGTTTGCCACAGTTCCTTTAGTTTTCTCCCTAGAAAATACGAATGTGTAGAGCTGGTTTCTCCTGTGGAACAAGAGAGTGTTTCCCAGTACAAAATTAAAAGTTGTCTCATAAAAAAAAAAACTTTCAACACAATAAAATCCTTCGATAATATCCAGAAAACACAAACACAGAGGCTGTCACAATATCTGGAATTCAGTTAGCCAAAACGCAACCGGATATTTCTGGTTTCATCCAGTCGTATCCGGACAAGGTGGTGTCGAATTCGTATGAAATGGACAGAAAAAAATCACAGTAAAAATGGATTTGGAGAAAAGCAAAATCTTTTCGTTAGGCAAGTGCATAAAATGTCATGTATACAAACAGAAATATCATGTTTGTTTTCTGCAGTTCCTCGAGCTTTCTCGCTAGAAAATACGAAACTTTAGTTCTGGTTGATCCATGTGGAACAACTGAGTGTTTTCCAGTACAAAAATAAATGTTCCCAGATGAAAAAAGAAACAACTTTCAAAACAATAATGTCCTTCGATAATATCCAGAAAACACAAACACAGGTGCTGTGGCAATATCTGGGATTGAGTTAGCCAAAAAGAAAACCGGATATTTCCGGTTTCATCCAGTCATATGTGGACAAAATGGTGTGCAATTCGTATGCAATTGACCGAGAAAATCACAGTAAAAACAGTTTTGGAGAAAAGCAAAGTATTTTCCTTATGTAATGCCTAAAATGCCTTCTATATAAACAGAAATATCATGCTTGTTTGCCGCAGTTCCTCTAGCCTTCTCGCTAGAAAATACGAATATGTAGAGCTGGTGTCTCCATGTGGAACCAGTGAGTGTTTCCCAGTACAAAATTGAATGTTTCCTGATAAAAATAAAATTTTAAAAACAATAATGTCCATTGATAATATCAAGAAAACACAAACACAGGGGCTGAGGCAATATCTGATATTGAGTTAGCCAAAAAAAAACAGGATATTTCCGGTTTCATCCAGTCACATCCGGAAAAAGTGCTGTGGAATTCCTATGCAATGGATGGAGAAACTTGCAGTGAAAATGGTTTTGGAGAAAAGCAAAGTCCTTTTGTTAGGCAAGTGCATAAAATATCATGTATACAAACAGAAATATCATGTTTGTTTGCCACAGTTCCTCTAGCTTTCTCCCTAGAAAATACGAATGTGTAGAGCTGGTGTCTCCATGTGGAACCAATTAGAGTTTCCCAGTACAAAATTAAATGTTCCCTGATAAAAAAAAAAAAAAAACTTTCAAAACAATAAAGTCCTTCAATAATATCCAGAAAACACAAACACAGGAGCTGCGGCAATATCTGGGATTGAGTTAGCCAAAACAAAACCGGATATTTCCGGTTTCATCCAGTCATATCTGGAAAAAGTGGTGTTGCATTCGTATGCAATGGACTGAGAAAATCACAGCAAAAATGGTTTTGGAGAAAAGCAGTCTTTTCGTTAGGCAAGTACATAAAATGTCATGTATACACACAGAAATATCATGTTTATTTTCCGCAGTCCCTCTAGCTTTCTCCTAGAAAATACGAATCTGTAGAGCTGGTGTCTCCATGTGGAACCCGGGAGTGTTTCCCAGTACAAAATTAAAAGTTACCTGATAAAAAAAGCTTTCAAAAAAATAAAGTCCATCGATAATATCCAAAAAACACAAAACAGAGGCTGTTGCAATATCTAGGATTGAGTTAGCCAAAACACAACCGCATATTTCCGGTTTTATCCAGTCTTATCCGGAGAAAGTGCTGTGGAATTCGTATGCAATGTACCGACAAAATCACAGTAAAAATGGTTTTGGAGAAAAGCAAAGTCTTTTCGTTAGTCAAGAGCATAAAATGTCATGTATACAAACAGAAATATCATGTTTGTTTGCCGCAGTTCCTCTAGGTTTCTCCTAGAAAATACGAATGTGTAGCCCTGGTGTCTCCATGTGGAACCTTTTAGGGTCTCGCAGTACAAATTTAAATTTTCCCTGATTAAAAAAAATCTTTCAAAACAATAAAGTCCTTCGATAATATCCAGAAAACACAAAGGCAGAATCTGTGGCAATATCTGGGATTGAGTTAGCCAAAACACAACCGGATATTTCCGGTTTCATCTAGTCATATCCGGACAAATTGGTGTGGAATTCGTATACAATGGACAGACAAAATCGCAGTAAAAATTGTTTTGGAGAAAAGCAGTCTTTTCGTTAGTCAAGAGCATAAAATGTCATGTATACAAACAGAAATATCATGTTTGTTTGCCGCAGTTCCTCTAGATCTCTCCTAGAGAATACAAATGTGTAGAGCTGGTGTCTCCATGTGGAACCAATTAGAGTTTTCCAGTACAAAATTAAATGTTCCCAGATAAAAAAAAAAAAAAAAACGTTCAAAACAATAATGATCATTGATAATATCCAGAAAACACAAACACAGGGGCTGTGGCAATATCTGGGATTGAGTTAGCAAAACAAAACCAGATATTTCCGGTTTCATCCAGTCATAACCGGAATAAGTGTTGTGGAATTCATATGCAATGGAAAAGAAAATTACAGTAAACATGGTTCTGGAGAAAAACAAAGTATTTTCGTTAGGCAAGTGCATAAACTATCATCTATACAAACAGAAATATCATGTTTGTTTGCCACCGTTGCTCTAGATTTCTCCTAGAAAATACGAATGTGTAGAGCTGGTGTCTCCATGTGGAACCAATTAGAGTTTCCCAGTACAAAATTAAATGTTCCCTGATTAAAAAAAACATTCAAAATAATAAAATGCTTCGATATTATCCAGAAAAAAAAAACACAGAGGCTGTCAAAATATCTGAGAATGAGTTAGCCAAAAATAACCGGATATTTCCGGTTTCATCCAGTCATATCCGAACAATGTGGTGTGGAATTCGTATGCAATGGACTGAGAAAATTACAGTGAAAGTGGTTTTGGAGAAAAGCAACGTCTGTTTTTTAGGCTCGTGCATAAAATGTCATATATACAAACAGAAATACCATGTTTGTTTGCCGCAGTTCCTCTAGGTTTCTCCTAGAAAATATGAATGTGTAGAGCTGGTGTCTCCATGTGGAACCAATTAGAGTTTTCCAGTACAAAATTAAATGCTCCCTGATAAAAAAAAACTTTCAAAACAATAAAATACTTTGATAATATCCAGAAAACACAAACACAGGGGCTGTGGCGATATATGGGATTGAGTTAACCAAAACACAACCGGATATTTCCGGTTTCATCCAGTCATATCGGGACAAAGTGGTGTGGAATTCATATGCAATGGAATGAGAGAATTACAGTGAAAGTGGTTTGGGAGAGAAGCAAAGTCTTTTCGTTAGGGAAGTGCATAAAATGCCATATATATAAACAGATATATCATGATTCTTTGCTGCAGTTCCTCTAGTTTCTCGGTAAAAAATACGAATGTCTAGAGCTGGTGTCCCCATTTGGAACCAGTGAGTGTATACCAGTACAGAATTTAATGTTCTGTGATAAAAAAAAATTCAAAAAAATAATGTCCATTGATAATATCCAGGAAACACAAACACATGGGCTGTGGCAATATCTGGGATTCAGTTAGCCCAAACAGTACCGCATATTTCTGGTTTCATCCACTCATATCCGGACAAAGTGCTGTGGAATTCGTATGCAATGGATAGACAAAATCACAGTAAAAATGGTTTTGGAGAAAAGCAAAGTCTTTTCGTTAGGCAAGTGCATAAAATGTCATGTATACAAACAGAAATATCATGTTTGTTTGCCACCGTTGCTCTAGATTTCTCCTAGAAAATACGAATGTGTAGAGCTGGTGTCTCCATGTGGAACCAATTAGAGTTTCCCAGTACAAAATTAAATGTTCCCTGATTAAAAAAAACATTCAAAATAATAAAATGCTTCGATATTATCCAGAAAAAAAAAAAACACAGAGGCTGTCAAAATATCTGAGAATGAGTTAGCCAAAAATAACCGGATATTTCCGGTTTCATCCAGTCATATCCGAACAATGTGGTGTGGAATTCGTATGCAATGGACTGAGAAAATTACAGTGAAAGTGGTTTTGGAGAAAAGCAACGTCTGTTTTTAGGCTCGTGCATAAAATGTCATATATACAAACAGAAATACCATGTTTGTTTGCCGCAGTTCCTCTAGGTTTCTCCTAGAAAATATGAATGTGTAGAGCTGGTGTCTCCATGTGGAACCAATTAGAGTTTTCCAGTACAAAATTAAATGCTCCCTGATAAAAAAAAAAACTTTCAAAACAATAAAATACTTTGATAATATCCAGAAAACACAAACACAGGGGCTGTGGCGATATATGGGATTGAGTTAACCAAAACACAACCGGATATTTCCGGTTTCATCCAGTCATATCGGGACAAAGTGGTGTGGAATTCGTATGCAATGGAATGAGAGAATTACAGTGAAAGTGGTTTGGGAGAGAAGCAAAGTCTTTTCGTTAGGGAAGTGCATAAAATGCCATATATATAAACAGATATATCATGATTCTTTGCTGCAGTTCCTCTAGTTTCTCGGTAAAAAATACGAATGTCTAGAGCTGGTGTCCCCATTTGGAACCAGTGAGTGTATACCAGTACAGAATTTAATGTTCTGTGATAAAAAAAATTCAAAAAAATAATGTCCATTGATAATATCCAGGAAACACAAACACATGGGCTGTGGCAATATCTGGGATTCAGTTAGCCCAAACAGTACCGCATATTTCTGGTTTCATCCACTCATATCCGGACAAAGTGCTGTGGAATTCGTATGCAATGGATAGACAAAATCACAGTAAAAATGGTTTTGGAGAAAAGCAAAGTCTTTTCGTTAGGCAAGTGCAAAAAATGCCATCTATACAAACAGAAATATCATGTTTCTTTGCCGCAGTTCCTCTAGGTTTCTCCCTAGAAAATACGAACGTGTAGAGCTGGTGTCTCCGTGTGGAACCAATTAGAGATTCCCAGTACAAAATTAAAACATTCCTAATTAAAAAAATTTCAAAATAATAAAGACCTTCGATAATATCCTGAAAACAAACACACAGAGGCTATCACCATATCTGGGATTCAGTTAGCCAAAACAGAAACGGATATTTCCGGTTTCATTCAGTCATATCCGGACAAAGTCGTGTGCAATTCGTATGTAATATACTGAGAAAATTACATTGAAAATGGTTTTTTGAGAAAAGCAAAGTCTTTTCATTAGGAAAGTGCATAAAATGCCATCTGTACAAACAGAAATATCATGATTGTTTCCGCAGTGCCTCTAAATTTCTCCTAGAAAATACGAATGTGTAGAGCTGTTTTCTCCATGTGGAACCAGTGAGTGTTTAACAGTACAAAATTAAATGTTCCCTGATTAAAAAAAAAAAAAAAACAAACCTTTCAAACAATAATCTCCATCGGTTATATCCAGAAAACCCAAACACAGGGGCTGTCCAATATCTGGGATTCAGTTAGTCAAAACACAACCGCATATTTCTGGTTTCATCCACTCATATCCGGACAAAGTTTTGTGCAATTCGTATGCAATGGATCGACAAAATCACAGTAAAAATGGTTTTGGAGAAAAGCAAAGTCTTTTCATTATGCAAGTGCATAACATGCCATCTATACAAACAGAAATATCATGTTTGTTTGCCGCAGTTCCTCTAGCTTTCTCCTAGAAAATACGAATGTGTAGAGCTGGTGTCTCCATGTGGAACCAATTAGAGTTTCCCAGAACAAAATTAAATGTTCCCTGATAAAAAAAAACTTTCAAAACAATAAAGTCCTTCGATAATATGCAGAAAACACAAACACAGGATCTGAGGCAATATCTGGGATTGAGGGAGCCAAACAAAAACTGGATATTTCAGGTTTCATCCAGTCATATCCGGACAAAGTGGAGTGCAATTCGTATGCAATGGACTGATAAAATAACAGTAAAAACGGTTTTTGAGAAAAAAAAGTCTTTTCGTTATTCAAGTGCATAGAATGTCATGTATACAAACAGAAATATCATGTTTGTTTGCCGCAATTCCTCTAGCTTTCTCGCTAGAAAATACGAATGTGTAGAGCTGGTGTCTCCATGTGGAACCACTGAGTGTATCCCAGTACAAAATTAATTGTTCGGTGATAAAAAAAAAAAAACTTTGAAAACAATAATGACCATTGATAATATCCAGAAAACACAAACACAGGGGCTGTGACAATATCTGGGATTGAGTTAGCCAAAACAAAACCGGATATTTCCGGTTACATCCAGTCATATCCGGACAAAGTGCTGTGGAATTCGTATGCAATGGACCGAGAAAATCCCAGTAAAAATGGTTTTGGAGAAAAGGAAAGTCTTTTCGTTAGGCAAGTGCATAAAATGTCATGTATACAAAGAGAAATATCATGTTTGTTTGCCACAGTTCCTTTAGTTTTCTTGCTAGAATATACGAATATGTAGAGTTGATTTCTGCAAGTGGAAACAGTGAGTATTTCCCAGTACAAAATTAAATATACCCTGATAATGAAAAACTTTCAAAACAATAGTGACCATTGATAATATGCAGAAAACACAAACACAGGGGCTGTGGCAATATTTGCAATTGAGTTAGCCAAAAAAAACCAGATATTTCCGGTTTCATCCAGTCACATCCAGAAAAAGTGTTGTGGAATTCGTATGCAATGGACTGAGAAATTTACGGTGAAACTGGTTTTGGAGAAAAGCAAAGTGTTTTCGTTAGGCAGGTGCATAAAATATCATGTAAACAAATGGAAATAACATGTTTGTTTACCGCAGTTCCTCTAGCTTTCTCCTGGAAAATACGAATGTGTAGAGCTGGTGTCTCCATGTGGAAGCACTGAGTGTTTCCCAGTACAAAATTAAATGTTCCCTGATAAAAAAACGTTCAAAACAATAATGACCATTGATAATATCCAGAAAACAAAAACACAGAGGCTGTGGCAATCTGGAATTGAGTTAGCCAAAAAAAAAAAAAAAAGGATATTTCCGGTTTCATGCAGTCATATCCGGACAAAGTGGTTTGGAATTCATATGCAATGGACTGAGAAAATTACAGTGAATATGGTTTTAGGGAAATGCAAAGTCTTTTCTTAAGTCAGGTGCATAAAATGTCATGTATACAAACAGAAATATCATGTTTGTTTGCCGCAGTTCCTCTAGCTTTCTCCTAGCAAATACGAATGTGTAGACCTGGTGTCTCCATGTTGAACCAATTAGAGTTTCACAGTACAAAATGAAATGTTCCCTGACAAAAAAAACTTTCAAAACAATACATTTTTTCGATAATATCTAGAAAACACAAACATAAGGGCAGTGGCAATATCTGGGATTCAGTTAGGCAAAACACATCCGCATATTTCCGGTTTCATCCAGTCATATCCGGACAAAGTGGTGTGCAATTCGAATGCAATAGCCCAAGAAAATCACAGTAAAAATGGTTTTGGAGAAAAGCAAAGTCTTTTCATTAGGCAAGTGCATAAAATGCCATGTATACAAACAGAAATATCATGTTTGTTTTCCGCAGTTCCTCTAGTTTTCTCACTAGAATATACGAAAGTGCAGAGCTGGTTACTGCATGTGGAACCACTGAGTGTTTCCCAGTACAAATTTAAATGTTCACTGATTAAAAAAATTTTCAAAACAATAATGACCATTTTTAATATCCAGAAAACACATACACAGGGGCTGTGGCAATATCTCGGATTTACTTAGCCAAAACAAAACAGGGTATTTCCTGTTTCATCCAGTCATATCCGGAAAAATGGTGTGGAATTCGTATGTAATGGACTGCGAAAATTGCAGTGAAAATGGTTTTGGAGAAAAGCAAAGTATTTTTTTGGGGAAGCACATAAAATGCCATCTATACAAACAGAAATATCATGTTTGTTTGCCGCAGTTCCTCTAGTTTTCTCGCTAGAATACACAAATAGGTAGTACTGGTTTCTGCATGTGGAACCAGTGATTGTTTCCCAGTACAAAATTAAATGTTCCCTGATTTAAAAAAAGCGTTCAAAACAATAATGACCATTGATAATATCCAGAAAACACAGGCACAGGATCTGTGGCAATATCTGGGATTCAGTTAGCCAAAACACAATCGCATATTTTCGGTTTCATCCAGTCATATCCGGACAAAGTGGTGTGGAATTCGTATGCAATGGACTGAGAAAATGACAGTTAAAATGGTTTTGGAGAAAAGCAAATTATTCTCATTAGGCAAGTGCATTAAATGACATCTGTACAAACAGAAATATCATGATTGTTTGCCGCAGTTCCTTTAGATTTCTCCCTAGAAAATACGAATGTGTAGAGCTGGTGTCTCCATGTGAAACCAATTAGAGTTTCCCAGTACAAAATCAAATGTTACCTGATTACAAAAAAGAAAAAACTTTCAAAACAATAAAGTCCTTCGATAATATCCAGAAAACACAAACACAGGATCTGTGGCAATATCTGGGATTCAGTTAGCCAAAACACAATCGCATATTTTCGGTTTCACAGGTCATCTCCGGACAAAGTGATGTGCAATTCGTATGCAATGGACTGAGAAATTTACAGTGAAAATGGTTTTGGAGAAAAGAAGAATCTTTTCGTTAGGCAAGTGCATAAAATGCCATCTACAAACAGAAATATCGTGTTTGTTTGCAGCACTTCCTCTAGCTTTCTCCCTAGAAAATACTAATGTGTAGAGCCGGTATCTCCATGTGGAACCAATTAGAGTTTCCCAGTACAAAATTAAATGTTCCCTGACAAAAAAAATTTTCAAAACAATAAAGTCCATTGATAATATCCGGAAAACACCATTACAGGGGCTGTGGCAATATCTGTGATTGAGTTCCCCCCCAAAAAAAAAAATCGAGATATTTCTGGTTTCATAGGTCATCTCCGGAAAAAGTGGTGTGTAATTCGTGTGCAATGGACTGAGAAAAATAAACTGAAAATGGTTTTGGAGAAAAGCAAAGTCCTTTCGTTAGGCTTGTGCATAAAATGCCATCTATACAAACAGAAATATCATGTTTGTTTGCCGCAGTTCCTCTAGCTTTCTCTCTAGAAAATATGAATGTGTAGAGCTGGTTTCTCCATGTGGAACCAATTAGAGTTTCCCAGCAGAAAATCAAATGTTCCCTGATTAAAAAAAAAAAAACTTTCAAAACAATAAAGTTCTTCGATAATATCCAGAAAACAAAACCACAGGGGCTGTGGCAATATCTGGGATTGAGTTAGCCAAAACAAAACCGGATATTTCCAGTTTAATCCAGTCATATTGGGACAAAGTAGTGTGGAATTCGTATACAATGGACTCAGAAAATTGGAGTGAAATAGATTTTGGAGATAAGCAAATTCTTTTCGTTAGGCAAGTGTATAAAATATCATGTATCCAAACAGAAATATCATGATTGTTTGCCGCAGTTCCTTTTGATATCTCCCCAGAAAATACGAATGTGTAGAGCTGGTGAATCCATGTGGAACCAATTAGAGTTTCCCAGTACAGAATTTAATATTCCTTGATAAAAAAAACTTTCCAAACAATAAAGTCCTTCGATAATATCCAGATAACACAAACACAGGATTTGTGGCAATATCTGGGATTGAGTTAGCCAAAACACAATGGATATTTCCGGTTTCATCCAGTCATATCTGGACAAAGCGTTGTGGAATTTGTATGCAATGGACTGAGAAAATCACAGTAAAAATGCTTTTGGAGAAAAGTAAAGTGTTTTTGTTAGGCGAGTGCATAACATGCCATCTATACAAACAGAAATATCATGTTTGTTTGCCGCAGTTCCTCTAGCTTTCTCCTAGAAAATACGAATGTGTAGAGCTGGTGTCTCCATGTGGAACCAATAAGGGTTTCCCAGTAAAAAAATTAAATATTCCCTGATAAAAAACATTCAAAACAATAATGTCCATTGATGATATCCAGAAAACACAAACAGAGGATCTGTGGCAAAATCTGAGATTGAGTTAGCCAAAAGAAAACCGCATATTTCCGGTTGCATCCAGTCATATCCGGACAAAGTGGTGTGGAATTCGTATGCACTGGAGAGACAAAATCAAAGTAAAAATGGTTTTGGAGAAAAGCAAAGTCTTTTCGTTAGGCAAGTGCATAAAATGTCATGTATACAAACAGAAATATCATGTTTGTTTGCCGCAGTTCCTCTAGCTATCTCGCTAGAAAATACGAATGTGTAGAGCTAGTGTCTCCCTGTGGAACCACTGAGTGTTTCCAAGTAGAAAATTAAATGTTCACTGATAAAAAAAAACTTTCAAAACAATAAAGTCCATCGATAATATCCAGAAAACACAAACACAGGGTCTGTGGTAATATCTGGGTTTCAGTTAGCCAAAACAGAACCGGATATTTCCGGTTTCATCCTCTCATATGCATAAAAAGTGGTGTGGAATTCGTATGTAATGGACCGAGAAAATCACAGCAAAAAATGGTTTTGGAGGAAAGCAAAGTCTTTTCGTTATTCAAGTGCATAAAAAGTCATCTATACAAACAGAAATATCATGATTGTTTCCCGCAGTTCCTCTAGCTTTCTCCCTAGAAAATACGAATGTGTAGAGCTGGTTTCTCCATGTGGAACCACTGGGTGTTTCCCAGTACAAAATTAAATGTTCCATGATCAAAAAAAAAAAAAAAACTTTTAAAACAATAAAATCCTTCGATAATATCCACAAAACACAAACACTGGGGCTGTGGCAATATCTGGGATTTAGTTAGCCAAAACACAACCGGATATTTCCGGTTTCATCCAGTCATATCCGGACAAAGTGGTGTGGAATTCGTATGCAATGGACTGAGAAAATTATAGTGAAAGTGGATTTGGAGAAAAGCAAAGTCTTTTCGTTAGGCAAGTGCATAAATTGTCATGTATACAAACAGAAATATCATGTTTGTGTGCCACAGTTTCTGTAGCTTTCTCCCTAAAAATACGAATATGTATAGCTGGTTTCTCCATGGGAAATCAATCAGAGTTTCGCAGTACAAAAATAAATGTTCATTGATAAAAAAACATTCAAAACCATAAAGTCCTTTGATAATATCCAGAAACCACAGACACAGAGGCTGTCACAATATCTGGGATTCAGTTAGCCAAAACACAACCTCAGATTTCTGGTTTCATTCACTCATATCAGGACGAGGTGGTGTGGAATTCATATGCAATGGACAGACAAAATCACAGTAAAAATGGTTTTGGAGAAAAGCAAAGTCTTTTCGTTAGGCAAGTGCATAAAATGTCATGTATACAAACAGAAATATCATGTTTGTTTGCCGCATTTCCTTTAGATTTCTCCCCAGAAAATATGAATGTGTTGAGATGGTTTCTCCCTGTGGAACCAATTAGAGTTTCACAGTACAAAAAAAAAAATGTTCCCTGACAAAAAACATTCAAAACAATAAAATACTTCGATAATATACAGAAAACACAAACACAGGGGCTGTGGCAATATCTGGAATTGAGTTAGCCAAAACAAAACCAGATATGTCCGGTTTCATCCAGTCAAATAAGGAAAAAGCGGTGTGCAGTTCGTATGCAATGGACTGAGAAAATCACAGTAAAAATGGTTTTGGAGAAAAGCAAAGTCTTATCGTTAGGCAAGTGCATAAAATGCCATATATATAAAGAGAAATATCATGATTGTATGCCACAGTTACTGTAGCTTTATCGCTAGAAAATACGAATGTGTAGAGCTGGTGTCTCCATATGGAACCAGATAGTGTTTCCCAGTACAAAATTTAATGTTCCCTGATAAAAAAAAAACTTTCAAAACAATAAAGTCCTTCGAAAATATCCAGAAAACACAAACACAGGTACTGTGGCAATATCTGGGATTGAGTTATTCAAAACAAAACCAGATATTTCCGGTTTCATCCAGTCATATCAGGAGAATGTGGTGTGGAATTCGTATGCAATGGAATGAGAAAATCACAGTAAAAATGGTTTTGGAGAAAAGCAAAGTCTTTTCATTATGCAAGTGCATAACATGCCATCTATACAAACAGAAATATCATGTTTGTTTGCCGCAGTTCCTCTTGCTTTCTCCTAGAAAATACGAATGTGTAGAGCTGGTGTCTCCACATGGAACCAATTAGAGTTTCCCAGTACAAAATTAATGTTCCCTGATAGAGAAACATTCAAAACAAAAAACTCCTTCGATAATATGCAGAAAACACAAACACAGGATCTGAGGCAATATCTGGGATTGAGGGAGCCAAACAAAAACTGGATATTTCAGGTTTCATCCAGTCATATCCGGACAAAGTGGAGTGCAATTCGTATGCAATGGACTGATAAAATAACAGTAAAAACGGTTTTTGAGAAAAAAAAGTCTTTTCGTTATTCAAGTGCATAGAATGTCATGTATACAAACAGAAATATCATGTTTGTTTGCCGCAGTTCCTCTAGCTTTCTCGCTAGAAAATACGAATGTGTAGAGCTGGTGTCTCCATGTGGAACCACTGAGTGTATCCCAGTACAAAATTAAATGTTCGGTGATAAAAAAAAAAAAACTTTGAAAACAATAATGACCATTGATAATATCCAGAAAACACAAACACAGGGGCTGTGACAATATCTGGGATTGAGTTAGCCAAAACAAAACCGGATATTTCCGGTTACATCCAGTCATATCCGGACAAAGTGCTGTGGAATTCGTATGCAATGGACCGAGAAAATCCCAGTAAAAATGGTTTTGGAGAAAAGGAAAGTCTTTTCATTAGGCAAGTGCATAATATGTCATGTATACAAAGAGAAATATCATGTTTGTTTGCCACAGTTCCTTTAGTTTTCTTGCTAGAATATACGAATATGTAGAGTTGATTTCTGCAAGTGGAAACAGTGAGTATTTCCTAGTACAAAATTAAATATACCCTGATAATGAAAAACTTTCAAAACAATAGTGACCATTGATAATATGCAGAAAACACAAACACAGGGGCTGTGGCAATATTTGCAATTGAGTTAGCCAAAAAAAACCAGATATTTCCGGTTTCATCCAGTCACATCCAGAAAAAGTGTTGTGGAATTCGTATGCAATGGACTGAGAAATTTATGGTGAAACTGGTTTTGGAGAAAAGCAAAGTGTTTTCGTTAGGCAGGTGCATAAAATATCATGTATACAAACGGAAATAACATGTTTGTTTACCGCAGTTCCTCTAGCTTTCTCCTGGAAAATACGAATGTGTAGAGCTGGTGTCTCCATGTGGAAGCACTGAGTGTTTCCCAGTACAAAATTAAATGTTCCCTGATAAAATAACGTTCAAAACAATAATGACCATTGATAATATCCAGAAAACAAAAACACAGAGGCTGTGGCAATCTGGAATTGAGTTAGCCAAAAAAAAAAAAAAAGGATATTTCCGGTTTCATGCAGTCATATCCGGACAAAGTGGTTTGGAATTCATATGCAATGGACTGAGAAAATTACAGTGAATATGGTTTTAGGGAAATGCAAAGTCTTATCTTAAGTCAGGTGCATAAAATGCCATGTATACAAACAGAAATATCATGTTTGTTTGCCGCAGTTCCTCTAGCTTTCTCCTAGCAAATACGAATGTGTAGACCTGGTGTCTCCATGTTGAACCAATTAGAGTTTCACAGTACAAAATGAAATGTTCCCTGACAAAAAAAAATTTCAAAACAATACATTTTTTCGATAATATCTAGAAAACACAAACACAGGGGCTGTGGCAATATCTGGGATTGAGTTAGCCAAAACACAACCGGATATTTCCGGTTTCATCCAGTCATATCCGGACAAAGTGGTGTGGAATTTGTATGCAATAGACCAAGCAAATCATAGTAAAAATGGTTTTGGAGAAAAGCAAAGTCCTTTCTTTAGGCAAGTGCATAAAATGTCATGTATACAAACTGAAATATCATGTTTGTTGTCCGCAGTTCCTCTAGTTTCTCGCTTAGAAAATACGAATGTGTAGAGCTGGTTTCTCCATGTGGAACAAATAAGAGTTTCCCTGTACAAAATTAAATGCTCCCTGATTAAAAAAAACTTTCAAAACAATAATGACCATTGATAATATGCAGAAAACACAAACACAGAGGGTGTGGCAATCTGGGATTGAGTTAGCCAAAACAAAACCGGATATTTCCGGTTTCATCCAGACATATCCGGACAAAGTGGTGTGGAATTCGTATGCAATAGACCAAGCAAATCATAGTAAAAATGGTTTTGGAGAAAAGCAAAGTCCTTTCTTTAGGCAAGTGCATAAAATGTCATGTATACAAACAGAAATATCATGGTTGTTTGCCGCAGTTCCTCTAGTTTTCTCCCTAGAATACATGAATAGGAAGAACTGGTTTCTGCATGTGGAACCAGTGATTGTTTCCCTGTACAAAATTAAGTGCTCCCTTATTAAAAAAAAAACGTTCCAAACAATAATGACCATTGATAATATCCAGAAAACACAAACACAGGGGCTGTGGCAATATCTGGGATTGAGTTAGCCAAAACGAAACCGGATATTTCCGGTTTCATGCAGTCATATCCGGACAAAGTGGTGTGGAATTTGTATACAATAGACGAAGCAAATCATAGTAACAATGGTTTTGGAGAAAAGCAAAGTCTTTTCATTAGACAAGTGCATAAAATGTCATGTATACAAACAGAAATATCATGTTTGTTTGCCGCAGTTCCTCTAGTATTCTCCCTAGAATACACGAATAGGAAGAACTGGTTTCTGCATGTGGATCCAGTGATTGTTTCCCTGTACAAAATTAAATGCTCCCTGATTAAAAAAAAACTTTGAAAACAATAATGACCATTGATAATATCCAGAAAACACAAACACAGGGGCTGTGGCAACATTTGGGATTGAGTTAGCCAAAAGAAAACCGGATATTTCCGGTTTCATGCTGTCATATCCGGAAAAAGTGCTGTGGAATTCCTATGCAATGAACTGAGAACATCATAGTAAAAAGGTTTTGGAGAAAAGCAAAGTCCTTTCTTTAGGCAAGTGCATAAAATGTCATGTATACAAACTGAAATATCATGTTTGTTTGCCGCAGTTCCTCTAGCTTTCTCGCTAGAAAATACGAATGTGTAGAGCTGGTGTCTCCATGTGGAACCACTGAGGGTTTCCCAGTACAAAATTAAATGTTCCCTGATAAAAAAAAGTTTCAAAACAATAAAGTCCTTTGATAATATCCAGAAAACACAAACACAGGGGCTGTGGCAATATCTGTGATTCAGTTAGTCAAAACAAAACCGGATATTTCCGGTTTCATGCAGTCATATCCGGACAAAGTGGTGTGGAATTTGTATGTAATAGACCAAGCAAATCATAGTAACAATGGTTTTGGAGAAAAGCAAAGTCTTTTCGTTAGACAAGTGCATAAAATGTCATGTATACAAACTGAAATATCATGTATGTTTGCCGCAGTTCCTCTAGTTTCTCGCTTAGAAAATACGAATGTGTAGAGCTGGTGTCTCCATGTGGAACAAATTAGAGTTTCCCAGTACAAAATTAAATGTTCCCTGATTAAAAAATAAAAAAACGTTCCAAAAAATAATGACCATTTATAATATCCAGAAAACACAAACACAGAGGCTGTGGCAATATCTGGGATTGAGTTAGCCAAAACAAAACCGGATATTTCCGGTTTCATGCAGTCATATCCGGACAAAGTGGTGTGGAATTTGTATGCAATAGACCAAGCAAATCATAGTAAAAATGGTTTTGGAGAAAAGCAAATTCTTTTCGTTAGACAAGTGCATAAACTGTCATGTATACAAACAGAAATATCATGTTTGTTTGCCGCAACTCCTCTAGTTTCTCGCTTAGAAAATACGAATGTGTAGAGCTGGTGTCTGCATGTGGAACCACTGAGTGTTTCCCAGTACACAATTAAATGTTCCCTGATAAAAAAAAGTTTCAAAACAATAAAGTCCTTTGATAATATCCAGAAAACACAAACACAGAGGCTGTCCCAATATCTGTGATTGAGTTAGCCAAAACAAAAGCGAATATTTCCCCTTTCATCCAGTAATATCCGGACAAAGTGGTGTGGAATTTGTATGCAATAGACCAAGCAAATCATAGTAAAAATGGTTTTGGAGAAAAGCAAAGTCATTTCATTAGGCAGGTGCATAAAATGTCATGTATACAAACAGAAATATCATGTTTGTTTGCTGCAGTTCCTCTAGCATTCTCCGTATAAATTACAAATGTTTAGAGCTGGTTTCTCCATGTAGAACCACTGAGGGTTTCCCAGTACAAAATTAAATGTTCCCTGATAAAAAAAAGTTTCAAAACAATAAAGTCCTTTGATAATATCCAGAAAACACAAACACAGGGGCTGTGGCAATATCTGGGATTGAGTTAGCCAAAAGAAAACCGGATATTTCCCCTTTCATCCAGTGATATCCGGACAAAGTGGTGTGGAATTCCTATGCAATGGACCGAGAAAATCATAGTAAAAATGGTTTTGGAGAAAAGCAAACTCCTTTCTTTAGGCAAGTGCATAAAATGTCATGTATACAAACAGAAATATCATGTCTGTTTGCCGCAGTTCCTCTAGTTTTCTCCCTAGAATACACGAATAGGAAGAACAGGTTTCTGCATGTGGAACCAGTGATTGTTTCCCTATACAAAATTAAATGCTCCCTGATTAAAAAAAACGTTCAAAGCAATAATGACCATTGATAATATCCAGAAAACACAAACACAGTGGCTGTGGCAATATCTGGGATTGAGCTAGCCAAAACAAAACCGGATATTTCCTGTTTCATGCAGTCATATCCGGACAAAGTGGTGTGGAATTTGTATGCAACAGATGAAGCAAATCATAGTAAAAATGGTTTTGGAGAAAAGCAAAGTCCTTTCTTTAGGCAAGTGCATAAAATGTCATGTATACAAACTGAAATATCATGTTTGTTTGCCGCAGTTCCTCTAATTTCTCGCTTAGAAAATACGAATGTGTAGAGCTGGTGTCTCCATGTGGAACCAAATAGAGTTTCCCAGTACAAAATTAAATGTTCCCTGATATAAAAAAATTTTCAAAACAATAATGACCATTGATAATATCCAGAAAACACAAACACAGAGGCTGTGGCAATCTGGGATTGAGTTAGCCAAAACAAAACCGGATATTTCCGGTTTCATGCAGTCATATCCGGACAAAGTGGTGTGGAATTTGTATGCAATAGACCTAGAAAATCATAGTAAAAATGGTTTTGGAGAAAGCAAAGTCCTTTCTTTAGGCAAGTGCATAAAATGTCATGTATACAAACAGAAATATCATGTTTGTTTGCCGCAGTTCCTCTAGTTTTCTCCCTAGAATACACGAATAGGAAGAACTGGTTTCTGCATAAGGAACCAGTGATAGTTTCCCTGTACAAAATTAAATGCTCCCTGATTAAAAAAAAAACGTTCCAAACAATAATGACCATTGATAATATCCAGAAAACAAACACAGGGGCTGTGGCAATATCTGGGATTGAGCTAGCCAAAACAAAACCGGATATTTCCGGTTTCATGCAGTCATATCCGGACAAAGTGGTGTGGAATTTGTATGCAATAGACCAAGCAAATCATAGTAAAAATGGTTTTGGAGAAAAGCAAAGTCTTTTCGTTGGACAATTGCATAAAATGTCATGTATACAAACTGAAACATCATGTTTGTTTGCCGCAGTTCCTCTAGCATTCTCCTAGAAAATGCGAATGTGTAGAGCTGGTATCTCCATGTGGAACCACTGAGGGTTTCCCAGTACAAAATTAAATGTTCCCTGATAAAAAAAAGTTTCAAAACAATAAAGTCCTTTGATAATATCCAGAAAACACAAACACAGGGGCTGTGGCAATATCTGGGATTGAGTTAGCCAAAAGAAAACCGGATATTTCCGGTTTCATCCAGTCATATCCGAAAAAGTGCTGTGGAATTCCTATGCAATGAACCGAGAAAATCACAGTAAAAATGGTTTTGGGGAAAAGCAAAGTCTTTTCGTTGGACAATTGCATAAAATGTCATGTATACAAACTGAAATATCATGTATGTTTGCCGCAGTTCCTCTAGTTTCTCGCTTAGAAAATACGAATGTGTAGAGCTGGTGTCTCCATGTGGAACCACTGAGTGTTTCCCAGTACAAAATTAAATGTTCCCTGATAAAAAACATTCAAAACAATAAAGTCCTTTGATAATATCCAGAAAACACAAACACAGAGGCTGGCGCAATATCTGTGATTGAGTTAGCCAAAACAAAAGTGGATATTTCCCCTTTCATCCAGTCATATCCGGACAAAGTGGTGTGGAATTCCTATGCAATGCACCGAGAAAATCATAGTAAAAATGGTTTTGGAGAAAAGCAAAGTCCTTTCTTTAGGCAAGTGCATAAAATGTCATGTATACAAACAGAAATATCATGTTTGTTTGCTGCAGTTCCTCTAGCATTCTCCGTATAAATTACAAATGTTTAGAGCTGGTTTCTCCATGTGGAACCACTGAGGGTTTCCCAGTACAAAATTAAATGTTCCCTGACAAAAAAAAGTTTCAAAACAATAAAGTCCTTCGATAATATCCAGAAAACTCAAACACAGGGGCTGTGGCAATATCTGGGATTGAGTTAGCCAAAAGAAAACCGGATATGTCCGGTTTCATCCAGTCATATCCGCACAAAGTTGTGTGGAATTCCTATGCAATGGACCGAGAAAATCATAGTAAAAATGGTTTTGGAGAAAAGCAAAGTCCTTTCTTTAGGCAAGTGCATAAAATGTCATGTATACAAACAGAAATATCATGTTTGTTTGCCGCAGTTCCTCTAGTTTTCTCCCTAGAATACACGAATAGGAAAAACTAGTTTCTGCATGTGGAACCAGTGATTGTTTCCCTGTACAAAATTAAATGCTCCCTGATTAAAAAAAAAACGTTCCAAACAATAATGACCATTGATAATATCCAGAAAACACAAACACAGGGGCTGTGGCAATATCTGGGATTGAGTTAGCCAAAACACAACCGGATATTTCCGGTTTCATGCAGTCATATCCGGACAAAGTGGTGTGGAATTCCTATGCAATGCACCGAGAAAATCATAGTAAAAATGGTTTTGGAGAAAAGCAAAGTCCTTTCTTTAGGCAAGTGCATAAAATGTCATGTATACAAACAGAAATATCATGTTTGTTTGCTGCAGTTCCTCTAGCATTCTCCGTATAAATTACAAATGTTTAGAGCTGGTTTCTCCATGTGGAACCACTGAGGGTTTCCCAGTACAAAATTAAATGTTCCCTGACAAAAAAAAGTTTCAAAACAATAAAGTCCTTCGATAATATCCAGAAAACTCAAACACAGGGGCTGTGGCAATATCTGGGATTGAGTTAGCCAAAAGAAAACCGGATATGTCCGGTTTCATCCAGTCATATCCGCACAAAGTTGTGTGGAATTCCTATGCAATGGACCGAGAAAATCATAGTAAAAATGGTTTTGGAGAAAAGCAAAGTCCTTTCTTTAGGCAAGTGCATAAAATGTCATGTATACAAACAGAAATATCATGTTTGTTTGCCGCAGTTCCTCTAGTTTTCTCCCTAGAATACACGAATAGGAAAAACTAGTTTCTGCATGTGGAACCAGTGATTGTTTCCCTGTACAAAATTAAATGCTCCCTGATTAAAAAAAAAACGTTCCAAACAATAATGACCATTGATAATATCCAGAAAACACAAACACAGGGGCTGTGGCAATATCTGGGATTGAGTTAGCCAAAACACAACCGGATATTTCCGGTTTCATGCAGTCATATCCGGACAAAGTGGTGTGGAATTCCTATGCAATGGACCGAGAAAATCATAGTAAAAATGGTTTTGGAGAAAAGCAAAGTCCTTTCTTTAGGCAAGTGCATAAAATGTCATGTATACAAACAGAAATATCATGTCTGTTTGCCGCAGTTCCTCTAGTTTTCTCCCTAGAATACAGGAATAGGAAGAACTGGTTTCTGCATGTGGAACCAGTGATTCTTTCCCTGTACAAAATTAAATGCTCCCTGATTAAAAAAAACGTTCAAAACAATAATGACCATAGATAATATCCAGAAAACACAAACACAGGGGCTGTGGCAATATCAGGGATTGAGTTAGCCAAAAGACAACCGGATATTTCCGGTTTCATTCAGTCATATCCGGACAAAGTGGTGTGGAATTTGTATGCAATAGACCAAGCAAATCATAGTAAAAATGGTTTTGGAGAAAAGCAAAGTCCTTTCTTTACTCAAGTGCATAAAATGTCATGTATACAAACAGAAATATCATGTTTGTTTGCCGCAGTTCCTCTAGCTTTCTCCTAGAAAATACGAATGTGTAGATCTGGTGTCTCCATGTGGAACCAATTAGAGTTTCTCAGTACAAAATTAAATGTTCCCTGATAAAAAACATTCAAAACAATAAAGTCCTTTGATAATATCCAGAAAACACAAACACAGAGGCTGTCGCAATATCTGTGATTGAGTTAGCCAAAATAATAGTGGATATTTCCCCTTTCATCCAATCATATCCGGACAAAGTGGTGTAGAATTCCTATGCAATGCACCGAGAAAATCATAGTAAAAATGGTTTTGGAGAAAAGGAAAGTCCTTTCTTTAGGCAAGTGCATAAAATGTCATGTATACAAACAGAAATATCATGTTGGTTTTCCGCAGTTCCTCTAGGTTTCTGCCTAGAATACACGAATAGAAAGAACTGGTTTCTGCATGTGGAACCAGTCATTGTTTCCCTGTACAAAATTAAATGCTCCCTGATTAAAAAAAAACGTACCAAACAATAATGACCATTGATAATATCCAGAAAACACAAACACAGAGGCTGTGGCAATATCTGGGATTTAGTTAGCCAAAACAAAACCGGATATTTCCGGTTTCATGCAGTCTTATCCGGACAAAGTGGTGTGGAATTCCTATGCAATGGACCGAGAAAATCATAGTAAAAATGGTTTTGGAGAAAAGCAAAGTCCTTTCTTTAGGCAAGTGCATAAAATGTCATGTATACAAACAGAAATATCATGTCTGTTTGCCGCAGTTCCTCTAGTTTTCTCCCTAGAATACACGAATAGAAAGAACTGGTTTCTGCATGTGGAACCAGTGATTGTTTCCCTGTACAAAATTAAATGCTCCCTGATTAAAAAAAAACTTTCAAAACAATAATGACCATAGATAATATCCAGAAAACACAAACACAGAGGCTGTGGCAATATCTGGGATTTAGTTAGCCAAAACAAAACCGGATATTTCCGGTTTCATCCAGTCATATCCGGACAAAGTCTTGTGGAATTTGTATGCAATAGACCAAGCAAATCATAGTAAAAATGGTTTTGGAGAAAAGCAAACTCCTTTCTTTAGGCAAGTGCATAAAATGTCATGTATACAGACAGAAATATCATGTTTGTTTGCCGCAGTTCCTCTAGTTTCTCGCTAGAAAATACGAATGTGTAGAGCTGGTGTCTCCATGTGGAACCAATCAGATTTTCCCAGTACAAAATTAAATGTTCCCTGATAAAAAAAAAAACTTTCAAAACAATAATGACCATTGATAATATCCAGAAAACACAAACACAGAGGCTGTGGCAATATGGGATTGAGTTAGCCAAAACAAAACCGGATATTTCCGGTTTCAAGCAGTCATATCCGGACAAAGTGGTGTGGAATTTGTATGCAATAGACCTAGAAAATCATAGTAAAAATGGTTTTGGAGAAAAGCAAAGTCCTTTCTTTACTCAAGTGCATAAAATGTCATGTATACAGACAGAAATATCATGTTTGTTTGCCGCAGTTCCTCTAGTTTCTCGCTTAGAAAATACGAATGTGTAGAGCTGGTGTCTCCATGTGGAACAAATTAGAGTTTCCCAGTACAAAATTAAATGTTCCCTGATATAAAAAAATTTTCAAAACAATAATGACCATTGATAATATCCAGAAAACACAAACATAGGGGCTGTGGCAACATTTGGGATTGAGTTAGCCAAAAGAAAACCGGATATTTCCCTTTTCATCCAGTCATATCCGGAAAAAGTGCTGTGGAATTCCTATGCAATGCACCGAGAAAATCATAGTAAAAATGGTTTTGGAGAAAAGCAAAGTCCTTTCTTTAGGCAAGTGCATAAAATGTCATGTATACAGACAGAAATATCATGTTTGTTTGCCGCAGTTCCTCTAGTTTCTCGCTTAGAAAATACGAATGTGTAGAGCTGGTGTCTCCATGTGGAACAAATTAGAGTTTCCCAGTACAAAATTAAATGTTCCCTGATATAAAAAAATTTTCAAAACAATAATGACCATTGATAATATCCAGAAAACACAAACACAGTGGCTGTGGCAATATATGTGATTGAGTTAGCCAAAACAAAACTGGATATTTCCGGTTTCATGCAGTCATATCCGGACAAAGTGGTGTGGAATTTGTATGCAATAGACCAAGCAAGTCATAGTAAAAACGGTTTTGAAGAAAAGCAAAGTCTTTTCGTTGGACAATTGCATAAAATGTCATGTATACAAACTGAAACATCATGTTTGTTTGCCGCAGTTCCTCTAGCATTCTCCTAGAAAATGCGAATGTGTAGAGCTGGTATCTCCATGTGGAACCACTGAGGGTTTCCCAGTACAAAATTAAATGTTCCCTGATAAAAAAAAAAGGTTCAAAACAATAAAGTCCTTTGATAATATCCAGAAAACACAAACACAGGGGCTGTGGCAATATCTGGGATTGAGTTAGCCAAAACAAAACCGGATATTTCCGGTTTCATCCAGTCATATCCGAAAAAAGTGCTGTGGAATTCCTATGCAATGGACCGAGAAAATCACAGTAAAAATGGTTTTGGGGAAAAGCAAAGTCTTTTCGTTGGACAATTGCATAAAATGTCATGTATACAAACAGAAATATCATGTTTGTTTGCCGCAGTTCCTCTAGTTTCTCGCTTAGAAAATACGAATGTGCAGAGCTGGTGTCTCCATGTGGAACAACTGAGTGTTTCCCAGTACAAAATTAAATGTTCCCTGATAAAAAAAAATTTTCAAAACAATAAAGTCCTTTGATAATATCCAGAAAACACAAACACAGAGGCTGTCGCAATATCTGTGATTGAGTTAGCCAAAACAAAAGTGGATATTTCCCCTTTCATCCAGTCATATCAGGACAAAGTGGTGTGGAATTCCTATGCAATGGACCGAGAAAATCATAGTAAAAATGGTTTTGGAGAAAAGCAAAGTCCTTTCTTTACTCAAGTGCATAAAATGTCATGTATACAAACAGAAATATCATGTTTGTTTGCCGCAGTTCCTCTAGTTTTCTCCCTAGAATACACGAATAGGAGAAACTAGTTTCTGCATGTGGAACCAGTGATTGTTTCCCTGTACAAAATTAAATGCTCCCTGATTAAAAAAAACGTTCCAAACAATAATGACCATTGATAATATCCAGAAAACACAAACACAGGGGCTGTGGCAATATTTGGGATTGAGTTAGCCAAAACACAACCGGATATTTCCGGTTTCATGCAGTCATATCCGGACAAAGTGGTGTGGAATTCGTATGCAATGGACCGAGAAAATCATAGTAAAAATGGTTTTGGAGAAAAGCAAATTCCTTTCTTTAGGCAAGTGCATAAAATGTCATGTATACAAACAGAAATATCATGTCTGTTTGCCGCAGTTCCTCTAGTTTTCTCCCTAGAATACACGAATAGGAAGAACAGGTTTCTGCATGTGGAACAAGTGATTGTTTCCCTGTACAAAATTAAATGCTCCCTGATTAAAAAAAAAACGTTCCAAACAATAATGACCATAGATAATATCCAGAAAACACAAACACAGGGGCTGTGGCAATATCTGGGATTGAGTTAGCCAAAACACAACCGGATATTTCCGGTTTCATGCAGTCATATCCGGACAAAGTGGTGTGGAATTTGTATGCAATAGACCAAGCAAATCATAGTAAAAATGGTTTTGGAGAAAAGCAAAGTCCTTTCTTTACTCAAGTGCATAAAATGTCATGTATACAAACAGAAATATCATGTTTGTTTGCCGCAGTTCCTCTAGCTTTCTCCTAGAAAATACGAATGTGTAGAGCTGGTGTCTCCATGTGGAACCAATTAGAGTTTCTCAGTAGAAAATTAAATGTTCCCTGATAAAAAACATTCAAAACAATAAAGTCCTTTGATAATATCCAGAAAACACAAACACAGAGGCTGTCGCAGTATCTGTGATTGAGTTAGCCAAAACAATAGTGGATATTTCCCCTTTCATCCAGTCATATCCGGACAAAGTGGTGTGGAATTCCTATGCAATGCACCGAGAAAATAATAGTAAAAATGGTTTTGGAGAAAAGCAAAGTCCTTTCTTTAGGCAAGTGCATAAAATGTCATGTATACAAACAGAAATATCATGTTTGTTTGCCGCAGTTCCTCTAGTTTTCTCCCTAGAATACACGAATAGAAAGAACTCATTTCTGCATGTGGAACCAGTGATTGTTTCCCTGTACAAAATTAAATGCTCCCTGATTAAAAAAAAAACGTTCAAAACAATAATGATCATTGATAATATCCAGAAAACACAAACATAGGGGCTGTGGCAATATCAGGTATTGAGTTAGCCAAAACAAAACCGGATATTTCCGGTTTCATGCAGTCATATCCTGACAAAGTGGTGTGGAATTTGTATGCAATAGACCAAGCAAATCATAGTAAAAATGGTTTTGGAGAAAAGCAAAGTCCTTTCTTTACTCAAGTGCATAAAATGTCATGTATACAAACAGAAATATCATGTTTGTTTGCCGCAGTTCCTCTAGCTTTCTCCTAGAAAATACGAATGTGTAGAGCTGGTGTCTCCATGTGGAACCAATTAGAGTTTCTCAGTACAAAATTAAATGTTCCCTGATAAAAAACATTCAAAACAATAAAGTCCTTTGATAATATCCAGAAAACACAAACACAGAGGCTGTCGCAATATCTGTGATTGAGTTAGCCAAAACAAAACCGGATATTTCCCCTTTCATCCAGTCATATCCGGACAAAGTTCTGTGGAATTCCTATGCAATGCACCGAGAAAATCATAGTAAAAATGGTTTTGGAGAAAATCAAAGTCCTTTATTTACTCAAGTGCATAAAATGTCATGTATACAGACAGAAATATCATGTTTGTTTGCCGCAGTTCCTCTAGTTTCTCGCTTAGAAAATACGAATGTGTAGAGCTGGTGTCTCCATGTGGAACAAATTAGAGTTTCCCAGTACAAAATTAAATGTTCCCTGATATAAAAAAATTTTCAAAACAATAATGACCATTGATAATATCCAGAAAACACAAACACAGGTGCTATGGCAACATTTGGAATTGAGTTAGCCAAAAGAAAACCGGATATTTCCCTTTTCATCCAGTCATATCCGGAAAAAGTGCTGTGGAATTCCTATGCAATGAACCGAGAAAATCATAGTAAAAATGTTTTTGGGGAAAAGCAAAGTCCTTTCTTTAGGCAAGTGCATAAAATGTCATGTATACCGACAGAAATATCATGTTTGTTTGCCGCAGTTCCTCTAGTTTCTCGCTTAGAAAATACGAATGTGTAGAGCTGGTGTCTCCATGTGGAACAAATTAGAGTTTCCCAGTAGAAAATTAAATGTTCCCTGATAAAAAAAATTTTCAAAACAATAATGACCATTGATAATATCCAGAAAACACAAACACAGTGGCTGTGGAAATATATGTGATTGAGTTAGCCAAAACAAAACTGGATATTTCTGGTTTCATGCAGTCATATCCGGACAAAGTGGTGTGGAATTTGTATGCAATAGACCAAGCAAGTCATAGTAAAAACGGTTTTGGGGAAAAGCAAAGTCTTTTCGTTGGACAATTGCATAAAATGTCATGTCTGCAAACAGAAATATCATGTTTGTTTGCTGCAGTTCCTCTAGCTTTCTCGCTTAGAAAATACGAATGTGTAGAGCTGGTGTTTCCATGTGGAACCACTGAGTGTTTCCCAGTACAAAATTAAATGTTCCCTGATAAAAAAAAAAACTTTCAAAACAATAATGACCATTGATAATATCCAGAAAACACAAACACAGGGGCTGTGGCAATATAAGTGATTGAGTTAGCCAAAACACAACCGGATATTTCCGGTTTCATCCACTCATATCCGGAAAAAGTGTTGTGGAATTCCTATGCAATGCACCGAGAAAATCATAGTAAAAATGGTTTTGGAGAAAAGCAAATTCCTTTCTTTAGGCAAGTGCATAAAATGTCATGTATACAAACAGAAATATCATGTTTGTTTGCCGCAGTTCCTCTAGTTTTCTCCCTAGAATACACGAATAGAAAGAACTCGTTTCTGCATGTGGAACCAGTGATTGTTTCCCTGTACAAAATTAAATGCTCCCTGATTTAAAAAAAAAAAACGTTCAAAACAATAATGATCATTGATAATATCCAGAAAACACAAACATAGGGGCTGTGGCAATATCAGGGATTGAGTTAGCCAAAAGACAACCGGATATTTCCGGTTTCATGCAGTCATATCCGGACAAAGTGGTGTGGAATTTGTATGCAATAGACCAAGCAAATCATAGTAAAAATGGTTTTGGAGAAAAGCAAAGTCCTTTCTTTACTCAAGTGCATAAAATGTCATGTATACAAACAGAAATATGATGTTTGTTTGCCGCAGTTCCTCTAGCTTTCTCCTAGAAAATACGAATGTGTAGAGCTGGTGTCTCCATGTGGAACCAATTAGAGTTTCTCAGTACAAAATTAAATGTTCCCTGATAAAAAACATTCAAAACAATAAAGTCCTTTGATAATATCCAGAAAACACAAACACAGAGGCTGTCGCAATATCTGTGATTGAGTTAGCCAAAACAAAAGTGGTTATTTCCCCTTTCATCCAGTCATATCCGGACAAAGTGGTGTGGAATTCCTATGCAATGCACCGAGAAAATCATAGTAAAAATGGTTTTGGAGAAAAGCAAAGTCCTTTCTTTAGGCAAGTGCATAAAATGTCATGTATACAAACAGAAATATCATGTTTGTTTGCTGCAGTTCCTCTAGCATTCTCCGTATAAATTACAAATGTTTAGAGCTGGTTTCTCCATGTGGAACCACTGAGGGTTTCCCAGTACAAAATTAAATGTTCCCTGACAAAAAAAAAGTTTCAAAACAATAAAGTCCTTTGATAATATCCAGAAAACACAAACACAGGGGCTGTGGCAATATCTGGGATTGAGTTAGCCAAAACACAACCGGATATTTCCGGTTTCATCCACTCATATCCGGAAAATGTGTTGTGGAATTCCTATGCAATGCACCGAGAAAATCATAGTAAAAATGGTTTTGGAGAAAAGCAAACTCCTTTCTTTAGGCAAGTGCATAAAATGTCATGTATACAAACAGAAATATCATGTTTGTTTGCCGCAGTTCCTCTAGTTTTCTCCCTAGAATACACGAATAGAAAGAACTCGTTTCTGCATGTGGAACCAGTGATTGTTTCCCTGTACAAAATTAAATGCTCCCTGATTTAAAAAAACGTTCAAAACAATAATGATCATTGATAATATCCAGAAAACACAAACATAGGGGCTGTGGCAATATCAGGGATTGAGTTAGCCAAAAGACAACCGGATATTTCCGGTTTCATGCAGTCATATCCGGACAAAGTGGTGTGGAATTTGTATGCAATAGACCAAGCAAATCATAGTAAAAATGGTTTTGGAGAAAAGCAAAGTCCTTTCTTTACTCAAGTGCATAAAATGTCATGTATACAAACAGAAATATGATGTTTGTTTGCCGCAGTTCCTCTAGCTTTCTCCTAGAAAATACGAATGTGTAGAGCTGGTGTCTCCATGTGGAACCAATTAGAGTTTCTCAGTACAAAATTAAATGTTCCCTGATAAAAAACATTCAAAACAATAAAGTCCTTTGATAATATCCAGAAAACACAAACACAGAGGCTGTCGCAATATCTGTGATTGAGTTAGCCAAAACAAAAGTGGATATTTCCCCTTTCATCCAGTCATATCCGGACAAAGTGGTGTGGAATTCCTATGCAATGCACCGAGAAAATCATAGTAAAAATGGTTTTGGAGAAAAGCAAAGTCCTTTCTTTAGGCAGGTGCATAAAATGTCATGTATACAAACAGAAATATCATGTTTGTTTGCTGCAGTTCCTCTAGCATTCTCCGTATAAATTACAAATGTTTAGAGCTGGTTTCTCCATGTGGAACCACTGAGGGTTTCCCAGTACAAAATTAAATGTTCCCTGACAAAAAAAAAAGTTTCAAAACAATAAAGTCCTTTGATAATATCCAGAAAACACAAACACAGGGGCTGTGGCAATATCTGGGATTGAGTTAGCCAAAACAAAACCGGATATTTCCGGTTTCATGCAGTCATATCTGGATAAAGTTGTGTGGAATTTGTATGCAGTAGTCCAAGCAAATCATAGTAAAAATGGTTTTGGAGAAAAGCAAATTCCTTTCTTTAGGCAAGTGCATAAAATGTCATGTATACAAACAGAAATATCATGTTTGTTTGCCGCAGTTCCTCTAGTTTCTCGCTATAAAATACGAATGTGTAGAGCTGGTGTCTCCATGTGGAACCAATCAGATATTCCCAGTACAAAATTAAATGTTCCCTGATAAAAAAAAATTTTCAAAACAATAATGACCATTTTTAATATCCAGAAAACACAAACACGGAGGCTGTGGCAATATCTGGGATTGAGTTAGCCAAAACACAACCGGATATTTCCGGTTTCATGCAGTCATATCCGGACAAAGTGGTGTGGAATTTGTATGCAATAGACCAAGCAAATCATAGTAAAAATGGTTTTTGAGAAAAGCAAAGTCTTTTCGTTAGACAAGTGCATAAAATATCATGTATACAAACAGAAATATCATGTTTGTTTGCCGCAGTTCCTCTAGATTCTCGCTTAGAAAATACGAATGTGTAGAGCTGTTGTTTCCATGTGGAACCACTGAATGTTTCCCAGTACAAAATTAAATGTTCCCTGATAAAAAAAAAACTTTCAAAACAATAATGACCATTGATAATATCCAGAAAACACAAACACGGAGGCTGTGGCAATATCTGGGATTGAGTTAGCCAAAACACAACCGGATATTTCCGGTTTCATGCAGTCATATCCGGACAAAGTGGTGTGGAATTCCTATGCAATGGACCGAGAAAATCATAGTAAAAATGGTTTTGGAGAAAAGCAAAGTCCTTTCTTTAGGCAAGTGCATAAAATGTCATGTATACAAACAGAAATATCATGTTTGTTTGCCGCAGTTCCTCTAGTTTTCTCCCTAGAATACACGAATAGGAAGAACGGGTTTCTGCATGTGGAACCAGTGATTGTTTCCCTGTACAAAAGTAAATGCTCCCTGATTAAAAAAAAACATTCAAAACAATAATGACCATTGATAACATCCACAAAATACAAACACAGTGGCTGTGGCAATATCTGGGATTGAGTTAGCCAAAACAAAACCGGATATTTCCTGTTTCATCCAGTCATATCCGGAAAAAGTGCTCTGGAATTTGTATGCAATACTCCAAGCAAATCATAGTAAAAATGGTTTTGGAGAAAAGCAAAGTCCTTTCTTTAGGCAAGTGCATAAAATGTCATGTATACAAACAGAAATATCATGTTTGTTTGCCGCAGTTCCTCTAGTTACTCGCTTAGAAAATACGAATGTGTAGAGCTGGTGTCTCCATGTGGAACAAATTAGAGTTTCCCAGTACAAAATTAAATTTTCCCTGATTAAAAAAAATTTTCAAAACAATAATGACCATTGATAATATCCAGAAAACACAAACACAGATGCTGTGGCATTCCGGGATTGAGTTAGCCAAAAGACAACCGGATATTTCCGGTTTCATGCAGTCATATCCGGACAAAGTGGTGTGGAATTTGTATGCAATAGACCGAGAAAATCATAGTAAAAATGGTTTTGGAGAAAAGCAAAGTCCTTTCGTTAGGCAAGTGCTTAAAATGTCATGTATACAAACAGAAATATCATGTTTGTTTGCCGCAGTTCCTCTAGCATTCTCCGTATAAATTACAAATGTTTAGAGCTGGTTTCTCCATGTGGAACCACTGAGGGTTTCCCAGTACAAAATTAAATGTTCCCTGATAAAAAAAAAGTTTCAAAACAATAAAGTCCTTTGATAATATCCAGAAAACACAAACACAGGGGCTGTGGCAATATCTGGGATTGAGTTAGCCAAAAGAAAACCGGATATTTCCGGTTTCATGCAGTCATATCCGAAAAAGTGCTGTGGAATTCCTATGCAATGAATCGAGAAAATCACAGTAAAAATGGTTTTGGAGAAAAGCAAAGTCCTTTCTTTACTCAAGTGCATAAAATGTCATGTATACAAACAGAAATATCATGTTTATTTGCCGCAGTTCCTCTAGTTTTCTCCCTAGAATACACGAATTGGAAGAACTGGTTTCTGCATGTGGATCCAGTGATTGTTTCCCTGTACAAAATTAAATGCTCCCTGATTTAAAAAAACGTTCCAAACAATAATGACCATGGATAATATCCAGAAAACACAAACACAGGGGCTGTGGCAACATTTGGGATTGAGTTAGCCAAAAGACAACCGGATATTTCCGGTTTCATGCAGTCATATCCAGACAAAGTGGTGTGGAATTCCTATGCAATGGACCGAGAAAATCATAGTAAAAATGGTTTTGGAGAAAAGCAAAGTCCTTTCTTTAGGCAAGTGCATAAAATGTCATGTATACAAACAGAAATATCATGTTTGTTTGCCGCAGTTCCTCTAGTTACTCGCTTAGAAAATACGAATGTGTAGAGCTGGTGTCTCCATGTGGAACAAATTAGAGTTTCCCAGTACAAAATTAAATGTTCCCTGATATAAAAAAATTTTCAAAACAATAATGACCATTGATAATATCCAGAAAACACAAACACAGTGGCTGTGGCAATATCTGTGATTGAGTTAGCCAAAACAAAACTGGATATTTCCGGATTCATGCAGTCATATCCGGACAAAGTGGTGTGTAATTGTATGCAATAGACCAAGCAAATCATAGTAAAAATGGTTTTGGAGAAAAGCAAAGTCTTTTCGTTGGACAATTGCATAAAATGTCATGTATACAAACAGAAATATCATGTTTGTTTGCCGCAGTTACTCTAGCATTCCCCGTATAAATTACAAATGTTTAGAGCTGGTGTCTCCATGTGGAACCACTGAGGGTTTCCCAGTACAAAATTAAATGTTCCCTGATAAAAAAAAGGTTCAAAACAATAAAGTCCTTTGATAATATCCAGAAAACACAAACACAGGGGCTGTGGCAATATCTGGGATTGAGTTAGCCAAAACAAAACCGGATATTTCCGGTTTCATGCAGTCATATCCGGACAAAGTGGTGTAGAATTTGTATGCAATAGACCAAGCAAATCATAGTAAAAATGGTTTTGGAGAAAAGCAAAGTCTTTTCGTTAGACAAGTGCATAAAATGTCATGTATACAAACAGAAATATCATGTTAGTTTGCCGCAGTTCCTCTAGCTTTCTCGCTAGAAAATACGAATGTGTAGAGCTGGTGTCTCCATGTGGAACCACTGAGGGTTTCCCAGTAAAAATTAAATATTCCCTGATAAAAAAATTTTGAAAACAATAAAGTCCATTGATAATATCCAGAAAACACAAACACAAGGGCTGTGACAATATCTGGGATTGAGTTAGCCAAAACAAAACCGCATATTTCCGGTTTCATGCAATCATATCCGGACAAAGTGGTGTGGAATTCCTATGCAATAGACCAAGCAAATCATAGTAAAAATGGTTTTGGAGAAAAGCAAAGTCCTTTCTTTAGGCAAGTGCATAAAATGTCATGTATACAAACAGAAATATGTTTGTTTGCCGCAGTTCCTCTAGTTTTCTCCCTAGAATACACGAATAGGAAGAACTGGTTTCTACATGTGGAACGAGTGATTGCTTCCCTGTACAAAATTAAATGCTCCCTGATTAAAAAAAAACGTTCAAAACAATAATGACCATTGATAATATCCAGAAAACACAAACAAAGGGGCTGTGGCAATATCTGGGATTGAGTTAGCCAAAACAAAACCGGATATTTCCGGTTTCATGCAGTCATATCCGGGCAAAGTGGTGTGGTATTTGTATGCAATAGACCAAGCAAATCATAGTAAAAATGGTTTTTGAGAAAAGCAAAGTCTTTTCATTAGACAAGTGCATAAAATGTCATGTATACAAACAGAAATATCATGTTTGTTTGCCGCAGTTCCTCTAGTTACTCGCTTAGAAAATACGAATGTGTAGAGCTGGTGTCTCCATGTGGAACCACTGAGGGTATCCCAGTACAAAATTAAATGTTCCCTGATAAAAAAAATTTCAAAACAATAAAGTCCTTTGATAATATCCAGAAAACACAAACACAGGGGATGTGGAACTATCTGGGATTGAGTTAGCCAAAACAAAACCGGATATTTCCGGTTTCATGCAGTCATATCCGGATAAAGTGGTGTGGAATTCGTATGCAATGGACTGTGAGAATTACAGTAAAAATGGTTTTGGAGAAAAGCATAGTCATTTCATTAGGCAGGTGCATAAAATGTCATGTATACAAACAGAAATATCATGTTTGTTTGCTGCAGTTCCTCTAGCATTCTCCGTAGAAAATACAAAGTTTTAGAGTTGGTTTCTCCATGTGGAACCACTGAGAGTTTCCCAGTACAAAATTAAATGTTCCCTGATAAAAAAAAAGTTTCAAAACAATAAAGTCCTTTGATAATATCCAGAAAACACAAACACAGGGGCTGTGGCAATATCTGGGATTGAGTTAGCCAAAACAAAACCGGATATTTCCGGTTTCATGCAGTCATATCCGGACAAAGTGGTGTGGAATTCCTATGCAATGGACCGAGAAAATCCTAGTAAATTTGGTTTTGGAGAAAAGCAAAGTATTTTCTTTAGACAAGTGCATAAAATATCATGTATACAAACAGAAATATCAAGTTTGTTTGCCGCAGTTCCTCTAGTTTCTCACTTAGAAAATACGAATGTCTAGAGCTGGTGTCTCCATGTGGAACCAGTGATTGTTTCCCAGTACAAAATTAAATGCTCCCTGATTTAAAAAAACGTCCCAAACAATAATGACCATTGATAATATCCAGAAAACACAAACACAGGGGCTGTGGCAATATCTGGGATTGAGTTAGCCAAAAGAAAACCGGATATTTCCGGTTTCATCCAGTCATATCCGAAAAAGTGCTGTGGAATTCCTATGCAATGAACCGAGAAAATCACAGTAAAAATGGTTTTGGGGAAAAGCAAAGTCTTTTCGTTGGACAATTGCATAAAATGTCATGTATACAAACAGAAATATCATGTTTGATTTGCCGCAGTTCCTCTAGTTTCTCGCTTAGAAAATACGAATGTGTAGAGCTGGTGTCTCCATGTGGAACCACTGAGTGTTTCCCAGTACAAAATTAAATGTTCCCTGATAAAAAACATTCAAAACAATAAAGTCCTTTGATAATATCCAGAAAACACAAACACAGAGGCTGTCGCAATATCTGTGATTGAGTTAGCCAAAACAAAAGTGGATATTTCCCCTTTCATCCAGTCATATCAGGACAAAGTGGTGTGGAATTCCTATGCAATGCACCGAGAAAATCATAGTAAAAATGGTTTTGGAGAAAAGCAAAGTCCTTTCTTTAGGCAAGTGCATAAAATGTCATGTATACAAACAGAAATATCATGTTTGTTTGCTGCAGTTCCTCTAGCATTCTCCGTATAAATTACAAATGTTTAGAGCTGGTTTCTCCATGTGGAACCACTGAGGGTTTCCCAGTACAAAATTAAATGTTCCCTGACAAAAAAAAGTTTCAAAACAATAAAGTCCTTTTATAATATCCAGAAAACACAAACACAGGGGCTGTGGCAATATCTGGGATTGAGTTAGCCAAAAGAAAACCGGATATGTCCGGTTTCATCCAGTCATAGCCGCACAAAGTGGTGTGGAATTCCTATGCAATGGACCGAGAAAATCATAGTAAAAATGGTTTTGGAGAAAAGCAAAGTCCTTTCTTTAGGCAAGTGCATAAAATGTCATGTATACAAACAGAAATATCATGTTTGTTTGCCGCAGTTCCTCTAGTTTTCTCCCTAGAATACACGAATAGGAAAAACTAGTTTCTGCATGTGGAACCAGTCATTGTTTCCCTGTACAAAATCAAATGCTCCCTGATTAAGAAAAAACGTACCAAACAATAATGACCATTGATAATAACCAGAAAACACAAACACAGGCGCTGTGGCAATATTTGGGGTTGAGTTAGCCAAAACACAACCGGATATTTCCGGTTTCATGCAGTCATATCCGGACAAAGTGGTGTGGAATTCCTATGCAATGGACCGAGAAAATCATAGTAAAAATGGTTTTGGAGAAAAGCAAAGTCCTTTCTTTAGGCAAGTGCATAAAATGTCATGTATACCAACAGAAATATCATGTCTGTTTGCCGCAGTTCCTCTAGTTTTCTCCCTAGAATACACGAATAGGAAGAACTGGTTTCTGCATGAGGAAACAGTGATTGTGTCCCACTACAAAATTAAATGCTCCCTGATTAAAAAAAAAGTTCCAAACAATAATGACCATAGATAATATCCAGAAAACACAAACACAGGGGCTGTGGCAATATCAGGGATTGAGTTAGACAAAAGATAACCGGATATTTCCGGTTTCATTCAGTCATATCCGGACAAAGTGGTGTGGAATTCACATGCAATAGAACAAGCAAATCATAGTAAAAATGGTTTTGGAGAAAAGCAAAGTCCTTTCTTTACTCAAGTGCATAAAATGTCATGTATACAAACAGAATTATCATGTTTGTTTGCCGCATTTCCTCTAGCTTTCTCCTAGAAAATATGAATGTGTAGAGCTGGTGTCTCCATGTGGAACCAATTAGAGTTTCTCAGTACAAAATTAAATGTTCCCTGATAAAAAAAAGTTTCAAAACAATAAAGTCCTTTGATAATATCCAGAAAACACAAACACAGGGGCTGTGGCAATATCTGGTATTGAGTTAGCCAAAAGAAAACCGGATATTTCCGGTTTCATCCAGTCATATCCGAAAAAGTGCTGTGGAATTCCTATGCAATGAACCGAGAAAATCACAGTAAAAATGGTTTTGGGGAAAAGCAAAGTCTTTTCGTTGGACAATTGCATAAAATGTCATGTATACAAACAGAAATATCATGTTTGATTTGCCGCAGTTCCTCTAGTTTCTCGCTTAGAAAATACGAATGTGTAGAGCTGGTGTCTCCATGTGGAACCACTGAGTGTTTCCCAGTACAAAATTAAATGTTCCCTGATAAAAAACATTCAAAACAATAAAGTCCTTTGATAATATCCAGAAAACACAAACACAGAGGCTGTCGCAATATCTGTGATTGAGTTAGCCAAAACAAAAGCGGATATTTCCCCTTTCATCCAGTCATATCAGGACAAAGTGGTGTGGAATTCCTATGCAATGCACCGAGAAAATCATAGTAAAAATGGTTTTGGAGAAAAGCAAAGTCCTTTCTTTAGGCAAGTGCATAAAATGTCATGTATACAAACAGAAATATCATGTTTGTTTGCTGCAGTTCCTCTAGCATTCTCCGTATAAATTACAAATGTTTAGAGCTGGTTTCTCCATGTGGAACCACTGAGGGTTTCCCAGTACAAAATTAAATGTTCCCTGACAAAAAAAAAGTTTCAAAACAATAAAGTCCTTTGATAATATCCAGAAAACACAAACACAGGGCCTGTGGCAATATCTGGGATTGAGTTAGCCAAAAGAAAACCGGATATGTCCGGTTTCATCCAGTCATATCCGCACAAAGTTGTGTGGAATTCCTATGCAATGGACCGAGAAAATCATAGTAAAAATGGTTTTGGAGAAAAGCAAAGTCCTTTCTTTAGGCAAGTGCATAAAATGTCATGTATACAAACAAAATATCATGTTTGTTTGCCGCAGTTCCTCTAGCTTTCTCCCTAGAATACACGAATAGGAAGAACTGGTTTCTGCATGTGGAACCAGTCATTGTTTCCCTGTACAAAATTAAATGCTCCCTGATTAAAAAAAAAAACGTTCCAAACAATAATGACCATTGATAATATCCAGAAAACACAAACACAGGGGCTGTGGCAATATTTGGGATTGAGTTAGCCAAAACACAACCGGATATTTCCGGTTTCATGCAGTCATATCCGGACAAAGTGGTGTGGAATTCCTATGCAATGCACCGAGAAAATCATAGTAAAAATGGTTTTGGAGAAAAGCAAAGTCCTTTCTTTAGGCAAGTGCATAAAATGTCATGTATACCAACAGAAATATCATGTCTATTTGCCTCAGTTCCTCTAGTTTTCTCCCTAGAATACACGAATAGGAAGAACTGGTTTCTGCATGTGGAACCAGTGATTCTTTCCCTGTACAAAATTAAATGCTCCCTGATTAAAAAAAACGTTCAAAGCAATAATGACCATAGATAATATCCAGAAAACACAAACACAGGGGCTGTAGCAATATCAGGGATTGAGTTAGCCAAAAGACAACCGGATATTTCCGGTTTCATTCAGTCATATCCGGACAAAGTGGTGTGGAACTCACATGCAATAGACCAAGCAAATCATAGTAAAAATGGTTTTGGAGAAAAGCAAAGTCCTTTCTTTACTCAAGTGCATAAAATGTCATGTATACAAACAGAAATATCATGTTTGTTTGCCGCAGTTCCTCTAGCTTTCTCCTAGAAAATACGAATGTGTAGAGCTGGTGTCTCCATGTGGAACCAATTAGAGTTTCTCAGTACAAAATTAAATGTTCCCTGATAAAAAACATTCAAAACAATAAAGTCCTTTGATAATATCCAGAAAACACAAACACAGAGGCTGGCGCAATATCTGTGATTGAGTTAGCCAAAACAATAGTGGATATTTCCCCTTTCATCCAGTCATATCCGGACAAAGTGGTGTGGAATTCCTATGCAATGCACCGAGAAAATCATAGTAAAAATGGTTTTGGAGAAAAGCAAAGTCCTTTCTTTAGGCAAGTGCATAAAATGTCATGTATACAAACAGAAATATCATGTTTATTTGCCGCAGTTCCTCTAGTTTTCTCCCTAGAATACACGAATAGGAAAAACTAGTTTCTGCATGTGGAACCAGTCATTGTTTCCCTGTACAAAATTAAATGCTCCCTTAAAAAAAAAAACGTACCAAACAATAATGACCATTGATAATATCCAGAAAACACAAACACAGAGGCTGTGGCAATATCTGGGATTGAGTTAGCCAAAACAAAACCGGATATTTCCGGTTTCATGCAGTCATATCCGGACAAAGTGGTGTGGAATTCCTATGCAATGGACTGAGAAAATCATAGTAAAAATGGTTTTGGAGAAAAGCAAAGTCCTTTCTTTAGGCAAGTGCATAAAATGTCATGTATACAAACAGAAATATCATGTCTGTTTGCCGCAGTTCCTCTAGTTTTCTCCCTAGAATACACGAATAGGAAGAACTGGTTTCTGCATGTGGAACCAGTGATTGTTTCCCTGTACAAAATTAAATGCTCCCTGATTAAAAAAAACTTTCAAAACAATAATGACCATAGATAATATACAGAAAACACAAACACAGAGGCTGTGGCAATATCTGGGATTCAGTTAGCCAAAACAAAACCAGATATTTCCGGTTTCATGCAGTCATATCCGGACAAAGTGGTGTGGAATTTGTATGCAGTAGTCCAAGCAAATCATAGTAAAAATGGTTTTGGAGAAAAGCAAAGTCCTTTATTTAGGCAAGTGCATAAAATGTCATGTATACAAACAGAAATATCATGTTTGTTTGCCGCAGTTACTCTAGTTTCTCGCTAGAAAATACGAATGTGTAGAGCTGGTGTCTCCATGTGGAACCAATCAGATTTTCCCAGTACAAAATTAAATGTTCCCTGATAAAAAAACTTTCAAAACAATAATGACCATTGATAATATCCAGAAAACACAAACACAGAGGCTGTGGCAATATGGGATTGAGTTAGCCAAAACAAAACCGGATATTTCCGGTTTCAAGCAGTCATATCCGGACAAAGTGGTGTGGAATTTGTATGCAATAGACCTAGAAAATCATAGTAAAAATGGTTTTGGAGAAAAGCAAAGTCCTTTCTTTACTCAAGTGCATAAAATGTCATGTATACAGACAGAAATATCATATTTGTTTGCCGCAGTTCCTCTAGTTTCTCGCTTAGAAAATACGAATGTGTAGAGCTGGTGTCTCCCTGTGGAACAAATTAGAGTTTCCCAGTACAAAATTAAATGTTCCCTGATATAAAAAAATTTTCAAAACAATAATGACCATTGATAATATCCAGAAAACACAAACACAGGGGCTGTGGCAACATTTGGGATTGAGTTAGCCAAAACAAAACTGGATATTTCCGGTTTCATGCAGTCATATCCGGACAAAGTGGTGTGGAATTTGTATGCAATAGACCAAGCAAGTCATAGTAAAAACGGTTTTGGGGAAAAGCAAAGTCTTTTCGTTGGACAATTGCATAAAATGTCATGTATACAAACAGAAATATCATGTTTGTTTGCCGAAGTTCCTCTAGTTTCTCGCTTAGAAAATACGAATGTGTAGAGCTGGTGTCTCCATGTGGAACCAATTAGAGTTTCTCAGTACAAAATTAAATGTTCCCTGATAAAAAACATTCAAAACAATAAAGTCCTTTGATAATATCCAGAAAACACAAACACAGAGGCCATCGCAATATCTGTGATTGAGTTAGCCAAAACAAAAGTGGATATTTCCCCTTTCATGCAGTCATATCCGGACAAAGTGGTGTGGAATTCCTATGCAATGCACCGAGAAAATCATAGTAAAAATGGTTTTGGAGAAAAGCAAAGTCCTTTCTTTAGGCAAGTGCATAAAATGTCATGTATACAAACAGAAATATCATGTTTGTTTGCCGCAGTTCCTCTAGCTTTCTCCCTAGAATACACGAATAGGAAGAACTGGATTCTACATGTGGAACCACTGAGGGTTTCCCAGTACAAAATTAAATGTTCCCTGATAAAAAAAAGTTTCAAAACAATAAAGTCCTTTGATAATATCCAGAAAACACAAACACAGGGGCTGTGGCAATATCTGGTATTGAGTTAGCCAAAAGAAAACCGGATATTTCCGGTTTCATCCAGTCATATCCGAAAAAGTGCTGTGGAATTCCTATGCAATGAACCGAGAAAATCACAGTAAAAATGGTTTTGGGGAAAAGCAAAGTCTTTTCGTTGGACAATTGCATAAAATGTCATGTATACAAACAGAAATATCATGTTTGATTTGCCGCAGTTCCTCTAGTTTCTCGCTTAGAAAATACGAATGTGTAGAGCTGGTGTCTCCATGTGGAACCACTGAGTGTTTCCCAGTACAAAATTAAATGTTCCCTGATAAAAAACATTCAAAACAATAAAGTCCTTTGATAATATCCAGAAAACACAAACACAGAGGCTGTCGCAATATCTGTGATTGAGTTAGCCAAAACAAAAGCGGATATTTCCCCTTTCATCCAGTCATATCAGGACAAAGTGGTGTGGAATTCCTATGCAATGCACCGAGAAAATCATAGTAAAAATGGTTTTGGAGAAAAGCAAAGTCCTTTCTTTAGGCAAGTGCATAAAATGTCATGTATACAAACAGAAATATCATGTTTGTTTGCTGCAGTTCCTCTAGCATTCTCCGTATAAATTACAAATGTTTAGAGCTGGTTTCTCCATGTGGAACCACTGAGGGTTTCCCAGTACAAAATTAAATGTTCCCTGACAAAAAAAAAGTTTCAAAACAATAAAGTCCTTTGATAATATCCAGAAAACACAAACACAGGGCCTGTGGCAATATCTGGGATTGAGTTAGCCAAAAGAAAACCGGATATGTCCGGTTTCATCCAGTCATATCCGCACAAAGTTGTGTGGAATTCCTATGCAATGGACCGAGAAAATCATAGTAAAAATGGTTTTGGAGAAAAGCAAAGTCCTTTCTTTAGGCAAGTGCATAAAATGTCATGTATACAAACAGAAATATCATGTTTGTTTGCCGCAGTTCCTCTAGCTTTCTCCCTAGAATACACGAATAGGAAGAACTGGTTTCTGCATGTGGAACCAGTCATTGTTTCCCTGTACAAAATTAAATGCTCCCTGATTAAAAAAAAACGTTCCAAACAATAATGACCATTGATAATATCCAGAAAACACAAACACAGGGGCTGTGGCAATATTTGGGATTGAGTTAGCCAAAACACAACCGGATATTTCCGGTTTCATGCAGTCATATCCGGACAAAGTGGTGTGGAATTCCTATGCAATGGACCGAGAAAATCATAGTAAAAATGGTTTTGGAGAAAAGCAAAGTCCTTTCTTTAGGCAAGTGCATAAAATGTCATGTATACCAACAGAAATATCATGTCTGTTTGCCGCAGTTCCTCTAGTTTTCTCCCTAGAATACACGAATAGGAAGAACTGGTTTCTGCATGTGGAACCAGTGATTGTTTCCCTGTACAAAATTAAATGCTCCCTGATTAAAAAAAACGTTCAAAACAATAATGACCATAGATAATATCCAGAAAACAAAAACACAGGGGCTGTAGCAATATCAGGGATTGAGTTAGCCAAAAGACAACCGGATATTTCCGGTTTCATTCAGTCATATCCGGACAAAATGGTGTGGAACTCACATGAAATAATCCAAGCAAATCATAGTAAAAATGGTTTTGGAGAAAAGCAAAGTCCTTTCTTTACTCAAGTGCATAAAATGTCATGTATACAAACAGAAATATCATGTTTGTTTGCCGCAGTTCCTCTAGCTTTCTCCTAGAAAATACGAATGTGTAGAGCTGGTGTCTCCATGTGAAACCAATTAGAGTTTCTCAGTACAAAATTAAATGTTCCCTGATAAAAAACATTCAAAACAATAAAGTCCTTTGATAATATCCAGAAAACACAAACACAGAGGCTGACGCAATATCTGTGATTGAGTTAGCCAAAACAATAGTGGATATTTCCCCTTTCATCCAGTGATATCCGGACAAAGTGGTGTGGAATTCCTATGCAATGCACCGAGAAAATCATAGTAAAAATGGTTTTGGAGAAAAGCAAAGTCCTTTCTTTAGGCAAGTGCATAAAATGTCATGTATACAAACAGAAATATCATGTTTATTTGCCGCAGTTCCTCTAGCTTTCTCCCTAGAATACACGAATAGGAAAAACTAGTTTCTGCATGTGGAACCAGTCATTGTTTCCCTGTACAAAATTAAATGCTCCCTTAAAAAAAAAACGTACCAAACAATAATGACCATTGATAATATCCAGAAAACACAAACACAGAGGCTGTGGCAATATCTGGGATTGAGTTAGCCAAAAAAAAACCGGATATTTCCGGTTTCATGCAGTCATATCCGGACAAAGTGGTGTGGAATTCCTATGCAATGGACCGAGAAAATCATAGTAAAAATGGTTTTGGAGAAAAGCAAAGTCCTTTCTTTAGGCAAGTGCATAAAATGTCATGTATACAAACAGAAATATCATGTCTGTTTGCCGCAGTTCCTCTAGTTTTCTCCCTAGAATACACGAATAGGAAGAACTGGTTTCTGCATGTGGAACCAGTGATTGTTTCCCTGTACAAAATTAAATGCTCCCTGATTAAAAAAAACTTTCAAAACAATAATGACCATAGATAATATACAGAAAACACAAACACAGAGGCTGTGGCAATATCTGGGATTCAGTTAGCCAAAACAAAACCGGATATTTCCGGTTTCATGCAGTCATATCCGGACAAAGTGGTGTGGAATTTGTATGCAGTAGTCCAAGCAAATCATAGTAAAAATGGTTTTGGAGAAAAGCAAAGTCCTTTATTTAGGCAAGTGCATAAAATGTCATGTATACAGACAGAAATATCATGTTTGTTTGCCGCAGTTACTCTAGTTTCTCGCTAGAAAATACGAATGTGTAGAGCTGGGGTCTCCATGTGGAACCAATCAGATTTTCCCAGTACAAAATTAAATGTTCCCTGATAAAAAAAACTTTCAAAACAATAATGACCATTGATAATATCCAGAAAACACAAACACAGAGGCTGTGGCAATATGGGATTGAGTTAGCCAAAACAAAACCGGATATTTCCGGTTTCAAGCAGTCATATCCGGACAAAGTGGTGTGGAATTTGTATGCAATAGACCTAGAAAATCATAGTAAAAATGGTTTTGGAGAAAAGCAAAGTCCTTTCTTTACTCAAGTGCATAAAATGTCATGTATACAGACACAAATATCATATTTGTTTGCCGCAGTTCCTCTAGTTTCTCGCTTAGAAAATACGAATGTGTAGAGCTGGTGTCTCCATGTGGAACAAATTAGAGTTTCCCAGTACAAAATTAAATGTTCCCTGATATAAAAAAATTTTCAAAACAATAATGACCATTTTTAATATCCAGAAAACACAAACACAGGGGCTGTGGCAACATTTGGGATTGAGTTAGCCAAAACAAAACTGGATATTTCCGGTTTCATGCAGTCATATCCGGACAAAGTGGTGTGGAATTTGTATGCAATAGACCAAGCAAGTCATAGTAAAAACGGTTTTGGGGAAAAGCAAAGTCTTTCCTTGGACAATTGCATAAAATGTCATGTATACAAACAGAAATATCATGTTTGTTTGCCGAAGTTCCTCTAGTTTCTCGCTTAGAAAATACGAATGTGTAGAGCTGGTGTCTCCATGTGGAACCAAATAGAGTTTCTCAGTACAAAATTAAATGTTCCCTGATAAAAAACATTCAAAACAATAAAGTCCTTTGATAATATCCAGAAAACACAAACACAGAGGCCGTCGCAATATCTGTGATTGAGTTAGCCAAAACAAAAGTGGATATTTCCGGTTTCATGCAGTCATATCCGGACAAAGTGGTGTGGAATTCCTATGCAATGCACCGAGAAAATCATAGTAAAAATGGTTTTGGAGAAAAGCAAAGTCCTTTCTTTAGGCAAGTGCATAAAATGTCATGTATACAAACAGAAATATCATGTTTGTTTGCTGCAGTTCCTCTAGCATTCTCCGTATAAATTACAAATGTTTAGAGCTGGTTTCTCCATGTGTAAACACTGAGGGTTTCCCAGTACAAAATTAAATGTTCCCTGACAAAAAAAAAAGTTTCAAAACAATAAAGTCCTTTGATAATATCCAGAAAACACAAACACAGGGGCTGTGGCAATATCTGGGATTGAGTTAGCCAAAAGAAAACCGGATATTTCCGGTTTCATCCAGTCATATCCGCACAAAGTGGTGTGGAATTCCTATGCAATGGACCGAGAAAATCATAGTAAAAATGGTTTTGGAGAAAAGCAAACTCCTTTCTTTAGGCAAGTGCATAAAATGTCATGTATACAAACAGAAATATCATGTCTGTTTGCCGCAGTTCCTCTAGTTTTCTCCCTAGAATACACGAATAGGAAGAACTGGTTTCTACATGTGGAACGAGTGATTGTTTCCCTGTACAAAATTAAATGCTCCCTGATTAAAAAAAACGTTCAAAACAATAATGACCATTGATAATATCCAGAAAACACAAACAAAGGGGCTGTGGCAATATCTGGGATTGAGTTAGCCAAAACAAAACCGGATATTTCCGGTTTCATGCAGTCATATCCGGACAAAGTGGTGTGGAATTTGTATGCAATAGACCAAGCAAATCATAGTAACAATGGTTTTGGAGAAAAGCAAAGTCCTGTCGTTAGACAAGTGCATAAAATTTCATGTATACAAACAGAAATATCATGTTTGTTTGCCGCGGTTCCTCTAGTTTCTCGCTTAGAAAATAAGAATGTGTAGAACTGGAGTCTCCATGTGGAACCACTAAGTGTTTCCCAGTACAAAATTAAATGCTCCCTGATAAAAAAAAACTTTCAAAACAATAATGACCATTGATAATATCCAGAAAACACAAACACAGGGGCTGTGGCAATATCTCGGATTGAGTTAGCCAAAACAAAACCGGATATTTCCGGTTTCATGCAGTCATATCCGGACAAAGTGGTGTGGAATTCGTATGCAATAGACCAAGCAAATCAGTAAAAATGTTTTTGGAGAAAAGCAAAGTCCTTTCTTTAGGCAAGTGCATAAAATATCATGTATACAAACAGAAATATCATGTTTGTTTGCCGCAGATCCTCTAGTTTTCTCCCTAGAATACACGAATCGGAAGAACTGGTTTCTGCATGTGGAACCAGTGATTGTTTCCCAGTACAAAATTAAATGCTCCCTGATTAAAAAAAACATGCCAAACAATAATGACGATTGATAATATCCAGAAAACACAAACACAGTGGCTGTGGCAATATCTGGGATTGAGTTAGCCAAAACGAAACCGGATATTTCCGGTTTCATGCAGTCATATCCGGACCAAGTGGTGTGGAATTTGTATGCAATAGACCAAGCAAATCATAGTAAAAGTGCTTTTGGAGAAAAGCAAAGTCTTTTCGTTAGGCAAGTGCGTAAAATGCCATCTATACAAACAGAAATATCAAGTTTGTTTGCCGCAGTTCTTCTAGGTTTCTCCTAGAAAATACGAATGTGTAGAGCTGGTGTCTCCATGTGGAACAAATTAGAGTTTCCCAGTACAAAATTAAATATTCCCTGATATAAAAAAATTTTCAAAACAATAATGACAATTGATAATATCCAGAAAACACAAACACAGTGGCTGTGGCAATATATATAATTGAGTTAGCCAAAAAAAAAAAACTGGATATTTCCGGTTTCATGCAGTCATATCCGGACAAAGTGGTGTGGAATTTGTATGCAATAGACCAAGCAAATCATAGTAAAAATGGTTTTTGAGAAAAGCAAAGTCCTTTCTTTACTCAAGTGCATAAAATGTCATGTATACAAACAGAAATATCATGTTTGTTTGCCGCAGTTCCTCTAGCTTTCTCCTAGAAAATACGAATGTGTAGAGCTGGTGTCTCCATGTGGAACCACTGAGTGTTTCCCATTACAAAATTAAATGTTCCCTGATAAAAAAAAACTTTCAAAACAATAATGACCTTTGATAATATCCAGAAAACACAAACACAGAGGCTGTGGCAATCTGGGATTGAGTTAGCCAAAACACAACCGGATATTTCCGGTTTCATCCACTCATATCTGGAAAAAGTGTTGTGGAATTCCTATGCAATGCACCGAGAAAATCATAGTAAAAATGGTTTTGGAGAAAAGCAAACTCCTTTCTTTAGGCAAGTGCATAAAATGTCATGTATACAAACAGAAATATCATGTTTGTTTGCCGCAGTTCCTCTAGTTTTCTCCCTAGAATACACGAATAGAAAGAACTCGTTTCTGCATGTGGAACCAGTGATTGTTTCCCTGTACAAAATTAAATGCTCCCTGATTAAAAAAAACGTTCAAAACAATAATGATCATTGATAATATCCAGAAAACACAAACATAGGGGCTGTGGCAATATCAGGGATTGAGTTAGCCAAAAGACAACCGGATATTTCCGGTTTCATTCAGTCATATCCGGACAAAGTGGTGTGGAACTCACATGCAATAGACCAAGCAAATCATAGTAAAAATGGTTTTGGAGAAAAGCAAAATCCTTTCGTTAGACAAGTGCATAAAATGTCATGTATACAAACAGAAATATCATGTTTGTTTGCCGCAGTTCCTCTAGCTTTCTCCTAGAAAATACGAATGTGTAGAGCTGGTGTCTGCATGTGGAACCAATTAGAGTTCTTCAGTACAAAATTAAATGTTCCCTGATAAAAAACATTCAAAACAATAAAGTCCTTTGACAATATCCAGAAAACACAAAAACAGAGGCTGTCGCAATATCTGTGATTGAGTTAGCCAAAACAAAAGTGGATATTTCCCCTTTCATCCAGTCATATCCGGACAAAGTGGTGTGGAATTCCTATGCAATGCACCGAGAAAATCATAGTAAAAATGGTTTTGGAGAAAAGCAAAGTCCTTTCCTTAGGCAAGTGCATAAAATGTCACGTATACAAACAGAAATATCATGTTTGTTTGCTGCAGTTCCTCTAGCATTCTCCGTATAAATTACAAATGTTTAGAGCTGGTTTCTCCATGTGGAACCACTGAGGGTTTCCCAGTACAAAATTAAATGTTCCCTGACAAAAAAAAGTTTCAAAACAATAAAGTCCTTTGATAATATCCAGAAAACACAAACACAGAGGCTGTGGCAATATCTGGGATTGAGTTAGCCAAAAGAAAACCGGATATTTCCGGTTTCATGCAGTCATATCTGGACAAAGTTGTGTGGAATTTGTATGCAATATTCCAAGCAAATCATAGTAAAAATGGTTTTGGAGAAAAGCAAACTCCTTTCTTTAGGCAAGTGCATAAAATGTCATGTATACAAACAGAAATATCATGTTTGTTTGCCGCAGTTCCTCTAGTTTCTCGCTAGAAAATACGAATGTGTAGAGCTGGTGTCTCCATGTGGAACAAATTAGAGTTTCCCAGTACAAAATTAAATGTTCCCTGATATAAAAAAATTTTCAAAACAATAATGACCATTGATAATATCCAGAAAACACAAACACAGGGGCTGTGGCAACATTTGGGATTGAGTTAGCCAAAAGAAAACCGGATATTTCCGGTTTCATCCACTCATATCCGGAAAAAGTGCTGTGGAATTCCTATGCAATGGACCGAGAAAATCATAGTAAAAATGGTTTTGGAGAAAAGCAAAGTCCTTTCTTTAGGCAAGTGCATAAAATGTCATGTATACCGACAGAAATATCATGTTTGTTTGCCGCAGTTCCTCTAGTTTCTCGCTTAGAAAATACGAATGTGTAGAGCTGGTGTCTCCATGTGGAACAAATTAGAGTTTCCCAGTACAAAATTAAATATTCCCTGATATAAAAAAATTTTCAAAACAATAATGACAATTGATAATATCCAGAAAACACAAACACAGTGGCTGTGGCAATATATATAATTGAGTTAGCCAAAAAAAAAACTGGATATTTCCGGTTTCATGCAGTCATATCCGGACAAAGTGGTGTGGAATTTGTATGCAATAGACCAAGCAAATCATAGTAAAAATGGTTTTGGAGAAAAGCAAAGTCCTTTCTTTACTCAAGTGCATAAAATGTCATGTATACAAACAGAAATATCATGTTTGTTTGCCGCAGTTCCTCTAGCTTTCTCCTAGAAAATACGAATGTGTAGAGCTGGTGTCTCCATGTGGAACCACTGAGTGTTTCCCAGTACAAAATTAAATGTTCCCTGATAAAAAAAAACTTTCAAAACAATAATGACCTTTGATAATATCCAGAAAACACAAACACAGAGGCTGTGGCAATCTGGGATTGAGTTAGCCAAAACACAACCGGATATTTCCGGTTTCATCCACTCATATCCGGAAAAAGTGTTGTGGAATTCCTATGCAATGCACCGAGAAAATCATAGTAAAAATGGTTTTGGAGAAAAGCAAACTCCTTTCTTTAGGCAAGTGCATAAAATGTCATGTATACAAACAGAAATATCATGTTTGTTTGCCGCAGTTCCTCTAGTTTTCTCCCTAGAATACACGAATAGAAAGAACTCGTTTCTGCATGTGGAACCAGTGATTGTTTCCCTGTACAAAATTAAATGCTCCCTGATTAAAAAAAACGTTCAAAACAATAATGATCATTGATAATATCCAGAAAACACAAACATAGGGGCTGTGGCAATATCAGGGATTGAGTTAGCCAAAAGACAACCGGATATTTCCGGTTTCATTCAGTCATATCCGGACAAAGTGGTGTGGAATTTGTATGCAATAGACCAAGCAAATCATAGTAAAAATGGTTTTGGAGAAAAGCAAAGTCCTTTCGTTAGGCAAGTGCATAAAATGTCATGTATACAAACAGAAATATCATGTTTGTTTGCCGCAGTTCCTCTAGCTTTCTCCTAGAAAATACGAATGTGTAGAGCTGGTGTCTGCATGTGCAACCAATTAGAGTTCTTCAGTACAAAATTAAATGTTCCCTGATAAAAAATATTCAAAACAATAAAGTCCTTTGACAATATCCAGAAAACAGAAACACAGAGGCTGTCGCAATATCTGTGATTGAGTTAGCCAAAACAAAAGTGGATATTTCCCCTTTCATCCAGTCATATCCGGACAAAGTGGTGTGGAATTCCTATGCAATGCACCGAGAAAATCATAGTAAAAATGGTTTTGGAGAAAAGCAAAGTCCTTTCTTTAGGCAAGTGCATAAAATGTCATGTATACAAACAGAAATATCATGTTTGTTTGCTGCAGTTCCTCTAGCATTCTCCGTATAAATTACAAATGTTTAGAGCTGGTTTCTCCATGTGGAACCACTGAGGGTTTCCCAGTACAAAATTAAATGTTCCCTGACAAAAAAAAGTTTCAAAACAATAAAGTTCTTTGATAATATCCAGAAAACACAAACACAGGGGCTGTGGCAATATCTGGGATTGAGTTAGCCAAAAGAAAACCGGATATTTCCTTTCATGCAGTCATATCTGGAGAAAGTTGTGTGGAATTTGTATGCAATATTCCAAGCAAATCATAGTAAAAATGGTTTTGGAGAAAAGCAAACTCCTTTCTTTAGGCAAGTGCATAAAATGTCATGTATACAAACAGAAATATCATGTTTGTTTGCCGCAGTTCCTCTAGTTTCTCGCTAGAAAATACGAATGTGTAGAGCTGGTGTCTCCATGTGGAACCAATCAGATATTCCCAGTACAAAATTAAATGTTCCCTGATAAAAAAACTTTCAAAACAATAATGACCATTGATAAAATCCAGAAAACACAAACACAGAGGCTGTGGCAATATTGGATTGAGTTAGCCAAAACACAACCGGATATTTCCGGTTTCATGCAATCATATCCGGACAAAGTGGTGTGGAATTTGTATGCAATAGACCTAGAAAATCATAGTAAAAATGGTTTTGGAGAAAAGCAAAGTCCTTTCTTTAGGCAAGTGCATAAAATGTCATGTATACAAACAGAAATATCATGTTTGTTTGCCGCAGTTCCTCTAGTTTTCTCCCTAGAATACACGAATAGGAAGAACTGGTTTCTGCATGTGGAACCAGTGATTGTTTGCCTGTACAAAATTAAATGCTCCCTGATTAAAAAAAACGTTCCAAACAATAATGACCATTGATAATATCCAGAAAAAACACAGGGGCTGTGGCAATATCTGGGATTCAGTTAGCCAAAACAAAACCGGATATTTCCGGTTTCATGCAGTCATATCCGGACAAAGTGGTGTGGAATTTGTATGCAATAGACCAAGCAAATAGTAGTAAAAATGGTTTTGGAGAAAAGCAAAGTCTTTTCGTTAGACAAGTGCATAAAATGTCATGTATACAAACAGAAATATCATGTTAGTTTGCCGCAGTTCCTCTAGTTTCTCGCTTAGAAAATACGAATGTGTAGAGCTGGTGTTTCCATGTGGAACCACTGAGTGTTTCTCAGTAAAAAATTAAATGCTCCCTGATTAAAAAAAAAGTTTCAAAACAATAAAGTACTTTAATAATATCCAGAAAACACAAACACAAGGGCTGTGACAATATCTGTGATTGAGTTAGCCAAAACAAAACCGGATATTTCCGGTTTCATCCAGTCATATCCGGACAAAGTGGTGTGGAATTCCTATGCAATATACCAAGCAAATCATAGTAAAATGGTTTTGGAGAAAAGCAAAATCCTTTCGTTAGACAAGTGCATAAAATGTCATGTATACAAACAGAAATATCATGTTTGTTTGCCGCAGTTCTCTAGGTTTCTCCCTAGAATACACGAATAGGAAGAACTGGTTTCTACATGTGGAACGAGTGATTGTTTCCCTGTACAAAATTAAATGCTCCCTGATTAAAAAAAAATGTTCAAAGCAATAATGACCATTGATAATATCCAGAAAACACAAACAAAGGGGCTGTGGCAATATCTGGGATGGATTTAGCGAAAACAAAACCGGATATTTCCGGTTTCATGCAGTCATATCCGGACAAAGTGGTGTGGAATTTGTATGCAATAGGCCAAGCAAATCATAGTAAAAATGGTTTTGGAGAAAAGCAAAGTCCTATCGTTAGACAAGTGCATAAAATGTCATGTATACAAACAGAAATATCATGTTTGTTTGCCGCGGTTCCTCTAGTTTCTCGCTTAGAAAATACGAATGTGTAGAACTGGAGTCTCCATGTGGAACCACTAAGTGTTTCCCAGTACAAAATTAAATGTTCCCTTCTAAAAAAAAACTTTCAAAACAATAATGACCATTGATAATATCCAGAAAACACAAACACAGATGCTGTGGCAATCTGGGATTTAGTTAGCCAAAACACAACCGGATATTTCCGGTTTCATGCAGTCATAACCGGACAAAGTGGTGTGGAATTCGTATGCAATAGACCAAGCAAATCATAGTAAAAATGTTTTTGGAGAAAAGCAAAGTCCTTTGTTTAGGCAAGTGCATAAAATGTCATGTATACAAACAGAAATATCATGTTTGTTTGCCACAGTTCCTCTAGCATTCTCCGTAGAAAATACTAATGTTTAGAGCTGGTTTCTCCATGTGGAACCACTGAGAGTTTCCCAGTACAAAATTAAATGTTCCCTGATAAAAAAAAGTTTCAAAACAATAAAGTCCTTTGATAATATCCAGAAAACACAAACACAGGTGCTGTGGCAATATCTGGGATTGAGTTAGCCAAAACAAAACCGGATATTTCCGGTTTCATGCAATCATATCCCGACAAAGTGGTGTGGAATTCCTATGCAATAGACCAAGCAAATCATAGTAAAATGGTTTTGGAGAAAAGCAAAGTCCTTTCTTTAGGCAAGTGCATAAAATGTCATGTATACAAACAGAAATATCATGTTTATTTGCCGCAGTTCCTCTAGTTTTCTCCCTAGAATACACGAATAGGAAGAACTGGTTTCTGCATGTGGAACCAGTGATTGTTTCCCAGTACAAAATTAAATGCTCCCTGATTAAAAAAAAAGTTCCAAACAATAATGACCATTGATAATATCCAGAAAACACAAACACAGGTGCTGTGCAATATCTGGGATTGATTTAGCCAAAACAAAACCGGATATTTCCGGTTTCATGCTGTCATATCCGGACAAAGTGGTGTGGAATTTGTATGCAATAGACCAAGCAAATAGTAGTAAAAATGGTTTTTGAGAAAAGCAAAGTCTTTTCGTTAGACAAGTGCATAAAATGTCATGTATACAAACAGAAATATCATGTTAGTTTGCCGCAGTTCCTCTAGCTTTCTCGCTAGAAAATACGAATGTGTAGAGCTGGTGTCTCCATGTGGAACCACTGAGGGTTTCCCAGTACAAAATTAAATGTTCCCTGATTAAAAAAAAATTCAAAACAATAAAGTCCTTTGATAATATCCAGAAAACACAAACACAGAGGCTGTCGCAATATCTGTGATTGAGTTAGCCAAAACAAAAGTGGATATTTCCCCTTTCATCCAGTCATATCCGGACAAAGTGGTGTGGAATTCGTATGCAATGGACTGAGAGAATTACAGTAAAAATGGTTTTGGAGAAAAGCATAGTCATTTCATTAGGCAGGTGCATAAAATGTCATGTATACAAACAGAAATATCATGTTTGTTTGCTGCAGTTCCTCTAGCATTCTCCGTAGAAAATACAAAGTTTTAGAGCAGGTTTCTCCATGTGGAACCACTGAGTGTTTCCCAGTACAAAATTAAATGTTCCCTGATAAAAAAAAGTTTCAAAACAATAAAGTCCTTTGATAATATCCAGAAAACACAAACACAGGGGCTGTGGCAATATCTGGGATTGAGTTAGCCAAAAGAAAACCGGATATTTCCGGTTTCATGCAGTCATATCCGGACAAAGTGGTGTGGAATTCCTATGCAATGGACCGAGAAAATCATAGTAAATTTGGTTTTGGAGAAAAGCAAAGTCTTTTCGTTAGACAAGTGCATAAAATGTCATGTATACAAACAGAAATATCATGTTTGTTTGCCGCAGTTCCTCTAGTTTCTCGCTTAGAAAATACGAATGTCTAGAGCTGGTGTCTCCATGTGGAACCAGTGATTGTTTCCCAGTAGAAAATTAAATGCTCCCTGATTAAAAAAAAACGTGCCAAACAATAATGACCATTGATAATATCCAGAAAACACAAACAAAGGGGCTGTGGCAATAACTGGGATTGAGTTAGCCTAAACAAAACCGGATATTTCCGGTTTCATGCAGTCATATCCGGACAAAGTGGTGTGGAATTCGTATGCAATAGACCAAGCAAATCATAGTAAAAATGTTTTAGGAGAAAAGCAAAGTCCTTTGTTTAGGCAAGTGCATAAAATGTCATGTATACAAACAGAAATATCATGTTTGTTTGCCACAGTTCCTCTAGCATTCTCCGTAGAAAATACTAATGTTTAGAGCTGGTTTCTCCATGTGGAACCACTGAGAGTTTCCCAGTACAAAATTAAATGTTCCCTGATAAAAAAAAGTTTCAAAACAATAAAGTCCTTTGATAATATCCAGAAAACACAAACACAGGGGCTGTGGCAATATCTGGGATTGAGTTAGCCAAAACGAAACCGGATATTTCCGGTTTCATGCAGTCATATCCGGACAAAGTGGTGTGGAATTTGTATGCAATAGACCAAGCAAATAGTAGTAAAAATGGTTTTGGAGAAAAGCAAAGTCTTTTCGTTAGACAAGTGCATAAAATGTCATGTATACAAACAGAAATATCATGTTTGTTTGCGGCAGTTCCTCTAGTTTCTCGCTTAGAAAATATGAATGTGTAGAGCTGGTGTTTCCATGTGGAACCACTGAGTGTTTCCCAGTACAAAATTAAATGTTCCCTGATAAAAAAAAAGTTTCAAAACAATAAAGTCCTTTGATAATATCCAGAAAACACAAACACAAGGGCTGTGACAATATCTGGGATTGAGTTAGCCAAAACAAAACCGGATATTTCCGGTTTCATGCAATCATATCCTGACAAAGTGGTGTGGAATTCCTATGCAATAGACCAAGCAAATCATAGTAAAATGGTTTTGGAGAAAAGCAAAGTCCTTTCTTTAGGCAAGTGCATAAAATGTCATGTATACAAACAGAAATATCATGTTTATTTGCCGCAGTTCCTCTAGTTTTCTCCCTAGAATACACGAATAGGAAGAACTGGTTTCTGCATGTGGAACCAGTGATTGTTTCCCAGTACAAAATTAAATGCTCCCTGATTAAAAAAAAAAGTTCCAAACAATATTGAGCATTGATAATATCCAGAAAACACAAACACAGGTGCTGTGCAATATCTGGGATTGATTTAGCCAAAACAAAACCGGATATTTCCGGTTTCATGCTATCATTTCCGGACAAAGTGGTGTGGAATTTGTATGCAGTAGACCAAGCAAATCATAGTAAAAATGGTTTTTGAGAAAAGCAAAGTCTTTTCATTAGACAAGTGCATAAAATGTCATGTATACAAACAGAAATATCATGTTTGTTTGCCGCAGTTCCTCTAGCTTTCTCGCTAGAAAATACGAATGTGTAGAGCTGGTGTCTCCATGTGGAACCACTGAGGGTTTCCCAGTACAAAATTAAATGTTCCCTGATAAAAAAAAGTTTCAAAACAATAAAGTCCTTTGATAATATCCAGAAAACACAAACACAGGGGCTGTGGCAATATCTGTGATTGAGTTAGCCAAAACACAACCGGATATTTCCGGTTTCATGCAGTCATATCCGGAAAAAGTGGTGTGGAATTCGTATGCAATGGACTGAGAGAATTACAGAAAAAATGGTTTTGGAGAAAAGCATAGTCATTTCATTAGGCAGGTGCATAAAATGTCATGTATACAAACAGAAATATCATGTTTGTTTGCTGCAGTTCCTCTAGCATTCTCCGTAGAAAATACAAAGTTTTAGAGCTGGTTTCTCCATGTGGAACCACTGAGTGTTTCCCAGTACAAAATTAAATGTTCCCTGATAAAAAAAAAGTTTCAAAACAATAAAGTCCTTTGATAATATCCAGAAAACACAAACACAGGGGCTGTGGCAATATCTGGGATTGAGTTAGCCAAAAGAAAACCGGATATTTCCGGTTTCATGCAGTCATATCCGGACAAAGTGGTGTGGAATTCCTATGCAATGGACCGAGAAAATCATAGTAAATTTGGTTTTGGAGAAAAGCAAAGTCTTTTTGTTAGAAAAGTGCATAAAATGTCATGTATACAAACAGAAATTTCCTGTTTGTTTGCCGCAATTCCTTTAGTTTCTCACTTAGAAAATACGAATGTCTAGAGCTGGTGTCTCCATGTGGAACCAGTGATTGTTTCCCTGTACAAAGTTAAATGCTCCCTGATTAAAAAAAAACGTGCCAAACAATAATGACCATTGATAATATCCAGAAAACACAAATTATGGGGCTGTGGCAATAACTGGGATTGAGTTAGCCTAAACAAAACCGGATATTTCCGGTTTCATGCAGTCATATCCGGACAAAGTGGTGTGGAATTTGTATGCAATAGACCAAGCAAATCATAGTAAAAATGCTTTTGGAGAAAAGCAAAGTCTTTTCGTTAGGCAAGTGCGTAAAATGCCATCTATACAAACAGAAATATCAAGTTTGTTTGCCGCAGTTCTTCTAGCTTTCTCCTAGAAAATACGAATGTGTAGAGCTGGTGTCTGCATGTGGAACCAATTAGAGTTTCCCAGTACAAAATTAAATGTTCCCACATAAAAAACATTCAAAACAATAAAGTCCTTTGATAATATCCAGAAAAGACAAACACAGAGGCTGTCGCAATATCTGTGATTGAGTTAGCCAAAAAAAGCGGATATTTCCCCTTTCATCCAGTCATATCCGGACAAAGTGTTGTGGAATTTGTATGCAATAGAACAAGCAAATCATAGTAAAATGGTTTTGGAAATATGCAAAGTCATTTCATTAGACAAGTGCATAAAATGTCATGTATACAAACTGAAATATCATGTTTGTTTGCCACTGTTCCTCTAGCATTCTCCGTAGAAAATACTAATGTTTAGAGCTGGTTTCTCCATGTGGAACCACTGAGAGTTTCCCAGTACAAAATTAAATGTTCCCTGATAAAAAAAAAGTTTCAAAACAATAAAGTCCTTTGATAATATCCAGAAAACACAAACACAGGTGCTGTGGCAATATCTGGGATTGAGTTAGCCAAAACGAAACCGGATATTTCCGGTTTCATGCAGTCATATCCGGACAAAGTGGTGTGGAATTTGTATGCAATAGACCAAGCAAATAGTAGTAAAAATGGTTTTGGAGAAAAGCAAAGTCTTTTTGTTAGACAAGTGCATAAAATGTCATGTATACAAACAGAAATATCATGTTTGTTTGCCGCAGTTCCTCTAGTTTCTCGCTTAGAAAATATGAATGTGTAGAGCTGGTGTTTCCATGTGGAACCACTGAGTGTTTCCCAGTACAAAATTAAATGTTCCCTGATAAAAAAAAAGTTTCAAAACAATAAAGTCCTTTGATAATATCCAGAAAACACAAACACAAGGGCTGTGACAATATCTGGGATTGAGTTAGCCAAAACACAACCGGATATTTCCGGTTTCATGCAGTCATATCCGGAATAAGTGGTGTGGAATTCGTATGCAATGGACTGAGAGAATTACAGTAAAAATGGTTTTGGAGAAAAGCATAGTCATTTCATTAGGCAGGTGCATAAAATGTCATGTATACAAACAGAAATATCATGTTTGTTTGCTGCAGTTCCTCTAGCATTCTCCGTAGAAAATACAAAGTTTTAGAGCTGGTTTCTCCATGTGGAACCACTGAGTGTTTCCCAGTACAAAATTAAATGTTCCCTGATAAAAAAAAAGTTTCAAAACAATAAAGTCCTTTGATAATATCCAGAAAACACAAACACAGGGGCTGGGGCAATATCTGGGATAGAGTTAGCCAAAAGAAAACCGGATATTTCCGGTTTCATGCAGTCATATCCGGACAAAGTGGTGTGGAATTCCTATGCAATGGACCGAGAAAATCATAGTAAATTTGGTTTTGGAGAAAAGCAAAGTCTTTTCGTTAGACAAGTGCATAAAATGTCATGTATACAAACAGAAATATCATGTTTGACTGCCGCAGTTCCTCTAGTTTCTCGCTTAGAAAATACGAATGTCTAGAGCTGGTGTCTCCATGTGGAACCAGTGATTGTTTCCCAGTAGAAAATTAAATGCTCCCTGATTAAAAAAAAGTGCCAAACAATAATGACCATTGATAATATCCAGAAAACACAAACAAAGGGGCTGTGGCAATATCTGGGATTGAGTTAGCCTAAACAAAACCGGATATTTCCGGTTTCATGCAGTCATATCCGGACAAAGTGGTGTGGAATTTGTATGCAATAGACCAAGCAAATCATAGTAAAAATGGTTTTGGAGAAAAGCAAAGTCTTTTCGTTAGGCAAGTGTGTAAAATGCCATCTATACAAACAGAAATATCAAGTTCGTTTGCCACAGTTCTTCGAGTTTTCTCCTAGAAAATACGAATGTGTAGAGCTGGTGTCTCCATGTGGAACCAATTAGATTTCCCAGTACAAAATTAAATGTTCCCACATAAAAAAATTCAAAACAATAAAGTCCTTTGATAATATCCAGAAAAGACAAACACAGAGGCTGTCGCAATATCTGTGATTGAGTTAGCCAAAAAAAGCGGATATTTCCCCTTTCATCCAGTCATATCCGGACAAAGTGTTGTGGAATTTGTATGCAATAGAACAAGCAAATCATAGTAAAATGGTTTTGGAAATATGCAAAGTCATTTCATTAGACAAGTGCATAAAATGTCATGTATACAAACAGAAATATCATGTTTATTTGCCGCAGTTCCTCTAGTTTTCTCTCTAGAATACACGAATAGGAAAAACTAGTTTCTGCATGTGGAACCAGTGATTGTTTCCCTGTACAAAATTAAATGCTCCCTGATTAAAAAAAAACGTTCCAAACAATAATGAGCATTGATAATATCCAGAAAACACAAACACAAGGGCTGTGGCAATATTTGGGATTGAGTTAGCCAAAAGAAAACCGGATATTTCCGGTTTCATCCAGTCATATCCGGACAAAGTGATGTGGAATTCCTATGCAATGCACCGAGAAAATCATAGTAAAAATGGTTTTGGAGAAAAGCAAAGTCCTTTCTTTAGGCAAGTGCATAAAATGTCACGTATACAAACAGAAATATCATGTTTGTTTGCTGCAGTTCCTCTAGCATTCTCCGTATAAATTACAAATGTTTAGAGCTGGTTTCTCCATGTGGAACCACTGAGGGTTTCCCAGTACAAAATTAAATGTTCCCTGACAAAAAAAAGTTTCAAAACAATAAAGTCCTTTGATAATATCCAGAAAACACAAACACAGGGGCTGTGGCAATATCTGGGATTGAGTTAGCCAAAAGAAAACCGGATATTTCCGGTTTCATCCAGTCATATCCGGAAAAAGTGCTGTGGAATTCCTATGCAATGGACCGAGAAAATCATAGAAAAAATGCTTTTGGAGAAAAGCAAAGTCCTTTCGTTAGACAAGTGCATAAAATGTCATGTATACAAACAGAAATATCATGTTTGTTTGCTGCAGTTCCTCTAGTTTCTCGCTAGAAAATACGAATGTGTAGAGCTGGTGTCTCCATGTGGAACCAATCAGATATTCCCAGTACAAAATTAAATGTTCCCTGATGAAAAAAAAAAAAACGTTCAAAACAATAATGACCATTGATAATATCCAGAAAACACAAACACCGGGGCTGTGGCAATATCTGGGATTGAGTTAGCCAAAAGGAAACCGGATATTTCCGGTTTCATGCAGTCATATCCGGACAAAGTGGTGTGGAATTTCTATGCAATAGACCAAGCAAATCATAGTAAAAATGGTTTTGGAGAAAAGCAAAATCCTTTCGTTAGACAAGTGCATAAAATGTCATGTATACAAACAGAAATATCATGTTTGTTTGCCGCAGTTCCTCTAGTTTCTCGCTTAGAAAATACGAATGTGTAGAGCTGGTGTTTCCATGTGGAACCACTGAGTGTTTCCCAGTACAAAATTAAATGTTCCCTGATAAAAAAAAAAAAAAAAAAACTTTCAAAACAATAATGACCATTGATAACATCCAGAAAACACAAACACAGTGGCTGTGGCAATATCTGGGATTGAGTTAGCCAAAACAAAACCGGATGTTTCCGGTTTCATGCAGTCATATCCGGACAATGTGGTGTGGAATTTGTATGCAATAGACCAAGCAAATCAGTAAAAATGGTTTTGGAGAAAAGCAAAGTCTTTTCGTTAGACAAGTGCATAAAATATCATGTATACAAACAGAAATATCATGTTAGTTTGCCGCATTTCCTCTAGCTTTCTCGCTAGATAATACGAATGTGTAGAGCTGGTGTCTCCATGTGGAACCACTGAGTGTTTCCCAGTAAAAATTAAATGTTCCCTGATAAAAAAATTTTGAAAACAATAAAGTCCATTGATAATATCCAGAAAACACAAACACAGGGGCTGTGGCAATATCTGGGATTGAGTTAGCCTAAACAAAACCGGATATTTCCGGTTTCATGCAGTCATATCCGGACAAAGTGGTGTGGAATTTGTATGCAATAGACCAAGCAAATCATAGTAAAAATGGTTTTGGAGAAAAGCAAAGTCCTTTCGTTAGGCAAGTGCATAAAATGTCATGTATACAAACAGAAATATCATGTTTGTTTGCCGCAGTTCTTCTAGCTTTTTCCTAGAAAATACGAATGTGTAGAGCTGGTGTTTCCATGTGGAACCAATTAGAGTTTCCCAGTACAAAATTAAATGTTCCCTGATAAAAAACATTCAAAACAATAAAGTCCTTTGATAATATCCAGAAAAGAGAAACACAGAGGCTGTGGCAATATCTGTGATTGAGTTAGCCAAAACAAAACCGGATGTTTCCGGTTTCATGCAGTCATATCCGGACAAAGTGGTGTGGAATTCGTATGCAATGGACTGAGAGAATTACAGTAAAAATGGTTTTGGAGAAAAGCAAAGTCATTTCATTAGGCAGGTGCATAAAATGTCATGTATACAAACAGAAATATCATGTTTGTTTGCGGCAGTTCCTCTAGCATTCTCCGAAGAAAATACCAAGGTTTAGAGCTGGTTTCTCCATGTGGAACCACTGAGTGTTTCCCAGTACAAAATTAAATGTTCCCTGATAAAAAAAGTTTCAAAACAATAAAGTCCTTCGATAATATCCAGAAAACACAAACACAGGGGCTGTGGCAATATCTGGCATAGAGTTAGCCAAAAGAAAACCGGATATTTCCGGTTTCATCCAGTCATATCCAGAAAAAGTGTTGTGGAATTCCTATGCAATGGACCGAGAAAATCATAGTAAAAATGGTTTTGGAGAAAAGCAAAGTCCTTTCTTTAGGCAAGTGCATAAATTGTCATGTATACAAACAGAAATATCATGTTTGTTTGCCGCAGTTCCTCTAGCTTTCTCCCTAGAATACACGAATAGGAAGAACTGGTTTCTACATGTGGAACCAGTGATTGTTTCCCTGTACAAAATTAAATGCTCCCTGATTTAAAAAAAAACGTTCAAAACAATAATGACCATTGATAATATCCAGAAAACACAAACACAGGGGCTGTGGCAATATCTGGGATTGAGTTAGCCAAAACAAACCGGATATTTCCGGTTTCATGCAGTCATATCCGGACAAAGTGGTGTGGAATTTGTATGCAATAGACCAAGCAAATCATAGTAAAAATGGTTTTGGAGAAAAGCAAAGTCCTTTCTTTACTCAAGTGCATAAAATGTCATGTATACAAACAGAAATATCATGTTTGATTTGCCGCAGTTCCTCTAGTTTCTCGCTTAGAAAATACGAATGTGTAGAGCTGGTGTTTCCATGTGGAACCACTGAGTGTTTCCCAGTACAAAATTAAATGTTCCCTGATAAAAAAAAAACTTTCAAAACAATAATGACCATTGATAATATCCAGAAAACACAAACACAGTGGCTGTGGCAATATCTGGGATTGAGTTAGCCAAAACAAAACCGGATGTTTCCGGTTTCATGCAGTCATATCCGGACAAAGTGGTGTGGAATGTGTATGCAATAGACCAAGCAAATCAGTAAAAATGGTTTTGGAGAAAAGCAAAGTCTTTTCGTTAGACAAGTGCATAAAATATCATGTATACAAACAGAAATATCATGTTAGTTTGCCGCAGTTCCTCTAGCTTTCTCGCTAGATAATACGAATGTGTAGAGCTGGTGTCTCCATGTGGAACCACTGAGTGTTTCCCAGTAAAAATTAAATGTTCCCTGATAAAAAAAATTTTGAAAACAATGAAGTCCATTGATAATATCCAGAAAACACAAACACAGGGGCTGTGGCAATATCTGGGATTGAGTTAGCCTAAACAAAACCGGATATTTCCGGTTTCATGCAGTCATATCTGGACAAAGTGGTGTGGAATTTGTATGCAATAGACCCAGCAAATCATAGTAAAAATGGTTTTGGAGAAAAGCAAAGTCCTTTCGTTAGGCAAGTGCATAAAATGTCATGTATACAAACAGAAATATCATGTTTGTTTGCCGCAGTTCTTCTAGCTTTTTCCTAGAAAATACGAATGTGTAGAGCTGGTGTCTCCATGTGGAACCACTGAGGGTTTCCCAGTACAAAATTAAATGTTCCCTGACAAAAAAAAGTTTCAAAACAATAAAGTCCTTTGATAATATCCAGAAAAGACAAACACAGAGGCTGTGGCAATATCTGTGATTGAGTTAGCCAAAACAAAAGCGGGTATTTCCCTTTCATGCAGTCATATCCGGACAAAGTGGTGTGGAATTCGTATGCAATGGACTGAGAGAATTACAGTAAAAATGGTTTTGGAGAAAAGCAAAGTCATTTCATTAGGCAGGTGCATAAAATGTCATGTATACAAACAGAAATATCATGTTTGTTTGCGGCAGTTCCTCTAGCATTCTCCGAAGAAAATACAAAGGTTTAGAGCTGGTTTCTCCATGTGGAACCACTGAGTGTTTCCCAGTACACAATTAAATGTTCCCTGATAAAAAAAAGTTTCAAAACAATAAAGTCCTTCGATAATATCCAGAAAACACAAACACAGGGGCTGTGGCAATATCTGGGATTGAGTTAGCCAAAAGAAAACCGGATATTTCCGGTTTCATCCAGTCATATCCAGAAAAAGTGTTGTGGAATTCCTATGCAATGGACCGAGAAAATCATAGTAAAAATGGTTTTGGAGAAAAGCAAAGTCCTTTCTTTAGGCAAGTGCATAAAATGTCATGTATACAAACAGAAATATCATGTTTGTTTGCCGCAGTTCCTCTAGCTTTCTCCCTAGAATACACGAATAGGAAGAACTGGTTTCTACATGTGGAACCAGTGATTGTTTCCCTGTACAAAATTAAATGCTCCCTGATGAAAAAAAAAAAACGTTCAAAACAATAATGACCATTGATAATATCCAGAAAACACAAACACAGGGGCTGTGGCAATATCTGGGATTGAGTTAGCCAAAAGGAAACCGGATATTTCCGGTTTCATGCAGTCATATCCGGACAAAGTGGTGTGGAATTTGTATGCAATAGTCCAAGCAAATAGTAGGAAAAATTGTTTTGGAGAATAGCAAAGTCTTATCGTTTGACAAGTGCATAAAATGTCATGTATACAAACAGAAATATCATGTTTGTTTGCCGCAGGTCCTCTAGTTTCTCGCTTAGAAAATACGAATGTGTAGAGCTGGTGTTTCCATGTGGAACCATTGATTGTTTCCCTGTACAAAATTAAATGCTCCCTGATGAAAAAAAAAACGTTCAAAACAATAATGACCATTGATAATATCCAGAAAACACAAACACAGGGGCTGTGGCAATATCTGGGATTGAGTTAACCTAAACAAAACCAGATATTTCCGGTTTCATGCAGTCATATCCGGACAAAGTGGTGTGGAATTTGTATGCAATAGACCAAGCAAATCATAGTAAAAATGGTTTTGGAGAAAAGCAAAGTCCTTTCGTTAGGCAAGTGCATAAAATCTCATGTATACAAACAGAAATATCATGTTTGTTTGCCGCAGTTCTTCTAGCTTTTTCTTAGAAAATACGAATGTGTAGAGCTGGTGTCTCCATGTGGAACCACTGAGTGTTTCCCAGTAAAAATTAAATGTTCCCTGATAAAAAAAAAGTTTCAAAACAATAATGACCATTGATAATATCCAGAAAACACAAACACAGTGGCTGTGGCAATATCTGGGATTGAGTTAGCCAAAAGGAAACCGGATGTTTCCGGTTTCATGCAGTCATATCCGGACAAAGTGGTGTGGAATTTGTATGCAGTAGACCAAGCAAATCAGTAAAAATGGTTTTGGAGAAAAGCAAAGTCTTTTCGTTAGACAAGTGCATAAAATATCATGTATACAAACAGGAATATCATGTTAGTTTGCCGCAGTTCCTCTAGCATTCTCGCTAGAAAATACGAATGTGTAGAGCTGGTGTCTCCATGTGGAACCACTGAGTGTTTCCCAGTAAAAATTAAATGTTCCCTGATAAAAAAAAGTTTCAAAACAATAAAGTCCATTGATAATATCCAGAAAACACAAACACAGGGGCTGTGGCAATATCTGGGATTGAGTTAGCCAAAAGAAAACCGGATATTTCCGGTTTCATCCAGTCATATCCAGAAAAAGTGTTGTGGAATTCCTATGCAATGGACCGAGAAAATCATAGTAAAAATGGTTTTGGAGAAAAGCAAAGTCCTTTCTTTAGGCAAGTGCATAAAATGTCATGTATACAAACAGAAATATCATGTTTGTTTGCCGCAGTTCCTCTAGCTTTCTCCCTAGAATACACGAATAGGAAGAACTGGTTTCTACATGTGGAACCAGTGATTGTTTCCCTGTACAAAATTAAATGCTCCCTTATTAAAAAAAAAACGTTCAAAACAATAATGACCATTGATAATATCCAGAAAACACAAACACAGGGGCTGTGGCAATATCTGGGATTGAGTTAGCCAAAAGGAAACTGGATATTTCCGGTTTCATGCAGTCATATCCGGACAAAGTGGTGTGGAATTTGTATGCAATAGACCAAGCAAATAGTAGTAAAAATGGTTTTGGAGAAAAGCAAAGTCTTTTCGTTAGACAAGTGCATAAAATGTCATGTATACAAACAGAAAGATCATGTTTGTTTGCCGCAGTTCTTCTAGCTTTTTCCTAGAAAATACGAATGTGTAGAGCTGGTGTCTCCATGTGGAACCAATTAGAGTTTCCCAGTACAAAATTAAATGTTCCCTGATAAAAAACATTCAAAACAATAAAGTCCTTTGAAAATATCCAGAAAAGACAAACACAGAGGCTGTGGCAATATCTGTGATTGAGTTAGCCAAAACAAAAGCGGGTATTTCCCTTTCATGCAGTCATATCCGGACAAAGTGGTGTGGAATTCGTATGCAATGGACTGAGAGAATTACAGTAAAAATGGTTTTGGAGAAAAGCAAAGTCATTTCATTAGGCAGGTGCATAAAATGTCATGTATACAAACAGAAATATCATGTTTGTTTGCGGCAGTTCCTCTAGCATTCTCCGAAGAAAATACAAAGGTTTAGAGCTGGTTTCTCCATGTGGAACCACTGAGTGTTTCCCAGTAAAAATTAAATGTTCCCTGATAAAAAAGGTTTCAAAACAATAAAGTCCTTCGATAATATCCAGAAAACACAAACACAGGGGCTGTGGCAATATCTGGGATTGAGTTAGCCAAAAGAAAACCGGATATTTCCGGTTTCATCCAGTCATATCCAGAAAAAGTGTTGTGGAATTCCTATGCAATGGACCGAGAAAATCATAGTAAAAATGGTTTTGGAGAAAAGCAAAGTCCTTTCTTTAGGCAAGTGCATAAAATGTCATGTATACAAACAGAAATATCATGTTTGTTTGCCGCAGTTCCTCTAGCTTTCTCCCTAGAATACACAAATAGGAAGAACTGGTTTCTACATGTGGAACCAGTGATTGTTTCCCTGTACAAAATTAAATGCTCCCTGATGAAAAAAAAAAAACGTTCAAAACAATAATGACCATTGATAATATCCAGAAAACACAAACACAGGGGCTGTGGCAATATCTGGGATTGAGTTAGCCAAAAGGAAACCGGATATTTCCGGTTTCATGCAGTCATATCCGGACAAAGTGGTGTGGAATTTCTATGCAATAGACCAAGCAAATAGTAGTAAAAATGGTTTTGGAGAAAAGCAAAGTCTTTTCGTTAGACAAGTGCATAAAATGTCATGTATACAAACAGAGATATCATGTTTGTTTGCCGCAGTTCCTCTAGTTTCTCGCTTAGAAAATACGAATGTGTAGAGCTGGTGTTTCCATGTGGAACCACTGAGTGTTTCCCAGTACAAAATTAAATGTTCCCTGATAAAAAAAAACTTTCAAAACAATAATGACCATTGATAATATCCAGAAAACACAAACACAGTGGCTGTGGCAATATCTGGGATTGAGTTAGCCAAAACAAAACCGGATGTTTCCGGTTTCATGCAGTCATATCCGGACAAAGTGGTGTGGAATTTGTATGCTGTAGACCAAGCAAATCAGTAAAAATGGTTTTGGAGAAAAACAAAGTCTTTTCGTTAGACAAGTGCATAAAATATCATGTATACAAACAGAAATATCATGTTAGTTTGCCGCAGTTCCTCCAGCTTTCTCGCTAGAAAATACGAATGTGTAGAGCTGGTGTCTCCATGTGGAACCCCTGAGTGTTTCCCAGTAAAAATTAAATGTTCCCTGATAAAAAAAATTTTGAAAACAATAAAGTCCATTGATAATATCCAGAAAACACAAACACAGGGGCTGTGGCAATATCTGGGATTGAGTTAGCCTAAACAAAACCGGATATTTCCGGTTTCATGCAGTCATATCCGGACAAAGTGGTGTGGAATTTGTATGCAATAGACCCAGCAAATCATAGTAAAAATGGTTTTGGAGAAAAGCAAAGTCCTTTCGTTAGGCAAGTGCATAAAATGTCATGTATACAAACAGAAATATCATGTTTGTTTGCCGCAGTTCTTCTAGCTTTTTCCTAGAAAATACGAATGTGTAGAGCTGGTGTCTCCATGTGGAACCAATTAGATTTCCCAGTACAAAATTAAATGTTCCCTGATAAAAAACATTCAAAACAATAAAGTCCTTTGATAATATCCAGAAAAGACAAACACAGAGGCTGTGGCAATATCTGTGATTGAGTTAGCCAAAACAAAAGCGGGTATTTCCCTTTCATGCAGTCATATCCGGACAAAGTGGTGTGGAATTCGTATGCAATGGACTGAGAGAATTACAGTAAAAATGGTTTTGGAGAAAAGCAAAGTCATTTCATTAGGCAGGTGCATAAAATGTCATGTATACAAACAGAAATATCATGTTTGTTTGCGGCAGTTCCTCTAGCATTCTCCGAAGAAAATACAAAGGTTTAGAGCTGGTTTCTCCATGTGGAACCACTGAGTGTTTCCCAGTACACAATTAAATGTTCCCTGATAAAAAAAAGTTTCAAAACAATAAAGTCCTTCGATAATATCCAGAAAACACAAACACAGGGGCTGTGGCAATATCTGGGATTGAGTTAGCCAAAAGAAAACCGGATATTTCCGGTTTCATCCAGTCATATCCAGAAAAAGTGTTGTGGAATTCCTATGCAATGGACCGAGAAAATCATAGTAAAAATGGTTTTGGAGAAAAGCAAAGTCCTTTCTTTAGGCAAGTGCATAAAATGTCATGTATACAAACAGAAATATCATGTTTGTTTGCCGCAGTTCCTCTAGCTTTCTCCCTAGAATACACGAATAGGAAGAACTGGTTTCTACATGTGGAACCAGTGATTGTTTCCCTGTACAAAATTAAATGCTCCCTGATGAAAAAAAAAAAACGTTCAAAACAATAATGACCATTGATAATATCCAGAAAACACGAACACAGGGGCTGTGGCAATATCTGGGATTGAGTTAGCCAAAAGGAAACCGGATATTTCCGGTTTCATGCAGTCATATCCGGACAAAGTGGTGTGGAATTTGTATGCAATAGACCAAGCAAATAGTAGTAAAAATGGTTTTGGAGAAAAGCAAAGTCTTTTCGTTAGACAAGTGCATAAAATGTCATGTATACAAACAGAAATATCATGTTTGATTTGCCGCAGTTCCTCTAGTTTCTCGCTTAGAAAATACGAATGTGTAGAGCTGGTGTTTCCTTGTGGAACCACTGAGTGTTTCCCAGTACAAAATTAAATGTTCCCTGATAAAAAAAAACTTTCAAAACAATAATGACCATTGATAATATCCAGAAAACACAAACACAGTGGCTGTGGCAATATCTGGGATTGAGTTAGCCACAACAAAACCGGATGTTTTCGGTTTCATGCAGTTATATCCGGACAATGTGGTGTGGAATTTGTATGCAATAGACCAAGCAAATCAGTAAAAATGGTTTTGGAGAAAAGCAAAGTCTTTTCGTTAGACAAGTGCATAAAATGTCATGTATACAAACAGAAATATCATGTTAGTTTGCCGCAGTTCCTCTAGCTTTCTCGCTAGAAAATACGAATGTGTAGAGCTGGTGTCTCCATGTGGAACCACTGAGGGTTTCCCAGTACAAAATTAAATATTCCCTGATAAAAAAAATTTTGAAAACAATAAAGTCCATTGATAATATCCAGAAAACACAAACACAGGGGCTGTGGCAATATCTGGGATTGAGTTAGCCAAAATGAAACCGGATATTTCCGGTTTCATGCAGTCATATCCGGACAAAGTGGTGTGGAATTTGTATGCAATAGACCAAGCAAATAGTAGGAAAAATTGTTTTGGAGAATAGCAAAGTCTTATCGTTTGACAAGTGCATAAAATGTCATGTATACAAACAGAAATATCATGTTTGTTTGCCGCAGTTCCTCTAGTTTCTCGCTTAGAAAATACGAATGTGTAGAGCTGGTGTTTCCATGTGGAACCATTGATTGTTTCCCTGTACAAAATTAAATGCTCCCTGATGAAAAAAAAAACGTTCAAAACAATAATGACCATTGATAATATCCAGAAAACACAAACACAGGGGCTGTGGCAATATCTGGGATTGAGTTAGCCAAAAGGAAACCGGATATTTCCGGTTTCATGCAGTCATATCCGGACAAAGTGGTGTGGAATTTGTATGCAATAGACCAAGCAAATCATAGTAAAAATGGTTTTGGAGAAAAGCAAAGTCCTTTCGTTAGGCAAGTGCATAAAATGTCATGTATACAAACAGAAATATCATGTTTGTTTGCCGCAGTTCTTCTAGCTTTTTCCTAGAAAATACGAATGTGTAGAGCTGGTGTCTCCATGTGGAACCACTGAGTGTTTCCCAGTAAAAATTAAATGTTCCCTGATAAAAAAAAAGTTTCAAAACAATAATGACCATTGATAATATCCAGAAAACACAAACACAGTGGCTGTGGCAATATCTGGGATTGAGTTAGCCAAAACAAAACCGGATGTTTCCGGTTTCATGCAGTCATATCCGGACAAAGTGGTGTGGAATTTGTATGCAATAGACCAAGCAAATCAGTAAAAATGGTTTTGGAGAAAAGCAAAGTCTTTTCGTTAGACAAGTGCATAAAATATCATGTATACAAACAGGAATATCATGTTAGTTTGCCACAGTTCCTCTAGCATTCTCGCTAGAAAATACGAATGTGTAGAGCTGGTGTCTCCATGTGGAACCACTGAGTGTTTCCCAGTAAAAATTAAATGTTCCCTGAAAAAAAAATTTTGAAAACAATAAAGTCCATTGATAATATCCAGAAAACACAAACACAGGGGCTGTGGCAATATCTGGGATTGAGTTAGCCTAAACAAAACCGGATATTTCCGGTTTCATGCAGTCATATCCGGACAAAGTGGTGTGGAATTTGTATGCAATAGACCAAGCAAATCATAGTAAAAATGGTTTTGGAGAAAAGCAAAGTCCTTTCGTTAGGCAAGTGCATAAAATGTCATGTATACAGACAGAAATATCATGTTTGTTTGCCGCAGTTCTTCTAGCTTTCTCGATAGAAAATACGAATGTGTAGAGCTGGTGTCTCCATGTGGAACCAATTAGAGTTTCCCAGTACAAAATTAAATGTTCCCTGATAAAAAAACATTCAAAACAATAAAGTCCTTTGATAATATCCAGAAAACACAAACACAGAGGCTGTCGCAATATCTGTGATTGAGTTAGCCAAAACAAAAGCGGGTATTTCCCTTTCATGCAGTCATATCCGGACAAAGTGGTGTGGAATTCGTATGCAATGGACTGAGAGAATTACAGTAAAAATGGTTTTGGAGAAAAGCAAAGTCATTTCATTAGGCAGGTGCATAAAATGTCATGTATACAAACAGAAATATCATGTTTGTTTGCGGCAGTTCCTCTAGCATTCTCCGAAGAAAATACAAAGGTTTAGAGCTGGTTTCTCCATGTGGAACCACGGAGTGTTTCCCAGTACACAATAAAATGTTCCCTGATAAAAAAAAGTTTCAAAACAATAAAGTCCATTGATAATATCCAGAAAACACAAACACAGGGGCTGTGGCAATATCTGGGATTGAGTTAGCCAAAAGAAAACCGGATATTTCCGGTTTCATCCAGTCATATCCAGAAAAAGTGTTGTGGAATTCCTATGCAATGGACCGAGAAAATCATAGTAAAAATGGTTTTGGAGAAAAGCAAAGTCCTTTCTTTAGGCAAGTGCATAAAATGTCATGTATACAAACAGAAATATCATGTTTGTTTGCCGCAGTTCCTCTAGCTTTCTCCCTAGAATACACGAATAGGAAGAACTGGTTTCTACATGTGGAACCAGTGATTGTTTCCCTGTACAAAATTAAATGCTCCCTTATTAAAAAAAAAACGTTCAAAACAATAATGACCATTGATAATATCCAGAAAACACAAACACAGGGGCTGTGGCAATATCTGGGATTGAGTTAGCCAAAAGGAAACTGGATATTTCCGGTTTCATGCAGTCATATCCGGACAAAGTGGTGTGGAATTTGTATGCAATAGACCAAGCAAATCATAGTAAAAATGGTTTTGGAGAAAAGCAAAGTCCTTTCGTTAGGCAAGTGCATAAAATGTCATGTATACAAACAGAAATATCATGTTTGTTTGCCGCAGTTCTTCTAGCTTTCTCCTAGAAAATACAAATGTGAAGAGCTGGTGTCTCCATGTGGAACCAATTAGAGTTTCCCAGTACAAAATTAAATGTTCCCTGATAAAAAACATTCAAAACAATAAAGTCCTTTGATAATATCCAGAAAACACAAACACAGGGGCTGTGGCAATATCTGGGATTGAGTTATCCAAAACAAAACCGGATATTTCCGGTTTCATCCAGTCATATCCAGAAAGTGGTGTGGAATTTGTATGCAATAGACCAAGCAAATCATAGTAAAAATGGTTTTGGAGAAAAGCAAACTCCTTTTTTAGGCAGTTGCATAAAATGTCATGTATCATGTATACAAACAGAAATATCATGTTTGTTTGCCGTAGTTCCTCTAGTTTTCTCCCTAGAATACACGAATAGGAAGAACTGGTTTCTGCATGTGGAACCAGTGATTGTTTCCCAGTACAAAATTAAATGTTCCCTGATAAAAAACATTCAAAACAATAAAGTCCTTTGATAATATCCAGAAAACACAAACACAGGGGCTGTCGCAATATCTAGGATTGAGTTAGCCAAAACAAAATGGATATTTCCCCTTTCATCCATTCATATCCGGACAAAGTGGTGTGGAATTTGTATGCAATGGACTGAGAGAATTACAGTAAAAATGGTTTTGGAGAAAAGCAAAGTCCTTTCATTTGGCAGGTGCATAAAATGTCATGCATACAAACAGAAATATCATTTTGTTTTCTGCAGTTCCTCTAGCATTCTCCGTAGAAAATACAAATATTTAGAGCTGGTTTCTCCTTGTGGAACCACTGAGTGTTTCCCAGTACAAAATTAAATGTTGCCTGATGAAAAAAAAAGTTTCAAAACAATAAATTCCTTTGATAATATCCAGAAAACACAAACACAGGGGCTGTGTCAATATCTGGGATTGATAGCCAAATGAAAACCAGATATTTCTGGTTTCATCCAGTCATATCCGGACAAAGTGGTGTGGAATTCCTATGCAATGGACCGAGAAAATCACAGTAAAAATGGTTTTGGAGAAAAGCAAACTCCTTTCTTTAGGCAAGTGCATAAAATGTCATGTATACAAACAGAAATATCATGGTTGTTTGCCGCAGTTCCTCTAGTTTTCTCCCTAGGATACACGAATAGGAAGAACTGGTTTCTGCATGTGGAACCAGTGATTGTTTCCCAGTACAAAATTAAATGCTCCCTGATTAAAAAAACGTTCAAAACAATAATGACCATTGATAATATCCAGAAAACACAAACACAGGGGCTGTGGCAATATCTGGGATTGAGTTAGCCAAAACAAAACCGGATATTTCCGGTTTCATGCAGTCATATCCGGACAAAGTGGTGTGGAAATGGTTGCAATGGACCGAGAAAATCATAGTAAAAATGGTGTTAGAGAAAAGCAAAGTCTTTTTGTTAGACAAGTGCATAAATTTTCATGTATACAAACAGAAATAGCATGTTTGTTTGCCGCAGTTCCTCTAGCTTTCTCGCTAGAAAATACGAATGTGTACAGCTTGTGTGTCCATGTGGAACCAATTAGAGTTTCCCAGTATAAAATTAAATGTTCCCTGATAAAAAAAGTTTCAAAACAATAAATTCCTTTGATAATATCCAGAAAACACAAACACAGGGGCTGTGGCAATATCTGGGATTGAGTTAGCCTAAAGAAAACCAGAGATTTCCGGTTTCAACCAGTCATATCCGGAAAAAGTGGTGTGGAATTCATATGCAATGGACCGAGAAAATCATAGTAAAAATGGTTTTGGAGAAAAGCAAAGTCCTTTCTTTAGGCAAGTGCATAAAATGTCATGTATACAAACAGAAATATGTTTGTTTGCCGCAGTTCCTCTAGTTTTCTCCCTAGAATACACGAATAGGAAGAACTGGTTTCTGCATGTGGAACCAGTGATTGTTTCCCAGTACAAAATTAAATGTTCCCTGATAAAAAACTTTCAAAACAATAAAGTCCTTTGATAATATCCAGAAAACAAAAACACAGAGGCTGTGGCAATATCTAGGATTGAGTTAGCCAAAACAAAATGGATATTTCCCCTTTCATCCATTCATATCCGGACAAAGTGGTGTGGAATTTGTATGCAATAGACCAAGCAAATCATAGTAAAATTGGTTTTGGAGAAAAGCAAAGTCTTTTCGTTAGGCAGGTGCATAAAATGCCATCTATACAAACAGAAATATCATGTTTGTTTGCCGCAGTTCTTCTAGCTTTCTCGCTAGAAAATACGAATGTGTAGAGCTGGTGTCTCCATGTGGAACCAATTAGAGTTTCCCAGTACAAAATTAAATGTTCCCTGATAAAAAACTTTCAAAACAATAAAGTCCTTTGATAATATCCAGAAAACACAAACACAGAGGCTGTCGCAATATCTAGGATTGAGTTAGCCAAAACAAAATGGATATTTCCCCTTTCATCCATTCATATCCGGACAAAGTGGTGTGGAATTTGTATGCAATGGACTGAGAGAATTACAGTAAAAATGGTTTTGGAGAAAAGCAAAGTCATTTCATTTGGCAGGTGCATAAAATGTCATGTATACAAACAGAAACATCATTTTCTTTGCTGCAGTTCCTCAAGCATTCTCCGTAGAAAATAGAAATGTTTAGAGCTGGTTTCTCCATGTGGAACCACTGAGTGTTTCCCAGTACAAAATTAAATGTTCCCTGATAAAAAAAGGTTCAAAACAATAAAGTCCTTTGATAATATCCAGAAAACACAAACACAGGGGCTGTGGCAATATCTGGGATTGAGTTAGCCAAATGAAAACCAGATATTTCCGGTTTCATCCAGTCATAGCCGGACAAAGTGTTGTGCAATTCGTATGCAATGGACCGAGAAAATCACAGTAAAAATGGTTTTGGAGAAAAGCAAAGTCCTTTCTATAGGCAAGTGCATAAAATGTCATGTATACAAACAGAAATATCATGTTAGTTTGCCGCAGTTCCTCTAGATTTCTCACTAGAAAATACGAATGTGTACAGCTGGTGTGTCCATGTGGAACCAATTAGAGTTTCCCAGTATAAAATTAAATGTTCCCTGATAAAAAAAGTTTCAAAACAATAAAGTCCTTTGATAATATCCAGAAAACACAAACACAGGGGCTGTGGCAATATCTGGGATTGAGTTAGCCAAAACAAAACCGGATATTTCCGGTTTCATGCAGTCATATCCGGACAAAGTGGTGTGGAATTTGTATGCAATAGACCAAGCAAATCATAGTAACAATGGTTTTGGAGAAAAGCAAAGTCTTTTCGTTACACAAGTGCATAAAATGTCATGTATACAAACAGAAATATCATGTTTGTTTGCCGCAGTTCCTCTAGGTTTCTCCCTAGAAAATACGAATGTGTAGAGCTGGTGTGTCCATGTGGAACCAGTGATTGTTTCCCAGTACAAAATTAAATCTTCCCTGATAAAAAAAAATTTGAAAACAATAAAGTCCATGGATAATATCCAGAAAAGACAAACACAAGGGCTGTGGCAATATCTGGGATTGAGTTAGCCAAAAAAAAACCGGATATTTCCGGATTCATCCAGTCATATCCGGACAAAGTGGTGTGGAATTCCTATGCAATGGTCCGAGAAAATCATAGTATAAATGGTTTTGGACAAAAGCAAAGTCCTTTCTTTAGGCAAGTGCATAAAATGTCATGTGAACAAACAGAAATATCATGTTTGTTTGCCGTAGTTCCTCTAGTTTTCTCCCTAGAATACACGAATAGGAAGAACTGGTTTCTGCATGTGGAACCAGTGATTGTTTCCCATTACAAAATTTAATGCTCCCTGATTAAAAAAATACGTTCAAAACAATAATGACCATTGATAATATCCAGAAAACACAAACACAGAGGCTGTGGCAATATCTGGGATTGAGTTAGCCAAAACAAAACCGGATATTTCCGGTTTCATGCAGTCATATCTGGACAAAGTGGTGTGGAATTTGTATGCAATAGACCAAGCAAATCATAGTAAAAATGGTTTTGGAGAAAAGCAAAGTCTTTTCGTTTGACAAGTGCATAAAATGTCATATATACAAACAGAAATATCATGTTTGTTTGCCGCAGTTCCTCTAGCTTTCTCGCTAGAAAATACGAATGTGTAGAGCTGGTGTCTCCATGTGGAACCACTGAGTGTTTCCCAGTACAAAATTAAATCTTCCCTGATAAAAAAAAAATTTTGAAAACAATAATGACCATTGATAATATCCAGAAAACACAAACACAGAGGCTGTGGCAATCTGGGATTGAGTTAGCCAAAACAAAACCAGATATTTCCGGTTTCATGCTGTCATATCTGGACAAAGTGGTGTGGAATTTGTATGCAATAGACCAAGCAAATCATAGTAAAAATGGTTTTGGAGAAAAGCAAAGTCTTTTCGTTAGACAAGTGCATAAAATGTCATGTATACAAACAGAAATATCATGTTTGTTTGCCGCAGTTCCTCTAGCTTTCTCCCTAGAATACACAAATAGGAAGAACTGGTTTCTGCATGTGGAACCAGTGATTGTTTCCCAATACAAAATTAAATGCTCCATGATTAAAAAAAAAAAACGTTCCAAACAATAATGACCATTGATATCATCCAGAAAACACAAACACAAGGGCTGTGGCAATCTGGGATTGAGTTAGCCAAAACAAAACCGGATATTTCCGATTTCATGCAGTCATATCCGGACAAAGTGGTGTGGAATTTGTATGCAATAGACCAAGCAAATCATAGTAAAAATGGTTTTGGAGAAACGCAAAGTCTTTTCGTTAGACAAGTGCATAAAATGTCATGTATAGAAACAGAAATATCATGTTTGTTTGCCGCAGTTCCTCTAGCGTTCTCCGTAGAAAGTACAAATGTTTAGAGCTGGTTTCTCCATGTGGAACCACTGAGTGTTTCCCAGTACAAAATTAAATGTTCCCTGATAAAAAAAAGTTTCAAAACAATAAAGTCCTTTGATAATATCCAGAAAACACAAATACAGGGTCTTTGGCAATATCTGGGATTGTGTTAGCCAAAAGAAAACTGGATATTTCCGGTTTCATGCAGTCATATCCGGACAAAGTGGTGTGGAATTCGTATGCAATGGACCAAGAAAACCATAGTAAAAATGATTTTGGAGAAAAGCAAAGTCCTTTCTTGAGGCAAGTGCATAAAATGTCATGTATACAAACAGAAATATCATGTTTGCTTGCCGCAGTTACTCTAGTTTTCTCAATAGAATACAAGAATAGGAAGAACTGGTTTCTGCATGTGGAACCAGTGATTGTTTCCCAATACAAAATTAAATGCTCCCTGTTTAAAAAAAAAACGTTCCAAACAATAATGACCATTGATAATATCCAGAAAACACAAACAGAGGGGCTGTGGCAATATCTGGGATTGAGTTAGCCAAAACAAAACCGGATATTTCCGGTTTCATCCAGTCATATCCGGACAAAGTGGTGTGGAATTTGTATGCAATAGACCAAGCAAATCATAGTAAAAATGGTTTTGGAGAATAGCAAAGTCTTTTCGTTAGGCAAGTGCGTAAAATGCCATCTATACAAACAGAAATATCATGTTTACTTGCCGCAGTTCTTCTAGCTTTCTCCTAGAAAATACGAATGTGCACAGCTGGTGTCTCCATGTGGAACCAATTAGAGTTTCCCAGTACAAAATTAAATGTTCCCTGATAAAAAACATTCAAAACAATAAAGTCCTTTGATAATATCCAGAAAACACAAACACAGAGGCTGTCGCAATATATGCGATTGAGTTAGCCAAAACAAAAGCGGATATTTCCCCTTTCATCCAGTCATATCCGGAAAGGTGGTGTGGAATTCGCATGCAATGGACTGAGAGCATTACAGTAAAAATGGTTTTGGAGAAAAGCAAAGTCATTTCATTAGCAGGTGCGTAAAATGTCATGTATACAAACAGAAATATCATGTTTGTTTGCCGCAGTTCCTCTAGCGTTCTCCGAAGAAAGTACAAATGTTTAGAGCTGGTTTCTCCATGTGGAACCACTGAGGGTTTCCCAGTACAAAATTAAATGTTCCCTGATTAAAAAAAAAGGTTCAAAACAATAAAGACCTTTGATAATATCCAGAAAACACAAACACATAGGCTGTGGCAATCTGGGATTGAGTTAGCCAAAACAAAACCGGATATTTCCGGTTTCATGCAGTCATATCCGGACAAAGTGGTGTGGAATTCGTATGCAATAGACCAAGCAAATCATAGTAAAAATGGTTTTGGAGAAAAGCAAAGTCCTTTCTTTAGGCAAGTGCATAAAATTTCATGTATACAAACAGAAATATCATGTTTGTTTGCCGCAGTTCCTCTAGCTTTCTCCCTAGAATACACGAATAGGAAGAACTGGTTTCTGCATGTGGAACCAGTGATTGTTTCCCAATACAAAATTAAATGCTCACTGATTTAAAAAAACGTTCCAAACAATAATGACCATTGATAATATCCAGAAAACACAAACACAGAGGCTGTGGCAATCGGGGATTGAGTTAGCCAAAACAAAAGCGGATATTTCCGGTTTCATGCAGTCAAATCCGGACAAAGTGTTGTGGAATTTGTATGCAATAGACCAAGCAAATCATAGTAAAAATGGTTTTGGAGAAACGCAAAGTCTTTTCGTTAGACAAGTGCATAAAATGCCATGTATACAAACAGAAATATCATGTTTGTTTGCCGCATTTCCTCTAGATTCTCGCTTAGAAAATACGAATGTGTAGAGCTGCTGTCTCCATGTGGAACCACTGAGTGTTTCCCAGTACAAAATTAAATGCTCCCTGATTAAAAAAAAAGTATTAAAACAATAATGACCATTAATAATATGTAGAAAACACAAACACAGGGGCTGTGGCAATATCTGGGATTGAGTTAGCCAAAACAAAACCGGATATTTCCGGTTTCATGCAGTCATATCCGGACAAAGTGGTGTGGAATTTGTATGCAATAGACGAAGCAAATCATAGTAACAATGGTTTTGGAGAAAAGCAAAGTCTTTTCGTTAGACAAGTGCATAAAATGTCATGTATACAAACAGAAATATCATGTTTGTTTGCCGCAGTTCCTCTAGCTTTCTGGCTAGAAAATACGAATGTGCAGAGCTGGTGTCTCCATGTGGAACCACTGAGTGTTTCCCAGTACAAAATTAAATCTTCCCTGATAAAAAAAAATTTGAAAACAATAATGACCATTGATAATATCCAGAAAACACAAACACAGAGGCTGTGGCAATCGGGGATTGAGTTAGCCAAAACAAAACCGGATATTTCCGGTTTCATGCAGTCATATCCGGACAAAGTGGTGTGGAATTCGTATGCAATAGACCAAGCAAATCATAGTAAAAATGGTTTTGGAGAAAAGCAAAGTCTTTTCGTTAGACAAGTGCATAAAATGTCATGTATACAAACAGAAATATCATGTTTGTTTGCCGCAGTTCCTCTAGCTTTCTCGCTAGAAAATACGAATGTGTAGAGCTGGTGTCTCCATGTGGAACCACTGAGTGTTTCCCAGTACAAAATTAAATGTTCCCTGATAAAAAAATTTTTGAAAACAATAAAGTCCATTGATAATATCCAGAAAACACAAACACAAGGGCTGTGGCAATATCTGGGATTGAGTTAGCCAAAACAAAACCGGATATTTCCGGTTTCATGCAGTCATATGTGGACAAAGTGGTGCGGAATTTGTATGCAATAGACCAAGCAAATCATAGTAAAAATGGTTTTGCAGAAAAGCAAAGTCCTTTCTTTAGGCAAGCGCATAAAATGTGATGTATACAAACAGAAATATCATGTTTGTTTGCTGCAGTTCCTCTAGTTTTCTCCCTAGAATACACGAATAGGAAGAACTGGTTTCTGCATGTGGAACCAGTGATTGTTTCCCAGTACAAAATTAAATGCTCCCTGATTAAAAAAAACGTTCAAACGATAATGGCAATTGATAATATCCAGAAAACAAAAACACTCGGCTGTGCCAATATCTGGGATTGAGTTAGCCAAAACAAAACCGGATATTTCCGGTTTCATGCAGTCATATCCGGAAAAAGTGTTGTGGAATTCCTATGCAATGGACCGAGAAAATCATAGTAAATATGGTTTTGGAGAAAAGCAAATTCATTTCGTTAGACAAGTGCATAAAATGTCATGTAAACAAACAGAAATATCATGTTTGTTTGCAGCCGTTCCTCTAGCATTCTCCGTAGAAAATACAAATGTTTGGAGCTGGTTTCTCCATGTGCAACCACTGAGTGTTTCCCAGTACAAAAAGAAATGTTCCCTGATAAAAAAAAGGTTCAAAACAATAAAGTCCTTCGATAATATCCAGAAAACACAAACACATAGGCTGTGGCAATATCTGGGATTGAGTTAGCCAAAACAAAACCGGATATTTCCGGTTTAATCCAGTCATAACCGGAGAAAGTGGTGTGGAATTCGTATCCAATGGACCTAGAAAATCACAGTAAAAATGGTTTTGGAGATAAGCAAAGTTTTTTCGTTAGGCATATGTATAAAATGCCATCTATACAAACAGAAATATCATGTTTGTTTGCTGCAGTTCCTCTAGCTTTCTCGCTAGAAAATACGAATGTGTAGAGCTGGTGTCTCCATGTGCAAGCAATTAGAGTTTCCCAGTACAAAATAAAATGTTTCCTGTTTAAAAAAATCTTTCAAAACAATAATGACCATTGATAATATATAGAGAAAACACACACACGGGCTGTGGCAATATCTGGGATTGAGTTAGAAAAAAAAATACCGGATATTTCCAGTTTCATCCCGTCATTTCTGGACAAAGTGGTGTGCAATTCGTGTGCAATGGAAAGAGAAAATTACAGTGAAAGTGGTTTTGGAGAACAGGAAAGTCCTTTCGTTAGGAAAGTGCATAAAATGCCATCTATACAAACAGAAATATCATGTTTGTTTGCCGCAGTTCCTCTAACTTTCTCTCTAGAAAATACGAATGTGTAGATTTGGTGTCTCCATGTGGAACCCATTAGAGTTTCCCAGTGCAAAATTAAATGTTCCCTGATAAAAACGCATTCAAAGTAATAAAGTCCTTCAATAATAACCAGAAAACACAAACAAAGTGGTGTGGCAATATCTGGGATTGAGTTAGCCAAAACCTAACCGTTTATTTCCAGTTTCATCCAGGCATATCCGGAAAAAGTGGTGTGCAATTCATATGCAACGGATCCAGAAAATCACAGTAAAAATTGTTTTGGAGAAAAGCAAAGTCCTTTCTTTAGGCAAAGTCATAAAATGTCATGTATACAAACAGAAATATCATGTTTGTTTGCCGCGGTTCCTCTAGCTTTCTCCTAGAAAATACCAATGTGTAGAGCTGGTGTCTGCATGTGGAACCAATTAGAGTTTCCCAGTACAAAACTAAATGTTCCCTCATAAAAATACATTCAAAACAATAAAGTCCTTCGATAATATCCAGAAAACACAAACACAGAGGCTGTCACAATATCTGGGATTGAGTTAGCCAAAACACAAGCAGCTATTTCCCCGTTCATTCAGTCATGTCCGGACAAAGTGACGTGGAATTCCTATGCAAAGGACAGACAAAATCGCAGTAAAAATGGTTTTTGAGAAAAGCAAAGTCCTTTCGTTAGGCAAGTGAATAAAATATCATGTATACAAACAGAAATATCATGTTTGTTTCCCGAAGTTCCTCTAGCTTTCTCCTAGAAAATACGAATGTGTAGCGCTGGTGTCTCCATGTGGAACCAATTAGAGTTTCCCAGTAAAAAATCAAATGTTCCCTGATTAAAAAAAATCTAAAAACTTTCAGAACAATAAAGTCCTTCGATAATATACAGAAAACACAAACACAGAGGCTGTCGCAATATCTGGGATTGAGTTAGCCAAAAGAAAACCGGATATTTCCGGTTTCATCCTATCATATCCTGTCAATTGGTGTGGAATTCGTATGCAATGGACCGAGAAAATTAAAGTAAAAATGCTTTTGGAGAAAAGCAAAGTCTTTTCGTTAGGCAAGTGCATAAAATGTCATCTATAGAAACAGAAATATCATGTTTATTGGCTGCAGTTCCTCTAGCTTTCTCCATAGAAAATATGAATGTGTAGAGCTGGTGTCTCCATGTGGAACCAATTAGAGTTTCCCAGTACAAAATTAAATGTTCCCTGATAAAAAAAATTTTCAAAACAATAATGACCATTGTTAATATACAGAAAACACAAACACAGGGCCTTGGCAATATCTCGGATTGAGTTAGCAAAAAAAAATACCGGATATTTCCAGTTTCATCCCGTCATTTCTGGACAAAATGGTGTGCAATTCGTATGCAATGGACAGAGAAAATTACAGTGAAAGTGGTCTTGGAGAAAAGCAAAGTCCTTTGGTTCGGCAAGTGCATAAAATGTCATCTATACAAACAGAAATATCATGTTTGTTTGCTGCAGTTCCTCTAGCTTTCTCCTAGAAAATACGAATGTGTAGAGCTGGTGTCTCCATGTGGAACCAATTAGAGTTTCCCAGTACAAAATTAAATTTTCCCTGATAAAAACACATTCAAAGTAATAAAGTCCTTTGATAATAACCAGGAAACACAACCACAGACCCGGTCGCAATGTCTGGGATTGAGTTAGCCAAAACAAATGCAGATATTTCCCCTTTCATCCAGTCATACCCGGAGAAAGTGGTGTGAAATTCGTATGCAATAGACCGAGAAAATCACAGTAAAAATGGTTTTGGAGAAAAGCAAAGTCTTTTCGTTAGACAAGTGCATAAAATGCCACCTATACAAACAGAAATATCATGTTTGTTTGCCGCAGTTCCTCTAGCTTTCTAGTAGAAAATACGAATGTGTAGCGCTGGTGTCTCCATGTGGAACCAATTAGAGTCTCCCAGTACAAAATTAAATGTTCCCTGATCAAAAACATTCAAAACAATAAAGTCCGTTGATAATATGCAGAAAACACAAACAAAGAGGCTGTAGCAATATCTTGGATTGACTTAGCCAAAACAAAACCGGATATTTCCGGTTTCATCCAGTCATATCAGGAAAAAATGGTGTGGAATAGGTATGCAATGGACCGAGAAAATCACAGTAAAAATGGTTTTGGAGAAAAGCAAAGTCTTTTCGTTAGGCAAGTGCATAAAGTTTCAGGTAAACAAACAGAAATATCATGTCTGTTTGCTGCAGTTCCTCTAGTTTTCTCCTAGAAAATACGAATGTGTAGAGCTGGTGTCTCCATGTGGAACCAATTAGAGTTTCCCAGTACAAAATGAAATGTTCCCTGATAAAAAAAATAAAAAACTTTCAAAAGAATAAATTCCTTTGATAATATCCAGGAAACACAAATACAGGTGCTGTGGCAATACCTAGGATTCAGTTAGCCAAAAAAAGAAAACGGGATATTTTCAGTTTCATCCAGTCAAATCCGTACAAATTGGTGTGCAATTCGTATGCAATGGACAGACAAAATCACAATATAATGGTTTTGGAGAAAAGCAAATTCTTTCGTTAGGCAAGTGCATAAAATGTCATGTATACAAACAGAAATATCATGTTTGTTTGCCTCAGCTCCTCAATTTTCTCGCTAGAAAATCCGAATCTGTAGAGCAGGTTTCTCCATGTGGAACCAGTGAGTGTTTCCCAGTACAAAATTAAATGTTCCCTGATAAAAAAAAAAAAACTTTCAAAACAATAATGTCCATTGATAATATCCAGAAAACACAAGCACAGGGGCTGTGGCAATATCTGGGATTTAGTTAGCCAAAACAAAACCGGATATTTCCAGTTTCATCCAGTCATAACCGGAGAAAGTGGTGTGGAATTCGTATGCAATGGACAAAGAAAATTACAGTAAAAATGGTTTTGGAGAAAAGCAAAGTCTTTTCCTTAGGCAAGTGCATAAAATACCATCTATACAAACAGAAATATCATGATTGTTTGCCGCAGTTCCTCTAGCTTTCTCACTAGAATATACGAATGTGTAGAGCTGGTGTTTCCAAGTGGAACCATTTAGAGTTTCCCAGTACAAGATTAAATGTTCGCTGATTAAAAAAAAGAAAACATTCAAAACTATAAAGTCCTTTGATAATATCCAGAAAACCCAAACACAGGGGCTGTGGCAATATCTGGGATTGAGTCAGCCAAAACAAAACGGATATTTCCGGTATCATCCAGTCATATCCGAACAAAGTGCTGTGGAATTCGTATGCAATGGACAGACAAAATCACAGTAAAAACGGTTTTGGAGAAAAGCAAATTCTTTCGTTAGGCAAGTGCATAATGTCAAGTATACAAACAGAAATATCATGTTTGTTTGCCGCAGTTCCTCTAGCTTTCTCCTAGAAAATACGAATGTGTATAGCTGGTGTCTCCAAGTGGAACCAATTAGCCCTTAGCAGTACAAAAGCAAATGTTCCCCGATTAAAAAAAAAAATTAAAAACAATGATGTCCTTTGATAATATCCAGAACACACAAACAAGGGGCTGTGACAATATCTGGAATTGAGTTAGCCAAAACTAAACCGCATATTTCCGGTATCTTCCTGTCATATCTGGAATAAGTGGTGTGGTATTCATATGCAATGTACTGAGAAAATCACAGTAAAAACGGTTTTGGAGAAAACCAAAGTCTTTTTGTTAGGAAGGTGCGTAAAATATCATCTATACAAACAGAAATATCATGTTTGTTTGCTCCAGTTCCTCTAGCTTTCTCCTAGAAAATAAGAATGTGTAGAGCTGGTGTCTCCATGTGGAACCAATTAGAGTTTCCCGGTGCAAAATGAATGTACACTGATAAAAAAAAAACAACAACTTTCAAAACAATAAAGTCCTTGGATAATATCCAGAAAACACAAACACAGGGATGTGGAAATATCTGGGATTGAGTTAGCCAAAACAAAACCGGATATTTCCGGTTTCATTCACTCATATCCGGAAAAAGTCGTGTGGAATTCGTAAGCAATGAACTGAGAAAATTCAGTGAAAATGGTTTTGGAGAAAAGCAAACTCTTTTCTTTACGCAAGTGCATAACATGCCATCTATACAAACAGAAATATAATGTTTGTTTGCCGGAGTTCCTTTAGATTTCTCCCTAGAAAATACGAATGTGTAGAGCTGGTATCTCCATGTGGAACCAATTAGAGTTCCAGTATGAAATTAAATGTTTCCTGATAAAAAAACGTTCAAAACAATAAATTCCTTCGATAATATCCAGAAAACAACAACACAGATGCCGTAGGAATATCTGGGATTGAGTTAGCCAAAACACAAGAGGATATTTCCCACTTCATCCTGTCATATCCGGACAAAGTCGTGTGGAATTTGTATGCAATTGACAGAGTAAAATTACAGTTAAAATGGTTTTGGATTAAAGCAAAGTCTTTTCGTTAGGTAAGTGCATAAAATACCATCTATACAAACAGAAATATCATGATTGTTTGACGCAGTTCGTCTAGTTTTCTCCTAGAATACAGGAATGTGTAGAACTGGTTTTTCCATGTGGAGACCAGTATTTCCCAATAGAAAATTAAATGTTCCCTGATGAAAAAAAAATTTCAAAACAATAAAGTACTTGGATAATATTCAGAAAACACAAACGCAGTTACTGTCCCAATATCTGGGATTCAGTTAGCCAAAACAAAACGGGACATTTCCGGTTTCATCCAGTCATATCTGGAAAAAGGGGTGTGGAATTCCTATGCAATGGACTGAGAAAATCACAGTAAAAATGGTTTTGGAGAAGAGCAAATTCCTTTCATTAGGCAATTGCATAAAATGCCATTTATATAAACAGAAATGTCATGTTTGTTTGCCGCTGTTCCTCTAGCTTTCTGCTTGAAAATACGAATCTGTAGAACTGGAGTCTCCATGTGGAACCAATTAGAGTTTCCCAGTACAAAATTAAATGTTCCCTAATAAAAAAAAAACTTTCAAAACAAAAAGTCCTTCGATAATATCCAGAAAACACAAAGAGGCTCTCGCAATATCTAGGATTCAGTTAGCCAAAACAGAAGGGATATTTCCCCTTTCATCCAGTCATATCTGGACAAAGTGGTGTGGAATTCATATGCAATGGACTGAGAAAATCACAGTAAAATGAGTTTGGAGAAAAGCAAAATCTTTGCATTAGGCAAGTGCATAAAATGCCATCTATACAAACAGACATATCATGTTTGTTTGCCGCAGTTCCTCTAGTTTTCTCACTAGAATATTCGAATATGTAGAGCTGGTTTCTCCATGTGGAACCACTGAGTGTTTCCCAGTAAAAAATTAAATGTTCCCTGATAAAAAAAAAAAACTTTCAAAACAATAATGTCCATTGATAATATCCAGAAAACACAAGCACAGGGGCTGTGGCAATATCTGGGATTGAGTTACCCAAAACAAACCGGATATTTCCGGTTTCATCCAGTCATATGCTGACAAGGTGGTGTGGAATTCGTACGCAATGGACTGAGAAAATCACTGTAAAATGGTTTTGGAGAAAAGCAAAGTCTTTTCGTAAGGCAAGTGCATAAAATGCCATCTATACAAACAGACATATCATGTTTGTTTGCCGCAGTTCCTCTAGTTTTCTCGCTAGAATATTCGAATATGTAGAGCTGGTTTCTCCATGTGGAACCACTGAGTGTTTCCCAGTAAAAAATTAAATGTTCCCTGATAAAAAAAAAACTTTCAAAACAATAATGTCCATTGATAATATCCAGAAAACACAAGCACAGGGGCTGTGGCAATATCTGGGATTGAGTTACCCAAAACAAACCGGATATTTCCGGTTTCATCCAGTCATATGCTGACAAGGTGGTGTGGAATTCGTACGCAATGGACTGAGAAAATCACTGTAAAATGGTTTTGGAGAAAAGCAAAGTCTTTTCGTAAGGCAAGTGCATAAAGTGTCATGTATAAAAACAGAAATATCATGTTTGTTTGCCGCAGTTCCTCTAGCAATCTTGCTAGAAAATACGAATATGTAGAGCTGGTGTCTCCATGTGGAACCACTGAGTGTTTTCCAGTACAAAATTAAATGTTTCCTGATAAAAAAAACTTTCAAAACAATAATGTCCATTGATAATATCCATAGAACACATAGGCAGGGGCTGTGTCAATATCTGGGATTGAGTTAGCCAAAACAAAACCGGATATTTCTGGTTTCATCCACTCATATCCGGACAAAGTGGTGTGGAATTTGTATGCAATAGACCGAGAGAATCCCTGAAAAAATGGTTTTGGAGAAAAGTATAGTCTTTTCATTAGGCAAGTGCAAAAAATGCCATCTATACAAACATAAATATCATGTTTGTTTGCCACAGTTCCTCTAGCTTTCTATCTAGAAATACGAATGTGTAGAGCTGGTGTCTCCATGTGGAACCAATTAGAGTTTCCCAGTACAAAATTAAATGTTCCCTAATGAAAAAAAAAAACTTTCAGAACAATAATGACCATTGATAATATCCTGAAAATACAAACACAGAGGCTGTCGCAATATCTGAGATTGAGTTAGCCAAAACAAAACCGGTTATTTCTGGTTTCATCCAGTCATATCCGTACAAAGTGGTTTGGAATTCGTATGCAACGGACCGACAAAATCACAGTAAAACTGGCTTTGGAGAAAAGCAAAGTCTTTTCGTTAGGCAAGTGCATAAAATGCCATCTATACAAACAGAAATATCATGATTGTTTGCAGCAGTCTCTCTAGCATTCTCCTAGAAAATACGAATGTGTAGAGCTGGTGTCTCCATGTGGAACCAATTAGAATTTCCCAGTACAAAATTAATTGTTTCATGATAACAAGAAATAAAAATTCAAAACAATAAAGTCCTTCGATAATATCCAGAAAACACAAACACAGGGGCTGTGGCAATATCTGGGATGGAATTAGCCAAAACACAAGCGGATATTTCCGATTTCATCCAGTCATATCCAGACAAAGTGGTGTGGAATTCGTATGCAATGGACCAAGAAAACCATAGTAAAAATGATTTTGGAGAAAAGCAAAGTCTTTTCTTTAGGCAAGTGCATAAAATGCCATCTATCCAAACAGAAATGTAATGTTTCTTTGCCACAGTTCCTCTAGCTTTCTCCCTACAAAATACGAAAATGTAGAGCTGGTGTCTCCATGTGGAACCAATTAGAGTTTCCCAGTACAAAATTAAATGTTCACTGATAAAAAAACATTCAAAAGAATAAAGTCATTCGATAATATCTAGAAAATACAAACACAGAGGCTGTCGCAATATTTGGGATTCAGTTAGCCATACACCAGCGGATATTTCCGTTTTCATTCAGTCATATCTGTACAAAGTGGTGTGGAATTCGTATGCAATGGACCTAGAAAATCACAGTAAAAAATGTTTTGGAGAAAAGAAAAGTCTTTTCGTTAGGCAACTGCATAAAATGCCATATATATAAAGAAAAATATCATGTTTGTTAGCCATAGTTCCTCTAGCTTTCTCAGTAGAAAATACGAATGTGTAGAGCTGGTGTCTCCATGTGGAACCAATTATAGTTTCCCAGTACAAAATTAAATGTTCCCTGATAAAAAAAAAACATTCAAAACAATAAAGTCCTTTGATAATATCCAGACACACAAACACAGAGGCTGTGGCAATATCTGGGATTGAGTTTGCCAAAACAAAACCGGAAATATCCGGACAAAGTGGTGTAGAATTCGTATGCAATGGACCGACAAAATGACAGTAAAAATGGTTTTGGAGAAAAACTAAGTCTTTTCGTTAGGCAAATGCATAAAATGCCAATTATACAAACAAAAAAAGCATGATTGTTTGCCGCAGTTCCTTTGGATTTCTCTCCAGAAAATACGAAAGTGTAGAGCTGGTGTCTCCATGTGGAACCAGGGAGTGTTTCCACGTACAAAATTAATTGTTCCCTTATAAAAAAAAACTTTCAAACAATAATATCCATTGATAATATACAGTAAACACAAACACAGGGGCTGTGGCAATGTCTGGGATTGAGTTAGCCAAAAAAACCGGATATTTCCGGATTCATCCAGTCATATCCGCACAAAGTGGTGTGCAATTTGTATGCAATGGACTGAGAAAATTGCAGTAAAAATGGTTTTGGAGAAAATCAAAGTCTTTTCGTTAGGCAAGTGCATAAATGTCATGTATACAAACAGGAATATCATGTTTCTTTTCCAGAGATCCTCTAGCTTTCTCCTAGAAAATACGAATGTGTAGAGCTGGTGTCTCCGTTTGGAACCACTGAGTATTTCCCAGTACAAAATTAAATGTTCCCTGATAAAAACTTTCAAAACAATAAAGTCCTTCGATAATATCCAGAAAACACAAACACAGTGGCTGTTGCAATATCTGGGCTTGAGTTAGCCAAGAACAACAGGATATTTTGGTTTGAACTAGTCATATCCGGACAAAGTGGTGTGGAATTTCTATGCAATGGACCGAGAAAATCACAGTAAAAACGGTTTAGAAGAAAAGCAAAGTCTTTTCGTTAGGAAAGTGCATAAAATATCAGGTATACAAACAGAAATATCATGTTTGTTTGCCCCAGTTCCTCTCTCTTTCTCCCTAAAAAATACGAATGTGTAGAGCTGGTGTCTCCATGAGGAACCAATTAGAGTTTCCGAATTCAAAATTAAATATTCCCTGATAAAAAAATAAAAAAATCTTTCAAAACAATAAAGTCCTTTGATCATATCCACAAAACACAAACACAGGGGCTGTTGCAATATCTGGGATTGAGTTAGCCAAAACACAACCGCATATTTCTGGATTCATCCCGTCATATCCGGACAAAGTGGTGTGCAATTCGTATGCAATGGACAGACAAAATTACAGTAAAAATGGTTTTGGAGAAAAGCAAAGTGTTTTCATTAGGCAAGTGCATAAATTGTCATGTGTACAAACAGAAATATCATGTTTGTTTGCCACAGTTCCTCTAGCTTTCACGCTAGAAAATACGAATGTGTAGAGCTGGTGTCTCCATGTGGAACCAGTGAGTGTGTCCCAGTACAAAATTAAATGTTCCCTGATTAAAAAAACCTTAGAAAACAATAATGTCCATTGATAATTTCCAGAAAACACAAACACAGGGGCTGTGGCAATATCTGGGATAGTGTTAGCCAAAACAAAACCGGATATTTCTGGTTTCATCCAGTCATATCCGGGAACAGTGGTGTGGAATTCGTATGCAATGGACTGAGGAAATTGCAGTTAAAATGATTTTGGAGAAAAGCAAAGTGTTTTCGTTAGTCAAGTGCATAAATGTCATGTATACAAACAGAAATATCATGTTCGTTTACCGCAGTTCCTCTAGCTTTCTCCTAGAAATTACGAATGTGTAGAGTTGGTGTCTGCATGTGGAACCAGAGAGTGTATCCATGTACAAAATTAAATGTTCCCAGATAAAAAAATTTCAAAAAAAATAATGTCCATTGATTATATCCAGAAAACACAAACACAAGGACTGTGGCAATATGTGCGACTGACATAGACAAAACAAAACTGGATATTTAAAGTTTCATCCAGTTATATAAGCAAAAAGTGTTGTGAAATTCGTACGCAATGTACTCTGAATATTGCAATGAAAATGGTTTTGTAGAAAAGCACAGTCTTTTCGTTAGGGAACTGCATAAAATGTCATGTACACAAACATAAATATCATGTTTGTTTGCCGCAGTTCCTCTAGCTTTCTCCCTAGAAAATACGAATGTGTAGAGCTGGTATCTCCATATGGAACCAATTAGAGTTTCCCAGTACAAAATTAAATGTTCTCTGAGGAAAAAAAAATTTCAACACAATAAAGTCCTTCGATAATATCCAGAAAACACAAACACAGGGACTGTGGCAATATCTGGGATTCAGTTAGCCAAAACACAACCGGATATTTCCGATTCAATCCAGTCATATCCGGAAAAAGCGGTGTGGAATTTGTATGCAATGGACTGATAATATCTCAGTAAAAATGGTTTTGGAGAAAAGCAAAGTCTTTCTTTATGCAACTGCATAAAATGTCATGTATACAAACAGTAATATCATGTTTGTTTGCCGCAGTTCCTCTAGCTTTCTCGCTAGAAAATACGAATGTGTAGAGCTGGTGTCTCCATGTGGAACCAATTAGAGTTTCCCAGTACAAAATTAAATGTTCCCTGATAAAAAAATAAAAAAAAATACTTTAAAAACAATAACGTCCTTTGATCATATCCAGAAAACACAAACACAGGGGCTGTGGCAATATCTGGGATTCAGTTAGCCAAAACACAACCGGATATTTCCGGTTTCATCCAGTCACATCCGGACAAAGTGGTGTGGAATTCTTATGTAATGGACTGAGAAAATTACAGTGAAAAGGTTTTTGGAGAAAAGCAAAGTCTCTTCGTTAGGCAAGTGCATAAAATGCCATCTATACAAACAGAAATATCATCCTTGTTTGCTGCAGTTCCTCTAGCTTTCTCCCCAGAAAATACAAATGTGTAGAGCTGGTGTTTCCATGTGGAACCAATTACAGTTTCCCAGTAGAAAATTAAATGGTCCCTGAGAAAAATCTTTCAAAACAATAAAGTCCATTGATGATTTCCAGAAAACACAAACTCAGACGCTGTCGCAATATCTGGGATTCAGTTAGCCAAAACACAACTTCATATTTCTGGTTTCATTCACTCATACCAGGAAGCAGTGGTATGGAATTCATATGGAATGGACAGACAAAATCACAATAAAAATGGTTTTGGAGAAAAGCAAAGTCTTTTCGTTAGGCAAGTACCTAAAATTTCATGTATATAAGCAGAAATATCATGTTTGTTTGCCGCAGTTCCTCTAGATTTCTCGCTAGAATATATGAATGTGTAGAGCTGGTGTCTCCATGAGGAACCAGTGAGTGTTTCCCGGTACAAAATTAAATGTTCCCTGATAAAAAAAAACTTTCAAAGTAATAAATACATCGATAATATCCAGAAAAAACGAACACAGGGGCTGCAGCAATACCTGGGATTGAGTTAGACAAAACACCACCGGATATTTCTGGTTTAATCCAGTCATATCCGTACAAAGTGGTGTGGAATTCCTATGCCATGGACTGAGAAAATTACAGTAAAAATGCTTTTGGAGAAAAGCAAAGTCTTTTCGTTAGGCAAGTGCATAAAATATCATGTATAAAAAAAGAAATATCATATTTGCTTACCGCAGTTCCTCAAACTTTCTCCCAGAAAATACGAATGTGTAGGGCTGGTGTCTCCATGTGGAACCAATTAGAGTTTCCCAGTACAAAATTAATATTTCCTGATAAAAAAATATTTTACAGCAATAAAGTCCTTCGATAGTATCCAGAAAACACAAACAGAGGGGCTGTTACAATAACTGGGATTTAGTTAGCCAAAACACAACTGGATATTTCCGGTTTCATTTAGTCACATCAGGACAAAGTGGTGTGGAATTCGTATGTAATGGACTGATATAATTACAGTGAAAAGATTTTTGGAGAAAAGCAAAGTCTCTTCATTAGGCAAGTGTATAAAATGCCATCTATACATACAGAAATATCATGCTTGTTTGCCGCAGTTCCTCTAGGTTTCTCCCTAGAAAATACGAATGTGTAGAGCTGGTGTCACCATGTGGAACAAATTAGAGTTTCCCAGTAGAAAATTAATTGTTCCCTGATTAAAAAAAGCTTTCAAAACAATAATGTCTATTGATACTATCCAGAAATCACAAACACAGGGGCTGTCGCAATATCTGGGATTGAGTTAGCCAAAACACAAGCGGATTTTTCCGGTTTCATCAAGTCATATCCGAACAAAGTGGTGTGGAATTCGTATGTAATGGACTGAGAATATTGCAGTGAAAATGGTTTTGGAGAAAAGCAAGGCTTTTTGTTAGGAAAGTTTATGAAATGCCATCTATACAAATAGAAATATCATGTTTGTTTGCCGTAGTCCCTCTAGCTTTCTCCCTAGAAAATACGAATGTGTAGAGCTGGTGTCACCATGTGGAACAAATTAGAGTTTCCCAGTACAAAATTAAATGTTCCCTGATAAAAAAAAAACTTTCAATACAATAAAGTCCTTCAATAATATCCAGAAAACACAAACACAGGGGCTGTGGCAATATCTGGGATTGAGTTAGCCAAAAGAAAACCAGATATTTCCGGTTTCATCCAGTCATATCAGGACAAAGTGGTGTGCAATTCGTATGGAATGGAGAGACAAATTCACAGTAAAAATGGTTTTGGAGAAAAGCAAAGTCTTTTCGTTAGGCAAGTGCATAAAATGCCATCTATAAAAACAGAAATATCATGTTTGTTTGCCGCACATCCTCTAGCTTCCTCGCTAGAAAATACAAATGTGTAGAGCGGGTGTCTCAATGTGGAACCAATTAGAGTTTCCCAGTACAAAATTAAATATTCCCTAATAAAAAACAAAAAAAAACTTTCAAAACAATAAAGTCAGTTGAAAATAACCAGAAAACACAAACACAGAGGCTGTAGCAATATCCTGTATTCAGGTAGCCAAAAACAACAGGATATTACCGGTTTCATCCAGTCAAATCCGGACAAAGTGGTGTGGAATTCGTACGCAATAGACCTAGAAAATCACAGTAAAAATGGTTTGGAGAAAAGCAAAGACTTTTCGTTAGGCAAGTGCACAAAAAGTCATGTATACAAACAGAATATCATGTTTCTTTGCCGCAGTTCCTCTAGCTTCTTCCTAGAAAATACGAATATATAGATCCGGTGTCGCAATGTGGAACCAGTTAGAGTTTCACAGTACAAAATTAAATGTTCCATGATTAAAAAAAAAAAAAAAACTTTGAAAACTATAAAGTCCTTCGATAATATCCAGAAAACACAAACAGAGGGGTTGTGGCAATATCAGGGATTCAGTTAGCCATAACATAACCAGATATTTCCGGTTTCATCCAGTCATATCTGGAAAAATGGTGTAGAATTCGTATGCAATGCACAGACAAAATCACAGTGAAAATGGTTTTGGAGAAAAGCAAAGACCTTTCGTTAGAAAAGTGCATAAAATGTCATGTATACAAACAGAAATATCATGTTTGTTTTCCACAGTTCCTATAGCTTTCTCGCTAGAAATTATGAATGTGTAGAGCTGGTGTCTCCATGTGGAAGAAATTATAGTTTCCCAGCACAAAATTAAATGTTCCCTTGTAAAAAAAATCTTTCAAAACAATAAAGTCCTTCGATAATATCCAGAAAACACAACACAGGATCTGTGGCAATATCAGGGATTGAGTTAACCAAAACAAAATCGGATTTTTCCGGTTTCATCCACTAATATTTGGACCAATTGGTGTGGAATTCAAATGCAATTGACAGACAATATCACAGTAAAAATGGTTTTGGAGAATAGCTAAATCTTTTCGTTATGCAAGTGCATAAAATGTCATGTACACAAACAGAACTATCAGGTTTGTTTGCCGCAGTTACTCTAGATTTCTAATAGACAATACGAATGTGTAGAGCTGGTTTCTCCATGTGGAACCACTAATTGTTTCCCTGTACATTATTAAGTGTTCCCTGACAAAGAAAATTTCAAAACAATAATGTCCATTGATAATATCCAGAAAACACAAACACAGGGATGTGGAAATATCTGGGATTGAGTTAGCCAAAACAAAACCGGATATTTCGGGTTTCATTCACTCATATCCGGAAAAAGTCGTGTGGAATTCGTAAGCAATGAACTGAGAAAATTGCAGTGAAAATGGTTTTGGAGAAAAGCAAAGTCTTTTCGTTACGCAAATGCATAAAATGCCATCTATACAAACAGAAATATAATGTTTGTTTGCCAGAGTTCCTTTAGATTTCTCCCTAGAAAATAGGAATGTGTAGAGCTGGTATCTCCATGTGGAACCAATTAGAGTTTCCCAGTATGAAATTAAATGTTCCCTGATAAAAAAAACATTCAAAACAATAAAGTCATTCGATAATATCCAGAAAACACAAACACAGATGCCGTAGGAATATCTGGGATTGAGTTAGCCAAAACAAAAGCGGATATTTCCCACTTCATCCTGTCATATCCGGACAAAGTTGTGTGGAATTTGTATGCAATTGACAAAGTAAAATTACAGTTAAAATGGTTTTGGAGAAAAGCAAAGACCTTTCGTTAGGAAAGTGCATAAAATGTCATGTATGCAAACAGAAATATCATGTTTGTTTGCCACAGTTCCTCTAGGTTTCTCCTAGAATATAGGAATGTGTAGAACTGGTTTTTCCATGTGGAGACCAGTGTTTCCCAATAGAAAATTAAATGTTCCCTAATAAAAAAAAACTTTCAAAACAGTAAAGTCCATCGATAATATTCAGAAAACACATACACAGTTACTGTCGCAATATCTGGGATTCAGTTAGCCAAAACAAAACGGGACATTTCCGGGTTCATCCAGTCATATCCGGACAAAGGTGTGTAGAATTCGTATGCAATGGTCCTAGAAAATCACAGTAAAAATGGTTTTGGAGAAAAGCAAAATCTTTGCATTAGGCAAGTGCATAAAATGCCATCTATACAAACAGACATATCATGTTTGTTTGCCGCAGTTCCTCTAGTTTTCTCGCTAGAATATTCGAATATGTAGAGCTGGTTTCTGCATGTGGAAGCGGTGAGTAGTTCCCAGTACAAAATTAAATATTCCCTGATAAAGAAAAACTTTCAAAACATTAGTGACCATTGATAATATCCAGAAAACACAAACACAGGGATTGTGGCAATATCTGGGATTGAGTTAGCCAAAACAATACCGGATAATTCTGGTTTCATCCAGTCATATCCGGAAAAAGTGGTGTGGAATTCGTATGCAATGGACTGAGAAAATTACAGTGAAAGTGGTTTTGGAGAAAAGCAACATCTTTTCATTAGGCTGGTTCATAAAATGTCATGTATACAAACCGAAATATCATGTTTGTTTGCCACAGTTCCTCTTGCTTTCTCGATAGAAAATACGAATGTGTAGAGCTGGTGTCTCCATGTAGAAACACTGAGTTTTTCCCAGTACAAAATTAAATGTTCCCTGATAAAAAAATAAAACTTTCAAAACAATAAAGTCATTTGATAATATCCAGATAACACAAACACAGGGGTTGTGGCAATATCTGGGATTGAGTTAGCCAAAACAAAACCGGATATTTCCAGTTTCATCAAGTCATATCCGGAGTAAGTGCTGTGGAATTCGTATGCAAAGGACTGAGAAAATCACAGTAAAAATGGTTTTGGAGAAAAGCAAAGTCCTTTCTTTAGGCAATTGCATAAAATCTTAGGTATACAAACAGAAATATCATGTTTGTTTGCCGCAGTTCCTCTAGATTCCTCGCTAGAATATATGAATATGTAGAGCTGGTTTCTGCATGTGTAATCAATGAGTGCTTCGAAGTACAAAACTAAATGTTCCCTGATAAAAAAAGTGTTCAAAACAACAATGATCATTGATAATATCCAGAAAACACAAACTTGGGCTGTAGCAATATCTCAGATAGAGTTATTCAAAACAAAACCGGATATTTTCTGTTTCATCCAGTAATATCCGGAAATAGTGGTGTGGAATTCGTATGCAATGTACTGCAAAAATTACAGTGAAAATGGTTTTGGAGAAAACAAAGTCTTTTTTTTAGGCAAGTGCATAAATTGTCATGTATACAAACAGAAATATCATGTTTGTTTGTCGCAGTTTCTCTAGCTTTCTCCTAGAAAATACGGATGTGTAGAGCTGGTGTCTCCATGTGGAACCAATTAGAGATTCCCAGTAGAAAATCAAATCTTCCCTCATAAAAAACATTCAAACAATAAAGTCCTTCGATAATAGCCAGAAAACACAAGTACAGAGGCTGTCGCAATATCTGGGATTCAGTTAGCCAAAACACAAGCGGATATTTCCCCTTTAATCCAGTCATATCCGGACAAAGTGGTGTGGAATGCGTATGCAATGGAACGAGAAAATCACAGTAAAAAAAGTTTTGGAGAAAAGCAAAATCCTTTCGTTAGACAAGTGCATAAAATGTCATGTATACAAACAGAAATATCATGTTTGTTTGCCGAAGTTCCTCTAGCTTTCTCCTAGATATACGAATTTGTAGAGCTGGTGTCTCCATGTGGAACCAATTAGAGTTTCCTAGTAGAAAATTAAATGTTCCCTGATTAAAAAAAACTTTCAAAATAATAATGACAATTGATAATATCCAGAAAACACAAACACAGGGATTGTGGCAATATCTGGGATTGAGTTAGCCAAAACACAACCGGATATTTCCGGTTTCATCCAGTCATATCTGGACAAAGTGGTGTGGAATTCATAAGCCATGGAATGAGAAAATTACAGTGAAAGTAATTTTGGAGAAAAGCAAAGACTTTTTGTAGGCAAGTGCATAAAATGTCATGTATACAAACAGAAATATCATGTTTGTTTGTGCAGTTCCTCTAGCTTTCTCCTAGAAAATACGAACGTGTAGAGCTGGTGTCTCCATGTGGATCAATTTATAGTTTTCCAGTACAAAACTAAATGTTCCCTGATAAAAAAATTCAAAACAATAAAGTCCTTTGATAATATCCAGAAAACACAAACACAGGGGCTGTGGCAATATCTGGGATTGAGATAGCCAAAACAAAACCGTATATTTCCGATTTCATCCAGTCATATCCAGACAAAGTGGTGTGGAATTCGTATGCAATGGACCAAGAAAACCATAGTAAAAATGATTTTGGAGAAAAGCAAAGTCTTTTCTTTAGGCAAGTGCATATAATGTCATGTACAGAAACAGAAATATCATGTTTGTTTGCAGCAGTTCCTCTGGCTTCTTCGCTAGAAAATACGAATGTGTAGAGCAGGTTTCTCCATGTGGAACCAGTGAGTGTTTCCCTGTACAAAATTAAATGTTCCCTGATAAAAAAAAAACTTTCAAAAAATAATGACCATTGATAATATCCAGAAAACACAAACACAGGGGCTGTGCAATCTGGGATTGAGTTAGCCAAAAAAACCCGGATATTTCCGGTTTCATCCAGTCATATCTGGACAAAGTGTTGTTGAATTCGTATGAAATACACTGGGAAATTACAGTGAAAGTGATTTTGGAGAAAAGCAAAGTCTTTTCGTTAGGTAAGTGTGAAAAGAATTAGGCAGGTTAGGTTTAAGATGGAGTTGCTTGAGCTAACTGCATATTGTTCTGCTTCTGTACAAATTGGCTGGGCTTGCAATAATCTTGCAAGAAATGTGATTGCTTTCATAAGATGGCTGAGCTTGCAATATGTAACCGTTTTTAGGAACTATAAAGGCTGAAGTTAACAGAAAATGTACCCAACCTATATCCTCTTACAACCCTACAAGTGACCACACACCACATACCCGGCTTGATGACCCCTGCCCTTGCTTGCTCAAGCTAAAAATAAAAACCGCAAGGCACGTACAGCATGTAACTTCTTCCTTTATCCTGTAATCCTTTAGGTTACCCAATGAAATTGTAACACAGTGGAAATATGCTAATGTTGTGGTTTTAAGCCTTAAATACTCTGTGAAACTGATAATCGGGGCCGCTCTCTCTCTGCACTGCACTAGAGGGTGCTGTTGGGGCCGCCCATTTGCAAATGAAATAAACTTCCCTCTTGCCCTTTGCATCGATTGGTGTGGAGCTCGTGTATCTGGGGGTCGGTCGATTTGTGGGACACCTGCTCCGGGGGTCCTACATTTTGGGGGCTCGTCCGGGATTTAAATCCCCCCAGATTCACCCTCCATCTCCCAATCGGAGGTAAGTCTTTTCTGTTCCGTGTATTTTTGTGTGTTCCATTGTCTATCTTCCCCGGGCGCCTGGCGTAGGGGTGTTTGTGTTTGCGGGCGCTAGGCGCTGAACGGGTAAAAGAGCCAGTAGTAGGAAGGGGCAGACGTGCCCAGGACCCCTGGCTTGAGCCTCTGGAGGACCCTCCGGTGGCAGTCTGGGGGAAGAGGGAGGTGGATTTTGTCCCCCTCCTTCTTCAGAGCCGGACTGGGAGGAGAGGGTGGTGGATTTTGCCCCCCTCCTTCTTCGGGAGAGCCTGGCTGCCGGGCAGCCGCTCCCGAGCCGCCTGCCCGTCAGGCGGCTGCTCCCATCGGAAGTTTTGGTTTCAGTTTTGTCTCGTTCCATTGTTGCGCGCAGAGTGTTTGTGTGTTTTGTAATTGTGTTCTGTGTTATAATCTACTTACCTTTCTTCTCCAATATGGGACAGGGATTGACTACACCTTTGAGCCTCGGCTGGACCAGTTAACCCTTTCCAATCTGGTAGAAGGCTGTCCGTCTTTGCAGCTTATGGTAGCTTTCGTGCATCTTAAAGTTTTTGTGAGCTATTACTGTTGCTAAGTTTTAATTGTCTGAGAAATTGTGGTAACAAAGTGTCCGGACTACCCATTCTATTTTTGTATTATGTGTTAATTTTGTCTACCTCTCAATACAGCCTTAGGGCCAAATGTACGGACAAATTTTTAAAATAAAGGGGCTTGTATCTAGGTTCAGCTCTGGTGGACGAGTAACTTTGTTGCCAAATGACCTTCTCCTGCTCCTTGGGAGCCTGGCCAGTTCCCTGGGAGGAGGAAAGAAAAATGTTTCTGATAAACGGGTGGGCATGCTTCCTGTCTTGGCTCTTTGGCCAAGATCCGGGACGGGACGCACTGCTTGCCTGAAGTCTTGGCAATGAGCCACCCTTGTCCTTGGAGGCTTTGAGAGGGAGCCAGAACCTTAATCCATTGACCCTTTCCAACCTGATGGGTTTTTTTCTTTGCAGTTAATGGAAGCCTAAGCAATGGTTCATATGCTGATGTCTAGTTCTTTTCTGTGCTGCTGTCCCTGATTATTTGATGAGAGTGTTCCTTCACGTGCCTTGAAGGTTTTGCGTTTTCCTATTGCCATTATGAGTCTTGATTGGGAAAACTGCAACGCAAAGTTGTTTATATTGTTTATCTGTTTTCAGTGTTTTAGTGATTACCCAACTGATCAGAAGTGTACTAATTGTTGGCTAAACCGCTCAACTCTGACAGCTTAAATTCTAAACCGAGTCTTCCAACTTTGGGCTTCCAGTCGGATTCCTGGAACTCTCAAAGGATAGGACTCTAAAATTTGTTAAAGTAACAGCTGCTTGAGTCAATTCAGGTTATGTAAAATGTAATTTTAACTGTTAATTCAGATAATGGTATGGTATTCATTAATAACTCAGTGTCTTAAGCCATCTAGGCATCAATGCTAAGCAAAATGTGGGAAAATGTATTGTACTTTTCACATCTTAAATTCGATAAGAGAGACTGTTTAAGTTTGTTAGCATGTATTCTCATAGATTGTCCATACATAACAATTCAAGACTATGTAAAAGTAACTACAGGTGTAAAGTTTCAAAAGGTGAGAACAAGTCATGAAAAGTTTTAAAAGGTTTACAACTTTAAAATTATTTATAAATTTTTCTTTAAGTGCTAATGCCAAAATTACATTGACCTAAAGTTAAAGTCTGATCTTCTGTTACAACAATGAGGTTTTATAAAAATGTGCACTAATGTTAGTAAATATCTGGAAATGGTCTAAGTCGTAAATTTTGGAATCTGTTTTTGCAAAAAAAAAACTGTAACGTCTATTTTAACAGTGTCTGCTGAATCAGTTGCTCTGCCATTTCTAGAGTGAGGTCCTGTAAGCTCTTTTTGACTCTGTTAAATAGTTCTGAACTATGTGAACTTTTATGTGCAAGGTTTTTTTATTTCTGGTTTATTCGACAGCAAGAGACATAGAATTCATGTTCTGCCCAAATAATCTATTATGTACTCTACTGTATCTGTTAAGTTCAGATTGATGAAAAGCATTGTTAAGTATTATGATCAGATCTGGTTTAAAAGTGTAAAAATCACCCTGACATCTTGGCACCCTTAACAGACTTTATGAAAATCAAAGTTCTAAATTGCAGAGATAATAATCAATCGGCTGTTTAAATTAAAAGTGGTGCCAAGATGTAAAATGATGCTAAACTTCAGCTATAAACATGTTTCTTTCTAGCTGCTCCAGTCTCTGTCTCAGAAGCCAGATCCTTTAAAGAGGGACTGATGAAGTCTCCGTCCAGCTAACGCTGAACAACCAGGCATTGCTAGTTCAAATGTATTGCTAGTTCAAATGTGGATCAAACGGGAGATCTAGCCAACAGGGAAAAAATGCTCCAAAAGAGACTTAGAGACGAAGGGAGATGGTTATGCTGCAGGTGCTAGAGGACCAGGTTCCAGGGGCCCAAGAAAACTCTAGTGCCCACTGGCTACATGGTAAATAATCCGGAAGCCAAAGGATGGCAGAGATGTCTGCCACAATTTCTCCTCTAAGTCAGGCTACGCAGTAAGCACTGGTTAAACCGCCAGTTAAATCTGAAAGCCCAGGAAGTCAGTCTAGAGACCCGACTCGTTGCCTCACTTCTCCTCTTTTCTCTTCCAGAAGGGAAGTTACTACAGTTCTGCAGGACTCTCCACTGTGATGTACGGTTTGATCCCCAGACCTTATGTAAGAAATGGTTGACCTTCTCTGTAATAATGCCTGGCCAAACAGCATAGCCAAAATAAGAGGTTAAACTATAAAATAATGTGACAGCTAAATCGATTTTTCAGTGTACGCGGTAAATGGGCAGAACTCCCCTTTTAAACCAAATTGAGGGATAAATAAAAAGTTGTACTGATGACCTCAAAGTATGCAAGCAGGTCACCACAGTTGATCTTGCCTAAAAGGTCATAGTTCTCCTCATGGGCACGGTCTTAACTCGCAAAAAAAAAAAAAAAAAAAAAAAAAAAAAAAAAAAAAAAAAAAAAAAACTAAGTGTCAAAATTTGCCCATGACCATAGTTTTTTTAGCTCACGCTGATATTAAAGAAATCAGGGTTGGGTTGAGCACCCCCTTGACTGACATCATAGAGGCTGCCTCCTTGGTCTACTTTATTAGAGACCAGGAGAACGAGGAGCAAGCTAGCAGCAGGAGCGACATGAGGATAGGCAACAGGCCAATCTATGGCTTTCTGCACGGTGATCTGCCGTCAAGGAGACCCAGCAAGGCCACTGCACCCCAAACAGCACCTGTTGCTGATATAAGGAGCCAGGGCATTGGGCAAGCAGCTGTCACAACAGAAACTGCCTTCTGTCAGCTCTGCCAAGAGCATGGCCACTGGACATGGAACTGCCCTGGGTGTCGAAGGACTCCTGGTTCAGAACCGCAGACCCTGTGGCCCCGAGCTAAAAAGCCTTTAGCTCTGCCCAGCCTCTACCTAGCTTCTAGCTCCAGCCAATGCTATTGAGGGGATGGCCTAGGGTCAGTGAAACGCAAGTTGCCTATTTCTACCAGCCTCCTATTAAAGCTCTCCTCCTAGTCCAGCCAGGTAATGCAAGTCAACAGGGTGCCTCCCTTAAAGGAGATTCACATCTCTTGCAATTCGCTTCCAGCACCCCCTGGATAGGTCTGGGCTTCACACACCCAGCCAGGCCTTAAAACGTCTATCCAATAGTATTAAGCTTAGAGAAAGCCCTCCCTGCCTGTTCCTAAAAACAGGGCTTTCAGTAATAGCTAACTCAGATAGTCCTACACCTATTTGGACAGGTCCTCACTGAGGACTTAAAAGGGACTATCTCTTGAGGGGGGTGCACAATAATCCATAATGTAGATGATTAAATGTAAGTGACTTGTAGTCTGTCTCCTTTCCCAGCCTGAGACTCTAGTCTTGTACATTGGCTTAACTTGCTAGCAAAACTAGCTATTAGGTATCTGGAGGAAAACGAAGCATAGCTAGTCCATTAAAGTGTTAACTATTTAACCCTTATCCTCTCCCCTGGGGAGAGAAAACCAGCCCCAGAGAGGATATGGGCCATGCAGCAAATTCCTACTTCTGCAAACTTCAGGCAGTCCCAGCTTTTCTCTATCAGGTTACAGGTTCCTAGATACAGGGAAATAGCACAGTTCCTAAACCAGGCTCTATAAGAACATCAAATATAAAAGTGGGAAAAGAAAAGAGTGTTGTTGGTAAGAAGGGCTAAAAAGGAAAAAAGTTTTTTTTTAAATAAGAAAAGGACATGGTTTGTAAGAATCCTGATGGCTAGTTTTCTCTAGACTGAAATGGAAATGGTAAAATGTTTAAAGTAAGTTGAAGAGGGTGTGTGAAAGTCACAAAAGGTTATAAGAAAAAAAAGGTATTAAACATGTTAACTGCTGCTCCAGGGGGTATCTGTGCCATGCTTTAGGAAAAATGTTGTTTCTGGGTCAATTCAACTGGACAAACCCAAATTTGTACTTTTCCTGGACCGAGTAGCACAGTGTTTCTAAGGCTACTGTCACATACCATAAGACAGATAGCAAGAGAAAATACCCAAATCTCCCTCGACGCCCACATGCCAGCTTTGAAGAAGTTACAGAAGACGGAACTCCATCCATAATCCCAAAATTTTGGGTATTCCTCTTGAGGGGAAATGTTAGGCAGGAAGTCAGTTATGAGCTTATGTGTGTGTGACAGGCCTAAAGAGAAGGCATTTATATGCATCTGCATCTCAAACACCCTGCTCCCCTCCTTTGTTTCAGACCTTCAAGAAAAGTTTTAACACAATAATAACAGAGACAGGGGTTTCGTGCTCACACACTCGTTCCAGGCTGGGGACACCGTCTACGTTCGCAGGCACCAAACCACGAAGCCGCGCTGGACCACCTCAACAGCGGTAAAAGTCAACGGATTCGCCGCCTGGGTTCACGCGTTCTACGTAAGGCGAGCCCTACTGGAGGAGAACAAAATTCAGGACGATTGCCCCGCTGACCGGACAGTATGGAAGGCACAATGCGCTCAAAATCCACTCAAGATAAGACTCTTAAAGATTGTTTAGTACATACCCCAAGGAGGCTCACGTGGCAGGTGATGTCGTGTGGTCCGTTACCCACGTGGCCCCTTCTGGGACATGGTGGCCCTCCTTGTACCCAGATGTCTGTCAATTGGTTGCAGGACTGGACACCTGGGACATCCCTGACATGTCTCATGAACAGATAGCCCTGTGGGGCAAGGGCGTGCACTTAACCAATGCAGACAACCCCGGGTGCAGGAATCCACAATTCAGATGCTATCTCCGACAATCTCAGTTTCACGTGTGCCCTAAGGATGGCAGGTCTGCAGCAGATAAGTGGCGGTGCGGGGGGGGGCAGAATCCTTCTACTGTAAAGCCTGGGGATGTGAGACCACAGGTCATGCATATTGGAAACCCTCCTCTAGTTGGGATTGGATCTCTGTAAGGTTTTATGTTTCTAACTACGATCCTGGGTTCCAATTTTCCATCCAACTTGATCAATCACCCATGCTTTGGTCCTGACCCAGCAGTACCGAAGTTTAAAAACGGAGGACATAGAAGAAAATTTTCAGGATACAGCTATTCCTTAAATTTTAAGATTAAAATTTGCCAAAAACAAGAGGAGGGAGTGAAAAGAATTAGACAGGTTAGGTTTAAGATGGAGTTGCTTGAGCTAACTGCATATTGTTCTGCTTCTGTACAAATTGGCTGGGCTTGCAATAATCTTGCAAGAAATGTGATTGCTTTCATAAGATGGCTGAGCTTGCAATATGTAACCGTTTTTAGGAACTATAAAGGCTGAAGTTAACAGAAAATGTACCCAACCTATATCCTCTTACAACCCTACAAGTGACCACACACCACATACCCGGCTTGATGACCCCTGCCCTTGCTTGCTCAAGCTAAAAATAAAAACCGCAAGGCACGTACAGCATGTAACTTCTTCCTTTATCCTGTAATCCTTTAGGTTACCCAATGAAATTGTAACACAGTGGAAATATGCTAATGTTGTGGTTTTAAGCCTTAAATACTCTGTGAAACTGATAATCGGGGCCGCTCTCTCTCTGCACTGCACTAGAGGGTGCTGTTGGGGCCGCCCATTTGCAAATGAAATAAACTTCCCTCTTGCCCTTTGCATCGATTGGTGTGGAGCTCGTGTATCTGGGGGTCGGTCGATTTGTGGGACACCTGCTCAAGGGGTCCAAAAAAGTGCATAAAACTCATGTATACAAACAGAATATCATGTTTGTTTGCCGCAGTTACTCTAGGTTTCTCGCTAGAAAATATGAATGTGTAGAGCTGGTGTCTCCATGTGGAACCAATTAGAGTTTCCCAGTACAAAATTAAATGTTCCCTGATAAAAAAAAACTTTCAAAAAATAATGACCATTGATAATATCCAGAAAACACAAACACAGGGGCTGTGGCAATATCTGCGATTGAGTTAGCCAAAAAACCCGGATATTTACAGTTTCATCCAGTCATATCTGGACAAAGTTGTGTGGAATTCGTATGCCATATACTGGGAAATTACAGTGAAAGTGATTTTGGAGAAAAGCAAAGTCTTTTCGTGAGGCAAGTGCATAAAAAGTCATGTATACAAAAAGAATATCATGCTTGTTTGCCGCAGTTCCTCTAGGTTTCTCGCTAGAAAATATGAATGTATAGAGCTGGTGTCTCCATGTGGAACCAATTAGAGGTTCCCAGTACAAAATTAAAGGTTCCTTGATAAAAAAAAACTTTCAAAACAATAAATTTCTTCGATAATATCAGGAAAACACAAACACAGAGGCTGTGGCAATCTGGGATTGAGTTAGCCAAAACAAAACCGGATATTTCCGGTTTCATCAAGGCATATCCGGGCAAAGTGGTGTGGAATTCATATGCAATGGACTGAGAGAATTACAGTGAAAGTGGTTTTGGAGAAAAGCAAAGTGTTTTCATTAGGCAGGTGCATAAAATGTCATGTATACAAACAGAAATATCATGTTTGTTTGCCGCAGTTCCTCTAGCATTCTCCTAGAAAATACGAATGTGTAGAGATGGTGTCTCCATGTGCAAGCAATTAGAGTTTCTTAGTACAAAATTAAATGTTCCCTGAAAAAAAAATTTTCAAAACAATAAAGTCCTTCGATAACATCCAGAAAACACAAACAGGGGGGCTGTTACAATAACTGGGATTGAGTTAGCCAAAACAAAACCGGATATTTCCGGTTTCATCCATTCCTATCCGGACAAAGTGATGTGAAATTCCTATGCAATGGACAGACAAAATCACAGTAAAAATGGTTTTTGAGAAAAGCAAAGTCATTTCATTAGGCAAGTGAATGAAATGTCATGTATACAAACAGAAATATCATGTTTGTTTCCCGCAGTTCCTCTAGCTTTGTCCTAGAAAATACGAATGTGTAGAGCTGGTGTCTCCATGTGGAACCAATTAGAGTTTCCCAGTACAAAAATAAATGTTACCAGATTAAAAAAATAAAAGTTTCCAAACATTAAAGTCCTTCGATAATCTCCAGAAAACACAAACACAGGGGCTGTGGCAATATCTGGGATTTAGATAGTAAAAACTAAACCGCATATTTCTGGTTTCATCCAGGCATATCCTGAAAAAGTGGTGTGGAATTTGTATGGAATCGACTGAGAAAATTGCAGTGAAAATGGTTTTGGAGAAAAGCAAAGTCTTTTCGTTAGGCAAGTCCATAAAATGCTATCTATGTAAGGAGAAATGTCATGTTTGTTTGCCACAGTTCCTCTAGCTTTCTCGCTAGAAAATACGAATGTGTAGAGCTGGTGTTTCCATGTGGAACCAATTAGATTTTCCAAGTACAAAATTAAATGTTCCCTGATAAAAAAAAAACTTTCAAAACCATAAAGTCTTTCGATAATATCCAGAAAACACAAACACAGAGGCTGTGGCAATATCTGGGATTGAGTTAGCCAAAACAAAACCGTATATTTCCGGTTTATCCAGTCCAATCGGTACAAAGTGGTGTGGAATTCGTATGCAATATTCTGAGACAATCACAGTAAAAATGGCTTTGGAGAAAAGCAAAGTCTTTTTGTTAGGCAAGTGCATAAAATTCCATCTATACAAACAGAAATATCATGTTTCTTTCCCACATTTCTTCTAGCTTTCTCCCTACAAAATACGAATCTTAGAGCTGGTGTCTCCATGTGGAACCAATTAGATTATCCCAATACAAATTTAAATGTTCCCTGATTAAAAAAAAGAAAAAAAAAACCGTTCAAAGCAATGAAGTCCTTTGATAATATCCGGAAAACACAGACACAGGATCTGTGGCAATATCTGGGATTGAGTTAGCAAAAACAAAACCAGATATTTCCGATTTCATCCACTCATATCCGGACAAAGTGGTGTGCATTTCGTATGCAATGGACCGATAAAATCACATTAGAAATGGTTTTGGAGAAAAGCAAAATCTTTTCGGTAGGCAAGTGCATAAAATGTCATGTAACCAAACAGAAATATCATGTTTGTTTCCCGCAGTTTCTCTAGATTTCTCCCTAGAAACTACGAATGTGTATAGCTGGTGTCTCCATGTGGAACCAATGAGTGTTTCCCAGTAGAAAATTAAATGTTCCCTGATAAAAAAAACTTTCAAAACAATATAGTCCTTTGATAATATCCAGAAAACACAAACACAGGTGCTGTGGCAATAACTGGGATTGAGTTAGCAGAAAAGAAACCTGATATTTCCGTGTTCATCCAGTCTTATCGGACTAAGTGTTGTGCAATTCATATGTAATGGACAGATAAAATCACAGTAAAAATGGTTTTGTAGAAAAGCAAAATCTTTTCGTTAGGCAAGTGCATAAAATGCCATCTATACAAACAGAAATATCATGATTGTTTGCCGCAGTACATTTAGCTTTCTCCCCAGAAAATACGAATTTGTAGAGCTGGTGTCTCCATGTGGAACCAATTAGAGTTGCTCAGTACAAAATTAAATGTTCCCTGATGAAAAAAAACATTCAAAACAATAAAGTCCTTCGATAATATCCAGAAAACACAAACACAGAGTCTGTGGCAATATCTGAGATTGAGTTAGAAAAAAAAAACCCGATATTTCTGGTTTCATCCATTCATATCCAGACAAAGTGTTGTGGAAATCGTATTCAATGGACTGTGAAAATTGCAGTGAAAATGGTTTTGGAGAAAAGCAAAGTCTTTTTGTTAGGCAGGTGCATAAAATGCCATTTATACAAACAGAAATAATATGATTGTTTACCGCAGTTCCTTTACATATCTCCCTAGAAAATAGGAATGTGTAGAGCTGGTGTCTCCATGTGGAATCAATTAGAGTTGCGCAGTACAAAATTAAATGATCCCTGACAAAAAACATTCAAAACAATAAAATACTTCGATAATATCCAGAAAACACAAACACAGAGGCTGCGGCAATATCTGGGATTCAGTTAGCCAAAACACAAAAAAATATTTCCGGTTTCATCCAGTCATATCTGGAGAAAGTGATGCGGAATTCGTATGCAATGGACCAAGAAAATCACAGTAAAAATGGTTTAGGAGAAAAGCAAAGTCTTCTCGTTAGGCAAGTGCATAAAATGTCATGTATACAAACAGAAATATCATGTTGGTTTACCACAGTTCCTCTAGATTTCTCCCTAGAAAATATGCATGTGTAGAGCTGGTATCTCCATGTGGAGCCAATTAGAGTTTCCCAGTACAAAATTACATGTTCCCTGATTAAAAAAAAAAAAAACCTTTCAAAACAATAAAGTCCTTCGATAAAATCCAGAAAACACAAACACAGGGCCTGCGGCAATATCTGGGATTCAGTTAGCCAAAACAGAAGCGGATATTTCCGGTTTCATCCAGTCATACCTGGACAAACTGGTGTGGAATTCGTATGCAATGGACCGAGAAAATCACAGTAAAAATGGTTTTGGAGAAAAGCAAAGTCTTTTCATTAGGCAAGTGCATAAAATGCCAACTATATAAACAGAAATATCTTATTTGTTTGGCCCAGTTCCTCTAGATTTCTCACTAGAAAAGACAAATGTGTAGAGCTGGTGTCTCCATGAGGAACCAACTAGAGTTTCCCAGTACAAAATTAAATGTTCCCTGATAAAAAATAATTTCAAAACAATAAATTCCATCGATAATATCCAGAAAACACAAACACAGGGGCTGTGGCAATATCTGGCATTGAGTTATCCAAAACAAAACCACATATTTCCGGTTTCATCCAGTCATATAAGGAAAAAGTGGTGTGGAATTCATTTGCAATGGACTTAAAAAATTGCACTGAAAATGGTTTTGGGAAAAAGCAAAATCCTTTCATTAGGCAAGTGCATAAAATGCAATCTATACAAACAGAAATATCATGTTTGTTTGCCGGAGTTCCTCTAGCATTCTCCCTAGACAATACGAATATATAGAGTGGTTTCTCCATGTGCAACCAATTAGAGTTTCACAGTACAAAATTAAATGGTCGCTGATTAAAAAAAATTTCAAAACAATAAAGTCCTTCGATAATATCCAGAAATCACAAACAAAGTGGCTGTGGAAATATCTGGGATTGAGTTAGCCTAAACAAAACCGGATATTTCCGGTTTCATCCAATCATATCCAGACAAAAGTGGTGTGGAATTCGTATGCAATGGACCGAGAAAATCACAGTAAAAATGGTTTTGGAGAAAAGCAAAGTGTTTTCGTTAGGCAAGTGCATAAAATGTCATGTCTACAAACAGAAATATCATGTTTTCTTGCCACAGTTCCTCTAGCTTTCTCGCTAGAAAATACAAATATGTAGATCTGGTGTCTCCATGTGGAACCAATCAGAGTTTCACAGTACAAAATTAAATGTCCCCTGATAAAAAAAAATTTGAAAACAATAATGTCCATTGATAATATCCAGAAAACACAAACACAGGGGCTGTGGCAATATCTGGGATTCAGTTAGCCAAAACACAACCGGATATTTCTGGTTTCATGCACTCAAATCCGGACAAAGTGGTGTGGAATTCGTATGTAATGGACGAAGAAACTCACAGTAAAAATGGTTTTGGAGAAAAGCAAAGTCTTTTCGTTAGGCAAGTGCATAAAATGCCATCTATACAAACAGAAATATCATGTTTGTTTGCACAGTTCCTCTAGCTTTCTCGCTAGAAAATACGAATGTGTAGAGCTGGTGTCTCCATGTGGAACCAGTGAGTGTTTCCCAGTAAAAAATTAAATGTTCCCAGATAAAAAAAAATCATTCAAAACAATAAAGTCCTTCGATAATATCCAGAAAACACAAACATATGGTCCGCGAAATATCTGGGTTTTAGTTAGCGAAAACACAACCGAATATTTCTGGTTTCATCCAGTCACATGCGGACAAAGTGTTGTCGAATTCCTATGCAATGGACAGACAAAATCACATTAAAATGGTTTTAGAGAAAAGCAAATTCTTTTCGTTAGGCAAGCACATAAAATATCATGTATACAAACAGAAATATCAGGTCTGTTTACCGCAGTTCCTCCAAGTTTTTCACTAGAAAATACGAATATTTAGAGCTGGTTTCTCCTGTGGAACCAGAGAGTGTTTCCCAGTACAAAATTAAAAGTTGTCTCATAAAAAATCTTTCAAAACAATAAAGTCCATCGATAATATCCAGACATCAAAACACAGGATATGGCAATATCTGAGATTGAGTTAGCCAAAACAAAACCGGATATTTCGGTTTCATCCAGTCATATCCGGAAAAAGTGTCTTTAATTCGTATGCAATGGACCGAGAAAATCAAAGTAAAAAAGGTTTTGGAGAAAAGCAAAGTCTTTTCATTAGGCAAGTGCATAAAATGTCATGTATACAAACAGAAATATCATGTTTGTTTGCCACAGTTCCTCTAGATTTCTCCCTAGAAAATACGAATGTGTAGAGCTGGTGTCTCCATGTGGAACCAGTGAGTGCAATTCCTATGCAATGGACAGACAAAATCACAGTAAACAGTTTTGGAGAAAAGCAAAGTCTTTTCGTTAGGCAAGTGCATAAAATTCCATCTATACAAACAGAAATATCATGTTTGTTTGCCGCAGTTCCTTTAGATTTCTCCCCAGAATGTACGAATGTGTAGAGCTGGTGTCTCCATGTGGAACCAATTAGAGTTTCCCAGTGCAAAAATAAATGTTCCCGAAGATGGAGGAATAGGCAGGGAGTACACTATTATTCCGGGAGAGAGACAGTTGAATATAAGTGGAGATACTGCAGGGTCAAGGATGAGTAGGGGATGAAACAGCAGAGGAAACTCTTCCGGAACTAGTGATTCACAGTGGACCTGCGTGGAGAGCGTGGGAGCCCAAGTTTGGGACACCAGCGGCAGACTCAACACACCAGTGCTAGAACGCGAGGTGAGCCGATCCTCAATAGCCCAAGACACCAGCGGGCAAGTGGAAAGAGGAGGCTAGAGGGAACGAGGCTTGAAACTCCGTGGGGAAATATTCACCAGGCTAACTAGAAGAGAGAGAGTAAAAATTAAGAAAGTGACCAATATGGACACAAGTTTCTCTCTCTCCGCTCAACTCTCAAAGGCGAGCAAGACAGAGCAGGCGCCATTTTGGACATATGTCATAAGCAGGGCGACCTCAGGTCTGCACCGGGCCTGAGCCTAGCAGAAACACCGGACTCTGGGGGGAGGGGTGAAATAACAGGAGATTAGGATCTAACTTGGCAACCCAGTGGGAGACTGCAGGAGAATTGGAGCCCATCCTGAGGGCTGCACAGATTCCCTGTGTGGTCCTTGGGAAAGAGCTTCCAATCTCTGGCTCCTGTGGGTATATCATTTGCCTGCTAACTACCTCCAATTACATTCAGCTGTGCGGAATTACTTCCCTTTTGAATCAAAAAAAGAAAGAGAGATTTACCACACCTAACCTGGGAGTGTCATCTTTGACACACCCTCAACCCTGAGGAATCAAACACAGCTCTCAGTCCACACTCATCTCAAGCCTCTAAGTCTCCACTGAAAGCAGACAGTCCACTTAATATAGAGCCATAGTGTAACAAGAAAAAACACCACAGTGAAGAAACCAAATATCTCCAACATGCCAAACAACACACGCAAAAACCGAGGTAACAAGAACAAGGAAGACACTATGATGCCCCCAAATGAAAAAGACACCCCAATTCAAGATTATGAAGCTGATGAGATCGAAGAAATGCAAGAAGCGGATCTCAAAAACTTGATAAGAACATTAAGAAGTTCTCAAAAACAAATTCTTGAACTACAGAAATCTTTAATGGACAAGATAGAAAATCTCTCTCATGAAAATGAAATATTAAGGAGGAATCAAAATGAAATGAAACAACTAGTAGAACAAGAAACTGGGATAGTGAAGAGAAATCATAATGAAATGAAAAATTCGATAGATCGAATGACAAACGCATTAGAGAGCCTTAAGAACAGAATGAGCGAAGTAGAAGAGAGAATATCAGACTTAGAAGACAGAGAACAGGAAATATCGATAATATCCAGAAAACACAAACACAGGGGCTGTGGCAATCTGCCTTTGAGTTAGCCAAAAAAAAAAACGGATATTTCCGGTTTCATCCAGTCATTTCCGGACAAAGTGGTGTGATATTCGTATGCAATGGACCAAGAAAATCACAGTAAAAATGGTTTTGGAAAAAAGCAAAGTCTTTTCGTTAGGCAAGTGCAAAAATACCATGTAAACTATATCCTGCAAAGCTCTCATTTGTGATTGAAGGTGAAATTAAGACTTTTCATAGCAAACAGAAACTGAAAGAATTTGTGGCCACTCATCCTGCCCTGCAAAAGATGCTTAAAGATGTGTTACACACAGAAACACAGAAACATGGTCACCAATATGAAAGAAGGTAAAGGAAGGAAACCTCACAGCAAAAGATCACAGGAAGCTCAATTTCTCTTTGACATAGAATTAAACTCTGATGCTATGTTAAATCAATGTGTTAAAGTAATCTATTATGTCCTCTTGATGTCTGTTAAATTCTAATTGTTCAAAAACAGCTGCATTTTTATTAAGAGCTATGGGTTATTTAAATATGTGCTTATTTTCAAAGATTTGAATAATCACCTTGTAACAATGATCAAATTTGGTCTATGTTATGTCATGATTTTAAGGAATCTTATTTCAACTACATATTTTGGATTTCGAGCCTTCTTGGCATTCTTGACAGGCTTTCAAAAAATCAAAGTTTCAAATAATCTGGTCTCTAAAATTTCCAGTAAATCCTGGACTTTGGTTTTTCCAGTTTGGGCCCAACTGAAATAACTGAAGGACCAATATCTCTCATCTTATAGAGACACCAACTAATCAGTCTATTTGGATTATATTAGAAGGACTGTCAAGATGTGATGTGGTACCAGACTTTAAGTTTCTATAATGGAAAATGTTATTAATACAAATGTTTGAGAATTAAAAAGTCTAATGATCTTGTGTTACTAGACATGATAGTTATCTCAGTGAGAAAGCCCCAGAGGCCTAAAGGGTTAAATACTTGTAAAATCCTACAGGTGCTTTCAAAAATACTGTGAAGTACGCAAGTGCCTCTTGTTGGTTGACGAGTTTATAATTTTAAACATGACGACTTAAAGTCTTTTGTCATCCATAGTTATATATAATGTGCTGCTCATAAAACTAAAGTGTTATTGGTTCTGTGTTTAGCTGTCCTCCTATAGGTTCCTATGGACTTTTTCCAGCCACTTTTATTGTATTCAGTACTTTGGGATGGCTCTGTAAACAGATGAAGCCAATAATGTATTACCAGTACCAACTGAGAGAAAGTATGGTTAACTGAGGTGACTAAAAACAAAAAGCAATTCAAATCAATTGGCAATCTACAAAAAGAGTTAAAGATTTTAAAAGCTATTATTAAAATTGCTATATTGGTCTATTATGCTTTGTTGTATTTGTGTACATATTGTATGTCCACATGGGGAAATTTTATTAAGAGTTTTATTTTAAATGGCTTATAGATAAGATTGTCCATACATTTAAGCTGCTAAAATCAATCAAAGATACATTTTAATTTGTGTGACCTGAATCTGTGTATCATATGTTTTAAACGTGTTGGTAGAAAGAAACTAAAAACATTTTAGATGATTGTGCTTAAGTTTACTGGCTAAACAAACTACACCATGTTAGATATTTAAGAGGTGTTTTCAAATACATGATTCTTAAAATTTATAGAAGGCATTGGACCTTCTGGTAAATGTTTTATTAAGTTGTTATCTAATGGTTGAAATGGTTTGCTAAGTATTCAAGTAATATTGATATTGTCAGCAAGCGATCTAGGACTTGCTCCCTCATTTCTCTATTCTAAGCCCAACTTGTTCTTTCATTTCTCTATTCTCTTCAAGGTAGGAAATTAATTCCATTATAAAGGAATCAGTAGGATGCACAATTTAATCTTTAGAGCTTATAAAAGAGATGGCTAACATTTTTCTGTAATAGCATAGCCAAAATAAGAACTTAAATAATAATCTCATAGCTAGATTCACTTCGCCATCAGTGAAGTATACAGTAAGTAGAACAAAACCTCCCTTTCAGACCAAAGGGAAAGAAAGTTTTAAAGTGAGAATATAATTTTCCTCATGGGCATTGTCTACCTTAGAAAAACTACTACAGAACATGCCTGTGACTATAGACTTGTAGTTCAGGCCACCGAAGATTAGAGATGGGACACGGGCACTCCCTTGACTTGCATCCTCTGGTCTGCTTTAACACAAACGAGGAGGAAAAGAAAGCTAGGCATCTGCCCTCAAGGAGACCCAACAGGCCAGTCCACTGCAGTGGCTTTCAATGTGGTAAGCCTGGGCTTCAGCAGAGGTCAGCTTGTGAAGAGCTCTGGCAGCTCTGCCAAGAGTTGTATCACTGGAAATGGACCTGCCCTGGAGTCGAAGGATGCCCAGGTCAGAGCCACAGATCTTATTGGCTCTAAGCTGAAAAGCCCTTCACTCAGCCCAACTTCCAAAGTGACCACTGCAGCTGAGAAGATGATCAAGTAGGGTCAGCAACATTGCAGGCAGAACTGTACATTTCTTGTTAGAGATGCCCCCTGCCTTTACCTGGCCAGCTCTCCTCCCAGGCCAGCCAAGGAATGAAAGTCAACAGAGTGCCTTCCCCTAGGAGGTTCACACCTCCCTTAGGATATACCCCATGTGAAGAGATAGATAGGTCTGGGCCTCTTAACTTACAAGGCCTAAAGCCCACCAGATTATTATCAAGCCCCTTCTATCAGGTTTTATTTGCCTCTCAATCAGAAAACTTAATTGTAGCTTAGACAGCACCTTTCTTAGCTCCTCTAATAATGACTCTGTCCTTTGTTCTAGGCCCTGTCTAGTGCACTTGGGCCTCATTCCTTCGTAATCATAACCTCTACTCTACCACCAATGGCTCTACTCCCAACCTGTGTGTACTGATGGTCCTCTTCCCAACTTAATGCTGTATAATTGTTCAAACCTGGTAAATGCCACTCTTAGGATCCTTGATTACTATGCTCACTCTGTCTTTTATGACCTTGTCTAAATATTATCAGATACGGCAAACCTGGAAGGCTTGCATAGCCTTGGCAACTCATGACGACAGCCTAGGGTGGTTACTGGCGCCATAAACTAGAGTGTCAATTTGTTGGGTCAACAAAAGGAGCCACTGTGCACTTGATCTTCATGTGGGATCTCTGTCCTTAATGTGCTGTCCATTGTGATTTAATGCTATAACTAGTACTCAAACAGTATGTTTCACTTTGTGTTTCTATGTGGGTGCAAACTGTTGAAATCTTTATACTAAATTGATCTTCTGTATATAAAGAGAATTGAAAATGAATCTTGATGCAAATGTAAGAGGAGAGGGAGTGGGAGAGGGGAGGGTTGCGGGTGGGAGGGAAGTTATGGAAAGAGGCAGCCACTGTAATCCATAACCTGTACACTGGAAATTTATATTCATTAAATAAAAGTTAAAAAAATAAATAAAAAAAATGTTCCCAAACAAAAAAAAAAAACTTTCAAAACAATAAAATCCTTCGATAATATCCAGAAAACACAATCACAGGGGCTGTGGCAATATCTGGGATTGAGTTGGCCAAAACACAAGCGGTTTCATCCAGTCATATCCGGAGAAAGTGGTGTGGAATTCATATGCAATGGACTGAGAAAATTACAGTGAAAGTGGTTTTGGAGAAAAGCAAAGTCTTTTAGTTAGGCAAATGCATAAAATGCCATCTATACAAACAGAAATATCATGTTTGTTTGCCGCAGTTCCTCTAGATTTCTCACCTGAGAATACGAATGTGTAGAGCTGTTATCTCCATGTGGAACCAGTGAGTGTTTCCCAGTATAAAATTAAATGTTCCCTGATAAAAAAAAAACTTTCAAACAATAATGTCCATTGATAATATCCAGAAAACACAAACACAGGGGCTGTGGCAATATCTGTGATTCAGTTAGCTGAAACACAACCGCATATTTCTGGTTTCATCCACACATATCCGAACAAACTGGTGTGCAATTCATATGCAATGGATCGACTAAATCACATAACATGGATTTGGAGAAAAGCAAAGTCTTTTTGTTAGGCAAGTGCAAAAAATTTCATATATACAAACAGAAATATCATGTTTGTTTGCCGCAGTTCCTCTCGCATTCTCCCTACAAAATACGAATGTGTAGAGCTGGTGTCCCCATGTGGAACCAATAAAGTTTCTCAGTACAAAATTAAATGTTCCCTGATAAAAAAAACATTCTAAACAATAAAGTCCTTCGATAATATCCAAAAAACACAAACACAGGGGCTGTCGCAATATCTGGGATTCAGTTAGCCAAAACACAACGGGATATTTCCGGTTTCATCCATGCATATCCTGACAAAGTGGTGTGGAATTGATATTTAATGGACAGACAAAATCACAGTAAAAATGGTTTTGGAGAAAAGCAAAGTCTTTTCGTTAGGCAAATGCATAAAATGCCATCTACACAAACAGAAATATCATGTTTGTTTGCAGCAGTTCCTATAGATTTCTCCTTGGAAGGTACGAATGTGTAAAGCTGATGTCTCCATGTGGAACCACTGAGTGTTTCCCAGTACAAAATTAAATGTTCCCTGATTAAAAACTATCTTAAAAACAATAAAGTCCATCGATAATATCCAGAAAACACAAACACAGAGGCTGCGGCAATATCTAGGATTCTGTTAGCCAAAACACAACCGGATATTTCCGGTTTCATCCAGTCATATCCGGACAAAGTGGTGTGGAATTCGTATGCAATAGACCGAGAAAATCACAGTAAAAATGGTTATGGAGAAAGCAAAGAGTTTTCGTTATTCTAATGCATAAAATGCCATCTACAAAAACAGAAATATCATTTTTGTTTGCCGCAGTTCCTCTAGCATTCTCCCTACAAAATACGAATGTGTAGAGCTGGCATCTACATGTGGAGCCAATTAGAGTTTCCCAGTACAAAATTAAATGTTCCCTGATTAAAAATAATCTTTCAACACAATAAAGTCCTTCGATAATATCCATAAAACACAAAGGCAGGGGCTGTGGCAATATCTGGGATTGAGTTAGTCAAAAAAACCCGGATATTTCCGGTTTCATCCACTCATATCTGGACAAAGTGGTATGGAATTCGTATGCAATGGACCGAGAAAATCACAGTAAAAATGGTTTTGGAGAGAAGCAAAGTCTTTTCGTCAGGCAAGTGCATAAAATGTCATGTATACAAACAGAAATAGCGTTTTTGCTTGCCGCAGTTCATCTAGATTTCTCGCCTGAGAATACAAATGTGTAGAGCTGGTGTCTCCATGTGGAACCAATCATAGTTTCCCAGTACAAAATTAAATGTTCCCTGATAAAAAAAAACATTAAAAACCATAAAGGCCATCGATAATATCCAGAAAGCACAAACACAGAGGCTGCGTCAATATCTGGGATTCGGTTAGCCAAAACAATACCGGATATTTCCGGTTTCATTCACTCATTTCCGGACAAAGAGGTGTGCATATCCTATGCTATGGAAAGATAAAATCACAGTAAAAAAGGTTTTGGAGAAAAGCAAAGTATTTTCATTAGGCAAATGCATAAAATGCCATTTGCACAAACAAAATATCATGTTTGTATGCCGCAGTTCCTCTAACATTCTCCCTGGAAGATACGAATGTGTAAACCTGATGTCTCCATGTGGAACGAATCAGAGTTCCCCAGTACAAAATTAAATGTTTCCTGATAAAAAAAATCTTTCAAAGCAATAAAGTCCTTTGATTTTATCCAGAAAACGAAACACAGAGGCTGTCACAATATCTGGATATCAGTTAGCCAAAACACAACCGGAGATTTCCGATTGCATCCAGTCATATCCGGACAAAGTGGTGTGGATTTAGTATGTAATGGACTGAGAAAATCACAGTAAAAATGGTTTTGGGGAAAAGCAAAGTCTTTTCGTTAAGCAAATGCATAAAATCTCATGAATAGAAACGAAATATCATGTTTGCCGCAGTTCCTCTAGTTTTCTCCTAGAAAATATGAATGTGTAGAGCTGGTGTGTCCATGTGGAACCAGTGAGTGTTTCCCAGTACAAAATTAAATGTTCCCTGATAAAAAATATTCAAAACAATAAAGTCCATTGATAATATCCAGAAAACACAAACACAGAGGCTGTCGCAATATCTGGGATTCAGTTAGCAAAAACACAACCGCACATTTCCAGTTTCATCCAGTCATATCCGGACAAAGTGGTGTGGAATTCGTATGCAATGGAATGAGAAAATTGTAGTGAAAATGATTTTGAAGAAAAGCAAAGTCTTTTTGTTAGGCAAGTGAATAAAATGTCATGTATACAAACAGAAATATCATGTTTTTTTGCCGCAGTTCCTCTAGCTTTTTTCTAGAAAATGCGAAGGTGTAGAGCTTCTGTATCCATGTGGAACCACTGAATGTTTCCCAGTACAAAATCAAATGTTCCCTGATAAAAAAAAACTTTCAAAATAGTAAAGTACATCGATAATATCCAGAAAACTCAAACACAGTGGCTGCGGCAATATCAGGGATATAGCTAGCCAAAACACAACCGCTATCTTTCCGGTTTCATCCAGGGATATCCGGACAAAGTGGTGTGGAATTCGTATGCAATGGACCGAGAAAATCACAGTAAAAATGATTTTGGAGAAAAGCAAAGTCTTTTCGTTATGCAAGTGCATAAAATGTCATGTATACAAAGAGAAATATCATGCTTGTTTGCCGCAGTTCCTCTAGCTTTCTCCTAGAAAATACAAATGTGTAGAGCTGGTGTCTCTATGTGGAACCAATTAGAGTTTCCCAGTACAAAATTAATTGTTCCCTGATTAAAAAAAAACATTCAAAACAATAAATTCCATAGATAATATCTAGAAATCACAAACACAGGGGATGTGGCAATATCTGGGATTGAGTTAGCCAAAACACAACCGGATATTTCCGGTATCATCCAGTCATATCGGGACAAAGTGGTGTGGATTCGTATCTAATGGATTGAGAAAATTGCAGTGAAAATGGTTTTGGAGAAAAGCAAAGTCTTTTCGTTAGGCAAGGGCAAAAAATGTCATGTATACAAACAGAAATATCATGATTGTTTGCCGCAGTTCCTCCAGATTTCTCGCTGGAAAATACGAATGTGTAGAGCTGGTGTCTCCATGTGGAACCACTGAGTGTTTCCCAGTACAAAATTAAATGCTCCCTGATAAAAAAATTTTCAAAACAATAAAGTCCTTCGATAATATCCAGAAACCACAAACACAGGGGCTGTGGCAATATCTGGGATTGAGTTAGCCAAAACACAACCGGATATTTCCGGTTTCATCCAGTCATATCCGGACAAAGTGGTGTGGAATTCATATGCAATGGACAGAGAAAATCACAGTAAATATGGTTTTTGAGGAAAGCAAACTCTTTTCATTAGGCAAGTGGATAAAATGCCATCTATTCAAACAGAAATATCATGATTTTTTGCCGAAATTCCTCTAGCTTTCTCCTAGAAAATACGAATGTGTAGAGCTGGTGTCTCCATGTGGAGCCAATTAGAGTTTCCCAGTATAAAATAAAATATTCCCGGATAAAAAAAAAAAAAAAAACCTTTGAAAACTATAAAGTCCTTCAATAATATCCAGAAAACACAAACACAGAGGCTGTCGCAATATCTGCGATTCAGTTAGCCAAAACACAACTGCATATTTCTGGTTTCATCCAGTAATAACCGGAGAAAGTGGTGTGGAATTCGTATGCAATGGACCTAGAAAATCACAGTAAAAATGGTTTTGGAGAAAAGCATAGTCTTTTCGTTAAGCAAGTGCATAAAATGCCATCTATATAAACAGAAATATCATGATTGTTTGCCGCAGTTCCTCTAGTTTTCTCCTAGAAAATACTAATGTGTAGAGCAGGTGTCTCCATGTGGAACCAATTAGAGTTTCCCAGTACAAAATAAAATGTTCCCTGATAAAAAAAACTTTCAAAATTAAAAGTCCTTCGATAATATCCAGAAAACAGAAACACAAAGGCTGTCGCAATATCTGGGATACAGTTAGCAAAAACACAACCGCATATTTGTGGTTTCATCCACTCATATTCAGACAAAGTGGTGTGGAATTCGTATGAAATGGACTGAGAAAAATCACAGTAAAAATGGTTTTGGAGAAAAGCATAGTCTTTTCGTTAGGCAAGTGCATGAAATGCCATCTATATAAACAGAAATATCATGATTGTTTGCCGCAGTTCCTCTAGTTTTCTCCTAGAAAATACAAATGTGTAGAGCTGGTGTCTCCATGTGGAACCAATTAGAATTTCCCAGTACAAAATATAATGTTCCCTGATAAAAAAAGAAACTTTCAAAACTAAAAAGTCCTTCGATAATATCCAGAAAACACAAACACAGCGGATGTGTAATATCAGGGATTTTGTTAGCCAAAACAAAACCGGATATTTCCGGTTTCATCCAGTCATATAAAGAAAATGTGGTTTGGAATTCGTATGGAATGGTCTGAGAAAACTACAGTGAAAATGGTTTTGAAGAAAAGCAAAGACTTTCCGTTAGGCAACTGCATAAAATGCCATCTATACAAATAGAAATATCGTGTTTGTTTACCGCTGTTCCTCAAGTTTTCTTCCTAGAAAATACGAAAGTTTAGAGCCGATTTCTGCATGTGGAAGCAGTGAGTATTTCCCAGTACAAAATTAAATGTTCCCTGATAAAGAAAAACTTTCAAAACAGTAGCACCTATTGATAATATCCAGAAAACACAAACACAGGTGCTGTGGCACCTGGGATTGAGTGAGCCAAAAAAAAAAAAAAAAACGGATATTTCCAGTTTCATCCAGTCATATAAGGAAAAAGTGGTGTGGAATTCGTATGGAATGGTCTGAGAAAACTGCAGTGAAAATGGTTTTGAAGAAAAGCAAAGACTTTTCGTTAGGCAACTGCATAAAATGCCATCTATACAAACAGAAATATCGTGTTTGTTTACCGCTGTTCCTCAAGTTTTATTCCTAGAAAATACGAAACTGTAGAGTTGATTTCTGCATGTGGAAGCAGTGAGTATTTCCCAATACAAAATTAAATGTTCCCTGATAAAGAAAAACTTTCAAAACAGTAGCGCCCATTGATATTATCCAGAAAACACAAACACAGGTGCTGTGGCAATCTGGGATTGAATTAGCCAAAACAAAACAGGATATTTCCGCTTTCATCCAGTCATATAAGGAAAAAGTGCTGTGGAATTCGTATGCAATGGACTGGGAAAATTACGTTGAAACTTGTTTTGGAGAAAAGCAAAGTGTTTTCGTCAGGCAGGTGCATAAAATGTCATGTATACCAACAGAAATATCATGTTTGTTTGCCGTAGTTCCTCTAGATTTCTCGCTAGTTAATACGAATGTGTAGAGCTGGTGTCTGCATGTGGAACCACTGAGTGTTTCCCAGTACAAAATTAAATGTTCCCTGATAAAAAAAAACTTTCAAAACCATAATGACCATTGATAATATACAGAAAAAACAAACACAGGTCCTGTGGCAATCTGGGATTGCGTTAGCTATAACACAACCGATATTTCCAGTTTCATCCCGTCATTTCTGGACAAAGTGGTATGCAACTCTTATGCAATGGACAGAGAAAATTACAGTGAAAGTGGTTTTGGAGAAAAGCAAAATCTTTTCGTTAGGCAAGTGCATAAAATGTCATGTATACAAACAGAAATATCATGTTTGTTTCCCGCAGTTCCTCTAGCTTTCTCCTAGACAATACGAATGTGTAGAGCTGGTGTCTCCATTTGGAACCACTGAGTGTTTCCCAATACAAAATTAAATGTTCCCTGATAAAAAAATTTCAAAACAATAATGTCCAGTGATAATATTCAGAAAACACAAACACAGAGGCTGTGGCAATATCTTGGATTGAGTTAGCCAAAACAAAACTGGATGTTTCCAGTTTCATCCAGTCATATCCGTACAAAGTGGTGTGGTATTCGTATGCAATGGACCGAGAAAATCACAAAAATGGTTTTGGAGAAAAGCAATAATATCCAGAAAAAACAACCACAGAGGCTGTCGCAATATGTGGGAAATAGTTAGCAAAACACAAGCAGATATTTCCCCTTTCATCGAGTCATATCCTGAAAAAGTCGTTTGGAATACGTATACCATGGACTGAGAAAATTACAGTGAAAGTGGTTTTGGAAAAAAGCAAAGTCTTTTCGTTAGGCAAGTGCATAAAATGTGATGTATACAAATAGAAATATCATGTTTGTTTTTCGCAGTTCCTCTAGCTTTCTCCCTAGAAAATACCGATGTGTAGTGCTGGTGTCTCCATGTCAAACCAATTAGAGTTTCCCAATACAAAATTAAATGTTCTCTTAAAAAAAACTTTCAAACAATAATGTCCATTGATAATATCCAGAAAACACAAACACAGGGTCTGTGGCAAGATCTGGGATTCAGTTAGCCAAAACACAACCGCATATTTCTGGTTTCATCCACTCATATATGGACAAAGTGGTGTGGAATTTGTATGCAATGGACCGAGAAACTCACAGTAAAAATGGTTTTGGAGAAAAGCAAAGACGTTTATTTTGGCAAGTGCATAAAATGTCATGTAAACCAACAGAAATATCATGTTTGTTTGCCGCAGTTCCTCTAGCTTTCTCCTAGAAAATACGAATGTGTAGAGGTGGTGTCTCCATATGGAACCAATTAGAGTTTCCAAGTACAATATTAATTTCCTTGATAAAAAAATAAACCTTCAAACAATAAAGTCCTTTGATAATATCCAAAAAACCCAAACACAGGGGCTGTGGCAATATCTGGGATTGAGTTAGCCAAAACAAAACCGGATATTTCCGGTTTCATCCAGTCATATCCGGACAAAGTAGTGTGGAATTCGTATGCAATAGACTGAGAAAATCACAGTAAAAATTGTTTTTGAGAAAGCAAAGTCTTTTCGTTAGGCAAGAGCATAAAATGTCATGTATACAAACAGAAATATCATGTTTGTTTGCCACAGTTCCTCTAAATTTCTCCTAGAAAATATGAATCTGTATAGCTGGTGTCTCCATGTGGAACCAATTAAAGTTTTTCAGTACAAAATTAAAAGTTCCCTGACAAAATACATTCAAAACAATAAAATACTTCGATAATATCCAGAAAACCCAAACACAGGGGCTGTGACTATATCTGGGACTGAGTAGCCAAAACACAACCGCATATTTCCAGTTTCATCCAGTCATATCCAGACAAAGTGGTGTGGAATTCGTATCAAATGGACAGAGATTAACACAGTGAAAATGGTTTTGGAGAAAAGCAAAGTCTTTTCCTTAGGCAAGTGCATAAAATGCCCTCTATATACAGAAATCTCATGATTGTTTGCCGCAGTTCCTCTAGCTTTCTCCCTAGAAAATACGAATGAGTAGAGCTGGTGTCTCCATGTGGAACCAATTAGAGTTTCCCAGACAAAATTAAATTTCCCTGATAAAAAAAAAAACCTTTCAAAACAAAAAAGTCCTTCGATAATATCCAGAAAACACAAACACTGGTGCTGTGGCAATATCTGGGATTGAGTTAGCCAAAACAAAACCGGATATTCTGGTTTCATCCAGTCATACCCCGAAAAAGTGGTGTGCAATTCGTATACAATGGACCGAGAAAATCGCATTGGAAATGGATTTGGAGAAAAGCAAAGTCTTTTCGTTAGGCAAGTGTTTAAAATGTCATGTATACATACAGAAATATCAGGTTAGTTTTCCGCAGTTACTCTAGATTTCTCCTAGAAATTATGAATGTGTAGAGCTGGTGTCTCCATGTGGAACCAATTAAAGATTCTCAGTACAAAACTAAATGTTCCCTGACAGAAAAAACTTTCATAACAATAATTTCCATTGATGATATTCATAAAACACAAACACAGGGGCTGTGGCAATATCTGAAATTGAGTTAGCCAAAACAAAACAGGATATTTCCGGTTTCATCCAGTCATATCCGGAAAAATGGTGTGGAAATCCTATGCAATGGACCGAGAAATTCACAGTAAAAATGGTTTTGGAGAAAAGCAAAGTCTTTTCCTTAGGCAGTTGCATAAAATGCCATCTATAAAAACAGAAATATCATGATTGTTTGCCGCAGTTCCTCTAGCTTTCTCGCTAGAAAATATGAATGTGTAGAGCTGGTGTCTCCATGTGGAATCACTGAGTGTTTCCCAGTACAAAACTAAATGTTTCCTGATAAAAAACTTTCAAAACAATAAAGTCATTCGATAATATCCAGAATACACAAACACAGGGTCTGTCGCAATATCTAGGATTGAGTTAGCTAAAACAGAAGCGGATATTTTGGCTTTCATCCAGTCATATCCTGACAAAGTCGTGTGGAATACGTATGCCATGGACTGAGAAAATTACAGTGAAAGTGGTTTTGGAGAAAAGTCCTTTCGTTAGGCAAGTGCATAAAATGTCACGTATACAAACAGAAATATCAAGTTTGTTTGCCGCAGTTCCTCTAGATTTCTCCCCAGAAAATGTGAATGTGTATAGCTGGTGTCTCCATGTGGAACCAATTAGAGTTTCCCAGTACAAAATTTAATGTTCCCTGATAAAAAACATTCAAAACAATAAAGTCCTTCGATAATATCCAGAAAATGCAAACACAGAGTGTGTCGCAATATCTGGGATTCAGTTAGGAAAAAAAAACCGCATATTTCTGGTTTCATCCACTCATATCCAGGCAAAGTGGTGTGGAATTCGTATGCAATGGACTGAGAAAATCACAGTAAAAATTGTTTTGGAGAAAAGTAAAGTCTTTTTATTAGGCAAGTGCATAAAATGCCATCTATATAAACAGAAATATCATGACTGTTTGCCTCAGTTCCTCTAGCTTTCCGCTAGAAAATATGAATGTGTAGAGCTGGTGTCTCCATGTGGAACCAATTAGAATTCCCCAGTACAAAATTAAATGTTCCCTCATAAAAAACATTCTAAACAATAGAGTCCTACGATAATATCCAGAATACACAAACACAGGGGCTGTTTCAAAATCTGGGATTCAGTTAGCCAAAACACAAGCGGATATTCCCCCTTTCATCTAGTCATATCCGGAAAAAGTGGTGTGAAATTCGTATGCAATGGACTTAAAAATTGCAGTGAAAATGGTTTTGGAGACAAGCAAAGTCTTTTCGTTAGGCAAGTGCATAAAATGTCATGTATACAAACAGAAATATCATGTGTGTTTGCCGGAGATCCTCTAGCATTCTCCCAGGACAATAAGAATGTGTAGAGCCGATTTCTCCATGTGGAACTAATTAGTGTTTCACAGTACAAGATTGAATGTTCCCTGATTAAAAAAAATTTCAAAACAATAAAGTACTTCGATAATATCTAGAAATCACAAACACAGGTGCTGAGGCAATATCTGGGATTGAGTTAGCAAACAAAGAACCGGATATTTCCGGTTTCATCCAGTCATATCCGGACAAAGTGGTGTAGAATTCGTATGCAATGGACCGAGAAAATCACAGTAAAAATGGTTTTGGGGAAAAGCAAAGTCTTTTCTTTAGCCAAGTGCATAAAATATCATGTATACAAACAGAAATATCATGTTTGTTTGCCTCAGTTCCTCTAGCTTTCTCGCTAGAAAATACGAATGTGTATAGCTGGTTTCTCCATGTGGAACCAGTGAGTGTTTTCCAATACAAAATTAAATGTTCCCTGATAAAAAAACATTCAAAACAATAAATTCCATTGCTAATATCCAGGAAACCCTAACACAGGGGCTGTGTCAATATCTGGGATTGAGTTAGCAAAAAAAAAAAAACGGGATTTTTCCGGTTTCATCCAGTCATATCAGGACAAAGTGGTGTGGAATTCGTATGCAATGGACAGACAAAATCACAGTAAAAATGGTTTTGGAGAAAAGCAAAGTCTTTTTGTTAGGCAAGTGCATAAAATGCCATCTATATAAACAGAAATATCATGATTGTTTGCCGTAGTTCCTCTAGCTTTCTCCCTCGAAAATACGAATGTGTAGAGCTGGTGTCTCCATGTTGAACCAATTAGAGTTTCCCAGTGCAAAAACAAATGTTCCCTGAGAGCGGCAAGATGGCTGAATAGGCAGGGAGCACACTATTAGTCCGGTGGGAGAGAAAGTTTAATATAAGTGGAGATACTGAAGGGTCAAGGAAGAGTAGGGGAAGAAACAGCAGCGGAAACTCTTCCGGAACTAGTGATTCACAGTGTACCTACGTGGAGAGCGTGGGAGCCCAAGTTCAGGACACCAGCAGGAGACTCCACACACCAGCGCTGGAACGGGAGGTGAGCCGAACCTCAATAGCCCGAGATACCAGCGGACAAGCGGAAAGAGGAGGCTAGAGGGAACAAGGCTTGAAACTCCATGGGGGAAAGTTCACCAGGCTAACTAGAAGAGAGAGAGGAAAAAAATTTAAAAAGTGACCAATACGGACACAAGTTTCTCTCTCTCCGCTCACCTCTCAAAGGCGAGCAAGACAGAGCAGTCGCCATTTTTGACATACGTCATAAGCAGGGCGACCTCAGGTCTACACCGGGCCTGAGCCTAGCAGAAACACCGGACTCTGGGGGGAGGGGTGAAATAACAGGAGATTAGCATCTAACTTGGCAACCCAGTGGGAGACTGCAGGAGAATTGGAGCCCACACTGAGGGCAGCAGAGATTCCCTGTGTGGTCCTTGGGAAAGAGCTTCCAATCTCTGGCTCCTGTGGGTATATCATTTGCCTGCCAACTACCTCCAATTACATTCAGCTGTGCAGAATTACTTCCCTTTTGAATCAAAAAAAGAAAGAGAGATTTACCACACCTAACCTGGGAGTGTCATCTTTGACACACCCCCAACCCTGAGGAATCAAACACAGCTCTCAGTCCACACTCATCTCAAGCCTCTAAGGCTCCACTGAAAGCAGACAGTCCACTTAATATAGAGCCATAGTGTAACAAGAAAAAACACCACAGTGAAGAAACCAAATATCTCCAACATGCCAAACAACAAACGCAAAAACCGAGGTAACAAGAACAAGGAAGACACTATGACGCCCCCAAAAGAAAAAGACACCCCAATTCAAGATTATGAAGATGATGAGATCGAAGAAATGCAAGAAGCAGATCTCAAAAATTGATAAGAACATTAAGAAGTTCTCAAAAACAAATTCTTGAACTACAGAAATCCTTAATGGACAAGATAGAAAATCTCTCTCATGAAGTGAAATATTAAGGAGGAATCAAAATGAAATGAAACAACTATTGGAACAAGAAACTCTGATAGTGACGAGAAATCATAATGAAATGAAGAATTCAATAGATCAAATGACAAACACATTAGAGAGCCTTAAAAACAGAATGAGCGAAGCAGAAGAGAGAATATCAGACGTAGAAGACAGAGAACAGGAAAGGAAACAGGCAAACCAAAGAAAAGAAGAAGAAATTAGAAATCTAAAAAATATTGTCGGCAATCTACAAGATACTATTAAAAAACCCAACATTCGGGTTCTAGGAGTTCCTGAAGGCATGGAGAGGGAGAAAGGATTAGAAGGCATTTTCAGTGACATACTAGCAGAAAATTTCCCAGGTTTGGAGAAGGACAGAGGCATCTTAGTACAGGAAGCTTATAGAACCCCTAATAAACATGACCAAAAGAGATCCTCACCACAACATGTTGTAATCAAACTCACCACGGTGAAACACAAAGAAAAGATCCTAAAATGTGCAAGAGAGAAACATCAGATTACTCTTAGAGGATCTCCGATTAGAGTCACAGCAGACTTCTCATCAGAAACCCTACAAGCTAGAAGGGAATGGCGAGACATAGCCCAGGTACTAAGAGAGAAAAACTGCCAGCCCAGAATACTATATCCTGCAAAGCTCTCATTTGTGAATGAAGGTGAAATTAAGACTTTTCCTATCAAACAGAAACTGAAAGAATTTGTTGCCACTCATCCTGCCCTGCAAGAGATGCTTCAATGTGTGTTACACACAGAAACATGGTCACCAATATGAAAGAAGGTAAAGGAAGGAAACCTCACAGCAAAAGATCACAGGAAGCTCAATTTCTCTTTGACATAGAATTAAACTCTGATGCTCTGTTCCAGCAATGTGTTAAAGTAATCTATTATGTCCTCTTGATGTCTGTTAAATTCTAATTGTTCAAAAACAGCTGCATTTTTATTAAGAGCTATGGGTTATTTAAATATGTGCTTATTTTCAAAGATTTGAATAATCACCTTGTAACAATGATCAAATTTGGTCTATGTTATGTCATGATTTTAAGAAATCTTATTTCAACCAGATAGTTTGGATTTTGAGCCTTCTTGGCATTCTTGACAGGCATTCAAAAAATCAAAGTTTCAAACAATCTGGTCTCTAAAATTTCCAGTAAATCCTGGACTTTGGTTTTTCCAGTTTGGGCCCAACTGAAATAACTGAAGGACCTATGTCTCTCATCTTATAGAGACACAAACTAATCAGTCTATTTGGATTATATTAGAATGACTGTCAAGATGTGATGTGGTACCAGACTTTAAGTTTCTATAATGGAAAATGCTATTAATACAAATGTTTGAGAATTAAAAAGTCTAATGAACTTGTGTTACTAGACATGATAGTTATCTTAATGAGAAAGTCCCAGAGGCCTAAAGGGTTAAATACTTGTAAAATCCTACAGGTTCTTTCAAAAATACTGTGAAGTAAGCAAGTGCCTCTTGTTGGTTGATGAGTTTATAATTTTAAACATGGCGACTTAAAGTCTTTTGTCATCCACAGTTATATATGATGTGCTGCTCATAAAACTAAAACGTTGTAGGTTCTGTGTTTAGCTGTCCTCCTATAGGTTCCTATGGAATTTTTCCAGCCACTTTTATTGTATTCAGTACTTTCGGATGGCTCTGTAAACAGATGAAGCCAATAATGTATTACCAGTACCAACTGAGAGAAAGTATGGTTAACTGAGGTGACTAAAAACAAAAAGCAATTCAAATCAATTGGCAATCTACAAAAAGAGTTAAAGATTTTAAAAGCTATTATTAAAATTGCTATATTGGTCTATTATGCTATGTTGTATGTGTGTACATATTGTATGTCCACATGGGGAAATTTTATTGAGTTTTATTTTAAATGGCTTATAGATAAGATTGTCCATAAATTTAAGCTGCTAAAATCAATCAAAGATACATTTTAATTTGAGTGACCTGAATCTGTGTATCATATGTTTTAAACGTGTTGGTAGAAAGAAACTAAAAACATTTTAGATGGTTGTGCTTAAATTTACTGGCTAAACAAACTACACCATGTTAGATATTTAAGAGGTGTTTTCAAATACATGATTCTTAAAATTTATAGAAGGCATTGGACCTTCCGGTAAATGTTTTCTTAAGTTGTTATCTAGTGGTTGAAACGGTTTGCTAAGTATTCATGTGATATTGCTATTGTCAGCAAGTGATCTAGGACTTGCTCCCTCATTTCTCTATTCTAAGCCCAACTTGTTCTTTCATTTCTCTATTCTCTTCAAGGTAGGAAACTAATTCTATTATAAAGAAATCTGTAGGATGCACAATTTAATCTTTAGAGCTTATAAAAGAGATGGCTAACATTTTTCTGTAATAGCATAGCCAAAATAAGAACTTAAATAATAATCTCATAGCTAGATTCACTTTGCCATCAGTGAAGTATACAGTAAGTAGAAAAAAACCTCCCTTTCAGACCAAAGGGAAAGAAAGTTTTAAAGTGAGAATATAATTTTCCTCATGGGCATTGTCTACCTTAGAAAAACTACTACAGAACATGCCTGTGACTATAGACTTGTAGTTCAGGCCACCGAAGATTAGAGATGAGATACGGGCACTCCCTTGACTTGCATCCTATGGTCTGCTTTAACACAAACGAGGAGGAAAAGAAAGCTCGGCATCAGAAGCAATGGGTGGCAGGCCTATTAATGGCTGATCTGTACAGTGATCTGCCCTCAAGGAGACCCAACAGGCCAGTCCACTGCAGTGGCTTTCAATGTGGTAAGCCTGGGCTTCAGCAGAAGTCAGCTTGTGAAGAGCCCTGGCAGTTCTGCCAAGAGTTGGATCACTGGAAATGGACCTGTCCTGGAATCGAAGGATGCCCAGGTCAGAGCCACAGATCTTATTGGCTCCAAGCTGAAAAGCCCTTCACTCAGCCCAACTTCCAAAGTGACCACTGCAGTTGAGGGGACAGCCAAGTAGGGTCAGCAACATTGCAGGCAGAACTGTAAATCTCTTGTTAGAGATGCACCCTGCCTTTACCTGGCCAGCTCTCCTCCTAGGCCAGCCAAGTAATGAAAGTCAACAGAGTGCCTTCCCCTAGGAGGTTCACACCTCCCTTAGGATATACCCCATGTGAAGAGATAGATAGGTCTGGGCCTCTTAACTTACAAGGCCTAAAGCCCACCAGATTTTTATCAAGCCCCTTCTATCAGGTTTTATTTGCCTCTCAATCAGAAAACTTAATTGTAGCTTAGACAGCACCTTTCTTAGCTCCTCTAATAATGACTCTGTCCTTTGTTCTAGGCCCTGTCTAGTGCACTTGGGCCTCATTCCTTCGTAATCATAACCTCTACTCTACCACCAATGGCTCTACTCCCAACCTGTGTGTACTGATGGTCCTCTTCCCCACTTAATGCTGTATAATTGTTCAAACCTGGTAAATGCCACTCTTAGGATCCTTGATTACTATGCTCACTCTGTCTTTTATGACCTTGTCTAAATATGATCAGATTCGGCAAACCTGGAAGGCTTCTATAGCCTTGGCAACTCATGACGATAGCCTAGGGTGGTTACTGGCGCCATAAACTAGAGTGTCAATTTGTTGGGTCAACAACAGGAGCCACTGTGCACTTGCTCCTCATGTGGCATCTCTGTCCTTAATGTGCTGTACATTGTGATTTAATGCTATAACTAGTACTCAAACAGTATGTTTCACTTTGTGTATCTATGTGGGTGCAAACTGTTGAAATCTTTATACTAAATTGATCTTCTGTATATAAAGAGAATTGAAAATGAATCTTGATGCAAATGTAAGAGGAGAGGGAGCGGGAGAGGGGAGGGTTGCGGGTGGGAGGGAAGTTATGGAAAGTGGCAGCCACTGTAATCCATAACCTGTACACTGGAAATTTATATTCATTAAATAAAAGTTAAAAAAATAAATAAAAAAAATAAATGTTCCCTAATAAAAAAAAATTTAAAAAAATAAAGTCCTTAGATAATAACCAGAAAACACAAACACAGGGGCTGTGGCAATATCTGGGATTGAGTTAGCAAAAACAAAACCGGATATTTCCGTTTTCATCAGTCATATCTGCACAAAGTGGTTTGGAATTCGTATGCAATGGACTGAGAAAATCACAGAAAAATGGTTTTTGAGAAAAGCAAAGTCCTTTCTTTAGGCAAGTGAATAAAATGTCATGTATAGAAACAGAAATATCATGTTTGTTTGCCGCAGTTCCTCTAGGTTTCTCCTAGAAAATACGAATGTGTAGTCCTGGAGTCTCCATGAGGAACCACTGAGTGTTTCCCAGTACAAAATTAAATGTTCCCTGATAAAAAAAGAATTTAAACAATAAATTCATTGATAATATCCAGAAAATAAAAACACAGGGGCTGTGGTTATATATGGGATTGAGTTAGCCAAAACAAAACCGGATATTTCCGGTTTCATCCAGTCATATCCGGAAAAAGTGATGTGGAATTCGTATGCAATGGACTGAGAGAATTACAGTGAAAGTGGTTTTGGAGAAAAGCAAAGTCTTTTCGTTAAGCAAGTGCATAAAATGTCATCTATACAAACAGAAATATCATGATTGTTTGCCGCAGTTCCTCTAGCTTTCTCGCTAGAATATATGAATGTGTAGAGCTGGTGTCTCCATGTGGAAGTAATTAGAGTTTCCCAATACAAAATTAAATGTTCCCTGATAAAAAGCATTCAAAACAATAAAGTCCTTCGATAATATCCAGAAAACACAACCACAGAGGCTGTCGCAATATCTGGGATTCAGTTAGACAAAACACAAGCAGATATTTCCCCTTTCAACCAAGTCATATCCTGACAAAGTGGTGTGGAATTCGTATGCAATGGACTGCGAAAATTTCAGTGAAAATGGTTTTGGAGAAAAGCATAGTCTTTTCGTTAGGCAAGTGCATAAAATGTCATGTATAGAAACAGAAATATCATGTTTATTTGCCACAGTTCCTCTAGCATTCTCCCTAGAAAATACGAATATGTAGAGCTGGTGTCTCCATGAGGAACCAATTAGATTTTCCCAATACAAAATTAAATGTTCCCTGACAAAAAAATTAAAAATAAACTTTCAAAGTAATAAAGTCCTTCGATAATATCCAGAAAACACAAACACAGGGGCTGTGGCAATATCTGGGATTGAGTTAGCCAAAACAAAACCGGATATTTCCGGTTTCAACCAGTCATATCCGGAAAAAGTAGTGTGGAATTCGTATGCAATGGACCGAGAAAATCACAGTAATATTGGTTTTGGAGAAAAGCAGAGTCTTTTCATTAGGCAAGTGCATAAAATGCCATCTATACAAACAGAAATATCATGATTGTTTTCCGCAGTTCCTCTAGCTTTCTCCTAGAAAATACGAATGTGTTTAGCTAGTGTCTCCATGTGGAATCAGTGAGTGTTTCCCAGTACAAAATTAAATGTTCCCTGATAAAAAAAAACTTTCAAAACAATAAAATCTTTCTATAATATCCAGAAAACACAATCACAGGGGCTGTTGCAATCTGTGATTGAGTTAGGTAAAAAAAAAAAAAAAAAACACGTATATTTCCGGTTACATCCAGTCATATCCGGACATAGTGGAGTGGAATTCATATGCAATGGACTGAGAAAATTACAGTGAAAGTGGATTTGGAGAAAAGAAAAGTCATTTCATTAGGTAAGTGCATAAAATGCCATCTATATAAACAGAAATATCATGATTGTTTCCCGCAGTTCATTATATTTCTCCCTAGAAAATATGAATATGTAGAGCTGCTGTCTCTATGTGGAACCAACAAGAGTTTCCCAGTAGAATATTAAATGTTCCCTGATTTAAAAAAAACTTTCAAAATAATAATGTCCATTGATAATATCCAGAAACCGAAACACAGGGGCTGTGGCAATATCTGGGATTGAGTTAGACAAAACAAAACTGGATATTTCCGGTTTTATCCAGTAATATCCGGACAAGTGTTGTGGAATTCATATGCAATGGACTGAGAAAATCACAGTAAAAATGGCTTTGGAGAAAAGCAAAGTCTTTTTGCTAGGCAAGTACATAAAATATCGTCTATACAAACAGAAATATCATGTTTTTTTGCCGCAGTTCCTCTAGCTTTCTCCCTAGAAAATACGAATGTGTAGAGCTGGTGTCACCATGCGGAACCAAATAGTGTTTCCCAGTACAAAACTAAATACTCCCTGATTAAAAAAAATCATTCTAAACAGTAAAGTATTTTGATAATATCCAGAAAACACAAACACAGAGGCTGCGGCAATAACTGAGAAAATCACAGTAAAAATGGTTTTGGAGAAAAGCAAAGTCTTTTCTTTAGTGAAGTGCATAAAATGTCTTCTATACAAACAGAAATATCATGTTTCTTTGCCGCAGTTCCTCTAGCTTTCTCCTAGAAAATATGAATGTGTAGAGCTGGTGTCTCCGTGTGGAACCAGTGAATGTTTCCCAGCACAAAATTACATGTTACCTGATAAAAAAAATCTTTCAAAGCAATAAAGTCCTTCGATAATATCCAGAAAAAAAACACAGAGGCTGTCGCAATATCTGGATATCAGTTAGCCAAAACACAACCGGATATTTCCGGTTTCATCCACTCATATCCGGACAAAGTGTTGGGTTGTTCGTATGCAATGGACAGACAAAATCACAGTAAAAATGGTTTTGGAGAAAAGCAATGTCTTTTCGTTAGGCAAGTGCATAAAATGTCATGTACACAAACAAAGATATCATGTTTGTTTGCTGCAATTCCTCTAGTTTTCTCCTAGAAAATAAGTATGTGTAGAGCTGGCGTCTCCATGTGGAACCAATCAGAGTTTCCCAGTACAAAATTAAATGTTCCCTGTTAAAAAACATTCAAAACAATAAAGTCCTTCGATAATGTCCAGAAAACAGATACACAGAGGCTGTCGCAATATCTGGGATTCAGTTAGCCAAAACAAAACCGCATATCTCGCGTTTCATTCAATCATATCAGGACGACGTGGTGTGGAATTCGTATGCAATGGACCGAGAAAATCACAGTAAAAATGGTTTTGGAGAAAAGCAAAGTCTTTTCGTTAGATAAGTGCATAAAATGTCATTTATACAAACAGAAATATCATGCGTGTTTGCCGTAGTTCCTCTAGTTTTCTCCTAGAAAATATGAATGTGTAGAGCTGGTGTCTCCCTGTGGAACCAATTAGAGTTTCCTAGTACAAAACTAAATGTTCCCTGGTAAAAACATTCAAAACAATAAAGTCCTTCGATAATATCCAGAAAACACAAACACAGAGGCTGTCGCAATATCTTGGATTCAGTTAGCCAAGACACAACCGCATATTTCCGGTTTCATCCACTGATATCCGGACAAAGTCGTGTGGAATTCGTATGCAATGGACAGACAAAATCACAGTAAAAATGGTTTTGGAGAAAAGTAAAGTGTTTTCGTTAGGCAAGTGCATAAAATGTCATGCATACAAACAGAAATATCATGTTTGTTTGCCGCAGTTCCTCTAGGGTTCTGGTTAGAAAATACGAAGGTGCAGAATAGTTTCTCCATGTGAAACCAGTGAGTGTTTCTCATTAGGAAATTAAATGTTCCCTTATAAAAAAAAAAACTTTGAAAACCATAAAGTGTCGATATTATCCAGAAAACACAAAAACAGAGGCTGTTGCAATATGTGGGATTGAGTTAGCCAAAACACATCCGCATATTTCCGGTTTCATCGAGTCATATCCGGAAAAAGTGGTGTGCAATTCGTGTGCAATGGACAGGAAAATCAGATTAAAAATGCCTTTGGAGAAAAACAAAAGTCTTTTCGTTAGGCAAGTGCATAAAATGTCGTGTATACAAACAGAAATGTTATGTTGGTTTGCCGCAGTTCCTCTAGATTTCTCTCTAGAAAATACGAATGTGTAGAGCTGGTGTCACCATGTGGAACCAATCACAGTTTCCCAGTACAAAATTAAATGTTCCCTGATAAAAAAATCATTCAAAACAATAAATTCCATCGATAATATTTAGAAAAGACAAACACAGAGGCTGCGGCAATATCTCGAATTGAGTTAGCCAAAAAAAAAGTGGATATTTCTGGTTTCATTCAGTCATATCCGGACAAAGTGGTGTGGAATTCGTATGCAATGGACAGAGAAAATCACATTGAAAATGGTTTTTGAGAAAAGCAAAGTCTTTTCGTTATGCAAGTGCATAAAATGCCATCTATATAAACAGAAATATGATTGTTTGCCGCAGTTCCTCTAGCTTTCTCAGTAGAAAATACAAATGTGTATAGCTGGTGTCCCCATGTGGAACAAGTGATTGTTTCCCAGTACAAAATCAAATGTTCCCTGATTAAAAAAAAGTTTCAAAACAATAAAGTCCTTCGATAATATCCAGAAAGCACAAACGCAGGGGCTGTGGCAATATCTTGGATTGAGTTAGCCAAAACAAAACCGGATATTTCCGGTTCATCCAGTCATATCCGGACAATGCGGTGTGCAATTCGTATGCAATAGACTGAGAAAATTACAGTGAAAATGGTTTTGGAGAAAAGGAAAGTCTTTTCGTTAGTCAAGTGCATAAAATGCCATCTATATAAACAGAAATACTATGATTGTTTGCCGCAGTTCCTCTAGCTTTCTCCCTAGAAAATACGAATGTGTAGAGCTGGTGTCTCCATGTGGAACCACTGAGTGTTTCCCAGTACAAAACTAAATGTTTCCTGATAAAAAACCTTTCAAAACAATAAAGTCCTTCGATAATATCCAGAAAACAGAAACACAGGGGCTGTCACAATATCTGGGATTGAGTTAGCTAAAACACAAGCGGACATTTACGGTTTCCTCTAGTCATATCCTGACAAAGTCGTGTGGAATACGTATGCCATGGACTGAGAAAATTTACAGTGAAAGTGGTTTTGGAGAAAAGTTTTTTCATGAGGCATGTGCATAAAATGTCTTGTATACAAACAGAAATATCATGTGTGTTTGCCACAGTTCTTCTAGATTTCTCCCCAGAAAATACGAATGTGTAGAGCTGGTGTCTCCATGTGGAACCAATTAGAGTTTCCCAGTAGAAAATTAAAAGTTACCTGATTAAAAAAAGTTTCACAACAATAATGTCCACTGATAATATCCAGAAAACACAAACACAGAGGCTGTGGCAATATCTGGGATTGAGTTAGCCAAAACAAAACCAGATATTTCCGGTTTCATCCAGTCATATCCGGACAAAGTGCTGTGGAATTTGTATACAATAGACCAAGCAAATCATAGTAAAAATGCTTTTTGTAGAAAAGCAAATTTATTTCGTTAGACAAGTGCATAAAATGTCATGTATACAAACAGAAATATCATGTTTGTTTGCGGCAGTTCCTCTAGCTTTCTCCCTAGAAAATACGAATGTGTAGAGCTGGTGAATCCATGTGGAACCAATAAAGTTTCCCAGGGCAAAATCAAATGTCTTTCTCCTAGAAAATACGAATATCTAGAGCTGGTGTCTCCATGTGGAAGTAATTAGAGTTTCCCAGAACAAAGTTAAATATTCGCTGATAAAAAAACATTCAAAAGAAAAAAGTCCTTCGATAATATCTAGAAAACACAAACACAGGGGCAGTTGCAATATCTGGGATTTAGTTAGCCAAAACACAAGCGGATATTTTGGAATTCATCCGGTGATATCTGGAAAAAGAGGTCTCGAATTCGTATGCAACAGACTGAGAAAATCAAAGTAAAAATGGTTTTGGGGAAAATCAAAGTCCTTTCTTTAGGCAAGTGCATAAAATGTCATCTATACAAACAGAAATATCATGATTGTTTGCCGCAGTTCCTCTAGCTTTTTCCTAGAAGATACGAATGTGTAGAGCAGGTGTCTCCCTTTAGACGAATTAGAGTTTCCCAGTACAAAATTCAATGTTCCCAGATTTAAAAAAATAAACTTTCAAAACAATAATGTCCTTCGATAACATCCAAAAAAACACAAACACAGAGGCTGTGGCCATATCTGGGATTGAGTTAGCCAAAACAAAACCGGATTTTCTGGTTTCATCCAGACATATCCGGACAAAGTGGAGTGCAATTCATATGCAATGGACCAAGAAAATCACAGTAAAAATGGTGTGGACAAAAGCAAAGTGTTTTCGTTAGGCAAGTGGATAAAATGCCATCTATACAAACAGAAATATTATGTTTGTTTACCGAAGTTCCTCTAGCTTTCTCCTAGAAAATATGAATGTGTAGAGCTGGTGTCTCCATGTGGAACCTTTTAGAGTTTCCCAGTACAAAATGAAACGTTCCCTGATAAAAACACATTTAAAGAAATAAAGTCCTTCGATAATATCCGGAAAACGCAAACACAGAGGCTGTGGCAATATCTGGGATTGAGTTAGCCAAAAAAAACCCGGATATTTCCGGTTTCATCCAGTCATATCTGCACAAAGTGGTGTGGAATTCGTATGCAATGGACAGACAAAATCACAGTAAAAATGGTTTTGGAGAAAAGCAAAGTCTTTTCGTTAGGCAAGTGCATAAAATCTCATGTAAACCAACAGAAACATCAAGTTTGTTTGCCGCAGTTCCTGTAGTTTTCTCGCTAGAATACACGAATAGGTAGAACTGATTTCTGCATGTGGAACCAGTGATTGTTTCCCAGTACAAAATTAAATGTTCCCCTATTAAAAAAACATTCAATACAAAAATGACCATTGATAATATCCAGAAAAAACAAACACAGAGGCTGTGGCAATCTGGGATTGAGTTAGCCAAAACAAAACCGGATATTTCCGGTTTCATCCAGTCATATGCAGACAAAGTGGTGTGGAATTCCTATGCAATAGACCAAGGAAATTATAGTAAAAATGGTTTTGGAGAAAAGCAAAGTCTTTTCGTTAGGCAAGTGCATAAAATGCCATCTATAAAAACAGAAATATCATGTTGTTTGCAGCAATTCTTCTAGCTTTCTCCCAAGTAAATACGAATCTGTAGAGCTTGTGTCTTCATGTCGAACCACTGATTGTATGCCAGGACAAAATCAAATGTTCCCTGACTAAAAAAAAAGAAATACCTTTCCCTGATAAAAAAATGTTCAAAACAATAGTGACCTTTGAAAATACCCATAAAACACAAAGGCTGTGGCAATCTGGGATTGAGTTAGCCAAAAGAAACCCGGAGATTTCCCTTTTGATCCAGTCATATCCGGAAAAAGTGGTGTGGAATTCGTATGCAATGGACTGAGAAAATTACAGTAAAAATGGTTTTTGAGAAAATCAAAGTCTTTCCGTTAGCCAAGTGCATAAAATGCCATCTATACAAACAGAAATATCATGTTTGTTTGCAGCAGTTCCTCTAGCTTTCTCCCTAGAAAATACGAATGTGTAGAGCTGGTGTCTCCATGTGGAACCAATTAATGTTTCCCAGTCCAAAATTACATGATCCCTGATTAAAAAAAAAAAAACTTTCAAAACAATAAAGTCCTTCGATAATATCCAGAAAAAACAAACACAGGGTTGTGGCAATATCTGGGATTGAGTTAGACAAAACAAAACCGGATATTTCCGGTTTCATTCAGTCATATCCAGAAAAAGTGGTGTGGAATTCATATGCAGTGGACTGAAAAACTTGCAGTGAAAATAGTTTTGGAGAAAAACAAAGTCCTTTCGTTAGGCAAGTGCATAAAATGTCATGTATACAAACAGAAATATCATGTATGTTTGCCGAAGTTCCTCTAGTTTTTTCGCTAGAATAAACGAATAGGAAGAGCTGGTTTCTGCATGTGGAACCAGTGATTATTACCCAGTACAAAATTAAATGCTCCCTGATTAAAAAAAAACGTTCAAAACAATAATGACTATTGATAATATCCAGAAAACACAAACACAGGGGCTGTGGCAATATCTGGGATCGAGTTAGCCAAAACAAAACCGGATATTTCCGGTTTCATGCAGTCATATCCTCACAAAGTGGTGTGGGATTTGTATGCAATAGACCAAGTAAATCATAGTAAAAATGGTTTTGGAGAAAAGCAAAGTCCTTTCTTTAGGCAGGTGCATAAAATGTGATGTATACAAACAGAAATATCATGTTTGCTTGCCGCAGTCCCTCTAATTTTCTCCCTAGAATACAGGAATTGGAAGAACTGTTTTCTGCATGTGGAACCAGTGATTGTTTCACAGTACAAAATGAAATGCTCCCTGATTTAAAAAAAAAACGTTCAAAACAATAATGACCATTGGTAATATCCAGAAAACAAAAACACTAGGGCTGTGGCAATATCTGTGATTGAGTTAGCCAAAACAAAACTGGATATTTCCGGTTTCATCCAGTCATATCCGGACAAAGTGGTGTAATTCCTATGCAATGGACCGAGAAAATGGCAGTAAAATTGGTTTTGTAGAAAACAAAAGTCCTTTCGTTAAGCAAGTGCATAAAATGTCATGTATACAAGCAGAAATTTCATGTTTGTTTGCCACACTTCCTCTAGATTTCTTGCTAAAAAATACAAATGTTTAGAACTGGTTTCTCCATATGGAACCACTGAGTATTTCCCAGTACAAATTAAATGTTCCCTGAAAAAACATTCAAAACAATAAAGTCCTTCAATAATATCCAGAAAACACAAACACAGAGGCTGTGGCAATATCTGGGATTGAGTTAGGCAAAACAAAACCGGATATTTCCGGTTGTATTCAGTCATATCCAGACAAAGTGGTGTGGAATTTGTATGCAATAGACCAAGCAAATCATAGTAAAAATGGTTTTGGAGAAAAGCAAAGTCTTTTCTTTAGGCAAGTGCATAAAATGCCATCTATACGAACATAAATATCATGTTTGTTTGCCGCAGTTCCTCTAGCTTTCTCCTAGAAAATACGAATGTGTAGAGCTGGTGTCTCCATGTGGAACCAATTAGAGTTTCACAGTACAAAATTAAATGTTCCCTGATAAAAAAACATTCAAAACAATAAAGTCCTTTGATAATATCCAGAAAACACAAACACAGATGCTGTCGCAATATCTGTGATTGAGTTAGCCAAAACATAAGCGGATATATCCCCTTTCATCCAGTCATATCCAGACAAAGTGGTGTGGATTTCGTATGCAATGGACTGAGAAAAATACAGTAAAAATGGTTTTGGAGAAAAGTAAAGTCATTTCATTAGGCACGTGCATAAAATCTCATGTATACAAACAGAAATATCATGTTTGTTTGCCACAGTTCCTCTAGCATTCTCCGTAGAAAATACGAATGTGTAGAGCTGGTTTCTGCATGTGGAACCAGTGAGTGTTTCCCAGTACAAAATTAAATGTTCCCTGATAAGAAAAAACAATTCAAAACAATAAATTCCTTCGATAATATCCAGAAAACACAAACACAGAGGCTATCCCAATATCTGGGATTGAGTTAGCAAAAACAAAACCGGATATTTCCGGTTTCATCCTGTCATATCCGGACAAAGTGGTGTGAAATTCGTATGCAAGAGACCGAGCAAATCATAGTAAAAATGGTTTTGGAGTATAACAAAGTCTTTTCGTTAGACAAGTGCATAAAATGTCATGTATGCAAACAGAAATATCATGTTTGTTTGCCACAGTTCCTCTATCTTTCTTTCTAGAAAATACGAATGTGCAGAGCTGCTTTCTCCATGTGGAACCACTGAGTGTTTCCCAGTACAAAATAAAATTTTCCCTGATAAATAAAATTTCAAAACAATTAAATCCATTGATAATATCCAGAAAACACAAACACAGGTGCTGTTGCAATATCTGGGATTGAGTTAGCCAAAACAAAACCGGATATTTCTGGTTTCCTACAGTCATATCCTGACAAAGTGGTGTGGAATTCGTATGCAGTGGACTGAGAAAATCACAGTAAAAATGGTTTTGGAGAAAAGCAAAGTCCTTTCGTTAGGCTAGTGCATAAAATGTCATGTATACAAACAGAAATATCATGTTTGTTTTCCACAGTTCCTCTAGTTTTCTCCCTAGAATACACGAATAGGAAGAACTGGTTTCTGCATGTGGAACCAGTGATTGTTTCCCAGTACAAAATTAAATGCTCCCTTATTAAAAAAAACGTTCAAAAAATAATGACCATTGATAATATCCAGAAAACACAAACACAGGGGCTGTGGCAATATCTGGGATTGAGTTAGCCAAAAGAAAACCGGATATTTCCGGTTTCGTCCAGTCATATCCGGAAAAAGTTGTGTGGAATTCCTATGCAATAGACCAAGCAAATCATAGTAAAAATGGTTTTGGAGAAAAACAAAGTCTTTTCGTTAGGCAAGTGCATAAAATGCCATCTATACAAACAGAAATATCATGTTTGTTTGCTGCAGTTCTTCTAGCTTTCTCCTAGAAAATACGAATGTGTAGAGCTGGTGTCTCCATGTGGAACCAATTAGAGTTTCCCAGTACAAAATTAAATGTTCCCTGATAAAAAACATTCAAAACAATAAAGTCCTTTGATAATATCCAGAAAACACAAACACAGAGGCTGTCGCAATATCTGTGATTGTGTTAGCCAAAAAAAAGCGAATATTTCCCCTTTCATCCAGTCATATACAGACAAAGTGGTGTGGAATTTGTATGCAATGGTTTGAGAGAATTACAGTAAAAATGGTTTTGGAGAAAAGCAAAGTCATTTCATTAGGCAGGTGCATAAAATGTCATGTATACAAACAGAAATATCACGTTTGTTTGCTGCAGTTCCTCTAGCTTTCTCCTAGAAAATACGAATGTGTAGAGCTGGTGTCTCCATATGGAACCAATTAGAGTTTCACAGTACAAAATGAAATGTTCCCTGAAAAAAAAAATTTTCCAAACAATAAAGTCCTTTGATAATATCCAGGAAACACAAACACAGAATCTGAGGCAATATCTGGGATTGAGTTAGCCAAACCAAAACCGGATATTTCAGTTTTCATCCAGTCAAATCCGGACAAAGTGGAGTGCAATTCATATGCAATGGACTGATAAAATCACAGTAAAAATGGTTTTGGAGAAAAGCAAAGTCTTTTCATTACGCAAGTGCATAAAATGCCATCTATACAAAGAGAAATATAATGTTTGTTTGCCGCAGTTCCTCTGGATTTCTCGCTAGAAAATATGAACCTTTAGAGCTGGTTTCTCCATGTGGAAGCACTGAGTGTTTCCCAGTACAAAATCAAAAGTTCCGAGATAAAAAAAAAAACTTTCAAAACAATAATGACCATTGATAATATCCAGAAAACACAAACACAGAGGCTGTGGCAATCTGGGATTGAGTCAGCCAAAACACATCCTCATAATTCCAGTTTCATCCAGTCATATCCGGACAAAGTGGTGTGGAATTCGAATGCAATAGCCCAAGAAAATCACAGTAAAAACAGTCTTAGAGAAAAGCAAATTCTTTTCATTAGGTAAATGCATAAAATATCATGTATACAAACAGAAGTATCATGTTTGTTTTCCGCAGTTCCTCTAGTTTTCTCGCTAGAATATACGAAAGTGCAGAGCTGGTTTCTGCATGTGGAACCAGTGAGTGTTTCCCAGTACAAATTTAAATGTTCACTGATTAAAAAAATATTTTCAAAACAATAATGACCATTGATAATATCCAGAAAACTCATACACAGGGGCTGTGGCAATATCTCGGATTTACTTAGCCAAAACAAAACAGGGTATTTCCGGTTTCATCCAGTCATATCCGGAAAAATGGTGTGGATTTCTTATGTAATGTACTGCGAAAAGTGCAGTGAAAATGGTTTTGGAGAAAAGCAAAGTCTTTTTTTAGGGAAGTACATAAAATGCCATCTATACAAACAGAAATATCATGTTTGTTTGCCACAGTTCCTCAAGTTTTCTCGCTAAAATACACGAATAGGTAGAACTGGTTTCTGCATGTGGAACCCGTGATTGTTTCCCAGTACAAAATTAAATGTTCCCTAATTTAAAAAAAGCGTTCAAAACAATAATGACCATTGGTAATATCCAGAAAACACAGACACAGGATCTGTGGCAATATCTGGGATTCAGTTAGCCAAAACACAATCGCATATTTCCGGTTTCATCCAGTCATATCCGGACAAAGTGGTGTGGAATTCATATGCAAAGGGCTGAGAAAATGACAATGAAAATGGTTTTGGAGAAAAGCAAAGTCCTTTCTTTAGGCAAGTGCATAAAATGTCATGTATACAAACAGAAATATCATGATTGTTTGCCGCAGTTCCTTAGATTTCTCCCTAGAAAATACGAATGTGTAGAGCTGGTGTCTCCATGTGGAACCAATTAGTGTTTTCCAGTGCAAAAATAAATGTTCCCTAATAAAAAAATTTTTTTTCAAAACAATAAAGTCCTTTGATAATATCCAGAAAACACAAACACAGGGGCTGTGCCAATATCTGGGATTCAGTTAGCCAAAACAAAACCGAATATTTCCGGTTTCATCCAGTCATATCTGGAAAAAGTGATGTGGAATTCATATGCAATGGACCGAGAAAATCACAGAAAAGTGGTTTAGGAGAAAAGCAAAGTCTTTTCATTAGGAAAGTGCTTAAAATGTCATGTATACAAATAAATTTATGTGTTTGTTTGCTGCAGTTCCTGTAGCTTATCGCTAGAATACGAATGTGTACAGGTTTTTCTCCATGTGGAACCACTGAGTGTTTCCCAGTATAAAATTAAATGTTCCCTGATTACAAAAAAAAAAAAACTTTCAAACAATAATATCCATTGATAATATCCAGAAAACAGAAACACAGGGGCTGTGGCAATGTATGGGATTGAGATAGCCAAAAAAAAAAAAAAAAAAAAAAACAGATTTCCGGTTTCATCCAGTCATATCAGGTAAAGTGGTGTGGAATTCGTATGCAATCGACTGTGAAAATCACAGTAAAAATGGTTTTGGAAAAAGCAAAGTCTTTTTGTTAGGCAAGTGCATATAATGCCATCTATACAAACAGCAATATCCTCTTTCTTTGCCACAGTTCTTCTACATTTCTCCCTAGAAAACATGAATGTGTAGAGCTGGTGACTCCATGTGGAACTAATTGGAGTTTCCCAGTACAAAATTAAATGTTCCCTGATAAAAAACTTTGAAAACAATAATACTTTGATAATATCCAGAAAATACAAACACAGGGGCTGTGGCAATATCTGGGATTCTGTTAGCCAAAACAAAACCGGATATTTCCGGTTTCATCCAGCAATATCCGGAAAAAGTGGTGTGGAATTTGTATGCAATGGACTGAGAAAATTACAGAGAAAACGCTTTTGGAGAAAAGCAATGTCTTTTTGAAAGGCAAGTGCATAAAATGCCATGTATACAAACAGAAATATCAGGTTTGTTTGCCGCAGTTACTTTAGCTTTCTCCCTAGAAAATACGAATGTGTAGAGCTGGTGTCTCCATGTGGAACGAGTGAGTGTGTCCCAGTACAAAATTAAATGTTCCCTGATTAAAAAAAAAACTTTCAAAACAATAATGTCCATTGATAATTTCCAGAAAAAACAAACTCAGGGACTGTGGCAATATCTGGGATTGAGTTAGCCAAAACAAAACCGGATATTTCCGGTTTCATGCAGACATATCCTGACAAAGTGGTGTGGAATTCGTATGCAATGGACCGAGAAAATCAAAGTAAAAATGGTTTTGGAGAAAGGCAAAGGCTTTCGTTAGGGAAGTGCATAAAATGTCATGTATACAAACAGAAATATCATGTTTGTTTGCCGCAGTTCCTCTAGATTTCTCCTAGAAAATACGAATGTGTAGAGCTGGTGTCTCCATGTGGAACGAATTAGAGTTTCGCAGTACAAAATTAAATGTTCCCTGATAAAAAACATTCAAAACAAGAAAGTCCATCAATAATATCCAGAAAACACAAACACAGGGTCTGTGGCAATATCTGGGATTAAGTTAGCCAAAACAAAAATGGACATTTCCGGTTCCATCCAGTCATATCCGCAAAAAGTGCTGTGGAATTCTTATGCAATGGATACGCAAAATCACATTAAAAATGGTTTTTGAGAAAAGCAGAGTCTTTTCGTTAGGCAAGTGCATAAAATGTCATGTATACAAACAGAAATATCATGTTTGTTTGCCGCAGTTCATCTAGCTTTCTCCCTAGAAAATACGAATGTGTAGAGCTGGTGTCTTCATGTAGAACCAGTGAGTGTGTCCCAGTACAAAATTAAATGTTCCCTGATTAAAAAAAAACTTTCAAAACAATAATGTCCATGATAATTTCCAGAAAACACAAACACAGGAGCTGTGGCAATCTGGGATTGAGTTAGCCAAAACAAAACCGGATATTTCCGGTTTCATCCAGTCATATCTGGAAAAAAGTGGTGTGGAATTCGTATGCAATGGACTGAGAAAATTGCAGTGAAAATGGTTTTGGAGAAAAGCAAAGTGTTTTCGTTAGGCAACTGCATGATTTGTCATGTATACAAACAGACATATCATGTTTGTTTGCTGCAGTTCCTCTAGCGTTCTCCCTAGAAAATACGAATCTGTAGTGCTGGTGTCTCCGTGTGGAACCAATTAGAGTTTCTCAGTACAAAATTAAATGTTCCCTGATAAAAAACTTTCAAAACAATAAAGTCCTTCGATAATATCCAGAAAACACAAACACAGTGGCTGTTGCAATATCTCGGCTTGAGTTAGGCAAGAACAACAGGATATTTCGGTTTAAACTAGTCATATCCGTACAAAGTGGTGTGGAATTTCTATGCAATGGACCGAGAAAATCACAGTAAAAACGGTTTGGGAGAAAAGCAGTCTTTTCGTTAGGAAAGTGCATAAAATGTCATGTATACAAACAGAAATATCATGTTTGTTTGCCGCAGTTCCTCTAGCATTCTCGCTAGAAAATACGAATGTGTAGAGCTGGTGTCTCCATGAGGAACCAATTAGAGTTTCCCAATACAAAATTAAATGTTCCCTGATAAAAAAAATAAAAAAAAACTTTCAAAACAATAAAGTCGTTTGATCATATCCACAAAACTCAAACAGAGGGGCTATTGCAATATCTAGGATTGAGTCAACCAAAACAAAACCGGATATTTCCGGATTCATCCAGTCATATCCTGACAAAGTGGTGTGGATTTCGTATGCAATGGGCAGACAAAATCACAGTAAAAATGGTTTTGGAGAAAAACAAAGTGATTTCGTTAGGCAAATGCATAAATTGTCATGTATACAAACAGAAATATCATCTTTGCTTGCCGCAGTTCCTCTAGCTTTCTCGCTAGAAAATACGAATGTGTAGAGCTGGTGTCTCCATGTGGAACCAGTGAGTGTTTCCCAGTACAAAATTAAATGTTCCCTGATTAAAAAAAAACTTTCAAATCAATAATGTCCATTGATAATTTCCAGAAAACACACACACAGGAGCTTTGGCAATCTGGGATTGAGTTAACCAAAACAAAACCGGATATTTCCAGTTCCATGCAGTCATATCCGGAAAAACGTGGTGTGGAATTCGTATGCAATGGACTGAGAAAATTGCAGTGAAAATGGTTTTGGAGAAAAGCAAAGTGTTTTCGTTAGGCAAGTGCATGATTTGTCATTTATACAAACAGACATAGCATGTTTGTTTGCCGCAGTTCCTCTAGCGTTCTCCCTAGAAAATACGAATCTGTAGTGCTGTTGTCTCCGTGTGGAACCAATCAGAGTTTCGCAGTACAAAATTAAATGTTCCCTGATAAAAAACATTCAAAACAATAAAGTCCTTCGATAATATCCAGAAAACACAAACACAGTGGCTGTTGCAATATCTGGGCTTGAGTTAGGCAAGAACAACAGGATATTTCGGATTGAACTAGTCATATCCGGACAAAGTGGTGTGGAATTTCTATGCAATGGACTGAAAAAATTACAGAGAAAATGCTTTTGGAGAAAAGCAATGTCTTTTTGAAAGGCAAGTGCATAAAATGCCATGTATACAAACAGAAATATCAGGTTTGTTTGCCGCAGTTACTTTAGCTTTCTCCCTAGAAAATACGAATGTGTAGAGCTGGTGTCTCTATGTGGAACCAGTGAGTGTGTCCCAGTACAAAATTAAATGTTCCCTGATTAAAAAAAAACTTTCAAAACAATAATATCCATTGATAATTTCCAGAAAACACAAACACAGGGGCTGTGGCAATATCTGGGAATGAGTTAGCCAGAACAAAACCGGATATTTCCGGTTCCATCCAGTCTTATCCGCAAAAAGTGCTGGGGAATTCTTATGCAATGGATACGGAAAATCACAGTAAAAATGGTTTTGGAGAAAAACAAAGTGCTTTCGTTAGGCAAGTGCATAAAATGCCATCTATACAAACAAAAATAGCATGACTGTTTGCCGCAGTTCCTTTGGATTTCTCCACAGAAAATACGAATGTGTAGAGCTGGTGTCTCCATGTGGAACCAGAGATTGTTTCCACGTACAAAATTAAATAAAGTCCTTCAATAATATCCAGAAAACACAAACACAGGCGCTGTGGCCATATCTGGGATTGAGTTAGCCAAAACAGAACCGGATATGTCCGATTCAATCCAGTCATATCTGGAAAAAGTGGTGTGGAATTTGTATGCAATGGACTGAGAATATCACAGTAAAAATGGTTTTGGAGAAAAGCAAAGTCTTTTTTTATGCAACTGCATAAAATTTCATGTATACAAACAGAAATATCATGTTTGTTTGCCACAGTTCCTCTAGCTTTCTCCCTAGAAAATACAAATGTGTAGAGCTGGTGTCTCCATGTGGAACCAATTAGAGTTTCCCAGTACAAAATTAAATGTTCCCTGATAAAAAAACTTTCAAAAAAATAAAGTGCATCGATAATATCCAGAAAACACAAACACAGTGGCTGTTGCAATATCTGGGCTTAGGTTAGCCAAGAAATACAGGATATTTCGGTTTCAACTAGTCATATCCGGACAAAGTGGTGTGGAATTTCTATGTAATGGACCGAGAAAATCACAGTGAAAACGGTTTAGGAGAAAAGCAAAGTCTTTTCGTTAGGAAAGTGTATAAAATTTCATGTATACAAACAGAAATATCATGTTTGTTTGCCCCAGTTCCTCTCTCTTTCTCCCTAGAAAATATGAATATGTAGAGCTGGTGTCTCCATGAGGAACCAATTAGAGTTTCCCAATACAAAATTAAATGTTCCCTGATAAAAAAATAAAAAAAAAACTTTCAAAAGAATAAAGTCCTTTGATCATATCCACAAAACACAAACACAGGGGCTGTTGCAATATCTGGGATTGAGTTAGCCAAAACAAAACCGGATATTTCCGGTTTCATCCTGTCATATCCGGAAAAAAGTGGTGTGGAATTCGTATTCAATGGACTGAGAAAATTGCAGTGAAAATGGTTTTGGAGAAAAGCAAAGTGTTTTCGTTAGGCAAGTGCATCATTTGTCATGTATACAAACAGACATATCATGTTTGTTTGCCGCAGTTCCTCTAAAGTTCTCCCTAGAAAATACGAATCTGTAGTGCTGGTGTCTCCGTGTGGAACCAATTAGAGTTTCCCAGTACAAAATTAAATGTTCCCTGATAAAAAAACTTTCAAAACAATAAAGTCCTTCGATAATATCCAGAAATCACAAACACAGTGGCTGTTGCAATATCTGGGCTTGAGTTAGCCAAAAACAACAGGATATTTCCGGTTTCATCTAGTCATATCCGGAAAAAGTGGTGTGGAATTTCTGTGCAATGGACTGAGAAAATCACAGTAAAAAAGGTTTTGGAGAAAAGCAAAGTCTTTTCTTTAGGAACGTCCATAAAATGTCATGTATACAAACAGAAATATCATGTTTGTTTGCCGCAGTTCCTCTAGCCTTCTCGCTAGAAAATAGGAATTTGCAGAGCTGGTGTCTCCATATGGAACAAGTGAGTGTTTCACAGTACGAAACTAAATGTTCCTTGATAAAAAATTTTTTTCAAAACAATAATGTCCATTGAAAATATCCAGAAAACACAAACACAGGAGCACGGGCAATATCTGGGATTGAGTTAGCCAAAACAAAACCGGATATTTCCGGTTTCATCCAGTCATATCCGGAAAAAGTGGTGTGCAATTCGTATGCAATGTACAGAGAATATCATAGTATAAATGGTTTCGGAGAAAAGCAAAGTCTTTTCTTTATGCAACTGCATAAAATGTCATGTATACAAACAGAAATATCATGTGTGTTTGCCGCAGTTCCTCTAGCATTCTCACTAGAAAATACAAATGTGTAGAGCTGGTGTCTCCATGTGGAACCAATTAGAGTTTCCAAGTATAAAATTAAATGTTCACTGAGGAAGAAAAAAAAACTTTCAAAACAATAAAGGCCTTCGGTAATAACAAGAAAACACATACACAGAGGCTGTGGCAATACCTGGGATTGAGTTAGCCAAAACATAACTGGATATTTCCGGTTTCCTCAGTCATATCCGGACAAAGGGGTGTGGAATCCGTATGCAATGGACCGAGAAAATCACAGTAAAAATGATTTTGGAGAAAAGCAAATTCTTTTCGTTAGGCAAGTGCATAAAATGTCATGTATACAAACAGATATATCATGTTTGCCGTATTTCCTCTCGCTTTCTCCCTAGAAAATACGAATTTGTAGAGCGGGTCTCTCCAAGTGGACCACTGAGTGTTTCCCAGTACTAAAGAAAATGTTCCCTGTAAAAAAAATATTCAAAATAATAATGTCCATTGATAATATCCAGAAACACAAACACAGGGGCTGTAGCAATCTGGGATTGAGTTAGCAAAAAAAACCGGATATTTCCCCTTTCATCCAGTCATATCCGGACAAAGTGGTGTGGAATTCGTATGCAATGGCTTGAGATAATTACAGTGAAAGTGGATTTGGAGAAAAGCAAAGTCTTTTCGTTAGGCAAGTGCATAAAATGTCATGTATCCAAACAGAAATATCATGTTTGTTTGCCGCAGTTCCTCTAGCTTTCTCCTAGAAAATACGAATGGGTAGAGATGATGTCTCCATGTGGAACCAATTAGAGTTTCCCAATACAAAATTAAATGTTCCCTGATAAAAAAACATTCAAAACAATAAAGTCTTTTCATAATATCCAGAAAACACAAACACAGGGTCTGTGGCAATATCTGGGATTGGTTGGCCAAAACAAAACCGGATATTTCCGGTTTCATCCACTCATATAAGGAAAAAATGGTGTGGAATTCATATGCAATGGACAGAAAAAATCACAATAAAAATGATTTTGGAGAAAAGCAAAGTCTTTTCGTTAGACAAGTGCAAAAATGTCATGTATACAAACACAGATATCATGTTTGTTTGCCGCAGTTCCTCTAGCTTTCTCCATAGAAAATATGAGTTTTTAGTGCTGTTCTCTCCATGTGGACCCAGTGAGTGTTTCCCAGTACAAAACTAAATGTGCCCTGATAGAAAAAAAATCTTTCAAAACAATTAAGTCCATTGATTATATCCAGAAAATACAAACAGAGGATCTGTGGCAATATCTGTGATTCAGTTAGCAAAAACACAACCGGATATTTCCGGTCATCCAGTCATATCCGTACAAATTGGTGTGGAATTCCTATATAATGGATAGAAAAAATCACAGTAAAAATGGTTTTGTAGAAAAGCAAAGTCTTTTCGTTAGGCAATTGCATAAAATGCCATCTATACAAACAGAAATATCATGATTGTTTGCCACAGTTCTTTTAGATATCTCCCCAGAATATACGAATGTGTAGATCTGGTGTCTCCATGTGGAACCAATTAGAGTTTCCCAGTACAAAAATAAATATTCCTTGATAAAAAAAAAACTTTCAAAACAATAAATTCCTTCGATAATATCCAGAAAACACAAACACATAGGCTGTCGCAATATCTGGGATTGAGTTAGCCAAAATAAAACCGGATATTTCCGGTTTCATCCAGTCATATCAGGACAAAGTGGTGTGGAATTCGTATGTAATGGACTGAGAAAATCACAGTAAAAATGGTCTTGGAGAAAAGCAATGTCTTTTGGTTAGGCAAATGCATAAAATGCCATCTACACAAACAGAAAGAGCATGTTTATTTTCCGCAGTTCCTCTAGCCTTCTCTCTAGAAAATACGAATCTGTAGAGCTGGTGGCTCCATGTGGAACCAGTGAGTGTTTCGCAGTATGAAACTAAATGTGCACTGATTAAAAAAACTTTAAAAATATAAAGTCCATCAATAATATCCAGAAAACACAAACAAAGTATCTGTGGCAATATCTGGGATTCAGTTAGCCAAAACAAAACCGGATATTTCCGGTTTCATTCACTCATATCCGGAAAAAGTGGTGTGGAATTCCTATGCAATGAACCAAGAAAATCACAGTAAAAATGGTTTTGGAGAAAAGTAAAGTCTTTTCGTTAGGGAAGTGCATAAAATGTCATGTATGCAAACAGAAATATCATGTTTGTTTGCCGCAGTTCCTCTAGCGTTCTCCCTAGAAAATACGAATCTGTAGAGCTTGTAACTCCATGTGGAACCAATCAGAGTTTCACAGTAAAAAATTAAATGTTCCCTGATAAAAAACATTCAAAACCATAAAGTCCTTCGATAATATCCAGAAAACACAAACACAGAGGCTGTCGCAATATCTGGGATTCTTAGCCAAAACACAACCTCATATTTCTGGTTTCATTCACTCATATCAGGATAAGGTGGTGTGGATTTGTATGCAATGGACAGACAAAATCACAGTAAAAATGGTTTTGTAGAAAAGCAAAATCTTTTCGTTAGGCAAGTGCATAAAATGTCATGTATACAAACAGAAATATCATGTTTGTTTGCCGCATTTCCTCTAGTTTTCTCCTAGAAAATACGAATGTGCAGAGCTGTTGTCTCCATATCAACGAATCAGAGTTTCCCAGTACAAAATTACATGTTCCCTGAAAAAAAATAAAACTTTCAAAACAATAAATCCATCGATAATATCCAGAAAACACAAACAAAGGGTCTGCGGCAATATCTGGGTTTCAGTTAGCCAAAACAGAACTTGATATTTCCGGTTTCATCCACTGATATCGGGACAAAGTGTTGGGGAGTTCATATGCAATGGATAGACAAAATCACAGTAAAAATGGCTTTGGAGAAAAGCAAAGTCCTTTCGTTAGGCAAGTGCATAAAATGTCATGTATACAAACACAGATATCATGTTTGATTGCGGCAGTTCCTCTAGCTTTCTCCCTAGAAAATACGAGTTTTTAGAGCTGTTCTCTCCATGTGGACCCAGTGAGTGTTTCCCAGTACAAAACTAAATGTTCCCTGATAGAAAAAAAATCTTTCAAAACAATAAAGTCCATTGATGATATCCAGAAAATACAGAGGATCTGTGGCAATATCTGTGACTCAGTTAGCCAAAACACAACCGGATATTTCCAGTCATTCAGTCATATCTGTACAAAGTGGTGTGGAATTCGTATGTAATGGACAGACAAAATCACAGTAAAAATGGTTTTGTAGAAAAGCAAAGTCTTTTCGTTAGGCAAGTGCATAAAATGCCATCTATACAAACAGAAATATCATGATTGTTTGCCGCAGTTCCTTTAGATATAACCCCAGAAAATACGAATGTGTAGAGCTGGTGTCTCCATGTGGAACCAATTAGAGTTTCCCAGTACAGAATTAAATATTCCTTGATAAAAAAAAACATTCAAAACAAGAAAGTCCTTCGAAAATATCCAGAAAACACAAACACATAGGCTGTCGCAATATCTGGGATTGAGTTAGCCAAAATAAAACCGGATATTTCCGGTTTCATCCAGTCATATCAGGACAAAGTGGTGTGGAATTTGTATGCAATAGACTGAGGAAATCACAGTAAAATGGTCTTCGAATAAAGCAGAGTCTTTTGGTTAGGAAATGCATAAAATGCCATCTACACAAACAGAAATAGCATGTTCACTATCTGAAGTTTCTCTCACCTTCTCTCTAGAAAATACAAATCTGTAGAGCTGGTGGCTCCATATGGAACGAGTGAGTGGTTCCCAGTACGAAACTAAATGTTCACTGATTAAAAAAAAAAAACTTTAAAAACAATTAAGTCCATCTATAATATCCAGAAACACAAACACACGATCTGTGTCAATATCAGAGATTCAGTTAGCCAAAACACAGCCGCTTATTTCCGGTTTCATCCAGTCATATCCGGACAAAGTGGTGTGGATTTCGTATGCAATGGACTAAGAAAATTACATTAAAAATGGTTTTGGAGAAAAGCAAAGTCTTTTCGTTAGGCAAGTGCATAAAATGTAATGTAAACAAACAGAAATATCAGGTTTGTTTGCCGCAGTTCCTCTAGTTTTGTCCTAGAAAATATGAATGTGTAGAGCTGGTTTCTCCATGTAGAACCAATCGGAGTTTCCCAGTAGAAAATTCAATGTTCCCTGATTAAAAACATTCAAAACCATAAAGTCCTTCGATAATATCCAGAAAACACAAACACAGAGGCTGTCGCAATATCTGGGATTGAGTTAGCCAAAGCACAACGGATATTTCCGGTTTCATCCAGCCATATCTGGACAAAGCGTTGTGGAATTCGTATGCAATGGACTGAGAAAATTACAATGAAAATGGTTTTGGAGAAAAGCAAAGTCTTTTCGTTAGGCAAGTGCATAAAATGTCATGTATACAAACAGAAATATCATGTTTGTTTGCCGCAGTTCCTCTAGCTTTCTCTCTAAAAATGCGAATGTGTAGAGCTGGTGTCTCCATGTGGAACCATTAGAGTTTCCCAGTACAAAATTAAATGTTCCCTGATAAAAAACATTCAAAACAGTAAAGTCCTTTGATGATATCCAGAAAACACAAACAGAGGATCTGTGGCAATATCTGATATTGAGTAAGACAAAATTAAACCGCATATTTCCGGTTACATCCAGTCATATCCGGACAAAGTGGTGTGGCATTCTATGCACTAGAGAGACAAAATCACAGTAAAAATGGTTTAGGAGAAAAGCAATGGCTTTTCTTTAGGCAAGTGCATAAAATGTCATGTATACAAACAGAAATATCATGTTTGTTTGCCACAGTTCCTCTAGCTTTCTCCTAGAAAATATGAATGTGTAGATCTTGTGTTTCCATGTGGAACCAATTAGAGTTTCTCAGTACAAAACTAAATGTTCCCTGAAAACAAAACATTCAAAACAATAAAGTCCTTCGATAATATCCAGAAAACACAAACACAGAGGCTGTGGAAATATCTGGGATTGAGTTAGCCAAAACAAAACTGGATATTTCCGGTTTCATCCAGTCATATCTGGACATAGTGGTGTAATTCCTATGCAATGGACCGAGAAAATGGCAGTAAAATTGGTTTTGTAGAAAACAAAAGTCCTTTCGTTAAGCAAGTGCATAAAATGTAATGTATACAAGCAGAAATTTCATGTTTGTTTGCCACACTTCCTCTAGATTTCTTGCTAAAAAATACAAATGTTTAGAACTGGTTTCTCCATATGGAACCACTGAGTATTTCCCAGTACAAATTAAATGTTCCCTGAAAAAAAACATTCAAAACAATAAAGTCCTTCAATAATATCCAGAAAACACAAACACAGAGGCTGTGGCAATATCTGGGATTGAGTTAGGCAAAACAAAACCGGATATTTCCGGTTGTATTCAGTCATATCAGGACAAAGTGGTGTGCAATTCGTTTGCAATGGACAGACAAAATCACAGTAAAAATGGTTTTGGAGAAAAGCAAAGTCTTTTCATTAGGCAAGTGCATAAAATGTCATCTATACGAACATAAATATCATGATTGTTGTCCGCATTTCCTCTAGCTTTCTTCCCAGAAAATAAGAATGTGTAGAGCTAGTGTCTCAATGTGGAACCAGAGTTTCCCAGTATAAAATTAAATGTTCCCTGATAAAAAAAAACTTTGAAAACAATAAAATCCATTGATAATATCCAGAAAAATCAAACACAGGGGCTGTGGCAAACTCTGGGATTGAGTTAGCCAAACAAAACCGGATATTTCCGGTTTCATCCAGTCATATCCGGACAAAGTGGTGTAATTCCTATGCAATGGACCGAGAAAATGGCAGTAAAATTGGTTTTGTAGAAAACAAAAGTCCTTTCGTTAAGCAAGTGCATAAAATGTAATGTATACAAGCAGAAATTTCATGTTTGTTTGCCACACTTCCTCTAGATTTCTTGCTAAAAAATACAAATGTTTAGAACTGGTTTCTCCATATGGAACCACTGAGTATTTCCCAGTACAAATTAAATGTTCCCTGAAAAAAAAACATTCAAAAAAATAAAGTCCTTCAATAATATCCAGAAAACACAAACACAGAGGCTGTGGCAATATCTGGGATTGAGTTAGGCAAAACAAAACCGGATATTTCCGGTTGTATTCAGTCATATCAGGACAAAGTGGTGTGCAATTCGTTTGCAATGGACAGACAAAATCACAGTAAAAATGGTTTTGGAGAAAAGCAAAGTCTTTTCATTAGGCAAGTGCATAAAATGCCATCTATACGAACATAAATATCATGATTGTTGGCAGCATTTCCTCTAGCTTTCTTCCCAGAAAATAAGAATGTGTAGAGCTAGTGTCTCAATGTGGAACCAGAGTTTCCCAGTATAAAATTAAATGTTCCCTGATAAAAAAAAAACTTTGAAAACAATAAAATCCATTGATAATATCCAGAAAAATCAAACACAGGGGCTGTGGCAAACTCTGGGATTGAGTTAGCCAAACAAAACCGGATATTTCCGGTTTCATCCAGTCATATCCGGACAAAGTGGTGTGGAATTCGTATTCAATGGACTGAGAAAATCACAGTAAAAATGGTTTTGAGAAAAGCAAAGTCTTTTCGTTAGGCAAGTGACATGTATACAAACAGAAATATCATGTTTGTTTTCCACAGTTCCTCTAGCTTTCTCCCTAGAAAATACGAATGTGTAGAGCTGGTGTCTCCATGTGGAACCAGTGTTTCCCAGTAGAAAATCAAATGTTCCCTGATGAGTAAAAAAAAACTTTCAAAACAATAATGTCCATTGATAATATCTAGAAAACACAAACACAACGGCTGTGGCAATATCTGGGATTGAGTTAGCCAAAACACAACCGGATATTTCCCCTTTCATCCAGTCATATCCGGACAAAGTGGTGTGGAATTCGTATGCAATAGACCAAGAAAATCACAGTAAAAATGGTTTTAGAGAAAAGCATTGTCCTTTCGTTAGGCAAGTGCATAAATTGTCATGTATACAAACAAATTTATATGTTGTTTGCCGCAGTTCCTCTCGCTTTCTCGCTAGAAAATACAATGCGTAGAGCTGGTTTCTCTATGTGGAACCACTGAGTGTTTCCCAGTACAAAACTAAATGTTCCCTGATAAAAAAAAAAAAAAAAACTTTCAAAACACTAAAGTCCATTGACAATATCCAGAAAACAAAAACACAGGGGCTGTGGAAATATCTGGGATTGAGTTAGCGAAAAAAAAAACCGGATATTTCCAGTTTCATCCAGTCATATCCGGAAAAAGTGGTGTGGAATTCGTATGCAATTCACTGAAAAAATTACAGTAAAAATGGTTTTGGAGAAAAGCAAAGTCTTTTCGATAGACAAGTGCATAAAATGTCATGTATACAAACAGAAATATCATGTTTGCTTGCTGCAGTTCCTCTAGCATTCTCCTAGAAAATAAGAATGTGTAGAGCAGGTGTCTCCATGTAGAACCACTAAGTGTTTCCCAGTACAAAATCAAATCTTCCCTGATAAACAACATTCAAACAATAAAGTCCTTCGATAATAGCCAGAAAACACAAGTACAGAGGCTGTGGCAATATCTGGGATTGAGATAGCCAAAACAAAACCGTATATTTCCGGTTCTTCCAGTCATATCCGGTCAAAGTGGTGTGGAATTCGTATGCAATGGACCGAGAAAACAATAGTAAAAATCGTTTTGGAGAAAAGCAAAGTCTTTCTTTAGGCAAGTGCATATAATGTCATGTACACAAAAAGAAATATCATGTTTGTTTGCCGCAGTTCCTCTAGTTTTTCGCTAGAAAATACGAATGTGTAGAGCAGGTTTCTCCATGTGGAACCAGTGAGTGTTTCCCTGCACAAAATTAAATGTTCCCTGATAAAAAAAAACTTTCAAAAAATAATGACCATTGATAATATCCAGAAAACACAAACACAGTGGATGTGGCAATCTAGGATTGAGTTAGCAAAAAAAAAAACCCGGATATTTACAGTTTCATCCAGTCATATTCAGACAAAGTGGTGTGGAATTCGTACGCAATGAACCGAAAAAATGACAGTAAAAATGGTTTTGAATAAAAGGAAAGTCTTTTCGTTAGGCAAGTGCATAAAATGTCATGTATACAAACAGAAATATCATGTTTGTCGCAGTTCCTCTAGCTTTCTCCTAGAAAATATGGATGTGTAGAGCTGGTGTCTGCATGTGGAACCAATTAGAGTTTCCCAGTACAAAATCAAATCTCCCCTGATAAAAAACATTCAAACAATAAAGTCCTTTGATAATATCCAGAAGACACAAGTACAGAGGCTGTCGCAATATCTGGGATTCAGTTAGCCAAAACACAAGCGGATATTTCCCCTTTAATCCAGTCATATCCGGAAAAAGTGGTGTGGAATTCGTATGCAATGGACTGAGAAAATTGCAGTGAAAATGCTTATGGAGAACAACAAAGTCTTTTCGTTAGGCAAGTGCATAAAATGGCATCTATACAAACAGAAATATCATGTTTGTTTGCCGCACTTCCTCTAGCTTTCTCCTAGATATACGAATGTGTAGACCTGGTGTCTCCATGTGGAACCAGTGAGTGTTTCCCAGTACAAAACTAAATGTTCCCTGATAAAAAAAATTCAAAACAATAAAGTCCTTTGATAATATCCAGAAAACACAAACACAGGGGCTGTGGCAATATCTGGGATTCAGTTAGCCACAACAAAACTGGATATTTTGGATTCATCCAGTCATATCCAGACAAAGTGGTGTGCAGTTCGTATGCAATGGACAGACAAAATCACAGTAAAAATGGTTTTTAGAAAAGCAAAGTCCTTTTGTTAGGCAAGTGCATAACATGTCATGTATACAAACAGAAATATCATGTTTCTTTGTTGCAGTTCCTCTAGCTTTCTCGCTAGAAAATACGAATGTGTAGAGCTGGTGTCTCCATGTGGAACCAATTAGAGTTTCCCAGTACAAAATTAAATGTTCCCTGATTAAAAAAAATTTCAAAATATTAATGACCATTGATAATATCCATAAAAGAGAAACACAGGGGCTGTGGCAATCTGGGATTGAGTTAGCCAAAAAAACCCGGATATTTCCTGTTTCATCCAGTCATATTTGGACAAAGTGGTGTGGAATTCATATGCAATGGACTGAGAAAATCGCAGTAATAATAGTTTTGGAGAAAAGAAAAGTCCTTTCATTAGGAAATTGCATAAAATGTTTTGTATACAAACAGAAATATCATGTTTGTTTGCCGCAGTTCCTCTAGCATTCTCCTAGAAAATACGAATGCGTAGAGCTGGTGTCTCCATGTGGAACCAATTAGAGTTTCCCAGTACATAATTAAATGTTCCCTGATAAAAAAATTTTCAAAACAATAAAGTCCTTCTATAATATCCAGAAAACACAAACACAGGAGCTGTGGCAATATCTGGGATTGATTTAGCCATAACAAAACCGGATATTTCCGGTTTCTCCAGTCATATTCGGACAAAGTGGTGTGCAATTCGTATGCAAGGGACTGAGAAAATCACAGTAAAATGGTTTTGGAGAAAAGCAAAGTCTTTTCGTTATGCAAGTGCATAAAATGTCATGTATACAAACAGAAATATCATGATTGTTTGCCGCAGTTCCTCTAGCTTTCTCGATAGAAAATACCAATGTTTAGAGCTTGTGGCTCCATGTGGAACCACTGAGTGTTTCCCAGTACAAAATTAAATGTTCCCTGAGGAAAAAAAACTTTGATAACAATAATGTCCATTGATAATATCCAGAAAACACAAACACAGGGGCTTGGCAATATCTGGGATTGAGTTAGACAAAACAAAACCAGATATTTCCGGTTTCATCCTGTCATATTCGGACAAAGTGATGTGCATTTCGTATGCAAGGGACTGAGAAAATCACAGAAAAATGGTTTTGGGGAAAAGCAAAGTCTTTTTGTTAGGCAAGTGCATAAAATGTCATGTATAGAAACAGAAGTATCATGTTTCTTTGCTGCAGTCCATCTAGCTTTCTCGCTAGAAAATACGAATGTGTAGAGCTGCTTTCTCCTTGGGGAATAACTGAGTGTTTCCCAGTACAAAATTAAATGTTCCCTGATAAAAAATCTCAAAAAAATAAAATACTTCAATAATATCCAGAAAACATAAGCACAGGGGCTGTGGCAATATCTGGGATTGAGTTAGCCAAAAAAAAAGCGGATATGTCATATTCAGACAAAGTGGTGTGGAATTCGTACGCAATGGGCCGAGAAAAACACAGTAAAAATGGTTTTGGAGAAAAGCAAAGTCTTTTTGTTAGGCAAGTGCATAAAATGCCATCTATACCAACAGAAATATCATGTTTGCCGCAGTTCCTCAATATTTCTGCCTAGAAAATATGAATGTGTAGAGCTTGTGTCTCCATGTGGAACTCATTAGAGTTTCCCAGTACAAAATTAAATCTTCCCTGATAAAAAAATAAAAAAAAAACTTTTCAAAACCATAAAGTCCTTCGATAATATCCAGAAAACGGAAGCACAGGTGCTGTGGCAATATCTGGCATTGAGTTAGCCAAAAAAAAACGGATATTTCGGGTTTCATCCAGTCATTTCCGGAAAAAGTGGTGTGCAATTCGTATGCAATTGACCGAGAAAATCACAATGAAAATGCTTTTGGAGAAAAGCAAAGTCTTTTCCTTAGGGAAGTGCATAAAATGTAATGTATACAAACAGAAATATCATGTTTGTTTGCCGCAGTTCCTCTAGATTTATCCTAGAAAATATGAATGTGTAGAGCTGGAGTCTCCATGTGGAACCAATTAAAGTTTCTCAGTACAAAACAAAATTTTCACTGATAAAAAATCCTTTCAAAACAATAATGTCCATTGATAATATTCATAAAAAACAAACTCAGGGGCTGTGACCATATCTGGGATTGAGTTAGCCAAAAAAAATCCAGATATTTCTGGTTTCATCCAGTCATATCCGAACAAAGTCGTGTGGAATTCGTATGCAATGGACCGAGAAAATCACAGTAAAAATGGTTTTGGAGAAAAGCAAAGTCTTTTCGTTAGGCAAGTGAATAAATGTTTTGTAAACAAACAGAAATATCATGTTTGTTTGCCGCAGTTCCTCTAGCTTTCTCCCTAGAAAATACGAATGTGTAGAGCTGGTGTCTCCATGTGGAACCAGTGAGTGTTTCCCAGTACAAAGTTAAATGTTTCCTGATAAAGAAATCATTCAATAAAATAATATCAATTGATAATATCCAGAAAACACAAACAGAGGGGCTGCGGCAATATCTGGATTCAGTTAGTCAAAATAAAACCGGATATTTCCGGTTTCATCCAGTCATATCTGGACAAAGTGGTGTGGAATTCATATGCAATAGACGGAGAAAATCACAGTAAAAACGGTTTAGGAGAAAAGCAAAGTCTTTTCGTTAGGAAAGTGCATAAAATATCAGGTATACAAACAGAAATATCATGTTTGTTTGCCCCAGTTCCTCTCTCTTTCTCCCTAGAAAATATGAATGTGTAAAGCTGGTATCACCATGTGGAACCAAATAGAGTTTCCCAGGACAAAATTAAATCTTCCCTGATAAAAAAATAAAAAAAAAATTCAAAACCATAAAGTCCTTCGATAATATCCAGAAAACGCAAACACAGGTGCTGTGGCAATATCTGGCATTGAGTTAGCCAAAAAAAACCGGATATTTCTGGTTTCATCCAGTCATTTCCAGAAAAAGTGGTGTGCAATTCGTATGCAATTAACCAAGAAAATTACAGTGAAAATGGTTTTGGAGAAAAGCAAAGTCTTTTCGTTAGGCAAGTGCATAAAATGCCATCTATATAAACAGAAATATCATGATTGTTTGCCGCAGTTCCTCTAGCTTTCTCGCTAGAAAATACGAATGTGTAGAGCTGGTGCCTGCATGTGGAACCACTGATTGTTTCCCAGTAAAAATAAATGTTCCCTGATAAAAAAAAATTTCAAAACAATATTGCCCATTGATAATTTCCAGAAAACACAAGCACAGGGGCTTTGGCAATCTGGGATTGAGTTAGCCAAAACATAACCGGATATTTCCGGTTTCATCCAGTTATATCCGGACAAAGTGGTGTGGAATTTGTATGCAATGGACTGAGAATATCACAGTAAAAATGGTTTTGGAGAAAAGCAAAGTCCTTTCGTTAAGCAAGTGCATAAAATGTCATGTATACAAACAGTAATATCATGTTTGTTTGCCGCAGTTCACCTAGCTTTCTCCCTACAAAATACGAATGTGTATAGCTGGTGTCTCCATCTGGAACCAATTAGAGTTCCCCAGTACAAAATTAAATGTTAACTGATAAAAAAATTAAAAAAAACTTTAAAAACAATAAAGTCCTTTGATCATATCCAAAAAACACAAACACAAGGGCTGTTGCAATATCTGGGATTGAGTTAGCCAAAACAAAACCGGATATTTCCGGATTCATCCAGTCATATCCGGACAACATGGTTTGCAATTCGTATGCAAGGGACAGACAAAATCACAGTAAAAATGGTTTTGGAGAAAAGCAAAGTCTTTTCGTTAGGCAAGTGCATAAATTGTCATGTATACAAACAGAAATTTCATGTTTGTTTGCCGCAGTTCCTCTAGCTTTCTCCCTAGAAAATACGAATCTGTAGTGCCGGTGTCTCCATGTGGAACCAATTAGAGTTTCCCAGTACAAAATTAAATGTTCCATGATTAAAAAAAAAACTTTTAAAACTATAAAATCCATTGATAATATCCAGAAAACACAAACACAGGGGCTGTGGCAAACTCTTGAATTTTTAGCCAAACAATACCGGATGTTTCCGGTTTCATCCAGTCATATCCGGACAACGTGGTTTGCAATTCGTATGCAAGGGACAGACAAAATCACAGTAAAAATGGTTTTGGAGAAAAGCAAAGTCTTTTCGTTAGGCAAGTGCATAAATTGTCATGTATACAAACAGAAATTTCATGTTTGTTTGCCGCAGTTCCTCTAGCTTTCTCCCTAGAAAATACAAATCTGTAGTGCTGGTGTCTCCATGTGGAACCAATTAGAGTTTCCCAGTACAAAATTAAATGTTCCATGATTAAAAAAAACTTTTAAAACAATAAAATCCAGTGATAATATCCAGAAAACACAAACACAGGGGCTGTGGCAAACTCTGGAATTGAGTTAGCCAAATAAAACCAGATGTTTCCGGTTTCATCCAGTCATATCTGGACAAAGTGGTGTGGAATTCGTATGCAGTGGACTGAGAAAATTGCAGTGAAAATGGTTTTGGCGAAAACCAAAATCATTTCGGTAGTCAAGTGCGTAAAATGCAATCTATACAAACAGAAATATCATGTTTGTTTGCCAGAGTTACTCTAGCATTCTCCTTAGACAATACGAATGTATAGAGCGGTTTCTCCATGTGGAACCAATTAGAGTTTCACAGTGCAAAATTAAATGGTCCATGATTAAAAAAAATTTCAAAACAATAAAGTCCTTAGATAATATCCAGAATTCACAAACACAGCGGCTGTGGCAATATCTGGGATTGAGTTAGCCAAAACACAACCGGATATTGCCGATTTCATCCAGTCATAGCCTGACAAAGTGGTGTGGAATTCATATGCAACGGACAGACAAAATCACAGTAAATGGTTTTGGAGAAAAGCAAAGTCTTTTCGTTAGGCAAGTGCATAAAATTCCATCTATACAAACAGAAATATCATGTTTGTTTTCCACAGTTCTTCTAGCTTTCTCCTAGAAAATACGAATGTGTACAGCTGGTGTCTCCATGTGGAACCAATTAGAGTTTCCCAGTACAAAATTAAATGTTCCCTGAGAAAAAACATTCAAAACAATAAAGTCCATTGATAATATCCGGAAACATTAACACAGGGGCTGTGGCAATATCTGGGATTGAGTTAGACAAAACAAACGGGATATTTCCCGTTTCATCCAGTCATATCCGGACAAAGTGTTGTGGAATTCGTATGCAATGGACAGACAAAATCACAGTAAAAATGGATTTGTAGAAAAGTAAAGTCTTTTTGTTAGGCAAGTGCATAAAATGCCATCTATACAAACAAAAATATCATGATTGTTTGCCGCAGTTCTTTTAGGTTTCTCCCCAGGAAATAGGAATTTGTAGAGGTGGTGTCTACATGTGGAACCAATTAGAGTTTCCCAGTACAAAATCAAATGTTCCCTGATTAAATAAAAAAACTTTCAAAACAATAAAGTCCTTCGATAACATCTAGAAAACACAAACACAGGGGCTGTGGCAATATCTGGGATTGAGTTAGCCAAAACAAAACCGGATATTTCCGTTTTCATCCAGTCATATCCAGACAGAGTGGTGTGGAATTCGTATGCAATAGACCGAGAAAATCACATTAAAAATGGTTTTGGAGAAAAGCAAAATCTTTTCGGTAGGCAAGTGCATAACATGTCATGTAACCAAACAGAAATATCATGTTTGTTTCCCGCAGTTTCTCTAGATTTCTCCCTAGAAACTAAAATGTGTATAGCTGGTGTCTCCATCTGGAACCAATGAGTGCTTTCCAGTAGAAAATTAAATGTTCCCTGATAAAGAAAAAAAACTTTCAAAACAATAAAGTCCTTTGATAATATCCAGAAAACACAAACACAGGTGCTGTGGCAATAACTGGGATTGAGTTAGCAGAAAAAAAACCGGATATTTCCAGTTTAATCCAGTCTTATTAGACAAAGCATTGTGCAATTCATATGTAATGGACAGACAAAATCACAGTAAAAATTGTTTTGCAGAAAACCAAAGTCTTCGTTAGGCAAGTGCATAAAATGCCATCTATACAAACAGAAATATCATGATTGTTTGCCGCAGTTCATTTAGATTTCTCCCCAGAAAATACGAATCTGTAGAGCTGGTGTCTCCATGTGGAACCAATTAGAGTTTCCCAGTACATAATTAAATGTTCCCTGATGAAAAAAACATTCAAAACAATAAAATATTTCGATAATATCCAGAAAACACAAACACAGAGGCTGCGGCAATATCTGGGATTCAGTTAGCCAAAACACAAAAGCATATTTCCGGTTTCATACAATCATATCCAGACAAAGTGTTGTGCAATTCGTATGCAATGGACCGAGAAAATCACAGTGAAAATGGTTTTGGAGAAAAGCTAAGTCTTTTCATTACGCAAGTGCATAAAATGTCATGTAAACAAACAGAAATATCATGTTTGTTTGCCGCAGTTCATCTAGCTTTCTCAAAGAAAATACGAATGTGTAGATCTGGTGTCTCCATGTGGAACCAATCATAGTTTCCCAGTACAAAATTAAATGTTCCCTGATAAAAAATATTCAAAACAATAAAGTCCTTCGATAATATCCAGAAAACACAAACACAGAGGCTGTCGCAATATCTGGGACTCAGCCAAAACAAAACCGGATATTTCCAGTTTCATCCAGTCATATGCGGACAAAGTGGTGTGGAATTCGTATGCAATCGACCGAGAAAATCACAGTAAAAATCGTTTTGAAGTAAAGGAAAGTAGTTTCGTTAGGCAAGTGCATAAAATTTCATGTATAGAAAAAGAAATATCATGTTGGTTTTCCGCAGTTCCTCTAGATTTCTCCTAGAAAATCGAATGTGTAGAGCTGGTGTCTCCATGTGGAACCAATTAGAGTTTCCCAGTACAAATTATATGTTCCCTGAAAAAAAAAACTTTCAAAACAATAAAGTCCTTCGATAATATCCAGAAAACACAAATGCAGATTTTGTGGTAATATCTGGGGTTGAGTTAGAAAAAACAAAACCGGATATTTCTGGTTTTATCCAGTCATATCCGGACAACGTGGTGTGCAATTCGTATGCAATAGACCGAGAAAATCACAGTAAAAATGGTTTTGGAGAAAAGCAAAGTCTTCTCGTTAGGCAAGTGCATAAAATGCAATCTATACAAACAGAAATATCACATTGTTTGCCGCAGTTCATTTAGATTTCTCCTAGAAAATACGAATGTTTAGAGCTGGTGTCTCCATGTGTAAGCAATTAGAGTTGCCCAGTAAAAAATTAAATGATCCCTGACAAAAAATATTCGAAACAATAAATTTCTTCGATAATATCCAGAAAACACAAACACAGAGGCTGTCGCAATATGTGGGATTCAGTTACCCAAAAAAAAATGGATATTTCTGGTTTCATCCAGTCATATCCAGACAAAGTGATGTGGAATTCATATGCAATGGACTGAGAAAATTGCAGTGAAAAAAGTTTTGGAGAAAAGCAAAGTCTTTTCGTTATGCAGTGCATAAAATTCCATCTATACAAACAGAAATATCATGATTGTTTGCCGCAGTTCCTTTAGATCATTCCCCAGAAAATACAAAAGTGTAGAGCTGGTGTCTCCATGTGAAACCAATTAGAGTTTCCCAGTACAAAATTAAATGTTACAAGATTAAAAAAAATAAAACTTTCAAAACAATAAAGTCCTTCGATATTATCCACAAAACACAAACACAGGAGCTGTGAAAATATATGGGATTGAGTTAGCCGAAACATAACCAGATATTTCCTGTTTCATCCAGTCATATCCGGACAAAGTGCTGTGGAATTCATATGCAATGGACCGAGAAAATCACAGTAAAAGTGGTTTTGGAGAAAAGCAAAGTCTTATCGCTAGGCAAGTGCATAAAATGTCATCTATACAAACATAATATCATGTTTATTTGCCACAGTTCTTCTAGGTTTCTCCCTTGAAAAACCAATATCTAGAACTGGTGTCACCATGTGGAACCAATTACTGTATCCAAGCCCAAAATTAAATTTTCCCTGATAACAAATATTCAAAACAAGAAAGTCCTTTGATAATGTACAGAAAACAAAAACACAGAGGCTGTAGCAATATCGGGGGTTGAGTTAGCCAAAACTCGACCGGATATTTCCGGTTTCGTCCAGTCATGTCCGGAGAAACTGGTGTGGAATTCGTACGCAATGGACCGAGAAAATCACAATACAAATGATTTTGGAGGAAAGCAAAGTCTTTTCTTTGGGCAAGTACATAAAATGTCATCCATACAAACAGAAATATCATGTTTGTTTACCGCAGTTCCTCTAGCTTTCTCCCTAGAAAATACAAATGTGTAGAGCTGGTATCTCCATGTGGAACCAATTAGTGTTTCCAAGCACAAAATTAAATATTCCCTGATAAAAAAATTCAAAACAATAACTCCGCTGATAATATCCAGAAAACACAAACACAGAGGCTTTCACAATATTTGTGATTGAGATAGCCAAAACACAACCGGATATTTCTGGTTTCATCCAGTCATATCTGGACAAAGTGGTGTGGAATTTGTATGCAATGAACCGAGGAAATCACAGTAAAAATGGATTTGGAGAAAGGCAAAGTCTTTTCATTAGGCAAGTGCATAAAATGTCATCTACACAAACAGAAATATCATGTATGTTTTTCGCAGTTCCTCTAGCTTTCTCCCTAGAAAACACAAATATGTAGAGCTCGTGTCACCATGTGTAACCAATTAGTGTATCTAAGCTCAAAATTAAATGTTCCATGATAAAAAACATCCAAAACATTAAAGTCCGTTGATAATATCCGGAAAACACAAACACAGTGTAAGACCCCCGAAAGGTGTCCCACACTTCTACCGACCCCAGAAACACGAATTCCATTCCAATCGCTGCAAAGAACAAGAGGAAGTTTATTACATCTGCACAGATGGGCCGTCTCTGTGCAAGAAGAGAGGCCCCGATCATCAACCGCACAGAGTATTTAAGATTTAAAACCACAACATTAGCATATCTCCACAGCATTACAGAGGATCACAAGATAAACCACAGCATGACACATTATCGCAAAATAATGGGTTTTTCCAGGGTAAGGGACAAAAAACTTGAGCAAGCACAAACACGGGGTCATCGTGACCAAAAACTTAACATAGCTCCTAAAATAATTGTCATATGCTCAATTATCTCATAAAAGCATTAGCACAATCATCACATGTTACAAGGTCAGCTAAAGTCTAGTTATCTTAAAAAAGCATTTTGCAAGCCCAGCCGTTTTGTACAAAAGCAGAACAATATGCAGTTAGCCAAGCGACTCCATTTTAACCCCTTCCTGCCTTATTTTCTCTCATTCCCCCCTTTTCTTTTTGTCAAATTTTAATCTTAAAATTTTAGGAATTACTTTTTAAATTTTGTAAAGGCCTAAAATAAAGAAAGGAAGCAGGGTGTTTAAAATATCAGTTGCATACCCCGAGGAGCAGGCCCTATCTTACTAAGGGTCCTGCAATGGCTAAGATTCTCTTGGAAAGAAATTAAAAATCCCATATTGGTAACAATTAGAATTAAGAGGTAATTAAGTATACGCTTCCGCCCGGTCCTTTGTTTCATAGGGGAGTCTGATTATAAAACAGGCCGGAGATGTCCCAGGTGTTTCTTCCTCCCACGTGATTATTATTGAAATATGTGGGCTGCCCATTACAGGCGCCCAACAAATCCGCTGCCAGACACAGGTTTACAAGCACATCTCTGTGCCCTGCAGCTGACTTCATGAGCACAGAAGCAAGTCTACAGGGTAGGGGAAGTATGCCCCGCAGAATACAAAGTTACAAAAAGGCATCAGAATTCAAAAACAGAAAATACAACAGAGACAAAAACAGAAAACACATCCCTGAAGAAGTCATACAAATTTGGGTTGATACCTGGTGCCTGTTCAGCTGAATTGACCCAAATACTTTTTGTGACTTTCACACACCCTCTTCGACTTACTTTAAACATTTTACCATTTCCATTTCAGTCTAGAGTAAACTAGCCATCCGGATAAAGTCATTCTTACAAACCATGTCCTTTCCTTATATAAAAAGCTCTCTTTTTTTTTTCCTTTAGCCCTTCTTACCAACAATACTCTTTTCTTTTATCTCCTTCATTTTTAAACTTTGGCACTGCTGGGTCAGGACCAAGGCGTGGGTGATAAACAATTTTACTTTTAATAAACTAAAGAAGCCTATTCATTATGCAGGGTAAAAATTAAAAATAATATTACTAAGGGTCAGCAATACTTCTTCTTTAGCAATGACAATATTACACAAATCTGTTTGGTAACTTCCAGAAAAATCTTTTAACCAGAATTATGTATAAAGCAGAGCCTCTTCCACTTCTTGCTGGATGGAAAAGGTGACGTTCTGCAGCACCCTGGACGTCTTGCTCAATCCCTGTCCAGGCTGCGGCATCTTCAGGATATACAGCAAATAGTCCTAAGCCAGCATATGTCCCTAAAAGGCAGACATTTAAGCAAAGCCTGGCAGAATAGGGAAATTGCAAAAATGCAGCAGCATATAAAAGATATATAGCATTATAAAAATGTGTAGCAGCAATTTGACCCAGTCTCCAGTGCCAGTCTCCACCATTAATTATACGTTTTACCTAACTATATCCCCAGTACCTTGGCTACCGCTACCACCATCTGACTTACCCTATAAACACAATGCAACTTTTTATTTTTAACACCTGTGCCACCATCTGACTTACCCTGGAGACGAAAGCCGGCCCGGTGTCTGACCCCAGTACCTTTGGTAGTCCAAATCAGGGAAACATTGGCGCAATTCTTCTTCCTGGTCGATAAAGCCTCTGTCCATTTTGAGTTCCCCGTGGGTAGTGGCGAGAGCGTACCTGCTGTTCTTGTGCATTGCCACCCGCTCCTTTTTCTTAGCTGCACAGAGTGCATGGTCCATAGCGATCAGCCCTGCCTGCCGAGCAGAGTCCTCGGGGGGTTGAAGGTGGAAACCCAGACGTGTCCCAATGAGGGAGGGGCTGAGGGGCCGCTGTTGCCCAGTCTCACCACTCCGCTGCTGTCATCTTTCCTCTTGTCGTCTTGCAGGGGCCGTTTCGGTCAGTTCAGTCTCGTGTGGCAGTCGTACACCACTTGACTCCCGTTGTTAGTCGGATCTTAAGCAGACTTGTCCTTTTGGGCACTTCTCTGTGCTTTTGTCGGTCTCCCGGGGTCCCTGCCTATCCTAATTTTCCCTTACTTTTGCTTTCTTTTAACTGTGGTGGCCAGGATCCTAGTTAGTTCCTCTTTCTTAGCCCATCTTAAACTTCCCCTTTTTTAACTAAATAACTTTAACCCCTTCAGCTAAGCTCCTCAGGAGAGTCTGGCAGTAGAGACTGAGTCTTTTACAGAATTCCATTTAAGTGTAGTAAAATTAATGTTAGTAAAACAGGCCCTGCAAGTCCTGTCAGGGCTTGTTTTCCCAGTTATATGGAGGAGGAGGACGGCCAGTTAGAACGGGCCGGGGGTCCTCCCTCCTCTGCTTCATCCTCCTCTGTTTTATCGGATTTTTCCTTCTTCATTTCTCTTCTGGTTTCCAAAAAGGGCACCAATGTCAGGAGCATAAAAAAACAGTACCATTTCAATAAACAGACATGTTAAGGTGCACACAGTCCAATTAACAAATGAGCTAACATTTTGCATTACTGTGAAATTAGTGATTCGGGTTTCATTAAATATTTGTAAGACAACAAAATTTTTTTAGCGGATGGAACACGGTGGGTAACCATTTAGCCATAATGATAGTAGCCTATTACTATCTGTAATTGTTACATTTTTGTAGGTTTGTACAATCTTAACTATTTGTTTCCCTTTTGGCTAGACCTCCCGTTTGATCCACATTTGAACTAGCAATACATTTGAACTAGCAACGCCTGGTTGTTTAGCGTTAGCTGGACGGAGACTTTATCGGTCCCTCTTTAAAGGATCTGGCTTCTGAGCCAGAGACTGGAGCAGCTAGAAAGAAACATGTTTATAGCTGAAGTTTAGCATCATTTTACATCTTGGCACCACTTTTAATTTAAACAGCCGATTGGTTATTATCTCTGCAAGATGAGAGATCTCTTTTTGACATCTCCAGGGGCCCTCTGGGGGTGTCAAAAGTTCGGATAATTTAGAACTTGGATTTTTACAAAGTCTGTTAAAGGTGCCGAGAGAACTTAGAGTATCTGGTCAAAATAGAATTCCTTAACATCCTGAAATGATAGCCATTTATTAGTCAGGGTGATTTTTACACTTTTAAACCAGATTTGATCATAATACTTAACAATGCTTTTTATTAATTTGAACTTAACAAAAACAGTAGAGTACACAATAGATCACTTTGGTAAAACATGAATTTTATGTCTGTTGTTAAATAAACCAGAAATAAAAACCTTGAACATAAGGGTTTACATAATTTAGAGCTACCTAACATAGTCAAAAAGAGCTTATAGGACCTAACGCTAAAAAATGGCAGAGTAACTAATTCAGCAGACACTGTTAAAATAGACATTACAATTTTTGCAAAAACAGATTTTAAAACTTAGACCATTTTTAGGTATTTACTAACATTAGTGTACATTTTTTTAAAAAAAAAAAACCTTATTGTTGTAACAGAAGATCAGACTTTAACTTTAGGTCAATGTAATTTTGGCATTAGCACTTAACTTAAAGAAAACTCTGTAAACAATTTTAAAGTTGTAAACCCTTTAAAACTTTTTATGACTTGCTCACATTTTCTGAAACTTTATACCTGTAGTTACTTTTACATAGTCTTGAATTGTTATGTATAGACAATCTATGAAAATACATGTTAACAAACTCAAACAGTCTCTCTTATCGAATTTAAGATGTGAAAAGTACAATACATTTTTTTACCTTTTGCTTAGCATTGATGCCTAGATGGCTTAAGACACTGAGTTATTAATGAATACCACACCATTATCTGAATTAAAAGTCAAAATTACATTTCCATGCTTTTAAGTAACATAAGAATAACTCCTCCTGGACAGCAAACATGGACACAACTTTGAAAAGATCTTCATCATTAAGAGAAACATGTTTAAAGCATATCAAAGACATGTAAAACCCGAGTAAGTGAGCTACCAAGCAAACCAAAGGGCTTTAGCATTAACTTAATTCTCTGAACCAATGTTAACAACATAAAGGCTTGTATACACAGAATTTACTCTTATTTTTATAAGACCACTCTAGCTAAAAAGCAAAAACATAAATACAGCATAGGTCTGACACCATTTATAACATTTTAATATATTTTACATAATCTGAATTGACTCAAGCAGCGGTTACTTTAACAAATTTTAGAGTCTCATCCTTTGAGAGTTCCAGGGATCCGACTGGAAGCCCAAAGTTGGAAGACTCAGTTTAGAATTTAAGCTGTCAGAGTCAAGCGGTTTGGCCAACAATTAGTACACTTCTGATCAGTTGGGTAATCACTCAAACACTGAAAACAGATAAACAACATAAACAACTTCGTGTTGCAGTTTTCCCAATTAAGACTCATAAAGTAAGACTCAAAGGTGTAGTTAATTCCTGTCCCATATTGAAGGGGAAAGGCAAATAAGGAAAGTATATTAAAACACAGAAAACAATCACAAGACTTCACAAAGACACTGCGCACAAAACCAAGACAAAAACCAAGACAAAACTAAAACCAAAACTTCCGACGGGAGTGGCTGCTGCCACCAGCCCTTCTCCCGGGGAAGAAGACCTTTTAAAACTGAAACCTAAACTTCCGAGGGGAGCTGCCACCTCCCACGGAACAAAAATTAAAGAAGGAGGGGGATTCCACGTCCCCTCCACCACCGGAGCGTCCTACAGTGGTTCGAGCCCGGGGGACCGGGCACGTCTGCCCCTACCCACTGTTGGCTCGATACAGATACAGGTCCTGCAGGCACAATTTCAGTAAAACATAAACCTCCGGTACGTCAAGTGCCCCGGGAAAAAATAAAAAATAAAAAAATTAACAAAACACACAAAAATACTTAAAACAGCAAAGACTTACCTCCGATTGGAAAATGGAGCGTGGGTCTGGGGTCTCGAGTCCCGGACGAGCCCCCAAGAATGTAAGACACCCGAAAGGTGTCCCACACTTCTACCGACCCCAGAAACACGAATTCCATTCCAATCGCTGCAAAGAACAAGAGGAAGTTTATTACATCTGCGCAGATGGGCCGTCTCTGTGCAAGAAGAGAGGCCCCGATCATCAACCGCACAGAGTATTTAAGATTTAAAACCACAACATTAGCATATCTCCACAGCATTACAGAGGATCACAAGATAAACCACAGCATGACACATTATCACAAAATAATGGGTTTTTCCAGGGTAAGGGACAAAAACCTTGAGCAAGCACAAACACGGGGTCATCGTGACCAAAAAATTAACATAGCTCCTAAAATAATTGTCATATGCTCAATTATCTCATAAAAGCATTAGCACAATCATCACATGTTACAAGGTCAGCTAAAGTCTAGTTATCTTAAAAAAGCATTTTGCAAGCCCAGCCGTTTTGTACAAAAGCAGAACAATATGCAGTTAGCCAAGCGACTCCATTTTAACCCCTTCCTGCCTTATTTTCTCTCAACAGATTTTGTAGCAATATCTGAGATTGAGTCAGCCAAAACAAAACCGGATATTTCTGGTTTCATCGAGTCATATCCGGTAATCTGGTGTGGAATTCGTATGCAAGGGACCGAGAAAATCACAGTAAAATTGGTTTTGGAGAAAAGCAAAGTCTTTTCGTTAGGCAAGTGCATAAGCTGTCAAATATACAAACAGAAATATCAGGTTTGTTTGCCACAGTTCCTCTCGCTTTCTCCCTAGAAAATACAAATATGTAGATCTGGTGTCTTCATATGGAACCAATAACTGTATGGAAGACCAAATTTAAAGGTTCCCGAATTACAAACATTCAAAACAATAAAGTCCGTTGATAATATCCCGAAAACACAAACACAGAAGCTATCACAATATTTCTGATTGAGTTAGCCAAAACAATCGGATATTTCTGATTTCATCCAGTCATATCAGCACAAAGTGGTGTGGAATACTTATGCAGTGGGCTGAGAAAATCAGAGTAAAAATGGTTTTGGAGATAAGCAAAGACTTTTCGTTAGGCAAGTGCATAAAATGTCAAATATACAAACAGAAATATCAAGTTTGTTTGCCGCAGTTGATCTAGCTTTCTCCCCAGAAAATACGAGTTTGTAGAGCTGCTGTCTCCATGTGGAACCAATTAGTGTTTCCAAGCACAAAATTCAATCTTCCCTGATAAAAAACAATCAGAACAATAACGTCCATGGATAATATCAGGAATACACAAACATAGAGGCTGTAGCAATATCTGGGATTGAGTTAGCCAAAAGAAAACCGGATATTTCCGGGTTCATCCAGTCATATCCGGTCAAGCTGCTGTGGAATTCATATGCACTGGACAGAAAAAATCACAGTAAAAGTGGTTTTGGGGAAAAGTAAAGTCTTTTCTTTAGGCAAGTGCATAAAATGTCACCGATACAAACAGAAATATCATGATTGTTTGTCGCAGTTCCTCTAGCTTTCTCCCTAGAAAATACGAATATATACAGCTGGTATGTCCATGTGGAACGAATTACTGTATCCCAGCTCAAAATAAAATGTACCCTGATAAAAAAATTCAAAACAATAAAGTCCGTTGATATTATCCAGAAAACGCAAACACAGAGGCTGTAGCAATATCTGGGATTCAGTTAGCCAAAACATAGCCCGATATTTCCGGTTTCATCCACTCATATACGGACAAACTGCTGTGGAATTCGTATGCAATGGACCGAGAAAATCACAGCACAAATTGTTTTGGAGAAAAGCAAAGGCTTTTCATTAGGCAAGTGCATAAAATGACATCAGTACAAACTGAAATATCATGTTTGTTTGCCGCAGTTCCTCTAGTTTTCTCCCTAGAAAATACAAATGTGTAGAGCTGGTGCCCCCATGATGAAACAATTAGTGTTTCAACGGTACAAAATTAAATATTTCCTGATAAAAACATTCAAAACAATAAAGTCTGAGGATAATATCCGGAAAACACAAACACAGAGGCTGCAGCAATATCTGGGATTGAGTTAGCCAAAACAAAACCGGATATTTCCGGTTTCATCCATTCATATCCAGACAAACTGCTGTAGAATTTGTATGCAATGGACCAAGAAAATCAAAGTAAAAAGGGTTTTGGAGAAAAGCAAAGTCTTTTGATTTGGCAAGTGAAAAAAATATATTCTATACAAACAGAAATATCATGTTTGTTTGCCATAGTTCCTCTAGCTTTCTCCCTATAAAATACGAATGTGTAGAGCTGGTATCTCCATGTGGAACCAATTAGTGTTTCCAGCACAAAAATAAATGTTCCCAATAAAAAACATGGAAAACATTGAAGTCCGTTGATAATATCCGGAAAACACAAACACAGAGTCTGTAGCAATATCTGGTATTGAGTTAGCCAAAATAAAACCGGATATTTCCGGGTTCATCCAGTCATATCCGGTAAACTGGTGTGGAATTCGTATGCAATGGACAGAGAACATCAGAGTAAAAGTGGTTTTGGAGAAAAGCAAAGTCTTTTCATTAGGCAAGTGCATAAAATGTCATCTATACAAACAGAAATATCTTGATTGTTTGTCGCAGTTCCTCTAGCTTTCTCCCTAGAAAATAAAAATATGTACAGCTGGTATCTCCATGTGGAACGAATTACTGTATCGCAGCTCAAAATTAAACGTACCCTGATAAAAAACATTCAAAACAATAAAGACCATGGATAATATCAGGAATACACAAACACAGAGGCTGTAGCAATATTTCAGATTGAGTTAGCCAAAACACAAACCGGATATTTCTGGTTTCATCCAGTCATATGCAGACAAACTGGTGTGGAATTCGTATGCAATGGCCCAAGAAATCACAGTAAAAATGGTTTTGGAGAAAAGCAAAGTCTTTTCATTAGGCAAGTGCACAAAATGTGATCTATACAAATAGAAATACCATGTTTGTTTGTCCGAGTTCCTGTAGTTTCTCCCTAGAAAATACAAATGTGTAGAGCTGGTGTCTCCAGGTGGAACCAATTAGTGATACCAAACAGAAAAATTAAATACTCCCTGATAAAAAATATTCAAAACAATAAAGTCCGGGGACAATATCAGGAATACAGTTTTTTTGCCGAATTTCCTCTAGCTTTCTCCCTAGAAAATACGAATTTGTAGAGCTGGTGCCCCATGATGAACCAATTAGTGTTTCAAGGGTACAAAATTAAATGTTTCCTGATAAAAACATTCAAAACAATGAATTCCATCGATAATATCCAGAAAATACAAACACAGAGGCTTTTACAATATTTGGCATTGAGTTAGCCAAAACACAAACGGATATTTCCGGTTTCATCCAGTCATATCTGGACAAAGTGGTGTGGAATTCGTATGCAATGAACCGAGGAAATCACAGTAAAAATGGATTTGGAGAAAGGCAAAGTCTTTTCATTAGGCAAGTGCATAAAATGTCGTCTACACAAACAGAAATATCATGTATGTTTTTCGCAGTTCCTCTAGCTTTCTCCCTAGAAAACACAAATATGTAGAGCTCGTGTCGCCATGTGTAACCAATTAGTGTATCTAAGCTCAAAATTAAATGTTCCATGATAAAAAACATCCAAAACATTAAAGTCCGTTGATAATATCCGGAAAACACAAACACAGATTTTGTAGCAATATCTGAGATTGAGTCAGCCAAAACAAAACCGGATATTTCTGGTTTCATCGAGTCATATCCGGTAATCTGGTGTGGAATTCGTATGCAAGGGACCGAGAAAATCACAGTAAAATTGGTTTTGGAGAAAAGCAAAGTCTTTTCGTTAGGCAAGTGCATAAGCTGTCAAATATACAAACAGAAATATCACGTTTGTTTGCCACAGTTCCTCTCAATTTCTCCCTAGAAAATACGAATATGTAGATCTGGTGTCTTCATGTGGAACCAATAACTTGTATGGAAGACCAAATTTAAAGGTTCCCGAATTACAAACATTCAAAACAATAAAGTCCGTTGATAATATCCCGAAAACACAAACACAGAAGCTATCACAATATTTCTGATTGAGTTAGCCAAAACAATCGGATATTTCTGATTTCATCCAGTCATATCAGCACAAAGTGGTGTGGAATACTTATGCAGTGGGCTGAGAAAATCAGAGTAAAAATGGTTTTGGAGATAAGCAAAGACTTTTCGTTAGGCAAGTGCATAAAATGTCAAATATACAAACAGAAATATCATGTTTTTTGCCGCAGTTCCTCTAGCTTTCTCCCTAGAAAATACAAAAGTGTAGAGCTGGTGTCTCCATGTGGAACCAATTAGTGTTTCCAAGCACAAAATTCAATCTTCCCTGATAAAAAACAATCAGAACAATAACGTCCATGGATAATATCAGGAATACACAAACATAGAGGCTGTAGTAATATCTGGGATTGAGTTAGCCAAAAGAAAACCCGATATTTCCGGGTTCATCCAGTCATATCCGGTCAAGCTGCTGTGGAATTCATATGCACTGGACAGAAAAAATCACAGTAAAAGTTGTTTTGGGGAAAAGTAAAGTCTTTTCTTTAGGCAAGTGCATAAAATGTCACCGATACAAACAGAAATATCATGATTGTTTGTCGCAGTTCCTCTAGCTTTCTCCCTAGAAAATACGAATATATACAGCTGGTATGTCCATGTGGAACGAATTACTGTATCGCAGCTCAAAATAAAACGTACCCTGATAAAAAACATTCAAAACAATAAAGACCATGGATAATATCAGGAATACACAAACACAGAGGCTGTAGCAATATTTCAGATTGAGTTAGCCAAAACACAACCGGATATTTCTGGTTTCATCCAGTCATATGCAGACAAACTGGTGTGGAATTCGTATGCAATGGCCCGAGAAATCACAGTAAAAATGGTTTTGGAGAAAAGCAAAGTCTTTTCATTAGGCAAGTGCACAAAATGTGATCTATACAAATAGAAATATCATGTTTGTTTGTCCGAGTTCCTGTAGTTTCTCCCTAGAAAATACAAATGTGTAGAGCTGGTGTCTCCAGGTGGAACCAATTAGTGAAACCAAACAGAAAAATTAAATACTCCCTGATAAAAAATATTCAAAAAAATAAGGTCCGGGGACAATATCAGGAATACAGTTTTTTTGCCGAATTTCCTCTAGCTTTCTCCCTAGAAAATACGAATTTGTAGAGCTGGTGCCCCATGATGAACCAATTAGTGTTTCAAGGGTACAAAATTAAATGTTTCCTGATAAAAACATTCAAAACAATGAATTCCATCGATAATATCCAGAAAATACAAACACAGAGGCTTTCACAATATTTGGCATTGAGTTAGCCAAAACACAAACGGATATTTCCGGTTTCATCCAGTCATATCTGGAGAAACTGGTGTGGAATTCGTATGCAATGGACAGAGAAAATAACAGTAAAAATGGATTTGGAGAAAAGCAAAGTCTTTTCCTTCGCAAGTGCATAAAATGTCCTCTATACAAATAGAAATATCAAGTTTGTTTGTCCCAGTTCCTGTAGTTTCTCCCTAGAAAATACGAATGTGTAGAGCTCTTGTCTCCATGTGGAACCAATTAGTGATTCCAAGCACAAAATTAAATGTTTCCTGATAAAAACATTCAAAACAATGAATTCCATCGATAATATCCAGAAAATACAAACACAGAGGCTTTCACAATATTTGGCATTGAGTTAGCCAAAACACAAACGGATATTTCCGGTTTCATCCAGTGATATCTGGAGAAACTGGTGTGGAATTCGTATGCAATGGACAGAGAAAATAACAGTGAAAATAGATTTGGAGAAAAGCAAAGTCTTTTCCTTCGCAAGTGCATAAAATGTCATCTATACAAATAGAAATATCATGTTTGTTTGTCCCAGTTCCTGTAGTTTCTCCCTAGAAAATACGAATGTGTAGAGCTGGTGTCTCCATGTGGAACCAATTAGTGATTCCAAGCACAAAATTAAATGTTTCCTGATAAAAACATTCAAAACAATGAATTCCATCGATAATATCCAGAAAATACAAACACAGAGGCTTTCACAATATTTGGCATTGAGTTAGCCAAAACACAAACGGATATTTCCGGTTTCATCCACTCATATCTGGAGAAACTGGTGTGGAATTCGTATGCAATGGACAGAGAAAATAACAGTAAAAATGGATTTGGAGAAAAGCAAAGTCTTTTCATTAGGCAAGTGCATAAAATGTCATCTATACAAATAGAAATATCATGTTTGTTTGTCCCAGTTCCTGTAGTTTCTCCCTAGAAAATACGAATGTGTAGAGCTGGTGTAACCATGTGGAACCAATTAGTGATTCCAAGCACAAAATTAAATGCTTCCTAATAAAAACATTCAAAACAATAAAGTCCATCGATAATATCAGGAATAGACAAACATAGAGGCTGTAGCAATATCTGGGATTGAGTTATCCAAAACAAAACCGGACATTTCTGGTTTCAGCCAGTCATATCCTGTGAAATAATGTGGAATTCATATGCAATGGACCGAGGAAATCACAGTGAAAATGGTTTTGGAGGAAAGCAAAGTCTTTTCGTTAGGCAAGTGCATAAAATGAAATCTACACAAACAGAAATATAATGTTTGTTTGCCACTGTTCCTCTAGCTTTCAACATAGAAAATATGAATGTGTAGAGCTTGTGTCCCCATGATGAACCAATTAGTATTTCTACAGTACAAAATTAAATATTCCCTGATAAAAACATTCCAAAAAATGAACTCCATCGATAATATACAGAAAACACAAACACAGAGGCTTTCACAATATTTCGGATTCAGTTACCAAAAACACAACCATATATTTCTGATTTCAACCAGACATATTCGGACAAACTGGTATGGAGTTCGCCTGCAATGGACTGAGAAAAACAGAGTAAAAATCGTTATGGAGAAAAGCATTCTTTTACTTAGGCAAGTGCATAAATTGTCATCTATACAAACAGAAATATCATGTTTGTTTGCCGCAGTTCCTCTAGCATTCTCCCTAGAAAATAAGAATGTGTAGAGCTGGTGTCCCCATGATGAACCAATTAGTGCTTCAACAGTACAAAATTAAATGTTTCCTTATAAAAATATTCAAAACAAAAAAGTCCATCGATAATATCCAGAAAACACAAACACATAGGCTTTCACAATATTTTGGATTGAGTTAGCCAAAACACAACCGATTATTTCTGTTTTCATCCAGTCATATCCGGAAAAGTTGTGTGGAATTCGTATGCAATGAACCGAGAAATCACAGTAAAAATGGTTTTGGAGAAAAGCAAAGTCTTTCCGTTAGGCAAGTGCATAAAATGTCGTCTACACAAACAGAAATATCATGTTTGTTTGCCGCAGTTTCTCTAGCTTTCTCCTTAAAGATACGAATGTGTAGAGCTTGTGTCTCCATGTAGAACCAATTACTGTATCCAAGCTCAAAATAAAATGTTCTCCGATAATAAACATTCAAAACAATAAAGTCCGAGGATAATATCCGGAAAACACAAACACAGAGGCTGCAGCAATATCTGGGATTGAGTTAGCCAAAAAAAAAACAGGATATTTCCGGTTTCATCTGTTCATATCCAGACAAACTGCTGTAGAATTCGTATGCAAGGGACCGAGAAAATCACAGTAAAAATGGTTTTGGAGAAAAGCAAAGTCTTTTCATTTGGCAAGTGAATAAAATATCTTCTATACAAACAGAAACATAATGTTTGTTTGCCGTAGTTCCTCTAGCTTTCTCCATAGAAAATACGAATGTCTAGAGCTAGTGTCCCCATGTGGAACCAATTAGTGTTTCCAGCACAAAATTAAATGTTCCCCGATAAAAAACTTTCAAACCATAAAGTCCATCGATAATATCCAGAAAACACAAACACAGAGGCTGTAGCAATATCTGGGATTGAGTTAGCCAAAACACAATCGGATATTTCCAGTTTCATCCAGTCATATCCAGACAAAGTGCTTTGGAATTCGTATGCAATGGACCGAGAAAAAAACAGTAAAGTTGGTTTTGAAGAAAAGCAAAGTCTTTTCATTAGGCAAGTGCATAAAATGTCATCCATACAAACAGAAATATCAAGTTTGTTTGCCGCAGTTGATCTAGCTTTCTCCCTAGAAAATACGAGTTTGTAGAGCTGCTGTCTCCATGTGGAACCAATTAGTGTTTCCAAGCACAAAATTAAATGTTCCCTGATAAAAAACATTCAAAACAATAAAGTCCATCGATAATATCCAGAAAACACAAACACAGAGGCTTTTACAATATTTCGGATTGAGTTAGCCAAAACACAACTGGATATTTCCGGTTTCTTCCAGTGATATCAAGACAAAGTCGTGAAGAATTCATTTGCAACGGACCTAGAAAATCAGAGTAAAAATGGTTTTGGAGAAAAGCAGAGTCTTTTCGTTAGGCAAGTGCAGAAAATATTGTCTATACAAACATAAATATCATGTTTGTATGCCGTAGTTCCTCTAGCTTTCTCCCTAGAAAATACGAATGTGTAGAGCTGGTTTCTCCATGGTGAATTAATTAGTGCTTCTACGGTACAAAATTAAATATTCCCTGATAAAAACATTGAAAACAATAAAGTCCATTGATAATATCCAGGAATCACAAATACAGAGGCTTTCACAATATTTAGGATTGAGTTAGCCAAAACACAACCGGATATTTCTGGTTTAATCCAGTAATATTCGGACAAAGTGATTTGGAATTCGTATGCAACGGACCAAGACAATCAGAGTAAAAATGGTGTTGGAGAAAAGCCAAGTCTTTTCGTTAGGCAAGTGCATAAAATGTCATCTATACAAACAGAAATATCATGTTTGTTTGCCACAGTTCCTAGAGCTTTCTCCCCAGAAAATACCAATGTGTAGAGCTGTTGTCTCCATGTGGAGTCAACTAGTGTTTCCCAGCACAAAATTAAATGTTCCCTGATAAAAAAAATTCAAAACAATAAAGTTCGTTGATAATATCCAGAAAACACAAACAGAGAGGCAGCTGCAATATCTAGGATTCAATTAGCAAAACACAACCAGATATTTCTGGTTTCATCCAGTCATATCCGGACAAAGTGGTGGGGAATTCGTATGAAATGTACTGAGAAAAACACAGTAAAAATGGTTTTGGAGAAAAGCCAAGTCTTTTCTTTAGGCAAGTGCAAAAAATGTCATCTATACAAACAGAAATGTCATGTTTGTTTGTCGCATTTCCTCTAGTATTCTCCCTAGAAAATACGAATATGCAGAACTGGTGTCACAATGTGGAGTCAACTAGTGTTTCCCAGCACAAAATTAAATGTTCCCTGATAAAAAACATTCAAATCCATAAAGTCCGTTGATTATATCCGGAAAACACAAACACAGAGTCTGTAGCAATATCTAGGATTGAGTTAGCCAAAATATAACCGGATATTTCCGATTTCATCCCGTCATATCCGGACAAACTGCAGTGGAATACGTATGCAATGGACTGAGAAAATCACAGTGAAAATGGTTTTGGAGAAAAGCAAAGACTTTTCATTAGTCAAGTGCATAAAATGTCATCTATAGAAACAGAAACATCATGTTTGTTTGTCGCAGTTCCTCTAGCTTTCTCCCTAGAAAATACAAATATGTAGAGCTTGTGTAACCATGATGAACCAATTAGTGTATCAACGGTACAAAATTAAATCTTCCCTGATGAAAGCATTCAAAACAATAAAGTCCATTGATAATATCCGGAAAACACAAATACAGAGGCAGTAGCAATAACTGGGATTGAGTTAGCCAAAAAACAACACCGGATATTTCTGTTTTCATGCAGTGGTATCCGGACAAAGTGGTGTGGAATTCCTATGCAATGGACCGAGAAAATCAGAGTAAAAATGGTTTTGGAGAAAAGCAAAATATTTTTGTTAAGCAAGTGCATAAAATGTCATCTATACAAACTGAAATATCATGTGTGTGTGTTGCAGTTCCTCTAGCTTTCTCCCTAGAAAATACGAATGTGTAGAGCTGGTGTCCCCATGATGAACCAATTAGTGTTTCAATGGTACAAAATTAAATGTTCCCTGATAAAAACTTTCAGAACAATAAAGTCCATTGATAATATCCAGAAAACACAGTTAGAAATGTGCCAGGGGATTCCAACACAATCCCATCAAGATGGCATGTACCAATGCCATCGCACTAGTCCAAGTGATCAATATCAGCTCACAATTGATAGCTCTGATAGGTCTAAGAGTCAAAGAGATCACACAAACAAGACAAGTATCTGCTAATACTAACTGATAGAATCAAAAAGGGAGAGAAAGATCCAACATGGGAAGTGGGATACACAGCAGACTAATAGGATGGCAGATGTCCTAAACAACACTCTGGCCTCAGAATCAGTCCTCAAGGCATTCAGATCTGGCTGAAGAGCCCATGAGAGTATAGCAGGCATGGAAAGCCAAGATATCATGGAAAAAAAAAGACCTAAATGAATGATCTCTGTGAGTGAGATCCCAGTGGAAAGAACGGGGCCATCAAAGAAGGAGGTACCCTTCTCCGAAGGGAGGAGAGAACTTCCACTTTGACTATGACCCTATCGGAATGGGATCAAAGTCGGCGAACTCTAAAGGCTTCCATAGCCCTGGCAACTCATGACTAGAGCCTAGGGAGATTACTGATGCCATGAATAGGAGTGTCAAATTGTTAAGTCAGCAACAGGAGTCACTGTGTACTTACACCCCATGTGGGATCTGTCCCTAATATGTCGTCTAAAGCCAAGTGATGCTATAACTAATACTGAAACAGTATTTTTATACTTTGCGTTTCTGTGTGGGCACAAACTGATGAGGTCTTTACTAATTATATAGTGAAGTGATCTTCTGTATATAAAGAGAATTGGAAATGAAAAAAAAAAAACAACCTGGTGTTAAAATGGAAATGGCATAGAAAATTAATTAATTTAAAAAAAAAGTTATGTAGGATCTCTGTCTTTAATGTGCTGTACATTGCTATTTAATGCTATAATTAGTAATCCAATGGTAGTTTTTTCACTTTATGTTGCTATATGGGCAAAATGTTGAAATCTTTACCTAATATATACTAAACTGATCTTCTGTATACAAAGAGAATTGAAAATGAATCTTTAGATGAATGGAAGGGGAAAGGGAGCGGGGAAGGGGAGGGTTGCGGGTGGGAGGGAAGTTATGGGAGGGGGGAAGCCATTGTAACCCATAAGCTATACTTTGGAAATTTATATTCATTAAATAAAAGTTTAATAAAAAAAAATAAAAAAAAGAAAAAAAATATCCAGAAAACACAAACACAGAGACTTTCACAGTATTTCGGATTGAGTTCGCCAAAACAATGGGATACTGGTTTCATCCAGTAATATCCGGAAAAAGTACTTTGGAATTCGTAAGCAATGGACCGAGAATACCACTATAAAAATGGTTTTGGAGAAAAGCAAAGTCTTTCTCTTAGGCAAGTTATTAAAATGTCATCTATACCAACAGAAATATCATGTTTGTTTGCCGTAGTTTGTCTAGCTTTCTCCATAGAAAGTACGAATGTGTAGAGCTAGTGTCTCCATGTGGAACCAATTAGTGTTTCCCAGCACAAATTAAATGTTCCCCGATAACAAACATTAAAAACCATAAAGTCCATCGATAATATCCAGAAAACACAAACACAGAGGCTGTAGCAATATCTGGGTTTGAGTTAGCCAAAACACAATCGGAGATTTCCAGTTTCATCCAGTCATATCCAGACAAAGTGCTTTGGAATTCGTATGCAATGGACCGAGAAAATCACAGTAAAAATGGTTTTGAAGAAAAGCAAAATCTTTTCGATAGGCAAGTGCATAAAATGTCATTGATACAAACAGAAATATCATGTTTGTTTGCCGCAGTTCCTCTAGCTTTCTCCCTAGAAAATACGAGATTGTAGAGCTGGTATCTCCATGTGGAACCAATTAGCGTTTCCAAGCACCAAATGAAATGTTCCCTGATAAAAAACATCCAAAACAATAAAGTCCATCAAAAATATCCAGAAAACACAAACACAGAGCCTTTTACAATATTTCGATTAAGTTAGCCAAAACCCAACCGGATATTTCTGGTTTCATGCCGGCATATTCGGACAAAGTGGTGAGGAATTCGTATGCAATGGACCGAGAAAATCAGATTACAAATGGTTTTGGAGAAAAGCAAAGTCTTTTCCTTAGGCAAGTGCATAAAATGTCATCTATACAAACAGAAATATCATGTTTGTTTGTCGCACTTCCTCTAGCTTTCTCCCTAGAAAATACGAATGTGTAGAGCTGGTGTCTCCATGTGGAACCAATTAGTGTTTCCAAGCACAAAATTAAATGTTCCCAGATAAAAAACATTCAAAACAATAAAGTCCGTGGGTAATATGTGGAATACACAAACACAGAGGCTATAGCAATATCTGGGATTGAGTTAGCCAAAACAAACCCGATTTTTCCGGTTTCATCCAGTCATATCCGGACAAACTGGTGTGGAATTCGTATGCAATGGACCGGGAAAAACAGAGTAAAAATGGTTTTGGAGAAAAGCAGTCTTTTCGTTAGACAAGTGCATAAAATGTCATCTATACAAACAGAAATATCATGTTTGTTTGTCACAGTTCCTCTAGCTTTCTCCCTAGAAAATACAAATGTGTAGAGCTGGTGTCTCTATGTGGAACCAATTAGTGATTCCAAGCACAAAATTAAATGTTCCCCGATAACAAACATTCAAAACAATAAGTCCGTTGACAATAACTGGAAAACACAAACACAGAGGCTTTCACACTATTTAGGAATGAGGTAGTCAAAACACAACCGGATATTTCTGGTTTTATCCAGTCATTTCCGGACAACGTTTTGTGGAATTCGTATGCAATGGACCGAGAAAATCACAGTAAGAATGATTTTGGAGAAAAGCAAAGTCTTATCGCTAGGCAAGTGCATAAAATGTCATCTATACAGAAATATCATGTTTGTTTGTTGCAGTTCCTCTAGAATTCTCCCTAGAAAATACGAAATTGTAGAGCTGGTGTATCCATGTGGAACCAATCAGTGATTCCAAGCACAAAATTAAATGTCCCCTGATAAAAAAACATTCAAAACAATAAAGTCTGTTTATAATATGAGGAATACACAAACACAGAGGCTGTAGCAATATCTGGGATTGAGTTAGCCAAAACAAAACCGGATATTTCCGGTTTCATCCAGTCATATCCAGACAAACTGCAGTGGAATTCGTATGCAATGGACCGAGAAAATCACAGTAAAAGTGGTTTTGGAGAAAAGCAACGTCTTTTCATTAAGTAAGTGCATAAAATGTCATCTGTACAAACAGTAATATCATGTTTGTTTGCCGAAGTTCCTCTAGCTTTTTCCCTAGAAAATACGAATATGTAGAGCTGGTGTCTCCATGTGGAATCAATTACTGTATCCAAGCCCAAAATTAAATGTTCCCCGATAACAAACATTCAAAACAATCAAGTCCGTTGACAATTTCCAGAAAAAACAAACACATAGGCTGTAGCAATATCTGAGATTGAGTTAGACAAAACACAAACGGATATTTCCGGTTTTGTCCAGTCATATCTGCACAAAGTTGTGTGGAATTCATATGCAATGCACACAGAAAATAATAGTGAAAATGGTTTTGGAGTAAAGGAAAGTCTTTCCGTAGGCAAGTGCATAAAATGTCATCTATACAAACAGAAATATCATTTTTGTTTGCCGCAGTTCCTGTAGCTTTCTCTTTAGAATATACGAATCCATAGAGCTGGTGTTCCCATGATGAACCAATTAGTTCTTCAACGGTACAAAATTCAATGTTCCCTGATAAAAACATTCAAAACAATAAACTCCATCGATAATATCCAGAAGACACAAACACAGAGGCTGTAGCAATATTTCGGATTGAGTTAGCCAAAACACAACCGGATATTTCTGGTTTCATCCAGTCATATCCGGACAAAGTTGTGTGGAATTCATATGCAATGGACTGAGAAAATCACAGTAAAAATGGTTTTGGAGAAAAGCCAAGTCTTTTCATAAGGCAAGTGCATAAAATGTCATCTATACAAACAGAAATATCATGTTTGTTTGTCGCAGTTCCTCCACCTTTCTCCCTAGAAAATACGAATATGCGGAGCTGGTGTCACAATGTGGAACCAATTAGTGATTCCAAACACAAAATTAAATGTTCCCTGATAAAAAACATTCAAATCCATAAAGTCCGTTGATAATATCCGGAAAACACAGACACACAGGCTTTCACAATATTTCAGATTGAGTTAGCCAAAACAAAACCAGATATTTCTGGTTTAATCCAGTCATATCCGGACAAAGTGGTGTGAAATTCGTATGCAATGGACGGAGAATTCACAGTAAAAATGGTTTTGGAGAAAAGCAAAGTCTTTTCATTAGGCAAGTGCATAAAATGTCATCTATACAAATAGAAACATGTTTGTTTGTCACAGTTCCTCTAGCTTTCTCCCTAGAAAATACAAATATGTAGAGCTGGTGTCTCCATGTGGAACCAAACACTGAATCCAAGTTCAAAATTAAATGTTCCCTGATAAAAAACATTCAAAACAATAAAGTCCGTTGATAATATCCAGAAAACGCAAACACAGAAACTTTCACAATATTTGGCATTGAATTATCCAAAACACAACGGCATATTTCTTTTTTTTTAACTTTTATTTAATGAATATAAATTTCCAGTGTACAGCTTATGGATTACAATGGATTCCCCCTCCCATAACTTCATTCCCACCCACAACCCTCCCTTCTCCCGCTCCCTCTCCCCTTCCATTTGCATCAAGTTTCATTTTCAATTCTCTTTATATACAGAAGATCAATTTAGTATAAAGATTGCAACAGTTTGCACCCACATAGAAACACAAAGTGAAACATACTGTTTGAGTATTGTTATAGCATTAAATCACAATGTACAGCACATTAAGGACAGAGATCCCCCATAAGGAGCAAGTGCACAGTGGCTCCTGTTGTTGACCCAACAAATTGACACTCTAGTTTATGGCACCAGTAACCACCCTAGGCTCTCGTCATGAGTTGCCAAGACTATGGAAGCCTTCCAAATTTACCGACTCTGATCATATTTAGACAAGGTCATAAAAGACAGAGTGAGGATAGTAACCAATGATCCTAAGAGTGGCATTGACCAGGTTTGAATAATTATACAGCATTAAGTGGGGAAGAGCATCATCAGTACACACAGGTTGGGAGTAGAACCATTGGTGGTAGAGTAGAGGTTATGATTACAAAGGAATGAGGCCCAAGTGCACTAGACAGGGCCTAGAACAAAGGACAGAGTCATTATTAGAGGAGCTAAGAAAGGTGCTGTCTAAGCTACAAGTAATTTTTCTGATTGAGAGCAAATAGAACCTGATAGAAGGGGCTTGATAATAATCTGGTGGGCTTTAGGCCTTGTAAGTTAAGAGGCCCAGACCTATCTATCTCTTCACATGGGGTATACCTATGGGAGGTGTGAACCTCATAGGGGAAGGCGCTCTGTTGACTTTCATTACTTGGCTGGCCTGGGAGGAGAGCTGGCCAGGTAAAGGTAGGGGGCATCTCTAACAAGAAATGTACAGTTCTGCCTGCAATGTTGCTGACCCTACTTGACCATCCCCTCAGCTGCAGTGGTCACTTTGGAAGTTGTGCTGAGTGAAGGGCTTTTCAGCTTAGAGCCAATAAGATCTGTGGCTCTGACCTGGGCATCCTTCGACTCCAGGGCAGGTCCATTTCCAGTGATCCAACTCTTGGCAGAGCTGCCAGGGATCTTCACAAGCTGACTTCTGCTGAAGCCCAGGCTTACCACATTGAAAGCCACTGCAGTGGACTGGCCTGTTGGGTCTCCATGAGGGCAGATCACTGTACAGATCAGCCATTTATAGGCCTGCCACCCATTGCTTCTGATGCCTAGCTTTCTTTTCCTCCTGGTTTGTGTTCAAGCAGACCAGAGGATGCAAGTCAAGGGAGTGTCCAAGTCCCATCTCTAATCTTCGGTGGCCTGAACTACAAGTCTATAGTCACAGGCATGCTCTGTAGTAGTTTTTCTAAGTTAGACAATGCCCATGAGGAAAATTATATTCTCACTTTAAAACTTTCTTTCCCTTTGGTCTGAAAGGGAGGTTTTTTCTACTCACTGTATACTTTGCTGATGGCGAAGTGAATTTAGCTATGAGATTATTATTTAAGTTCTTATTTTGGCTATGCTATTACAGAAAAATGTTAGCCATCTCTTTTATAAGGTCTAAAGATTAAATTGTGTGTCCTATTGATTCCTTCATGATAGAATTAGTTTCCTACCTTGAAGAGAATAGAGAAATGAAAGAACAAGTTGGGCTTAGAATAGAGAAATGAGAGAGCAAGTCCTAGATCGCTTGCTGACAATAGCAATATTACATGAATACTTAGCAAACCATTTCAACCATCAGATAACAACTTAAGAAAACATTTACCAGAAGGTCCAATGCCTTCTATAAATTTTAAGAATCTTGTATTTGAAAACACCTCTTAAATATCTAACATGGTGTAGTTTGTTTAGCCAGTAAACTTAAGCACAAGCATCTAAAATGTTTTTAGTTTCTTTCTACCAACACGTTTAAAACATATGATACACAGATTCAGGTCACACAAATTAAAATGTATCTTTGATGGATTTTAGCAGTTTAAATTTATGGACAATCTTATCTATAAGCCATTTAAAATAAAACTCTTAATAAAATTTCCCCATGTGGACATACAATATGTACACACATATAACATAGCATAATAGGCCAATATAGCAATTTTAATAATAGCTTTTAAAATCTTTAACTCTTTTTGTAGATTGCCAATTGATTTGAATTGCTTTTTGTTTTTAGTAACCTCAGTTCACCATACTTTCTCTCAGTTGGTACTGTTAATACATTATTGGATTCATCTGTTTACAGAGCCATCCCAAAGTACTGAATACAATAAAAGTGGCTGGAAAAAGTCCATAGGAACCTATAGGAGGACAGCTAAGCACAGAACCAACAACACTTTAGTTTTATGAGCAGCACAACATATATAACTATGGATGACAAAAGACTTTAAGTTGCCATGTTTAAAATTATAAACTCATCAACCAACAAGAGGCACTTGCTTACTTCACAGTATTTTTGAAAGCCCCTGTAGGATTTTACAAATATTTAACCCTTTAGGGCTCTGGGGCTTTCTCATTAAGATAACTATCATGTCTAGTAACACAATATCATTAGACTTTTTAATTCTCAAACATTTGTATTAATAGCATTTTCCATTATAGAAACTTAAAATCTGGTACCACATCACATCGTGACAGTCATTCTAATATAATCCAAATAGACTGATTAGTTGGTGTCTCTATAAGATGAGAGACATAGGTCCTTTGATTTTTTCAGTTGTGCCCAAACTGGAAAAACCAAAGTCCAGGATTTACTGGAAATTTTAGAGACCAGATTGTTTGAAACTTTGATTTTTTGGATGCCTGTCAAGAATGCCAAGAAGGCTCAAAATCCAAAATATCTGGTTGAAATAAGATTCCTTAAAATCATGACATAACATAGACCAAATTTGATCATTGTTACAAGTGATTATTCAAATCTTTGAAAATAAGCACATATTTAAATAACCCATAGCTCTTAATAAAAATTCAGCTGTTTTTGAACCATTAGAATTTAACAGACATCAAGAGAACATAATAGATTACTTTAACACATTGCTTTAACAGAGCATCAGAGTTTAATTCTATGTCAAAGAGAAATCGAGCTTCCTGTGATCTTTTGCTGTGAGGTTTCCTTCCTTTACCTTCTTTCATATTGGTGACCATGTTTCTGTGTTTCTGTGTGTAACACATCTTTAAGAATCTTTTGCAGGGCAGGATGAGTGGCCACAAATTCTTTCAGTTTCTGTTTATATGAAAAGTCTTAATTTCACCTTCATTCACAAATGAGAGCTTTGCAGGATATAGTATTCTGGGCTGGCAGTTTTTCTCTCTTAGTGCCTGGGCTATGTCTCGCCATTCCCTTCTAGCTTGTAGGGTTTCTGATGAGAAGTCTGCTGTGAGTCTAATTGGTGATCCTCTAAGAGTAATCTGACGTTTCTCTATTGCACATTTTAGAATCTTTTCTTTATGTTTCACTGTGGTGAGTTTGATTACAACGTGTCGTGGTGAGGATCTCTTTTGGTCACGTTTATTAGGGGTTCTATAAGCTTCCTGTACTAAGGTGCCTGTGTCCTTCTCCAAACCTGGGAAATTTTCTGCTAGTATCTCACTGAAAATGCCTTCTAATCCTTTCTCCCTCTCCATGCCTTCAGGAGCTCCTAGAACCCGAATGTTGGGTTTTTTAATAGTATCCTGTAGATTCCCGACAATATTTTTTAGATTTCTAATTTCTTCTTCTTTTCTTTGGTTTGCCTGTTTCCTTTCCTGTTCTCTGTCTTCTAAGTCTGATATTCTCTCTTCTGCTTCGCCCGTTCAGTTTTTAAGGCTCTCTAATGTGTTTGTCATTTGATCTATTGAATTCTTCATTTCATTATGATTTCTCATCACTATCACAGTTTATTGTTCCACTAGTTGTTTCATTTCATTTTGATTCCTCCTTAATATTTCATTTTCACCAGAGAGATTTTCTATCTTGTCCATTAAGGATTTCTGTAGTTCAAGAATTTGATTTTGAGAACTTCTTAATGCTCTTATCAATTTTTTGAGATCCGCTTCTTGCATTTCTTCGATCTCATCATCTTCATAATCTTGAATTGGGGTGTCTTTTTCATTTGGGGGCGTCATAGTGTCTTCCTTGTTCTTGTTACCTCGGTTTTTGCATTTGTTGTTTGGCATGTTGGAGTTATTTGGTTTCTTCACTGTGGTGTTTTTTCTTGTTACATTATGGCTCTATATTAAGTGGAATGTCTGCTTTCGGTGGAGCCTTAGAGGCTTGAGGTGATTGTGGACTGAGAGTTGTGTTTGGTTCCTCAGGTTTGTGCGTGTGTCAAAGATGACACTCCCAGGTTCGGTATGGTAAATCTCTCTTTCTTTTTTTTGATTCAAAAGGGAAGTAATTCCGCACAGCTGAACGTAATTGGAGGTAGTTAGCAGGCAAATGATATACCCAAAGGAGCCAGAGATCGGAAGCTCTTTCCCAAGGACCACACAGGGAATCTCTGCTGCCCTCAGTGTGGGCTCCAATTCTCCTGCAGTCTCCCACTGGGTTGCCAAGTTAGATCCTAATCTCCTGTTATTTCACCCCTCCCCCCAGAGTCAGGTGTTTCTGCTAGGCTCAGGGCCGGTGCAGACCTGAGGTCGCCCTGCTTATGACGTATGTCCAAAATGGCGCCTGCTCTGTCTTGCCTTTGAGAGGTGAGCGGAGAGAGAGAAACTCGTGTCCGTATCGGTCACTTTTTTAAATTTTTTTCCTCTCTCTCTTCTAGTTAGCCTGGTGAATTTTTCCCCACGGAGTTTCAAGCATCGTTCCCTCTAGCCTCCTCTTTCCACTTGCCCGCTGGTGTCTCGGGCTATTGAGATTCGGCTCACCTCGCGTTCCAGTGCTGGTGTGTTGAGTCTGCCGCCGGTGTCCCGAACTTGGGCTGCCACGCTCTCGACGCAGGTCCACTGTGAATCACTAGTTCCGGAAGAGTTTCCTCTGCTGTTTCATCCCCTACTCTTCCTTGACCCTGCAGTATCTCCACTTATATTAAAGTGTCTCTCCCCCGGACTAATAGTGTGCTCCCTGCCTATTCCGCCATCTTGCCACTCTCTCAACAACCGGATATTTCAGGTTTTATCTTGTCATACCCGGAAAAACTGATATGGAATTCGTATGCAATGGACCGAGAAAACCACAGTGAAAACGGTTTTGGAGAAAATCAAAGTCTTTTCATTAGGCAAGTGCATAAAATGTCATCTATACAAACAGAAATATCATGTTTGTTGTCGCAGTTCCTCTAGCTTTCTCCCTAAAAAATAGAAATATGTAGAGCTGGTGTCTCCATGTGGAACCAATTAGTGTTTCCAAGCACAAAATTAAATTTTCCCTGATAAAAACATTCAAAACAATAAAGTCCGTGGATAATATCAGGAATACACAAACACAAAGGCTGTAGGAATATTTGGGATTGAGTTAGCCAAAGCACAACCGGATATTTCTGGTTTCATCCAGTCATGTCCGGACAAAGTGGTTCGGAATTCGTATGCAATGGACTGAGAAAATCACAGTGAAAATGGTTTTGGAAAAAAGCAAAGTATTTTCCTTAGGCAAGTGCATAAAATGAAATCTATACAAACAGAAATATCATGTTTGTTTGCCGCAGTTCCTCTAGCTTTCTCCCTAGAAAATACGAATGCGTAGAGCTGGTGTTCTCATGATGAAACAATTAGTGTTGCAACGGTACAAAATTAAATGTTCCTGATAAAAACATTCAAAACAATAAACTCCATCGATAATATCCAGAAACATAAAACCAGAAGCTATAGCAATATTTCGGATTGAGTTAGCAAAAACACAACCGGATATTTCCGGTTTCATCTAGTCATATCCTGACAAACTGGTGTGGAATTCGTATGCAATAGACAGAGAAAATCACAGTACAAATGGTTTTGGAGAAAAGCAAAGTGTTTTTGTTAGGCAAGTGCGTAAAGTGTCATCTATACAAACAGAAATATCATGTTTGTTTGCCGCAGTTCCTCTAGCTTTCTCCCTAGAAAATACGAATGTGTAGAGCTGTTGTCTCCATGTGGAACCAATTAGTGTTTCTCTGGTACAAAATTAAATGTTCCCTGATAAAAACATTCAAAACAATAAAGTCAATCGATAATATCCAGATAAACACAAAAACAGAAACTTTCAAATTATTTCGCATTTAGTTAGCAAAAACACAACCGGATATTTCTGTTTTCATCCAGTCATATCCGAACAAGTTGGTCTGGAATTCGTATGAAATGGACCGAGACAATCACAGTACAAATGGTTTTGGAGAAAAGCAAAGTCTTTTTTAGGCAAGTACATAAAATGTCATCTGTACGAACAGAAATATCATGTTTGTTTGTCGCAGTTCCTCTAGCTTTCTCCCTAGAAAATACGAATATGTAGAACTGGATCTCCATGTGGAACCAATTAATGTTTCCAAGCACAAAATTAAATGTTGCCTGATAAAAAACATTCAAAACAATAAAATCCATTCATAATATCCGTAAAACACAAACATAGAGACTGTAGCAATATCTGGGATTGAGTTAGCCAAATCAAAACCAGATATTTCTCCTTTCATCCAGTCATATCCGGTAAACTGGTGTGGTTTTTGTATGCAGTGGACTGTGAAAATCACAGTACAAATGGTTTTGGAGAAAAGCAAATCTTTTCATTAGGGAAGTGCATCAAATGTCATCTATACAAACAGAAATATCATGTTTGTTTGTGGCAGTTCCTCTAGCTTTCTCCCTAGAAAATACGAATGTGCAGAGCTGGTGTCTCCATGTCCAACCAATTAGTGTTTCCAAGCACAAAATTAAATGTTCCCTGAAAAAAAAACCATTCAAAACAATAAAGTCCATGGATAATATCAGAAATACACAAACACAGAGGCTGCAGCAATTTTTCGGTTTGAGTTAGCCAAAACAGAACCCGATATTTCTGGTTTCATGCAGTCATATCCGGACAAAGTGGTGTGGAATTCGTATGCAATGGACTGAGAAAATCACAGTAAAAATAGTTTTGGAGAAAAGCAAAGTCTTTTCATTAGGCAAGTGCATAAAATGTCATCTATACAAAAAGAAACATCATGTTTGTTTGTCACAGTTCCTCTAACTTTCTCCCTAGAAAATACAAATATGTAGAGCTGGTGTCTCCATGTGGAACCAATTAATGTTTCCAAGCAAAAAATTAAATGTTCCCTGATAATAACATTCTATAGAATAAATTCCATCGATAATATCCAGAAAACAAGCACACAGAGGCTTTCACAATATTTCGGATTCAGTTAACCAAAGCTCAACCGGATGTTTCTGTTTTCATCCATCATGTCCGGACAATGTGGTTCGGAATTCGTATGCCATGGACCGAGAAAATACGAATGTGTAGAACTGGTGTCTCCATGTCGAACCAATTAGTGTTTCCAAACACAAAATTAAATTAAATGTTTCCCCATAAAAATATTCAAAACAATAAATCCATGGATAATATCAGGAATACACAAACACAGAGGCTATAGCAATATCTGGGATTGAGTTAGCAAAAACAAAACCGGATATTTCTGGTTTCATCCAGTCATATGCAGTAAACTGGTGTGGAATTTGTATTCAAAGGATCGAGAAATCACAGTAAAAACGGTTTTGGAGAAAAGCCAAGTCTTTTCATTTGACAAGTGCATAAAATGTCATCTATACAATCAGAAATATCATGTTTGTTTGCCGCAGTTCCTCTAGCTTTCTCCCTAGAAAATACAAATGTGTAGAGCTTCTGTCCCCATGATGAACCAATTAGTGTTTCTTTGGTGCAAAAATAAATGTTCCCTGATAAAAATATTCAAAACAATAAAGTCCATCGTTAATATCGAGAAAACACAAACACAGAGGCGTTAACAATATTTCAGATTCAGTAAGCAAAAACACAACTGGATATTTCTTGTTTCATCCAGTCATATCCGGTAAACTGCTGTGGAATTCATACGCAATGGACCGAGAAAATCACAGTAAAAATGGTTTTGGAGAAAGCCAAGTCTTTTCGTTAGGCAAGTGAATAAAATGTCATCTATGCAAACAGAAATATCATGTTTGTTTGTCACAGTTCCTCTAGCTTTCTCCCTAGAAAATACGAATGTGTAGAAGTGGTGTCTCCAAGTGGAACCAATTATTGTTTCCAAACACAAAATGAAGTGATCCCTGATAAAAAACATTGAAAACAATAAAGTCCATGGATAATATCCGGAAAATACAAACACAGAAGCTGTAGCAATATCTGGCATTGAGTTAGCCAAAACAAAACCCAATATTTCCGGTTTCATCCAGTCATATCTGGACAAACTGCTGTGGAATTCATATGCAATGGACCGAGAAAATCACAGTACAAATGGTTTTAGAGAAAAGCAAAGTCTTATCCTTATGCCATCTATACAAACAGAAATATCATGTTTGTTTGCCACAGTTCCGCCAGCTTTCTCCCTAGAAAATATGAATATGTAGAGCTGGTGTCTTCATGTGGAACCAATTACTCTATCCAAGCCCAAAATTAAAGTTTCCCCGATAGCAAACATTCAAAACAATAAAGTTCATTGATAATATCCAGAAAACACAAACACACAGCTGTAGCAATATCTAGGATTGAGTTAGCCAAAACATAACCGGATATTTCTGGTTTCATCCCATCATATCCGGACAAACTAGTGTGGAATTCATACGCAATGGACCAAGAAAATCACAGTACAACTGGTTTCTGAGAAAAGCGAAGTCTTTTCGTTAGACAAGTGCATAAAATGTCATCTATACAAACAGAAATATCATGTTTTTTTGTCGCAGTTCCTCTAGCTTTCTCCCTAGAAAATACGAATTTGTGGAGCTGGTGTCCCCATGATGAACCAATTAGTGTTTCAACGGTACAAAATTAAATGTTCCCTTACAAAAACATTCAAAACAATAAAGTCCATAGATAATATCCAGAAAACACAAACACAGAGGCTTTTACAATATTTCAGATTGAGTTAGCCAAAACACAACCGGATATTTCCGGTTACATCCAGTCATATCCGGACTAAGTTGTGTTGAATTCGTATGCAATAGACGTAGAAAATCACAGTAAAAACGGTTTTGGAGAAAAGCAAATTCTTTTCGTTAGGCAAGTGCATAAAATGTCATCTATACAAACAGAAATATCATGTTTGTTTGCCACAGTTCCTCTAGCTTTCTCCCTAGAATATATGAATGTGTAGAGCTGGTGTCTCCATGTGGAACCAAGAGGTGTATCTAGGCTCAAAATTAAATGTTCCCTAATAAAAAACATTCAAAACAATAAAGTCCGTGGATAATATGAGGAATACAAAAACACAGAGGCTGTAGCAATATCTGGGATAGAGTTAGCCAAAATCAAACCGGATATTTCTTGTTTCATCCAGTCATATCCGGACAACTGGTGTGGGATTCATATGCAATGGACCGAGAAAATCACAGAAAAAATGTCTTTTTCATTAGGCAATATCTTTTCGTTAGGCAAGTGCATAAAATATCATCGATACAAAAAGAAATATCATGTTTGTTTGCCGCAGTTCCTCTAGATTTCTCCCTAGAAAATATGAATGTGTAGAGCTGGTGTCTCCATGTGGAACGAATTAGTGTTTCCAAGCACAATATTAAATGTTCCCTGATAAAAACATTCAAAACAATAAAGTCCATGGATAATATCAAGAATACACCAACACAAATGCTGTAGCAATATTTCGGATTGAGTTAGCCAAAACACAACCGGATATTTGCGGTTTCATCCAGTCATATGCGGACAAACTGCTGTGGAATTCTTATTTAATGTGAAGAGAAAATAAGAGTAAAAATGGTTTTGGAGAAAAGCAAAGACTTTTCGTCAGGGTAGTGCATAAAATGTCATCCATACAAACAGAAATATCATGTTTGTTTGCCACAGTTCCTGTAGCTATCTCCCTAGAAAATACAAATATGTAGAGCTGGAGTCTCCATGTGGAACCAATAAGTGTTTCCAAGCACAAAATTAAATGTTCCTTGATAGAAAACATTCAAACAATAAAGTCCGTGGATAATATCAGGAATACACAAACACAGAAGTTGTAGCAATATTGGGATTGTGTTACTCAAAACACCACCGGATATTCCCAGTTTCATCTAGGCATCTCCGGACAAACTAGTGTGGAATTCATATGCAACAGAACAAGAACATTACAGTAAAAATCGTTTTGGAGTAAAGCAAAGTCTTTTCGTTAGGCAAGTGCATAAAATGTCATCTATACAAACAGAAACATCATGTTTGTTTGTCGCAGTTCCTCTAGCTTTCTCACTAGAAAATACAAATATGTAGACCTGGTGTCCCCATGATGAACCAGTTGGAGTTTCTATGGTACAAAATAAAATGTTCCCTGATAAAAACATTCAAAACCATAAAGCCCATTGATAATATCCAGAAAACAGTAACACAGAGGCTTTCACAATATTTTGCATTCATTTAGCCAAAACACAACCGGATATTTCTGGTTTCCTCTACTCATATCCGGACAAAGTGGTGTAGAATTCGTATGCAATGGACCAAGAAAATCACAGTACAAATGGTTTTGGAGAACAGCAAAGCCTTTTCATTAGGCAAGTGCATAAAATGTCATCTATACAAACAGAAATATCATGTTTGTTTGCCGTAGTTCTTCTAACTTTCTCCCTAAAAAATACAAATGTGTAGAGCTGTTGTCTCCATGTGGAACCAATTAGTGTTTCCAAGCACAAACTTAAATATTCCCCGATAAAAAACGTTCAAAATAATAAAGTCTGTTGATAATATCCAGGAAACAAACACAGAGGCTGTAGCAATATGTGGGATTGAGTTAGCCAAAACAAAACCGGATATTTCCGCTTTCATCCAGTCATATCCGGAGAAACTGCTATGGAATTCGTATGCAATGGATGGAGAAATCACAGTAAAAATGGTTTTGGAGAAAAGGAAAGTATTTTAGTTAGATATGTGCATAAAATGTCATCTATTCAAACAGAAATATCATGTTTGTTTGCCACAGTTCTTCTAGGTTTCTCCCCAGAAACTACGAATGTGTAGAGCTGGTGTTCCCATGATGAACCAATTAGTGTTTCAATGGTACGAAATTAAATGTTCCCTGATAAAATCATTCAAAACAATAAACTCCGTTGATAATATCCAGAAAACACAAACACAGAGTCTTTCACAATATTTCGGATTGAGTTAGCCAAATAAAACCGGATTACAAATGGTTTTGGAGAAATTCAAAGTCTTTTCATTAGGCAAGTGCATAAAATGTCATCTATACAAACAGAAATATCATGTTTGTTTGCCGCACTTCCTCTAGCTTTCTCCATAGAAAATATGAATGTGTAGAGCTGGTGTCTCCATGTGGAACCAAGAGGTGTATCTAGGCTCAAAATTAAATGTTCCCTAATAAAAAACATTCAAAACAATAAAGTCCGTGGATAATATGAGGAATACAAAAACACAGAGGCTGTAGCAATATCTGGGATAGAGTTAGCCAAAATCAAACCGGATATTTCTTGTTTCATCCAGTCATATCCGGACAAACTGGTGTGGGATTCATATGCAATGGACCGAGAAAATCACAGAAAAAATGTCTTTTTCATTAGGCAATATCTTTTCGTTAGGCAAGTGCATAAAATATCATCGATACAAAAAGAAATATCATGTTTGTTTGCCGCAGTTCCTCTAGATTTCTCCCTAGAAAATATGAATGTGTAGAGCTGGTGTCTCCATGTGGAACGAATTAGTGTTTCCAAGCACAATATTAAATGTTCCCTGATAAAAACATTCAAAACAATAAAGTCCATGGATAATATCAAGAATACACCAACACAAATGCTGTAGCAATATTTCGGATTGAGTTAGCCAAAACACAACCGGATATTTGCGGTTTCATCCAGTCATATGCGGACAAACTGCTGTGGAATTCTTATTTAATGTGAAGAGAAAATAAGAGTAAAAATGGTTTTGGAGAAAAGCAAAGACTTTTCGTCAGGGTAGTGCATAAAATGTCATCCATACAAACAGAAATATCATGTTTGTTTGCCACAGTTCCTGTAGCTATCTCCCTAGAAAATACAAATATGTAGAGCTGGAGTCTCCATGTGGAACCAATAAGTGTTTCCAAGCACAAAATTAAATGTTCCTTGATAGAAAACATTCAAACAATAAAGTCCGTGGATAATATCAGGAATACACAAACACAGAAGTTGTAGCAATATTGGGATTGTGTTACTCAAAACACCACCGGATATTCCCAGTTTCATCTAGGCATCTCCGGACAAACTAGTGTGGAATTCATATGCAACGGAACAAGAACATTACAGTAAAAATCGTTTTGGAGTAAAGCAAAGTCTTTTCGTTAGGCAAGTGCATAAAATGTCATCTATACAAACAGAAACATCATGTTTGTTTGTCGCAGTTCCTCTAGCTTTCTCACTAGAAAATACAAATGTGTAGACCTGGTGTCCCCATGATGAACCAGTTAGAGTTTCTATGGTACAAAATAAAATGTTCCCTGATAAAAACATTCAAAACAATAAAGCCCATCGATAATATCCAGAAAACAGTAACACAGAGGCTTTCACAATATTTTGCATTCATTTAGCCAAAACACAACCGGATATTTCTGGTTTCCTCTACTCATATCCGGACAAAGTGGTGTAGAATTCGTATGCAATGGACCAAGAAAATCACAGTACAAATGGTTTTGGAGAACAGCAAAGCCTTTTCATTAGGCAAGTGCATAAAATGTCATCTATACAAACAGAAACATCATGTTTGTTTGCCGCACTTCCTCTAGCTTTCTCCATAGAAAATATGAATGTGTAGAGCTGGTGTCTCCATGTGGAACCAAGAGGTGTATCTAGGCTCAAAATTAAATGTTCCCTAATAAAAAACATTCAAAACAATAAAGTCCGTGGATAATATGAGGAATACAAAAACACAGAGGCTGTAGCAATATCTGGGATAGAGTTAGCCAAAATCAAACCGGATATTTCTTGTTTCATCCAGTCATATCCGGACAAACTGGTGTGGGATTCATATGCAATGGACCGAGAAAATCACAGAAAAAATGTCTTTTTCATTAGGCAATATCTTTTCGTTAGGCAAGTGCATAAAATATCATCGATACAAAAAGAAATATCATGTTTGTTTGCCGCAGTTCCTCTAGATTTCTCCCTAGAAAATATGAATGTGTAGAGCTGGTGTCTCCATGTGGAACGAATTAGTGTTTCCAAGCACAATATTAAATGTTCCCTGATAAAAACATTCAAAACAATAAAGTCCATGGATAATATCAAGAATACACCAACACAAATGCTGTAGCAATATTTCGGATTGAGTTAGCCAAAACACAACCGGATATTTGCGGTTTCATCCAGTCATATGCGGACAAACTGCTGTGGAATTCTTATTTAATGTGAAGAGAAAATAAGAGTAAAAATGGTTTTGGAGAAAAGCAAAGACTTTTCGTCAGGGTAGTGCATAAAATGTCATCCATACAAACAGAAATATCATGTTTGTTTGCCACAGTTCCTGTAGCTATCTCCCTAGAAAATACAAATATGTAGAGCTGGAGTCTCCATGTGGAACCAATAAGTGTTTCCAAGCACAAAATTAAATGTTCCTTGATAGAAAACATTCAAACAATAAAGTCCGTGGATAATATCAGGAATACACAAACACAGAAGTTGTAGCAATATTGGGATTGTGTTACTCAAAACACCACCGGATATTCCCAGTTTCATCTAGGCATCTCCGGACAAACTAGTGTGGAATTCATATGCAACGGAACAAGAACATTACAGTAAAAATCGTTTTGGAGTAAAGCAAAGTCTTTTCGTTAGGCAAGTGCATAAAATGTCATCTATACAAACAGAAACATCATGTTTGTTTGTCGCAGTTCCTCTAGCTTTCTCACTAGAAAATACAAATGTGTAGACCTGGTGTCCCCATGATGAACCAGTTAGAGTTTCTATGGTACAAAATAAAATGTTCCCTGATAAAAACATTCAAAACGATAAAGCCCATCGATAATATCCAGAAAACAGTAACACAGAGGCTTTCACAATATTTTGCATTCATTTAGCCAAAACACAACCGGATATTTCTGGTTTCCTCTACTCATATCCGGACAAAGTGGTGTAGAATTCGTATGCAATGGACCAAGAAAATCACAGTACAAATGGTTTTGGAGAACAGCAAAGCCTTTTCATTAGGCAAGTGCATAAAATGTCATCTATACAAACAGAAATATCATGTTTGTTTGCCGTAGTTCTTCTAACTTTCTCCCTAAAAAATACAAATGTGTAGAGCTGTTGTCTCCATGTGGAACCAATTAGTGTTTCCAAGCACAAACTTAAATATTCCCCGATAAAAAACGTTCAAAATAATAAAGTCTGTTGATAATATCCAGGAAACAAACACAGAGGCTGTAGCAATATGTGGGATTGAGTTAGCCAAAACAAAACCGGATATTTCCGCTTTCATCCAGTCATATCCGGAGAAACTGCTATGGAATTCGTATGCAATGGATGGAGAAATCACAGTAAAAATGGTTTTGGAGAAAAGGAAAGTATTTTAGTTAGATATGTGCATAAAATGTCATCTATTCAAACAGAAATATCATGTTTGTTTGCCACAGTTCTTCTAGGTTTCTCCCCAGAAACTACGAATGTGTAGAGCTGGTGTTCCCATGATGAACCAATTAGTGTTTCAAAGCACAAAATTAAATTAAATGTTCCCCAATAAAAATATTCAAAACAATAAAGTCCGTGCATAATATCAGGAATACAAAAACACAGAGGCTGTAGCAATGGTAGAAAATAAAATTTTCCCTGATAAAAACATTCAAATCAATACAATCCATGGATAATATCAGGAATTCACAAACACAAAGGCTAAAGCAATATTTTGGATTGAGTTAGCCAAAACACAACCAGATATTTATGGTTTCATCCAGTCATATCCGGACAAAGTGGTGTGGAATTCATATGCAATGGACCGAGAAAATCACAGTACAAATGGTTTTGGAGAAAAGCAAAGTCTTTTCATTAGGCAAGTGCATAAAATGTCATGTATACAAACAGAAATATCATGTTTGTTTTTCACAGTTCCTCTAGCTTTCTCCCTAGAAAATATGAATGTGTAGAGCTGGTATCTCCATATGGAACCAATTAGTGTTTCAACGGTACAAAATTAAATCATCCCTGATAAAAACATTCAAAACAATAAAGTCCAACGATAATATCCAGAAAACACAAACAGAAATATCATGTTTGTTTGTCACAGTTCCTCTAGCATTCTCCCTAGAAAATACAGATGTGTAGAGCTGGTGTCTCCATTTGGAACCAACTAGTGTTTCCAAGCACAAAATTAAATTAAATGTTCCCCAATAAAAATATTCAAAACAATAAAGTCCGTGCATAATATCAGGAATACACAAACAGAGAGGCTGTAGCAATACCTGGGATTGAGTTAGCCAAATCAAAACCGGATATTTCTAGTTTATCCAGTCATATCCAGTAAACTGGTGTGGAATTCTTATTCAATACACCGAGAAATCAAAGTAAAAATGGTTTTGGAGAAAAGCAAAGTCTTTTCGTTTGGCAAGTGCATAAAATGTCATCTATACAAACAGAAATATCATTTTGTTTGTCACAGTTCCTCTAGCTCTCTACCTAGAAAATACGAATATGTAGATCTTGTGCCAATGCAGAACCAATTACTGTATCCAAGCTCAAAATAAAATGTTCCCCGATAAAAAACATTCAAAACAATAAAGTCCATCGATAATATCTGGAAAACACAAACACATAAGCTATAGCAATATCTGGGATTGAGTTAGCCAAAACACAACTGGGTATTTTCGATTTCATCCAGTCAAATCCAGACAAACTTGTGTGGATTTCGTATGCAATGGACCGAGAAAATCACAGTACAAATGGTTTTGGAGAAAAGCAAAGTCTTTTCGTTAGGCAAGTGCATAAAATATCATCGATACAAACAGAAATATCATGTTTGTTTGTCGCAGTTCCTCCTGCTTTCTCCCTAGAAAATACAAATGTGTAGAGCTGGTGTCTCCATGTGGAGCCAATTAGTGATTCCAAGCACAAAATTAAATGTTCCCTGATAAAAAAAAATTCAAAACAATAAAGTCCATCGATAATATCCGGAAAACACAAACACAGAGGCTTTCACAATGTTTCGATTAAGTTAGCCAAAACACAATCGGATATTTCTGTGTTCATCCAGTAATATCCGGAGAAACTGGTGTGGAATTCGTATGCAATGAACTGCGAAAATCACATTAAAATGGTTTTGGAGAAAAGTAAAAGCCTTTTCCTTAGGCAAGTGCATAAAATGTCATCTATACAAACAGAAACATCATGTTTGTTTGTCACAGTTCCTCTAGCTTTCTCCCTAGAAAATACGAATGTGTAAAGCTGGTGTCTCCATGTGGAACCAATTAGTGTTTCCAAGCACAATATTAAATGTTCCCAGATAAAAAATATTCAAAACAATAAAGTCCATGGATAATATCAGGAATACACAAGCACAGAGGCAGCAGCAATATTTGGGATTGTGAACCAAAACAAAACCGCATATTTCCGGTTTCACCCAGTCATATCCGGACAAAGTGGTTTGGAATTCGTATGCAATGGACTGAGAAAATCAGAGTAAAAATGGTTTTGGAGAATAGCAACGTCTTCTCCTTATGCAAGTGCATAAAATGTCATCTATACAAACAGTAATATCATGTTTGTTTGCCAGAGTTCCTCTAGCTTTCTCGCTAGAAAATACAAATATGTACAGCTGGTGTAACCATGATGAACCAATTAGTGTATCAACGGTACAAAATTAAATCTTCCCTGATGAAAACATTCAAAACAATAAATCCATTGATAATATCCGGAAAACACAAATACAGAGGCAGTAGCAATAACTGGGATTGAGGTAGCCAAAAAACAACACCGGATATTTCTGTTTTCATGCAGTGGTATCCGGACAAAGTGGTGTGGAATTCCTATGCAATGGACCGAGAAAATCACAGTAAAAATGGTTATGGAGAAAAGCAAAATCTTTTCGTTAAGCAAGTGCATAAAATGTTATCTATACAAACCGAAATATCATGTGTGTTTGTCACAGTTCCTCTAGCTTTCTCATTAGAAAATACGAATGTGTAGAGCTGGTGTCCACATGATGAACCAATTAGTGTTTCAATGGTGCAAAATTAAATATTCCCTGATAAAGACTTTCAAAAACAATAAAGTCCATCAATAATATCCAGAAAACACAAACACAGAGGCTTTCACAATATTTCGATTAAGTTAGCCAAAACACAACTGGATATTTCTGGTTTCATCCAGGCATATCCAGACAAACTGGTATAGAATTCATATGAAATGGACCGAGAAAATCACAGTAAAAATGGTTTTGTAGAAAAGCAACGTGTTTTCGTTAGGCAAGTGCATAAAATGTCATCTATACAAAAAGAAATATCATTTTTGTTTCCCGTAGTTCTTCTAGCTTTCTCCCTAGAAAATACGAATGTGTAGAGCTGGTGTTCCCATGATGAACCAATTAGTGTATCAATGGTACAAAATTAAATGTTCCCTGATAAAAACATTCAAAACAAAAAAGTCCATCAATAATATCCAGAAAACACAAACACAGAGGCTGCAGCAATATCTGGGATTGAGTTAGCCAAAACACAACCGGATATTTCCGCTTTCATCCAGTCATATCCGGACAAACTGGTGTGGAATTCGTATGCAATGGACCGAGGAAATCACAGTGCAAATGGTTTTGGAGAAAAGCAAAGTCTTTTCATTAGGCAAGTGCATAAAATGTCATGTATACAAAGAGTAATATCAAGTTTGTTTGCCACAGTTCCTCTAGCTTTCTCCCTAGAAAATACAAATGTGTAGAGCTGGTTTCTCCATGTGGATCCAATTAGTGATTCCAAGCACAAAATTAAATCTTCCCTGATAAAAAACATTCAAAACAATAAAGTCCGGGGATAATATGAGGAATACACAAACACAGAGGCTGTAGCAATGTCTGGGATTGAGTTAGCCAAAACACAACCGGATATTTCAGGTTTCATCCAGTCATATCCGGAGAAACTGGTGTGAAATTCGTATGCAACGGACCGAGAAAATCACAGTAAAAATGGTTTTGGAGAAAAGCAAAGGCTTTTTTTTAGGCAAGTGCATAAAATGTCATCTATACAAACAGAAATATCATTTTGTTTGTCGCAGTTCCTCTAGCTTTCTACCTAGAAAATACGAATATGTTGATCTTGTGCCAATGCGGAACCAATTACTGTATCCAAGCTCAAAATAAAATGTTCCCCGATAAAAAACATTCAAAACAATAAAGTCCATCGATAATATCTGGAAAACACAAACACATAAGCTGTAGCAATATCTGGGATTGAGTTAGCCAAAACACAACTGGGTATTTTCGATTTCATCCAGTCAAATCCGGACAAACTGGTGTGGAATTCGTATGCAATGGACCGAGAAAATCACAGTACAAATGGTTTTGGAGAAAAGCAAAGTCTTTTCGTTAGGCAAGTGCATAAAATGTCATGTATACAAACAGAAATATCATGTTTGTTTGTTGCAGTTCCTCCTGCTTTCTCCCTTGAAAATACAAATGTGTAGAGCTGGTGTCTCCATGTGGAACCAATTAGTGATTCCAAGCACAAAATTAAATGTTCCCTGATAAAAAAAAATTCAAAACAATAAAGTCCATCGATAATATCTAGAAAACACAAACACAGAGGCTTTCACAATGTTTCGATTAAGTTAGCCAAAACACAATCAGATATTTCTGTGTTCATCCAGTAATATCCGGACAAACTGGTGTGGAATTCATATGCAATGAACCGAGAAAATCACATTAAAATGGTTTTGGAGAAAAGTAAAAGCCTTTTCCTTAGGCAAGTGCATAAAATGTCATCTACACAAACAGAAATATCATGTTTGTTTGTCGCAGTTCCTCCTGCTTTCTCCCTAGAAAATACAAATGTGTAGAGCTGGTGTCTCCATGTGGAACCAATTAATGTTTCCAAGCACAAAATTAAATGTTCCCAGATAAAAACATTCAAAACAATAAAGTCTGTGGGTAATATGAGGAATACACAAACACAGACGCTGTAGCAATATCTGGGATTGAGTTAGCCAAAACAAAACAGGATATTTCCGCTTTCATCCAGTCATATCCAGAAAAACTGGTGTGGAATTCCTATGCAATGGACCGAGAAAATCAGAGTAAAAATGGTTTTGGAGAAAACCAAAGTCTTTTCGTTAGGCAAGTGCATAAAATGTCATCTATACAAAAAGAAATATCATGTTTGTTTGCCGTAGTTCTTCTAGCTTTCTCCCTAGAAAATACGAATATGTAGAGCTGGTATCTCCATGTGGAAGCAATTAGTGTTTCAAGGGTACAAAATGAAATGTTCCCTGACAAAAACATTCAAAACAGTAAAGGCCATCGATAATATCCAGAAAACACAAACACAGAAGCTATCACAATATTTCTAATTGAGTTAGCCAAAACACAACCGGATATTTCTGGTTTCATCCAGTCATATCCGGACAAACTGGTGTGGAATTAGTATGCAATGGGCTCTGAAAATCAGAGCAAAAATCGTTTTGGAAAAAAGCAGTCTTTTCGTTAGGCAAGTGCATTTGATGTCATCTATACAAACAGAAATATCATGTTTGTTTGTCACAGTTCCTCCTGCTTTCTCCCTAGAAAATATGAATGTGTAGAGCTGGTGTTCCCATGATGAACCAATTAGTGTATCAATGGTACAAAATTAAATGTTCCCTGATAAAAACATTCAAACAATAAAGTCCATCAATAATATCCAGAAAACACAAACACAGAGGCTGCAGCAATATCTGGGATTGAGTTAGCCAAAACACAACCGGATATTTCCGCTTTCATCCAGTCATATCCGGACAAACTGGTGTGGAAATCGTATGCAATGGACCGAGAAAATCAGAGTAAAAATGGTTTTGGAGAAAAGCAAAGTCTTTTCGTTAGGCAAGTGCATAAAATGTCATCTATACAAACAGAACTATCATGTTTGTTTGCCACAGTTCCTCCAGCTTTCTCCCTAGAAAATATGAATATGTAGAGCTGGTGTCTCCATGTGGAACCAATTACTGTATCCAAGCCCAAAATTAAAGGTTCCCCGATAACAAACATTCAAAACAATAAAGTCCGTTGATAATATCCAGAAAACACAAACACACAGCCTGTAGCAATATCTAGGATTGATTTAGCCAAAATATAACTGGATATTTCTGGTTTCATCCCGTCATATCCGGACAATCTAGTGTGGTATTCGTATGCAATGGACCGAGAAAATCACAGGGAAAATGGTTTTGGAGAAAAGCAAAGACTTTTCGTTAGGCAAGTGCAAAAAATGTCATCTATACAAACAGAAACATCATGTTTGTTTGTCGCAGTTCCTCTAGCTTTCTCCCTAGAAAATACGAATGTGTAAAGCTGGTGTCTCCATGTGGAACCAATTAGTGTTTCCAAGCACAATATTAAATGTTCCCAGATAAAAAATATTCAAAACAATAAAGTCCATGGATAACATCAGGAATACACAAACACAGAGGCAGCAGCAATATTTGGGATTGTGAACCAAAACAAAACCGCATATTTCCGGTTTCACCCAGTCATATCCGGACAAAGTGGTTTGGAATTCCTATGCAATGGACTGAGAAAATCAGAGTAAAAATGGTTTTGGAGAAAAGCAAAGTCTTTTCGTTAGGCAAGTGCATAAAATGTCATGTATACAACAGTAATATCATGTTTGTTTGCCAGAGTTCCTCTAGCTTTCTCGCTAGAAAATACAAATATGTACAGCTGGTGTAACCATGATGAACCAATTAGTGTATCAATGGTACAAAATTAAATCTTCCCTGATGAAAACATTCAAAACAATAAATCCATTGATAATATCCGGAAAACACAAATACAGAGGCAGTAGCAATAACTGGGATTGAGTTAGCCAAAAAACAACACCGGATATTTCTGTTTTCATGCAGTGGTATCCGGACAAAGTGGTGCAGAATTCCTATGCAATGGACCGAGAAAATCACAGTAAAAATGGTTTTGGAGAAAAGCAAAATCTTTTCGTTAAGCAAGTGCATAAAATGTCATCTATACAAACCGAAATATCATGTGTGTTTGTCACAGTTCCTCTAGCTTTCTCCTTAAAAAATACAAATGTGTAGAGCTGGTGTCCACATGATGAACCAATTAGTGTTTCAATGGTGCAAAATTAAATATTCCCTGATAAAGACTTTCAAAACAATAAAGTCCATCGATAATATCCAGAAAACACAAACACAGAGGCTTTCACAATATTTCGATTAAGTTAGTCAAAACACAACCGGATATTTCTGGTTTCATCCAGGCATATCCAGACAAACTGGTGTAGAATTCATATGAAATGGACCGAGAAAATCACAGTAAAAATGGTTTTCTAGAAAAGCAACGTGTTTTCGTTAGGCAAGTGCATAAAATGTCATCTATACAAAAAGAAATATCATGTTTGTTAGCCGTAGTTCTTCTAGCTTTCTCCCTAGAAAATACGAATATGTAGAGCTGGTGTCCCCATGATGAACCAATTAGTGTTCCAATGGTGAAAAATTAAATATTCCCTGATAAAGACTTTCAAAACAATAAAGTCCATCGATAATATCCAGAAAACACAAACACAGAGGCTTTCACAATATTTCGATTAAGTTAGCCAAAACACAACCGGATATTTCAGGTTTCATCCAGTCATATCCGGACAAACTGGTGTAGAATTCATATGAAATGGACCGAGAAAATCACAGTAAAAATGGTTTTCTAGAAAAGCAACGTGCTTTCGTTAGCCAAGTACATTTGATGTCATCTATACAAAAAGAAATATCATGTTTGTTTGCCGTCGTTCTTCTAGCTTTCTCCCTAGAAAATACGAATGTGTAGAGCTGGTGTCCACATGATGAACCAATTAGTGTTTCAATGGTGAAAACTTAAATATTCCCTGATAAAGACTTTCAAAACAATAAAGTCCATCGATAATATCCAGAAAACACAAACACAGAGGCTTTCACAATATTTCGATTAAGTTAGCCAAAACACAACGGGATATTTCTGGTTTCATCCAGGCATATCCAGACAAACTGGTGTAGAATTCATATGAAATGGACCGAGAAAATCACAGTAAAAATGGTTTTCTAGAAAAGCAACGTGTTTTCGTTAGGCAAGTGCATAAAATGTCATCTATACAAAAAGAAATATCATGTTTGTTTGCCGTAGTTCTTCTAGCTTTCTCCCTAGAAAATATGAATGTGTAGAGCTGGTGTTCCCATGATGAACCAATTAGTGTATCAATGGTACAAAATTAAAAGTTCCCTGATAAAAAAAAATTCAAAACAATAAAGTCCATCAATAATATCCAGAAAACACAAACACTGAGTCTGCAGCAATATCTGGGATTGAGTTAGCCAAAACAAAACTGGATATTTCCTGTTTCATCCAGTCATATCCGGACAAACTGGTGTGGAATTCGTATGCAACGGACCGAGAAAATCACAGTAAAAATGGTTTTGGAGAAAAGCAAAGGCCTTTTTTTAGGCAAGTGCATAAAATGTCATCTATACAAACAGAAATATCATTTTGTTTGTCACAGTTCCTCCTGCTTTCTCCCTAGAAAATACAAATGTGTAGAGCTGGTGTCTCCATGTGGAACCAATTAGTGTTTCCAAGCACAAAATTAAAAAAGCAAAGTCTTTTCGTTAGGCAAGTGCATAAAATGTCATGTATACAAACAGTAATATCATGTTTGTTTGCCAGAGTTCCTCTAGCTTTCTCGCTAGAAAATACAAATATGTACAGCTGGTGTAACCATGATGAACCAATTAGTGTATCAACGGTACAAAATTAAATCTTCCCTGATGAAAACATTCAAAACAATAAATCCATTGATAATATCCGGAAAACACAAATACAGAGGCAGTAGCAATAACTGGGATTGAGTTAGCCAAAAAACAACACCGGATATTTCTGTTTTCATGCAGTGGTATCCGGACAAAGTGGTGTGGAATTCCTATGCAATGGACCGAGAAAATCACAGTAAAAATGGTTTTGGAGAAAAGCAAAATCTTTTCGTTAAGCAAGCGCATAAAATGTCATCTATACAAACCGAAATATCATGTGTGTTTGTCACAGTTCCTCTAGCTTTCTCCTTAGAAAATACGAATGTGTAGAGCTGGTGTCCCCATGTGGAACCAATTAGTGTTTCAAGGGTACAAAATAAAATGTTCCCTGACAAAAACATTCAAAACAATAAAGGCCATCGATAATATCCAGAAAACAAAAACACAGAAGCTATCACAATATTTCTAATTGAGTTAGCCAAAACACAACCGGATATTTCTGGTTTCATTCAGTCATATCCGGACAAACTGGTGTGGAATTAGTATGCAATGGGCTCTGAAAATCAGAGCAAAAATCGTTTTGGAGAAAAGCAAAGTGTTTTCGTTAGGCAAGTGCATAAAATGTCAGCTATACAAAAAGAAATATCATGTTTGTTTGTCACAGTTCCTCTAGCTTTCTCCCTAGAAAATACGAATGTGTAGAGCTGGTGTTCCCATGATGAACCAATTAGTGTATCAATGGTACAAAATTAAAAGTTCCCTGATAAAAACATTCAAAACAATAAAGTCCATCAATAATATCCAGAAAACACAAACACAGAGGCTGCAGCAATATCTGGGATTGAGTTAGCCAAAACAAAACTGGATATTTCCTGTTTCATCCAGTCATATCCGGACAAACTGGTGTGGAATTCGTATGCAACGGACCGAGAAAATCACAGTAAAAATGGTTTTGGAGAAAAGCAAAGGCCTTTTTTTAGGCAAGTGCATAAAATGTCATCTATACAAACAGAAATATCATTTTGTTTGTCGCAGTTCCTCTAGCTTTCTACCTAGAAAATACGAATATGTAGATCTAGTGTCCCAATGTGGAACCAATTACTGTATCCAAGCTCAAAATAAAATGTTCCCCGATAAAAAATATTCAAAACAATAAAGTCCATCGATAATATCTGGAAAACACAAACACATAAGCTGTAGCAATATCTGGGATTGAGTTAGCCAAAACACAACTGGGTATTTTCGATTTCATCCAGTCAAATCCGAACAAACTAGTGTGGAATTCGTATGCAATGGACCGAGAAAATCACAGTGAAAATGGTTTTGGAGAAAAGCAAAATCTTTATGTTAGGCAAGTGCATAAAATGTCATTTATACAAACATAAATATAAAGTTTCTTTGCTGCAGTTACTCTAGATTTCTCCCTAGAAAATACGAATGTGTATAGCTGGTGTCTACAAGTGGCACCAATTAGTGTTTCCAAGCACAAACTTAAATGTTCCCTGAAAAAAAAAAACATTCAAAACAATAAAGTCCATGGATAATATCAGGAATACACAAACACAGAGGCTGTAGAAATTTTTCGATTTGAGTTAGCCAAAACACAACCGGATATTTCTGGTTTCATCCAGTCATATCCGGACACAGTGTGTGGAATTCGTATGTAATGGACTGAGAAAATCACAATACAAATGGTTTTGGAGAAAAGCAAAGTCTTTTCGTTAGGCAAGTGCATAAAATGTCATCTATACAAACAGAAATATCATGTTTGTTTGTCACAGTTCTTGTAGCTTTCTTCCAAGAAAATACGAATATATAGAGCTGGTGTCTCCATGTGGAACCAATTAATGTATCTAAGCTCAAAATAAAATGTTCCCCTATAAAAAAATTCAAAACAATAAAGTCCGTTGATAATATCCAGAAAACACAAACACAAAGGCTGTTCCAATATCTGGGATTAAGTTAGCCAAAACACAACCGGATATCTTTGGTTTCATCCAGTCATATCCAGACAAACTGGTGTGGAATTTGTATGCAATGGACCGAGAAAATCAGAGTAAAAATGGTTTTGGAGAAAACCAACGTCTTTTCGTTAGGCAAGTGCATAAAATGTCATCTATACAAAAAGGAATATCATGTTTGTTTGCTGTAGTTCTTCTAGCTTTCTCCCTAGAAAATACAAATATGTAGAGCTGGTGTCTCCATGTGGAACCAATTAGTGTATCCAAGCTCAAAAAAATTGTTCCCCGATAAAAAAAATTCAAAACAATAAAGTCCGTGGATAATATCAGGAATACACAAACACAGAGGCTGTAGCAATATCTGGGAATGAGTTATTCAAAACAAAACCAGATAGTTCCGGTTTCATCAGTCATATCCAGACAAACTGGAGTGGAATTCGTATGTATGGGACCGAGAAAATCGCAGTGAAAATGATTTTGGAGAATAGCAAACTTTTTTCTTTAGGCAAGTGCACAAAATGTCATCTATACAAAAAGAAATATCATGTTTGTTTGCCATAGTTCTTCTAGCTTTCTCCCTAGAAAATACGAATATGTAGAGCTGGTGTCTCCATGATGAACCAATTAGTGTTTCAAGGGTACAAAATGAAATGTTCCCTGAAAAAAAAACATTCAAAACAATAAAGACCGTTGATAATATCCGGAAAACACAAACACAGAGGCTGTAGAAATATCTGGGATTCAGTTAGCCAAAACAAAACCGGATATTCCTGTTTTCATCCAGTCATATCCGGTAAACTGGTGTGGAATTCATATGCAATGGACCAAGAAAATCACAGTAAAATTGGTTTTGGAGAAAAGCCAAGTCTTTTCGTTAGACAAGTGCATAAAATATCATCTATACAAACAGAAATTTCATGATTATTTTCCGCAGTTCCTCTAGCTTTCTCACTAGAAAATATGAATGTGTAGAGCTGGTGTCTCCATGTGGAACCAATTAGTGTTTCCAAGCACAAAATTAAATGTTCCCTGATAAAAAGCATTCAAAACAATAAAGTCCATGGATAATATCAGTAACACACAAACACAGAGGCTGTAGCCATATCTGGGATTGAGTTAGCTGAAACACAACCGGATATTTCTGGTTTCATCCAGTCATATCCGGACAAAGTGGTGTGGAATTCGTATGCAATGGACCGAGAAAATCACAGTACAAATAGTGTTAGAGAAAAGCAAAGTCTTTTCCCTTGGCCACTGCATAAAATGTCATCTATACAAACAGAAATATCTTGTTTGTTTGCCGCAGTTCCTTTAGCTTTCTCCGTAGAAAATACGAATGTGTAGAGCTTGTGTCTCCATGTGGAACCAATTAGTGTTTCCCAACAGAAAATTAAACGTTCCCTCATAAAAAAACATTCAAAACAATAAAGTTGTTTGATACTATCCGGAAAACACAAACACAGAGGCTGTAGCAATATCTGGGATGGAGTTAGCCAAAACACAACCGGATATTTCTGGTTTCATCCATCAATATCCGGATGAAGTGGTGTGGAATTCCTATGTAATGGACCCAGAAAATCACAGTAAAAATGGTTTTAGAGAAAAGCTAAGTCGTTTCGGTAGGTAGGTGCATAAAATGTCATGTATACAAACAGAAATATCATGTTTGTTTGCCGCAGTTCCTCCAGCTTTCTCCCTAGAAAATACGAATGTGTAGTGCTGGTGACTCCATGTCGAAACAATTAGTGTTTCCCAGCACAAAATTAAATTTTTGTACCATAGAAACACTAATTGGTTCATCATGGGAACAACAGCTCTTCAGATTCGTATTTTCTAGGGAGAATTCTGGAGGAATTGCGGCAAACAAACATGATATTTCTGTTTGTATCGATGACATTTTATGCACTTGCCTAACGAAAACACTTTGTTTTTCTCCAAAACCATTTTTACTGTGATTTTCTCGGTCCATTGCATACGAATTCCACACCAGTATGCTGGATATGAATGGATGAAACTGGAAATATCCGGTTGTGGTTTGGCTAACTCAATCCCAGATATTGCTACAGCCTCTGTGTTTGTGTTTTCCTGATAGTATCAACGGACTTTACTGTTTTGAATGTTTTTTCTCAGGGAACATTTAATTTTGTGCTTGGAAACATTGATTGGTTCCACATGGACACACAAGCTCTACACATTTGTATTTTCTAGGGAGAAAGCAAGAGAAACTGCGACAAACAATCATGATATTTCTGTTTGTATAGATGACATTTTATGCACTTGCCTAAAGAAAAGACTTTGCTTTTCTCCAAAACCATTTTTGCTGTGATTTTCTCAGTTAATTGCATACGAATTGCACACCACTTTGTCCGGATATGACTGGATGTAACCAGAGGCTGTGGCAATATCTGGGATTGAGTTAGCCAAAACACAACCGGATATTTCTAGTTTCATTTAGTCATATCCAGTAAACTGGTATGGAATTAGTATTCAATGGACCGAGAAATCACAGTAAAAATGATTTTGGAGAAAAGCAAAGTCTTTTCTTTAGGCAAGTTCTTAAAATGTCATAGATACAAACAGAAATATCATGTTATTTTTTCACAGTTCCTCTGGCATTCTCCGTAGAAAATACGAATGTGTAGAGCTGGTGTTCCCATGATGAACAAATTAGTGTTTCTACGGAACAAAATTAAATGTTCCCTGATAAAAACATTCAAAACAATCAAGTCCATTGAAAACCTCCAGAAAACACAAAAATAGAGGCTTTCAAAATATTTCGCATTGAGTTAGCCAAATCACAGCCGGATATTTCTGGTTTCATCCAGTCATATGCAGACAAACAGGTGTGGAATTCATATGCAATGGACTGAGAAAATCACAGTAAAAATGGTTTTGGAGAAAAGCAAAGGCTTTTTTTAGGCAAGTGCATAAAATGTCATCTATACAAACAGAAATATCATGTTTTTTTGTCGCAGTTCCTCTAGCTTTCTCCCTAGAAAATACGAATGTGTAGAGCTGCTGTCCCCATGATGAACCAATTAGTGTTTCTATGGTACAAAAATAAATGTTGCCTCATCAAAACATTCAAAACAATAAAGTCCATTGATAATATCCAGAAAACACAAACATGGAGGCTTTTACAATATTTCGGATTGAGTTAGCCAAAACACAAGCGGATATTTCCTCTAGCTTTCTACCTTATGCAAGCGCATAAAATGTCATCCATACAAACAGAAATATCATGTTTGTTTGTTACAGTTCCTCTAGCTTTCTACCTAGAAAACACGAATGTGTAGAGCTGGTGTCTCCATGTGGAACCAATTAGTGATTCTAAGCAGAAAATTAAATGTTCCCTGATAAAAATCATTCAAAACAATAAAGTCCTTTGATAATATCAGGAATACACAAAAACAGAGGCTGTAGCAATATCTGGGATTGAGTTAGCCAAAACACAAGCTGATATGTCCGGTTTCATCCATTCATATCCGGACAAACTGCTGTGGAATTCGTATGCAAGGGACCGAGAAAATCACAGTAAAAATGGTTTTGGAGAAAAGCAACGTATTTTCATTTTGCAAGGGCATAACATGTCATTTATACAAACAGAAATATCATGTTTGTTTGCCGCAGTTCATAAAATATTCTCCCTATATAATACGAATCTGTAGAGCTGGTTTCTCCAGGTGGAACCAAACAACTTATCCTAGTTCAAAATAAAATGTAACCCGATAAAAAGCATTCAAAACAATAAAGTCCATCGATCATATCCAGAAAACACAAACACAGAGGCTTTCACAATCTTTCATATTGAGATAGCCAAAACACAATAGGATATTTCTGTTTTCAACCTGTCATATCCGACAAACTGGTGTGGAATTCGTATGCAATGGACCGAGAATGTCACAGTAAAAACGGTTTTGGAGAAAATCAAAGTCTTTTCCTTAGGCAAGTGCATAAAATGTCATCGACACAAACAGAAATATCATGTTTGTTTGCTGCATTTCCTGTCTTTTCTCCCTTGAAAATACGAATATGTAGAGCTGGTGTCTCCATGTGGAACCAAACACTGTATCCAAGTTCAAAATAAAATGTTCCCCGATAAAAAACATTCAAAACAATAAAGTACGTTGATAATATCCAGAAAACACAAACACAGATGCTGTAGCAATATCTGGGATTGTTTTAGCCAAAACAAAACTGGATATTTCCGGTTTCATCCAGTCATATCCGGACAAACTGGTGTGGAATTTGTATGCAATGGACTGAGAAAATCACAGTAAAAATGGTTTTGTACAATAGCAAAGATTTTCGATAGGCAAGTGCATAAAATAAAATTGATACAAACAGAAATATCATGTTTGTTTGCCGCATTTCCTCTAGCTTTCACCCTACAAAAAAATGAAAGCGTAGAGCTGGTGTCTCCATGTGGAACCAATTAGTGATTCCAAGCACAAAATTAAATGTTCCCTGATAAAAAACATTCAAAATAATAAAGTCCATGGATAATATCAGGAATACACAAACACAGAGGCTGTAGCAGTATCTGGGATTGAGTTAGCCAAAATGAAACCGCATATTTCCAGTTACATCCAGTCATATCTGGACAAAGTGGTGTGGAATTCATATGCAATGTTCCGAGAAAATCACTGTAAAAATGTTTTTGAATAAAAGCAACGTATTTTCTTTACGCAAGTGTGTAAAATGTCATCTATACAAACAGAAATATCATGTTTGTTTGCCGCAGTTCCTCTAGCTTTCTCCCTAGAAATTACGAATGTGTAGAGCTGTTGTCCCCTTCATGAACCAATTAGTGTTTCAACGGTACAAAATTAAGTGTTCCCTGAAAAACACTAAAAACAATAAAGTCCATCGATAATATCCAGAAAACACAAACACAGAGGATTACACCATATTTGGATTGAGTTAGCCAAAACAAAATCGCATATTTCTGGTTTCATCCAGTCATATCCGGACAAAGTTGTTTGAAATTCGAATGCAGTGGACTGGGGGAATCACACTAAAAATGGTTTTGGATAAAAGGAAAGCCTTTTCATTAGGCAAGTGCATAAAATGTCATCTATACAAACAGAAATATCATATTTGATTGTCGCAGTTCCTCTAGCTTTCTCCGTAGAAAATACGAATGTGTAGAGCTGGTGTCTCCATGTAGAACCAATTTGTGTTTCCAAGCACAAAATTAAATGTTCCCCGATAAAAATATTCAAAACAATAAAGTCAGTTGATAATATCCAGAAAACACAAACAGAGATGCTGTAGCAATATCTGGGATTGAGTTCGCCAAATCAAAACTGGATATTTCCGGTTTCATCCAGTCATATCCGGACAAACTACTGTGGAATTAATATGCAATGGACCGAGAAAATCACAGTAAAAATGGTTTTGGAGATAAGCAAAGTCTTTTCATTGGGCAAGTGCATAATATATCATCTATACAAACAGAAATATCATGTATGCTTCTCGCAGTTCCTCTAGCTTTCTCCCTAGAAAATACGAATGTGTAGAGCTGGAGTCTCCATGTGGAACCAATAGCTGTATCTAACTTAAACATAAAATGTTCCCCGATAAAAAACATTCAAAACAATATAGTCCAGAAAACACAAACACAGAGGCTGCAGCAATATCTGGGATTGAGTTAGCCAAAAAAAAAAACAACAAAAAAAAACGGGATATTTCCGGTTAAATCCAGTCATACCCGGACAAACTGATATGGGATTCGTATGCAATGGACCAAGAAATCACTGTAAAAATGGTTCTGTAGAAAAGCAAAATCTTTTCGTTAGGCAAGTGCATAAAATTTCATCGATACAAACAGAAAGATCATGTTTGTTTGCCGCAGTATCTCTGGCTTTCTCACCTAGATAATACGAATGTGTAGAGCTGGTGTCTCCATGTGGAAAAAATCAGTGTTTCCAAGCACAAAATTAAATGTTCCCTTATAAAAAAATATTCAAAACAAAAAAGTCCGTGGATAATATCAGGAATAAACAAAAATAAATTCTGTAGCAATATTTTAGATTGAGTTAGCCAAAACACGATCGGATATTTCTGGTTGCATCCAGTCATATCCGGACAAAGTGTTATTCGTATGCAATAGACCGAGAAAATCACAGAAAATATGGTTTTGGAGAAAAGCCAAGTCTTTTCCTTAGGCAAGTGCATAAAATGTCATCTATACAAACAGAAATATCATGTTTGTTTGCCGCAGTTCCTCTAGCGTTCTCCCTAGAAAATTCAAATATGTAGAGCTGGTGTCTTCATGTGGAACCAATTACTGTATCTAAGCTCAAAATAAAATGTTGCCCGATAAAAAACATTCAAAACAATAAAGTCCGGGGACAATATCCGGAAAACACAAACACAGAGGCTGTAGCAATATCTGGGATTGAGTTAGCCAAAACAAAACCGGATATTTCCGGTTTCATCCAGTCATATCCGGATAAACTGGTATGGAATTCACATGCAGTGGACCGAGAAATCACAGGAAAAATGGTTTTGGAGAAAAGCAAAGTCTTTTCATTAGGCAAGTGCATAAAATGTCATCTATACAAAAAGAAATATTATGTTTGTTTGCCGCAGTTCCTCTAGGTTTCTCCCTAGAAAATATGAATGTGTAGAGCTGGTGTTCCCATGATGAACCAATTCGTGATTCAACAGTACGAAATTAAATATTCCCTAATAAAAACATTCAAAACAATAAACTCCATCCATAATATCCAGAAAACACAAACACAGAGGCTTCCACAATAATTTTAATTGAGTTAGCCAAAACACAACCAGATATTTCTGGTTTAATCCAGTCATATCCAGATAAAGTGGTGTGGAATTCCTATGCATTGGACCGAGAAAATCACAGTAAAATTGGTTTTGGAGAAAAGCAAAGGTTTTTCATCAGGGAAGTGCATAAAATGTCATCGAAACTAACAGAAATATCATGTTTGTTTTTCACAGTTCCTCTAGCTTTCTCCCTAGAAAATACAAATATGTAGAGCTTGTGTCACCATGTTGAACCAATTAGTGTTTCCAAGCAGAAAATTAAATGTTCCCTGATAAAAACATTCAAAACAATAAAGTCCATCAATAATATCCAGAAAACACAAACAAATAGGCTTTCACAATATTTCGGATTGAGTTAGCCAAAACAAAACTGGATATTTCTGGTTTCATCCAGTCATATCCGGACAAACTGGTGTGGAAGTGTTATGCAATGGACAGAGAAAATCACAGTAAAAATGGGTTTGGAGAAAAGCCAAGTCATTTCGTTAGGCAAGTGCATAAAATGTCATCGAAACTAACAGAAATATCATGTTTGTTTGTCGCAGTACCTCTAGCTTTCACCTAAGAAAATACGAATGTGTAGAGCTGGTGTCCCCATGTGGAACTATTATTGTTTCTACGGTAGAAAAATAAATGTTCCCTGGTAAAAACATTCAAAACAATAAAGTAAATTGATAATATCCAGAAAACGCAAACACAGAGGCTTTTACAATATTTCGGATTGATTTAGCCAAAACACAACCGGATATTTCTTGTTTCATCCAGTCATATCCGGACAAAGTTCTGTGGAATTTGTATGCAATGGACCGAGAAAATCACAGTAAATATGGTTTTGGAGAAAAGCAAAGTCTTTTCATTAGGCAAGTGCATAAAATGTCATCTATACAAACAGAAATATCATGTTTGTGTGCTGCAGTTCCTCTAGCTTTCTGCCTAGAAAATACGAATGTGTAGAGCTGGTGTCCCCATGATGGACCAATTAATGTTTCTACGGTACAAAAATAAATGTTCCCTGACAAACATTCAAAACAATAAAGTCCATAGATAATTACCAGAAAACACAAACACTGAGGCTTTAGCAATATTTCAGATTGAGTTAGCAAAACACAACAGGATATTTTGGGTTTCATCCAGTTATATCCGGAAAAGTGGTGTGGAATTCGTATGCAATGGACCAAGAAAATCAGAGTAAAAATGGTTTTGGAGAAAAGCAAAGTCTTTTCATTAGGCAAGTAGGTAAAATGTCATCTATACAAACAGAAATATCATGTTTGTTTGTCGCAGTTCCTCTAGTTTTCTCCCTAGAAAATAAAAATATGTAGAACTGGTGTCTCATGTGGAACCAATTAGTGTATCTAAGCTCAAAATTAAATGTTCCCTGATAAAAAATATTCAAAACAATAAAGTCCATTGATAAAATCCGGAAAACACAAACACAGAGGCTTAGCAATATCTGGGATAAGGTTAGTCAAAACACAAATGGATATTTCCGGTTTCATCCAGTAATTTCAGGACAAACTGGTATGGAATTCGTAAGCAATGGACCGAGAAAATCACAGTAAAAACAGTTTTGTAGAAAAGCAAAGTCTTTTCGTTAGGCAAGTGCATAAAATGTCATCAAAACTAACAGAAATATCATGATTGTTTGTCACAGTTCCTCTAGCTTTCTCCCTAGAAAATATGAACGTGTAGAGCTGGTGTCCCCATGATGAACCAATTAGTGTTTCTACGGTACAAAAATAAATGTCCCCTGATAAAAACATTCAAAACAATAAAGTCCATCGATAATATAAGAAAACACAAACACAGCGGCTTACACAATATATCAGATTGAGTTATCCAAAACACAACCGGATATTTCTGGTTTACCAGTCATATCCGGACAAAGATGTGTGGAATTCGTATGCAATGGGCCGAGAAAATCACAATAAATATGTTTTGGGGTAAAGCAAAGTCTTTTCGTTAGGCAAGTGCATAAAATGTCATCGATACAAACAGAAATATCATGTTTCTTTGCCCCAGTTCCCCTAGCTTTCTCGCTGGAAAATACGAATGTGTAGAGCTAGTGTCTCCATGTGGAACCAATTAGTGTTTCTAAGCACAAAATTAAATGTCCCCCATAAAAAACATTCAAAACAATAAAGTCCGTTGATAATATCAGGAATACACAAACACAGAGATTTTCACAATATTTTGGATTGAGTTAGCTAAAACACAACCGTATATTTCCGGTTTCATCCAGTCATATCCAGACAAGCTGGTGTGGAATTCCTATGCAATGGACCGAGAAAAACACAGTAAAAATGGTTTTGGTTTAAAGAAAAGTCTTTTTGTTAGGCCAGTGCATAAAATGTCATATATACAAACAGAAATATCATGTTTGTTTTCCAATTTCCTCTCACTTTCTCCCTAGAAAATACGAATGTGCAGAGCTGAGGTCACAGTGTGGAGTCAACTAGTGTTTCCCAGCAGAAAATTAAATGTTCCTTGATAAAAAATATTTAAATCTATAAAGTCCATTCATAATATCCGGAAAACACAAACACAGAGTCTTTCACAATATTTCAGATTGAGTTAGCCAAAATACAACTGGATATTTCTGGTTTCATATAGTCATATCCGGGCATAGAGGGGTGAAATTCGTATGCTATGGACCGAGAAAATCAGAGTAAAAATGGTTTGGAGAAAAGCAATGTCTTTTCGTTAAAATCTCATCTATTCGAACAGAAATATCATGTTTTTTTGTCTCAGTTTCTCTAGCTTTCTCTCTAGAAAATATGAATGTGTGGAGCTGGTGTCTCCATGTGGAACCAATTAGTGTTTTCAAGCACAAAATTAAATGTTCACTGATAAAAATCATTCAAAACCATAAAGTCCATTGATAATATCCAGAAAACAAAAACACAGAGGCTGTAGCAATATCTGGGATTGAGTTAGCCAAAACACAACTGGATATTTCTGGTTTGATCAAGTTATATCTGGACCAAGTCGTGTGAAATTCGTATGCACTGGACCGAGAAAATCAGAGTAAAAATTGTTCTGGAGAAAAGCAAAGTTTGTTCCTATGCCCAGTGCATAAAATGTCATGTATACAAACAGAAATATCATGTTTGTTTGCCGCAGTTCCTCTAGTTTTCTCCTTAGAAAATAAGAATTTGTAGAGCTCGTTTCTCCATGGTGAATTAATCAGTGTTTCTACGGTACAAAATTAAAAGTTCCCTGATAAAAACATTCAAAACAATAAAGTCCATCGATAATGTCCAGGAATCACAAACACAGAGGCTGTAGCAATATCTAGGATTGAGTTAGCAAAAACACAACCGGATATTTCTGTTTTCCTCCAGGCATATGCGGACAAAGTGGTGTGGAATTCGTATGCAATGGACCGAGAAAATCACAGTAAAAATTGTTTTGGAGAAAAGCAAAGTCTTTTCTTTAGGCAAGTAGGTAAAATGTCATGTACACAAACAGAAATATCATGTTTGTTGGCCGCAGTTCTTCTAGCTTTCTCCCTAGAAAATACAAATGTGTAGAGCTGGTTTCTTCATGTTGAGCCAATTAGTATTTCCCAGCACAAAATTAAATGTTCCCTAATAAAAACATTCAAAACAATAAATCCATTGATAATATCCAGAAATCACAAACACAGAGGCTATAGCAATATCTGGGATTGAGTTAGCCAAAACAGAAACTGATATTTCCGTTTTCATCCAGTAATATCCGGTAAACTGGTGTGGAATTCGTATGCAATGGACCAAGAGAATCACTTTGAAAATGGTTTTGGAGAAAAGCACAGTCTTTTCGTTAGGCAAGTGCATAAAATGTCATCTATACAAACAGAAATATCATGTTTGTTTGCCGAAGTCCTCCAGCTTTCTCCCTAGAAAATACGAATGTGTAGAGCCGGTGTCCCCATGATGAACCAATTAGTGTTTCAATGGTACGAAATTAAATGTTCCCTGATAAAAACATTCAAAACAATAAAGTCCATCAATAATATCCAGAAAACACAAACACAGAGGCTTTCAAAATATTTCGGATTGAGTTAGCCAAAACACAACCGGATATTTCTGGTTTCATCCAGTCATATCCGGACAAAGTGGTGTGGAATTCCTATGCAATGGACCGAGAAAATCACAGTAAAAATGGTTTGGAGAAAAGCAATGTACTTTCGTTAGGCAAGTGCATAAAATGTCATGTATACAAAGAGAAATATCATGTTTGTTTGCCACAGTTCCTCTAGCTTTCTACATAGAATATACGAATTTCTGGAACTGGTGTCCCCTGATGAACCAATTAGTGTTTCAACAGTACAAAATTAAATGTTACCTGATAAAAACCATCAAAACCATAAAGTCCATCGATAATATCCAGAAAACACAAACACAGAGGCTGTAGCAATATCTGGGATTGAGTTAACAAAACACAACCGGACAGTTCAGGTTTCATCCAGTCATATCTGGAAAAAGTGTTGTGGAATTCATTTGCAACGGACCTAGAAAATCACAGTAAAAATGGTTTTGGAGAAAAGCAGAGTCTTTTCGTTAGGCAAGTGCATAAAATGTCACCGATACAATCAGAAATATCATGTTTGTTTGTCACAGTTCCTCTAGATTTCTTCCTAGAAAATACGCATGTGTACAGATGGTGTCTCCATGTGGAACCAGTTAGTGTTTCCAAGCACAAAATTAAATGTTCCCTGATAAAAAAACTTTCAAAATAATAAAGTCCGTGGATAATATCAGGAAAACACAAACACAGAGACTGTAGCAATATTTCAGACTGATAGCCAAAACACAACCGGATATTTCTGGTTTCATACAATCATATCCGGAAAAACTGTTATGGAATTCGTACGCAATGGATCGAGAAAATCAGAGTAAAAATGGTTTTGGAGAAAAGCAAAATCTTTTCATTAGGCAAGTGCATAAAATGTCATCCATACAAACAGAAATATCATGTTTTTTTGTCGCAGATCCTCTAGCTTTCTACCTAGAAAATACGAATATGTAGAGCTGGTGTCTCCATGTGGAACCAGTTACTGTATCCAAGCTCAGAATAAAATTATCCAGATAAAAAACATTGAAAACAATAAAGTCCATGGATTATACCCAGGAAACACAAATACAGAGGCTGAAGCAATATCTGGGATTGAGTTAGCCTAAATAAAACCTGATATTTCCGGTTTCTTCCAGTCATATCCGGACAAACTGGTGTGAAATTCGTATGTAATGGACCGAGAAAATCACAGTAAAATGGTTTTGGAGAAAAGCAAAGTGTTTTCGTTAGGCAAGTACATAAAATGTCATCTATACAAACAGAAATATCATTTTGTTTGTCGCAGTTCCTCTAGCTTTCTCCCTAGAAAATACGAATGTGTAGAGCTGTTGTTCCCATGATGAACAAATTAGTGTTTCTAATAACAAAATTAAATGTTCCCTGAAGAAAAAACGTTCAAAACAATAAAGTCCATGGATAATATCCAGAAACATAAACCCAGAGGCTGTAGCAATAGTTAGGATTTAGTTAGCGAAAACACAACCTGGTATTTCTGGTTTCATCCTGTCATATTCAGAGAGTGGTGTGGAATTCATATGCAATGGACAGAGAAAATCACAGTAAAAATGTTTTGGAGAAACCCTTAGTCTTTTCGTTAGGCCAGTGCATACAATGTCATCTATACAAACAGAAATATCATGTTTGTTTGCTGCAGTTCCTCCAGCTTTCTCCCTAGAAAATACGAATGTGTAGAGCTGGTTTCCGCATGATGATCCAATTAGTGTTTCTAAGGTATAAAACTAAATGTTCCCTGATAAAAACATTCAAAAGCATAAAGTCCATCGATAATATCCGGAAAACACAAACACAGAGGCTTTCACAATATTTCGGGTTGAGTTAGCCAAAACACAACTGGATATTTCTGGTTTCATCCAGTCATATCCGGACAAAGTGGTAGGGAATTTATATGCAATGGACCCAGAAAATCACAGTAAAATTGTTTTGGAGAAAAGCAAAGTCTTTTTGTTAGGCAATTGAATAGAATGTGATCGAAACTAACAGAAATATCATGTTTGTTTGCCGCAGTTCCTATAGATTTCTCCATATTAAATACGAATGCGTAGAGCTGGTGTCTCCATGTGGAACCAATTAGTGTTTCCCAGCACAAAATTAAATGTTCCCTGATAAAAACATTCAAAACAATAAAGTCCATTGATAATACCTGAAAACATAAACAAAGAGGCTGTAGCAATATCTGGGAATGAGTTAGCCAAAACAAAACCGGATAGTTCCGGTTTCATCCAGTCATATCTGCACAAAGTGGTGTGCAATTCATATTCAATGGACCGAGAAAATCAGAGTAAAAATTGTTTTGGAGAAAAGCAAAGTCTTTTCATTAGTCAAGTGCATAAAATGTCATCTATACAAACAGAAATATCATGTTTGTTTGTCCCAGTTCCTCTAGCTTTCTACTTGAAGATATTAGTGTGTAGAGCTGGTGTCTCCATGTGGAACCTATTAGTGTTTCCAAGCACAAAATTAATGTTGCCTGATAAAAAACATTCAAAATAATAAAGTCCATGGATAATATGAGGAATACACAAACACAGAGGCTGCAGCAATATCTGGGATTGAGTTAGCCTAAATAATACCGGATATTTCCGGTTTCTTACAGTCATATCCGGACAAACTGTGTGGAATTCGTATTCAATGGACCGAGAAAATCACTGCAAAAATGGTTTTGGAGAAAAGCAAAGTCTTTTCGTTCGGCAAGTGCATAAAATGTCATGTATATAAACAGAAATATCAGGTTTGTTTGTCGCAGTTCCTCTAGCATACTCCCTAGAAAATACGAATTTGTAGAGCTGGTGTCTCCATGTGGAACCAATTACTGTATCCAAGCTCAAAATAAAATGTTCACCGATAAAAAACATTGAAAATAACAAAGTCGATTGATAATAATCAGAAAACAGAAACACAGAGGCTGTAGCAATATCTGGGATAGAGTTAGCCAAACAAAACCGGATATTTCCGGTTTCATCCAGTCATTTCATGAAAAAGTGATTTGGAATTTGTATGCCTTGGACCGAAAAATCACAGTAAAAACAGTTTTGGAGAAAAGCAAAGTCTTTTCGTTAGGCAAGTGCATAAAATGTCATCTATACAAACAGAAATATCATCTTTGTTTGTCGCAGTTCCTCTAGTTTTCTCCCTAAAAAATACGACTGTGTAGAGCTGGTGTCTCCATGTGGAAGCAATTAGTGATTCCAAGCACAAAATTAAATGTTCCCAAATAAAAAACATTCAAAACAATAATGTCCATGGATAATATGAGGAATACACAACACAGAGTCTTCAGCAATATCTGGGATTGAGTTAGCCAAAACACAATCGGATATTTCCGGTTTCATACAGTAACATCCAGACAAAGTTGTGTGGAATTCGAATGCAATGGACAGAGAAAATCACAGTAAAAATGGTTTTGGAGAAAAGCAAACTCTTTTCGTTAGGCAAGTGCATAAAATGTCATCGATACAAACAGAAATATCATGTTTGTTTGCCGCAGTTCCTCTAGCATTCTCCTTCGAAAATACTAATGTGTAGAATTGGTATTCCCATGATGAACCAAATAGTGTTTCAATGGTACAAAATTAAATGTTCCCAGATAAAAACCTTCAAAACAGTGAAGTCCATCGATAATATCCAGAAAACACAAACACAGAGGCTTTCACAATATTTTGGATTGTGTTAGCAAAAACACAACCGGATATTTCCATGTTGATCCTATTAGTGTTTCCCAGCACAAAATTAAATGTTCCCTGATAAAAATATTCAAAACCATAAAGCACGTAGATAATATCCAGAAAACACAAACACATAGGCTTTCACAATATCTGGGATTGAGTGAGCCAAAACACAACCGGATATTTCTGGTTTCATCCAGTCATATCCGGAAAAAGCGGTGTGGAATTCATATGCAATGGACCGAGAAAATCACAGTAAAAATGGTTTTGGAGAAAAGCAAAGTCTTTTCCTTCGGGCAGTGCGTAAAATGTCATCTATACAAACAGAAATATCATGTTTGTTTGCCGCAGTTCCTCTAGATTTTCCCTAGAAAATACAAATGTGTATAGCTGGTGTCTCCATGTGGAACCAATTAGTGATTCTTTTTTTTTATTTTTTTATTTTTAATGAATATAAATTTCCAAAGTATAGCTTATGGGTTACAATGGCTTCCCCCCTCCCATAACTTCCCTCCTGCCCGCAACCCTCCCCTTTCCCGCTCCCTCTCCCCTTCCAGTCATGTAAAGATTCATTTTCAATTCTCTTTATATACAGAAGATCAATTTAGTATATATTAGGTAAAGATTTCAACATTTTGCCCACATAGCAACGTAAAGTGAATAAACTACCATTGGATTACTAATTATAGCATTACATAGCAATGTACAGCACATTAAAGACAGAGATCCTACATAATTTTTTTTCAAATTAATTAATTTTCTATGCCATTTCCATTTTAACACTAGGTTGTTTTTTTTTTTTCATTTCCAATTCTCTTTATGTACAGAAGATCCATTCAGTATATAATTAGTAAAGACCTCATCAGTTTGTGCCCACACAGAAACACATAGTATAAAAATACTGTTTCAGTACTAGTTATAGCATCACTTCGCTTTAGACAACACATTAGGGACAGATCCCACATGGGGTGTAAGTACACAGTGACTCCTGTTGCTGATTTAACAATTTGACACTCCTGTTCATGGCGTCAGTAATCTCCCTAGGCTCTAGTCATGAGTTGCCAGGGCTATGGAAGCCTTTAGGGTTCGCTGACTTTGATCTTATTCCAATAGGGTCATAGTCAAAGTGGAGGTTCTCTCCTCCCTTCAGAGAAGGGTACCTCCTTCTTTGATGGCCCCGTTCTTTCCACTGGGATCTCACTCACAGAGATCTTTCATTTAGGTCTTTTTTTTCCATGATATCTTGGCTTTCCATGCCTGCTATACTCTCATGGGCTCTCCCGCCAGATCCGAATGCCTTGAGGGCTGATTCAGAGGCCAGAGTGTTGTTTAGGACATCTGCCATCCTATGAGTCTGCTGTGTATCCCGGTTCCCATGTTGGATCTTTCTCTCCCTTTTTGATTCTATCAGTTAGTATTAGCAGATACTTGTCTTGTTTGTGTGATCTCTTTGACTCTTAGACCTATCAGAGCTATCAATTGTGAGCTGATATTGATCACTTGGACTAGTGCGATGGCATTGGTACATGCCACCTGGGTGGGATTGTGTTGGTATCCCCTGGCACATTTCTGACTACACCATTTGTGGCCAGTCCGATTGAGCATGTTCCAAATTGTTCATCTCCTCCCTCTCTTTTTCCACTCTTAGATTTAACAGGGATCACTTTTCTGTTAAAATTTAAACACCTAAGGATAATTGTGTGTTAATTACTGAGTTCAACCAATAGTACTAGAACAACAACAACAACAAATACTAAAAAGGATAAAGTATTACATTGTACATCTAAAGTCAGGACAGGAGCTGATCAGTTCATTGTTGCTTATAGTGTCCATTTTACTTAACAGGTTTCCCCTTTGGCGCTCAGTTGTCACCGATCAGGGAAAACAAATGATATTTGTCTCTTTGGGACTGGCTTAATTCACTCAGCATGATGTCTTCCAGATTGCTCCATCTTGTTGCAAATGACTGGGTTTCGTTGTTTCTTACTGCTGTATAGTATTCTATGGAGTACATGTCACATAATTTCTTTATCCAGTCTACTGTTGATGGACATTTAGGTTGATTCCAGGTCTTTGCTATTGTGAATTGAGCTGCAATAAACATTAGTGTGCAGATGGCTTTTTTATTTGCCAAATTAATTTCCTTTGGGTAAATTCCAAGGAGTGGGATGGCTGGGTTGTATGGTAGGGTTATGTTCAGGTTTCTGAGGAATCTCCAGACAGACTTCCATAGTGGCTTAACCAGTTTGCATTCCCACCAACAGTGGGTTAGTGTCCCTTTTTCCCCACATCCTCTCCAGCATCTGTTGTTGGTAGATTTCTGAATGTGAGCCATTCTCGCCGGGGTGAGATGGAACATCATTGTGGTTTTGATTTGCATTTCTCTGATTGCTAGTGATCTTGAACATTTTTTCATGTGTCTGTTGGCCATTTGGATTTAGTCTTTCGAAAAATGTCTATTGAGGTCCTTGGCCCATCTCTTCAGTGGGTTGTTTGTTCTGTTGTTGTGGATTTTCTTGATTTCTTTGTAGATTCTGGTTATCAACCCTTTATCTGTAGTATAGTTTGCGAATATTTTCTCCCATTCTGTTGGTTGCCTCTTCACTTTCCTGACTGTTTCTTTTGAAGTGCAGAAACTTCTCAATTTGATGCAATCCCAAATGTTAATTTTGGTTTTGACTGCCTGTGCTCCTGGGGTCTTTTCCAGGAAGTCTTTGCCTGTGCCTATATCTTGCAGGGTTTCTCCAATGCTCTCTAATAATTTGATGGTTTCGGGTCGTAGATTTAAGTCTTTAATCCACATTGAGTGAATTTTTGTGTAAGGTGATAGGTATGGGTCTTGCTTCAAGCTTCTGCACATGGAAATCCAATTTTCCCAGCACCATTTATTGAATAGACTGTCCTTATTCCTGGGATTAGATTTGGATCTTTGATCAAATATAAGTTGGCTGTAGATGTTTGGATTGATTTCTGGTGTTTCTATTCTGTTCCATTGGTCTATCCATCTGTTTCTGTACCAGTACCATGCTGTTTTGATAACAACTGCCCTGTAGTATGCCCTGAAATCTGGTATTGTGATGCCTCCGGCTTTGTTTTTGTTGTACAAGATAGCTTTGGCTATTCGAGGTCTTCTGTGTCTCCATATGAATTTCAGTATCATTTTTTCCAGATCTGAGAAGAATGTCTTCGGGATCTTGATGGGTATTGCATTGAATGTATAAATTGCTTTTGGGAGAATAGACATTTTGATGATATTGATTCTTCCAATCCATGAGCATGGAAGATTTCTCCATTTTTTGGTATCCTCTTCTATTTCTTTCTTTAAGGTTTTGTAGTTTTCATCGTAGAGATCTTTAACGTCTTTGGTTAAGTTTATCCCAAGGTATTTGATTGTTTTTGTAGCTATTGTGAATGGGATTGATTTCAGTAGTTCTTCTTCAGCTGTGGCATTGCCTGTGTATACAAAGGCTGTTGATTTTTGTGCATTGATTTTATATCCTGCTACTTTGCCAAACTCTTCGATGAGTTCCAGCAGTCTCTTAGTAGAGTTCTTTGGGTCCCCTAAATAAAGAATCATATCATCTGCAAAGAGGAATAGTTTGAGTTCGTCCTTCCCAATTTGTATCCCTTTAATTTCTTTTTCTTGCCTAATGGCTCTGGCCAAAACTTCCAGAACTATATTGAATAGCAGTGGTGAGAGTGGGCATCCCTGTCTGGTACCAGATTTCAGTGGAAATGCTTCCAACTTTTCCCCATTCAATAGGATGTTGGCCGTGGGTTTTTCATATATTGCTTTGATTGTATTGAGGAATGTTCCTTCCATACCCAGTTTGCTTAGAGTTTTCATCATGAAAGGGTGTTGTATTTTATCAAATGCTTTCTCTGCATCTATTGAGAGAATCATATGGTTTTTCTTCTGCAGCCTGTTAATGTAGTGTATTACGTTGATTGTTTTGCGAATGCTGAACCATCCCTGCATACCGGGGATGAATCCCACTTGGTCTGGGTGGATGATCTTTCTGATGTGTTGTTGCATTCTATTGGCCAGAATTGTATTGAGTATTTTTGCATCTATGTTCATCAGGGATATTGGTCTGTAATTCTCTTTCAATGTTGCATCTCTTTCTGGCTTAGGAATTAAGGTGATGGTGGCTTCATAGAAAGAATTTGGGAGGACTCCCTCTTTTTCGATTGCTCTGAATAGTTTGAGAAGAATTGGAGTTAGTTCTTCTCTAAATGTCTGGTAGAACTCAGCAGTGAATCCATCTGGCCCTGGGATTATTTTGTTGGAAGGGCCTTTATTACTGTTTCAATTTCTGTGTCAGTTATGGGTCTGTTTAGGTTTTCTATGTCTTCCTGGCTCAATTTAGGTAGGTTGTATGTGTCCAAGAATCTGTCCATTTCTGATAGATTTCCCTGTTTGCTGGCATACAAGTCCTTGTAGTAATTTCTGATGATTCTTTTTATTTTTGCGGCGTCTGTTGTTATGTTTCCCTTTTCATCTCTGATCCTATTGATTTGGGTCTTTTCTCTTCTTTTTTTAGTGAGTTGGGCCAATGGGGTGTCAATTTTGTTTATTTTTTCAAAAAACCAGCTCCTCGTTTGGCTGATTTTTTGTAATGTTTTTTTGGATTAAATCCTGTTTATTCCTTCTCTGATTTTAATTATTTCTCTTATTCTACTGGGTTTGGGTTTGGTTTGCTGCAGATTTTCTAGATCCTTGAGATGACTTGAAAGCTCATCTATTTGGTGCCTTTCCAATTTCTTGATGTAGGCACCTATTGATATAAACTTTCCTCTTAACACTGCTTTTGTTGTATCCCATAGGTTTTGGTATGTTGTGCTGTTATCCTCATTTACTTCCAGAAAATTTTTGATTTCTCTTTTAATTTCTTCTATGACCCATTGTTCATTCAGAAGCATATTGTCCAATTTCCATGTGTTTGCACGTGCTCTAGGGATTCCCGAGTTGCCAATTTCCAATTTCATTCCTTTGTGGTCTGAGAAGCTGCATGGTATGATTCTAATTCTTTTGAATTTGCTGAGACTTGCTTTATGGCCTAGTATGTGGTCAATCCTAGAGAAGGTTCCATGTACTGCTGAGAAGAATGTAAAGTCCTTAGATGTAGGATGAAATGTTCTGTAGATATCTGTTAGATCCATTTGGGCTATAGTGTCATTTAAATCTACTGTATCCTTGTTGATCATCTGTCCTGATGATCTGTCTATCTCTGAGAGTGGAGTATTGAAGTCCCCCAGTACTACTGTGTTGGGGTCTAAGTCTCCCTTTAAGTCCCTTAACAAGTCTTTTAAATAAGCTGGTGCCCTGTAATTAGGTGCATATACATTGATAATCGTTATATCTTTCTGTTGAATGGATCCCTTAATCATTATATAGTGCCCCTCTTTTTCTCTCCTAACAGTTTTTGTGGTAAAGTTTATGTTGTCCGATATTAAGATGGCTACACCCGCTCTCTTTTCATTTCTGTTGGCATGGTATATCTTTTTCCAGCCTTTCACTCTCAGCCTGTATGGATCATTGTTGGATAGATGGGTTTCTTGTAAGCAGCAAAAGGATAGGTTTTGTTCCTTAACCCAATCAGCCAATCGGTGTCTTTTGACTGGACAGTTCAAGCCATTAACATTCAATGAGACTATTGAGAAGGAGTAACTTTGCCCTGCCATTAGCCAAAGATACTTTCTAATATGTGGCTTGAGATTCCTGTGATCTTTTGGTGTGAGGTTTCCTACCTTTACCTTCTTTCATATTGGTGACCGTGTTTCTGTGTTTCTGTATGTAACACATCTTTAAGCATCTTTTGCAGGGCTGGACGAGTGGCGACAAATTCTTTCAATTTATATTTGCTGTGAAAGGTCTTTATTTCACCTTCATTCATAAATGAGAGCTTTGCAGGATATAGTATTCTGGGCTGGCAGTTTTTCTCTCTTAGCACCTGGGCTATATCTCGCCATTCTCTCCTAGCTTGTAGGGTTTCTGAAGAGAAGTCAGCTGTAAGTCTAATTGGAGATCCTCTGAGAGTAATCTGGCATTTCTCTCTTGCACATTTTAGGATCTTTTCTTTATGTTTCACTGTGGTGAGTTTGATTACGACGTGTCGTGATGAGGATCTCTTTTGGTCATGTTTATTAGGGGTTCTATGAGCTTCCTGTATTAGGATGTTTCTGTCTTTCTCCAAACCTGGGAAATTTTCTGCTAGTATCTCACTAAAAAGGCCTTCTAATCCTTTCTCTCTCTCCATGCCTTCAGGTACTCCTAGAACCTGAATGTTGGGGTTTTTGAGAGTATCCTGTAGATTCCTGACAGTATTTTTTTAGATTTCTAATTTCTTCTTTTTTTCTTTGATGTGATTGTTTCCTTTCCTGTTCTCTGTCTTCTAATTCCGATATTCTCTCTTCTGCTTCACCCATTCTGTTTTTAAGGCTCTCTAATGTGTTTGCCATTTGATCTATTGAGTTCTTCATTTCATTGTGGTTTTTTGTCACTATCTTAGTTTCCTGTTCTACTAGTTGTTTCATTTCATTTTGATTCCTCCTTAATATTTCATTTTCACGTGAGAGATTTTCTATCTTGTCCATTAAGGATTTCTGTAGTTCAAGAATTTGTTTTTGAGGACTTCTTAATGTTCTTATCAGTTTTTTGAGATCTGCTTCTTACATTTCCTCTGTCTCTTCATCTTCATAATCTTGCATTGGCGTTTCTTGTTCATTTGGAGGCATCATAGTGTCTTCCTTGCTCTTGTTAACTCTGCTTCTACGTTTGTTGTTTGGCATGTTGGAGATAATTTATTTTATTTTTTTTGCTGTGGTGTTTTTTTCTCGTTATACTATGCCTCTAGGTGGGCTGTCTGTTTTGATGGATCCTTAGGGGCTGTGGTGGGTGTGGCCAGTGAGTTCTGCTTGATTCTTCAGGTCTGAGGCTTTGCAAAATGTGACTCTCCTTGCTCCTTGCTGGATCTCTCTCTCTATTTTTTTTTTACTCAGTTGGGAAGTAGTTCTGAATGGCTCCCGTTGGTTTCTGTGCTGGGTAGATTTTGCGGCTCGTCTCCCGAAGTTGGATTTCCACGCAGTAGGCTCTTTGTAGGTCCTCTGTGTCCTCTCTAGGCGCTGTCGCCTAGGGCAAGCCGGGCCACACGATCACCGCCGCCGCCGCTGCTGCTGTAGTGCCTGCACGCTCTCCCTGGGACTGGGACCATGGAGAGAGGCGCTCGGGACGCCGCTGCCACCGCCGCTGCCGCTGCAGTACCTGTGTGCACTCCCCGGGACTGAGATCTCGGAGAGAGGCGCTCGGCACGCCGCCGCCGCCGCCGCCGCCGCTGTAGGGACTGCGCGTGCTTCCCAGGACTGGGATCGCGGTGAGAGGTGCTCGGGACTCCGCAGCTGCTGCCGCCACCAATTAGTGTTTCTACGGAACAAAATTAAATGTTCCCTGATAAAAAACCTCAAAACAATGAAGTCCGTTCATAATATGCAGAAAAAAACAAACACAGAGGGTTTCACACTATTTCGGATTGAGTTAGCCAAAACACAACCGGATATTTCTGGTTCCATCCAGGCATATCCGGAAAAAGTGGTGTGGAGTTCATATGCCTTGGACCAAGAAAATCACAGTAAAAATGGTTTTGTAGAAAAGCAAAGTCTTTTTGTTAGGGAAGTGCATAAAATGTCATCTATACAAACAGAAATATCATGTTTGTTTGCCGCAGTTCTTCTAGCTTTCTCCCCAGAAAATACGAATGTGTAGAGCTGGTGTCTGCATGTTGAACCAATTAGTGTTTCTATGGTACAAAATTAAATGTTCCCTGATAAAAACATTCAAAACAATAAAGTCCATAGATAATATCCAGACAACACAAACACAGAGGCTGTAGCAATATCTGGGATTGAGTTAGCCAAAAAAAAACTGGATATTTCTGGTTTCATCCATTCATATCCGGACAAAGTGGTGTGGAATTCGTATGTAATAGACCGAGAAAATGACAGTAAAAAAGGTTTTGGAGAAAAGCAAATTCTTTTTGTTTGGCAAGTGCATCAAATATCATTTATACAAACAGAAATATCATGTTTCTTTGCCACAGTTCCTCTAGCTTTCTCCCTAGAAAATACGAATGTGTAGAGCTGGTGTCTCCATGTGGAACGAATTAGTGATTCCCAGCACAAAATTAAATATTGCCTGATAAAAACATTCAAAACAATAAAGTCCGTTGATAATATCGAGAAAAAACAAACACTGAGACTGTACAATATCTGGGATATAGCTACCCAAAATAGAACCGGATATTTCTCATTTCATTCAGTCATATACAGACAAAGTAGTGTGGAATTTGTATGCAATGGTCCGAGAAAATCACAGTAAAAATATTTTTGGAGAAAAGCATAATCTTTTCCTTCGTGCAGTGCATAAAATGTCATGTATACAAACAGAAATATCATGTTTGTTTGCTGCAGTTCCTCTAGCTTTCTCCCTAGAAAATAAGAATGTGTAGAGCTGGTGTCTGCATGTGGATCGAATTTGTGTTTCTAAGGTACAAAATAAAATGTTCCCTGATAAAAATATTCATAACAATAAAGCACATCGATAATATCCAGAAAACACACACACAGCGGCTGTAACAATATCTGGGATTGAGTTAGGCAAAACACAACCGGATATTTCTGGTTTCATCCACTCATATCCAGACAAAATGCTGTGCAATTCGTATGTAATGGACTGAGAAAATCACAGTAAAAATTGATTTTGGAGAAACGCAAAGTCTTTTCGTTAGGCAAGTGCATAAAAAGTCATCTACACAAAAAGAAATATCTTGTTTGTTTCCCGCAGTTAATCTAGCTTTCTCTACAGAAAATACGAATGTGTAGAGCTGGTGTCTCCATGTGGAACGAATTAGTGTTTCCCAACACAAAATTAAATATTCCCTGATAAAAACATTCAAAACAATAAAGTCCGTTGATAATATCGAGAAAAAACAAACACTGAGACTGCAGCAATATCTGGGATATAGTTAGCCAAAAGAGAACCGGATATTTCTGGTTTCATTCAGTCATATACAGACAAAATAGTGTGGAATTTATATGCAATGGTCCAAGAAAAGCACAGTGCAAATGGTTTTGGAGAAAAGCAAAATCTTTTCCTTCGGGCAGTGCATAAAATGTCATCTATACAACAAGAAATATCATGTTTTTTTGCCGCAGTTCCTCTAGGTTTCTCCCTAGAAAATAAGAATGTGTAGAGCTGGTGTCTCCATGTGGATCCAATTACTGTTTGAACGGTTCAAAATTGTATCTTCCCTGCTAAAAATATTCATAACAATAAAGCACATCGATAATATCCAGAAAACACAAACACAGAGGCTGTAACAATATCTGGGATTGAGTTAGGCAAAACACAACCGGATATTTCTGGTTTCCTCCAGGCATATCCGGACAAAGTGGTGTGGAATTCGTATGCAATCGACCGAGAAAATCACAGTAAAAATGGTTTTGGAGAAAAGGAAAGTCTTTTTGTTAGGCAAGTGCATAAAATGTCATTTATACAAACAGAAATTTCATGTTTGTTTGCCGCAGTTCCTCTAGCTTTCTCCCTGGAAAATGCAAATATGTAGAGCTGGTGTCTGCATGTGGATCCAATAAGTGTATGTAAGCTCAAAATTAAATGTTCCCTGATAAAAACATTCAAATCAATAAAGTCCATTGATAATATCTGGAAAACACAAACACAGATGCTGTAGCAATATTTCGAATTGAGTTAGCCAGAACACAGCCGGATATTTCCGGTTTCATCCAGTCATATCCGGACAAACTGGTGTGGAATTCGTATGCAATGGACTGAGAAAATTACAGTAAAAATGGTTTTGGAGAAAAGCAAAGTCTTTTCCTTCGGGCAGTGCATAAAATGTCATCTATACAAACAGAAATATCATGTTTGTTTGCCGCAGTTCCTCTAGCTTTCTCCCTCGAAAATACGAATGTGTATACTGGTGTCTCCATGAGGAACCAATTAGTGTTTCCCAACACAAAATTAAATATTCCCTGATAAAAACATTCAAAACAATAAAGCACGTCGATAATATCAAAAAACACAAACCCAGAGGCTGTAGCAATATCTGGAATATAGGAAGCCAAAACACAACCGGATATTTCTTCTATCATCCAGTCATATCCGCACACAATGGGTGGAATTCCTATGCCAGGACCGAGAAAATCACAGTAAAAATGGTTTTGGAGAAAAGCAAATTCTTTTCGTTAGGCAATTGCATAAAATGTCATCTATACAAACAGAAATATCATGTTTGCCACAGTTCCTCTAGCTTTCTCCCTAGAAAATACGAATGTGTAGACTGTTTTCTCCATGTGGAACCAATTAGTGTTTATACCTTACAAAATTAAATGTTCCCTGATAAAAACATTCACAACAATAAAGTCCATCGATAATCTCCAGAAAACACAAACACAGAAGCTTTAGCAATATCTGGTATTTAGTAAGCCAAAACACAACTGGATATTTCGGGTTGCATCCAGGCATATCCGGACAAAGTGGTGTGGAACTCGTATGAATGGACCAAGAAAGTAACAGTAAAAATGGTTTTGGAGAAAAGCAAAGCCTTTTCATAAGGCAAGTGCATAAAATGTCATCTATACAAAGAGAAATATCATGTTTGTTGGCCGCAGTTCCTCTAGCTTTCTCCCTAGAAAATACGAGTGTGTAGAGCTGGTGTCTCCATGTGGATCCTATTAGTGTTTCCCAGCACAAAATTAAATGTTCCCTGATAAAAATATTCAAAACCATAAAGCACGTAGATAATTTCCAGAAAACACAAACACATAGGTTTTCACAATATCTGGGATTGAGTGAGCCAAAACACAACCGGATATTTCTGGTTTCATCCAGTCATATCCGGACAAAGTGGTGTGGAATTCATATGCAATGGACCGAGAAAATCACAGTAAAAATGGTTTTGGAGAAAAGCAAAGTCTTTTCCTTCGGGCAGTGCATAAAATGTCATCTATACAAACAGAAATATCATGTTTGTTTGCCGCAGTTCCTCTAGCTTTCTCCCTAGAAAATACGAATGTGTATAGCTGGTGTCTCCATATGGAACCAAATAGTGTTTCTACGGAACAAAATTAAATGTTCCCTGATAAAAATCCTCAAAACAATGAAGTCTGTTCATAATATGCAGAAAAAACAAACACAGAGAGTTTCACACTATTTCGGATTGAGTTAGCCAAAACACAACCGGATATTTCTGGTTCCATCCAGGCATATCCGGACAAAGTGGTGTGGAATTCGTATGTAATAGACCCAGAAAATAACAGTAAAAATGTTTTGGATAAAAGCAAAGTCTTTTGGTTAGGCAAGTGCATAAAATGTCATTTATACAAACAGAAATATGATGTTTGCTTGCGGCAGTTATTCTAGCTTTCTCCCTAGAAAACACGAATGTCTAGAGATGGTGTCTCCATGTGGAACGAATTAGTGATTCCCAGCACTAAATTAAACGTTCCCTGATAAAAGCATTCAAAACAATAATGTCCGTTGTTAATATCTGGAAAACACCAACACAGAGGCTGTAGCAATATCTGGGATATAGTTAGCCAAAAGAGAACTGGATATTTCTGGTTTCATTCAGTCATATACAGACAAAGTAGTGTGGAATTTGTATGCAATGGTCTGAGAAAATGACAGTAAAAATGGTTTTGGAGAAAAGCAAAATCATTTCCTTCGGGCAGTGCATAAAATATCATCTATACAAACAGAAATATCATGTTTTTTGCCACAGTTCCTCTAGCTTTCTCCATAGAAAATAAGAATGTGTAGAGCTGGTGTCTCCATGTGGATCCAATTAGCGTTTCTATGCTACAAAATTAAATGTTCCCTGATAAAAATATTCAAAACAATAAAGCATGTCGATAATATCCAGAAAACACAAACACAGAGGCTGTAACAATTTCTGGGATTGAGTTAGGCAAAACACAACAGGATATTTCTGGTTTCATCCAGTCATATCCGGAAAAAGTGGTGTGGAATTAGTATGCAATGACCCGGAAAATCACAGTAAAAATGGTTTTGGAGAAAAGCAAAGTTTTTTGTTAGGCAAGTGCATAAAATGTCATCTATACAAACAGAAATATCATGTTTGTTTGCTGCAGTTCATCTAGCTTTCTCTCTAGAAAATACGAATGTGTACACTGGTGTCTCCATGTGGAACCTATTATTGTTTCCCAACACAAAATTAAATATTCCCTTATAAAAACATTCAAAACAATAAAGCACGTCGACAATATCCAAAAAACACAAACACAGAGGCTGTAGCAATATCTGCGATATAGCAAGCCAAAACACAACCGGATATTTCTTATATCATCCAGTCATATCCGCACAAAATGGGGTGGAATTCCTTTGCAATGGACCGATAAAATCACAGTAAAAATGGTTTTGGAGAAAAGAAAAGTCTTTTGGTTAGGCAAGTGCATAAAATGTCATCTATACAAAGAGAAATATATTTGTTTGCCACAATTCCTCTAGCTTTCTCCTTAGAAAATACGAATGTCTAGACTGGTGTCTCCATGTGGAACCAACTAGTGTTTCAACGGTACAAAATTAAATGTTCCTGATAAAAGCATTCAAAACAATAAAGTCCGTCGATAATATCCAGAAAACACAAACACAGAAGCTGTAGCATTATCTGGTATTTAGTAAGCCAAAACACAACAGGATATTTCTTGTTTCATCCAGTCGTATCCAGACAAAATTGTGTGAAGTACATATGCCTTGGACCGAGAAAATCACAGTAAAAATGGTTTTTGAGAAAAGCAAAGTCTTTTCTTCAGGCAAGTGCAAAAAATGATAAAAATATTCAAAACAATAAAGCACGTTGATAATATCCAGAAAACACAAACACAGAAGCTGTAGCAATATCTGGGATATAGTTAGCCAAAAGAGAACCGGATATTTCTGGATTCATCCAGTCATATCCGGTAAACTGGTTAGGAATTCATATGCAATGGACCGAGAAAATCACAATAAAAATGGTTTTGGAGAAAAGCAAAGTCTTTTCTTTAATCAAGTACATAAAATGTCATCTATACAAACAGAAATATCATCTTTCTTTCCCACAGTTCCTCTAGCTTTCTCCTTAGAAAATACAAATATGTAGAGCTGGTGTCTCCATGTGGAAGCAATTAGTGTATCTAAGCTCCAAATTAAATGTTCCCTGATGAAAAACATTCAAAACAATAAAGTCCGTTGATAAAATCCGGAAAACACCAACACAGAGCCTGTAGCAATATCTGGGACTGAGTTAGCGAAAACAAAAGTGGATATTTCCGGTTTCATCCAGTCATATCCGTACAAACTGCTATGGAATTCGTAAGCAATGGACCGAGAAAATCACAGTAAAAATGGTTTTGGAGAAAAGCAAAGTCTTTTCTTTAGGCAAGTGCATAAAATATCATCTATGCAAACAGAAATATCATATTTGTTTGCCACAGTTCCTCTAGATTTCTCCCTAGAAAATACGAATGTGTAGAGCTGGTGTCCCCATGATTAACCAATTAGTGTTTCAATGGTACAAAATTAAATGTTCCCTGATAAAAACATTCACAACAATAAAGTCCATCGATAATATCTAGAAAACACAAACACAGAGGGTTTCTCAATATTTTGGATTGAGTTAGCCAAAACACAACCGGATATTTCTGTTTCCATGCAGTCATATCTGGACAAACTAGTGTGGAATTCGTGTGCAATGGATTGAGAAAATCACAGTAAAAATGATTTTGGACAAAAGCAAAGTCTTTTCGTTAGGCAAGTACATAAAATGTCATCTATACAAACAGAAATATCATGTTTGTTTGCCGCAGTTCCTCTAGCTTTCTCCCTAGAAAATACAAATATGCAGAGCTGGTGTATCCATGTGGAACCAATTAGTGTATCTAATCTCAAAATTAAATATTCTCCGATAATAAACTTTCAAAACAATAAAGTCCGTTTATAAAATCCGGAAAACACAAACACAGAGGCTGTAGCAATATCTGGGCTTGAGTTAGCCAAAACAAAACCGGATATTTCCCAGCCAAGCGGCGGAAGTGGAGCCGGGCCGCGGGAGCCAGCCGAGCAGCGGAAGCGGAGCCGGGCGGCGGGAGCTAGCCGAGCAGCGGAAGCAGAGCCGGGCGGCTGGAGCCTGCCGAGCGGCGGAAGCGGAGCCGGGCAGCGGGAGCCAGCCGAGTGGCGCAAGCAGAGCCGGGCGGCGGGAGCCGAGCCACAGAATCTTGCCAGCATGGGAACCAATGGAGGAGGGTAAGACCTCAGAAACCCAAGACATTGGGGGAGGGGGAAACAGAGGCCTCTCCCTTCACTCAACAAGCAAAACAAAGAGCACAACGATTTTACATATCTAAAGCGCAGCCAAACTCAAAAACTTTAGCAAAACTGGAGAACACATTGAGGGCTGAATAAACTCTTTGTGTGGTCCCAGAGGGAGATCAAACGAATACTCACAGAGGCCAGATTTTAACTACCCTCAACTCCACTCCCAACTGAGTCAAAAAAAAAAAAACATAAATTATCTCCAACATGCCAAACAACAAACATAGAAGCCGAGGTAACAAAAGCAAGGGAGACACTATGACGCCCTCAAATGTGAAAGACACGCCAAAGCAAGATTATGAAGATGAAGAGATAGAGGAAATGTAAGAAGCAGATCTCAAAAAATTGATAAGAACATTAAGAAGTTCTCAAAAACAAATTCTTGAACTACAGAACTCCTTAATGGACAAGATAGAAAATCTATCCCGTGAAAATGAAATATTAAGGAGAAATCAAAATGAAATGAAACAACTAGTAGAACATGAAACTGAGATAGTGACAAAAAACCACAATGAAATGAAGAACTCAATAGATCAAATGGCAAACACACTAGAGAGCCTTAAAAACAGAATGGGTGAAGCAGAAGAGAGAATATTGGAATTAGAAGACAGAGAACAGGAAAGGAAACAGTCAAATCAAAGAAAAGAAGAAGAAATCAGAAATCTAAAAAACACTGTCAGGAATCTAGTGGATACTCTCAAAAACCCCAACATTCAGGTTCTAGGAGTACCTGAAGGCATGGAAAGGGAGAAAGGATTAGAAGGCCTTTTTAGTGAGATACTAGCAGAAAATTTCCCAGGTTTGGAGAAAGACAGAAACATCCTAATACAGGAAGCTCATAGAACCCCTAATAAACATGACCAAAAGAGATCCTCACCACGTCACGTCATAATCAAATTCACCACAGTGAAACACAAAGAAAAGATCCTAAAATGTGCAAGAGAGAAATGCCAGATTACTCTTAGAGCATCTCCAATTAGACTTACAGCTGACTTCTCATCAGAAACCCTAAAGCCAGGAGAGAATGGCGAGATATATCCCAGGTACTAAGAGAGAAAAACTGCCAGCCCAGAATATTATATCCTGCAAAACTCTCATTTATGAATAGAGGTGAAATAAAGACCTTTCACAGCAAACAGACATTGAAAGAATTTGTCGCCACTCGTCCAGCCCTGCAAAAGATGCTTAAAGATGTATTACATACAGAAACACAGAAACACGGTAGCCAATATGAAGGAAGGTAAAGGAAGGAAACCTCACACCAAAAGATCACAGGAATCTCAAGCCACATATTAGAAAGTATCTTTGGCTAATGGCAGGGCAAAGTTACTCCTTCTCAATAGTCTCATTGAATGTTAATGGCTTGAACTGTCCAGTCAAAAGACACCGATTGGCTGATTGGGTTAAGGAACAAAACCCATCCTTTTGCTGCTTACAAGAAACCCATCTATCCAACAATGATCCATACAGGCTGAGAGTGAAAGGCTGGAAAAAGATATACCATGCCAACAGAAATGAAAAAAGAGCGGGCGCAGCCATCTTAATATCGGACAACATAAACTTTACCACAAAAACTGTCAGGAGAGACAAAGAGGGACACTATTTAATGATTAAGGGATCCATTCAACAGGAAGATATAACAATTATCAATGTATATGCACTGAATCACAGGGCACCAGCTTATTTAAAAGACTTGTTAAGGGACTTAAAGGGAGACTTAGACCCCAACACAATAGTACTGGGGGACTTCAATACTCCACTCTCAGAGATAGACAGATCATTAGGACAGAAGATCAACAAGGAGACAGCAGATTTAAATGACACTATAGCACAAATGGATCTAACAGATATCTACAGAACATTTCATCCTACATCTAAGGACTTTACATTCTTCTCAGCAGTATATGGAACCTTCTCTAGGATTGACCACATACTAGGACATAAAGCAAGTCTCAGCAAATTCAAAAGAATTAGAATCATACCATGCAGCTTCTCAGACCACAAAGGAATGAAATTGGAAATTAGCAACTCGGGAATCCCTAGAGCACGTGCAAACACATGGAGATTGAACAACATGCTCCTGAATGAACAATGGGTCATAGAAGAAATTAAAAGAGAAATCAAAAATTTTCTGGAAGTAAATGAGGATAACAGCACAACATACCAAAACCTATGGGATACAACAAAAGCAGTGTTAAGTGGAAAATTTATATCAATAGGTGCCTACATCAAGAAATTGGAGAGGCACCAAATAGATGAGCTTTCAAGTCATCTCAAGGATCTAGAAAATTTGCAGCAAACCAAACCCAAACCCAGTAGAAGAAGGGAAATAATTAAAATCAAAGAAGAAATCAACAGGATTGAATCCAAAAAAACATTACAAAAAATCAGCCAAACAAGGAGCTGGTTTTTTGAAAAAATAAACAAAATTGACACCCCATTGGCCCAACTAACTAAAAAAAGAAGAGAAAAGACCCAAATCAATAGGATCAGAGATGAAAAAGGAAACATAACAACAGACACCACAGAAATAAAAAGAATCATCAGAGATTACTACAAGGACTTGTATGCCAGCAAACAGGGAAATCTATCAGAAATGGACAGATTCTTGGACACATACAACCTACCTAAATTGAGCAAGGAAGACATAGGAAACCTAAACAGACCCATAACTGACACAGAAATTGAAACAGTAATAAAGGCCCTCCCAACAAAGAAAAGCCCAGGACCAGATGGATTCACCGCTGAGTTCTACCAGACATTTAGAGAAGAACTAACTCCAATTCTTCTCAAACTATTCAGAGCAATCAAAAAAGAGGGAATCCTCCCAAATTCTTTCTATGAAGCAACCATCACCTTAATTCCTAAGCCGGAAAAAGATGCAGCATTGAAAGAGAATTACAGACCAATATCCCTGATGAACATAGATGCTAAAATACTCAATAAAATTCTGGCCAATAGAATGCAACAACACATCAGAAAGATCATCCACCCAGACCAAGTGGGATTCATCCCTGGTATGCAAGGATGGTTCAACGTCCGCAAAACAATCAACGTAATACACTACATTAACAGGCTGCAGAAGAAAAACCATATGATTCTCTCAATAGACGCAGAGAAAGCATTTGATAAAATACAACACCCTTTCATGATGAAAATTCTAAGCAAACTGGGTATGGAAGGAACATTCCTCAATACAAAGCAATATATGAAAAACCCACGGCCAACATCCTGTTGAATGGGGAAAAGTTGGAAGCATTTCCACTGAGATCTGGTACCAGACAGGGATGCCCACTCTCACCACTGCTATTCACTATAGTTCTGGAAGTTTTAGCCAGAGCTATTAGGCAAGAAAAAGAAATTAAAGGGATACAAATCGGGAAGGAAGAACTCAAATTATCCCTCTTTGCAGATGATATGATTCTTTATTTAGGGGACCCAAAGAACTCTACTAAGAGACTGCTGGAACTCATCGAAGAGTTTGGCAAAGTAGCAGGATATAAAATCAATGCACAAAAATCAACAGCCTTTGTATACACAGGCAATGCCACGGCTGAGGAAGAACTTCTAAAATCAATCCCATTCACAATAGCCACAAAAACAATCAAATACCTTGGAATAAACTTAACGAAGCACGTTAAAGAGCTCTATGATGAAAACTACAAAACCTTAAAGAAAGAAATAGAAGAGGATACCAAAAAATGGAGAAATCTTCCATGCTCATGGATTGGAAGAATCAATATCATCAAAATGTCTATTCTCCAAAAAGCAATTTATACATTCAATGCAATACCCATCAAGATCCCGAAGACATTCTTCTCAGATCTGGAAAAAATGATACTGAAATTCATATGGAGACACAGAAGACCTCGAATAGCCAAAGCTATCTTGTACAACAAAAACAAAGCCGGAGGCATCACAATACCAGATTTCAGGGCATACTACAGGGCAGTTGTTATCAAAACAGCATGGTACTGGTACAGAAACAGATGGATAGACCAATGGAACAGAATAGAAACACCAGAAATCAATCCAAACATCTACAGCCAACTTATATTTGATCAAAGATCCAAAACTAATCCCTGGAATAAGGACAGTCTATTCAATAAATGGTGCTGGGAAAATTGAATTTCCATGTGCAGAAGCTTGAAGCAAGACCCATAACTTTCACCTTACACAAAAATTCACTCAGCGTGGATTAAAGACTTAAATCTACGGCCCGAAACCATCAAATTATTAGAGAGCATTGGAGAAACCCTGCAAGATATAGGCACAGGCAAAGACTTCCTGGAAAAGACCCCAGGAGCACAGGCAGTCAAAACCAAAATTAACATTTGGGATTGCATCAAATTGAGAAGTTTCTGCACTTCAAAAGAAACAGTCAGGAAAGTGAAGAGGCAACCAACAGAATGGGAGAAAATATTCGCAAACTATACTACAGATAAAGGGTTGATAACCAGAATCTACAAAGAAATCAAGAAAATCCACAACAACAGAACAAACAACCCACTGAAGAGATGGGCCAAGGACCTCAATAGACATTTTTCAAAAGAGGAAATCCAAATGGCCAACAGACAAATGAAAAAATGTTCAAGATCCCTAGCCATCAGAGAAATGCAAATCAAAACCACAATGAGGTTTCACCTCACCCTGGTGAGAATGGCTCACATCCAGAAATCTACCAACAATAGATGCTGGAGAGGATGTGGGGAAAAAGGGACACTAACCCACTGTTGGTGGGAATGCAAACTGGTTAAGCCACTATGGAAGTCAGTCTGGAGATTCCTCAGAAACCTGAACATAACCCTACCATACAACCCAGCCATCCCACTCCTTGGAATCTACCCAAAGGAAGTTAATTTGGCTAATAAAAAAGCGATCTGCACATTAATGTTTATTGCAGCTCAATTCACAATAGCTAAGACCTGGAACCAACCCAAATGCCCATCAACAGTAGACTGGATAAAGAAATTATGGGACATTACTCCATAGAATACTATACAGCAGTAAGGAACAATGAAACCCAGTCATCTGAAACAAGATGGAGGGATCTGGAAAACATCATGCTGAGTGAATTAAGCCAGTCCCAAAGAGACAAATATCATTTGTTTTCCCTGATCGGTGACAACTAACTGAGCACCAAAGGGGAAATCTGCTGAAGTGAAATGGACACTATAAGAAATAATGACCTGATCAGCTATTGTCCTGACTCTAGATATACAATGTAATAGTTTATCCTTATACTTTGCGTTTCTGTGTGGGCACAAACTGATGAGGTCTTTACTAAGTATATATTGAAGTGACCTTCTGTATATAAAGAGAATTGGAAATGAAAAAAAAAAAACAACCTGGTGTTAAAATGGAAATGGCATAGAAATCTAATTAATTTGAAAAAAAATATGTAGGTTCTCTGTCTTTAATGTGCTGTACATTGCTATTTAATGCTATAATTAGTAATCCAATGGTAGTTTTTTCACTTTATGTTGCTATATGGGCAAAATGTTGAAATCTTTACCAAATATATACTAAACTGATCTTCTGTATACAAAGAGAATTGAAAATGAATCTTTACATGAATGGGAGGGGAAAGGGAGCGGGAAAGGGGAGGGTTGCGGGCAGGAGGGAACTTATGGGAGGGGGGAAGCCATTGTAACCCATAAGCTGTACTTTGGAAATTTATATTCATTAAATAAAAGTTTAATAAAAAAAACGGATATTTCCAGTTTCATCCAGTCATATCAGGAAAAATGGTATAGAATTAGTAAGAAATGGACTGAGAAAATCATAGTAAAAATGATTTGGAGAAAAGCAAAGTCTTTTCGTAGGGCAAGTGCATAAAATGTCATCATCTATACAAACAGAAATGTCATGTTTGTTTGCCGCAGTTCCTCTAGCTTTCCCCTTACAAAATAGGAATGTCTAGACTGGTGTCTCCATGATGAACCAATTAGTGTTTCAACGGTACAAAATTAAATGTTCCCTGATAAAAGCATTCAAAACAATAAAGTCCATCGATAATATCCAGAAAACACAAACACAGAAGCTGTAGCATTGTCTGGTATTTAGTAAGCCAAAACACAACAGGATATTTCTTGTTTCATCCAGTCATATCCGGAAAAAATGGTGTGTACTACATATGCCTTCGACCGAGAAAATCACAGTAAAAATGGTTTTGGAGAAAAGCAAAGTCTTTTCTTTAGGCAAGTGCAAAAAATGTCATCTATACAAACAGAAATATCATGTTTGTTTGTCGCAGTTCTTCTAGCTTTCTCCCCAGAAAATACGAATGTGTAGAGCTGGTGTCTCCATGTTGAACCCATTAGTGTTTCTACTGTACAAAATTAAATGTTCCCTGATAAAAGCATTCAAAACAATAAAGTCCATTGATAATATCTAGAAAACAAAACACAGAGGCTGTAGCAATATCTGGGATTGAGTAAGCCAAGAAACAACCAGATATTTCTGGTTTCATCCAGTCATATCCGGAAAAAATGGTGTGGAATTAGTATGCAATGGACTGAGAAAATCACATTAAAAATGGTTTTGGAGAAAAGCAAAATTTTTCGTTAGGCAAGTGCATACAATGTCATCTATACAAACAGAAATATCATGTTTGTTTGCCGCAGTTCATCTAGCTTTCTCTCTAGAAAATAGGAAGGTGTACACTGGTGTCTCCATGTGGAACCAATTAGTGTTTCCCAACACAAAATTCAATATTCCCTGATAAAAACATTCAAAACAATAAAGCATGTCGATAATATCCAAAAAACACAAACACAGAGGCTGTAGCAATATCTGGGATATAGAAAGCCAAAACACAACCGGATATTTCTTATATCATCCAGTCATATCCGCACAAAATGGGGTGGAATTCCTTTGCAATGGACCGAGAAAATCACAGTAAAAATGATTTTGGAGAAAAGCAAAGCCTTTTGGATAGGCAAGAGCATAAAATGTCATCTATGCAAACAGAAATATCCTGTTATTGACAGCCGTTCCTCCAGATTTCTCCCTAGAAAATATGAATGTGTAGAGCTGGTCTCCCCATGATGAACCAATCAGTGTTTCAAGGGTAGAAAATTAAATGTTCCCTGATGAAAACATTCAAAACAATAAAGTCCATTGATAATATCCAGAAAACACAAACACAGAGGCTGTAGCAATATTTTGGATTGAGTTAGTCAAAACACAACTGAATATTTCTGGTTTCATCCAGTCATATCCGGACAAAGTGCTTTGGAATTCATATGCAATGGACCGAAAAAATGACAGTAAAAATGGTTTTGGAGAATAGCAAAGTCTTTTCGTTAGTCAAGTGCATGAAATGTCATCTATACAAACAGAAATATGATGTTTGTTGGCCGCGGTTCCTCTAGCTTTCTACCTAGAAAATATGAGTGTGTAGAGCTGCTGTCTCCATGTGGAACCAATTAGTATTTCCAAGCACAAAATTAAATGTTCCCTGATGAAAAACATTCAAAACAATAATGTCCGTTGTTAATATCCGGAAAACACAAACACAGTGGCTGTAGCAATATCTGGGATTGAGTTAGCCAAAATAAAACCAGATATTTCTGCCTTCATCCAGTCATATCCGGACCAACAGGTGTGGAATTTGTATGCAATGGACCGAGAAAATCACAGTAAAAATGGTTTTGGAGAAAAGCAAAGTCTTTTCGTTAGGCAAGTGCATAAAATATCATCTATGCAAACAGAAATATCATATTTGTTTGCCGCAGTTCCTCTAGATTTCTCCCTAGAAAATACGAATGTGTAGAACTGGTGCCCCCATGATGAACCAATTAGTGTTTCAACGGTACAAAATTAAATGTTCCCTGATAAAAACATTCACAACAATAAAGTCCATCGATAATATCTAGAAAACACAAACACAGAGGATTTCTCGATATTTCTGATTGAGTTAGCCAAAACAAAACGGGATATTTCTGTTTTCATGCAGTCATATCTGGACAAAGTAGAGAGGAATTCATGTGCAATGGATTGAGAAAATCACAGTAAAAATGATTTTGGAGAAAAGCAAAGTCTTTTCGTTAGGCTAGTGCATAAAATCTCATCTATACAAACAGAAATGTCATGTTTGTTTGTCGCAGTTCCTCTAGCTTTCTCCCTCGAAAATACAAATATGTAGAGCTGGTGTCTCCATGTGGAACCAATTAGTGTTTCCCAACAGAAAATTAAATGTTCCCTGATGAAAAACATTCAAAACAATAGAGTCCTTTGATAATATCCGGAAAACACAAACACAGAGGCTGTAGCAATATCTGGTATTGAATTATCCAAAACAGAACCGGATATTTCTGATTTCATCCAGTCGTATCTCGAAAAAGTGGTGCGGAATTCATATGTAATGGACCCAGAAAATCAAAGTAAAACTGGTTTTAGAGAAAAGCAAAGTCTTTTCTTTAGACAAGTGCAAATAATATCATGTATACAAACGGAAATATCATGTTCGTTTGCCGCAGTTCCTAAAGCTTTCACCCTAGAAAATACAAATGTGTAGAGCTGGTGTCTCCATGTGGAACCAATTAGTGTATCTGTGGTACAAAATTAAATGTTCCCTGATAAAAACATTCAAAATTATAAAGCACGTCCATAATATCCAATAAACACAAACACAGAGGCTGTAGCAATATCTGGGATGGAGTTAGCCAAAACACAACCGGATATTTATGGTTTCATCCAGTCATATCTGCACAAAATGGTGTGGATTTCGTATGCCTTGGACCGAGAAAATCACAGTAAAAATGGTTTTGTAGAAAAGCAAAGTCTTTTCTTTAGGCAAGTGCATAAAATGTCATCTATACAAACAGAAATATCATATTTCTTTGCCACAGTTCCTCTAGCTTTCTCCCTAGAAAATACGAATGTGTAGAGCTGGTGTCTCCATATGGAACCAATTAATGTTTCTAGGGTACAAAATTAAATGTTCCCTGATAAAAATGTTCAAAGCAATAAAGTCCATCGATAATATCCAGAAATCACAAACACAGAGGCTGTAGCAATATCTGGGATTGAGTTAGCCAAAACACAACAGGATATTTCTGGTTTCATCCAGTCATATCCGGGCAAAGTGGTGTGGAATTCAGATGTAATGGACCGAGAAAATCACAGTAAAAAGGGTTTTGTAGAAAAGCAAAGTCGTTTCGGTAGGTACGTGCATAAAATTTCATCGATGCAAACAGAAATATCATGTTTATTTGCTACAGTTCATCTAGATTTCTCCCTGGAAAATTCGAAGTGTAGACTGTTGTCTCCCTGTGGAACCAATTAGTGGTTCAATGGTACAAAATTAAATGTTCCCTGAAAAAAACATTCAAAACAATAAAGCATATCAATAAAATCCAGAAAACACAAACACAGAGGCTGTAGCAATATCTGGGAATGAGTTAGCCAAAACAAAACCGGATATTTCTGGTTTCATCCAGTAATATCCGGACAAAGTGGTGTGGAATTCATATACAATGGACCGAGAAAATCACAGCAAAAATGGTTTTGGAGAAAAGCAAAGTCTTTTAATAAGGCAAGTGCTTAAAATGTCATCTATACAAACAGAAATATCATATTTCTTTGCCACAGTTCCTCTAGTTTTCTCCCTAGAAAATACGAATGTGTAGAGCTGGTGTCTCCGTGTGGATCCTATTAATGTTCCTACGGTACAAAATTAAATGTTCCATGATAAAAATATTCAAAACAATAAAGCATGTCGATAATATCCAGAAAACACAAACACATAGGCTTTCAAAATATTTCGGATTGTGTTAGCCAAAACACAACTGGACATTGCTGGTTTCATCCAGTCATATCCGGACAAACTGGTGTGGAATTCGTATGCAATGGACGGAGAAAATCACAGTAAAAATGATTTTGTAGGAAAGCAATGTCTTTTCGTTGGCAAGTGCATAAAACATCATCTATACAAACAAATATAATGTTTGTTTTCCGCATTTCCTCTAGCTTTCTCCCTAGAAAATACGAATATGTAGAGCTGGTGTCTCCATGTGGAACCAATTAGTGTTTCTACGGTACAAAATTGAATGTTCCCTGATAAAAACATTCAAAATAATAAAGTTCATCAAGAATATCCAGAAAACACAAACACTAAGGCTGTAGCAATATCTGGGAATGAGTTAGCCAAAACACAACTGATATTTCTGGTTTCATCCAGTCATATCTGGACATAGTGGTGTGGAATTCATGGACCGAGGAATTCCCAGTAAAAATGGTTTTGGAAAAAAGCAAAGTCTTTTTGTTAGGCAAGTGCATAAAATGCAATTTATACAAACAGAAATATGATGTTTCTTTGCCGCTGTTCCTCTAGCTTTCTCCCTAGAAAATACAAATGTGTAGAGCTGGTGTCTCCATGTGGAACCAATTAGAGTTTCTATGGTACAAAATTAAATGTTCCCTGACAAAAACATTCAAAACAATAAAGTCCATTGATAATATCCAGAAAACACAAACACAGAGGCTGTAGTAATATCTGGGATTGAGTTAGCCAAAAAACAACCGGATATTTCTGGATTCATTCAGTCATATCCGGACAAATGGTGTGGAAATCATATGTAATGGCCTGAGAACATCACAGTAAAAATGATTTTGGAGAAAAACAATGTCTTTTGTTAGGCAAGTGCATAAAATGTAATTTATACAAACAGAAATATGATGTTTGTTTGCCATAGTTATTCTAGCTTTCTCCTTACAAAGTACGAATGTGTAGAGCTGGTGTCTCCATGTGGAACGAATTAGTGATTCCCAGCACATAATTAAATATTGCCTGATAAAAACATTCAAAACAATAAAGTCCGTTGATAATATCGAGAAAAAAACAAACACTGAGACTGTAGCAATTTCTGGGATATAGTTAGCCAAAAGAGAACCGGATATTTCTGGTTTCATTCAGTCATATACAGACAAAGAAGTGTGGAATTCGTATGCAATGGACCGAAAAAATCATAATAAAAATTGTTTTGGGGAAAATATAGTCTATTCCTTAGGCAAGTGCATAAAATGTCATCCATACAACCAGAAATATAATGTTTGTTTGCCGCATTTCCTCTAGCTTTCTCTGTGGAAAATAAGAATATGTAGAGCTGGTGTCTCCATGTGGAACCAATTAGTATTTCCCAGTACAAGGTTAAATGTTCCCCAATAAAAACATTCAAAACAATAAAATCCATCGATATTATCCAGAAAACACAGACACTAAGGCTGTAGCAATATCTGGGAATGAGTTAGCCAAAACACAACTGATATTTCTGGTTTCATCCAATCATATCCAGAAAAAATGGGGTGGAATTCCTATGTAATGGACCGAGAAAATCACAGTAAAAATGGTTTCGGAGAATAGCAAAATCTTTTCTTTCGGGCAGTGCATAAAATGTCACCTGTACAAACAGAAATATCATGTTTGTTTGCCACAGTTCCTCTAGCTTTCTCCCTAGAAAATAGGAATGTGTATAGCTGGTGTCTCCATGTGGAACCAATTAGTGTTTCCCAGCACAAAATTAAATGTTCCGTGATAAAAAACATTCAAAACCATAAAGTCCATTGATAATATCCAGAAAACACAAACACAGAGGCTGTAGCAATATCTGGGATTGAGTTAGCCAAATAAGAACCAGATATTTCTGGTTTCTTCCAGTAATATCCGGACAAAGTGGGGTCGAATTCATATACAATGGACCCAGAAAATCACAGTAAAAATGGTTTTGGAAAAAAGCAAATTCTTTTCGTTAGGCAAGTGCATAGAATGTCATCTATACAAACAGAAATATCATGTTTGTGTGCCGCAGTTCATCTAGCTTTCTTCTAGAAAATACAAATGTGTAGACTGGTGTCTCCATGTGGAATCAATTAGTGTTTCCCAGCAGAAAATTAAATGTTCCCTGATAAAAACACTCAAAACAAAAAAGCACGTCGATAATATCTAGAAAACACAAACACAGAGGCTGTAGCCATATCTGGGATATAGTTACCCAAAACAGAACCGGATATTTCTGTTTTCATTCAGGAATATCCGGTCAAAGTGGTGTCGAATTTGGATTCAATGGACCGAGAAAATCACAGTAAGAAAGGTTTTGGAGAAAAGCAATGTCTTTTCCTTCGGCCAGTGCATAAAATGTTGTCTATACAACCAGAAATATCATGTTTGTTTGCCACAGTTCCTCTAGCTTTTTCCCAAGAAAATACGAATGTGTAGACCTGATGTCTCCTTGTGGAACCAATTAGTGTTTCTAAGGTACAAAATTAAATGTTCCCTGATAACAGCATTCAAAAAAATAAAGTCCATCGATAACATCCAGAAAACACAAACGCAGAGGCTGTAGCAATATCTGGGATTGAGTTAACCAAAATACAACCGGATATTTCTGGTATCATCCAGTCAAATTCAGACAAAGTGGGGTGGCATTCATATGCAATGGGCCGAGAAAATCACTGTAAAAATGGTTTTGGAGAAAAGCAAAGTCTTTTCCTTAGGCAAGTGCATAAAATGTCATCTATACAAACAGAAATATCATGTTTGTTTGCCACAGTTCCTCTTGCTTTCGCCCCAGAAAATACGAATGTGCAGAGCTGCTGTCTCCATGTGGAGTCAAATGGTGTTTCCCAGCACAAAATTAAATGTTCCCTGATAAAAATATTCAAAACAATAAAGTCTATTTATAATATCCAGAAAACACAAACACAGAGGATTTCGTAATATTTCGATTGAGTTACCCAAAACACAACCGGATATTTCTGTTTTTATCCAGGCATATCCGGACAAAGTGGTGTGGAATTCGTATGCAATGGACTAAAAAAATCACAGTAAAAATGGTTTTGGAGAAAAGCAAAGACTTTTCCTTCGACAAGTGCATAAAATGTCATCTATAAAAACAGAAATATCAGGTTTGTTTGCCGCAGTTCCTCTAGCTTTCTCCCTAGAAAGTACGAATGTGTAGAGCTGGTGTCTCCATGCTGAAATAATTAGTGTTTTTATGGTATAAAATTAAATGTTCTCTGATAAAAAACATTCAAAACCATAAGTCCGTTGATCATATCCAGAAAACACAAACACAGAAGTTGTAGCAATATCTGGGATTGAGTTAGACAAACACAAAGGATATTTCTGTTTTCATCCAGTCATATCTGGACAATGTGGGGTGGCATTCTTATGCAATGGTCCGAGAAAATCACAGTAAAAATGGTTTTGGAGAAAAGCAATGTCTTTTCCTTTGGCCAGTGCATACAATGTCATGTATACAAACAGAAATATCATGTTCTTCGATAATATCCAAAAAAAACAAACAAACACTGAGTCTGTAGCAATATCTGCGATATAGTAAGCAAAAACACAACCGGATATTGCTGGTTTCATCCAGTCATATCCAGACAAAGTGTTGTGGAATTCGTATGCAATGGAAGGAGAAAATCACAGTAAAAATGGTTTTGGAGAAAAGCAAAGTCTTTTCCTTTGGCCAGTGCATAAAATGCCATCTAAACAAACAGAAATATCATGTGTGTTTACCGCAGTTCCTCTATCTTTCTCCCTAGAAAATACGAATGTGTAGACTGGAGTCTCCAATGTAACCAATTAGTGTTTCTACGGTGCAAAATTAAATGTTCCCTGATAAAAACATTAAAAACAATAAAGTCCATCGATAATATCCAGAAAACGCAAACACTGAGGCTGTAGCAATATCTGGGATATAGTTGGCCAAAACACAACTGGATATTTCTTCTTTCATCCAGGCCTATCAGGACAAAGTGGTGTGGAATTCATATGCAATGGACCGAGATAATCACAGTGAAAATGGTTTTGGAGAAAAGCAAAGTCTTTTCGTTGGGCATGTGCATAAAACGTCATCTATACAAACAGAAATGTCATGTTTGTTTACCGCAGTTCCTCCAGCTTTCTCCCTAGAAAATACAAATGTGTAGAGCTGGTGTCACCATGTGGAATCAACTAGTGTTTCTACGGTACAAAATTAGATTTTCCCCGATAAAAAACATTCAAAACAATAAAGTCCTTGGATAATATCCAGAAAACAAAAACACAGAGGCAGTAGCAATATCTGGGATTCAGTTAGCCAAAACACAACTGGATATTTCTGTTTTCATCCAGTCATATCCGGACAAAGTTTTGTGGAATTCGTATGCAAAGGACTGAGAAAATCACAGTAGAAATGGTTTTGGAGAAAAGCAAAGTCTTTTCATTAGGCAAGTGGATATAATGTCATCAATGCAAACAGAATTATCATGTTTGTTGGCCTCAGTTCCTCTAGAATTCTCCCTAGAAATTACGAATGGGTAGAGCTGGTGTCTGCATGTGGTACCAATTAGTGTTCCGCAGCACAAAATTCAAGTTCCCTGATAAAAAACATTCAAAACAGTAAAGTCCATTGATAATATCCAGAAAACACAAACACAGAGGCTGTAGCAATATCTGGGGTTGAGTTAGCCAAAACACAACCGGATATTTCCGGTTTCATCCAGTGATATCTGGAAAAAGCAGTGTCTAACAGATATGCAATGGACAGAGAAATTCAGAGTAAAAACGGTTTTGGAGAAAAGCAAAGTCTTTTTGTTAGGTAAGTGCATAAAATGTCATCTATACAAACAGAAATATCCTGTTTGTTTCCCGCGGTTCCTCCTGCTTTCTCCCTAGAAAATACGAATGTGTAGAGCTGGTGTCTCAATGTTGAAACAATTAGTGTTTCTACGATGAAAATTAAATGTTCCCTCATAAAAACATTCAAACAATAAAGTCTGTGGATAATATCGGGAAATCATTAACACAGAGACTGTAGAAATATCTGCGATAGAGTTAGCCCAAACAAAACTGGATATTTCTGGTTTCATCCAGTCATATCCGGACAGAGTAGTGTGGTGTTCATATGCAATGGACCGAGACAATGACAGGAAAAATGAATTAGAAGAACAAAGTCTTTTCGTTAGGAAAGAGCATAAAATGTCATCTATAAAAACAGAAATATCATGTTTGTTTGCCGCAGTTCCTCTAGCTTCCTCCCTAGAAAATGCGAATGTGTAGAGCTGGTGTCTCCATGTGGAACCAATTAGTGTTTCCCAGCACAAAATTAAATGTACCCTGATGAAAAACATTCAAAATCATGCAGTCCATCGATACTATCTGCAAAACACAAATAAAGAGGCTTCAGCAATATCTGGGATTGAGTTAGCCAAACATAACCGGATATTTCTGGTTTCTTTCGATCATATCTGCTCAAAGTCATGTGGAATTCTTATGCAATGGACAGAGAAATCAGACTAAAAATGGTTTTGGAGAAAAGCAAAGTCTTTTCGTTAGGAAACTGCAGAAAATGTCATCTATACAAAGAGAAATATCATGTTTGTTTGCCGCAGTTCCTCTAGCTTCCTCCCTAGAAATGCGAATGTGTAGAGCTGGTGTCTCCATGTGGAAACAATTAGTGTTTCCCAGCAAAAATTAAAGGTTTCCTGACAAAAAAAAATCATTCAAATCCATAAAGTCCATTGATAATATCCGGAAAACCCAAACACAGAGTCTGCAGGAATATCTGGGATTGAGCTAGCCAAAACACAACCGGTTTTTTATGGTTTCATCCATTCATATCTGGAAAAGTGGGGTGGAATTCGAGTGCAATGGACCTATAAAATCACAGTAAAAATGGTTTTGGAGAAAAGCAATGTCTTTTCCTTTGGCCAGTGCATACAATGTCATGTATACAAACAGAAATATCATTTTTCCGCAGTTCTCCTTGCTTTCTGCCTAGAAAATACGAATGTGTCGAGCAGGTGTAGATGTCTCCATGTTGAACCAATTAGTGTTTCTAATGTACAAAATTAAATCTTCCCTGATAAAAACATTGAAAAGAGTAAACTAAGTTGATAATATCCAGAAAACACAAACAAAGAGGCTGTAGCAATATCTGGGATTGAGTTAGCCAAAACACAAGCAGATATTTCTGGTTTCACCCACACATATCCGGACAAAGTGGTGTGGAATTAGTATGCAATGGACCGAGAAAATCACAGTAAAAATGCTTTGAAAAAAAGCAGTCTTTTCGTTAGGCAAGTGCATAAAATGTCATCTATTCAAACAGAAATATCATGTTTGTTTGCCGCAGTTCCTCTAGCTTTCTCCCTAGAAAATAGGAATGTGTATAGCTGGTGTCTCCATGTGGAACCAATTAGTGTTTCCCAGCACAAAATTAAATGCTCCGTGATAAAAAACATTCAAAACAATAAAATCCTTCGATAATATCCAGAAAACACAAACACACAGGCTTTCACAATATTTCGGATTGAGTTAGCCAGAACACAACCAGATATTTGTTTTTCATTCAAGCATATCCGGCCAAAGCAGTGTGGAATTCGTATGCAATGGACCAAGAAAACCACAGTAAAAATGCTTTTGGAGAATAAAATTTTTTTTGTTAGGCAAGTGCATAAAATATCATCTATACAAACAGAAATACCATGTTTTCTTGCCGCAGTTCCTCCAGCATTCTCCCTAGAAAATACGAATGTGTAGAGCTGGTGTCTCCATGTGGAACCAGTTAGTGATTCTACGGTACAAAATTAAATGTTCCCTGATAAAAAAATATTCAAAACAATAAAGTCCATCGATAATATCTAGAAAATACAAACACAGAGGCTTTCACAATATTTCGGATTGAGTTAGCCAAAACACAACTTGGTATTTCTGCTTTCAATCAGGCATATCCGGACAAAGTGGTGTGGAATTCCTATGCAATGGACCGAGAAAATCACAGTAAAAATGGTTTTGGAGAAAAGAAAAGTCTTTTCGTTAGGGAAGTGCATAAAATGTCATCATTACAAACAGAAATATCATGTTTGTTTGCCACAGTTCCTCTAGTTTTCTCCCTAGAAAATAAGAATGTGTAGAGCTTCTGTCTACATGTTGAACTACTTAGTATTTCTTCGGTACAAAATTAATTGTTCCCTGATAAAAACATTGAAAACAATAAAGTCTGTTGATAATACCCAAAAACACAAATCCTGATGCTGTAGCAATATCTTGTAAAGAGTTAGCCAAAACACAACCGGATATTTCTGGTTTCATCCAGTCATATCTGTACAAAGTGGGCTCTGAGTCCCTTGATAATATCCGGAAAACACAAGCACAGAGCCTGTAGCAATATCTGCGATTGAGTTAGCTAAACTACAACCGGATATTTCTGGTTTCATCCAGTCATATCCGGACAAAGTGGTGTGGAATTCATATGAAATGTACCAAGAAAATCACAGTAAAAATGATTTTGGAGAAAAGCAAAGTCTCTTCGTTAGGCAAGTGCATAAAATGTCATCTATACAAACAGAAATATCATGTTTGTTTGCCGCAGTTCTTCTAGCTTTCTCCCTCGAAAATACGAATGTGTAGGGCTGGTATCTCCATGTTGAACCAATTAGTGTTTCTACGGTATAAAATTAAATGTTACCTGATAAAAACATTCAATACAATAAAATCCATCGATAATATCTAGAAAACACATAAACAGAGGCTTGCACAATATTTCGGATTGAGTTAGCCGAAACACAACCGGATATTCCTGTTTTCATCCAGTCATATCCGGACAAACTGGTGTGGAATTTGTATGCAATGGACCGAGAAAATCACAGTAAAAATGGTTTTGGAGAATAGCAAAGTCGTTTCGTTAGGCAATGGCAACAATGTCATCTATACAAACAGAAATATCAGGCTTGTTTGCCGCAGTTCCTCTAGCTTTCTCCCCAGAAAATAAGAATGTGTAGAGCTGGTGTCTCCATGTGGAACCAATTAGTTTTTCCCAGCACAAAATTAAATGTTCCCTGATAAAAGACATTCAAAACCATAAAGTCCATTGATAATATCTGGAAAACACAAACACAGAGGCTGTAGCAAAATCTGGGATAGAGTTTGCCAAAACACAACCGGATATTTCTGGTTTCATCCAGTCAGATTCAAACAAAGTACTGTGGAATTCGAATGCAGTGGACCGAGAAAATCACAGTAAAAATGGTTTTGGAGATTTGCAAAGTTTTTCTTTCACCCAGTACGTAAAATATCATCTATACAAACAGAAATATCATGTTTGTTTGCCGCAGTTCCTCTGCCTTTCTCCCTATAAAATAAGAATGTGTAGAGCTTCTGTCTACATGTTAAACTAATTAGTGTTTCTTCGGAACAAAATTAAATGTTCCCTGATAAGAACATTCAAAACAATAAAGTCTGTCGGTAATATCCAGAAAACCCAAACACAGAGGCTTTTACAATATTTCAGTTGAGTTAGCCAAAGCAAAACCAGATATTTCTGTTTTCATTCAGGAATATCCGGACAAATTGCTGTGGAATTCGTATGCAATCAACCGAGATAGTCACAGTTAAAATGCTTTTGGAGAAAAACAAAGTCTTTTCGTTAGGCAAGTGCATAAAATGTCATCTATACAAACAGAAGTATGATGTTTTTTTGACGCAGTTCCTCTAGCTTTCTCCCTAGATTATATGAATATGTAGAGCTGGTGTCTCCATGTGGAACCAATTAGTGTTTCTACAGTACAAAATTAAATGTTCCCTGATAAAAGCATTCAAAACAATAAAGTCCATTGATAATATAGGGAAAAAACAAACACAGAGGCTGTAGCAATATCTGGGCTTGAGTTAGCGAAAACACAACCAGATATTTCTGGTTTCACCCAGTCATACCCGGACAAAGTGGTGTGGAATTCGTATGCAATGGACTGAAAAAATGACAGTAAAAATAGTTTTGGAGAAATGCATAGTCTTCTCGTTAGGCAAGTGCATAAAATGTCATCTATACAAACAGAAATATCATGTTGTTTGCCGCAGTTCTTCTAGCTTTCTCCCGAGAAAATACAAATATGTAGAGTTGGTATCTCCATGTGGAACCAATTAGTGTATCCAAGCACAACATTAAATGTTCAGTGATAAAAAACATAAAAAAACAATAAAGTCCGTTGATAATTTCCGGGAAACAGAAACACAGAGCCTGTAGCAATATCTGGGATTGAGATAACCAAACAACAACCGGATATTTCTGGTTTCACCCACTCATATCCGGACAAACTAGTGTGGAATTCCTATGCAATGGACCGAGAAAATCACAGTAAAAATGGTTTTGGAGAAAAACAAAGTCTGTTCGTCAGGCAAGTGCAGAAAATGTCATCATTACAAACAGAAATATCATGTTTTTTTGCCGCAGTTCCTCTAGTTTTCTCCCCAGAAAATAAGAATGTGTAGAGCTTCTGTCTACATGTTGAACTAATTAGTGTTTCTTCGGTACAAAATTCAATGTTCCCTGATAAAAACATTAAAAACAATAAAGTCTGACGATAATATCCAGAAATCACAAACACAGAGGCTTTCACAATATTTTGGATTGAGTTAGCCAAAACACAACCAGATATTTCTGTTTTCATTCAGGAATATCCGACAAATTGGTGTGCAATTCGTATGCAATGAACCGAGATGATCACAGTAAAAATAGTTTTGGAGAAAACCAAAGTCTTTTCGTTAGGCAAGTGCATAAAATGCCATCTATACAAACAGAAATATCATGTTTGTTTGCCAAAGTTCCTCTAGCTTTCTCCATAGAAAATACGAATGTGTAGACTGGTGTCTCCATGTGGAACCAATTAGTATTTCCCCCAACAAAATTAATGTTCCTTGATAAAAACATTCAAAACAATAAAGTCCGTTGATAATATCAAGAAAACACAAATACAGAGGCTGTAGCAATATCTGGGATTGAGTTAGCTAAAAGAAAACCGGATATTTCTGGTTTCATCCAGTGATATCTGGACAAAGTGGGGTGGAATTCCTATGCAATGGACTGAAAAAATCACAGTAAAAATAGTTTTGGAAAAAAGCAAAGTCTTTTTCTTAGGCAAGTGCATAAAAAGTCATCTATACAAACAGAAATATCATGTTTGTTTGCCGCAGTTCCTCTAGATTTCTCCCTAGAAAATATGAATGTGTAGACTGGTGTTTCCATGTGGAACCAATTAGTGTTTCTACGGTACAAAATTAAATGTTCCCTGAGAAAAACATTCTAAACAATAAAGTCCTTCGATAATATCCAGAAAACACAAACACAGAGGCTGTAGCAATATCTGGGATTGAGTTAGCCAAAACACAACCGGATATTTCTGGTTTCATCCACTTATATCCGGATAAAGTGGTGTGGAATTCGCATGTAATGGACTGAGAAATCACATTAAAAATGGTTTTGGAGAAAAGCAAACTCTTTTCCTTAGGCAAGTGTATAAAATGTCATCTATACAAACAGAAATATGATGTTTGTTTGACACAGTTCCTCTAGCTTTCTCCCTAGAAAATATGAATGTGTAGACTGGAGTCTCCATGTGGAACTAATTAGTGTTTCTACTGTACAGAATTAAATGTTCCCTGATAAAAACATTCAATACAATAAAGTCGGTAGATAATATCCACAAAACACAAACACAGAGCCTTAGCAATATCTGATATTGAGTTAGCCAAAACACAACCGGATATTTCTGGTTTCATCCAGTGATATCTGGACAAAGTGGGGTGGAATTCGTAAGCAATGGACCGAGAAAATCACAGTAAAAATAGTTTTGGAGAAAAGCAAAGTCTTTTCTTTAGGAAAGTGCATAAAATGTCATCTATACATACAGAAATATCATGTTTGTGTGCCACAGTTCCTCCAGATTTCTCCCTAGAAAATACGAATGTGTAGAGCTGGTGTCTCCATGTGGAGTCAACTAGTGTTTCTACAGTACAAAATTAAATGTCAACTGATAAAAACATTCAAAACAATAAAGTTCATGGATAATCACCAGAAAACACAAACACAGAGGCTGTAGCAATATCTGGGATTGAGGTAGCCAAAACACAACCGGATATTTCTGGTTTCATCCAGTCTTTTCCGGAAAAAGAGTTGTGGAATTCGTATGTAATGGACCGAAAAAATCAAAGTAAAAATGGATTTGGAGAAAAGCACAGTCTTTTCCTTCAACAACTGCATAAAATGTCATGTATACAAATGGAAATATCATGTTTGTTTGCCACAGTTCCTCTAGCTTTCTCCCTAGAATACATGAATGTGTAGATCTGATGTTTCCATGTGGAACCAATTAGTGTTTCCCAGCACAATACTAAATGTTCCCTGTTAAAAAACTTTCAAAACAATAAAGTCCTTTGATAATATCCAGAAAACATAAACACAGAGGCTGTAGCAATATCTGGGATTGAGTTAGCCAAAACACAACCGGATATTTCCCCTTTCATCCAGTACTATCCGGACAAAGTGGGGTGGAATTCCTATGCAATGGACCGAGAAAATCACAGTAAAAATGGTTTCGCAGAAAAGCAAAGTCTTTTTGTTAGGCAAGTGCATAAAATGTCATCTATTCAAACAGAAATATCATGTCTGTTTGCTGCTGTTCCTCTAGCTTTCTCCCTTGAAAATACGAATATGTAGATCTGGTATCTGCATGTGGAACAAATTATTGTTTCCCAGCACAAAATTAAATGTTCCCTGATAAAAAATATTCAAAACCATAAAGTCCATTGATAATATACGGAACTCACAAGTACAGAGGCTGTACCAATATCTGGGATTGAGTTAAACAAAACACAACCGGATATTTCTGGTTTCATCCAGTCATATCCGGACAAACTGGTGTGGAATTCATGTGCAACGGACCAAGAAAATCAGAGTAAAAATGGTTTTGGAGAAAAGCAAAGTCTTTTCGTTAGGCAAGTGCATAAAATGTCATGTATACAAACAAAAATATCATGTTCGTTTGCCACATTTCCTCTAGCTTTCTCCCTAGAAAATACGAATGTGTAGACTGGTGTCTCCATGTGGAAGCAATTAGTGATTATATGGTACAAAATTAAATGTTTCCTGATAAAAACATTCAAAACAATAACTTCCATCGATAATATCTAGAAAACACAGACACTGAGGCTCTGGCAATATCTGGGATATAGTAAGCCAAAACACAACCGAATATTTCTGGTTTCATCCAGGCATATCCAGACAAAGTAGTGGGGAATTCATATGCAATGACCGAGAAAATCACAGTAAAAATGGTTTTGGAGAAAAGCAAAGTCTTTTCGTTAGGCAATTGCATAAAATGTCATGTATACAAACAGAAATATCATGTTTGTTTGTCGCAGTTCCTCTAGATTTATCCCTAGCAAATACGAATGTGTAGACTGTTGTTTCCATGTGGAACCAATGAGTGTTTCCCAGCACAAAATTAAATGTTCCCTGATAAAAAACATTCAAAACCATAAAGTCCATTGATAATATCCGGAATACACAAACACAGAGGCTGTACCAATATCTGGGATTGAGTTAGCCAAAACACAAGTGGATATTTCTGGTTTCGTCCAGTCATGTCCGCACAAAATGGGGTGGAATTTGTATGCAATGGACTGAGAAAATCACAGTAAAAATTGTTCTGGAGAAAAGTAAAGTCATTTCGTTAGGCAAGTGCATAAAATGTCATCTATACAAACAGAAATATCATGTTTGTTTGCCACAGTTCCTCTAGCTTTCTCCCTGGAAAATATGAATATGCAGACTGGTGTCTCCATGTGGAACTAATTAGTGTTTCCCAGCACAAAATTAAATGTTCCCTTATAAAAACATTCAAAATGTTAAAGTCCGTCAATAATATCCAGAAAACACAAACACAGAGGCTGTAGCAAAAGCTGGGATTGAGTTAGCCAAAACACAACCGTATATTTCTGGTTTCATCCAGTCAAATCCGGACAAAGTGGGGTGGAATTCGTATGAAATGGACCCAGAAAATCCCAGTAAAATGGTTTTGGAGAAAAGCAAATTCTTTTCGTTAGGCAAGTGCATAAAATGTCATGTATACAAACAGAAATATCATGTTTGTTTGCCACAGTTCTTCTAGCTTTCTCCCTAGAAAATACCAATGTGTAGAGCTGGTGTCTCCATATGGAACCAATTAGAGTTTCCCAGTACAAAATTAAATGTTCCCTGATAAAAACATTCAAAACAATAAAATCCATCGATAATATCCAGAAAATACAGTCACTGTGGCTGCAGCAATATCTGGAATATAGTAAGCCAAATCTCAACCGGATATTTCTGGTTTCATCCAGTCATATCGGGACAAAGTGATGTGGAATTCTTATATAATGGACCGAGAAAAACAGAGGAAAAATGATTTTGTAGAAAAGCAAAGTCTTTTCTTTAGGCAAGTGCATAAAATGTCATGTATACAAACAGAAATATCATGTTTGCTTTCCGCAGTTCCTCTAGCGTTCTCCTTAGAAAATACGAATGTGTAGAGATGGTGTCTCCATGTATAACCAACTAGTGATTCTATGGTACAAAATTAAATGTTCCCTGATAAAAAACATTCAAAACACTAAACTCCATCGATAATATCCAGAAATCAAAAACACAGAGTCTGTAGCAATATCTGGGATATAGTTAGCCAAAACACAACTGGCTATTTCTGCTTTCATCCAGGCATATCCGGAGAAACTGGTGTGGAATTCATATGCAATGGACTTAGAAAATCACAGTTAAAATGGTTTTGGAGAAAATCAAAGTCTTTTCGTTAGGCAAATTCATAAAATGTCATCTCTACAAAGAGAAATATCATTTTTGTTTGCCGAAGTTCCTCTAGCATTCTCCCTAGAAAATACGAATGTGTAGAGTTGGTTTATCCAAGTGGAAGCAATTAGCATTTGTACCATACAAAATTAAATATTCCCTGATAAAAACATTCAAAACAATAAAGTCTGTCGATAACATCCGGAAAACACAAACACAGAGGTTGTAGCAATATCTGGGATTGAGTTAGCCAAAACACAAGCGGATATTTCCCCTTTCATCCAGTCATATGCGGACAAAGTGGTGTCGAATTCGTATGCAATGAACCGAGAATATCATAATGAAAATGGTTTTGGAGAAAACCCGTCTTTTCGTTAGGTAAGTGCATAAAATGTCATACACACAAACAGAAATATCATGTTTCTTTGCCACAGTTCCACTAGCTTTCTCCCTAGTAAATAAGAATGTTTAGAGCTGGTGTCTCTATGTGGAACCAATCAGTGTTTCTACGGTACAAAATTAAATGTCCCCTGATAAAAACATTCAAAACAATAAAGTACATCAATAATAACCAGAAAACACAAACCCAGAGGCTTTCACCATATTTCGGATTGAGTTACCCAAAACACAACCGGATATTTCTGGTTTCATCCAGTCATATACCCACAAAGTGGTATGGAATTCGCATGCAATGGACTGAGAAAATCACAGTAAAAATGCTTTTGGAGAAAAGCAAAGTCTTTTCGTTAGGCAAGTGCATAAAATGTCTTCTATACAAACAGAAATATCATGTTTGTTTGTCGCAGTACTTCTAACTTGTTCACTAGAAATACGAATGTGTAGAGCTGGTGTCTCCATGTGGAATCGACTAGTGTTTCCCAGCACAAAATTAAATGTTCCCTGATAAAAACATTCAAAACAATAAAGTCCATGGATAATATGCAGAAAACACAAACACAGAGGCTTCAACAATATTTAGGATTGAGTTAGCAAAAACAAAACCGGATATTTCTGGTTTCATCCAGTCATATCCCGACAATGTGGTCTGGAATTCATATGCAATGGACCAAGAATATCACACTAAAAATGGTTTTGGAGAAAAGCATAGTCTTTTCGTTTGGGAAGTACGTAAAATGTCATCTACACAAACAGAAATACTATGTGTTTTTGCGACAGTTCCTCTAGCTTTCTGCCTAGAAAATACGAATGTGTAGAGCTGGTGTCTCCATGTGGAGTCAACTGGTGTTTCCCAGCACAAAATTAAATGTTCCATGATAAAAAATATTCAAAACCATAAAGTCTGTCGAAAATATCCGGAAAACACTAACACAGAGGCTGTAGCAATATCTGGGATTGAGTTAGCCAAAACACAACCGGTTTTTTCTGGTTTCATCCAGTCATATCGGGACAAAGTGCTGTGGAATTCGTATGAAATGGACAAGGAAATCAGACTAAAAATGGTTTTGGAGAAAAGCAAAGTCTTTTCCTTAGGCAAGTGCATAAAATGTCATCTATACAAACAGAAATATCATGATTGTTTGCTGCAGTTCCTCTAGCTTTCGCAGTAGAAAATAAGAATGTGTAGAGCAGGTGTCTCCATGTGGAAAAAACTAGTGTTTCTATGGAAAAAATTGATTGTTCCCTGATTAAAAACATTCAAAACAATAAAGTCGATCGATAATATCCAGAAAACACAAACACAGAAGCCATCACAATATTTAAGATTGAGTTAGCGAAAACACAACAGGATATTGCTGGTTTCATCCAGTCATATCCTGACAAATTTGTCTGGAATTCATATGCAATGGACCGAGAAAATCACAGTAAAAATGGTTTTGGAGAAAAGCAATGTCTTTACTTCTGCCAGTGCATAAAATGTCATGTATACAAACAGAAATATCATGTTTGTTTGCCACAGTTCCTCTAGCTTTCTCCCTAGAAAATACAAATGTGTAGAGCTGTTGTCTCATGTGGAACCAACTAGTGTTTCCCAGCACAAAAATAAATATTCCCTGACAAATAACATTAAAAACAATAAATTCCGGTGATAATATCCGGAAAACACAAACACAGAGGAGAAAAGTGGTGTGGAATCCACATGCAATGGACCGAGAGAATCACAGTAAAAATGGTTTTGGAGAAAAGCAAAGTCTTTTCGTTAGGCAAGTGCATAAAATGTCTTCTATACAAAGAGAAATATCATGTTTGTTTGCAACAGTTCCTGGAGCTTTCTGCCTAGAAAATACGAATGTGTAGATCTGGTGTCTCCATATGGAACCAATTAGTGTTTCTATGGTTCAAAATTCAATGTTCCCTGATAAAAGCATTCAAAACAATAAAGCCCATCGATAATATCTAGAAAACACCGACAGAGTTCTTTCACAATATATGGTGTTCGGTTAACCAGAACACAACCGGATATTTCTGGTTTCATCCAGTCATATCCCCACAAAGTGGTGTGGAATTCGTATGCAATGGACCGAGAAATCACAATAAAAATGGTTTTGGAGAAAAGCAACATCTTTTCCTTAGGCAAGTGCATAAAATGTCTTCTACACAAACAGAAATATCATGTTTGTTTGCCGCAGTTCCTTCAGGTTTCTCCCTAGAAAATGCCAATGTTTAGAGCTGGTGTCTCCATGTGGAATCAATTAGTGTTTCCAAGCACAAAATTAAATGTTCCCTTATAATAAACATTCAAAACAATAAACTCAATCGATAATATCTAGAAAACAGAAACAGAGTTGCTTTCACATATTTGGTATTCAGTTAACCAAAACACAACCGGATATTTCTGGTTTCATCCACTCATATCCCGACATAGTGTTGTGGAATTCGTATGCAGTGGACCGAGAAAACCACAGTAAAAATGGTTTTGGAGAAAAGCAAAGTCTTTTCATTAGGCAAGTGCATAAAATGTCACCTATACAAACAGAAATATCATGTTTGTTTGCCGCAGTTACTCTAACTATCTCCCTAGAAAATATGAATGTGTAGAGTTGGTGTCTCCATGTTGAGTCAAGTAGTGTTTCCCAGCTCAAAATTAAATGTTCCTCGATAAAAAACATTCAAAACCATAAAGTCCGTTGATAATATCCAGAAATCACAAACACAGAAGCTGTAGCAATATCTGGGATTGAGTTAGCCAAAACCCAACAGGATATTTCTGGTTTCATCCAGTCATATCTGGGCAAAGTGGTGTGGAATTCGAATGCAATGGACCAAAAAAATCACAGTAAAAATGGTTTTGGAGAAATGCACAGTCTTTTCGTTATGCAAGTGTATAAAATGTCATCTATTCAAACAGAAATATCATGTTTGTTTGACACAGTTCCTTGAGTTTCTCCCTAGAAAATACGTTTATGTAGAACTGGTGTCTCCATGTGGAACCAATTAGTGTTTCCCAGCACAAAATTAAATGTTCCTTCATAAAAAACATTGAAAACCATAAAGTCTGTTGATAATATCTGGAAAACACAAACAGAGAGGCTGGTGCAATATCTGGAACACTGTTAGCCAAAACACAGCCGGATATTTCTAGATTCATCCAGTCATATCCGGACAAACTGATGTGGAATTCACATGCAATGGACTGAGAAAATCACAGTACAAATGGTTTTGGAGAAAAGCAAAGTCTTTTCGTTAGGCAAGTGCATAAAATGTCACCTATAGAAACAGAAATATCATGTTTGTTTGCCGCAGTTCTAGCTTTCTCCCTAGAAAATAAGAATGTGTAGAGCTGGTTTCTCCATGGTGAATTAATTAGTGTTTCTACGGTACAAAATTAAATGTTCCCTGATAAAAAACATTTCAAAACAATGAAGTCCTTCGGTAATATCCAGGAATCACAAACACAGAGGCTTTCACAATATTTTGGATTGAGTTAGCCAAATACAACCGGATATTTCTGGTTTCATCCAGTCATATCCGGACGAAATGTTGTGGAATTCATATACAATGGATTGAAACATCACAATAAAAACGGTTTTGGAGTAAAGCAAAGACATTTTGCTAGGCAAGGGTATAAAATGTCATCTATACAAACAGAAATATCATGTTTGTTGGCCACATTTCCTCTAGATTTCTGCCTAGAAAATACGAATGTTTAGAATATTGACTCAATGTGGAATCAATTAGTGTTTCCCAGCACAAAATTAAATGTTCCATGATAAAACTCATTCAAAACAATAAAGTCTGTCGATAATCTCTGGACAACAGTAACACAGAGCCTGTAGCGATATCTGGGATTGAGTTAGCCAAAACACAACTGGATATTTCTGGTATCATCCAGTCATATCCGGAAAAAGTCGGGGGGAATTCGTATGCAAAGGACTGAGAAAATCACAGAGAAAATTGTTTTGGAGAAAAGGAAAGTCTTTTTCTTAGGCAAGTGCATAAAATGCCATCTATATAAACAGAAATATCATGTTTGTTAGCCGCAGTTACTCTAGCTTTCACCCTAGAAAATACGTATGTGTAGAGCTGGTGTCTCCGTGGGGAATCAATTAGTGTTTCTAAGGTACAAAATTAAATGTTCCCTGATAAAAACATTCAAAACAGTAAAGTGCATCGATAATATCCTGAAAAGACAAAAGCACATGCTGTAGCAATATCTGGGATTGAGTTACCCAAAACAAAACCGGATATTTCTGGTTACATCCAGTCATATCCAGACAAAATGGTGTGGAATTCATATGCAATGGTCCGAAAAATCACAGTAAAAAACTGTTTTTGGGAAAAGCAAAGTTTTTCATAAGGGTAGGGCATAAAATGTCATCTATACAAACAGAAATATCATGTTTGTTTGCCACAGTTCCTCTAGCTTTCTCCCTAGAAAATTCGAATGTGTAGAGCTGGTATCTCCATGTGGGCCCATTAGTGTTTCCAAGCACAAAATTAAATGTTCCCTGATAAAAAACATTCAAAACAGTAAAGTCCATCGACACTATACTGAAAACAAAAACACAGAGTCTTTCACAATATTTCGGATTGAGTTAGCCAAAACACAACTGGATATTTCTGTTTTCATCCAGGCATATCCGGAGAAACTGGTGTGGCATTCATATGCAATGGACCGAGAAAATGACAGTACAAATGGTTTTGGGGAAAAGCAAAGTCTTTTTCGAAGGCAAGTGCATAAACTGTCATCTATACAAACAGAAATATCATGTTTGTTTGACGCAGTTCCTCAGGTTTCTCCCTAGAAAATACGAATGTGTAGAGGTGGTGTCTCCAAGTGGAACCAATTAGCATTTGTACGGTACAAAATTAAATGTTCCCTGATAAAAACATTCAAAACAATAAAGTCTGTCGATAATATCCGGAAAACACAATACAGAAGCTGTAGCAATATCTGGGATTGAGTTAGTCAAATCACAACCGGATATTTTTGGTTTCATCCAGGCATATCCGGAGAAACTGGTGTGGAATTTATATGCAATGGACCGAGAAAATCACAGTGAAAATGGTTTTGGAGAAAAGCAAAGTCTTTTCATTTGGAAAGTGCATAAAATGTCACCTATACAAACAGAAATATCATGTTTGTTTGCCGCAGTTCCCCTAGCTTTCACCCTAGAAAATACGAATGTGTAGAGCTGGTGTCTCTATGTGGAATCAAGTAGTGTTTCCCAGCACAAAATTAAATGATCCCTCATAAATTACATTCAAAACAATAAGTCCATTGATAATATCCAGAAAACACAAACACAGAGGCTGTAGCAATATCTGGGATTGAGTTAACCAAAACACAACCGGATATTTCTGGTTTCAACCAGTCATATCCAGAGAAAGTGGTGTGGAATTCGTATGCAATGGACCGAGAAAATCACAGTAAAAATGGTTTTGGGGAAAAGAAAAACTTTCCTTAGGCAAGTGCATAAAATGTCATCTATACAAACAGAAATATGATGTTTGTTTGCTGCAGTTCCTCTAGCTTTCTCCTAGAAAATACAAATGTGTAGAGCTGGTGTCTCAATGTGGAGTCAACTGGTGTTTCCCAGCACAAAATTAAATGTTCCCTGATAAAAAACATTCAAAACCATAAAGCCCATTGATAATATCCGGAAAACACAAACACAGAGGCTGTAGCAATATCTGGGATTGAGTTAACCAAAACACAACCGGATATTTCTGGTTTCAACCAGTCATATCCAGAGAAAGTGGTGTGGAATTCGTATGCAATGGACCGAGAAAATCACAGTAAAAATGGTTTTGGGGAAAAGAAAAACTTTCCTTAGGCAAGTGCATAAAATGCCATCTATACAAACAGAAATATTATGTTTGTTTGCCGCAGTTCCCCTAGCTTTCACCCTAGAAAATACGAATGTGTAGAGCTGGTGTCTCCATGTGGAGTCAACTGGTGTTTCCCAGCACAAAATTAAATGTTCCCTGATAAAAAACATTCAAAACCATAAAGCCTGTTGATAATATCTGGAAAACACAAACACAGAGGCTGTAGCAATATCTGGGATTGAGTTATCCAAAACACAACCAGATATTACTGATTTCAACCAGTCATATCCGGACAAAGTCGTGTGGAATTTGTTTGCAATGGACTGAGAAAATCAGAGTAAAAATGGTTTTGTAGAAAAGCAAAGTGTTTTCATTAGGCAAGTGTATAAAATGTCATCTATTCAAACACAAATATCATGTTTGTTTGCCCCACATCCTCTAGCTTTCTCCCTAGAAAATACGAATGTGTTGAGCTCGTGTCTCCATGTGGAGTCAACTGGTGTTTCCCAGCTCAAAATTAAATGTTCCCCTATAAAAAACATTCAAAACAGTAAAGCCCGTTGATAATATCCAGAAAACACAAACACAGAGGTTGTAGAAATGTCTGGGGTTGAGTGCGCAAAAACACGACCGGATATTTATGGTTTCATCCAGTCATATCCGGGCAAAGTGGTGTGGAATTCGTATGGAATGGACTGAGAAAATCACGGTAAAAATGGTTTTGGAGAAAAGCAAAGTCTTTTCGTTAGGCAAGTGCATAAAATGTCATCTATTCAAACAGAAATATCATGTTTGTTTGCCGCAGTTCTAGCTTTCTCCCTAGAAAATAAGAATGTGTAGAGCTGGTTTCTCCATGGTGAATTAATTAGTGTTTCTACGGTACAAAATTAAATGTTCCCTGATAAAAAACATTTCAAAACAATGAAGTCCTTCGGTAATATCCAGGAATCACAAACACAGAGGCTTTCACAATATTTAGGATTGAGTTAGCCAAATACAACCGGATATTTCTGGTTTCATCCAGTCATATCCGGACGAAATGTTGTGGAATTCATATACAATGGACTGAAACATCACAATAAAAATGGTTTTGGAGTAAAGCAAAGACTTTTTGCTAGGCAAGGGTATAAAATGTCATCTATACAAACAGAAATATCATGTTTGTTGGCCACATTTCCTCTAGATTTCTGCCTAGAAAATACGAATGTTTAGAATATTGACTCAATGTGGAATCAATTAGTATTTCCCAGCACAAAATTAAATGTTCCCTGATAAAACTCATTCAAAACAATAAAGTCTGTCGATAATCTCTGGACAACAGAAACACAGAGCCTGTAGCAATATCTGGGATTGAGTTAGCCAAAACACAACTGGGTATTTCTGTTTTCATCCAGGCATATCCGGAGAAACTGGTGTGGCATTCATATGCAATGGACCGAGAAAATGACAGTACAAATGGCTTTGGGGAAAAGCAAAGTCTTTTTAGAAGGCAAGTGCATAAACTGTCATCTATACAAACAGAAATATCATGTTTCTTTGCCGCAGTTCCTCAGGTTTCTCCCTAGAAAATACGAATGTGTAGAGGTGGTGTCTCCAAGTGGAACCAATTAGCATTTGTACGGTACAAAATTAAATGTTCCCTGATAAAAAATTCAAAACAATAAAGTCTGTCGATAATATCCGGAAAACACAATACAGAAGCTGTAGCAATATCTGGGATTGAGTTAGTCAAATCACAACCGGATATTTTTGGTTTCATCCAGGCATATCCGGAGAAACTGGTGTGGAATTTATATGCAATGGACCGAGAAAATCACAGTGAAAATGGTTTTGGAGAAAAGCAAAGTCTTTTCATTTGGAAAGTGCATAAAATGTCACCTATACAAACAGAAATATCATGTTTGTTTGCCGCAGTTCCCCTAGCTTTCACCCTAGAAAATACGAATGTGTAGAGCTGGTGTCTCTATGTGGAATCAAGTAGTGTTTCCCAGAACAAAATTAAATGATCCCTCATAAATTACATTCAAAACAATAAGTCCGTTGATAATATCCAGAAAACACAAACACAGAGGCTGTAGCAATATCTGGGATTGAGTTAGTCAAAACACAACCGGATATTTCTGGTTTCAACCAGTCATATCCAGAGAAAGTGGTGTGGAATTCGTATGCAATGGACCGAGAAAATCACAGTAAAAATGGTTTTGGGGAAAAGAAAAACTTTTCCTTAGGCAAGTGCATAAAATGTCATCTATACAAACAGAAATATGATGTTTGTTTGCTGCAGTTCCTGTAGCTTTCTCCTAGAAAATACGAATGTGTAGAGCTGGTGTCTCCATGTGGTGTCAACTGGTGTTTCCCAGCACAAAATTAAATGCTCCCTGATAAAAAACATTCAAAACCATAAAGCCCGTTGATAATATCCGGAAAACACAAACACAGAGGCTGTAGCAATATCTGGGATTGAGTTATCCAAAACACAACTGGATATTTCTGATTTCAACCAGTCATATCCGGACAAAGTCGAGTGGAATTTGTTTGCAATGGACTGAGAAAATCAGAGTAAAATGGTTTTGGAGAAATGCAAAGTGTTTTCGTTAGGCAAGTGTATAAAATGTCATCTATTCAAACACAAATATCATGTTTGTTTGCCCCACATCCTCTAGCTTTCTCCCTAGAAAATACGAATGTGTTGAGCTCGTGTCTCCATGTGGAGTCAACTGGTGTTTCCCAGCTCAAAATTAAATGTTCCCCTATAAAAAACATTCAAAACAGTAAAGCCCGTTGATAATATCCAGAAAACACAAACACAGAGGTTGTAGAAATGTCTGGGGTTGAGTGCGCAAAAACACGACCCGATATTTATGGTTTCATCCAGTCATATCCGGGCAAAGTGGTGTGGAATTCGTATGGAATGGACTGAGAAAATTACAGTAAAAACGGTTTTGCAGAAAAGCAAAGTCTTTTCGTTAGGCAAGTGCATGAAATGTCATCTATTCAAACACAAATATCATGTTTGTTTGCCCCAGTTCCTCTAGCTTTCTCCTTAGAAAATACTATTGTGTAGAGCTGCTGTCTCCATGTGGAACCAATTAGTGTTTCCAAGCACAAAATTAAATGTTCCCTGATGAAAACCCTCACAACCATAAAGTCCATCGATAATTTCCAGAAAACACAAACACACAGGCTTTCACAATATTTCGGATTGAGTTAGCAAAAACACAACCGGATGTTTCTGGTTTCATCCTGTCATATGCGCACAAAGTGGGGTGGAATTGGTATACAATGGACCAAGAAAATCACAGTAAAAACGGTTTTGGAGAAAAGCAAAATCTTTTCGTTAGGCTAGTGCATAAAATGTCATCTATAAAAACAGAAATATCATGTTTGTTTGCCGCAGTTCCTCTAGCTATCTTCCTAGAAAATACGAATGCGCAGAGCTGGTGTCTCCATGTGGAGTCAACTAGTGTTTTCCACCATTAAATTATATGTTCACTGATAAAAAACGTTCAAAAGAAAAAGTCCATTGATAATATCCAGAAAAACAAACACACAGGCTTTCACAATATTTCGGATTGAGTTAGCCAAAACACATTGGGATATTCTGGTTTCATCCAGTCATATCCGGACAAAGTGGTGTGGAATATGTATGCAATGGAACATGAAAATCACAGTAAAAATGGTTTTGGAGAAAAGCAAAGTCTTTTCGTTAGGCAAGTGCATGAAATGTCATCTATTCAAACAGAAATATCATGTTTGTTTGCCGCAGTTCCTCTAGCGTTCTACCTAGAAAATACTATTGTGTAGAGCTGCTGTCTCCATGTGGAACCAATTAGTGTTTCTAAGGTACAAAATTAAATGTTCCCTAATAAAAACAGTCAAAACAATAAAGTCCATCAATAATATCCAGAAAACAAAAACACACAGTCTGTAGCAATATCTGGGATATAGTCAGCCAAAAACAACCAGATATTTCTGGTTTCATCCTGGCATATCCGGAGAACCTGGTGTGGAATTTGTATGCAATGGACCGAGAAAATCACAGTGAAAATGGTTTTGGAGAAAAGCAAAGTCTTCTTTTAGGCAAGTGGATAAAATGTCATCTATACAAACAGAAATATCATGTTTGTTTGACGCAGTTCCTCTAGCTTTCTCCCTAGAAAATATGAATGTGTAGAGCTGGTGTCTCCATGTGGAACCAGCTAGTGTTTCTCAGCACAAAATTAAATGTTCCCTGATAAATTACTTTCAAAACAATAAAGTCCGTTGATAATTTCCAGAAAACACAAACACAGAGGCTGTAGCAAAATCTGGGATTGAGTTAGCAAAAACACAAGCGGATAATTTTGGTTTCATCCAGTCATATCCGGACAAAGTGGTGTGGAATTCGTATGCAATGGACCGGGAACATCACAGTAAAAATGGTTTTGGAGAAAAGCATAATCTTTTCATTAGGCAATTTCATAAAATGTCATGTATACAAACAGAAATATCATGTTTGTTTGCCGCAGTTCCTCTAGGTTTCTCCCTAGAAAATACGAATGTGGGATAGCAGCAAGATTGCGGAATAGGAAGGGAGCACACTGATAGTTTGCAAAGACACAGGTTAATAAAAGTGGAGATACTGCAGGTTCAAGGAAGAATAGTGGAAGAAACAGCAGAGGAAACTCTTCCGGAACTAGTGATTCACAGTGGACCTGCGTCGAGAGCATGGCAGCCCAAGTTCGGGACACCGGCGGCAGAATGAATGCACCAGCGCTGGAATGCGAGGAGAGCCGAACCTCAATAGCCCGAGACACCAGCGGGCAAGCAGAAAGAGGAGACTAGAGGGAATGAGGCTTGAAACTCCGTGGGGAAAAGTTCACCTGGTTAACTAGAATACAGAGGGGAAAAAAAGTGACCGATACGGACACGAGTTTCTCTCTCCCCGCTCACCCATCAAAGGCGAGCAAAACAAAGAGCAGGCGCCATTTTGGACATACGTCATAAGCAGGGCGACCTCAGGTCTGCACCGGCCCTGAGCCTAGCAGAAAAACCTGACTCTGGGGGGAGGGGTGAAATAACCGGAGATTAGGATCTAACTTGGCAACCCAGTGGGAGACTGCAGGAGAATTGGAGCCCACACTGAGGGCAGCACAGATTCCCTGTGTGGTCCTTGGGCAACAGCTTCCGATCTCTGGCTCCTGTGGGTATATCATTTGCCTGCTAACTACCTCCAATTATGTTCAGCTGTGCTGAATTACTCCCCTTTTGAATCAAAAAAAAAGATAGAAAGAAAGAGAGATTTATCACACCTAACCTGGGAGTGTCATCTTTGACACACCCTCAACCCTGAGGAACCAATCACAGCTCTCAGGCCACACTCATCTCAAGCCTCTAAGGCTCCACCGAAAGCAGACAGTCCACTTAATATAGAACCATAGTGTAACAAGAAAAAACACCACAGTGAAGAAACCAAATATCTCCAACATGCCAAACAACAAACGCAAAAACCGAGGTAACAAGAACAAGGAAGACACTATGACGCTCCTAAATGAAAAAGACACCCCAATTCAAGATTATGAAGATGATGAGATAGAAGAAATGCAAGAAGCAGATCTCAAAAAATTGATAAGAACATTAAGAAGTTCTCAAAAACAAATTCTTGAACTACAGAAATCCTTAATGGACAAGATAGAAAATCTCTCGTGAAAATGAAATATTAAGGAGGAATCAAAATGAAATGAAACAACTAGTAGAACAAGAAACTGTGATAGTGACGAGAAATCATAATGAAATGAAGAATTCAATAGATCAAATGACAAACACATTAGAGAGCCTTAAAAACAGAATGGGCGAAGCAGAAGAGAGAATATCGGACTTAGAAGACAGAGAACAGGAAAGGAAACAGGCAAACCAAAGAAAAGAAGAGGAAATTAGAAATCTAAAAAATATTGTCGGGAATCTACAGGATACCATTAAAAAACCCAACATTCGGGTTCTAGGAGTTCCTGAAGGCATGGAGAGGGAGAAAGGATTAGAGGGCATTTTCAGTGAGATACTAGCAGAAAATTTCCCAGGTTTGGAGAAGGACAGAGACATCTTAGTACAGGAAGCTTATAGAACCCCTAATAAACATGACCAAAAAAGATCCTCACCACAACATGTTTTAATCAAACTCACCACAGTGAAACATAAAGAAAAGATTCTAAAAGGTGCAAGAGAGAAACGTCAGATTACTCTCAGAGGATCTCCAATTAGACTCACAGCAGACTTCTCATCAGAAACCCTACAAGCTAGAAGGGAATGGCGAGACATAGCCCAGGTACTAAGAGAGAAAAACTGCCAGCCCAGAATACTATATCCTGCAAAGCTCTCATTTGTGAATGAAGGTGAAATTAAGACTTTTCATAGCAAACAGAAACTGAAAGAATTTGTGGCCACTCATCCTGCCCTGCAAAAGATGCTTAAAGATGTGTTACACACAGAAACACAGAAACATGGTCATCATTATGAAAGAAGGTAAAGGAAGGAAACCTCATAGCAAAAGATCACAGGAAACTCAATTTCTCCTTGACATAAAAATAAACCCTGATGCTCTGTTAAAGCAATGTGCTAAAGTAATCTATTATGCTCTCTTGATGTCTGTTCAATTCTAATTGTTCAAAAACAGCTGAATTTTTATTAAGAGCTATGGGTTATTTAAATATGTGCTTATTTTCAAAGATTTGAATAATCACCTTGTAACAATGATCAAATTTGATCTATGTTATGTCATGATTTTAAGGAATCTTATTTCAACTAGATATTTTGAATTTTGAGCCTTCTTGGCATTCTTGACAGGCATTCAAAAAATCAAAGTTTCAAACAATCTGGACTCTAAAATTTCCAGTAAATCTTAGACTTTGGTTTTTCCAGTTTGGGCCCAACTGGAAAAATCGAAGGAGCTATGTCTCTCACCTTATAGAGACACCAACTAATCAGGCTATTTGGATTATATTAGAAGGACTGTCAAGATGTGATGTGGTACCAGACTTTAAGTTTCTATAATGGAAAATGCTATTAATACAAATGTTTGAGAATTAAAAAGTCTAATGATCTTGTGTTACTAGACATGATCGTTATCTTAATGAGAAAGCCCCAGAGGCCTAAAGGGTTAAATACTGGTAAAATCCTACAGGGGCTTTCAAAAATACTGTGAAGTAAGCAAGTGCCTCTTGTTGTTTGATGAGTTTATAATTTGAAACATGGCAACTTAAAGTCTTTTGTCATCCACAGTTATATATGATTTGCTGCTCATAAAACTAAAGCATTGTTGGTTCTGTGTTTAGCTGTCCTCCTATAGGTTCCTATGGACTTTTTCCAGCCACTTTTATTGAATTCAGTACTTTGGGATGGATCTGTAAACAGATGAAGCCAATAATGTATTAACAGTACCAACTGAGAGAAAGTATGGTGAACTGAGGTTACTAAAAACAAAAAGCAATTCAAATCAATTGGCAATCTACAAAAAGAGTTAAAGATTTTAAAAGCTATTATTAAAATTGCTATATTGGTCTATTATGCTATGTTATATGTGTGTACATAGTGTATGTCCACATGGGGAATTTTATTAAGAGTTTTATTTTAATTGGCTTATAGATAAGATTGTCCATATTTTAAGCTGCTAAAATCAATCAAAGATACATTTTAATTTGTGTGACCTGAATCTGTGTATCATATGTTTTAAACTTGTTTGTAGAAAGAAACTAAAAACATTTTATATGGTTGTGCTTAAGTTTACTGGTTAAACAAACTACACCATGTTAGATATTTAAGACGTGTTTTCAAATACATGATTCTTAAAATTTATAGAAGGCATTGGACCATCCGGTAAATGTTTTATTAAGTTCTTATCTAAGGGTTGAAACGGTTTCCTAAGTATTCATGTGATATTGCTATTGTCAGCAAGTGATCTAGGACTTGCTCCCTCATTTCTCTATTCTAAGCCCAACTTGTTCTTTCACTTCTCTATTCTCTTCAAGGTAGGGAACTAATTCTATTATGAAGGAATCTGTGGGATGCACAATTTAATCTTTAGACCTTATAAGAGATGGCTGATATTTTTCTGTAATAGCATAGCCAAAATAAGAACTTAACTAATAATCTCATAGCTAGATTCACTTCGCCATCAGTGAAGTATACAGTAAGTAGAAAAAAAAAACCTCCCTTTCAGACCAAAGGGAAAGAAAGTTTTAAAGTGAGAATATAATTTTCCTCATGAGCATTGTCTACCTTAGAAAAACTACTACAGAACATGCCTGTAACTATAGACTTGTAGTTCAGGCCACCGAAGATTAGAGATGGGACACGGGCACTCCCTTGACTTGCATCCTCTGGTCTGCTTGAACACAAACCAGGAGGAAAAGAAAGCTAGGCATCAGAAGCAATGGGTGGCAGGCCTATTCATGGCTGATCTGTGCAGTGATCTGCCCTCAAGGAGACCCAACAGGCCAGTCCACTGCAGTGGCTTTCAATGTGGTAAGCCTGGGCTTCAGCAGAAGTCAGCTTGTGAAGAGCCCTGGCAGCTTTGCCAAGAGTTGGATCACTGGAAATGGACCTGCCCTGGAATCGAAGGATGCCCAGCTCAGAGCCACAGATCTTATTGGCTCCAAGCTGAAAAGCCCTTCACTCAGCCCAACTTCCAAAGTGACCACTGCAGCTGAGGGGATGGTCAAGTAGGGTCAGCAACATTGCAGGCAGAACTGTAAATTTCTTGTTAGAGATGCCCCCTGCCTTTACCTGGCCAGCTCTCCTCCCAGGCCAGCCAAGTAATGAAAGTCAACAGAGTGCCTTCCCCTAGGAGGTTCACACCTCCCTTAGGATATACCCCATGTGAAGAGATAGATATGTCTGGGCCTCTTAACTTACAAGGCCTAAAACCCAACAGATTATTATCAAGCCCCTTCTATCAGGTTCTATTTGCCTCTCAATCAGAAAACTTAATTGTAGCTTAGACAGCACCTTTCTTAGCTCCTCTAATAATGACTCTGTCCTTTGTTCTAGACCCTGTCTAGTGCACTTGAGCCTCATTCCTTTGTAATCATAACCTCTACTCTACCACCAATGGCTCTACTCCCAACCTGTGTGTACTGATGGTCCTCTTCCCCACTTAATGCTGTATAATTGTTCAGACCTGGTTAAGGCCTCTCTTAGGATCGTTGGTTACTATCCTCACCCTGTCTTTTATGACCTTGTCTAAATATGATCAGAGATGGGGAACTTGGAAGGCTTGCATAGCCTTGGCAACTCATGACGACAGCCTAGGGTGGTTACTGGCGCCATAAACTAGAGTGTCAATTTGTTGGGTCAACAACAGGAGCCACTGTGCGCTTGCTCCTGATGTGGGATCTCTGTCCTTGATGTACTGTAAATTTTGATTTAATGCTATAACTAGTACTCAAACAGTATGTTTCACTTTGTGTTTCTATGTGGGTGCAAACTGTTGAAGTATTTATACTAAATTGATCTTCTGTATATAAATAGAATTGAAAATGAATCTTGATGTGAATGGAAGGGTAGAGGGAGCGGGAGAGGGGAGGATTGCGGGTGGGAGGGAAGTTATGGGAAGGGGAAGACATTGTAATCTATAAGCTGTATACTGGAAATTTATATTCATTAAATAAAAGTTAAAAAAAAAACTTTCAAAACAATTAAGTCCTTCGATAATATCCAGAAAACACAAACACAGGGGCTGTGGCAATATCTGGGTTTGAGTTACCCAAAACAAAACCGGATATTTCCGGTTTCATCCAGTCATATCCAAACAAAGTTGTGTGCAATTCGTATGCAATGGACCGAGAAAATCACAGTAAAAATGGTTTTGGAGAAAAGCAAAGTCTTTTCGTTAGGCAAGTGCATAAAATGTCATGTATACAAACAGAAATATCATGTTTGTTTGCCACAGTTCCTCTACCTTTCTCGCTAGAAAATACGAATGTGTAGAGCTGGTGTCTCCATGTGGAACCAATTAGAGTTTCCCAGTGCAAAATTAAATGTTCCCTGATAAAAAAACATTCAAAACAATAAAGTGCATCGATAATATCCAGAAAACACAAACACAGAGGCTGTGGCAATATCTGGGATTCAGTTAGCCAAAACAAAACCGGGTATTGCCCCTTTCATCCAGTCATATCCGGACAAAGTGGTGTGGAATATGTATGCAATGGAACATGAAAATCACAGTAAAAATGGTTTTGGAGAAAAGCAAAGTCCTTTCGTTAGGCAAGTGCATAAAATGTCATGTATACAAACAGAAATATCATGAGTGTTTGCCGCAGTTCCTTTAGCTTTCTCCCTAGAAAATACGAATGTGTAGAGCTGGTGTCTCCATGTGGAACCAATTAGAGTTTCCGAGTACAAAATTAAATGTCCCCTGATAAAAAACATTCAAAACAATGAAGTCTTTCGATAATATCCAGAAAAAAAAAACACAGAGGCTGTGGCAATATCTGGGATTGAGTTAGCCAAAACAGAACCGGATATTTCCCCTTTCATCCAGTCATATCCGGAAAAAGTGGTGTGGAATTCATACACAATGGACCGCGAAAATAACAGTAAAAATAATTTTGGAGAAAAGCAAAATCTTTTCGATAGGCAAGTGCATAAAATGCCATACATATAAAAACAAATATCATGAGTGTTTGCCGCAGTTTCTGTAGCTTTCTCCTAGAAAATAAGAATGTGTATAGCTGGTGTCTCCATGTGGAACCAATTAGAGTTTCCCAGTACAAAACTAAATGTTCCCTGATTTAAAAAAAAAAAAAAAAAACTTTCAAAACAATTAAGTCCTTCGAAAATATCCAGAAAACACAAACACAGGGGCTGTGGCAATATCTGGGATTGAGTTAGCCAAAACAAAACCGGATATTTCTGGTTTCATTCAGTCATATCCAGACAAACTGGTGTGGAATTCGTATGCAATGGACCGAGAAAATCACAGCAAAATTGGTTTTGGAGAAAAGCAAAGTCTTTTCATTAGCAAGTGCATAAAATGTCATCTCTACAAACAGAAATATCATGATTGTCTGCGCACTTCTTTAGATTTATACCCAGAAAATACGAATGTGTATAGCTGGGGTGCCATGTGGAGCCAATTAGAGTTTCCCAGTACAAATTTAAATGTTCCTTGACAAAAAAAAAAAAAAACAAAAAAAAAAAAAAAAAAACTTTCAAAACAATTATGTCCTTCGATAATATCCAGAAAACACAAACACAGGGGCTGTGGCAATATCTGGGTTTGAGTTACCCAAAACAAAACCGGATATTTCCGGTTTCATCCAGTCATATCAGGTTAAGTGGTGAGGAATTCGTATGCAATGGACCGAGAAAATCACAGTAAAAATGGTTTTGGAGAAAAGCAAAGTCTTTTCCTTAGGCAAGTACATAAAATATCATGTATACAAACAGAAATATCATGTTTGTTTGCCACAGTTCCTTTAGCTTTCTCCCTAGAAAATACGAATGTGTAGAGCTGGTGTCTCCATGTGGAACCAATTAGAGTTTCCCAGTACAAAATTAAATGTTCCCTGATAAAAAAAACATTCAAAACAATAAAGTGCATCGATAATATCCAGAAAACACAAACACAGAGGCTGTCGCAATATCTGGGATTCAGTTAGCCAAAAAACAACAGGATATTTCCGGTTTCATCCAGTCATATCCGGATAAAGTGGTGTGGAATTCGTATGCAATGGACTGAGAAAATCACAGTAAAAATGGTTTGGGAGAAAAGCAACGTCCTTTCGTTAGGCAAGTGCATAAAATGTCATGTATACAAACAGAAATATCATGTTTGTTTGCCGCAGTTCCTCTAGCTTTCTCCTAGAAAATAGGAATGTGTAGAGCTGGTGTCTCCATGTGGTGTCAACTGGTGTTTCCCAGCACAAAATAAAATGTTCCCAGAATAAAAAAAAAAAACAAATTTCAAACAATAAAGTCCTTCGATAATATCCAGAAATTACAAACAGAGGGGCTGTGGCAATATCTGGGATTGAGTTATCCAAAACAAAACTGGATATTTCCGCTTTCATCCAGTCATATCCGGACAAAGTGGGGTGGAATTCATATGCAATGGAGTGAGAAAATTGCAGTGAAAAAGGTTTTGGAGAAACCCAAAGTCTTTTCCTTAGTCAAGTGCATAAAATATCATGTATACAAACAGAAATATCATGTTTGTTTGCCACAGTTCCTTTAGCTTTCTCCCTAGAAAATACGAATTTGTAGAGCTGGTGTCTCCATGTGGAACCAGTTAGAGTTTACCAGTACAAAATTAAATGTTCACTGATAAAAAAAAATTTTTCAAAAAAATAAAGTCCTTCAATAATATCCAGAAAACACAAACACAGGGGCTGTGGCCATATCTGGGATTGAGTTAGCCAAAACAAAACCGGATATTTCCCGTTTCATTCAGTCATATCCGAACAAAGTGGTGTGCAATTCGTATGCAATGGACCGAGAAAATCACAGTAAAAATGGTTTTGGAGAAAAGCAAAGTCTTTTCGTTAGGCAAGTGCATAAAATATCATGTATACAAACAGAAATATCATGTTTGTTTGCCGCAGTTCCTCTAGCTTTCTCCCTAGAAAATACGAATGTGTAGAGCTGGTGTCTCCATGTGGAATCACTGAGTGTTTCCCAGTGCAAAATTAAATGTTCCTTCATAAAAATAAACTTTCAAAACAATAAAGCCCTTCGATAATATCCAGAAAACACAAACACAGAGGCAGTCGCAATATCTGGGATTGAGTTAGCCAAAACAAAACCGGATATTTCCCCTTTCATCCAGTCATATCCCAACAAAGTGGTGTGGAATTCATATGCAATGGAGTGAGAAAATTGCACTGAAAATGGTTTTGGAGAAACCCAAAGTCTTTTCCTTAGGCAAGTGCATAAAATATCATGTATACAAACAGAAATATCATGTTTCTTTGCCACAGTTCCTTTAGCTTTCTCCTAGAAAATAGGAATGTGTATAGCTGGTGTCTCCATGTGGAACCAATTAGAGTTTCCCAGTACAAAATTAAAAGTTCACAGATTAAAAAAAAAAAAAAACAACCTTCAAAACAATAAAGTCCTTCGATAATATCCAGAAAACACAAACCCAGGGGCTGTGGCAATATCTGGGATTGAGTTAGCCAAAACACAAGCGGATATTTCCCCTTTCATCCAATCATATCCGGACAATGTGGTGTCGAATTCGTATGCAATGGACCGAGAAAATCACAGTAAAAATGATTTTGGAGAAAAGCAGAGTTTTTTCGTTAGGCAAGTGCTTAAAATGTCATGTATACAAACAGAAATATCATGTTTGTTTGCCACAGTTTTTCTATCTTTCTCCTAGAAAATAAGAAAGTGTAGAGCTGTTGTCTCCATGTGGAACCAATTAGAGTTTCCCAGTACAAAATTAAATGTTCCCTGATAAAAAAACATTCAAAACAATAAAGTGCATCGATAATATCCAGAAAACACAAACACAGAGGCTGTCCCAATACCTGGGATTCAGTTAGCCAAAACACAAGCGGATATTTTCCCTTTCATCCAGTCATAGGCGGACAAAGTGGTGTGGAATTCGTATGCAATGGGCCGAGAAAATCACAGTAAAAATGGTTTTGGAGAAAAGCAAAGTCTTTTCCTTAGGCAAGTACATAAAATATCATGTATACAAACAGAAATATCATGTTTGTTTGCCACAGTTCCTCTAGCATTCTCGCTAAAAAATACGAATCTGTAGAGCTGGTGTCTCCATGTGGAACTAGCGAGTGTTTCCCAGTACAAAACTAATTGTTCCCTGATAATAAAAAAAACTTTCAAAACAATCAAATCCTTCGATAATATCCAGAAAACACAAACACAGGGGCTGTGGCAATATCTGGGATTCAGTTAGCCAATACCAAACCGGATAATTCCGGTTTCATCCAGTCATATCCGGATAATGTGGTGTGGAATTCATATGCAATGGAGTGAGAAAATTGCACTGAAAATGGTTTTGGAGAAACCCAAAGTCTTTTCCTTAGGCAAGTGCATGAAATATCATGTATACAAACAGAAATATCATGTTTGTTTGCCACAGTTCCTTTAGCTTTCTCCCTAGAAAATACGAATTTGTAGAGCTGGTGTCTCCATGTGGAACCAATTAGAGTTTACCAGTACAAACTTAAATGTTCCCTGATAAAAAAAAATTTTTTCAAAACAATAAAGTCCTTCAAAAATATCCAAAAAACACAAACACAGGGGCTGTGGCAATATCTGGGATTGAGTTAGCCAAAACAAAACCGGATATTTCCGGTTTCATCCAGTCATATCCGGACAAAGTGGTGTCAAATTCATATGCAATGTACCGAGAAAATCACAGTAGAATTGATTTTGGAGAAAAGCAAAGTCTTTTCGTTAGGCAAGTGAATAAAATGTCATCTATAAAAACAGAAATATCATGTTTGTTTGCCGCAGTTTCTCTATCTTTCTCCTAGAAAATACGAATGTGTAGAGCTGTTCTCTCCATGTGAAACCAATTAGAGTTTCCCAGTACAAAATTAAATGTTCCCTGATAAAAAAACATTAAAAACAATAAATTGCATTGATAATATCCAGAAAACACAAACACAGAGGCTGCCGCAATACCTGGGATTCAGTTAGCCAAAACACGAGCACATATTTTCCCTTTCATCCAGTCATATCCCAACAAAGTGGTGTGGAATTCATATGCAATGGAGTGAGAAAATCACAGTAAAAATGGTTTTGGAAAAAAGCAAAGTCTTTTCGTTAGGAAAGTGCATAAAATGTCATGTATACAAACAGAAATATCATGTTTGTTTGCCGCAGTTGCTCTAGCTTTCTCGCTAGAAAATACGAACCTGTAGAGCTGGTGTCTCCATGTGGAACCACTGAGTGTTTCCCAGTGCAAAACTAAATGTTCCCTGATAAAAAAAAAAAAAAAAAACTTTCAAAACAATCAAGTCCTTCAATAATATCCAGAAAACACAAACACAGAGGCTGTGGCAATATCTGGGATTCAGTTAGCCAAAACACAAGCGGATATTTCCCCTTTCATCCAGTCATATGCGGACAAAGTGGTGTCGAATTCGTATGCAATGGACCGGGAAAATCACAGTAAAAATGGTTTTGGAGAAACGCAAAGTCATTTCGTTAGGCAAGTGCATAAAATGTCATGTATACAAACAGAAATATCATGTCTGTTTGCTGCAGTTCCTCTAGCTTTCTCGCTAGAAAATACGAATCTGTAGAGCTGGTGTCTCCATGTGGAACCAATTAGAGTTTACCAATACAAAATTAAATGTTCCTTGATAAAAATAAACTTTCAAAACAATAAAGTCATTCGATAATATCCAGAAAACACAACACAGAGGCAGTCGCAATACCTGGGATTCAGTTAGCCAAAACTCAAGCGGATATTTCCCCTTTCATCCATTCATATCCGAACAAAGTGGTGTGGAATTCGTATGCAATGGACCGAGAAAATCACAGTAAAAATGATTTTGGAGAAAAGCAAAGTTTTTTCGTTAGGCAAGTGCATAAAATATCATGTATGCAAACAGAAATATCATGTTTGTTTGCCGCAGTTCCTCTACCTTTCTCGCTAGAAAATACGAATCTGTAGAGCTGGTGTCTCCATGTGGAACTAGCAAGTGTTTCCCAGTACAAAACTAAATGTTCCCTGATTAAAAAAAAAAAAAACTTTCAAAACAATCAAGTCCTTCGATAATATCCAGAAAACACAAACACAGGGGCTGTGGCAATATCTGGGATTGAGTTAGCCAAAAAAACCGGATATTTCCCGTTTCATTCAGTCATATCCGAACAAGGTGGTGTGCAATTCGTAAGCAATGGACTGAGAAAATCACAGTAAAAATGGTTTTGGAGAAAAGCAAAGCCATTTCATTAGGCAGGTGCATAAAATGTCATGTATACAAACAGAAATATCATGTTTGTTTGCCGCAGTTCCTCTAGCTTTCTCCTAGAAAATAGGAATGTGTATAGCTGTTGTCTCCATATGGAACCAATTAGAGTTTACCAGTAAAAAATTAAATGTTCCCAGATTAAAAAAAAAAACAACCTTCAAAACAATAAAGTCCTTCGATAATATCCAGAAAACACAAACACAGGGGCTATGGCAATATCTGGGATTGACTTAGCCAAAACAAAACCGGATATTTCCGATTTCATGCAGTTATATCAGGACAAAGTGGTGTCCAATTCGTATGCAACGGACCCAGAAAATCACAGTAAAAATGGTTTTGGAGCAAAGCAAAGTCTTTTCATTAGGCAAGTGCATAAAATGTCATGTATACAAACAGAAATATCATGTTTGTTTGCTGCTTTTCCTCTACCTTTCTCGCTAGAAAATACGAATCTGTAGAGCTGGTGTCTCCATGTGGAACCTCTGAGTGTTTCCCAGTGCAAAATTAAATGTTCCTTGATAAAAATAAACTTTCAAAACAATAAAGTCCTTCGATAATATCCAGAAAACACAAACACAGAGGCAGTCGAAATATCTGGGATTCAGTTAGCCAAAACACAAGCGGATATTTCCCCTTTCATCCAGTCATATCCGGACAAAGTGGTGTGGAATTCGTATGCAATGGACCGAGAAAATCACAGTAAAAATGGTTTTGGAGAAAAGCAAAGTCTTTTCATTAGGCAAGTACATAAAATATCATGTATACAAACAGAAATATCATGTTTGTTTGCTGCAGTTCCTCTAGCTTTCTCCTAGAAAATAGGAATATGTATAGCTGGTGTCTCCATGTGGAACCAATTAGAGTTTCCCAGTAGAAAATTAAATGTTTCCTGATTAAAAAAAAGAAACTTTCAAAAAAATAAAGTCCGTCGATAATAATGAGAAAACAGCAACACAGAAGCTGTCACAATATCTGGGATTCAGTTAGCCAAAAACAACAGGATATTTCTGGTTTCATTCAGTCATGACCGGACAAACTGGTGTGGAATTCATATGCCATGGACGGAGAAAATCACAGTAAAAATAGTTTTGGAGAAAAGCAAAGTCCCTTCGTTAGGCAAGTGCATAAAATGTCATGTATACAAACAGAAATACCATGATTGTTTGCCGCAGTTCCTCTAGCTTTCTCGCTAGAAAATACAAATCTCTAAAGCTGGTGTCTCCATGTGGAACCACTGAGTGTTTCCCAGTGCAAAATTAAATGTTCCCTGATAAAAAAACATTCAAAACAATAAAGTGCATCGATAATATCCAGAAAACACAAACACAGGTGCTGTTTCAATATCTGGGATGCAGTTAGCCAAAACACAAGCAGATATTTTCCCTTTCATCCATTCATATGCGGATAAAGTTGTGAGCAATTCGTATGCAATGGACTGAGAAAATCACAGTAAAAATGGTTTTGGAGAAAAATAAAGTCTTTTCGTTAGGCAAGTGCATAAAATATCATGTATACAAACAGAAATATCATGATTGTTTGCCGCAGTTCCTCTACCTTTCTCGCTAGAAAATACAAATCTGTAGAGCTGGTGTCTCCATGTGGAACCACTGAGTGTTTCCCAGTGCAAAATTAAATGTTCCTTGATAAAAATAAACTTTCAAAACAATAAAGTCCTTCGATAATATCCAGAAAACACAACACAGAGGCAGTCGCAATATCTGTGATTCAGTTAGCCAAAACACAAGTGGATATTTCCCCTTTCATCCAGTCATATCCGAACAAAGTGGTGTGGAATTCGTATGCAATGGACCGAGAAAATCACAGTAAAAATGGTTTTGGAGAAAAGCAAAATCTTTTCGTTAGGCTAGTGCATAAAATGTCATCTATACAAACAGAAATATCATGTTTGTTTGCCGCAGTTCCTTTAGCTTTCTCCCTAGAAAATACGAATGTGTAGAGCTGGTGTCTCCATGTGGAACCAATTAGAGTTTCCCAGTACAAAATTAAATGTTCCCTGATAAAAAAAACATTCAAAACAATAAAGTGCATCGATAATATCCAGAAAACACAAACACAGAGGCTGTCGCAATATCTGGGATTCAGTTAGCCAAAAAACAACAGGATATTTCCGGTTTCATCCAGTCATATCCGGATAAAGTGGTGTGGAATTCGTATGCAATGGACTGAGAAAATCACAGTAAAAATGGTTTGGGAGAAAAGCAACGTCCTTTCGTTAGGCAAGTGCATAAAATGTCATGTATACAAACAGAAATATCATGTTTGTTTGCCGCAGTTCCTCTAGCTTTCTCCTAGAAAATAGGAATGTGTAGAGCTGGTGTCTCCATGTGGTGTCAACTGGTGTTTCCCAGCACAAAATTAAATGTTCCCAGAATAAAAAAAAAAAAAACAAATTTCAAACAATAAAGTCCTTCGATAATATCCAGAAATTACAAACAGAGGGGCTGTGGCAATATCTGGGATTGAGTTATCCAAAACAAAACTGGATATTTCCGCTTTCATCCAGTCATATCCGGACAAAGTGGGGTGGAATTCATATGCAATGGAGTGAGAAAATTGCAGTGAAAAAGGTTTTGGAGAAACCCAAAGTCTTTTCCTTAGTCAAGTGCATAAAATATCATGTATACAAACAGAAATATCATGTTTGTTTGCCACAGTTCCTTTAGCTTTCTCCCTAGAAAATACGAATTTGTAGAGCTGGTGTCTCCATGTGGAACCAGTTAGAGTTTACCAGTACAAAATTAAATGTTCACTGATAAAAAAAAAATTTTTTCAAAAAAATAAAGTCCTTCAATAATATCCAGAAAACACAAACACAGGGGCTGTGGCCATATCTGGGATTGAGTTAGCCAAAACAAAACCGGATATTTCCCGTTTCATTCAGTCATATCCGAACAAAGTGGTGTGCAATTCGTATGCAATGGACCGAGAAAATCACAGTAAAAATGGTTTTGGAGAAAAGCAAAGTCTTTTCGTTAGGCAAGTGCATAAAATATCATGTATACAAACAGAAATATCATGTTTGTTTGCAGCAGTTCCTCTAGCTTTCTCCCTAGAAAAAACGAATCTGTAGAGCTTGTGTCTCCATGTGGAATCACTGAGTGTTTCCCAGTGCAAAATTAAATGTTCCTTCATAAAAATAAACTTTCAAAACAATAAAGCCCTTCGATAATATCCAGAAAACACAAACACAGAGGCAGTCGCAATATCTGGGATTGAGTTAGCCAAAACAAAACCGGATATTTCCCCTTTCATCCAGTCATATCCCAACAAAGTGGTGTGGAATTCATATGCAATGGAGTGAGAAAATTGCACTGAAAATGGTTTTGGAGAAACCCAAAGTCTTTTCCTTAGGCAAGTGCATAAAATATCATGTATACAAACAGAAATATCATGTTTCTTTGCCACAGTTCCTTTAGCTTTCTCCTAGAAAATAGGAATGTGTATAGCTGGTGTCTCCATGTGGAACCAATTAGAGTTTCCCAGTACAAAATTAAAAGTTCACAGATTAAAAAAAAAAAAAAACAACCTTCAAAACAATAAAGTCCTTCGATAATATCCAGAAAACACAAACACAGGGGCTGTGGCAATATCTGGGATTGAGTTAGCCAAAACACAAGCGGATATTTCCCCTTTCATCCAGTCATATCTGGACAATGTGGTGTCGAATTCGTATGCAATGGACCGAGAAAATCACAGTAAAAATGATTTTGGAGAAAAGCAGAGTTTTTTCGTTAGGCAAGTGCTTAAAATGTCATGTATACAAACAGAAATATCATGTTTGTTTGCCACAGTTTTTCTATCTTTCTCCTAGAAAATAAGAAAGTGTAGAGCTGTTGTCTCCATGTGGAACCAATTAGAGTTTCCCAGTACAAAATTAAATGTTCCCTGATAAAAAAACATTCAAAACAATAAAGTGCATCGATAATATCCAGAAAACACAAACACAGAGGCTGTCCCAATACCTGGGATTCAGTTAGCCAAAACACAAGCGGATATTTTCCCTTTCATCCAGTCATAGGCGGACAAAGTGGTGTGGAATTCGTATGCAATGGGCCGAGAAAATCACAGTAAAAATGGTTTTGGAGAAAAGCAAAGTCTTTTCCTTAGGCAAGTACATAAAATATCATGTATACAAACAGAAATATCATGTTTGTTTGCCACAGTTCCTCTAGCATTCTCGCTAAAAAATACGAATCTGTAGAGCTGGTGTCTCCATGTGGAACTAGCGAGTGTTTCCCAGTACAAAACTAATTGTTCCCTGATAATAAAAAAAACTTTCAAAACAATCAAATCCTTCGATAATATCCAGAAAACACAAACACAGGGGCTGTTGCAATATCTGGGATTCAGTTAGCCAATACCAAACCGGATAATTCCGGTTTCATCCAGTCATATCCGGATAATGTGGTGTGGAATTCATATGCAATGGAGTGAGAAAATTGCACTGAAAATGGTTTTGGAGAAACCCAAAGTCTTTTCCTTAGGCAAGTGCATGAAATATCATGTATACAAACAGAAATATCATGTTTGTTTGCCACAGTTCCTTTAGCTTTCTCCCTAGAAAATACGAATTTGTAGAGCTGGTGTCTCCATGTGGAACCAATTAGAGTTTACCAGTACAAACTTAAATGTTCCCTGATAAAAAAAAAATTTTCAAAACAATAAAGTCCTTCAAAAATATCCAAAAAACACAAACACAGGGGCTGTGGCAATATCTGGGATTGAGTTAGCCAAAACAAAACCGGATATTTCCGGTTTCATCCAGTCATATCCGGACAAAGTGGTGTCAAATTCATATGCAATGTACCGAGAAAATCACAGTAGAATTGATTTTGGAGAAAAGCAAAGTCTTTTCGTTAGGCAAGTGAATAAAATGTCATCTATAAAAACAGAAATATCATGTTTGTTTGCCGCAGTTTCTCTATCTTTCTCCTAGAAAATACGAATGTGTAGAGCTGTTCTCTCCATGTGAAACCAATTAGAGTTTCCCAGTACAAAATTAAATGTTCCCTGATAAAAAAACATTAAAAACAATAAATTGCATTGATAATATCCAGAAAACACAAACACAGAGGCTGCCGCAATACCTGGGATTCAGTTAGCCAAAACACGAGCACATATTTTCCCTTTCATCCAGTCATATGCTGACAAAGTGGTGTGGAATTCGTATGCAATGGACCGAGAAAATCACAGTAAAAATGGTTTTGGAAAAAAGCAAAGTCTTTTCGTTAGGAAAGTGCATAAAATGTCATGTATACAAACAGAAATATCATGTTTGTTTGCCGCAGTTGCTCTAGCTTTCTCGCTAGAAAATACAAACCTGTAGAGCTGGTGTCTCCATGTGGAACCACTGAGTGTTTCCCAGTGCAAAACTAAATGTTCCCTGATAAAAAAAAAAAACTTTCAAAACAATCAAGTCCTTCAATAATATCCAGAAAACACAAACACAGAGGCTGTGGCAATATCTGGGATTCAGTTAGCCAAAACACAAGCGGATATTTCCCCTTTCATCCAGTCATATGCGGACAAAGTGGTGTCGAATTCGTATGCAATGGACCGGGAAAATCACAGTAAAAATGGTTTTGGAGAAACGCAAAGTCATTTCGTTAGGCAAGTGCATAAAATGTCATGTATACAAACAGAAATATCATGTCTGTTTGCTGCAGTTCCTCTAGCTTTCTCGCTAGAAAATACGAATCTGTAGAGCTGGTGTCTCCATGTGGAACCAATTAGAGTTTACCAATACAAAATTAAATGTTCCTTGATAAAAATAAACTTTCAAAACAATAAAGTCATTCGATAATATCCAGAAAACACAACACAGAGGCAGTCGCAATACCTGGGATTCAGTTAGCCAAAACTCAAGCGGATATTTCCCCTTTCATCCATTCATATCCGAACAAAGTGGTGTGGAATTCGTATGCAATGGACCGAGAAAATCACAGTAAAAATGGTTTTGGAGAAAAGCAAAATCTTTTCGTTAGGCTAGTGCATAAAATGTCATCTATACAAACAGAAATATCATGTTTGTTTGCCGCAGTTCCTCTAGCTATCTGCCTAGAAAATACGAATGTGCAGAGCTGGTGTCTCCATGTGGAACCAATTAGAGTTTCCCAGTGCAATATCCAATGTTCTCTGACAAAAAACATTCAAAACAATAAAATACTTCGATAATATCCAGAAACACAAACACAGGGGCTGTGGCAATATCTGGAATTGATTTAGCCAAAACAAAACTGGATATTTCCGGTTTCATCCAGTCATATTCGGACAAAGTGATGTGGAATTCGTAAGCAATGGACCGAGAAAATCACAGTGAAATTTGTTTTGGAGAAAAGCAAAGTCCTTTCGTTAGGCAAGTGCATAAAGTGCCATCTATTCAAACAGAAATATCATGATTGTTTGCTGCAGTTCCTCTAGATTTCTCCTAGGAAACACGAATGTGTAGAGCTGATGTCTCCATGTGGAGCCAATTAGAGTTTCCCAGTAAAAAATGAAATGTTCCCGGATAAAAAACAAACTTTCAAAACTATAATGTCCTTCAATAATATCCAGAAAGCACAAAAACAAAGGCTTTCGCAATATCTGGGATTCAATTAGCCAAAAAACAACCGCATATTTCTGGTTTCATCCACTCATATCCAGACAAAGTGTTGTGGAAATCGTACGCAATGGTTTGAGAAAATCACCCTAAGAATGGTTTTGGAGAAAAGCAAAGTCCTTTCGTTAGGCAAGTGCATAAAATGTCATGTGTACAAACAGAAATATCAAGTTTGTTTGCCGCAGTTCCTCCAGCTTTCTCCCTAGAAAATACGAATGTGTAGAGCTGGTTTCTCTGTGTGGAACCACTGAGTGTTTCCCAGTACAAAATTAAATGTTCCCTGATAAAGAAATCTTTCAATAAAATAATGTCAATTGATAATATCCAGAAAACACAAACACAGGGGCTGTGGCAATATCTGGGATTAAGTTAGCCAAAACAAAACCGGATATTTCCGGTTTCATGCAGTCATATCCACACAAACTGGTGTGGAATTCGTATGCAATGGACTATGAAATTGCAGGGAAAATGGTTTTGGAGAAAAGCAACGTCTTTTCGTTAGGCAAGTGCATAAAATGTCATGTATACAAACAGAAATATCATGTTTCTTTGCCACAGTTCCTCTAGATTTCTCCTAGAAAATACGAATGGGTAGAGCTGGTTTCTCCATGTGCAACCACTGAGTGTTTCCCAGTACAAAATTATAAGTGCCCTGATTAAAAAAAAAAAACTTTCAAAACAAAAATGTCCTTCGATAATATCAAGAAAACGACAAATACTGGGACTGTGGCAATATCTGGAATTGAGTTAGCCTAAACAAAACCGGATATTTCCAGTTTCATCCAGTCATATCCACACAAATTGGTGTAGAATTCGTATGCAATGGACCAACAAAATCACAGTAAAAATGGTTTTGGAGAAAAGCAAAGTCTTTTAGTTAGAGAAGTGCATAAAATGCCATATATATAGAGCAGGTGTCTCCATGTGGAACCAGTGTTTCCCAGTACAAAATTAAATGTTCCCTGATAAAAAAAAAAACTTTCAAACAATAATGTACATTGCTAATATCCAGAAAAACACAGGGGCTGTGGCAATATCTGGGATTCAGTTAGCCAAAACACAATCGCATATTTCTGGTTTCATCAAGTCATATCCGGACAAAGTGGTGTGGAATTCGTATGCAATGGACCGACTAAATCACAGTAAAAATGTTTTGGAGAAAAGCAAAGTCTTTTCGTTAGGCAAGTGCATAAATTGTCATGTATACAAACAGAAATATCATGTTTGTTTGCCGCAGTTCCTCTAGCTTTCTCCCTAGAAAATACGAATTTGTAGAGCTGGTGTCTACATGTGGAAACAACTAGAGTTCCCAGTACAAAATCGAATGTTCCCTAATAAAAAAAAAAACATACAAAACAATAAAGTCCTTCGATAATATCCAGAAAACACAAACACAGGACTGTCGGAATATCTGGGATTCAGTTAGTAAAAACACAACCACATATTTCCGGTTTCATCTAGTCATATCCGGACAAAGGGGTGTGGAATTCGTATGCAATGGACAGAGAAAATTGCAATGAAAATGGTTTTGGAGAAAAGCAAAGTCTTTTCGTCAGGCAAGTGCATAAAATGTCATGTATACAAACAAATTTATATGTTTGTTTGCCCCAGTTCCTCTAGCTTTCTCCCTTGAAAATTCAAATGTGTAGAGCTGGTGTCTCCATGTGGAACAACTGAGTGTTTCCCAGTACAAAACTAAATGTTCCCTAATTAAAAAAAAACTTTCAAAGCAATAATGGCCATTGATAATATCCAGAAAACACAAACACAGAGGCTCTGCCAATATCTGGGATTGAGTTAGCCAAACAAAACCAGATATTTCTACTTTCATCCAGTCATATCCGGACTAAGTCGTGTGCAATACGTATGCCATGGACTGTGAAAATTGCAGTGAAAGTGGTTTTGGAGAAAAACAAAGTCTTTTTGTTAGGCAAGTGCATAAAATATCATGTATACTAACAGAAATATCATGTTGGTTTGCCGCATTTCCTCTAGATTTCTCCCGAGAAAATACGAATGAGTAGAGCTGGTGTCTGCATGTGGAACCAATTAGAGTTTCCCAGTACAAAATTAAATGTTCCCAGATTAAAAAGAAAAAAAGCTTTCAACATAATAAAGTCCTTCAATAATATCCAGAAAACACAAACACAGGGGCTGTGGCAATATCTGGGATTGAGTTTGCCAAAACAAAACCGGATATTCCCGGTTTCATCCAGTCATATCCGGACAAAGTGGTGTGGAATTTGTATGCAATGGACCGAGAAAATCATAGTAAAAATGCTTTTGGAGAAAAGCAAAGTCTTTTCGTTAGTGAAGTGCATAAAATGCCATCTATACAAACAGAAATATCATGTTTGCTTGCCACAGTTCCTTTAGATTTCTAACCAGAAAATACACATGTGTAGAGCTGGTGTCTCCATGTGAACTAATTAGAGTTTCCGAATACAAAATTAAATGTTCCCTGATAAAAAGAAGTTCAAAACAATAAAGTCCTTCGATAATATCCAGTAAACACAAACACAGAGGCTGTCTCAATATCTGGGATTGAGTTAGCCAAATGGTTTTGGAGAAAAGCAAAGTCATTTCGTTAGGCAAGGGCATAAAATGTCATGTATACAAACAGAAATATCATGTTTGTTTGCCATAGTTCGTATAGCTTTCTCCCTGGAAAATGCGAATGTTTAGAGCTGGTGTCTCCATGTGGAACCAATTAGATTTTCCCAGTACAAAATGAAATATTCCCTGAGGGGAAAAAAAAAAAACTTTCAAAACAATAATGACGATTGATAATATCCAGAAAACACAAACATAGGGGCTGTGGCAAAATCTGGGATTGAGTTAGCCAAAACAAAACCGGATATTTCCAGTTTCATCCAGTCATATCCGGACAAAGTGGTGTGGAATTCATATGCAATGGAAGAGAAAATTGTAGTGAATATGGTTTTGGAGAAAAGCAAAGTCTTTTTGTTAGGCAAGTGCATAAAATGCCATCTATACAAACAGAAATATCATGTTTGTTTGCCGCAGTTCTTCTATGTTTCTCCTAGAAAATATGAATGTGTAGAGCTGGTGTCTCCATGTGGAACCCATCAGAGTTTCCCAGTAGAAAATTATATGTTCCCTGATAAAAAAAAACCTTCAAAACACAAAAGTCCTTTGATAATATCCAGAAAACACAAACACAGAGGCTGTCGCAATAAATGGATTCATTTCGCCAAAACTCAAGCAGATATTTCCCCTTTTATCCAGTCAAATCCGGACAAAGTGGTTTGGAATTCGTATGCAATGGACCGAGAGAATCACAGTAAATTTGTTTTTGAGAAAAGGAAAGTCTTTTCGTTAGGCAAGTGCATAAAATGTCATGTAAACAAACAGAAATATCATGTGTGCTTGCCACAGTTCCTCTAGCTTTCTCCCTAGAAAATACGAATATGTAGAGCTGGTGTCTCCATGTGGAACCAATTAGAATTTCCCAGTACAAAATTAAATGTTCCCAAATAAAAAACATTCTAAACAATAAAGTCCTTCGATAATATCCAGAAAACACAAACACAGGGGCCGTGGCAATATCTGGGATTGAGTTAGCCAAAACAAAACGGGATTTTTCCGGTTTCATCCAGTCATATCTGGACAAAGGTGTGGAATTCCTATGCAGTGGACAGACAAAATCACAGTAAAAATGGTTTTGGAGAAAAGCAAAGTCTTTTCGTTAGGCAAGTGCATAAAATGCCATCTATATAAACAGAAATATGATGATTGTTTGCCGCAGCGGCAGACTCAACACACCAGCGCTGGAACGCGAGGTGAGCCGAACCTCAATAGCCCAAGACACCAGCGGGCAAGTGGAAAGAGGAGTCTAGAGGGAACGAGGCTTGAAACTCCGTGTGGAAAAATTCACCAGGCTAACTAAAAGAGAGAGAGGAAAAAAATTTAAAAAGTGACCAATACGGACACAAGTTTCTCTCTCCCCACTCACCCCTCAAAGGCGAGCAAGACAGAGCAGGCGCCATTTTGGACATACGTCATAAGCAGGGCGACCTCAGGTCTGCACCGGCCCTGAGCCTAGCAGAAACACCGGACTCTGAGGGGAGGGGTGAAATAACAGGAGATTAGGATCTAACTTGGCAACCCAGTGGGAGATTTCAGGAGAATTGGAGCCCACACTGAGGGCAGCAGAGATTCCCTGTGTGGTCCTTGGGAAAGAGCTTCTGATCTCTGGCTCTTGTGGGTATATCATTTGCCTGCTAACTACCTCCAATTACGTTCAGCTGTGCGGAATTACTTCCCTTTTGAATCAAAAAAAGAAAGAGAGATTTACCACACCTAACCTGGGAGTGTCATCTTTGACACACCCTCAACCCTGAGGAATCAAACACAGCTCTCAGTCCACACTCATCTCAAGCCGCTAAGGCTCCACTGAAAGCAGACAGTCCACTTAATATAGAGCCATAGTGTAACAAGAAAAAACACCACAGTGAAGAAACCAAATATCTCCAACATGCCATACAACAAACGCAAAAACCGAGGTAACAAGAACAAGGAAGACACTATGACGCCCCCAAATGAAAAAGACACCCCAACTCAAGATTATGAAGCTGATGAGATAGAAGAAATGCAAGAAGCGGATCTCAAAAAATTGATAAGAACATTAAGAAGTTCTCAAAAACAAATTCTTGAACTACAGAAATCTTTAATGGACAAGATAGAAAATCTCTCTGGTGAAAATGAAATATTAAGGAGGAATCAAAATGAAATGAAACAACTAGTGGAACAAGAAACTGGGATAGTGACAAGAAATCATAATGAAATGAAAAATTCAATAGATCAAATGACAAACGCATTAGAGAGCCTTAAAAACAGAATGGGCGAAGCAGAAGAGAAAATATCAGACTTAGAAGAGAGAGAACTGGAAAGGAAACAGGCAAACCAAAGAAAAGAAGAAGAAATCAGAAATATAAAAAATATTGTCGAGAATCTACAGGATACTTTTAAAAAACCCAACATTCGGGTTCTAGGATTTCCTGAAGGCATGGAGAGGGAGAAAGGATTAGAAGGCATTTTCAGTGACATACTAGCAGAAAATTTCCCAGGTTTAGAGAAGGACAGAGGCATCTTAGTACAGGAAGCTTATAGAACCCCTAATAAACATGACCAAAAGAGATCCTCACCACGACATGTTGTAATCAAACTCACCACAGTGAAACATAAAGAAAAGATCCTAAAATGTGCAAGAGAGAAACGTCAGATTACTCTCAGAGGATCTCCAATTAGACTCACAGCAGACTTCTCATCAGAAACCCTACAAGCTAGAAGGGAATGGCGAGACATAGCCCAGGTACTAAGAGAGAACAACTGCCAGCACAGAATACTATATCCTGCAAAGCTCTCATTTGTGAATGAAGGTGAAATTAAGACTTTTCATAGCAAACAGAAACTGAAAGAATTTGTGGCCACTCAAACTGCCCTGCAGAAGATGCTTAATGATGTGTTACACACAGAAACACAGAAACATGGTCACCAATATGAAAGAAGGTAAAGGAAGGAAACCTCACAGCAAAAGATCACAGGAAGCTCAATTTCTCTTTGACATAGAATTAAACTCTGATGCTCTGTTAAATCAATGTGTTAAAGTAATCTATTATGTTCTCTTGATGTCTGTTAAATTCTAATTGTTCAAAAACAGCTGCATTTTTATTAAGAGCTATGGGTTATTTAAATATGTGCTTATTTTCAAAGATTTGAATAATCACCTTGTAACAATGATCAAATTTGATCTATGTTATGTCATGATTTTAAGGAATATTATTTCAACTAGATATTTTGGATTTTGAGCTTTCTTGGTATACTTGACATGCATTCAAAAAATCAAAGTTTCAAACAATCTGGACTCTAAAATTTCCAGTAAACCTGGACTTTGGTTTTTCCAGTTTGGGCACAACTGAAAAAATCAAAGGACCTATATCTCTCATCTTATAGAGACATCAACTAATCAGTCTATTTGGATTATATTAGAAGGACTGTCAAGTTGTGATGTGGTACCAGACTTTAAGTTTATAATGGAAAATGCTATTAATAAAAATGTTTGAGAATTAAAAAGTCTAATGATCTTGTGTTACTAGACATGATAGTTATCTCAATGAGAAAGCCCCAGAGGCCTAAAGGGTTAAATACTTGTAAAATCCTACAGGTGCATTCAAAAATACTGTGAAGTAAGCAAGTGCCTCTTGTTGGTTGATGAGTTTATAATTTGAAACATGGCACTTAAAGTCTTTTGTCATCCATAGTTATATATGATGTGCTGCTCATAAAACTAAAGTGTTGTTGGTTCTGTGTTTAGCTGTCCTCCTATAGGTTCCTGGTTCTGTGTTTAGCTGTCCTCCTATAGGTTCCTATGGACTTTTTCCAGCCACTTTTATTGTATTCAGTATTTTGGGATGGCTCTGTAAACAGATGAAGCCAATAATGTATTAACAGTACCAACTGAGAGAAAGTATGGTTAACTGAGGTGACTAAAACAAATAGCATTTCAAATCCATTGGCAATCTACAAAAAGAGTTAAAGATTTTAAAAGCTATTATAAAATTTGCTATATTGGTCTATTATGCTATGTTATATATGTGTACATATTTTATGTCCACATGGGGAAATTTTATTAAGAGTTTTATTTTAATTGGCTTATAGATAAGATTGTCCATACATTTAAGCTGCTAAAATCAATCAAAGATACATTTTAATTTGTGTGACCTGAATCTGTGTATCATATGTTTTAAACGTGTTGGTAGAAAGAAACTAAAAACATTTTAGATGATTGTGCTTAAGTTTACTGGCTAAACAAACTACACCATGTTAGATATTTAAGAGGTGTTTTCAAATACATGATTCTTAAAATTTATAGAAGGCATTGGACCTTCTGGTAAATGATTTGTTAAATTGCTATCTAATGGTTGAAATGGTATGCTAAGTATTCATGTAATATTGCTATTGTCTAGGACTTGCTCACTCATTTCTCTATTCTAAGCCCAACTTGTTCTTTCATTTCTCTATTCTCTTCAAGGTAGGAAACTAATTCTACTATAAAGAAATCTGTAGGATGCACAATTTAATCTTTAGACCTTATAAAAGAGATGACTAACATTTTTCTGTAATAGCATAGCAAAAATAAGAGCTTAAATAATAATCTCATAGCTAGATTCACTTCGCCATCAGTGAAGTATACAGTAAGTAGTAAAAACCTCCCTTTCAGACCAAAGGGAAAGAAAGTTTTAAAGTGAGAATATAATTTTCCTCATGGGCATTGTCTACTTTAGAAAAACTACTACAGAACATGCCTGTGACTATAGACTTGTAGTTCAGGCCACTGAAGATTAGAGATGGGATATGGGCACTCCCTTGACTTGCATCCTCTGGTCTGCTTGAACACAAACCAGGAGGAAAAGAAAGCTCGGCATCAGAAGCAATGGGTGGCAGGCCCATTAATGGCTGATCTACACAGTGATCTGTCCTCAAGGAGACCCAACAGGCCAGTCCACTGCAGTGGCTTTCAATGTGGTAAGCCTGGGCTTCAGCAGAAGTCAGCTTGTGAAGAGCCCTGGCAGCTCTGCCAAGAGTTGGATCACTGGAAATGGACCTGCCCTGGAATCGAAGGATGCCCAGCTCAGAGCCACAGATCTTATTGGCTCTAAGCTGAAAAGCCCTTCACTCAGCCCAACTTCCAAAGGGACCACTGCAGCTGAGGGGATGGTCAAGTAGGGTCAGCAACATTGCAGGCAGAACTGTAAATTTCTTGTTAGAGATGCCCCCTGCCTTTAGCTGGCCAGCTCTCCTCCCAGGCCAGCGAAGGAATGAAAGTCAACAGAGTGCCTTCCCCTAGGAGGATCACACCTCCCTTAGGGTATACCCCATGTGAAGAGATAGATATGTCTGGGCATCTTAACTTACAAGGCCTAAAGCCCACCAGATTATTATCAAGCCCCTTCTATCAGGTTCTATTTGCTCTCAATCAGAAAAATTACTTGTAGCTTAGACAGCACCTTTCTTAGCTCCTCTAATAATGACTCTGTCCTTTGTTCTAGGCCCTGTCTAGTGCACTTGGGCCTCATTCCTTCGTAATCATAACCTCTACTCTACCACCAATGGCTCTACTCCCAACCTGTGTGTACTGATGGTCCTCTTCCCCACTTAATGCTGTATAATTTTTCAGACCTGGTAAATGCAACTCTTAGGATCATTTGTTACTATCCTCACTCTGTCTTTTATGACCTTGTCTAAATATGATCAGATTCGGCAAACCTGGAAGGCTTCCATAGCCTTGGCAACTCATGACGACAGCCTAGGGTGGTTACTGGCGCCATAAATTAGAGTGTCAATTTGTTGGGTCAACAACAGGAGCCACTGTGCACGTGCTCCTCATGTGGGATCTCTGTGCTTAATGTACTGTACATTGTGATTTAATTCTATAACTAGCACTCAAACAGTATGTTTCACTTTGTGTTTCTATGTGGGTGCAAACTGTGGAAATCTTTATACTAAATTGATCTTCTGTATATAAAGAGAATTGAAAATGAATCTTGATGCAAACGGAAGAGGAGAGGGAGCGGGAGGGGGGAGGGTTGCGGGTGGGAGGCAAATTATGGGAGGGGGAAGCCACTGTAATCCAAACACAGGGGCCGTGGCAATATCTGGGATTGAGTTAGCCAAAACAAAACCGGATATTTCTGGTTTCATCCAGTCATATCCGGACAAAGTGGTGTGGAATTCGTATGCAATGGGCAGAGATAATCACAGTAAAGTGGTTTTGGAGAAAAGCAAAGTCTTTTCGTTAGTCAGGTGAATAAAATGCAATCTATATAAACAGAAATATCATGTTTGTTTGCCGCAGTTCCTCTAGATTTCTCCTAGAAAGTACGAAGGTGTAGAGCTGGTGTCTGCATGTGGAACCTATTAGAGTTTCCCAGTATAAAATTAAATGTTCCCTGATATAAAACATTCAAAACAAGAAAGTACATCGATAATACCCAGAAAACACAAACACAGGGGCTGTTGCAATATCTGGGATTGAGTTAGCCAAAACAAAACCGGATATTTCGGGATTCATCCAGTAACTTCCAGGCAAACAGGTGTGGAATTTGTATGCAATATACCAAGAAAATTACAGTAAAAATGGTTTTGGAGAAAAGCAAAGTCTTTTCATTAGGCAAGTGCATAAAATGTCATGTATACAAACAGAAATATCATGTTCGTTTGCCGCAGTTCCTCTAGCTTTCTTCTAGAAAATACGAATGTGTAGAGCTGGTGTCTTCGTGTGGAAACACTGAGTGTTTCCCAGTACAAAATTAAATGTTCCCTGATAAAAAAAATTCAAAATACAATGTCCATTGATAATATCCAGAAAACACAAACTCAGAGGCAGTCGCACTTTCTGGGAAACAGTTAGCCAAAACACAACCGGACATTTCCGGTTTCATCCAGTCATATCCGGACAACGTGGTGTGCAATTCGTATGCAATGGGCCGAGAAAATCAAAGTAAAAATGATTTTGGAGAAAAGCAAAATGTTTTCGTTAGGCAAGTGCATAAAATGTCATGTATAGAAACAGCAATATCATATTTGTTTGCCGCAGTTCCTCTAGCTTTCACCCTAGAAATTATGAATGTGTAGAGCTGGTGTCTCCATATGGAACCAATTAGAGTTGCGCAGTAGAAAATTAAATGATCCCTGACAAAAAACATTGAAAACAATAAAATACTTCGATAATATCCAGAAAACACAAGCACAGAGGCTGTGGCAATATCTTGGATTCAGTTAGCCAAAAGTCAACAGCATATTTCCGGTTTCATCCAGTCATATCCGGACAAAGTGGTGTGCAATTCGTATGCAATGGACCGAGAAAATCACATTAAAATGGTTTTGGAGAAAAGCAAAGTCTTTTCTTTAGGCAAGTGCATAAAATGCCATCTATACAAACACAAATATCATGTTTCTTTGCCACAGTTCCTCTAGCATTCTCTCTAGAATATACGAATGTGTAGAGCTGGTGTCTCCATGTGGAAGGAATTAGAGTTTCCCAGTAAAAAATTAAATGTTTCCTGACAAAAACATTCAAAACAATAAATTACATCGATAATATCCAGAAAACACAAACACAGGCGCTGTCGCAATATCTGGGATTGACTTAGCCAAAACAAAACCGGATATTTCCGGTTTGTTCTAGTCATATCCCGACAAAGTGGTGTGCAATTAGTATGTAATGGACAGACAAAATCACAGTAAAAATGGTTTTAGAGAAAAGCAAAGTCTTTTCATTAGGCAAGTGCATAAAATGCCATCTATACAAACAGAAATATCATGAATGTTTGCCGCAGTTCCTTTAGATTTCTCCCCAGAAAATACAAATATGTATAGCTGGATCCTCCATATGAAACCAATTAGAGTTTCCCAGTACAAAATTAAATGTTCCCTGATTAAAAAAAAAAACTTTCAAAACAATGATTTCCTTCGATAATATCCAGAAAACACAAACACAGGGGCTGTGCCAATATCTGGATCGAGTTAGCCAAAACAAAACCGGATATTTCTGGTTTCATTCAGTCATATCTGGACAAAGTGGTGTGGAATTTGGATGCTATGGACTGAGAAAATTACAGTGACAGTGGTTTTGGAGAAAAGAAAATTCTTTTCGTTAGGCAAGCGCATAAAATGCCATCTATACAAACAGAAATATCATGATTGTTTGCCGCAGTTCCTTTAGATTTCTCCCTAGAAAATATGAATGTGTAGAGCTGGTGTCTCCATGTGGAACCAATTAGAGTTTCCCAGTAGAAAATCAAATGTTCTCTGATAAAAAAAAATTTCAAAACAATAAAGTCCTTCGATAATATCCAGTAAACACAAACACTGGTGCTGTGGCAATATCTGGGATTCAGTTAGCGAAAACAAAACCGGATATTTCCGGTTTCATCCCGTCATATCAGGACAAAGTGGTGTGGAATTTGTATGCAATAGACCGAGAAAATCAAATTAAAAATTGTTTTGGAGAAAAGCAAAACTTTTCGTTAGGCACGTGCATAAAATGTCATGTATACAAACAGAAATATCATGTTTGTTTGCCGCAGTTCCTCTAGCTTTCTCTCTAAAAATGCGAATGTGTAGAGCTGGTGTCTCCATGTGGAACCAGTGAGTGTTTCCCAGTACAAAACTAAATATTTCCTGATAGAAAAACTTTCAAAACAATAATGTCCATTGATAATATCCAGAAAACACAAACTCAGGGGCTGTGGCAATATCTGGGATTCAGTTAGCCAAAACACATCTGAATATCTCCGGTTTCATCCAGTCATATCCGGACAAAGTGGTGTGGAATTCGTATGCAATGGGCAGAGATAATCACAGTAAAATGGTTTTGGAGAAAAGCAAAGTCTTTTCGTTAGTCAGGTGCATAAAATGCAATCTATATAAACAGAAATATCATGTTTGTTTGCCGCAGTTCCTCTAGATTTCTCCTAGAAAGTACGAATGTGTAGAGCTGGTGTCTGCATGTGGAACCTATTAGAGTTTCCCAGTATAAAATTAAGTGTTCCCTGATATAAAACATTCAAAACAAGAAAGTACATCGATAATATCCAGAAAACACAAACACAGGGGCTGTTGCAATATCTGGGATTGAGTTAGACAAAACAAAACCGGATATTTCGGGATACGTCCAGTAACTTCCAGGCAAAGTGGTGTGGAATTTGTATGCAATATACCAAGAAAATTACAGTAAAATTGGTTTTGGAGAAAAGCAAAGTCTTTTCGTTAGGCAAGTGCATAAAATGTCATGTATACAAACAGAAATATCATGTTTGTTTGCCGCAGTTCCTCTTGCTTTCTCGCTAGAAAATACGAATGTGTAGAGCTGGTATCTCCATGTGGAACCTCTGAGTGTTTCCCAGTACAAAATTAAATGTTCCCTGATTAAAAAATTTCAAAATATAATGTCCATTTATAATATCCAGAAAACACAAACTCAGAGGCAGTCGCACTTTCTGGGAAACAGTTAGCCAAAACACAACCGGACATTTCCGGTTTCATCCAGTCATATCCGGAAAAAGTGGTGTGCAATTCGTATGCAATGGGCCGAGAAAATCAAAGTAAAAATGATTTTGGAGAAAAGCAAAGTCTTTTCGTTAGGCAAGTGCATAAAATGTCACGTATAGAAACAGCAATATCATGTTTGCTTGCCGCAGTTCCTCTAGCTTTCACCCTAGAAATTACAAATGTGTAGAGCTGGTGTCTCCATGTGGAACCAGTTTCCCAGCACAAAATTAAATGTTCCCTAATAAAAACTTTCAAAACAATAAAGTCCTTCGATAATATCCAGAAAATACAAACACAGGGGCTGTGGCAATATGTGGGATTGAGTTAGCCAAAACAAAACCGGATATTTCTGGTTACATCCAGTCATATCCGGACAAACTGTTGTGCAATTCGTATGCAATGGACAGACAAAATCACAGTAAAAATGGTTTTGGAGAAAAGCAAAGTCTTTTCATAGGCAAGTGCATAAAATGCCATCTATACAAACAGAAATATCATGTTTGTTTGCCGCAGTTCCTATATATTTCTCCTAGAAAATACGAATGCGTAGAGCTTCTGTCTTCATCTGGAACCAATTAGAATTTCCCAGGATGAAATTAAATTTTACCTGATTAAAAAAAAAAAAAACTTTCAAAACAGTAAAGTCCATCGATAATTTCCAGAAAACACAAACACAGGGGCTGTGGCAATATCTGGGATTGAGTTAGCCAAAACAAAACCGGATATTTCCGGTTTCTTCCAGTCATATCCCGACAAAGTGGTGTGCAATTCTTATGCAATGTACAGACAAAATCACAGTAAAAATGGTTTTGGAGAAAAGCAAAGTCTTTTCGTTAGGCAAGTGCATAAAATGCCATCTATACAAACGGAAATATCATGATTGTTTGCCACAGTTAATTGAGATTTCACCAAAGAAAATATGAATATGTAGAGCTAGTTTCTCCATGTGGAACCAGTGAGTGTTTCCCAGTACAAAATTAAATGTTCCCTGATAAAAAATTCAAACAATAATGTCCATTGATAATATCCAGAAAACAAAAACACAGGGGCTGCGGCAATATCTGGGATTCAGTTAGCTAAAACACAACCGCATATTTCTGGTTTCATCCAGTCATGTCGGGACATACTTGTTAGGAATTTGTATGCAATGGACCGACAAAATCATACTAAAAATGGTTTTGGAGAAAAGCAAAGTCTTTTGGTTAGGCAAGTGCATAAAATGCCATCTATACAAACAGAAATATCATGTTTGTTTGCCACAGTTCCTCTCGCTTTCTCCTAGAAAATATGAATGTGTAGAGCTGGTGTCTCCATGTGGAACCAATTAGAGTTACCCAGTACAAAATTAAATATTCCCTGACAAAAAACATTTGAAACTATAAATTACTTTGGTAATATCCAGAAAACCCAAACACAGGGGTTGTGGCAATATCTGGGATTGAGTTAGCCAAAACAAAACCGGATACTTCCGGTTTCATCCAGTCATCTATGGAAAAAGTCGTGTGGAATTATTATGCAATGGACTGAGAAAATTACATTGAAAAAGGTTATGGAGAAAAGCAAAGTCTTTTCGTTAGGCAAGTGCATAAAATGCCATCTATACAAACAGAAATATCATGTTTGTTTGCCACAGTTCCTCAACCTTTCTTCCTAGAAAATACGAATGTGTAGAGCTGATTTCTGCATGTTGAAGCAGTGAGTATTTCAAAGTACAAAATTAAATGTTACCTGATAATAAACTTTCCAATCAAGAATGTCCATCGATAATATCCAGAAAACACAAACACAGGGGCTGTGGCAATATCTGGATTCAGTTAGCCAAAATACAATCGGATATATCCGGTTTCATCCAGTCATATCCGGACAAAATGGTGTGGAATTCGAATGCAATGGACAGACAAAATCACAGTAATAATGATTTTGGAGAAAAGCATTGTCCTTTCGTTAGGCAAGTGCATAAAATGCCATCTATACAAACAGAAATATCATGATTGTTTGCGGCAGTTCCTCTAGATTTCTCCTAGAAGATACGAATGTGTAGAGCTGGTGTCTCCCTTTAGAACGAATTAGTGTATCCCGGTGTAAAATTAAATGTTCCCTGATTAAAAAAAAACTTTCAAAACAATAAAGCCCTTCGATAATATCAAGAAAACACAAACACAGGGGCTGTGGCAATGTCTGTTATTGAGTTAGCCAAAACAAAATTGGATATTTCAGGTTTCATCTGGTCATATCCGGACAAAGTGGTGTGGAATTAGTATGCAATGGACCGACAAAATCGCAGTAAAAATGGTTTTGGTGTAAAGCAAAGTCTTTTGGTTAGGCAAGTGCATAAAATGCCATGTATTCAAACAGAAATATCATGTTTCTTTGCAGCAGTTCCTCTAGCTTTCTCCCTAGAAAATACGAATGTGTAGAGCTGGTGTCTCCATGTGGAACAACTGAGTGTTTCCCAGTAAAAAAACTAAATGTACCCTGATAAAAAAAAAAACGGTTAAAACAAAAATGACCATTGATAATATACAGAAAACATAAACACAGTGGCTGTGGGAATCTGCGATTGAGTTTGCAAAAAAAAAAAAAAAACAATATTTCCAGTTTCTTCCAGTCATATCCGGACAAAGTGGTTTGCAATTCTTATGCAAGGGACTGAGAAAATTACAGTGAAAATGGTTTTGGAGAAAAGCAAAGTCTTTCGATAGGCAAGTGCATAAAACGTCATGTATAGAAACAGAAATATCATGTTTGCCGCAGTTCCTCTAGCTTTCACGTAGAAAATACGAATGTGCAGAGATGGTTTCTCCATGTTGAACCAAATAGAGTTTCCCAGTACAAAATTAAATGTTCTCTGATAAAAAAAAAAACATTCAAAATGGTAAAGTCCTTCGATAATTTCCAGAAAAAACAAACACAGGGGCTGTGGAAATATCTGGGATTGAGTTAGCCAAAAAAACCCAGATATTTCCGGTTTCATCCAGTCATATCCGGACAAAGTGGTGTGGAATTCATGTGCAATGGAATGAGAAAATCAAAGTAAAAATGGTTTTGGAGATAATAAAAGTCTTTTCGTTAGGCAACTGCATAAAATGACTTCTATACAAACAGAAATATCATGTTTGTTTCCCGCAGTTCCTCTAGCTTTCTCCTAGAAAATATGAGTGTGTAGAGCTGGTGTCTCCATGTTGAACCAATTAGAGTTTCCCAGTCCAAAATTAAATGTTCCCTGATAAAAAAACATTCAAACCAATAAAGTCCTTCGATAATATCCAGAAAACAAAAACACAGTGGCTGTCGCAATATCTGGGATTGAGTTAGCCAAAACACAAGCGGATATTTCCCCTTTCATCCAGTCATATTCGGAGAAAATGGTGTGGAATTCGCATGCAATCGACTGAGAGAATTACAATGAAAGTAGTTTTGGAGAAAACCAAAGTCTTTTCATTAGGCAGGTGCATAAAATGTCATGTATACAACAGAAATATCATGTTTGTTTTCCACAGTTCCTCTAGCTTTCTCCCTAGAAATTACGAATGTGTAGAGCTGTTGTCTCCATGTGGAAAAAATTAAAGGTTCCCTGATGAAAAAAAAAAAACATACAAAAAATATGCTTCGGTAATATCCAGAAAACACAAACACAGGGGCTGTGGCAATATCTGGGATTCAGTTAGCCTAAACACAATCGGATATTTCCGGTTTCATCCAGTCATATCCGGACAAAGTGGTGTGGAATTTGTATGCAATGGACTGAGAAAATCGCAGTAAAAATGGTTTTGGAGAAAAGCAAAGTCTTTTAGTTAGGCAAGTGCATAAAATGCCATCTATACAAAAAGAAATATTATGTTTGTTTGCAGCAGTTCCCCTAGTTTCTCCCTAGAAAATACGAATGTGTAGAGCTGTTGTCTCCATGTCGAACGACTAAGTGTTTCCCAGTACAAAATTAAATGTTTCTGACTAAAAAAAAATACTTTCAAAACAATAATGTCCATTGATAATATCCAGAAAACACAAACACAGGGTCTGTGGCAATATCTGGGATTGAGTTAGCCAAAACAAAACCGGATATTTCCCCTTTCATCCAGTCATATCCAGACAAAGTGCTGAGGAATTCCTATGCTATGGACCGTGAAAATCGCAGTAAAAATGGTTTTGGAGTAATGCAAAGTCTTTTCGTTAGACAAGTGCATAAAATGTCATGTATACAAACAGAAATATCATGTTTGTTTGCTGCAGTTCCTCTAGCTTTCTCCTAGAAAATATGAATGTGTAGAGCTGGTGTCTCCATGTTGAACCACTAAGGGTTTCCCAGTACAAAATTAAATGTTTCCTGACTAAAAAAAAACACTTTCAAAACAATAATGTCCATTGATAATATCCAGAAAACAAAAACACAGGGGCTATGTCAATATCTGGGATTGAGTTAGCCAAAACAAAACCGGATATTTCCAGTTTCATCCAGTCATATCGGGACAAAGTGCTGTGGAATTCGTATGCAATGGACTGAAATAAATTACAGCAAAAGTGGTTTTGGAGAAAAGCAAAGTGTTTTCGTTAGGCAAGTGCATAAAATGTCATGTATACAAACAGAAATATCATGTTTCTTTGCCGCAGTTCCTCTAGCTTTCTCCTAGAAAATACGAACGTGTAGAACTGGTGTCTCCATGTGGAACCAATTAGAGTTTCTCAGTACAAAATTAAATGTTCCCTGAGGAAAAAAAAAAAAACTTTCACAAAAATAAAGTCCTTCGATAATATCCAGAAAACACAAACACAGGGGCTGTGGCAATATCTGGGATTTAGAGAGTAAAAACTAAACCGCATATTTCTGGTTTCATCCAGTCATATCCAGACAAAGTGGTGTGGAATCCGTATGCAATGGACCGAGAAAATCACAGTAAAAATGGATTTGGAGAAAAGCAAAGTCCTTTTGTTTTGCAAGTGAATATAATGCCATCTATACAAACAGAAATATCATGTTTCTTTGCCACAGTTCCTCTAGCTTTCTCCCTAGAAAATACGAATGTGTAGAGCTGGTGTCTCCATATGGAACCAATTAGCGTTTCCCAGTACAATATTAAATGTTCCCTGAGGAAAAAAAAAACTTTCACAAAAATAAAGTCATTCGATAATATCAAGAAAACCCAAGCACAGGGGCTGTGGCAATATCTGGGATTTAGAGAGTAAAAACTAAACCACATATTTCTGGTTTTATCCAGTCATATCCTGAAAAAGTGGTGTGGAATTTGTATGCAATCGACTGAGAAAATTGCAGTGAAAATGGATTGGAGAAAAGCAAAGTCTTTTCGTTAGGCAAGTCCATAAAATGCTATCTATACAAGGAGAAATATCATGTTTGTTTGCCACAGTTCCTCTAGCTTTCTCGCTAGAAAATACGAATATGTAGAGCTGGTGTCTCCATGTTGAACCAATTAGAGTTTCCAAGTACAAAATTAAATGTTTCCTGATGGAAAAAAAAAAACTTTCACAAAAATAAAGTCCTTCGATAATATCCAGAAAACACAAACACAGGGGCTGTGGCAATATCTGTGATTGAGTTAGCTAAAACAAAACCGGATATTTCTGAATTCATCCAGTCATATCCGGAAAAAGTGGTGTGGAATTTGTATGCAATGGAATGAAAAAATCACAGTAAATTGGTTTTGGAGAAAAGCAAAGTCCTTTCGTTAGGAAAGTGCATAAAATCTCATATATACAAACAGAAATATCATGTTTGTTTGCCGCAGTTCCTCTAGCTTTCTCCTAGAAAATACGAATGTGTAGAGCTGGTGACTCCATGTGGAACCATTGAGTATTTCCTAGTAGAAAAGTAAATATTCCCTGATAAAAAATATCTTTGAAAGCAATAATGTCAATTGATAATATCCAGAAAACACAAACACAGGGGCTGTGGCAATATCAGGGACCGAGTTAGCCAAAACAAATCTGGATATTTCCAGTTTCATCCAGTCATATCCAGACAAAGTGGTGTGGAATTCGTATGCAATGGACCGAGAAAATCACAGTAAAAATGGTTTTGGAGAAAGCAAAGTCTTTTCGTTAGCAAGTTCATAAAATGTCATGTATACAAACAGATATATCATGTTTGTTTGCCGCAGTTCCTCTAGCTTTCTCCCTAGAAAATATGAATGTGTAGAGCTGGTGTCTCCATGTGGAACCAGAGTTGCACAGTACAAAATTAAATATTCCCTGATAAAAAAAAAAACTTTCAAAACAATAAAGTCCATCGATAATATCCAGAAAACAGAAACACAGGGGCTGTGGCAATATCTAGGATTTAGATAGTAAAAACTAAGCCGCATATTTCTTGTTTCATCCAGTCATATCCTGACAAAGTGGTGTGGAATTCGTATGCAATGGACCTAGAAAATCACAGTAAAAATGGTTTTGGAGAAAAGCAAAGTCTTTTCGTTAGGCAAGTGAATAAATGTTTTGTAAATAAACAGAAATATCATGTTTGTTTGCCGCAGTTCCTCTAGCTTTCTCCTAGAAAATACGAACGTGTAGAACTGGTGTCTCCATGTGGAACCAATTAGAGTTTCCCAGTACAAAATTAAATGTTCCCTGACAAAAAAAAAAACTTTTAAAACAATAAAGTCCTTCGATAATATCCAGAAAACACAAACACAGGATCTGTCACAGTATCTGGGATTGAGTTAGGCAAAACATAACTGGATATTTCGGGTTTCATTCAGTCATATCCGGACAAAGTGGTGTGGAATTTGTATGCAATGGACCGATAAAATCACAGTAAAAATGGCTTTGGAGAAAAAGCAAAGTCATTTCGTTAGGCAAGTGCATAAAATGCCATCTATATAAACAGAAATATCATGTTTCTTTGCCGCAGTTCCTCTAGATTTCACCCTAGAAAATACGAATCCTTAGAGCTGGTGTCTCCATGTGAAACCAATTAGAGTTTCCCAGTACAAAATTAAATGTTACCAGATTAAAAAAAATAAAACTTTCAAAACAATAAAGTACTTCGATAATATCCAGAAAACACAAACACAGGGGCTGTGGCAATATCTGGGATTCAGTTAGCCAAAACACAACTGGATATTTCTGGTTTCATTCAGTCATATCCGAACAAAGTGGTGTGGAATTCGTATGCAATGGATTGAGAAAATCACAGTAAAAATGGCTTTGGAGAAGAGCAAAGTCCTTTCGTTAGGCAAGTGCATAAAATGTCATGTATACAAACAGAAATATCATGTTTGCTTGCCACAGTTCCTCTAGCTTTCTCCCTAGAAAATACGAATGTGTAGAGCTGGTGTCTCCTTGTGGAACCAATTAGAGTTTCCCAGTAGAAAATTAAATGTTACCAGATTAAAAAAAATAAAACTTTCAAAACAATAAAATCCTTCGATAATATCCAGAAAACACAAACACAGGGGCTGTGGCAATATCTGGGATTGAGTTAGCTAAAACAAAACCGGATATTTCCAATTTCATCCAGTCATATCCGGAAAAAGTGGTGTGGAATTTGTATGCAATGGAATGAGAAAATCACAGTAAATTGGTTTTGGAGAAAAGCAAAGTCCTTTCGTTAGGAAAGTGCATAAAATCACATGTATACAAACAGAAATATCATGTTTGTTTGCTGCATTTCCTCTAGCTTTCTCCTAGAAAATACGAATGTGTAGAGCTGGTGTCTCCATGTGGAACCATTGAGTGTTTCCCAGTAGAAAAGTAAATATTCCCTGATGAAAAATAACTTTGAAAGTAATAATGTCAATTGATAATATCCAGAAAACACAAACACAGGGGCTATGGCAATATCAGGGACCGAGTTAGCCAAAACAAATCCGGATATTTCCGATTTCATCCAGTCATATCCGCACAAAGTGGTGTCGAATTCGTATGCAATGGACCGGGAACAGCACATTAAAAATGGATTTGGGGAAAAGCAAAGTGTTTTCATTAGGCAAGTGCATAAAATGTCATGTATACAAACAGAAATGTCATGTTTGTTTGCCGCAGTTCCTCTAGCTTTCTCCTAGAAAATACGAACGTGTACAGCTGGTGTCTCCATGTGCAACGAATTAGAGTTTCCCAGCACAAAATTAAATGTTCCCTGAATAAAAAAAAATTCAAAACAATAAAGTCCTTCTATAATCTCCAGAAAACACAAACACATGGGCTTTGGCAATATCTGGAATTGAGTTAGCCAAAACAAAACCGGATATTTCCAGTTTTGTCCAGTCATATCCGTACAAAGTGTTCTGCAATTCGTATGCAATGGACAGACAAAATCACAGTAAAAATGGCTTTGCAGAAAAGCAAGTCCTTTCGTTAGGCAATTGCATAAAATGTCATATATACAAACAGAAATATCATGTTTGTTTGACGCAGTTCCTCTAAATTTCTCCCTAGAAAATATGAATATGTAGAGCTTCTTTCTACATGTTGAACCACATAGAGTTTCCTAGTAGAAAATTAAATGTTCCGTGATAAAAAAAAAAACTTTCAAAACAATAAAGTCCTTCGATAATATCCAGAAAACACAAACAGAGAGGCAGTCGCAATATCTGGATATCAGTTCAAAAACACAAACGGATATTTCCGGTTTCATCCAGTCATATCCGGACAAAGTGGTGTGGAATTCGTATGCAGTGGACCCAGAAAATCACAATAAAAAATTTTGGAGAAAAGCAAAGTCTTTCCCTTAGGCCACTGCATAATATGTCATCTATACAAGCAGAAATATCATGTTTGTTTACAGCAGTTCCTCTAGCTTTCTCCCTAGAAAATACGAATATGTAGAGCTGGTGTCTGCATGTGGAACCAATGAGAGATTCCCAGTACAAAACTAAATGTTCCCTGATGAAAAAAAGAAAAAATACTTTCAAAACAATAAAGTCCATTGATGATATCTAGAAAAAACAAACAGAGGATCTGTGGCAATATCTGTGATTGAGTTAGCCAAAACAAAACCAGATATTTCCGGTATCATCCAGTAATATCCGGGCAAAATGTTGGGGAATTCGCATGCAACGGACTTAGAATATTACAGTAAAAATTGTTTTGGAGAAAAGCAAAGTCTTTTCGTTAGCCTAATGCATAAAATGCCATCTACACAAACAAAAATATCATGCTTTTTTGCCGCAGTTCCTCTAGCTTTCTCGCTAGAAAATACGAATGTTTAGAGCTTGTGTCTCCATGTGGAACCAATTAGTTTCGGAGTACAAAATTACAAGTTCCCATAAAAAAAAATCTTTCAAAACAATAAAGTCCTTCGATAATATCCAGAAAACACAAGCACAGGGGCTGTGGCAATATCTGGGATTTAGAGAGTAAAAACTAAACCGCATATTTCTGGTTTCATCCAGTCATATCCTGAAAAAGTGGTGTGGAATTTGTATGCAATCGACTGAGAAAATCACAGTAAATTGGTTTTGGAGAAAAGCAAAGTCCTTTCGTTAGGAAAGTGCATAAAATCACATGTATACAAACAGAAATATCATGTTTGTTTGCTGCAGATCCTCTGTAGCAATGTCTGGATATCAGTTACCAAAACACAACCGGATATTTCCGGTTTCATCCAGTCATATCCTTACAAAGTGGTTTGGAATTTGTATGCACTGGAGAGATAAAATCTCAGTAAAAATGGTTTTGGAGAAAAGCAAAGTCTTTTCGTTAGGCAAGTGCATAAAATTCCATCTATACAAACAGAAATATCATATTTGTTTGCCTCAGTTCCTCTAGCTTTCTCCTAGAAAATACAAATGTGTTGAGCTGGTGTCTCCATGTGGAACCAATCAGAGCTTCTCAGTGCAAAATTAAATGTTCCCTGATAAAAAAACTTTCAAAACAATAAAGTCCTTTGATAATATACAGAAAACACAAACACAGAGGCTGTCACAATATCTTGAATTCAGTTAGCAAAACACAATCGCATATTTCTGGATTCATCCAGTCATATAGGTACAAAGAGTGTGGAATTCGTATGCAATGGACCAAGAAAATTACATTGAAAATGGTTTTGGAGAAAAGCAAAGTCTTTTCATTAGGCAAGTGCATAAAATGTCATCTATACAAACAGAAATATCATGTTTGTTTGCCACAGTTCCTCTAGCTTTCTCCTAGAAAATAGGAATGTGTAGAGCTGGTGTCTCCATGTGGAACCAATTAGAGTTTCCCAGTACAAAATTAAATGTTCCCGGATAAAAAAAAAACTTAAAAAAATAAATTCCATTGATGATATCCAGAAAACAGAAACAGAGGATCTGTGGGAATATCTGATATTGAGTTAGCCAAAAGAAAACTGCATATTTGCGGTGTCATCCACTCATATCCGGACAAAGTGGTGTGGAGTTCGTATGCACTGGAGAGACAAAATCACAGTAAAAATGGTTTTGGAGAAAATCAAAATCTTTTCGTTAGGCTAGTGCATAAAATTCCAACTATACAAACAGAAATATCATGTTTGTTTGCTGCAGATACTCTAGCTATCTCTCTAGAAAATACGAATGTGTAGATCTGGTGTCTCCATGTGGAAACAGTGAGTGTTTCCCTGTAGTAAATTAAATGTCCCCTTAAAAAAAACTTTCAAAACAATAAAGTCCATTGATAATATCCAGAAAACACAAACAGAGTATCTGTGGCAATATCTGGGATTGAGTTAGCCAAAACAAAACCGGATATTTCCGGGTTCATCCAGTCATATGCGGACAAAGTTGTGTAGAATTCGTATGCAATGGACTGAGAAAATCCCAGTAAAAATGGCTTTGAAGAATAGCAAAGTCTTTTTGTTAGGCAAGTGCATAAAATGTAATGTGTACAAACTGAAATATTATGTTTGTTTGCCGTAGTTCCTCTAGATTTCTCGCTAGAAAATACGAATGTGTAGAGCTGGTGTCACCATGTGGAACAAATTAGTGTTTCCCAGTATAAAATTAAATATTACCTGATAAAAAAAATCATTCAAAACAATAAAGTCCTTCTATAATATCCAGAAAACACAAACCCAGTATCTGTGGCAATATTGAGGATTCAGTTAGCCAAAACACAACGGGGTATTTCTGATTTCATCCAGTCATATCCAGAAAAAGTGGTTTGGAATTGATGCAATAGACAGACAAAATCACAGTGAAAATGGTTTTGGAGAAAAGCAAAGTCTTTTCGTTAGGCAAGTACATAAAATGTCATGTATACAAACAGAAATATCATGTTTGTTTGCCGCAGTTTCTCTAGTTTTCTCCTAGAAAATATGAATGTGTAGAGCTGGTGTCTCCATGTGGAACCAATTAGTTTCCCAGTAGAAAATTAAATGTTCCCTGAAAAAAAAAACTTTCAAAACAATAAAATCCTTTGATAATATCCAGAAAACACAAACACAGTGGCTGTCGCAATATCTGGATATCAGTTTGCCATAACACAACCGGATATTTCCGGTTTCATCCAGTCATATCCGGAGAAGGTGGTGTGGAATTCGTATGTAATGGACTGAGAAAATCACAGAAAAAATGGTTTTGGAGAAAAGCAAAGTCTTTTCGTTAGCCTAATGGATAAAATGCCATCTACACAAACATAAATATCATGTTTTTTTGACGCAGTTCCTCTAGCTTTCTCCCCAGAAAATACAAATAGGTAGAGCTGGTTGTCTCCATGTGGAAGCAATTAGTTTCCCAGTACAAAATTAAATGTTCCCTTATGAAAAAAAAAACTTTCAAAACAATAAAGTCCATTGATGTTATCCAGAAAACACAAACAGAGGATCTGTGGCAATATCTGTGATTGAGTTAGCCAAAACAAAACCGGATATTTCTGGTATCATCCAGTCATATCCGGACAAAGTGGTGGGGATTTCGCATGCAATGGAAAGAGAAAATTACAGTAAAAATGGTTTTGGAAAAAAGCAAAGTCTTTTTGTTAGGCATGTGCATAAAATGTCATGTATACAAACAGAAATATCATATGTGTTTGCCACAGTTCCTCTAGCTTTCTCGCTAGAAAATACGAATGTGTAGAGCTGGTGTCTCCATGTGGAACCAGAGTTTCCCAGTACAAAATTAAATGTTCACTGATAAAAAACATTCAAAACCATAAAGTCCTTCGATAATATCCAGAAAGCACAAACAAAGAGGCTGTCGCAATATCTGGGATTCAGCTAGCCAAAATACAACCTCATATTTCTGGTTTCATTCACTCATATCAGTACGAGGTGGTGTGTAATTTGTATGCAATGCACAGACAAAATCACAGTAAAATGGTTTTGGAGAAAAGCAAAGACTTTTCGTTAGGCAAGTGCATTAAATATCATTTATACAAACAGAAATATCATGTTTGTTTGCGCCAGTTCCTCTAGCTTTCTCGCTAGAAAATACGAATGTGTAGAGCTGGTGTCTCCATGGGGAACCAATTAGAGTTTCCCAGTACAAAATTAAATGTTCACTGATAAAAAACATTCAAAACAATAAAGTCCTTCGATAATATCCAGAAAGCACAAACACAGGGCCTGTCGCAATGTCTGGGATTCAGTTAGCCAAAACACAACCTCATATTTCTGGTTTCATTCACTCATATCAGGACGAGCTGGTGTGGAATTCGTATGCAATGGACAGACAAAATCACAGTAAAAATGGTTTTGGAGAAAAGCAAAGTCTTTTCTTTAGGCAAGTGCCTAAAATGTCATGTATACAAACAGAAATATCATGTTTGTTTGCCGCAGTTCCTCTAGTTTTCTCCTAGAAAATACGAATGTGTAGATATGGTGTCTCCATGTGGAACCAATTAGTTTCCCAATAGAATATTAAATGTTCCCTGATTAAAAAAATCTTTCAAAACAATAAAATCCTATGATAATATCCAGAAAACACAAACACAGTGGCTGTCGCAATATCTGGATATTAGTTTGCCTAACACAACCGGATATTTCCGGTTTCATGCAGTCATATCATGTTTGTTTGCCTCAGTTCCTCCAGCTTTCTCCCCAGAAAATACGAATGTGTAGAGCTGGTGTCTCCATGTGGAACCAAATAGAGTTTCCCAGTATAAAATTAATTGTTACCTGATTAAAAAAAAGCTTTCAAAACAATAAAGTCCTTCGATAATATCCAGAAAACACAAACACAGGGGCTGTAGCAAAATCTGGGATTAAGTTAGCCAAAACACAAACGGATATTTCCCTTTCATCGGTCATATGTGGATAAAATGGTGTGCAATTCGTATGCAATGGACAGAGAAAATCACAGTAAAAACGGTTTTGGAGAAAAGCAAAGTCCTTTCGTTAATCAAGTGCATAAAATTCCATCTATACAAACAGAAATATCATGTTTGTTAGAGGCAGTTCCTCTAGCTTTCTGCTAGAAAATACGAAAGTGCAGAGCTCGTGTCTCCATGTGGAACCAATTAGGCTTTCCCAGTACAAAATTAAATGTTCCCTGATTAAAAAAAAACATTCAAAACAATAAAGTCCTTCGATAATATCCAGAAAACACAAACACAGGAGCTGTCGCAATATCTGGGAATGAGTTAGTCAAAACAAAACCGGATATTTCCGGTTTCATCCAGTCATATCCAGACAAAGTGGTATGGAATTCGAATGCAATGGACAGAAAAAAATCACAGTAAAAACGGTTTTGGAGAAAAGCAAAGTCTTTACGTTAGGCAAGTGCATAAATTTCCATCTATATAAACAGAAATATCATGTTTGTTTACCGCAGTTCCTCTAGCGTTCTCACTAGAAAATACGAATGTGTAGAGCTGGTTTCTGCATGTGGAACCAGAGACTGTTTCCCAGTACAAAATTAAATGTTCCCTGATAAAAAAAAAAAACTTTCAAAACAATAATGTCCATTGATAATATCCAGAAAACACAAACACAGCGGCTGTGGCAAAATCTGGGATTAAGTTAGCCAAAAAAAAAAACCCAGAGATTTCCGGTTTCAACCAATCATATCCGGAAAAAATGGTGTGCAATTCGTATGCAATGGACTGAGAAAATCACAAGAAAATTAATTTTGGAGAAAAGCAAAGTCGTTTCGTAAGGCAAGTGCATAAAATGTCATGTATACAAACAGAAATATCATGTTTGCTTGCCGCAGTTCCTCAAGTTTTCTCTAGAAAATATGAATGTGTAGAGCTTGTGTCTCCAAGTGGAACCAATTAGAGTTTCTCAGTACAAAATTAAATGTTCCCTGAAAAAAAAAACTCTTTCATAATACAAAAGTCCTTCAATAATATCCAGAAAACACAAACACAGGGGCAGTGTCAATATCTCGGATTCAGTTAGCCAAAACAATATCGGATATTTCCAGTTTCATCCAGTCAAATCCAAAAACGTGGTGTGGAATTTGTATGTAATTGACCGAGGAAATCACAGTAAAAATGGTTTTGGAGAAAAGCCAAGTCTTTTCATTAGGCAAGTGCATAAAATGCCATCTACATAAACAGAATAATGTCCATTGATAATATCCAGAAAACACAAACACAGGGGCTGTGGCAATATTTGGGATTGAGTTAGCCAAAACAAAACCGGATATATACGGTTTCTTACAGTCATATCCGGAAAAACTGGTGTAGAATTCATATGCAATGGACTGAGAGAATTGCAGTGAAAATGGTTTTGGAGAAAAGCAAAGTCTTTTCGTTAGTCAAGTGCATAAAATCCATCTATACAAACAGAAATATCATGTTTGCTTGCCGCAGTTCCTCTAGCTTTCTCCCCACAAAATACAAATGTGTAGATCTGGTGTCTCCATGTGGAACCAATTAGAGTTTCCCAGTACAAAATTAAATGTTCCCTGATAAAGAAACATTCAAAACAATAAAGTCCTTCGATAATATCCAGAAAACACAAACACAGAGGCTGTCGCAATAGCTTGGATTGAGTTAGCCAAAACACAAGTGGTTATTTCCGGTTTCATCCAGTCATATCCGTACAAAGTGTTGTGCAATTCGTATGCAACGGACAGACAAAATCACAGTAAAAATGGTTTCGGAGAAAAGCAAAGTCCTTTCGTTAAGAAGTGCATAAAATACCATCTATACAAACAGAAATATCATGATTGTTTGCCGCAGTTCCTCTAAATTTCGTCCTAGAAAATACGAATGTGTAGAGCTGCTTTCTGCATGTGGAACCAGTGAGTGTTTCCCAGTATAAAATTAAATGTTCCCTGATGAAAAAAAAAACTTTCAAAACAATAATGACCATTGATAATATCCAGAAAACACAAACACAGGGGCTGTGGCAATATCTGGGATTGAGTTGGCCAAAACAAACCTGGATGTTTCCAGTTTCATCCAGTAGTATCCGGACAAAGTGGAGTGGAATTCGTATGCAATGGACTGAGAAAATTGCAGTGAAATGGTTTTGGAAAAAAGCAAAGCATTTGCGTTAGGCAAGTGCATAAAATGCCATGATTTTAAAAGTAATACCAAGTTTGTTTGTCGCAGTTGCTCTAGCTTTCTCAGTAGAAATAAGAATGTGTAGAGCTGGTTTCTACATGTGGAACCACTGAGTGTTTCCCAGTACAAAATTAAATGTTCCCTGATAAAAAAAAGTTTCAAGACAATAATGTCCATTGATAATATCCAGAAAACACAAACACAGGGGCTGTGGCAATATCTGGGATTCAGTTAGCCAAAACAAAACCACATATATCTGGTTTCATCCAGTAATATCCGGACAAAGTGATGTAGAATTTGTATGCAATGGAAAGAGAAAATCACAGAAAAATGGTTTTGAAGAAAAGCCAAGTCTTTTGTTAGGCAAGTGCATAAAATGTCATGTATACAAACAGAAATATTATGTTTGTTTGCTGCAGTTCCTCTAGCTTTTTCGCTAGAAAATACGAATGTGTAGAGCTGGTGTCTCCATGTAGAACCACTTAGAGTTTCCCAGTACAAAATTAAATGTTCCTTGATAATAAACATTCAAAACAATAAAGTCCTTCGATAATATCCAGAAAACAGAAACACAGAATCTGTCGCAATATCTAGGATTCAGTTAGCCGAAAAAAACCGGATATATCCGGTTTCATCCAGTCATATCCAGACAAAGTGGTGTGGAATTCGTATGAAATGGACCGAGAAAATAACAGTAAAAATGGTTTTGGAGAAAGCAGTCTTTTCGTTAGGCAAGTGCATAAAATGTCATGTATACAAACAGAAATATCATGATTTTTTGCCCCAGTTCTTTTAGATTTCTCCGCAGGAAATACGAATGTGTAGAGCTGGTTTCTCCATGTGGAACCAATTAGAGTTTCCTAGTACAAAATTAAATGTTCCCTGATTAAAAAACCTTCTAAACACAAAAGTCCGTCGATAATATCCAGAAAACCCAAACACAGAGCAGTCGCAATATCAGGGATTGAGTTAGCCAAAAACAACAGGATATTTCCGGTTTCATGCAGACATATCCGGAAATAGTGCTGTCAAATTCGTATGCAATGGACTGAGAAAATTACAGTGAAAGTGATTTTGGAGAAAAATAAAGTCTTTTCGTTAGGCAAGTGCATAAAATGCCATCTAGACAAACAGAAATATCATGTTTGTTTGTCGCAGTTCCTCTAGATTTCTCGCTAGAAAATACGAATGTGTAGAGCTGGTGTCTCCATGTGAACTAATTAGAGTTTCCGAATACAAAATTAAATGTTCCCTGATAAAAAAAAAAAACGTTCAAAAAAATAAAGTCCTTCGATAATATCCAGAAAACAGAAACACAGAGGCTGTCTCAATATCTGGGATTGAGTTAGCCAAATGGTTTTGGAGAAAAGCAAAGTCATTTTGTTAGGCAAGGGCATAAAATGTCATGTACACAAACAGAAATATCATTTTTGTTTGCTGTAGTTCGTATAGCTTTCTCCCTGGAAAATACGAATATGTAGAGCAGGTGTCTCCATGTGGAACCAATTAGACTTTCCCAGTACAAAATGAAATGTTCCCTGAGAGGGAAAAAAAAAACTTTCAAAACAATAATGTCGATTGATAATATCCAGAAAACACAAACATAGGGGCTGTGGCAAAATCTGGGATTGAGTTAGCCAAAACAAAACCAGATATTTCCGGTTTCATCCAGTCATATCCAAACAAAGTGGTGTGGAATTCGTATGCAATGGACTGAGAAAATTGTAGTGAAAATGGTTTTGGAGAAAAGCAAAGTCTTTTCGTTAGGCAAGTGCATAAAATGCCATCTATACAAACAGAAATATCATGTTTGTTTGCCGCATTTCTTCTATCTTTCTCCTAGAAAATATGAATGTGTAGAGCTGGTGTCTCCATGTGGAACCAACCAGAGTTTCCCAGTACAAAATTATATGTTCCCTGATAAAAAAAACCTTCAAAACACAAAAGTCCATTGATAATATCCAGAAAACACAAACACAGAACTGTTGCAATATCTGGGATTCAGTTAGCCAAAAACAACAAGATATTTCCGGGTTCATTCAGTCATATCCGGACAAAGTGGTATGGAATACGTATGCAATGGACCGAGAAAATTACAGTAAAAATGGTTTTTGAGAAAAGAAAAGTCTTTTCGTTAGGCAAGTGCATAAAACTTCATGTATAGAAATAGAAATATCGTATTTGTTTGCCGCAGTTCCTCTAGCTTTCAACTAAAAAATACGAATGTGTAGAACTTGTGGCTCCATGTGGAACCAATTAGAGTTTCCCAGTACAAAATTAAATGTTCTTTGATCAAAAACATTCAAAATAGTAAAGTCATTCGAAAATATCCAGAAAACACAAGCGCAGAGGCTGTCGCGATATCTGCGATTGAGTTAGCCAAAACAAAACCGGACATTTCCGGTTTCAACCAGTCATATCCGGTCATAGTGGTGTGGAATTCGTATGCAATGTACCGAGAAAATCACTGTAAAAATGGTTTTGGAGAAAAGCAAAGTCTTTTCGTAAGGCAAGTGCATAAAATGTCATGTATACACACAGCAATATCATGTTTGTTTGCCGTAGTTCCTCTAGCTTTCTCCCTAGAAAATACGAATGTGTAGAGCTGGTGTCTCCAAGCGGAACAAATCAGAGTTTCCCAGTAGAAAATTAAATGTTCCCTGATAAAAAAAAAAAAACATTCAAATGAAAACTCCTTCGATAATATCCAGAAACACAAATACAGGGGCTGTGGTAATATCTGTGATTCAGTTAGACAAAACAAAACTGGATATTTCCGGTTTCATAGAGTCATATCCGGACAAAGTGGTGTGGAATTTGCATGCAATGGACCGAGAAAATCACAGTACAAATGGTTTTGGAGAAAATCAAATTCCTTTCGTTAGGCAAGTACATAAATTGTCATGAATACAAACAGAAATATGTTTCTTTGCCGCAGTTCCTCTAGCTTTCTCCTAGAAAATAAGGATGTGTAGAGATTGTGTCTCCATGTGGAACCAGTTAGAGTTTCCCGGTACAAAATTAAATGTTCCCTGATAAAAAAAACTTTCAAAACAATAAAGTCCTTCGATAATATCCAGAAAACACAAACACAGGCGCTATGGCAATATCTGGGATTGAGTTAGCCAAAAAAAAAACGGACATTTCCGGTTTCATCAAGTCATATCCGGACAAAGTGGTGTGGAATTCGTATGCAATGGACCGAGAAAATCACAGTGAAAGTGCTTTTGGAGAAAAGCAAAGTCCTTTCGTTAGGCAAGTACATAAAATGTCATGTATACAAACAGAAATATCATGTTTGTTTGCCGCAGTTCCTCTAGCTTTCTCCTAGAAAATACGAACGTGTAGAGCTGGTGTCTCCATGTGGAACCCATTAGAGTTTCCCAGTACAAAATTAAATGTTCCCTGACTAAAAAACATTCAAAACAATAAACTCCTTCGATAATATCCAAAAAACACAAACACAGGTGCTGTGGCGATATCTGGGATTGAGTTAGCCAAAACAAAACCGGAGATTTCCTTTTTCATCCAGTCATATCCGGACAAAGTGTTGTGGAATATGTATGCAATGGACCGTGAAAATCACAGTAAAAATGGTTTTGGAGAAAAGCAACGTCTTTTTGTTATGCAGGTGAATAAAATGTCATATATACAAACAGAAATATCATGTTTGTTTACCGCAGTTCCTCTAGCTTTCTCGCTATAAAATACGAGTTTGTAGAGCTGGTGTCTCCATGTGGAACCAATTAGAGTTTCCCAGTAGAAAATTAAATGTTCCCTGATAAAAAAACATTCAAAACAATAAAGTCCTTCGATAATATCCAGAAAACACAAACGCAGGGGCTGTGGCAATATCTCGGATTCAGTTAGCCAAAACACAAGCTGATATTTCCCCTTTAATACAGTCATATTCAGACAAAGTGATGTGGAATTCATATACAATGGACTGAGAAAATCACAGTAAAAATGGTTTTGGAGAAAAGCAAAGTTCTTTCGTTTGGCAAGGATATAAAATGTCATGTATACAAACAGAAATTTCATGTTTGTTTGCCACAGTTCCTCTAGCTTTCTCAGTAGATAATACGAATGTGTAGAGCTGGTGTCTCCATGTGGAACAAATTAGAGTTTCCCAGTAAAAAATTAAATGTTCCCTGATAAAAAAAATACTTTCAAAACAATAATGTCGATTGATAATATCTAGAAAACACAAACAGAGGGGCTGTGGCAATCTGGGATTGAGTTAGCCATAACAAAACCGATATGTCCGGTTTCATCCAGTAAAATCCGTACAAAGTGGTGTGGAATTCGTATGCAATGGACTGACAAAATCACAGTAAAAATGGTTTTGGAGAAAAGCAAAGTCTTTTCGTTAGGCAAGTGCATAAAATACCATCTATACAAACAGAAATATCATCTTTGTTTGCCGCAGTTCCTCTAGCTTTCTCCCTACAAAATACGAATGTGTATAGCTGGTGTCTCCATATGGAACCAGTCAGTGTTTCCCAGTACAAAATTAAATGTTCCCTGGTAAAAAAAAAAAAAAAACTTTCAGAACAATAATGTCCATTGATATTGTCCAGAAAATTCAAACACAAGGGCTGTGGTAATCTCTGGGATTCAGTTAGAAAAAAAAAAAACCCGGATATTTCCGGCTTCATCCAGTCGTATCCAGAGAACGTGGTGTGGAATTCGTATGCAATGGACCGAGAAAATTACAGTAAAGATGGTTTTGGAGAAAAGCAAAGTCTTTTCGTTAGGCAAGTGCATAAAATATCATCTATACAAACAGAAATATCATGTTTGCCTCAGTTCCTCTCGATTTCTCCTAGACAATACAGATATGTAGTGCTGAGTCTCCATGTGGAACCAATTAGAGTTTCCCAGTATAAAATTAAACGTTCCCTGATAAAAAAAAAAAAACATTCAAAACAATAAACTCCTTAGATAATATCCAGAAAACAGAAACACAGAGGCTGTCGAAATAAATGGGATTCATTTAGCCAAAACACAAGCGGTTATTTCCCCTTTCATCCACTCATATCCGGACAAAGTGGTGTGGAATTCATATGCAATGGACCGAGAAAATCACAGTGAAAATGGTTTTGTAGAAAAGCAAAGTCTTTTTGTTAGGCAAGTGCATAAAATGCCATCTATACAAACGGAAATATCATGATTGTTTGCCGAAGTTCCTTTAGATTTCTCCCCAGAAATATGAATGTGTAGAGCTGGAGTCTCCATGTGGAACCAGTGAGTGTTTCCCAGTGCAAAATTAATGTTCCCTGAAAAAAAATTTCAAAACAATAATGAACATTGATAATATCCAGAAAACACAAACACAGAGGCTGTCGCAATATCTGGGATTCAGTTAGCCAAAACAAAACTGGATATTTACCCTTTCATCCAGTCATATGCGGATAAAGTGTTGTGGCATTCTAATGCAATGGACCGAGAAAAAACAGTAAAAATGGTTTTGGAGAAAAGTAAAGTCTTTTCGTTGGGCAACTGCATAAAATGTCATGTATAGAAACAGAAATATGTTTGTTTGCAGCAGTTCCTCTAGCTTTCTTCTAGAAAATACGAATGTGTAGAGCTGGTGTCTCCATGTGGAACCAATTAGAGTTTCCCAGTACAAAATTAAATGTTCCCTGATAAAAAACATTCAAAACAGTAATGACCATTGATAATATCCAGAAAACACAAACACAGAGTCTGTCGCAATATCTTGGATTGAGTTAGCCAAAACAGAACCGGATATTCCCTGTTTCATCCAGTCATATCTGATCAAAGTGGTCTGCAATTCGTATGCAATGGACAGACAAAATCACAGTAAAAATGGTTTTGGAGAAAAGCAAAGTCTTTTCGTTAGGCAAGTGCATAAAATGTCATGCATACAAACAGAAATATCATGTTTGCTTGCCGCAGTTCATCTAGCCATCTCGCTAGAAAATACGAATGTGTAGAGCTGGTGTTTCCATGTGGAACCAGTGAGTGTTTCCCAGTACAAAATTAAATGTTCCCTGATAAAAAAATAAAACAAAATTCAAAACTATAAATTCTTTCGATAATATCCAGAAAACACAAACACAGGTCTTGTAGCAATATCTGGGATTGAGTTAAGTAAAAACAACAGGATATTTCCGGTTTAAACAAGTGAAATCCGTACAAAGTGGTGTGCAATTCTTATGCAATGGACAGACAAAATCACAGTAAAATGGTTTTGGATAAAAGCAAAGCCTTTTCATTATGCAAGTGCATAAAATGCCATCTATACAAACAGAAATATCATGTTTGTTTGCCGCAATTCTTCTAGCTTTCTCGCTAGAAAATACGAATGTGTAGAGCTGTTGTCTCCATGTGGAACAAGTGAGTGTTTCCCTGTACAAAATTAAATGTTCCTTGATTAAAAAATATTCAAAAGAATAAAGTCCTTCGATAATATCCAGAAAACACAAACACAGAGGCTGTCGCAATATCTGGGATTCAGTTAGCCAAAACACAAGCTGATATTTCCCCTTTCATCCAGTCATATCCAGACAAAGTGAGATGGAATTCGTATACAATGAACCGAGAAAATCGCATTAAAAAGGTTTTGGAGAAAAGGAAAGTCATTTCGTTAGGCAAGGGCATAAAAGTTCATGTATACAAACAGAAATATCATGTTTGTTTGCCGTAGCTCCTCTAGCTTTCTCCCTAGAAAATACGAATGTGTAGAGCTGGTGTCTCCATGCGGAACCAATCAGAGTTTCCCAGTAGAAAATTAAATGTTCCCTGATTAAAAAAAAAACATTCAAAACACAAAACTCCTTCGATAATATCCAGAAAACACAAACACAGGGGCTGTTTCAATATCTGGGATTCAGTTAGACAAAACAAAACTGGATATTTCCGGTTTCATACAGTCATATCCAGACAAAGTGGTGTGGAATTTGCATGCAATGGACCGAGAAAATCACAGTACAAATGGTTTTGGGAAAATCAAATTCCTTTCGTTAGGCAAGTACATAAATTGTCATGTATACAAACAGAAATATGTTTCTTTGCCGCAGTTCCTCGAGCTTTCTCCTAGAAAATAAGAATGTGTAGAGATTGTGTCTCCATGTGGAACCAATTAGAGTTTCCCAGTACAAAATTAAATGTTCCCTGATAAAAAAACTTTCAAAACAATAAAGTCCTTCGATAATATCCAGAAAACACAAACACAGGTGCTATGGCAATATCTGGGATTGAGTTAGCAAAAAAAAAAAACCGCACATTTCCGGTTTCATCAAGTCATATCCGGACAAAGTGGTGTGGAATTCGTATGCAATGGACCGAGAAAATCACAGTAAAAATGGTTTTGGAGAAAAGCAAAGACTTTTCGTTAGGCAAGTGCATAAAATGTCATGTATACAAACAGAAATATCATATGTGTTTGCCACAGTTCCTCTAGCTTTCTCGCTAGAAAATATGAATGTGTAGAGCTGGTGTCTCCATGTGGAACCAATCAGAGTTTCCCAGTACAAAATTAAATGTTCACTGATAAAAAACATTCAAAACCATAAAGTCCTTCGATAATATCCAGAAAGCACAAACACAGGTGCTGTGGCGATATCTGGGATTGAGTTAGCCAAAACAAAAGCGGACATTTCCTTTTTCATCCAGTCATATCTGGACAAAGTGGTGTGGAATATGTATGCAATGGACCGCGAAAATCACAGTAAAAATGGTTTTGGAGAAAAGCAACGTCTTTTTGTTATGCAGGTGCATAAAATGTCATATATACAAACAGAAATATCATGTTTGTTTACCGCAGTTCCTCTAGCTTTCTCGCTATAAAATACGAGTTTGTAGAGCTGGTGTCTCCATGTGGAACCAATTAGAGTTTCCCAGTAGAAAATTAAATGTTCCCTGATAAAAAAACATTCAAAACAATAAAGTCCTTCGATAATATCCAGAAAACACAAACGCAGGGGCTGTGGCAATATCTCGGATTCAGTTAGCCAAAACACAAGCTGATATTTCCCCTTTAATACAGTCATATTCAGACAAAGTGATGTGGAATTCATATACAATGGACTGAGAAAATCACAGTAAAAATGGTTTTGGAGAAAAGCAAAGTTCTTTCGTTTGGCAAGGATATAAAATGTCATGTATACAAACAGAAATTTCATGTTTGTTTGCCACAGTTCCTCTAGCTTTCTCAGTAGATAATACGAATGTGTAGAGCTGGTGTCTCCATGTGGAACAAATTAGAGTTTCCCAGTAAAAAATTAAATGTTCCCTGATAAAAAAAAATACTTTCAAAACAATAATGTCGATTGATAATATCTAGAAAACACAAACAGAGGGGCTGTGGCAATCTGGGATTGAGTTAGCCATAACAAAACCGATATGTCCGGTTTCATCCAGTAAAATCCGTACAAAGTGGTGTGGAATTCGTATGCAATGGACTGACAAAATCACAGTAAAAATGGTTTTGGAGAAAAGCAAAGTCTTTTCGTTAGGCAAGTGCATAAAATACCATCTATACAAACAGAAATATCATCTTTGTTTGCCGCAGTTCCTCTAGCTTTCTCCCTACAAAATACGAATGTGTATAGCTGGTGTCTCCATATGGAACCAGTCAGTGTTTCCCAGTACAAAATTAAATGTTCCCTGGTAAAAAAAAAAAAAAAAAAAACCTTTCAGAACAATAATGTCCATTGATAATGTCCAGAAAATTCAAACACAAGGGCTGTGGTAATCTCTGGGATTCAGTTAGAAAAAAAAAACCCGGATATTTCCGGCTTCATCCAGTCGTATCCGGAGAACGTGGTGTGGAATTCGTATGCAATGGACCGAGAAAATTACAGTAAAGATGGTTTTGGAGAAAAGCAAAGTCTTTTCGTTAGGCAAGTGCATAAAATATCATCTATACAAACAGAAATATCATGTTTGCCTCAGTTCCTCTCGATTTCTCCTAGACAATACAGATATGTAGTGCTGAGTCTCCATGTGGAACCAATTAGAGTTTCCCAGTATAAAATTAAACGTTCCCTGATAAAAAAAAAACATTCAAAACAATAAACTCCTTAGATAATATCCAGAAAACAGAAACACAGAGGCTGTCGAAATAAATGGGATTCATTTAGCCAAAACACAAGCGGTTATTTCCCCTTTCATCCACTCATATCCGGACAAAGTGGTGTGGAATTCATATGCAATGGACCGAGAAAATCACAGTGAAAATGGTTTTGTAGAAAAGCAAAGTCTTTTTGTTAGGCAAGTGCATAAAATGCCATCTATACAAACGGAAATATCATGATTGTTTGCCGAAGTTCCTTTAGATTTCTCCCCAGAAATATGAATGTGTAGAGCTGGAGTCTCCATGTGGAACCAGTGAGTGTTTCCCAGTGCAAAATTAATGTTCCCTGAAAAAAAATTTCAAAACAATAATGAACATTGATAATATCCAGAAAACACAAACACAGAGGCTGTCGCAATATCTGGGATTCAGTTAGCCAAAACAAAACTGGATATTTACCCTTTCATCCAGTCATATGCGGATAAAGTGTTGTGGCATTCTAATGCAATGGACCGAGAAAAAACAGTAAAAATGGTTTTGGAGAAAAGTAAAGTCTTTTCGTTGGGCAACTGCATAAAATGTCATGTATAGAAACAGAAATATGTTTGTTTGCAGCAGTTCCTCTAGCTTTCTTCTAGAAAATACGAATGTGTAGAGCTGGTGTCTCCATGTGGAACCAATTAGAGTTTCCCAGTACAAAATTAAATGTTCCCTGATAAAAAACATTCAAAACAGTAATGACCATTGATAATATCCAGAAAACACAAACACAGAGTCTGTCGCAATATCTTGGATTGAGTTAGCCAAAACAGAACCGGATATTCCCTGTTTCATCCAGTCATATCTGATCAAAGTGGTCTGCAATTCGTATGCAATGGACAGACAAAATCACAGTAAAAATGGCTTTGGAGAAAAGCAAAGTCTTTTCGTTAGGCAAGTGCATAAAATGTCATGCATACAAACAGAAATATCATGTTTGCTTGCCGCAGTTCATCTAGCCATCTCGCTAGAAAATACGAATGTGTAGAGCTGGTGTCTCCATGTGGAACCAGTGTTTCCCAGTACAAAATTAAATGTTCCCTGATAAAAAAATAAAACAAAATTCAAAACTATAAATTCTTTCGATAATATCCAGAAAACACAAACACAGGTCTTGTAGCAATATCTGGGATTGAGTTAAGTAAAAACAACAGGATATTTCCGGTTTAAACAAGTGAAATCCGTACAAAGTGGTGTGCAATTCTTATGCAATGGACAGACAAAATCACAGTAAAATGGTTTTGGATAAAAGCAAAGCCTTTTCATTATGCAAGTGCATAAAATGCCATCTATACAAACAGAAATATCATGTTTGTTTGCCGCAATTCTTCTAGCTTTCTCGCTAGAAAATACGAATGTGTAGAGCTGTTGTCTCCATGTGGAACAAGTGAGTGTTTCCCTGTACAAAATTAAATGTTCCTTGATTAAAAAATATTCAAAAGAATAAAGTCCTTCGATAATATCCAGAAAACACAAACACAGAGGCTGTCGCAATATCTGGGATTCAGTTAGCCAAAACACAAGCTGATATTTCCCCTTTCATCCAGTCATATCCAGACAAAGTGAGATGGAATTCGTATACAATGAACCGAGAAAATCGCATTAAAAAGGTTTTGGAGAAAAGGAAAGTCATTTCGTTAGGCAAGGGCATAAAAGTTCATGTATACAAACAGAAATATCATGTTTGTTTGCCGTAGCTCCTCTAGCTTTCTCCCTAGAAAATACGAATGTGTAGAGCTGGTGTCTCCATGCGGAACCAATCAGAGTTTCCCAGTAGAAAATTAAATGTTCCCTGATTAAAAAAAACATTCAAAACACAAAACTCCTTCGATAATATCCAGAAAACACAAACACAGGGGCTGTTTCAATATCTGGGATTCAGTTAGACAAAACAAAACTGGATATTTCCGGTTTCATACAGTCATATCCAGACAAAGTGGTGTGGAATTTGCATGCAATGGACCGAGAAAATCACAGTACAAATGGTTTTGGGAAAATCAAATTCCTTTCGTTAGGCAAGTACATAAATTGTCATGTATACAAACAGAAATATGTTTCTTTGCCGCAGTTCCTCGAGCTTTCTCCTAGAAAATAAGAATGTGTAGAGATTGTGTCTCCATGTGGAACCAATTAGAGTTTCCCAGTACAAAATTAAATGTTCCCTGATAAAAAAACTTTCAAAACAATAAAGTCCTTCGATAATATCCAGAAAACACAAACACAGGTGCTATGGCAATATCTGGGATTGAGTTAGCAAAAAAAAAAAAAAAAAAAAAAACCGGACATTTCCGGTTTCATCAAGTCATATCCGGACAAAGTGGTGTGGAATTCGTATGCAATGGACCAAGAAAATCACAGTAAAAATGGTTTTGGAGAAAAGCAAAGACTTTTCGTTAGGCAAGTGCATAAAATGTCATGTATACAAACAGAAATATCATATGTGTTTGCCACAGTTCCTCTAGCTTTCTCGCTAGAAAATATGAATGTGTAGAGCTGGTGTCTCCATGTGGAACCAATCAGAGTTTCCCAGTAGAAAATTAAATGTTCCCTGACAAAAAAACATTCAAAACAATAAACTCCTTCGATAATATCCAAAAAACATAAACACAGGTGCAGTGGCGATATCTGGGATTGAGTTAGCCAAAACAAAAGCGGACATTTCCTTTTTCATCCAGTCATAACTGGACAAAGTGGTGTGGAATATGTATGCAATGGACCGCTAAAATCACAGTAAAAATGGTTTTGGAGAAAAGCAACGTCTTTTTGTTATGCAGGTGCATAAAATGTCATATATACAAACAGAAATATCATGTTTGTTTACCGCAGTTCCTCTAGCTTTCTCGCTATAAAATACGAGTGTGTAGAGCTGGTGTCTCCATGTGGAACCAATTAGAGTTTCCCAGTAAAAAATTAAATGTTACCTGATAAAAAAAAAACTTTCAAAACAATAATGTCGATTGATAATATCTAGAAAACACAAACAGAGGGGCTGTGGCAATCTGGGATTGAGTTAGCCATAACAAAACCGATGTGTCCGGTTTCATCCAGTAAAATCCGTACAAAGTGGTGCCGAATTCTTATGCAATGGACCGACAAAATCACAGTAAAAATGGTTTTGGAGAAAAGCAAAGTCTTTTCATTAGGCAAGTGCATAAAATACCATCTATACAAACAGAAATATCATCTTTGTTTGCCGCAGTTCCTCTAGCTTTCTCCCTACAAAATTCGAATGTGTATAGCTGGTGTCTCCATATGGAACCAGTCAGTGTTTCCCAGTAGAAAATTAAATGTTCCCTGATTAAAAAAAAAAAACTTTCAAAACAATAAAGTCCTTCTATAATCTCCAGAAAACACAAACACATGGGCTTTGGCATATCTGGAATTGAGTTAGCCAAAACAAAACCGGATATTTCCGGTTTCATCCAGTCATATCCGGACAAAGTTGTGTGCAATTCGTATGCAATGGACCGAGAAAATCACATTAAAATGGTTTTGGAGAAAAGCAAAGTCTTTTTTTTATGCAAGTGCATAAAATGTCATGTATACAAACAGAAATATGTTTGCTTGCCGCAGTTCTTCTAGCTTACTCCCTAGCAAATACGAATGTGTACAGCTGGTGTCTCCATGTGGAACCAATTAGAGTTTCCCAGTACAAAAATAAATATTCCCAAATAAAAAACATTCAAAACAAAAAAGTCCTTTGATAATATCCAGAAAACACAAACACAGGGGCTGTAGCATTATCTGGGATTGAGTTAGCCAAAACTAAACCGGATATTTCTGGTTTCCTGTAGTCATATCCAGACAAAGTGGTGTGCAATTTGTATGCAATGGACAGACAAAAACACAGTAAACATTGTTTTGGAGAAAAGCAAAGTCTTTTCGTTAGGCAATTGCATAAAATATCATGTATACAAACAGAAATATCATGTTTGCAGTATTTCCTCTAGTTTTCTTGCTAGAATATACGAATGTGTAGAGCTGGTGTCTCCATGTGGAACATGGAGTGTTTCCCAGTACAAAATTAAATGTTCCCTGATTAAAAAAAAACTTTCAAAACAATAAAATCCTTTGATAATATCCAGAAAACACAAACACAGGGGCTGTGGCATTATCTGGAATTGAGCTAGCCAAAACAAAACCGGATATTTCCGCTTTCATCCAGTCATATCCGGACAAAGTGGTGTGGAACTCTTATGCAATGGACCGAGAAAATAACAGTAAAAATGGTTTTGAAGAAAAGCAACGTTCTTTCGTTAGGCAAGTGCATAAATGTACTGGGAAACTCCCAATTGCTTCCACATGGAGAAACCAGCTCAACACATTCGTATTTTCTGGCGAGAAAGCTAGAGGAACTGCGGCAAACAAACATGATATTTCTGTTTGTATACATGACATTTTATGCACTTGCCTAACGAAAAGACTTTGCTTTTCTCCAAAACAATTTTTACTGTGATTTTGTCTGTCCATTGCATTTGAATTCCACACCAAATGGTCCGAATATTAGTGGATGAAACCGGAAATATGCGGTTGTGTTTTGACTAACTCAGTCACTGATATTGCCACAGATCCTGTGTTTGTGTTTTCTGGATATTATCGAAGGAATTTATTGTATTCAAATATTTTTTTAACAGGAAAATTTCAATTTTGTTCTGGGAAACTCTAATTTCTTCCACATGGAGACACCAGCTCCACACATTCGTATATTCTAGCGAGAAAAATCTAGAGGCACTGCGGCAAACAAATGTGATATTTCTGTTTGTATACATGACATTTTATGCACTTCCCTAACGAAAGGACTTTGCTTTTCTCCAAAACCATTTTAACTGCGATTTTTCTCTCCATTGCATACGAATTGCACACCACTTTGTCCGGATATGACTGGAAGAAACCGGAAATATCCGGTTGTGTTTTGGCTAGCTGATATCCAGATATTGCCACAGCCCCTGTGTTTGTGTTTTCATGATATTACCAATGGACATTATTGTTTTGAAAGTTTTTTTTAATCAGGGAACATTTAATGTTATACTGGGAAACTCTAATTGGTTCCACATTGAGACACAAGCTCTACACATTCGTATTTTCTATGAGAAAGCTAGAGGAACTGTGGCAAACAATCATGATATTTCTGTTTGTATAGATGGCATTTTATGCACTTGCCTAACAAAGAGACTTTCCTTTTCTACAAAACCATTTTTACTGTGATTTTCTCGGTCCTTTGCTTACGAATTCCAACCACTTCTTCCGGATGTGACTGGATGAAACTGGAAATATCCGGTTGTGTATTGGCTAACTGAATCCTAGATATTGCGAAAGTTTCTGTGTTTGTGTTTTCTGGATATTATCAAAGGACTTTATGGTTTTGAATTTTTTAATCAAGGAATATTTAATTTTGTACGGGGAAACTCTGATTGGTTCCACGTGGAGACACCAGCTCTAAACATTCGTATTTTCTAGGAGAAAGCTAGAGTAAATGCGGCAAACAAGCATGTTATTTCTGTTTGTATAGATGGCATTTTATGCACTTGCCTAACGAAAAGACTTTGCTTTTCTCCAAAACCATTTTTACTGAGATTTTCTCAGTCCATTACATACGAATTCCACACCACTTTGTCCTTATATGACTGGATGAAACCGGAAATATCCGGTTGTGTTTTGGCTAACTCAATCCCAGTTATTGCCACAGCCCCTGTGTTTGTGTTTTCTAGATATTATCTATGGAATTTATTGTTTTGAAAGTTTTTTTTCATCAAGGGACATTTAATTTTGTACTGGGAAGCGCTGAATGGTTCCACATGGAGACACCAGCTCTACATATTCGTATTTTCTAGCGAGAAATCTAGAGGAACTGCGGAAAACAAACATGATATTTCTGTTTGTATTCATGACAATTTATGCACTTGCCTAACGAAAAGACTTTTGTTTTCTCCAAAACCATTTTCACTGTGATTTTCTCGGTCCATTGCATACGATTTCCACAACACGTTGTCCGGATATGACTGGAAGAAACCAGAAATACGCGGTTGTGTTTTGGCTAACTGAAACCCAGATATTGCGACAGCATCTGCGTTTGTGTTTTCTGGATATTATCTAAGGACTTTCTTGTTTTGATTGTTTTTTTTTTTACAGGGAACATTTAATTTTATATTGGGAAACTCTGATTGGTTCCACATGGAGACACCAGCTTTACACATGGGTATTTTCTAGGAGAAAACTTGAGGAACTGCGGCAAACAAACATGATATTTCTGTTTCCATATATGACATTTTATGCACTTGCCTAACGAAAAGACGTTGCTTTTCTCCATAACCATTTTTACTGTAATTTTCTCAGTCCATTACATACGAATCCCCACCACTTTTTCTGGATATGACTGGATGAAACCGGACATATCCGGTTGTTTTTTTGCTAACTCAATCCCAGATATTGCCGCTGCCCATGTGTTTGTTTTTTCTGGATATTATCGATGGACTTTATTGATTTGAAAGTTTTTTCAATCAGGGAACATTTAATCATTTACTGGGAAACACTCCATGTTCCAAATGGAGACACAATATCTACACATTCGTATTTTCTAGGAAAAAGATAGAGGAACTGCGGCAAACAAACATGATATAGCTGTTTGTATACATGATATTTTATGTACAAGCGTAATGAAAAGACTTTGCTTTTCTCCAAAGCCATGTTTACTGTGATTTTGTCTGTCCATTGCATACGAATTCCACACCACTTTATCGAGATATGAGTGGAAGAAACCAGAAATATGCGGTTGTGTTTTGGCTAACTGAATTCCAGATATTGCGACAGATTCTGTATTTGTGTTTTCTGGATATTATCGATGGACTTTATTGTGTTGAAAGATTTTTTTTAAAAAAAGGAACATTTAATTTTGTACTGGGAAACTCTAATTGGTTAAAAATGGAGACACCAGCTCTAAACATTCGTATTTTCTAGCGAGAAAGCTAGAGGAACTGCAGCAAATAAACATGACATTTCTGTTTGTATTCATGACATTTTATGCACTTGCCTAACGAAAAGACTTTGCTTTTCCAAAACCATTTTTACTGTGATTTTCTCGGTCCAGTGCATACGAATTCCACACCACTTTGTCCGGATATGAGTGGATGAAATCAGAAATATCCGGTTGTGTTTTGGCTAACTGATATCCAGATATTGTGACTGCCTCTGTGTTTGTGTTTTCTCGATATAATCGAAGGACTTTATTGCTTTGAAAGATTTTTTTTATCAGGAAACATTTAATTTTGTACTGGGAAACTCTGATTGGTTCCACATGGAGACATCAGGTTTACACATTCGTATGTTCCAGGGAGAAAGCTAGAGGAACTGCGGCAAACAAACATGATATTTTGTTTGTTTAGATGGCATTTTATGCATTTGCCTAATGAAAAGACTTTGCTTTTCTCCAAAACCTTTTTTACTGTGATTTTGTCTGTCCATTAAATATGGATTCCACACCACTTTGTTCGGATATGAGTGGATGAAATCGGAAATATCCGGATTTGTTTTGGCTAACCGAATCCCAGATATTGACGCAGCCTCTGTGTTTGTGCTTTCTGGATATTATCGATGGCCTTTATGGTTTTCAATTTTTTTTATCAGGGAACATTTAGTTTTGTACTGGGAAACTCTGATTGGTTCCACCTGGAGACACAAGCTCTCCACATTCGTATTTTCTAGCGAGAAAACTAGAGGAACTGCGGCAAACAAACATGATATTTCTGCTTGTATAGATGACATTTTATGCACTTTCCTAACGAAAAGACTTTGCTTTACCCCTAAACATATTTATTGTGATTTTCTGTGTCCATTGCATAGGAATTCCACACCAATTTGTCCTGATATGACTGGATGAAACGGAAATATGCGGTTGTGTTTTGGCTAACTAAT